>JAVBJF010000059.1:0-1359663 GCA_033439095.1 Pseudococcus viburni
CCTCAAAGGGACCATAAAACCAGTCTTTGTGTTGGTCTAAAAATGCCGACGCAGCAGGTGGCATTGTTAGGGTTCAAAGAAGATATTTTATCTGCCGAACCCTTGTTGATAAATATGATTAAATCACATCAGAAAAGTTGACCAATCACGAGCTTTCCAACTTTGAGCTCAATTTTCTAGAAAACGGTGAGCTTTTAAGAAAAATTCATAAGAACCAAAGTTGTAGAGCTTGAAATTCCTGACTATCCTTTTGGCCTCCGTTTTCCTCTACGATGTTCCGTTCGCGAGATATTTTCGAAAAACTGGATAAACTTTGAGCTTCAAAAGCTCGACTTTCAAAGCACGGATCGACTTCAAATTTTAATCAGCTCTTCTCGTGTACACGTTCTAACCACTGTAAAAATTTCAAGTCGATTGGTCAACTCTAACGTGAGTTATCGCGTCAGAAAGAAATGTCCCAAAAATGAGCTTTAAAGTTGAAAAGCTCAGCTTTCTGTGCACAGAATTGCTCCAAAAACTAATCAGCTCTTCTCCTGCATGAACTACACCTACTGTAAAAATTTCAGCCCGATCTATTCAGTTTAGCGAGAGAAATCGCGTCAGAACGAAAAAGGCTTCAACAAATAAATAAAAAAACAAAGAAAAAAACCCTTATGACCGCAATAGCGGATTCCCGCTAGAGCGGGAAGTCCGCTAAAAAACCCTTATGAACGCAATAGCGGATTCCCGCTAGAGCGGGAAGTCCGCTAAATATGGAACAAGCCACAACTTTTGTGCAATCATTTTTCAAAATTATCTAAACGCGAATAAAATTGCTCAAAAATGTTCGAAAAAACTTGATCAAGGATTTTTGTTTAATTTCAAGATTTACTATCCAGAACACAAAAAAAGAAAAAAACACGTAGGTACCTAATTAAAATATCCAATGTAAGAAAAAAATTACACTTACGAAACAAAATACGATGAAAAATGAATCTTCACGTAAAACAAAAATCACGTCTGTACGATTCTTCAGTAAAGTAACTACGACGAAATGCAACAAATTAATAATAAGAAAATGCACTCATTCAACACCTTATATACGGTTCTCCGATCATTATCCGATGAGTTTTCTTCGATTAATTTAAGTCTTTGGACCTTTGTTGATAGTACATCGTAACGGAAAAAACAACTTATTTTATTTACTTGCAATGCATTTATCTCTGTAATTTTGTATAGGTAGGTACATCTATCTACTCAAAAACATTGGTTGCAGCATGACATAAGCGAGGTTGCACTATGACTCCGGCGGTATCAAAAGTACATAAAGGAAAGACATTTCTAATGTCTAATATTTAATAAAGGTATAAATAAGTACCGATGTTTATTTCTGAAAAAAGCCAGGTTCAAGTTTGATATATCATATCAGATTATTTGTAAAATCAGTATTGACTAAATTTTTTCATCAGACTCGAAATGGAGCATTTTCATTCTAATTGGATCTGGCTTCGAATTAGAAATTAAAAAATCCAAATGAACCAAGTCAAGGCTGTAAAAATGGCGAGAATCGACGTCTTTTAAATTTTTTTTTGCTATGTACATTTGTAAATACTTTAGAGTAGTGTCACCGGCTGGAAATCTCGCCCTTCTCCGAAGTGTGAATTGAGTTTACATTGGCGTTGAAACAGAATGGTTGAAAAGATGTTAATCGAGAATTTGAAGATTTTTTTTTAATTTTAGCAAATTCAAATTTGTTGACCCCTTTATTTTTGATGTTAGGCAAAAAGTCTACAGAATAAAATTTCTTCAGTTTATAACGTACTTTCCATTTCCTGGATCAGTTCATTTTTTGAGAATTTTTTTGAACAATTTTTTTCGTAGCCCCTTCAATTTTAAAGATAGGCAAAAATTCACAAAGTAAAAATTTGTTCAGTTTACAAAGTACTATCCATTCCCATGGTTGAAAAAATTTTTGGACGTGATTTTTTTAGAAGCAGCATTTGCCCCTTCAATTTTCAAAATAGGCAACATGCTCATCCCAAGTTTTTTTTAGTGGTACCCGGTTATATCCGAAAAAATATGTTGGGCACACGATTCATGGAACACCCTGTATGTAAAGCAATATTATTTAATCATTACTGAGAAAATAGGTTGGGTAAACGAATTATTATAATAAATTATTGAACGTGATAGTTATTTTCAGTATAAATTGAAAAAATTGATAACTTTCAACTGACTTCAGCTTATTGTGAATTTTTATTACACGTGCCCATTTTAGGAATGCGGAGATTTTGAAAATATTTTATTCTCTTTCTTGCATTTTTTCCAAGTCTAGCATAATTTTAGTAAATTATTATTAAGTACCTATTTTTTAATGGTCCATACCATTGAGCATAACACCTATAAACGTGGATTATCGGGATTGTCCATATTGGCGACCTATGTAAGTACTGTAAGTAGGTATTTGATCGGTTAATGCACAATGTTCGTAAGTAACTACCGTTTCAAATTCATATTTATTTTTAGAAAAAATTGAAAAATTCGCCAACGGGGGACTCACCGAGGCAGAAAGTCGAAATTCGCTGTAGGTATATCCATCAATTTCCGATCCCCTAAATTGATTAAATATGATCTCGAGCCAATGTGAAGCGGCTAGAAAAGTTTTGCATTTTCCAGCTTTGAAAAACAAAAAAATCATTTAAACTGGAAAAAATATGGATTTGATCTGGCGAACGGAATTTCAAAAAATTATGGTGTAATCGATCTAGTATACATAGGTCATCATGATGGGTTTTTTGTAATTCTTTTTTTTTTTAACTGAAACTGAAGAGTGCTAAAATTTTCTAGAATCTCCAAAATGTCTCGAAATCGAAACCAGCTTTCAATTTGGGAATTCAAAATGGAAAAAAAATACCATCAGCTTATCAAATTTTTATTTTTTACACTTTTGCAGGCCCATGGGGTGATTTCGAATTTTCAAAAATTCGCCCAAATTCAAAAAATGAACTTTGGCATTTGAAATTTTGAAAGGATGGTTTTCGTGATTGCACTTCCGAAATTTTTTTGTTTCAAAATTGATTTTTTAATTTTTCGATGTTTCGGATAAAATTAGAAAGAAAAAAGATAGCTTCTCGAATATATTTTAGATATTCGCCTTTCTTTTATCCTAAAATGACCCCTCGTTGAATTTGATAAATGATATCTAATAATTTTGTAGGTACGTTTACATACTTCTAGTTACCAATTCATTTTAAATCGATTGCCAATGTCTAATGGTAAAAATTGAAAAATCATAAAATACAGATGAAAAATATATTTTTTAAAATTTTTTTCAATTGCAGGAGATAAACTGAAATTTACGATTACCAATGATGATATTTAAAAAAATATAAATAGATTAGGCAATAAAATAAAAATGAATAAATAAGTAGGTATTCAGAATAGATCTTCTCATTGGCCATCTTCAACAACATTATCTAGAGATAGGACGACTTTTTGGGCTTCTGGAGTCAAAACGCTCACGTCACCTCCATTGGCAGCGACGACTAATCCGCAAACAGCATTCACAGCGCTCATCAAAGCTCCCTCAATCCATCCTCCTAAATGACCATAGCTATCATTAGCCAAGAAAAATTTATTCTTTAGTTCCGGTTTGAGTGCATGGGTATGATAACGGAATATAAGATTGGTATTGTAATGATCGCCTGCATTATCCAATTTGAACGCACCAGCTGAGGAAAATGTCGTCCAGTCGTAGGACAGAGGATCTTGAAGGTTAGATTGACTCAACGCTTTTCCAAACCACCACTGTCCAAAAGTATTTTTTTCCGGATCATATACGTCGCGAATGGTACGATTAATAACCGATTTCACCAACAATTTCGTATCGCTGATATTCAAGGGATATTCGCCAAACTGATGTTGTAACCTTTTTGTAACATCTTCCCAAGCGTAACTGATTAAAAAGCTGTAATAATCTCTGTTTCTGAGTTGACTGGCTTTGCTTTCATCAAGTATGGTACTGGGAACGACGTAGCTCGATCCCAATCCACAATCTGATAGAACTGCTTTGATTGTTTCCTCTTGAAACTTTGGAGCATGTAAATCGAATTCGGTTTTTTTAACTGTGGCGAATATTTTTGAAGAGGATACCATATGGATGTTATTCACCGCTGTATATATTTTAGAATTGACTGTTTCGAATTTATCGCTCAAGATCAACGCTGGACGCACATTGCCTACGTACTTTTCGGGCTTCAGAGGACGACTATAATCGCCTAAAGTTACTTTACGAGGGACATTTTTGAATCCAATTCTGCTAATTATTTTACTCGTCTGTCTCGGCGTCGAAGTCAGAATAACATAATCGTACACTTCCCCCTTGGGTTCGGGCTTTTCATTTCCATCAGACAAGACTTCGTAAGATACTATCAAAGTATCGCCTTTGGGATTTCCATCGAGATGACCAGCATCACATACACGAGCTGATTTCACATGTATGTGGGGATTTTTCGCGAATGCTGCCAAGTAAAGATCTTTGACATACTCAACATTTGCTTTCTTCGGTAGCAAGTATTCGTTGGAATAATTCCATAAAAGTAATCTCATCATTTCTATTAGAGAGATATTATACAGAGGTTTGAAACCACCGGTTCCAAATCCAACGGTGCCGAATAATTCTACGTAATGATTTATTTTTTCGTTATCATTCAATAATCCTTTGACTTCTGGGAGTCGATCAATGTCTCTCTCAATGACTTGTTTGACTGCAGATCCCAAAGTAAATTCGTCGTATTTTTTTGCGAAACGTTTCCATTCACTGAAAATGCAATGCAGTTGTGGGTCATTCGGATCTAAATTTTTCAACTGAAGGCTAACTTTGGCAGGATCCTGCCCGCCGATAGGGAACAGACTCGTGTCACGACCCTTCTCTGAGCCGAACAATCCGCCTCGGACAATGTCAACGACGTGTTTCGTAGGTGATTCTGGGTCCAACCATTGTCCACCGCCGAATCGATCAACCCGATCTCCATGTATCATTTCTGTGGGAACGGCTCCAGGATTAGGGAAAATATTGACGGTCGTTTCTTTTCCGTAAAGAATTTGCGCGTAATGCCACATCAATCCGGCTATTTCGGGAAATCGCATGGCACCGATTTCGTAAACAGCTTTGCCAATACCGTCAGGGTTATCGGTGCTTACTGCTGCGGATACTCGTCCAGCTTTAAGTCCTCGTATGGTTATATCTACCGGTGAGACTAAATTTAAAATGAAATTATCTGGATCGGATTCGTATATGGTGACGGTGATGTAGTCCGAGCTATTTTTCAAGTTGCATAATTCGTATAGAGCCGCAATACCTGCAACTCCGGCTCCTACGATGGCGATATTCAATTTTTTGTTTATCGTACCCAAGGGTTCTTGGACGACCAACGGGTACGAAATTAAAGCCGAATCTGGATGTCGATATAATCTTCCTTCTTGGGCTATGCTACCCAGTTTTCTAGGACCAGCAGAGGCAGGCACCGGTTTCTTCAGGAGTAAGTCGGGAATTACGGAAATACCCATGGTGAAACGATCTATAAAACAGAAGAATGATAATTAGGTACCTATGAGAAATATTGAATTACCTATCTAAAAAGTTATCTAGAATAGTCTAAGGTCCGCTGCTGCGAAAAAGTGTTGTGGAAAATGAAAGTAATTAAAATCAGTGGCTTTTTGATAAAATCAAATGTTGAAATTGTACTCGAATCGTTTTACTTTTTGATTGGAATTTGAATGAAGGAGGGGGAAAATGGTAGCTCAGAAGTTGATTTATGACTTAAGAATTCCATCCCAGCCTCCTCTCTAACACAATAACAACCTTTTTTTTTCAATTGGACCAAAGAAATGATGATAATTTGACCAATTTTTTTCATAATTCCACTCGAAGCCAAAGAGGTGCTTCAATTTTCAATTTTTGGTAAAAAAAATAAAAGAATCAATTATAGGTAATAATTTTTTTAGGAAAATGATCTGTGAATATTTTTATCCAAAAAATCATCAACGAAGATTTTCCACCGATACAGCTCTATTTTTGAATATTTTTTTTAATAGCCATAAAGAAAGTTAAAATGATAGAAAATCGCAGCCTGCGATTTTTTTGGGTAAAAATAAATAGGTAAATTAAGATTCAATTTATGTAATTATTGAAATCTAAAAATTAAAAAATTAAAAAAAAATGGGTAGGTATGAATGTAGGTAGATAGATAATATATTAGAGCCTAGAGGTGATCGCTTTGCACTTGTTTCGAAAGTTTGGCCGGGGAGGGGGGATGGGGTAACGAGAAAGTAGTGCCTTAACCTCAAAACGACGTGATAAAAATTTTACCTCTCCCCCTTCAGTATTTACCTACTCCTCATCGGTACCCAAAATCTAACTACCTACGTTAAATTTTTTTTGAAAAATCGAATTCTTTGAATTTAAAAAAAAAATGAGTTTAGTGCGGATGTGTTTGCACAAAAACTCAGTTCGCACCCATTTTTCATCATCATTTTATTTTTCAAAGGTTCATTAAAAAATATCACTTTTCCACGTTTTTTCAATATTCAGTAAAACCCCGAAAAAATGTTGAAAAAATGTCTCCTAGAATGATATTAGTATGAATACATAAATATATAACCCATAAAAATCATCAGCGCGGATTTTTTACGTTTTTTCGAATTTTCGTAAAAACATGCGCAAAGCAGTTTTCCTAATTTTGAAATAATTATCCAGGTACCCAGGATATGACGAAGGGAAATCGTCACCATCGATTCTAATAGGTTAAAATACATATTTTTACCTACTAACATCATTTCAGGAAAATTTTTTTAACAAAATTTTTAGCGGATAGAATATTGGAAAAAATATAAAAAAGTGATATTTTTAAGGACCCTTGAAAAATAGGATGATGCTCAAAAATGGATACCAATGAGGTACCTATCTATACTTAGTAAAACCATTTCTAATTAAAATTTTTTTTTAATTTCAAATTTTCCAAAATTTGAAAAAAAATATTCGAATTTTAAGGTTCTGTGGGAAGGGGCAAATACGAGGTCAGGAGGCTGAAATTTTACCCAATCATCTTCAATGGATACCTATCCTTTGAAAAGTAGCGTTATGGTGGAAATAGTATATTATGCAACAAGGGAAATAAAGTGATTTTTGACGAATTTTGAGGTTTATTGCCCGAGCGAAGCGAGGGAAATGACTCAAAATCGTCGAAAATTACTTTATCTCCCGAGTTGCATACGATATTTTTCATTGTAGAGGGAGTAAAAGTCGAGTTTGAGCACTCGAGCGATTTGCGAGAGGGAGTAAAAGTGGACTTTTACTCCCTCTACAATGAAAACGAATTTGTATGGTATTTTTAGGTAAGATAAGTATTAAAACCAAGACCATTTCCAAAGTTAAACTTTTTCAATGTTTTATCGTCGATCTTTTTCAAATACGTACCTAAGAAATAAACTAAGAATACACGAGGTACCTAGTTGAATTTATAGGGCGATTGGGGAATTAGTATTGATTGATTTCGAGAGATGAAATTTTAATCAAGTTAATTGAGGATTTAGATATACACAGGCTCACAAAAATGGACCAAAACGATACGTACATTTTTTCTGACACTTCCTAATTTCCTGCATTAATTTTTTCAAATAGATATCGGATGGCCACTTTAGTAAGGGAGATAAATTCAGTACCACCCACGTAAAATTTTGAAAACTCAATTTATCACATTTCAAAATTTCTTACAAAAATTCTATAAAGTAATTTGAAAGGTAGAATTGTTCAAAAAATATTTTTGGAGTAGCGACGCTCATAAAATCATTTTTGTAATATAATTTTTCAACATTATCTATTTTAAACTGAATCTAATTTTATCACCAAAATTAATCAATAGAATTCAAAAAAAATCCAGAATATTTACGAATTCCAGAAAATTTTTTCATAAGTATTGTACCTAAAAAAAATATAATAAACAACTTTTGTGAAATTAGGTAATTTTTCAAAATTATCTAAAAACGATTGAAATTTTACAAAAATGTTCGAAAAAACTTGATTAATAATTTTGATTTCGTCTTTAAATTTTAACTCATTTTGATAGAGTACCTACCTGCAAATTTCCCAATATTTTTCAAAACTAGGTACCCAAAAATAATAATCTATAGATTACATAAAATAATACAAAGCTATAAAAATACCGCAGTATTTTAATCATTCTCAAACGAATTTTAACTCATTTTGAAATTCGTGAAATTGCATTCAGACAACAGACCAAAAAATACAATTTTAAAAGAAATCAACACTTCGTCAAAATTAATTTTCCAGAGCAGAAAAAAAGAGACACATGATTAAATATCCAAGCAAGAAAAAAATAACACTTACGAAACAAAATTCGATGAAAGGCGAATATTCACGTAAAACAAAAATCACGTCTGTACGATTCTTCAATAAAGTAACAACGATGAAGTGCAACAAAGTAATAATAAGAAAATGCACCCATTCAACACCTTATATACGGTCCTCCGATCACTGTCCGATGAGTTTTTTCTGGTTAATTTAAGTCTTTGAACCTTTGCTGATAAAGCATTGTCCCGGAAAAAACAACTGATTTTATTTACTTACAATGTATTTATCTGTTATTTTGTATGATGTATGTTATGTACCTAGATAGATACCTACTCAAAAAATTATTATTGCAGCATGGCATGAGCGAGGTTGCACTATGACTCCGGCGGTATCAAAAAAAAAAGGGAAAACAATTCTAATATCTAATATTTAATAAAGATACAAATCAGTAGCGATGGTTATTTTTTAAATAAAAGGCCAGGTTCAAGTTTGATATCATATCAGGTTATTTGTAAGACCGGTATTGACTGAATTTCTTCATCTGACTAGAAAACGAGCATTTTTACGTTGATTAGATTTCCCTTCGAGTTGAAAATTTAAAAATCCAAATTAACCAAGTCAAAGCTGTGACAATGGGGAGAATTGACTTGGCGAATTTAGGCCCTATTTTTGCTATGTACCTACATTTTGAATAGGTACCGTCATCGATGGGAAATCTCGCCACCCCAGGTGCGAATTGAGTTTATATTGACTTTGAAACTTGATACCAATCACTTTTTTTTCTTAAACAGAGTTGTTGAAAATCATGAAGATCGAGAATTTGAAGATTTTTGGCCGAATTCAAGAATTTGTTCCCTTAAGCACATCAAAGTAATTTATCCAGAAAATCGTCTGATCATTGAGAATAATTTCTGATTTTAATTTTGATTCTCACGACAGTAGTGCCAATCGCATTTTGAAATAGGTAAGCATTTTTCATGAAAATTCAGTTGGCAGCACTGCTACAAAAATTTTTCAAAAACTTCATCTAAAATTTATTATAATGATCCCAGAATTTTTTGATTTCGGTACTTTTCAAGCTACTGAATGAACAACTGGAATTTCGTGAGAATTGGTTGAATCAAAATGCAATTGGTACCACTGCTGTGATTTTTTTTTCGAAAAATAAAAAAAATGGGTTGATTTTGAGGTGTTTGAGCGAATTATCTGAATTGAGAAAGAATCAAAACATCTTCGATCTACGTACGTACAATTTTTCAATCATCGCGTAAAGAATAAAAAAATAGAAGGTATCTGATTTTCAGGTCAATGAATGAAGATGTGCTAACTCAGATTGAATGGGGAGCTATTTAAAAAAGTTGTTTTTTTCAAAAATACATCATTCATAAAAAAAATACATCATTCTTTAGGGCGTGATTGAGATTCCATTAGGTGGGTATGGGCGCTACCTAAAAGTGACGAGTCTTCTATAGCTTCGCTTCCTTTGGACCGAGGGTCTCCAAATTCCCCCAATTTTCAATAAAATCTAGGATGTCTTTTCTCGATTTACTTATTTTCATGAACTTTTAACATTAGGTATTTTTGAAAAAAGTAGGTATACAAGACTTCAGAGGCTTAGAAGCTGATTTAAAAAGTATGTAGGTCCGTAATTAAACACTGCCAAATTTTTTTTTGAGTCGTGTTCATCCTTTTCATCTGCATGAGTACTTCAAAAATTTTTGCAATAGATAAATTATTTTGAGAAAATTTACCTACGAGTATGTTTGATAGAAGTTATCTTCATCTTTGAAAAATCTTACCTATCAAGAATGGGATATTAAACGAGAAGTTTTATACAAGTTATTTTTACCTGCGGTGCTTGTGAAGTAATTCTTATCACCTGTTTTTATAATTATCGATTTTATATTGAATAGTCATGTTCAATGTAGACATTGCTGTTTAAAATGAAATGCTATTCAAGAAGTAAGTACCGTAACTTGGGGTGAATAGAATCAGTGGGGGTGAATAGAATCAAAAAAGTTTTAAACATGCATATCTCAGCTCCAAATCGCTCTATCGGTCCGATTCCAGCGGCTATGTGAGGAGAGACCAGTATGTAATCAGTAGAGTCGATTTCCAGAAAGTTATATTGACGCCCATGCCCACAGCTTATCATCTAGTGTTGTCACTGCTAGGTGACACGCCGATGTCCAATTCAGAACTTGTTCCACCACGTTGCTGCTTTTAGAGCTACGATTTTCGTTTTTGCCCTAATCGTTAGTAAATTTATTCCCGAATCTTTTGTGATGATTGAATGCGTAATATTTATTACTGTGAATTTTTTACGAATTTTTTTCCATCACAAGTTGAGTAAGTCAAAAAAAATGGGGTGAATAGAATCACAGAAAAAATTCAGTTTTTCAACATTCTATTATTGATATAGCTTCAAAGAAAGTGGCCCTAGTGAATGTACATTAGTCACTCATCACAATGCCGTTGGAATCAGACTGTTCAAGCGATTAGGAGCTGAGATATGCGCTTCCAAAAAATTTTTGATCATATTCTCAATTTATTTTAATTTTTTTTTCGCTTGTTTTTTTTTTTTAAATGTTTCATTTCAAAAGCTATGCGTTTGAAGCTTTTTTACCGCGGTTTTTTCACAGGTTCTATTCAAATATGATTATTTAAAAATTTAAAGTGAATTTCCTCACCCAGAGTCGATTACAGTAGGCTGAAAATAGAAAAAAAGATAAGTGATTCTATTCACCCCAACTGACGTACCAATAGAATCAGCATTTTCAAAAATTTATATAAAATTGTGGTTAAGGCAGTGGGAGTGGACAATTAAATAGGCTGAAAGATCAACCAATTGTACACATTTTTTGTTTTGAATCACATTTTTTCAGCAACTTTAAACAAAGTTATGAGCATTTAAAAAAAAAAAGGGGCCAAAAATTGATTCTATTCACCCCGACTTACGGTACCTAAGTTTCGATTAAAAAACCATAATATATTGAAGTTTAGACCAAGACTGAATACATACGAAATCGCGGTGTTTATTTGAGAAGAATTTTTTTTACACAAAATCGCACTTGAGAGATTGATAAAAATTATTTCAAAAGTGAAGTAGTGAAAAATTCAAATATACGCGACATATGCACTCAAAATATTGAACAGTTCTTAGAATTTATTCATTCATTGATAATTTTTTTTGTCAATATGTACTTATAAAACTTTACCAAATGACATTCATAATTTAGATTTCATCAGGGAAAGTTTTCATTTTTCAAAAACAACCCAAAAGTTCAACAGATCCTTTGGAGTCATTTCTTGAGAAAAGGATCTCAACATTGAATAACTCAAGTTTACCAAAAAAAAAATGTTCTATGTTTCAGTTCTCATGGCCAAATTCTGATTCTAGACATCAAAATACACCAATAAGCTCATTCGCGGCTTCCAAAGTTTGCTGGGGGGGGGGCAAAAATGTGATTTTTCAAGAACAATACACACGGATTTGAGAAAAATTTGAAAAAAAAAATTTTGGTCTAACCTTATAGAAAATTTTACGCTGAATCGAATGCCGCAAACCGCAGACCTCTATCTCTTTTATAAAAAAAGTTACGGTTAAAACTTTCCTAAATTATGTGAAAAAATTGCATTTTTTTTTCGCCTTGCTCACCGAAAAGTGAGATTTCTGAGAAATCTAAGCGTTCTACGACTATAATAAACATGACAAAAGTTGTAGAAAATTAAATTTTCTGTCGGATAGGTGCATTCAGATTTTACTGGAAGGTGTAGTTTTTGAGATGTTCTCGAGTAAATTTGAACATTAGTTGAGGCAATTGAGAAAAAAAAAGAAATGAAGCAATTTTTTGCTGTCAAAAGTGTTACAGCGAAAAATTGTGGAAGGTGACTAACCTTTAGGAGTTACGTTACCACGACCTCCCACAATTTTTCGCTGTAACACTTTTGACAGCCAAAAATTGCTTCATTTCTCTTTTTTTCTCAATTGCCTCAACTAATGTTCAAATTTACTCAAGAATATCTCAAAAACTACACCTTCCAGTAAAATCTGAATGCACCTATCCGACAGAAAATTTAATTTTCTACAACTTTTGTCATGGTTATTATAGTCGTAGAACGCTTAGATTTCTCAGAAATCTCACTTTTCGGTGAGCAAGGCGAAAAAAATGCGATTTTTTCACATAATTTAGGAAAGTTTTAATCGTAACTTTTTTTATAAAAAAGATAGAGGTCTGCGGTTTGCGGCATTCGATTCAGCGTAAAATTTTCTATAAGATTAGACCAAAAATTTTTTTTTTCAAAATTTTCTCAAATCCGTGTGTATTGTTTTTGAAAAATCACATTTTTGGCTCCCCCACCCCCCCCAAAGCAAACTTTGGATGAAAAAATTATTTTTCCCTTCATTAGATACATAAAAGCAACCCAAATTTCGCAATCGGAACTCAAACACAAAAATCGTGTCGACTTGTGTAATCACTTGGAAAAATCAAAATTATATACGATTTAAGAGCATAAATATGTAGTTCGTTTTCTAAGCCTTGCAGCAGCTTTCTCAAAATCATTTTTCCATCTTTCAACGATTGTTTGCTCAATTCATTCAGTGATTAAAATGTACCTACCTATTACTAATTATGTTTCATTCAATCTACCATCTATCATCAAATTCATTAGGCAATTTAAAAACATCAAAAGTACCTACAAATAAGTACATACTCGCACCGAAAACAAAATAGATAATCATTATTTCCGAGAGGAAAGAAGTCGTCATTAGCTTCAATTCTCATTATCGGAATATGTAATAAAATTTATAAAAATATTCCCCATAGGTATAGGCACTTAATATACTTATCACTTCATCCGTTTAGATTATGTAGGTACACTACATATACAGTTCCACACGTTTGATTTATTTATTTTGTTACACGCTCATAGTTTCTTTTATCTCTAAAATTGAACAAGAAATCTGTTTCAGTTTCCACGAAATTCTCAATTCCACTGTCAAATAAATATTTTTATTTTCTTATTGATCAATGTAGATAAATACATGTCATTAAATTTACTCAATTATAAACTAAAAAAACATTAGTGGGGCAAAGGTAACATTGTCACTGAGCTGAATGTCAATGAATGTCGTAAAAATATTTTTAGAAGATAACCTAAATTACACGACAGCGATGTCGATTTACATTAGGTAGGTACTAGGTGTAGGTACCAACAATTTCGTCGATTCAGAAACGAAACAATGGAGGAGGGATAAGGATTCACTCGCCGCTCATATTTTCTCAAAAAATCGAAAAATTTTGTTGTACCTAAATGGGAAAATTTAGTCGCGAAAGATTTCTCACTTGAACTGATCAGGTAAAAAATCATCTAAAATGTTTGTAAGTACATAAGTAAAACCATCTCAAAAATTACCATAACGCATTTTTTCTTTAGAGTTAAACTAGTAAAAACATGAATACCTACATTCAAATATACTTCAGAAGTGAAGCTGTTTCTTATTTAATTAATTAGTATACATTTTTTCAATTTTTTTCGACTTTTTTTTTTGAAACATACCCAAAAATCTTGCACCAACGATTTTTGCCTCTTTGAGGAAGGAGGTAAATTCCCCGTAGGCTGCATTCAGAGTACTGCCACCATTCAAAAATAACCATTTTCTGATTCTTCAACGCGTGTTTTTTTTTCACGCATTCTTTCAACAACACGGTTACATGTTCATAAAATTTCAGTTGGCAGCAGTGATACAAAAAATTCTCATAAAAATGAATAAAAACTCATTTCTATTGCCAAAAAATTTAGCTGGCAGTAACTTTTTGGTACCTGGAAATTTTTAAAAAATGTCAGAATTTATCCTTGACGACCAACATTTTTTTTTCAGATTTTGAGGTAATTGGCTGAGCGATTTGAATTCTGGTAAAATCCAAAAAATACCTACCTATGTGATCACTTTGGATAAGAAGACTTGGATTCTAGCTTTGTGTTTCCAGACTCATGAAACTTTCAAATAGCAGTGATTCGGAATTCGAGTTTCTTTATTGTCAAATGTTATAGTAGGTATCGGAAAACTATAAATACGAATATGACCACATCTGTTCCTTAAAATTTTAAAAATCGTCAATTCTAAATACATCACTGTAAGTTGGCTTGCTGTTTAGTCAAATAAAAGGCGCAAGTGCAAATTGTCAAAACGTAATAGATAAAGCAGCATTATTTAGTCATTACCATTATTGATGAAATATGTAGGTTAGATAAACAAATTACACAGGTCGACTGTTTTAAATTTTTGAAATGCTGTATGTCTGATTAGTAGTTATATGTCGCTGAATATGAATTTTCTTTTCCGCTTTGAAAGAAGAAAGAAATCCATAAAATATTCCTGTACCTACATAAATGTAGATGTTCGATCGCTTAGCACGTTCCCACGTTCGCTACCGTCCAAGCGTCTGTAACGAATATATTCGTAGTATGCGAATTCCATCGCTTCACTGAGTCATTTTCTCAGAATCCTATCGATAAAATACATATGTATTTATACTATTACTCGACTACCATTGGTAAGGAAATAATTTCCATTGAAAAAATTTTAAAAAATGTATATTTGTCTACAAGCTACAATCTGACCAATATAGAACTGAATCGTGACGTCACAATATCATTGTGTGCGAAAAGTTCTGGTTTGTTGACAATCTCATTTGGTCCGAACCGAAAATGTTCTTCTATTGTATCACTCGAAAAAGTGCGAATTTTCAACTTCAAATTTTTTTACTTTCAACACAGCGATAGTACCCATTGAAAAAGAAATAAGTACCTACAGAATTATGTCAAAGGAGGATGCTTCTTCTCCAACACATTTAGGTTTCAAAAAAATCGCCATTGAATTTGAAAATTCGCAATTTTTTATTTGATAAAATGGAAAAACATTTTCAGTTCGGACCAAATGAGATTGTTTGCTCACGCACACGTGGTTTTACGCAGACTCTGACACGATTCAGTTCCCTTATCTTAATGTTTTAAAATGATTGCATTTTGATACCGTTTTTACGTAATTTGACCAAAAAATTGGAGGTTTGTTTTTTTTATCAAATTTTTATATGCTGAATGTTTACAGGCCCATGGGGTAATTTTGAATTATGAAAAATTCAAGAAATGAAGTTTGGCACCTGAAATTTTAACTAATGCACTTCGGAAATTTTTTTGTTTCAAAACTGATTTTTTAATTTTCCGATATTTCGAAAAAAATTACGAAGAAGAGGGGAAAGTCAAGAAATTATTAGATTGCCAAAATTTTTTAGAGGAGATGAGTTAGACCAGAATGAAATTATGACTGAAATTCTTGTTAGTGTTGAATATCCAACAGAGCTACTACATGTGTAGTAAAGAGCCTTTCTTCATAAGGATCAAAAACAGTCCTTGACCCAGGATTGGTTAAATGTGACCCAAAATGTTTCTTTTAGTATAAAACCTCACAAAAAAATTCTGGACCCCCTCACCCACTCTTTCCGGAATTATGGCACCTCGTGTCAAAAATTCAACATGCGATATCTCTGAAAGGAGTGAATAAAAAATCTTGAAATCGCACAGATTATACATCTTGCCAGCTAGTACATTCCATTTTTTATGTGGAAATTTCCAGAAAAAAATTCAAAAATTTTGGGGAGGGGGTGCCATGGCTGGAATTTTTTTTATTAATTTCGTCAAGTGCATGGTCACGTATCACACATATCTTTTACCCACGACTAAATTTACACGGAATATGCATCTGGTACGAAAATAAAAAATGTTGCGAACGACTGAGTCGTTCCTGTTTGATTCATGCGAGTCTTTAATTACCACGCAATTCGAAACTTTCAAAAAATCTTCAATTCAAAATATTTTACAATTATAAAATTTTTTTGACTCCATTGAAACTTTTTCTCAGCTTTGAAAAGTGAAAATTCTTCTTCTTCTTCAATTTTTTTCTCGCGTTTAAAATTTTTTCAACTCTGGCATTTTTTCCCATGATACGTACATATTTTTTAACTCAGAAATTTTTTTCTTAACATATTTTTCAACCCTAAATTTTTTTCTCGAATCATTTTTCAAATCTTGAGATTTTTTTTTAATTTTTATTCTTTCTACTTTGACAATTTTTTTATCTTTTTATACTTTATGAATATTTTTCGACCATGCAATTTCTTCCTAAAAATTTTTCTCGTCTAAATTTTTCTCAAAGCTTTTTTCAAGTCTGGAATTTTTTCTCAAGAATTTTCTCCACTCTGAAATTTCTTCTCAAAATGTTTTCCATCTTTGATATTTTTTTATTGGTTCTAAAATTTTTTCTTCAATTATTTTCCTACTTTAACATTTTCGAAATTAAAACGATTTGAAAAAATTTGGGTTGGAAAAAAGTTTGAGAAACTCAAGATGGAAAAACTTCAAGAGAATTCAGTTTTTAAAAATTTAAAGATCAAAGATGGGATTTTAAGGTTGACAGTTGAGAAAAATATTAGTTAATGGAAAAATTGAAGAAGAAAAAAATTACGAAGCTGAAAAAAAATGGGGAAGAAATGTTGGAGTTTGAAAAAAATCATTGGGTTGAACAAATTAGAATTTTAAGAAGAAATTCTGCGAGCTGAAAAAAAATCGAGTGAAAATTTTAGTGTTGAAAAATATATTGAAAAAAAGTTCTAGGGTTGAATAATAAAAATGTATTTTTGAAGAAATACTACAGATGAAAAAATTTTAGGTTTGAGGAAAAATATCGAGGAAGAAAATTCAGAGTTGAGAAAAAATTTTAAAGAGTCGAAAAATATCTTAAGAAAAAGATACTAGAGTTGAAAAAATTATGAACTTGAAAAAAATCGAGGTTGTATGGTAACTGAAGACTCGCTTGAGTTAAAC
Organism: Pseudococcus viburni; assembly: GCA_033439095.1. Taxonomy (NCBI): domain Eukaryota; kingdom Metazoa; phylum Arthropoda; class Insecta; order Hemiptera; family Pseudococcidae; genus Pseudococcus; species Pseudococcus viburni. Next base: position 17,237 of record JAVBJF010000059.1, read on the forward strand.
AGGAAAGATTCAGTCGTTCCTACCATTTTTTATTTTCGTACCTGATACATATTCATATTCCGTGTAAATTCAGTTCTGGGTATAGTTTTTCGGATTTCAAAATAGGGTGTAACATAGTCAAAAAAAATCAAAGCCAAAAAACACGCACTTTTTAATTAAAATCCATATTTTTTTTTCAAGAAAAATTTTCAGCCAAAAATAAGGTTCTCAACTCAAAATGATGGATTTCAGAAAATTGTGCTTTAATCGATCAAACAGGTCACCAATACAGATAATTTGTGATTACAGGTACTGAAGCCCATATTGACAATTGAAAAAGCTCCAAAGTTCCTGGAGGCTCCGAAACGTCTCCAAAACACTTCCAATTAATTCGGGAGGTGAAAAATGGGTTACTTACTTACATACCAAATTTTAGTTTTTTTAATGAGATAATTTTGAAAAAATTCACTTCAGCATCTGAAATTTAATTTAGAAATGAGATTCTTTCATGATTCACTTTCAATTTATTTTTGCTTCAGCTCAAAATTTTTATTTGAGTTGGGATAGGTACCTCTCTTGTTAGGAGTTTCTAAAGTAGGTATAGGTACTAGTGAAAATGTGTTTTTTTTTGGTTTTGATTTTTTTTAAAAGTATGTTTCACCCAATTTTGGAATCCGAAAAAATATATGTGATGTGTGACTACTAAACGGAATTGATAAAAAAATTCCAGCCATGGCACACCCCTCTCAAATTTTTTGAACATTTTTTCTGAAAATTTCTACATGAAAAAAAAACTGAAAAATGTGAACCGAAAATTTTCAAAAAATTGTCATATTATACGTTTTAATCTATGAGAATTTCAATTTTTTTACCCAATCCTTCCAGAGATAGGTAGGTATCGCTTGTTGAATTTTTGATTTGAGAGATACCATAATTTCCAAAAGGGGTGGGTGCAAAAATCTAAATTTTTTGGATGGTTTAAAGCCATATCAGGAAGGTCTCTTTCTATTTTATTCGCCCTCCTTTTCATTCAAAAATGACCCCTCGTTGAATTGGTCCTTTGAAAATTAATAATAATTTTGTAGGTACCTTTACATATGCACATCTATTCACCAATTCATTTGAAATCGATTGCTAATATCTAAGTAGTACCAAAAATTGAAAAATCGTAAAATACAGATAAAAAATAGATAGGAACCTACCTAAATTAAATCAATTGTATATTTATTAATTTTTTTCAATTGCACGAGATAAACTGCAATTTACGATTAACATTGATAATATTTTTAAAAAATGTAAGCATATTAAGAGATAAAATAAACAGTAACGAATAATATTCAAAATAGATCTTCTCATTGGCCATCTTCAACAACATTATCAAAAGTTAGGACCACCTTTTGGGCTTCTGCATTCAGAGCGTTCACGTCACCTCCATTGGCAGCGACGATTAATCCACAAACAGCATTCACAGCGCTCATAAACGCACCCTCAATCCACCCTCCCAAATGGCTATAGCTGCAATTAGCCAAGAAAAATTTACTCCCTAATTGTGGTTTGAGTGCATGAGTGTGATAGCGGAATAACAGATCGCTGTTGAAATAATCTCCCGCATTATCCAATTTGAACCCACCGGACGAGTTGAATGTGGTCCAATCGTAGCTCAAAGGATCTTCAAGTTTAGTTTGACTCATCGCTTCTCCGAACCACCACCTTCCGAGAGTATTTTTTATCGGGTCCTTTACGTCGCGAACAGTACGATTAATGAGCGTGCTCAACAAACATTCCGTATCATCGATATTCAAAGGGTATTTGCCAAACCGATTTTGTAACCTTTTTGTATCATCTTCCCAAGCATAACTGATTAAAAAGCTGTAATAATCTTCGGATCTGAGTTCTTGGGCTTCATTTTGATAACGTGGAGTACTCGGAACGACAAAGCTCGCTCCCAAACCACAATCGGATACAATTGCTTTGATTTTTCCTTGTTTCAGAAATTCCGGAGCGTGTAAATCGAATTCGGTTTTTTTAACTGAGGCAAATATTTTGGAAGCAGCTGCCATATGGATGTTATTCACCGCCGCATACATTCCAGAATTGTCTGTTTCAGATTTATCGCTCAAGATTAAAGCTGGACGTACATTGCCTATGTAATCTTCGGGCCTAAGAGGACGACTATAATCGCCTAAAGTTACCTTACGAGGGGAATTCTCGAATCCAATTCTGCTGATCATGTAACTCGTCTGTCTCGGCGTCGTAGCCAGAATAACGTAATCGTATACTCCCATTTGGGGCTTGGCGTCTTCACTTCCATCAATGGGTGAGATGGCGTAAGATACTACCAGAGTGTCGCCTTCTTGATTTCCATTCAGATGACCAACATCGCATACGCGAGCTAATTTCACTTTTACGTTATAATTTTTCTTCAGTGCTCCCAAGTAAAGATCTCGGATAAAATGGGCATTCGGCGTGACCGGTAATAAATATTCAGTCGAATAGTCCCATAAAAGTAATCTCATCATTTCTGTCAGCGCCATGTTATAAATAGGTTTGAGACTACCGGTTCCAAATCCAACGGTGCCGAATAATTCTACGTAATGATTTATTTTTGCGGCTTCGTCCAATAGTCCATCGACATTTGGTAGTCCATCGCTGCTTTTCTCGATGATTTCTCTGATCGCAGATCCCAATGTACGGTCGTCGTATTTCTTTGCGAAATCTTTCCAATGTTTGTATATGTGAGCGAGTTGTTGGTCTGAGGTATTTTCATCTTTTAACTGGGTGCTGAGTTTGGCAGGATCTTGCCCAGCGATAGGGAACAGGCTTGTGTCAGGACCATCCTTTGAACCGAACAATCTGCTTCGGACAATGTCAACGACCTGTTTTGTAGGTGATTTTGAGTCCAACCATTGACCATTGCCGAATCGATCTACCCGATCTCCGCGTACTAATTCTGTGGGAACGATTCCAGGATTAGGGAAAGCATCGACGGTCTTTTCATCTCCGTAGAGAATTCTCACGTAATGCCACATCAGTCCGGCTATTTCGGGAAATCGCATGGCACCGATTTCGTACACGGCATTGCCAATACCGCCAGCCTCATCGCTGCTTCTAGCTGCGGATACTCGTCCAGCTTTAAGTCCTTGCATGGTTACGAATCCGGGTGCTGTATGGAATGCGAAATTATCTCGATCGGATTCGTATATGGTGACGGTGATGTTTTCTGAGCTATTTTGCAAGTTGCATAATTCGTATAGAGCTGCGATGCCTGCAGCTCCGGCTCCTACGATGGCTATTTTCAATTTTTTGTTTACCATACCCAAGGGTTCTTGGACGACCAACGGATACGAAATTAAAGCCGAATCTGGATGTCGATAGTATTTTCCTGTGAGGGCTATATTACCGAGTGTTTGAGGACCAGTAAATGCAGGCTCCGGGTTCTCTTCGAGCAAGTGAGGGATTACGGAAATACCCATGTTGAGACAATCTAAAAAACAGAAAAATAATTATTATTTATTAGGTATGAAAAATATTGGCATATTCATCAAAAAAAATTATATAAAATAGTCTAAGGTCCGCTGTAACGAAAAAGTGTTTTGGAAAATGAAAAAAATGAAAATCAGTGGCCTTTTGAGAAAACCAAAAGTAACTACAATTGAGTGGTTTTGCTTTTGTTCGAAAGAGCATTTCCTGTTAAGATGGTGAAATCGGCCCTTGAACCGATCGGGACAAAAATCTCCCAAAATGTTGGTATTGATGTAAAACCACCCCAAAAAAATTTCAACCCCCTACCCCCAACCCCAACTGAATTATGGGGCCATTAATGCTCGAAATTCAATAATTTCTATCTCCGGAAGGGGTGGTTTAAAAATTTTGAAATTTTCACAGATTATCCCAAGGTTTTCCGCGGTTTAAAAATTTTAAAAATTTGTCAAAAAAAGGGGGAAGGGGGAGCCTCGAAATTTTTTCTCTCTAAAATTTTGTGACACCCTTGAGTACATCCTATATTTTTTTGGAGACCTAAAAATGAGTGCAACATGGATTAAAAAAATGAAATTCATAAAAAAAACACATTATTTCGATGTTTTTCCAGCTTTCTATAAGAAGCTTTAAGGATGATATTTCCAACAAAATAACAATTTTGGGCAGATTATGTCGAAAGACACGCAAATGAACATTTTCCATTGCCGGGGTAATCAAGGGAATGATAATACGCGGCCGGCGCGACGCGATTGAATCTGATTTTTCTACTTGCAAGCGGGCACTCTCATTTCCCGGCCGCTACTCGTGGCGGTGAACTATTCGCGTACGCGCCATTTCGAGGGTTGAACGGGAACTTATTCCGGTTGTAAGTAAAAATCAAAACCTCGAATCTCTAAGGATAAATTTAAAAAAAGTAATTTTTTACATTGAAATGAAACCTTTCAATTTTATCATGTTGAAAACTTAAAAAGATGTTTTTTTTATGGATTTCATTTTTTTAATCCATGTTGCACTCATTTTTAGGTCTCCCCAAGGGTGTCACAAAGTTTTGGAGAGAAAAAAATTTCGGGCTCCCCCTCTCTCTTTTTTTGACGAATTTTTGAAATTTTTAAACCGTGGAAAACTTAGGAAAATTTAGGAAATTTTTTTTGAAAAAATTTCACATATACTACTACATAATGTCTATAATCTGTGAAAATTTCAAAATTTTTGAACCATCCCTTCCGAAGATAGAAATGATTGAATTTCGAGCATTAATAGCCCCATAATTCGGTTGGGGGTGGGGTGGGGGGTTTAAAATTTTTTTGGGGTGGTTTTACATCAATACCAACATTTTGGGAGATTTTTGTCCCGATTGGTTAAAGGGCCGATTTCACCATCTTAACAGGAAATGCTCTTTTAATGACAAACGAGGAAAATGGCTCCAGTAGCGTAACTGGACCTCCATTCTGGGGGGGGGGGGAGATACAGTGGCGTCGGAAGCTTTTTTGGGAGGGTACAAATTGGGTATAGAGACTTGGAAAACTAGAAGGATTATAGAGGGAGGGGGTAAAAGGGAGCCTTCTTTCACACTGTTGTCCAAAATAGATTGCCCAGGCAAAAAATAAGAGGAAAAATGTACCAATTCCCCCCAAAAATGATATCCTGATTTTTTTTCGCATTTTACGTTCGTAATGATCCACTACACAACATACTAAAATGGACACCCCTCAACCCTCCGCTACCCCCAGGGGAGGGGTAAATGTCCGCTGAAAACCGAGTTTTCGTGAATATCTCCTCAAATAAGCTTCAAAATTGAGAAATAGTTATGAACAATCTTGTTCTTTGTGTAATTTCCTATCAAAAGGTTTTTTGTTTTTTCAAAAACACTCACTTCCTTGACCAAAAATTAAGAGTAAAAAACACCCATTTTTCAACAATTTACAGTATTTTTTGAAAAAATCAAAACTTTTGTGAATATCTCCGCAAATAAGTCTCAAAATGGAAAAATGGTTATGAACAATCATGTTCTACGTGTAATTTCCGATCAGACAGGTTCGTTTTTTTTTCGAAAACACCCGCTTCTTTGCTCAAAAATTAAGAGTGAAAACGCCTATTTTTCCAATATTTACAGTATTTTTGGAATGATGGAAATACGAAGTTGAAAGTACCCAAAATTACCCTTCACTGGTATTATTTTAAATTTTTGGTCAAGGAAGTGAGTGTTTTTGAAAAAACAAAAAAAAATTCTGATAGGAAATTACACGTAAAACAAGATTGTTCATTACTATTTTTCAATTTTGAGACTTATTTGTGGAGATATTCATAAAAACCCGGTTTCCAGCAGACATTTACCCCTCCCCTTTAGGTAGCGGAGGGTTGTGGGGTGTCCATTTTAGTACATATGTTGTGTAGTGGACCATTACGAATGTAAAAAGCGAAATAAAAAATCAGAATTTAATTTTTGGGGGTCAACTCCTAAAATGACTGGACTAAGATGATAGAACTGTGATTTTCATTATACCTGAACGAACCGAGGTCCAAGCTTTGAAAAAATTGGATTTTTTAATTTCCAAAAAAGACATTTTTTCGTGTTTTAATGGTTTGAAAATCCCTATCTGATGTAATTTGAGAGGTGGGGGTACATATTTTGATATTTTGGCCGTTAAGTTTACTCGCGTTGAATTAGAAGAATTGTAGTGAGGAAATCGTTCAAAAGTAGATAAACTAAGGTAATTTTGATTTTTGATAGTCTCGATTTTCATTAAAAAAAATAAGGAAAGTAGCAAACTCAGCTCGAGCGAAGCGAGGGCAAATTTTTTGCAGAATATGCGTTGTTGCTGTCGAAAAAATATGGTTTCAAGATCACGAATACTTTTAGAATAACACATTCATTTTTGAAGGGTTTGTGAGGCGGTTTGTCCGCAACCTCCCCCCTCCCACGATTTACGCTACTATAGATCGAACAAAAGCCGATTTGAGTTTTTAAGAAGCCATTTATAATTGCAAATTCCACCCCTACATCCTTCTCACTAACACGATCCCATAAAATCTAACTTTTTGTTTAATTTTGGACAAAAAAATGCTAAAAATTTACCCCTTTTTTCATTATTTGACACAAGGCTCGAGGTGCTTCATTAAAATAACAGAATCAATTATGATAAAATTTTTACTAAAATAATCTGTGAATATCTTTATCCAAAAAATCATCAACGTAGATTTCCCACCGATACAACCCTTTTCTGAAAAAAAAATTATTATATTAGACAAGATGGATGGAGGAAGGTGATCAACGATAGAAAATCGCAATCTACGAGTTTTTTTGGGTAAAAATAATTAAGTTGAGGTGATATCAATAAACTTTTTTCAATTTATTTATTGAAATCTGAAAATTAAAAAATTGAAAGAAAAATTTTTCAACTTAGGTAGCTAGATACGTAGATAGGTACATAGGTATAAAGGTTTATCGTTTTGAACTTTTTTCGAAAGTTTGGCCGAGAGGAGGGAATAACGAGAAAATTGTGTTCAGATCTCAAAACGACGTGGTAAAAATTTCACCCCTCACCCCTCATTCACCTATTTGCCTTCAGATTCTAAAATCTGACTACGTTTAAAAAATTTTGAAAACCCAAATTTTTTGAAATTTCTCTTTTAAAAATGGTTTTAGACGGATGTCTTCAGGGGCGTAGCTACGGGAGAGTTTTGAGGGTCTCGACCCCCCCCCCCCCCTTGGCGCCAGAAACTTACGTGAATAGGTGCCTTTTTGGAGCATTAAAAATCAAATTTTCTCAACTATTCAAAAAATGGCTCCCTTCTGATATTCCAAGTCTCCATACCCGATTTGCACCCTCTCAAAAAAAGCTTCTGATGCCAATTTTTGGATTTGTTAGGTATTTTTATTTGTTTTTAAGGCCAAAATAATTAGTACTTATGTAAGTTGTTTATTCCAAAATTACATTTTCATCAGTTTTTTTCCTTAAACGTGCTAAAAAGGAAATTTGATGGGGGAGGGACGCGGAATTCCTTAGAAAAAATTATGAAATTTCGGACCTCCCCTCCATGAGAGATTTCTGGCTATGCCACTGTATGTCTTTACCCCAAAAATACTATTGGTACCTATTTTTCATCAACATACTATTTTTAAAAGATCCTTTAAAAAATATAACTTTTCACACTTTTCATGTTTTTTCAATATTCAGTAAAAACTACTTATTTTGAAATTTTTTTCTGAGAAATGATGTTAGTATGAATCAACACTGCAACTCGTAAAAATCAATAGCGTCAATTTTCCACGCTTTTTTCCAATTTTAGAAAAAACACCCGAAGCAGTTTCTTCAATTTTGAAATATGTACCTAATAGTAATCTAGACGAGGAATGGCGATGGAAAGTCGTCGCCCCATTTCAGGAAAATTTTTTCAATTTTTTTAAGGACGAAATATTGAAAAAACATGAAAAGTGATGATATGGTTAAGGACCCTTGAAAAATCGGATGATGACGAAAAATGGGTGGCAATGGTTATTTTGGATACACACATATCTGTATGTACTAAAACCATTTGTGTGACCTATGAAAATGGAGTAGAATTTCATCAAAAATTCGAATATGTGAACCAAAATTTGCTTTAATCAATGTTTAATAATTTTGAGCTTTTGATTGAGAAGATTTTTGGATAGTTTAGGAAAAAAAATATGAGAAAATCACAAGTCGTGATCAAAAAAGTTTTGAATGAAACGAAAGCAGCAATTTTCTTAAATTTTCAAAACGTGCTTAGAAGTAAAGTATGTTATCAAGTACGTCGTCACGGAGCAACAATAATCGGGTATTGTCAACGCAGTTGTGGGCAGGCTATTCACCAGAAATATACTTTTAATTTTTGTGTTTTTAATCGACGATACTTAAATTTTGGAAAAATTCTGCATATAACTTTTATAGGTAACAATTTTTTTTAAATAGTTGCAAATTGTCATGCATATTTACACCATTTTTAAGGGTCAATGCCGATTTTTTTTTAATACTCAAAAATTTGACTGCGCTCAAATTCTCAAAAGTTGAAGCACATTAGACTAGTAATGTCAAAAAAAATATCTTTTTAAAAAATTTGATCAATAATTTTGATTTCATTTTGAAATTTGAACTAATTTTTCAACTCATTTTGAAACTACCAAAATAGAAAAAAAAAACATAAAAACATAATTAAATATCCAATGCAGGAAAAAAATAACACTTACCAAACAAAATACGATGAAAGATGAATATTCACGTAGGTACAATAAAAATTACGTCTGCACGATTAAGTAATAGTGAGAAGAAAATGCACCCATTCAACAATTTACATGGAATATGATCTATTGATCTTTGGTTTTTTATCCGATGTCGAATGTCGAACAAGAAATTGACATCGAGTCAGTGTAGCCACGTACGGAATTCGGCACCCTTACCTACCCTCTTAATTTATCCTACTTTACTTACACAATTGCTAATAATTCTAATATTACAATGATACTAAATATAAGGTGATTCGATCAAAGTAAATTTTTTTTTTTCTTATAAATCAACGTAAATATACGTATCTATGTCCTTATACCAGTATTTTTACTTAATTATAGATAAACTAAAAAAATACTCTCGGTGCAAAGGTAACATTGTCAACAAGCCGAATGCCAAGGAATGTCGCCAAAATGAGTTCTAAAGTTCAAGTTTAGTGATTTCTAACTTACTTCTTCATATTTTAAGACTCTTTAATATGTAGCTTAATTTAATTGAGTTGGTTCGAAATTCGAGTTACAGCTTCGCCAAATACATTATTATTACACTCAAAAAAATAAAAAATAAATTTTATTAAACGTAATAATAAAAAGGCACCATTCACAAAACTAGTAAAATTTATTCAAAAAATAATAATATTTATTGCAAAATAATAATATTTATCGCAAAATTGACGAAACTTTATTTTCTATGCAATAAACTTTACCAAATTTCGTGATAAATTTTATTATTTTTTTTGATAAAAATTGCTAATTTTGTGAATGGTGCCCCGTTATTTTTTTTTTGGATAAACTTTATTTTTTTTTGATAAAATTTATTATTTTTGGATAAAATTTATTTTTTTTTGGATAAAATTTATTATTTTTTTCAACACTTTCTATTCATTTTTCATTCTCCATTTTTCTCAGTGTAGGTAGAGTAAGTACTAGGAACTCGAAATTCCAGCACATATTTGTTGTTCCTTGAAATATCAAAATCCATCCATTCAAAGCTCATCGGAGAATGTTGGGTTATGGTTTTGATAAATATAAGGCGCAGGGGCAAAGCACTAAAATTTGGGCTCTACCAAATTGATCGATCATAAGGGAAATAGCCTGATCGGATAATACCTACTTCTAATACGTTTTTGAGAGCAATAACTATTTCAACATTACCTAATTCAAAAAATTGGCTTCGATCCCCCCCCCCCTCCCCCCATCCTTTGGTATCTCGAAGTTATTTTGTGAGTATATGTTTTTGAATTGTTTTATCTGTTGTTTATCTTCTAGTATTTTTCAATTCTTCTATAATTTCTGCTATACAGCAATTTTTTATCCACCCCCCTTCCCCTCCAAAAAATAATTGCAGTCCAAAAATCCTTGGAAACTGGTGGATTGATTTTTTTAGGATGAAAATCCGATCCAATAATTCTCGGACACAAAGTTTAGGAAAATAATTGCGATTAATTCTGCGATAAAAATTCTGCCAAATTAATTGCAGCCCAAAAATACTCGGAAAATCGTGAGATATTTTTTGGGATGAAAATCCATTCCAATGATCATCCCGGCCTCAAAAACTAGAAAAATACGTGCGATTAATTCTACGATGAAAATTCATCCCGAATTAATCGCAGCCCAAAAATGCTCGGAAAAATCGTGTGATGATTTTTTTGGGATGAAAATCCATTCCAATGATCATTTCGGCCTCAAAAACTAGAAAAATACGTGCGATTAATTTTTCGATGAAATTAATCGCAGCCCAAAAATGCCTGAAAAAATCGTGGGATAATGTTTTTGCAATTAAAATCCATTTAAGGATCATTCCAGACTCAAAAACTAGAAAAATAAGAACGTGCGATTATTTCTGCGATGAAAATTGAAAATTCATTCCAAAATAATCGCACCCCAAAAATGCTCGAAAAAAAATGTCCGACTTTCTGATAGGTAATTTTAAGTTAATTTTGAAAATATAAAAATCTATGTTTTTAAAAGTCAGCGTCGCGCAAAATAGCGTCTCACGAATTTTGATCTCGCGGAATTTTGAAATTACCCCCAGCGGAAAAAACATATCCATGTTAACTTACTTTATACTCGATTTTTACAGAAAAAATCAAATGACATACCTAGTTAAAATAAAAATGAATGGAGTATTTTTTAAAACAAAAATTGATTTAGGTATTTTTTATTAAAAAGCTGAAAAACAATTTCGCAAGAAGTAAGTACCATATATCTTAAAATTTTTACGAAAAATTAATTAACCTTGATCATTTTTTTGAATGAAAAAATTATGCCATTCCATTAAGCATTTTCCAAAAACTGAACAGTCCTATGGCCTTATTTATTTGTACCATTACAAATTTCATCTTGGTGAAAAAGTCGGAAGATAATTTGTCAACTTTCATCATTTCGCGGAAAAACAATTTTTAAAAAATTTCGAAAATTAATTTTTAAAGAAAATATGTTGAGAAAAATGTCAGATCACACGATTCTCCAAACTATCAACTTTACTGTTTGAAATAGGTATTAGGTACAAGGAAAAAAGAAACCTTCCTTCAGTTCCTTCCCTCATTAAAACACCTGTAAGAAAGAATAGGTATTAGGTACCTATGTAATGTATCTAACGTGAAAGTACGTATAAAAATTTAGCGTTATCATCATTTTTGTTGGACAATCAAATCATAGGTATGACTCATATGTATATCTACTCAGTCGACTGGCGATCTTTTTTATTGTCAGGGCAGCTAGAAATGTTACCTTATAGATAAGGTCGTTATTTTTTGCTGCGTATGTTGAATACGTTCATTTTGAAATGGCGATTAGGTGTAAAGAAATGTAGAAAATCAAGTGTATTTTGATTTTTTTCTATCAACAATTCTACTCCATTCGATTCCCAAACACGTTTTGCCCACATGGTGTTGAAAAATAATTTTAAACCCGCTTATTCTAGTATTTCTCCACAATAACTGATTTCTTCGTTAAATGTAAAATCCGTCCCGATTTCGCAGAGAAGTGGGAAAGAGTTGAAAATAATTTTTTTACGTTCAAGTATTTGAAAAAATTTTCCTTGTTCGGCAAGTCCTATAAATTTATTCTCTCGAAAATAGGTATTAGAAAAATATTATCGCATTTTTTTAAATAAATTTTTTTTGGAACTTCAAAATGATTTTTTTTTTTGAATTTCACGTTTTTAAATCGATTTCCTTACATAGTATCATTGGTTTTGTAATCCCCATCAGTCGGAGTCGTCATTTCCTCTCTTACTAGTACTTTAGTGCTACTTAGATACATGTTGAACAAGATCTAAAGAAATGTCTTCGTCTCTACTCTCTTATTCTGAATCAGTGAAAAGTCACTGATAAATAGTCAGAATTGCAGCACAAGAAAAATCAGGAAATTCACTGATTTTCAGCAAATTTTCGCTGATTTTTCAAAGATTTTCACTGATTTTTCAGCAAATTTCATAAAGGGTATAGCAGGTTAAGTATGGTGTTTTGACCCTGGAAAAGGATTTGGATGAAACCTACCCCAAAAGTTGAGTCATGATGAGAAAAAATTCTGACAAAAATTTTGGACCCCCCAGAGCAAGTATTTTCGGGGGAGGGGCCAAAATGTGTTTTTTAAACTTTATTTTTTCGTTTTTCACCAAATGTAGATAAAAATTTAGTGTTTTTTAAAATTGAATGTAGAGGGCCAAAGAAACCCTAAAAAATTTTGTTCAAAATTTTTGACCCATTTTTCGTCGAGTGACGTTTTAAAAACTTTGAGCGGACATTTCGGAAAGAAGTTTCAGAGGTACAGTCACCATTTTTTTTTTTTTTAGAAAATGTGTTATTTAGTGTCGATTATACCACATAAGTTTCAATGAGTTTGAGTTGGTGCAACATTGTCAAAAAAAATAAAAACTGACCACTGGTCACGCGGAGCCCGAATGTTTATGTCAATTTCCTACGGCACTCTGGTGGAAAGTACCGTGCTCGCGCGCGCCAAGTTTGAAGTACGTGTTGGGTTACGACTGAGAATACCGCGTTCGCTAACTGTCCATTTTACATCTACTCGAACCAAAAATTAAGTTGTGTCTTTCGATTTCGCTTAATTTTCAAAGACATTGTTCCTCACCATTTTGAGGTACCTAACCAAGTTAGAATATTGACTTCATTTTTTGATCTGAGCCCTCCCCACACTCTAATCTACCCCCTCACATGATTTTACAAACAAAATGGAAGACAGAATTCTAATATAGACTTACTTTAGTATCGGAGTCTCATAATACCAAAGCTCTCCCCCCACCCCATCTTAGAGGTACGGGAATTTGTAAAAAAAAAATCAATTATATGTATGGTAATCTACCCGCGGATTTCGAAAAATGTAAAAAAAATATATAGGTTCGAAGGTAGGCAGGTTCTACAAAATAGATAATATATTTTATTTATATATTATGTAGTTAATTTCGAGAACAATGCGAAAATTTGAGTTGAAAAATCATTTGAGGAACTTCTCTCACTCTAATTTTAAAAGTAATACCAATTTTGAACTCAGCAGAATTCCATCTTATAGAAATGACTCGAAAAAAGCCTATAGCTCAATTTTTGAAAAATGAAATGGCTGAACCCCTTCTGGATCTTCTCCCTTCCCCTCCAATGAGATTTGGCGATGACTCTCCACGGTCAAAAAATCTTTTATGGTGTCCTTCTTTGATACCTCTATTACCATTTGCGTTCATATTTGAAAAAATGTAATCCACCTATGGATTAGAATGACATTTGTCGAACATGGCGCGCGAGAGCACTGTACTTTCCACCAGAGCGCCGTGGGAAATTGACATGAACGTTCGGGCTCTGCATCACCGGTGGTCAGTGTATATTTTTTTGACAATGTTGCACCAACTCAAACTCATTGAAACTTATGTGGTATAATCGACACTAAATAACACATTTTCTAAAAAAAAAAATGGTGACTGTACCTCTGAAACTTCTTTCCGAAATGGCCGCTCAAAGTTTTTAAAACGTCATAACTCGACGAAAAATGGGTCAAAAATTTTGAAAAAATGTTTTTAGGGTTCCTTTGGTTCTCTATAGTCCAAGAGCCGAACCTACCGAAAATGGGCCGAAACAATTGAAAACTGGGACCTGTCCCAAAAGTTAGAGTATGACCCCCTATTTTGAAAACCACCAGTCTGCCGATCCGCAGCTGCTGCTTTTAAGCACAGCGAAAGCTCAAAAGTTCACAATTTTTATGAACTTTCGGCCGAAAACATTGATGGTCGAAATTGGTGTCAAATTACAGGATTTTTTGCACCGAATCCTAATATGCAGGACTGCCGGCCCCTAAGTGCTGCCTAAGCCCCGGCAGACTAGGTAAAAGGGGGAGAAAATTCGAAAAATTCACAGATTTTTGGTAAAAAGTAAAATTCTCATGAAAGTCTCAAAATTGAGTTAAAAGAGGTTTATGAGTGGTTCTAAGCAATATTCAAGAATAAGGATGACTTTTTAACTTCAAAATTTTCACATGGGGGGCGTAGGGGAGCATCAACAAACTCAGAATATGGACATGTGATAGGTACATCAAAATATACGTTTTCTAGGTCTTAGAACTCGATTATGACGATTTTTTTCATTATGGTGGGGGAGGGGTGGTACCCCTTCTAATGAAACATAGACAAATTCACAAATTTCCATTTAAAAAAACAAAAATTTTGCGAATCACTTGATTCATTCTTTTATTTTACCATTCCCTTTTTTATGTCTATTCCAATTTCTATTTCTTTTACCTACATTTTTTTTTTCAAATTATGTTTTTCATATTTTCATTTAACTCATGTCGCCCACACTCTCTTTACCATGTTTTTTCCAATTTCATGAAAATGAACGTGTTTAATTACGTTCTTGAATCAAAATTTGTGAATTTGTCTATGTTTCATGAGAAGGGGTACCACCCCCTCCCACCCCCAATGAAAAAAATCGCCATAATCGAGTTCTACGACCTAGAAAACGTATATTTTGATGTATCACATGTCCATATTCTGAGTTCGTTGATGCTCCTCCACACCCTCACCCCCCCATGTGAAAATTTTGTGATATTTTGAAGTTAAAAAGTCATCCCTATTCTTGAATATTACTTAGAACCACTCATAAACCTCTTTCAACTCAAATGAGAATTTTACCAAAAATCTGTGAATTTTTCGAATTTTCTCCCCTTTTTACCCAGTCTGCCGGGGCTTAGGCAGCACTTAGGGGCCGGCAGACCTGCATATTCGGATTCAGTGCAAAAAATCCTGTAATTTGACACCAATTTCGACCATCAATGTTTTCGGCCGAAAGTTCATAAAAATTGTGAACTTTTGAGCTTTCGCTGTGCTTAAAAGCAGCAGCTGCGGATCGACGGACTGGTGGTTTTCAAAATAGGGGGTCATACTCTAACTTTTGGGACAGGTCCCAGCTTTCAATTGTTTCGGCCCATTTTCGGTAGGTTCGGCTCTTGGACTACTACATTCAATTAAAAAAAAACACGAAATTTTTATCTACATTTGGCGAAAAACTAAAAAATAAAGTTTATTAAACACATTTTGGCCCCTCCCCCCGAAAATATTTGCTCTGAGTGTCCAGAATTTTTGACAGAATTTTTTCTCATCATGACTCAACTTTTGGGGTGGATTTCATTAAAATCCCTTTCCAGGGCCAAAACACCATACTTAACCTGCTACACTTACCCTTTTTTACCATAATTAGGTGCCCAGTAAAACTGGAAATTATTTTCTCCCCCCTTCTTGCCGTCCGAAGAGAACATTTTAATTGGGTCATTAGATAGGTACCTAATCAACAATATTTTTATTCATACGAAACTCATACCAATTTCGATCAACAGCAGAGATTGAAAATTTGAAAAAGGTAATTATGTATTTAATCAAATTTAATAGATACCTAAAAAAAATAGAAAGGTAATCAAAATTGATAGTTTTAATTGGATATGATTCCATTTACACGTAATCTAAGTACGATTTACGGATTTGCACGATTCAAACTATTAATAATGATAATAGGTACTTATTTAAAAGTATGAACGATATCGAAATATATTAATAAGTAAGAAATATTTTCAAATATTTTCTATTCGTCATTTGCAACAACGCTATCGAGATATTGGAGCACTTTTTGGGCTTCGGGATTCAAAGCATTTACATCACCTTCGTTGGCAGCCACAATTAAACCACAAACAGCATTCACCGAGCTCATCAAAGCACCCTCAATCCAGCCTCCTAAATGACTATAGCTGCAATTAGCCAAGAAAAATTTATTCTTCAGTGAAGGTTTGAGTGCATGGGTATGATAACGGAATATAAGATGGCTATTGTAATAATCGCCCGTACAATCCAATTTGAATCCGCCGGATGTATGAAACGTAGTCCAATCGTAGGATACGGCATCCGTAAGAGTAGCCAAACCCAAAGTTTTACCGAACCACCAAGGCTTTAAAATTTTATCATCCGGATCCCTTACATATCGCACGGTATGATTTATAACCGTACTCAGCATCAATTTCGTATCATCTTTATTCATCGGGTATTTGCCAAAATGATGCTGCAACCTTTTGGCATCGTCTTCCCAGGTATAACTGATTAACATGCTGTATGAATCTTCGTCTCCGATTTCTTTTCCATTAGCACCCATTTTCGTATTGGGAACGATGTAGCTCGAACCCAAGCCACAATCTGATACGATCGCTCTGATTTTTCCTTGATCTTTGAAATTCGGAGCGTCCTTATCGAAATCGGATTTTTTAATCGTGGCGAATATTTTGGAAGAAGATGCCATATGGATATGGTTCACTGCTGTGTACAGTTTGGAATTAGCTATGTCATATTTCTTGCTTATAACCAATGCTGGGCGAACCTTGCCTTTGTAATTTTTTGGGTACAGTTCACGTCTATAATCTCCCAAAATTGCTGTACGAGCGTCACTACTGAATCCGATTCTACTAATCATTGAGCTCGTCTGTCTCGGTGTCGTGGCCAAAATAACATAATCGAAGGTTCGTGATTTGGGGACGGAGTTGGGTCCTACGTCTTCGATCCCATCTTCAGAGATATCGTAATATACCACCAGAGCATCGCCTTCGGGATTTTCTTCGAGATTAGCAACATCGCATACACGAGCTCTGACCACCTCCACGTTTGGATTTTTCTGGATGGCTTTCTCGTAAAGCGTCTTGATAAATTCTACATTCATCGACACCGGTAACCTGTATTCTTCTGAATAGCCCCATAAAAGCAATCTCATCGTTTCTAACATACACATGTTATAGATGGATTTAAATCCACCGGTTCCAAATCCGACGGTACCGAATAATTCGACGAAATAATTTATTTTATCGGCATCGGTCTGTAATCCGTCAATATTTGGCAATTTATCGACGCTTTTCTGTATGATTTCTCTGATTGCAGATTCCAAAGTCCATTCGTCGTATTTATTTGCGAAAATTTTCCATTGCTCGTCTATTTCTTCGAGATGTGTAGGTGTGGTTTCACTATTTTTCAATATGTCGCTTACTTTTGCTGGATCTTTTCCACCGATTTGGAAAAAACTCGTATTAGGGCACTTGCTTTGTCCAAATAATCCACATTTAATGATATCTACAACTTTTTTCGTGGGTGAATCTGGGTCCAGCCAATCGCCACTGCCAAACCGCTCAACTCGATCTCCGTGGACGACTTCTGTAGGAACAGTTCCAGGATTAGGGAATGCATTGACTGTGGTGTCAGCTCCATACAGAATGTTGGCGTAGTGCCACATCAATCCGGCTGATTCGGGAAATCGCATAGCTCCAATTTCATAAGCAGGGTGACCATCGCCCATTAATGCTGCGGTGACTCGTCCAGCTTTAAGTGCTTGAAATTTTGCAGGTGAGGGGTTGCGTTCATGAATAAAA
Source organism: Pseudococcus viburni (assembly GCA_033439095.1). NCBI lineage: Eukaryota > Metazoa > Arthropoda > Insecta > Hemiptera > Pseudococcidae > Pseudococcus > Pseudococcus viburni. Next base: position 34,842 of record JAVBJF010000059.1, read on the forward strand.
TGCTCGTGATCGAATTCGTATAAAGTGATGCGAATATTTTTCTCGCTGTCAGCTAAATTGGACAGTTCGTATAGAGCTGCGATGCCGGCAATTCCACCTCCTACGATAGCGATGTTGAGGGGTTTGTTTATCTTGCCCAGCGGTTCATCGACGACCAATGGGTATGCAATTCGAGCCGAATCGGGGTGCCGATAGTATTTCCCTTTTTGGGCTAATTCACCAATAGTTACTGGACCTCTGTCTTCTGGTTTTGGTTTCTTTTGAAATAAGCATTGAAGCATTATAGGGATACCCATGGCGAATGAATCTGAAAAAAAGATTTAATTCATTGTGAAATTTTGCGATGCATTGAATCATCGAAAAAGTTTTTTAACCCTCTACTGCATGAATTTCCCATCAAAATTTTCCAAAAATTTTCAAATTTTGGGGAATTTTTTTTAGCTATTATAAATATTTACCAAAGTATGCGAATGAATCATGAAATTTAATGTATTGGGATGTTCATATAATGTTTAAAGTAAAGTTTTGGAAATATTTTGAATTTTTTCAAATTTTTTCAAATTTGGGCAAGCTGTGGTCGTATATGACCACCTATGCAGCAAAGGGTTGATAACTTCAGCGAAAAGCGTTCTAGAAAATGCAAATAATGTGCTGTTTTGATGCAATTAAATATAAGTTTGGTAATTCTGCGTTATCTGCTGCGTTGCTGGCCTAATCTTTTAAAATATTTTTTCCATTTGAAAGGGGGGAGGAGTTGACAATTTCAAAAAAATTCAATGAAATTTTGAAAAAATTGAAAAAATATTGAAAAAAATCAGGCCAGCAACACAGCAGATAAGACAGGGTTATCAAAATGATATTTAATTGCTAAAGAAATAATTTCACCTATTCAATGTTCGAACTGGTGGAACTTGGTCAAAAAGAAAAAAATTTCATCAGTCAGCCCCTCCGATTACAAGAAGCTAAAAATTTTTTAGATCATTCCCAAATCATTCCAAATTCATTAGTAAACATTTACTTGAGCTTGAGCGAAATCGAGACTTTTTTCGTCTCTCTTGTCATAAGACCATGAACGCCGGATGTGACGTAATATCGGGGCAGGCTCACAATGTTTTCATTTTTTTGACCACGTTGCAGTTATTTTGGTGATGAGAAAAAAATATATGTTGTACTTGATCACATAACGAACATTTTAAAATTCAGTCATGCCACCCCCAATTTTTTTTGAAATTTTCCACCCCTTCCAAAAAAGATGCCAAAAATTTAGGTGGAATATTTTTAGGTCCCAAGTAACATTTAACATCCCTTTTGACCAAATTTGCGTCAAAGACCGATTTTTCATCTTATAAAAGGAGGCCCTAGGTTATTTTTTCTTATTATGTGCTTTTTCGTGGCAGTTTGCAACAAATTTCGCCGATTTTTTGGGAAATTTTTTAAAAAGCACAGAGAAAATTTGCTGATTTTTGGAGAGAATATGTGTAGGTGAGTGGACCACTCCTCCAAATCCCTCTATTGTTTCGTCCCTAAAATAAAGCGATTTTTTATTCTTATTCAAAAAACTTTCTGGAACCCCCAGCGTATGATTTTTTCGAGTACCTAAAATCAAATTTTTTCAGAAGCGCTAAAAATTAACTTGGGTACTCAGTTGAAAATCAAGTTCCAGAAAAGCCACGATAATCTACATTTTCACGAGGACTACCGTTAAACAGCCGATGGTCAAATCAAAATCTGGTAAGAAAATTTAAGCTTCAAATATTTGCTTTTCTTCAAAGAAATCGAGGATTATAGGATTCTGAATAAAATCAAAATCTCGCCGTGAAGGCTGAAAACGGGTGGAAAATTGAGAAATTCAGTAACGTGAGGGTCGATACTAAATTGGGAATTACATGTTTTTTTAATTTTAGAAACGATGCAATGTATATGTATAGTATGTATTTTTTTAAAACAATTTTTTCTAAAAAAAAAATAATTTTTATATTTTAAATAAAGAAATTGAAAAATCAAGGGGGGGGGGGTGTACTGCTAGTGATCAAGTCAAACTTATTTCCGAAAGGAGGGAGGGAGAACCCCTGATGCTTTCATCAACTAAAAATAATGAGCTTCTTTGATTTTTTCGACTAAACGTATGATTATTTTTAAGACTCACACCGAAAATACAGTGTGTCCGGTAAGTGGTCTATAACCGGGTACCAACAAAAAAAGTTGGATGAACAAGTTGCATATTTTGAAAATTGAAGAGGCAAATGATGCTTTACAAAAATCACGTTAATTTTTTTTCAACTATGGGAATGGATAGTACTTTGAAAACTGAATAAATTTTCATTTTATGACTTTTTGCATAACTTGAAAATTGAAGGGGTTACAAAAAATTTCGTTCAAAAAAAGTTCTAAAAAATTAACTAATCAAGGGAATGGATAGTATGTTGAAATATGAACAAATTTTGTTCTACAGAATTTTTGCCCAAAATGAAAAATGAAGGGGCTAGGGGTCATCCAAAATTGCGAGAAGTTAAAAAAAAATTTGCCCATCACTTATTTTGAATAACCCGTAATTCCTTCATTTTTCATGATAGGCAAAAAGTATGTAGAATAAAATTTGTTCATTTTTCAACATACTATCCATTCCCTTGATTAGTTAATTTTTTTAGAACTTTTTTTGAACGAAATTTTTTTGTAGCTCCTAAGCCCCTTCAATTTTCAAGTTATGCAAAAAGTCATATAATGAAAATTTATTCAGTTTTCAAAGTACTATCCATTCCCATGGTTGAAAAAAATTTACGTGATGTTTAAAAAAAAAAAACATCTTTTGCCCCTTTCAATTTTCAAGATACCTATGCAATTTGTTCATCTAATGTTTTTTTTTTTTGTGGTACCGGTTGTATCTAAAAAATGAAGTACATATAGCAGATCACAAAACTTTTCGGCTCAAACCTTATTTTTTCGGCTGAGAATACAATTCTATCATTACTCATTACTGAAAAAACCGGTTCCGGATTAAATTCATAGAAGGTTTTTTTCGTTCACAAAATAGGTTAGGTACCTACACAAATTTTATTTCCGGATTAAATTCATAGAAGGTTTTTTTCGTTCACAAAATAGGTTAGGTACCTACACAAATTTTATTTCTGGCTTTAAGTTTGCCAAAAAAAAAAAAACCTTTTAAACCTTCGATTAAAAAATTCAAGTAAAAAGGAAAATGTTGAAAATTCTTTTTGCAGTAAAATCATTACAATTTTGCTATTTTTTAGTTTTCTTGTTACTAAAGTAAAATTCTTGTCGTTTTCTCGGTTTTCCATGGTTTTGACTGTTTTTCTTTCCAGTAGACACCGCATGAATTTTTAAAACAAATTTTATTTTATTTAGTGTATGCGATGAGGTCACGTTTTCATGCTTGAATTGTAAAACCAATGCATTCAAAAATAATAGAAATTTGAAAAAAAAAAGTCGCGAATATTTTTAGAAAAAATCAAACGTAACATAATTTCACTTACCAATTAAAAATGATGGAAGGATGTAAAATAAAAATCACGTCTATAAAAATTCGAAATGAATTCTTCAACTTTTCCGACGATTCTCCAATAAAGTAACAACGAAGATATGTAACGAGTTACAATGAAAATGATGCTGTAATATGATTTTAATATAATATATACCTACCTATAGGTACAATCAGGATCTTTATCCGATAATTTTGGATTCAAGTTTTTTTTATTCTAATTTGTGCGTTTGTAACCTGTGACCTTTGCTGATAGCATAATAGCAACACTTCGCCTAATAAAACCTAATTTTCAAAAAGTATATGATTAATTTTTCCCTTTTCCTATTTGTAGCGTAGAAAGCTTATCATAATGGCTTGATAATAGGTATAATAGGGAAAGGTATCTAGCAAGCAGTTAGTATAGTTACCTATTGGTAGATTTCTTGAATTTGCTGGGCAAGATAAATGTAATAGGTAAGGTTAATAAAAAACAATATTTAACTAGACGAAGATTTAGATATATTTCAGTAACGAGGGTCAGAGTTGAATAAAGATTACCTATTTGGTTAAAAAGCACTTGATGCAGTAAATCGGACATTGATTAACAAAAAAAGTCTTGTCAATTATTGCATATATAAAATATTTTGTAAATTTTCCGAAAAAATTTGACCATGGACAAAAATTTTTTTGACATTGTGGTAACAGACACTCCCCTGACTCCAAATATATATCACATCGCTTGGGTCGCGGGCACAATGGGGTGCTGGGTCCCTCAATGTGCGATTTTTTGTTAAATTCGATCATTTTTGGCACAATAATGACTCTGTAGGCGTCATGCGGTATGATGGACAAAAAATTCAAACGCAGTGTATTCTTGGGTTCATTCCGTGTCCAATGAGCCAAAGTTTTGAAAACGCGCGATTTTCTCCCCCTTTAATTAAAAAATAATTTAGAAAAAAAAATCTGAAAATTGGGTTGCGACCTATCAAAATGGGTTAAAATTTCACGAGCAGAACGAAATTATTGATGAAAATTAAATTTGAGCAATTTTAACCTAAGGTGCAGTGGGGTAATTGCAAAATCGGGGTATTTGCAAAATCAGCTTCTGGAGGTCAGTTAACATAATTTTTGAGCGCGCCATCTTTTGGTAGGTCAAGGCACATCTATTACCTATACACTCACTCAGTTTGAACGAAATCGGTGCACGCATTTGCTTTGTAAAAATGTTTTTATCAACATGTGTCAAAATCACTCATAAGTAAAGTTGAATCAGTTTTTTTCAAAATGGACAAAAACGTACAAAGTAAAATTTTTTTGAACTGATTTTTGTTGATTAATTATACTAAGCTAAGACTATCATTTTTGAAAAATTTTCATTACATTAGCGGAAAAATGCGTTTTTGCATTTACCCCGAAAAAGGTCATGCGGGGGCAATTGCAAAATCGAAAATATCTATCATTTTATTTATACTCTCAGAATTTTTTTAACGATTTTTAGATGTAAAATGGGTCGAAAATACAAAAAAAATAATATTAGTCCTTTAAAAGTGTGAAAATTTATATTAAATTTTTGATATTTACTTACAAAATTTTGCCATTTTTTGCGTTTTTGGGAGTTATTATCAAAATATTGTTCAAATTTCATCAAAATTTTGTGTTTTCCAATAAAATACGTCATACTTATCACAAGTGATCATTTGTTTTCAATTTTTAGCTCATTAAAAAAAATAAAAATAAAAATAAAAAATGAGATTTTTTCACTTCTTTAAAAAATTCTTTCTTTCGCGGATATCTCCGACAAATTTTGATCAAACGAAGGTAATGAGTATATTAAAAGGTAGTAAATTTTACGTAGATTCCGATTTGACCATCAAAACTGAAAAAAAATGAGCACCTTCAGATATAATTTACGATTTGGCATTTGCCCCATGGCGGGGTAAATGCAAAAACACAATTGAAAAATTTTTAAATTTTATTTTCTCATAAATTTATAAACTAAATGATACCAAATTTTTCCCACCAATAGAGAACCCCTTGAAGTTTGTGTGACAGAAATTTCAGGTTGATTGGTGCCATAGAGCCGGCACAGTGAACCGGCAAAGTGTCACTAATCAAAAAGTGGTTTGCAATTGCCCCACTGCATCTTATTTTGAACCTCAAATTGGGCCAATTTTCGAGTATTTTCAAAGAATTGACATGTCACCTATGAAAGTGGGGTAGAATTTCACCAGAAATTCAAAAATACCATCCAATTTTTTTTGAGCAATTTTTGAGAATTTTGAGCCTTAAATTGAGCCAGTTTTTGATTACCTATTTCAAAAAATTGGCATGTGACCTATGAAAGTGGGGTAGAATTTCGCCAGAAATTCAAAAATACCATCCATATTTTTTTGAGCAACTTTTGAGATTTTTAGGCCTCAAATTGTGTCAATTTTTTATTCATTTCAAAAAATTGGCATGTGTCTTATGTAAGTGGGGTAGAATTTTGCCAGAAATTCAAAAATACTTATCATCCAAAACTTTTTTGAGCAACTTTCAAGTTTGAGTAATTTTGAACGTAAAATATTTTATTGGAATTCGAAAAAATGAACAATCTAAACTAATAAAAAGGAAAATAAGAATTTCAAATCGAATTACACTCAGTTGAAAAAATAAACTGGTTTCGTTTCATTCAGAAAATCATTCGATTTTTATTTTTGGTTTCTCAGTGGCATCCTTCTTAGATATAGGTACAAGGTGCATATGACAATGTTTCCGTGAAATTTTAATCCATACCTACTGATAGGTCTATCTAAAAATTAACTAAATCAAAGGCTCAGAATTCTTAAAAGTTGCTCAAAAATGGTCCAAAAATGTTGAAATCTTTGCAGATTATAAATACTATATGTGATCCTGAATATAGAAACCACCCTTAGGTGTAAAAAATTGGTTTTTGAGTGGAGGTTCTCCTTTGATTCTATACCTTCTGAAACGCCCAAAATCAGTGTCAACTCAGAAATCAATTTTTTACACCAAAGGGTGGTTTCTATATCCAGGTTCACATTTATGTAGACGTATATCTGGAAATTGTTTCAAAAAAATTCCCTGAATTTTCCAGGTTTTTTTGCAAGTTGAAAATTTTAAAAATTCGCCAAAAAAAGGTGAGAGGGGTTCATGAAATTTTTTTCTCTCCCAAATTTGTTTACATCCTTAGGCATAACATATGTTTTTTGGAAGCTTCAAAAAATGGGTGCAACATAATGCGTCAATAATTAAGGAAATTGTATTGACTTTCGAAGTTTTATGATGGCGCGGTCAAGTTTCCGATAGTTATTTCGCCTCGTAACGCATTTGGAAACCCAAACCGAACTAAAGTACAAACATTTGCCGACTCTTGGAACTGAAGGAGTAAATACAATACCTGCCTGCACCTCGCAGAAAATAAATCGAATACTTTCAAATTCACTCCAACTAATGCGAAAAAAACTCAAACAGATCCTATTTCACCAAAATAAAATTGATTTCGACATGGAAGCGAAAAAATCAGGTAAAATTGTTCATTGATTAAAAATTTAGTTTCATGAGAGAAATTCCATGGAAAGAAAATTTTCAAACATCGAATTATCAAATTCGAGTCAAATACAAATCGTCGAAAAGTACATTCATAAAATCCAATAGGTAAGTAAATGGGTACATCAAAAAATATTATTCAATGTCTAGATGCATCAATCAATTTATTCTGATTTTTCAATATTTCGACAAAAATGTTGAAAAAGAAAAAGAGGACGGATGGACCTTGCTCCATAGTACATTTAGAAAGTCAGATTTTTGCACAAATTTATACCTAGGTACATGTTTGAGACAAGCAGCAAATTATATTCCCCCCCCCCCTGCCTGTCATCCAAAAATAACTTTTTAATTGGATCATTAGATAGGCAATCATCAATATTTTTATCGAAAAAACACTCATCAATTCATTTCGAATTCCATCAACACCAGAGACCGAAAATTTGAAAACAGATAATTTTGCTTCTAATCAAATATCATAGATAAAAAAATAGAAAGGCAATTAAAATTGATATCTTTAATTAGGATGCCATTTTAATGCACTCTATAATTTGCAAAATTCAGACTACCTATTAACAATGATGATAGGTAAGTATATTTAAAACTAAATTTAAGTATAAACAAGGTCAACGATTAGTAATAAGCACGAAATATTTTAAACAATTTTTCTATTCATCATCGGCCACAACGCTTTCGAGAGTTTGGAGCACTTTTCGGGCTTCGGGATTCAAAGCATTCACATCGCCTTCGTTGGCAGCCACAATTAAACCACAAACAGCATTCACCGAGCTCATCAAAGCACCCTCAATCCACCCTCCTAAATGACTGAAGCTGCAATTAGCCAAGAAAAATTTATTCTTTAGCGACGGTTTAAGGGCATGAGTATGATAACGGAATATAAGATGGCTGTTGTAATAATCGCCCGTGCAATCCAATTTGAATCCGCCGGATGAACGAAACGTAGTCCAATCGTAAGATACGGCATCTTCAAGATTAGCATTACCCAAAGTTTCACCGAACCACCATGGTCTAAATCTATTCTGTTCCGGATCATTTACGTATCGCACTGTGTGATTGATAACCGTATTCAGCATCAAATTAGTGTCATCTTTATTCATCGGGTATTTGCCAAAATGATGCTGCAACCTTTTAGCATCGTCTTCCCAGGTGTAACTGATTAATATACTGTAGGAATCTTCATTTTTGATTTCTTCTCCAACCTTTGCACCCATTTTAGTATTGGCAACGACGTAGCTCGAACCCAAACCACAATCGGATACGACTGCTCTGATTTTTCCTTGATCTTTGAAATCCGGAGCGTACTTTTCGAATTCGGCCTTTTTAATCGTGGCGAATATTTTGGAAGAGGAAGCCATATGAATATGATTCACCGCTGTGTATAGTTTGGAATTAGCTACGTCGTATTCGTTGCTTAGAACCAAAGCTGGGCGAACGCAGCCTTCGTAATTATCTGGGAGCAGTCGACGCCTAAAATCTCCCAAAATTACTTTGCTAGGTTCATTATGGAATCCGATTCTACTGATCATTGAGCTCGTCTGTCTCGGTGTCGTGGCCAAAATTACATAATCGAAGATTTCTGCGTTGGGTTGGGCATTTAAGTTTTCGATTCCATCCTCAGAGATATCGTAATACACCACCAGAGCATCGCCTTCGGGATTTTTTTCGAGATTGGCAACATCGCATACACGAGCTCTGACGACCTTCACGTTTGGATTATTCTTGACAGCTGTAACGTAAAGTTTCTCGATAAAGTGCACATTCATGTTCACTGGTAACCCGTATTCTACCGAATAGTTCCATAAAAGTAATCTCATCGTTTCTAATATGCACATATTGTAGATGGACTTGAATCCCCCAGTTCCAAATCCGACAGTGCCGAATAATTCGACGAAATAATTGATTTTATCGGCATCGTTCTGTAATCCTTTAATATCTGGTAGCTGATCGACGCTTTTCTGTATGATTTCTCTGATTGCGGATTCCAACGTACGTTCGTCGTACTTATTTGCGAAAATTTTCCACTGGTTTTCTATTTCTGCGAGTTCAGCATCCGTGGTTTCACTATTTTTCAAAATGGCGCTCACTTTCGCCGGATCTTTTCCACCGATTTGAAAAAAACTCGTGTTATCGCCCTGGTCTTGTCCAAACAATCCGGATTTAATGATATCGACGACCTTTTTCGTAGGTGAATCTGGGTCCTGCCATACACCGTTGCCAAACCGCTCAACTCGATCTCCGTGGACTACTTCTGTGGGAACAGTTCCAGGATTAGGGAATGGTTCGATCTTCATGTCAGCTCCATACATAATTTTGGCGTAATGCCACATCAATCCGGCTATTTCGGGGAATCGCATAGCCCCAATTTCATACACAGCATGGCCCTCGCCGCCTGTTAATGCTGCGGTGACTCGTCCAGCTTTATGGGCTTGAGTTTTCGGAGATGGTTTGCGTCCATGAATAAAATGCTCGTGATCGAATTCGTATAACGTGACTTGAATCTTTTGATTGCTGGTCTTGGCTACGTTGGAGAGTTCGTATAGGGCTGCGATGCCGGCAATTCCACCTCCTACGATAGCGACGTTGAGGGATTTGTTTATCTTGCCTAGTGGTTTTTCGACGACCAGTGGATATGAAATTCGAGCCGAATCCGGGTGTCGGTAGTATTTGCCGGTTTCGGATATTTTACCAATGGTTGCTGGTCCTTCGACGTCTTGTTTTTGTTTTACTTGAAACAAGCATTCGGGAATTATTGTGATACCCATGGCGAGTCACTGAAAAAAAACAGAATTAATTAGGCATAAAATTTTGTAGTGCATTAAATTGAAAAAAGTCGCTTTAAATTTTCTACAGTCTACTTCAGCAAAAGTGTTCAAGAAAATGCGAATACCAAACTTTTTTGGAGGAGAGAAAAATTAGAGACTTTCTTATAGGTAAGGGACAGAGGCGGTTCGAACACAATTTTTTTGAGGGGGATGAGGTTCAAAAATGACTACCAAAAAATTCAAAATTGCTGACTAAAATTTTTGAAATATTTATCCTGCTGATGCCTGCAATTTTTTCTCTCAGCAATTCATTGTACATAGTTGAAAATTATTAGTGGGAAAATTTCAATAAAAATTACGATGTACCTACTTGATTAAAATAAGTTAAATTGGCCCGAACGAAGCGTGTGGGCGAAAATTTTAGAAGACCAAATTCAAGTTGCAATAAAACAATGTTTTAAATTACTTACCTATCTAATAAACTTGAAAAAAAAATCGGCTGACTCTTACTTTAAAATTATTAAAAGATAAATACGACTGGGCCGAGCGCAGCGAGACCAGAGCTTTTGAAAAATTTAATTTCCAAACATTGAAAATGAGTTTTGAGGAGAAAAAATTTAATAAAATTAGTAGAAACAATTTTGAGGAAAACTACGAAAAAAATCACTTTTGTAGGGATTAGTTTATTTTAAAATTATGGAAGGAAAAATTCAATATGAGGCCGATGTTTTTGAAAAATTTTGATTTGAGAAATAAGTAAATCCATTAAAAATTACCAAAAGACCATAATTTCCGTTTCGTTTGTAATAAATTCATATTCTTTTTTATTTTTATCAAACAATAAAATTGAGTTATTTTTCATTACTTATATGTACTACAAAATTTCCAACAATTTTTAGAATTTGCCAAAATTTTCAAAAATTTTCCGAATTACTTGAAATTTCTGAAATTTTGCCGAAATTGCCGACTGGAAACCGACTGGGGGGAATTACTCCCCCCCCCCCATTCCCCCCTCGCGCCGCGCCGCCCTTGGTAAGGGAACTGCTAAGGTTTCTGCCTCCTATTTCATGATGGTAAGATGTTTAGAAAGAACGTGTTTTAACCCTCCCCTCCCCCGCTTCATCACAAATCAAAATTTCCGTTGCTCAAATAGAACCAGGTACAACACTTGGGGAAAATTTCATAGGTTGAGGGGAGTAAAAATGAAAAATTTGTCCATTAATATTGAAATCAAAAAACAAAAATTCGTGCTACATTCTTGATTTCCAAAAAAAACTATATTTTTTTTCACTGAATGAAAAGTGGAGGGGATAAAATCGTTACCCGACAGATACTTGTGTATCTATGCCCGACTAGTTCGTGCGCAACATTTTGCCTACCTTTTGGATTTAAGGGGCAAAAAAATTAAAATTCGTGCAGGTCAAATTTTTTTCAAAAACGTTGTTCCTTCAAATGAAAATGTAGGCAATTTGCTGAACAGCGGAAACGAACGGCAGGCCAAGCGCATAGGTACTAGGAAGCGTTACCACCCGATCACTCATCCCTGCCAACGTAACGCACGAAAAAAACCGGTTTGTGATATTTGTCACAAGTATGGTGGCAGCAGGTTAATGATCTCTTCCCCTTCCAAAAACCTAAATTTTTGGAAAATTCCATTCGAGATCGCCACTAAGTTCCCTGCTGATAAATAAGGATGAATATTTTTCTCTTCAAAATATTTGATTGTTTGGGATGAAAAGGAAAATAGTTCATATATTATTTTGAGAAAAAAGTGTGAAAATTCATCGAGCCCGAGTGAAGGGTGGGCTGAAATTTTTAAAGAAAAAGGCATCCAAAAGCTGAAATTTCTTCATTATTTTTTGTGTCAATATTTTAGTACCTATTGAAAAGGAGGTGAAATCCTCATTCTCCATTTCTTATATGTGAGCCTGGATATATAAAAATTGCTCTTAGGTGTCAAAAATTGGGTTTCGAGTTGAAGCTCCCCCTTGGTTGTACTCCTCCTGAAAAGCCCAAAATCAGTGTCAACTCAAAAACCAATTTTTGATACCTAAAAGTAATTTCTATGTATCCAGGCTCACACATATATATTTTTGGTTTCAAATCCCTGAGCGAAGCAAGGGCTAAGATTTGAAAATTTTTTGCTTTTCGAAGTTTTTTTTACGAAATATCGTGCTTTTTTGTTTTCATGCTACACATAACAAAAATTTGTGCTTTTTTGTGTCAATTTGCAAGAAAATTTGTAATTTTTTGAGAAAATATGAGTGGATGTGACCCTTCTAAGTTCTAATCCCCTTCCTATTGTTTTGTCCCTAAATAAAACAATTTCTTATTCATCCTTCAAAAAATTTTTAAGTTGAAAAATCGTCAATTTTTAATGAAAATAATACTTAAAAAAAACGCTTTCCTAGTAAATTTGATTAAGAGTAAGTTTCTACGAATTATCGGATTTTGAAACTGCATTTCGGCACGATTTTTAACCATTCTGGAGCCACTGACATATGATTTTTTCAAGTAGATACCTATCTACCTATAAAAGTTTTTCAAAATGCTTAAAAATTAACTTGGGTAGGTAAAAATCAAGTTCCAAATGAGTCCTCATGCCCCTTGGAAAATAGGACTTGTGCAGTAGCATTCTCAGAACAATATAAAGAGTCATTTTTTGTTTATTTAAGGTGATTTTTTGAAAAAAAATTTGCTCTCGCTTCACTTTGACAATAAATATGTACTCATTTCCTGCTTTTCACACTAACCTCAATTTTCAGGCGGACATATCAAGTGTATTTTTTTGGTAACTCAAACCGCTGATGGTTGAAATTAAAATTAAAATCTGGCAAGAAAAATTACATTTCAGATGTTCGCGTCTTTTGAAGAAAATTGAGAAATCTGGAGATGATCAGAATTTCGCCGTGGAGGCTCCAAACTGGCAGAAAATTGGGAAATTTAGTGGAGGCGGGTCGATATTTCATTGGAATTAATTTTTTTCAAATTTTACGAGAACGTGTACATTTTTTCAAGAGATATAATATTTTTGTTTTTTGCAAAGAAATCGAAAAATCAACTTAGGTGGCTAAAATAAAAGGTAGAGAGTTCAGAACCACGCTCATCCAAAAATCCCACTATTGCTCAAATCGTTGATGAATATACCTCTTTAGAAGATTAATATTTATAGGTTTGGGCTTGCAATCGAGGAAATGGACATTTTGGATTTTTTCTTAATAGCAAAACGAGAAGTAGAAGTTGATAATGTGTCCTTAAGAACGATCAATTTCGAAGCAATTATTCATCGCGGGGTCAATTTTTTAAAAATTACGCAAAATTATCCAAGCTCAAAACTGCTTAAAACTATTTCATCAGTAGTTTTGAATTTTAAGAAAATAAACATTGTAGGATTACATTCAAAATTATTCCAAATGAATAAATGATTTAAAAGCCAATAAGTATTGCTCAAAATAATATTTAAAGAAAAATTGGTCAATATTTTCGATTTCTTCGCAATAAATTTTAAGTCGTTTTGATAAACAAGTGATCGGGTCAAGGACATTTCAAACTGAGCTGAAGTATGAAGAATTGCCGACATTCGATACTGAAGGGACCAATTCAGAACTTCGAATTCGTCGATTTTTCAAAATATTATCCAGCTCCGAAATTGAAATAACTACAAAACATTCTGATCTGCATCATCTTAAATTTTTTACCGATGCAAAATTCGCACAAGATTGAATTGGGAACGAACCTCAGTTGACTTATTTGCAAAATTGGGAAGGGAGAAAACGCGAATCCTTCCATCAACTGAAAATATTTTTTTTCTACTTGACGGGCAAATTCTTTATACTCAAATCGAATATTTCCCAAAAAAATCATCATTTTTGAAAACTTCTCGCCTCAAACGTTATTTTTTCGTTTAAAAATGCAATTTTGTCATTACTGAAAAGAGAGCTACCTCTTGGGCATTTTTTTCAATTTGATTTCAGAATAAATTCGTAGGCATTTTTTATCGTTCAAAAATAGACGTTGGAAAAATTCGAAAAACATTATCGAATTTGCATTCAACCCATTAATTTCTAAATCCGTTCAATTTAGATTGCCGCATTGTCAAACGCAACAGGTATTCTGAATTTTCAAGAACACTTTAAAAAGTGATTTTTTAAACTGAAAGAAAACGAAATTAAAGGCTGAAATCGTTTCGAGTTGGTAATTTTACCAGTCAACGCCAAAATTGTTCATTCGAGTTGAAATTCATCAATATTTAGATCGAATTTTTTTCCAAAAAAAGAACTTTGTAGGTATATGATATGAGATGATTTTTTCGTGCTCGAATTTGTAGACTCGATGTATCCAAAAATAATAAAAACAATGAAAAAAACCGTTGCAAATTTTCAAAAAAAAAATACCAACGTAATATTAAAAAAAAATTACACTTACCAATTAAAATTGATGAAGGATGTAAAATAAAAATCACGTCTGTACGATTCTACAATGAAATAACGACGAAAGTATGTAACAAAGTAAAAACAATTCTCAAATATGCTTTTAATATAATATTCAAATATAATCGAAATCTTTACCCGATAATTTTTCTTTGACGGATTCAAGTCTTTGATTCCAATTTGTACCGCATGTGACCTGTGACCTTTGCTGATAGCAAAATAGCAACACTTCACTGAAAAAAAAAAATCCAAAACTGTATTCACTTCTCCCTTTTGGTATTCATAGCGTCGAAACCTTATCATAATTGCATGATAATAAAACAGGTAAACGTACATATCTAGCAAGCAGTTACCATAGTTACATACATACTTCATTGGTAGATTTCTTGAATTTGCTCGGCAAGATAAAAATAATAGATACCATAATAAAAAACAAAATTTAACTAGACGTTGATTTGGATATATTTTAGTAACGTAGGTCAGAGTTGAATAATTAAGACTATTCGGTTAAAATTTACTTGATGCAGTACACCGGATGTTGATTAACGAAAAACGTCGGTAAATTATAAAATATTTACCTGGTAAAATTTTTACCTACCCGAAATTTATGCTATGGTATTAAAAAATACTGCGCGAAAATTTCTTATTAATTTGACTAAATAATGTTCTGTTCAAATGTGAAAGATTGAAGTGATTTTTAAGCATTAAAACAATAGGTAACTCGTTAGCTGATTTAATCGGTACCATCTTTCAATTATAATTTTTAATTTTTTTGGATTTCGTTTTTTGCTGACTTCACCTAATATCTACTTGCATAAAATTTTATTTACTTTTATCCTCCTCACCGCCTAACAGGAGAGATATTCCTAACCAGCAGTAAAATTTTAGGCTGGAAAAAAATAAATTGGAAGTATCTTATTATAATGAGAAACCCAATATCCAAAATTTTAGGTGCTCAAGTTTATTTCTCGAATTTTGGCGAATTTTTGAAATTTCAAAATTAACTCATCTCACGCTGTAAAACATGAAAGATCTTAATGGCATGATAATATAGGTAAAGGTATCTAGCATGCAGTTAGCATAGTAATCCGGCGTGCAAAAATTTAGTGTATCGATGAGACTTTTCATTGGTAGATTTCTTGAATTTGCTAGACAAGATGAAAATAATTAAAAAGTATTTAAACTTTTTTTCACCGAATTCTAGTTCAAAAAATTTCAACTGGAAAAAAATTCAATTAAAATTATTGTATTTTTACCATTGCTACATCCAAAAACACAGTCTGAGAAGATTTTTAATCTTCACCCTCTCTCCCCCCTCAAATCGTCAAAGACCTTTTTCACGTATTCAAATCATCTTGTGAAATTGGAGTTGGTTATACTTGGCAAAAAATCTGAATAAGACGTGATTTTTGAAAAAATTCATCACCAAAATGTGAGATTTATGGGTAAAAAACTTTGAAACAAAATTTCAGATGGAACTGATTAAAATATGAATCATTTTAGAAAAAAAAAAAAACAAAAAGGTTATTTTCGCTGGTTTTTATACCTTTGTTTTAAAATTTAATTTTGGGTGTGTTTTTGCAAACAAAAAAAATAGTTAAAAAATTGAAAAAATTTTACCAGATGAATAAATTTCAATTTTTTAGTCTACTGATGAAAAAAACTTTGATTCGTGTTAAATTAAAACCATTACAATGATTTTTTCAAAAATTTTAAATAAGCAGGAACGAAAATTAATAAACTGCCAATGAACTTTTTAATGCTTGTTTTTAAACCCCACTTGGCATGTGGTAGTAAAATTTGTGAAGGCTTGTAGCTACCAAAATTCAAATCCAAATGAAACAAAATCGAATTTCCTGGTAAGATTTCGAAATCGGCTTTTGAACCGATCAGGACACAAATCAGCCGAAATGTTGGTAAGTATGTACTTATTATCTCAAAAAATTTTCAACCCTCTATCCCCAACCCCACTAGAGTTACAGAGCTATATAATATGCTCGAAATTCACATTTTTCCTTTCTGGAAGGAATGGAGCAAAAATCTTGACTTTATTCCAGATTGTAGATACTACCTAGAGTACCTACCTATTACGACGAATATCTAGGAACTTTTTAAAAAACATTTCCTGAATTTTCAGGGGTTTTCACGATTAAAATTTTTTTAATTCGTCAAAAAAGGAGGGAGGGCTATGAAATTTTCTCCTTTTCAAAATTTTGTTAAATCCTGAAGTACAACATATTTTTTGATGGGAGGGGGACAAAAATGGATGCAACACGATTAAAAAAATCTATAAAAAACTATTTTGCTCGTTATTTTCCCACCTTTTTTTTAAAAGGAGTTACAAGTTCGATATTTCCAACAAAATGACAATTTTGGGTATATCATGTCTGAAGACATTCAAGTATACATTTTCCATTGTTGAGCTAACAGGGTGGGATGGGAATAGGAAGTTACATGTTTTGGGGTGGTTTTACACCAATACCAACATTTTAGGTGATTTTGTCCCGATCGGTGCAAAATCCGATTTCACAACATAGCAGGAAATGCTCTTTCAAAAAATATTGATCAGGGGTTTTGAAAAAGCTGATTACGAATTTCTAGGTTATTCAACCACCAAATCCAAAATGATACCCGAAGAAGGGGGTGTAGGAAACACATCTAAAAAATTTTCGACAAGGATATCAGAATATTATAGATTTTCAAGCACACTGGTTTCGATTTTCGGACATACCTACCTATTCAACTTTCAAACTCAAATAGTGATCTGTCACAAGGAAAACAAGCTTAGGTCCAAAAGGTAATTTTTGCAGTAGAGCAGTTTTAAGTTCAAATTTAGGTGTTGACCAACCAATGATATGAAAATGGGTGATTTTTGGGACATGAATAGGAAGGAAGACGAGTTGAATTAGCATATTTTTCACCCCTCCCCTCCTCTTTTCCTCCGATAGTAATAATTTTTACCTCATTTTTTCGAGAAAGCAGCACATTTTTTTTGAAAAATGAGTTGATTTTTCAATCTGCAAAATCTTGAAAACTGCAAAAACTCATACAAAGGTGACCAAATAATTGAACTGAAAATTGGTACATAGAAACCACGTGACATACCCTCCAACATACTAAAAAAATTAACCCTCCATTAACAACGAAATTAATTTCTCGCGAACGTTTTCAACATCACCACCGGATTCTACACGTCAAGAACTATCAGAATCCATCAAAATCTCAATTTTCATTTTTTGAATCTAACAAAAGAGCTACCCGAGGTCTGACACGCCAAATTGGAAACATTTTCGCAGGCTTCTAGAGCATTACAAAAAATTTCCACCACCAAAATTTCAGTCCCTAAAGTTTTTTTTTATTTTTTTTTTTATTAGGGAGAAAAAAAATACAAACTTAGAATTAGGGACAGACTTAACAATAAACTTGGAATAAACTTAGGGCTAGATAACAAACTAAGAATTAGGCCAAAAAAAGGGAGTGTAAATTTAGCTTAAGACTAGGGTGAAAGAAGGACAAGTCGGCCCACCCGCTAAGGGAAGACGTCCTGATCCTCCTTGGACAGAGAACCCAGATCAAAACCACCACATCAGGCTTAGTGCACCACATCGTCCAAGGACCCAAAGTGGCGCAGCCTTCAGAGGCTTAGGTTTTGATCTCCGACCTGTCTCTTAGGGATAAACAAAAAAGGGATTATTTATGCTCAAGGAAGGTCCGGACCGCACACACACACACAAGCACACACACGCGCACATTCTTTCGGAGTTCCTGAGTCCCTAAAGTTGACTTGGGGTGGAGCTGTGAGGGTTTGAATTTAGAAAAATCGCCTAATAGGTACACCGAAAGAACTACAAAAATCTAAATTTTTCGCCTCCATATGGCATTTAAGAGATGAATTTTCTGCGAATACCCCATCTCCAAATGGCCTACATATACCGCGGATAGATC
The DNA here is from genome assembly GCA_033439095.1 of Pseudococcus viburni. Lineage (NCBI taxonomy): Eukaryota > Metazoa > Arthropoda > Insecta > Hemiptera > Pseudococcidae > Pseudococcus > Pseudococcus viburni. Next base: position 53,024 of record JAVBJF010000059.1, read on the forward strand.
GTGGTAGAAAATTCGTCTCCTAAATGCCATATGGGGCGAGATATTTAGATATTTGTAATTTTTCCGGTGTACCTGTTGGGTAATTTTTCAAAATTCAAACCCTCACAACTCCACCCCAAGTCAACTTTAGGGACTAAAATTTTGGCGGTGGAAAATTTTTGTGGTCCTCTAGAAGCCTGTGAAAAATTCAATTTAGCGTGTCAGATCTCGGGTAGCTCCATCGTAAGCCCACTTTTCTTCTGACAGGTCAAAATCGAGTTCTACAGAGAAAAAAACGCAAACATTTTGAAACTAGGTACAACATTCGTAGTTGAAAAAATTTATTCTTCATTATCAACAACATTATCAAGACTTTGAACGACTTTCCGGGCTTCGGCATTCAAAGCCTTCAAATCGCCTCCATTGGCAGCGACAATTAATCCGCAAACTGCATTCACAGCGCTCATCAACGCACCCTCGATCCAACCTCCTAAATGGCTATAGCTGCAATTAGCCAAGAAAAATTTATTTTTCAGAGACGGTTTGAGTGCGTGAGTATGATACCGGAATAAAATATCGCTATTGTAATAATCGCCGGCGTTATCCAATTTGAATCCGCCAGATGAATGAAATGTAGTCCAATCGTAGGATAATGGACCTTCAAGATTATTTCGGCCCAAAGCTTCTCCAAACCACCAGGGTTTAAAAGTACCATCAATCGGATCTCTGACGTAACGTACGGTACGATTAATAACCGTTTTCAGCATCAATTCTGTATCATCATTATTCAAAGGGTATTTGCCAAAATGATATTGTAATTTTTTCGTATCATCTTCCCAGGCGTAACTTATCAAAATATTGAAGTAATCTTCGTTTTTGGATTCTTTGGCTCCATCTGTGCCGAGTTGAATCCTGGGAACGACGTAGCTCGATCCTAATCCACAATCTGATACAATTGCTCTGATTTTTCCTTGATTTAAAAATTCCGGAGCGAAGTTATCGAAATCAGTTTTTTTTATGGTGGCATATACTTTGGAAGAGGACACCATATGAATGTGATTTATCGCCGTATAAATTTCAGAATTTACCGGATCAAATTCATCACTCAAGAGTAATGCTGGGCGAACTTTGCCTTGGTAATTTTCTGGCAGCAGTCGACGTCCAAAATCTCCCAAAATTACCTTACGAGAGACATTATTGAATCCGATTCTACTAATCATTGAGCTCGTCTGTCTCGGTGTCGTGGCCAAAATGACGTAATCATAGATTCGAACTTTGGGTTCTGCTTCTGTATCTTCAGTTCCATCTTCAGAAATATCGTATGATACCACCAGAGCTTCTCCTTCGGAATTTCCTTCTAGATGACCCACATCACACACTCGAGCTAATTCAATCTGCACATTCGGATTCTTGCGGCGTGCTTCTTGGTAAAGTCCTTGGATAAAATAAACATTCGGCGACACTGGTAATAAGTATTCGGTCGAATAGTCCCATAATAGTAACCTCATCATTTCTATCAGAGCCATATTATAGACAGTTCTGAATCCGCCGGTTCCGAATCCGACTGTACCGAATAATTCGACGTAATAATTAACTTTTTCGGTATCTTTTCGTAATCCAGAAATTTTTGGTAGCAAATCGAGTCTTTCCTGGATGATTTTTTTAATGGCAGATTCCAACGTGCGATCGTCGTATTCGTTTGCAAAAATTTTCCATTGCTGGTTTATCTGTGCGAGTTGATCGTCGGTAGTTTCTTTATTTTTCAATTGGGAGCTTATTTTAGCCGGATCTTGGCCACCGATTTGAAATAAACTGGTGTTAGGCCCCTCACTTTGTCCAAATAATCCGTTACGTATTATCTCGACGACCTTTTTCGTAGGTGAATTTGGGTCCAACCATTCACCACTGCCAAACCGATCTACCCGATCTGCATGAACTAATTCTGTAGGAACGGTTCCAGGATTTGGAAAAACATTAATCTGCTGGTCAGATCCGTATAAAATTTTAGCATAATGCCACATTAATCCGGCTATTTCGGGAAATCGCATGGCTCCTATTTCATATGCAGCCTGATCAATAGTTCCAGAACCAGATTGATCGCTAGTTACAGCCAAGGATACTCGTCCAGCTTTGAGTCCACGTGTCCGCGAAGATGGATTTTTGTCTTCATGGGAAAAATGTTCCGGATCAGATTCGTACAACGTAATATGAATGTATTTGGCGCTATTGGGCAAATTGGCCAATTCGTATAAAGCTGCGATGCCAGCAGCTCCACCTCCTACGATAGCGATATTCAAAGGTTTATTTATTGAACCTAATGGTTCTTCGACGACCAACGGATACGAAATTAAAGCTGAATCTGGATGTCGATAATATTTTCCTGTCAGGGATATTTCACCGAGTGTTCTGCGGCCTTCGTCGACTCGTTCTCGTTTCTGTTGAAGCAAGCAGTTGGGGATTACAGTGATACCCATGATGATAAGGACTGAAAAAATAGAAAAAAATTGGAAGGAAAAATTATAAATAGATAGTCTACAGTTAACTACCGCGAAAACGTGGACTAAAAAATTTAAAAAATGGAAATGATGTGTTTTTCGGCAGAAAAAAGAATCAGCCTTATTCTCAGAAAAATTACATTCTGTCAGTACTCGGAGAAATTACACTGACCTGTGACCTCTTCTGATTACAAATTCCCAAAATTATTTATGGGCGAATGAATACAAAAATGATTTGGGCAGGTTTCCGAAAGATATTCCGCCTTGTAATGCAGACAGAAATCTGAACTGAGCACATGTATAAAAATTTGCCGTCCCTCAGAGTTGAAGGAGTAAAAACAAAAATATTGTGTGATTTGTAAAATACGATTGGCAATTAAAATTTCATTCGATACCTAGACCTACCTGCTTCGTAAATTTTTTTTTCAAATTCAACTGCATGAAAAATTTTTCAACTTGAAAATTAAAAAGGTAGAAAACATTGAGAATTCGCAAGCTTTACAGCATTTTCATTTTTTTGTGAACTTATTGTTGGCTAATGTCACATTGTATTATCATTAAGATTTTCATCAGAATTCGAATATTGTACCCAAACTACATATTAAAACTCCATTTAGGTTAATCGAACTCATTTAGATTTTGAAGTTAAGAAACTGTTATTTTCATAAAAATCATCATGAATCTAATTCGAAATTACAGTCCTGGCGAGGAAAAATCTTCGATTGGCATTATTGAAAATAAAATCCGCCAACAGTTGAAAAATTTTCAAATCTAGATTTTCTTCAATTTTTGCTGGTCCCAAAATACCATTTTTTTTTTTATTATTATTTAAGAACGTAATTTTTATAATGCTGAATCTGACATTTTTTCGAAGGAAGGAGGAGGAGGAGACAGGCAACTCTCTTAGGGGAAGTTCCAAGAGCCTAAAATTGAGCAAAAATGTTTTTTTGAGGCCTCCTTGAATTTTCCAACGTCCCTGGTTAGCTCTCGGGACCAAATTTCATCCTGAAAAATTGAATCTGATTCATTTTTTCAGATTTCTAAATAGATGAATAATATTTGAAAAAACTGTATTATCCCCTCCCCCCACCCGTTGAAAAATTACTTTATTTTTCTGGGGTGTCATTCTGAGGTAAGTAAATCTGATCAGGCATCGGTGTGAAATTTTGCCAAAAATAGTAACTTTAGTTGGTAGGTAACCTTTTTTGAGCCGAAAATTGGCCTACTTTTATAAAAAATCTACCCTGCTCCCATTTTTTTTCGAAATTATAGTTTGACTTCCAGAATAAATAATGAAAAAATATAATTATGTACATGGAAAATGAGTTTATTTTCATAGTGTCTGCTAAAATCACGAACATGAAAATTCGAACTTGAAATTTTAAATATTTCTCCCCCCCCCCTCCTCCTCAGAAAAAATCGAAGTTACGAATTTCAAAAATTGCGCTTTAATCGATCAAATAGGTCACCAATATAGCTAATCCGCGATCATAGGTGCTGAGGTTCATAAGGAACATTTTCATGGGATTTTCTCCAGTGTTGGAAAATTCCAAAATTTTCTGGAGGCTCTAAAACATTTCGAAAGTGCTTCCAATCAATTTGGTAGGTCGAAAATAGGATATTTGAGTACCAAATTTCAGCTTTTTCCGTTGATTTGATCAAATTTTAATATTTTATAGGGTGATGAAGTAATTTTAAAATTTAAAAAATTCGGCAAAATTCGAGAAATGAACTTGGAGAATCTAAAATTTTGGATATGGAGTTTCCCAAAATGTACTTCCGATTTATTTTTGCTTCGACCTAAAATTTTACTGCCGGCTGGGATGATGAATTCCATGCAAGCTTCTTTAATTTTCCAGATTTGCTCCACTAAATAGAAAATCAATGAGGAGATTTTTGCGAAAAAAAAGAACTAAGTATTTATAATTTTTCTAATATATGGTAATTTATTATGAGCTCAAGCGAAGCGTGGGCGAAAATTTTAGTGAGAAAAAACTAATCAAAACTGAAATTTTATCATTTTTTTCCAACAGTTACCTACATATTTCAGTTACCTACTAAAGTGAATAATTTTTGACTTTTGATGATTTTTTTTTGACAAATTCGTGAATTTTACAATTTACAACTTGGTAGATAGACCACTTGAAAACGAGAGCAATAGATATGATTTTTTTTCCCTCCCTACACTTCTTTCTATGGCATTCCCTTCTCACTACGCTTATCAGCTGCTATAAAAAAATACGTTTCCAAAAAAACTACGTAAAAAACTCTGTGGTATGAACAATAGTGAAAATAGTATTTTTTTCAAAGAATGACGAACTTGGGATTTCAATTTTATTTTTCCTTTTGAGGTGAAAAAAGTAAGTAATGTAAATAGTAAGTAACCTCACGTCGAAGTCTGCATTGAAAAAAGGGAGCCCAGTGCAAGACCCCTAATTGATGAGGGAACTAAATTTTTAGGAATATCAGTTTTAGAAGAAAATAAACCACCCCAGAAGGCAAGACCTTCCAAATTCTGAAACAATTTTCACACTGTAATAAAAAACATCACAGTACACAATCACAAATACAATGAGCCAAACATTCTACTCGTTCTCGTATAACAAATTTTCAAAATATGCAAACAAAATTTTTTTTGGGCTCGTTATGAGTCAGATTTTAAAAAAAAAATTCTATAAAAATTGTAAGTTTACGCCAAAATCATTCCATAAAATTGAAAAAAAAAGACTCAATGTTCAGATCTAATTCCCAAAGAATAAAACATTTGAAAATTATTTTCAAAATGGACATTCGCACGGTTTCAAAAAAAAAAAAACGCACAACAAGCATAATACATAATGTACATATGTATGTATGTAGGTCTAGATATCTACAAGAAAAAAACGTTTACTTACCAAAAAATGCGATGAAGATGCGAGTATTTGTCTAGAACTGAAAATCACACATGTACAATTTTTCAAGGCAACGAAGTAAAAATGAAAATAATACACTAGGCACTAGGAATGCTTTATACACGCAGTATAACTAATAGATGAGTAGGTAAGTGCATTCTTCAATTTTTATACGAGGATTTTTCTCTCGACTCATGAATCAACCTGGTTCATTCGTTCATAGCTTTTTGTACCGCATGTGACTAATAACCTTGGTTGATTGCAACGTTACCACGAAAATAAACGCATAAATCATTCGAAGAATGTTATCAGTACCTAATCCTGTCAAAACCTAATCACTGCAGCGTGGTACAAAGGTAGCACGATAAATACCGAATCCATAAAATTGAAAATATTTAACGTGAGTCAATTACCTATGCAAATTCAAGATAAATAGGTTAGGTATAGGTTCAGGTACTTAAACTAATTAGGTACGTCTACGTTTGATCAAAATATACCTCCAACCGACTATGAAATCACAATAAAAAAGTTCATTCGGGTTAAGTCAATACAGTTTTAATTTTACAGCTAATATTTTGAACGAATTTCATTTGCCTGTTTTAGAGCTTTGGTTGAAATTCTACCAAATATTAGCTGTAAGGTTGAAACTGTATTGACTTAACTCGAATAAATTTTTTTATTAGGTACCAAATGAGTCAAGTAACTTTTAAACAAGCAATACGAAATCGTTGCCGGATGATTAGGACCGATTAGAAAAATTGATTCAGGAGTTCTCAAAGTTGAGTCATTTTGACTCTCACTTTTATTTTTTTATACCTACTTTTCTGTAGTTCTAGTGAATAACTGGACGTAAAAGAATTTAGGACTTGGTCAAAAATCTATTATAAATATGTACTTAATCTATTTTGAAAAGTTTCATTCAAATAGGTATTCCAAATCTCCAAGATCAAGGCGGAAGCCTAATTTTTTTCGGAGTGTTGCCAGAATTTTCAAGATCCAACTCCGCACGAAAACGAAAACATTTGAAAGTTTGACACCCTTCTCCTGAAAAAATTTGTCAATTTCCTGAAAACTTTAGATCGGATCGAAATTTCTTATAATCTATGGTATTTGTTAGGTTCATAGGCGGAGATAGGGGGGCATGGGGGGCTGAAGCCCCCCAAATGTTGAATTAGCCCCCCAAATCATTTTCGTGTGTATCAAATGAGCACGAAATTTCGTTGAAAAACTTTGAAAAGGATGCAATTTTTACTCCAAAGTAATGGAATTTTTCATTCAACAAACCTTTAAAAATGGAATTATTTTCTTTCTGGAAATCGGAAATTTTTCAAATCTTAGCCCTCGCTTCGCTCGGGCATGTGGAACCTTTACTTTTCAAGGAATAAATTATCAATGTGACGAATTTCCCGTTTTTTTCAAGCTACGAAAATGGTATTTTTAATATCTAAAGAAAATAATTAGGTGCTATGAGCAATCAGCAAATTGAATTGCAAACTAGCACGAAAATATTGTAAGAAATAAAAAAAAAATACAAATTTTTATTGTTGTTCAAAACTACAAAGAAATCACGAAATTTCGTTTAAAAACTTCGAAAAGGACGAAATTTTTACTCCTAAGTATGAATTTATTCACTCAAAAAACCATTAAAAATGAAATTGTTTTCTTTCTAAAAATTGACAATTTTTCAAATCTTCGCCCTCGCTTCGCTCGGGCATATTAAGTCTAAAATATTTAATAAGAAATGGAGGTTGAAGATTTCACTTCCTCTTCAATAAGTACTAAAATATTGATTTAAAAAATGAAAATATTTCAGTTTTGGATTTTTTTTCCAAAAAATTTCGCCCTCGCTTCGCTCGGGCTTGATAAACGTCTTCAAAAAAGAATTCAGCAAAAAATTGCTTAAAAATAGAGGAAGGTTTTTTGGAGGGGGGGGGGGCATCGAAAATGAACATTTTTGTTTCGTGTTTTTCATTCCTTTTTAACTGGGGCACAAGCGGTTTTTCGGAGGGGAGGGGGGTGGTCATCGAAAATGAACATTTTTGTTTCGTGTTTGTCATTCTTTTTTAACTGGGGCACAAGCCCCCCCCCCCCCCAAAGTTATGTTCTATCTCCGCCTATGGTTAGGTTGAAATACTTTATGACTGTTTTCATGAGTTTGCTTCTCAAGATAAAAATTTTAGGAAACCAACATTTAATTAGTGTTGGTTTTGTGATGTTTAGACAATTAAGTATAATGAAGTACAAATTAGATGCAGAAAACCGGGATCGAAAATCGAAGATATTGTTTTCACCAAAATTTAAAATAGGTAGGTATCTCAACCGATAACAGAACTTAATCACATCTTGAAATAGTGAAGAATAATTACTTAGATCATAAAGAAACAGAAATTTGATTCGTAAAATGATGCTAAGTAAAAGGTCGTGATAAAAACAGGTCTCAAACTCAATTCTAAGGCTTCAATTTTCCATCTACCTAATTTATGTATGTAATTAATTATTTTCGCTCATTTGAACAAAAATTCATAACTTGAGTGACATTCAAATCAAAACAAAAATTTCTCTGATGGAAGGTGAGAATTTCAGCTAAAAAATTTTTTTTTATTGTGTCTCGATCAATAGTATACATATGGTAGGTAAGTATATACGTATGTACTAGGTACTAGGTATAGGTACATATGTAATGTTATGTTCCTCTACCAGGAATACCAGGATATGCACCAAAAATGGAGAAGACAGAAGTGAACAAAATTGGAGTTGGAATGCCCAGAAAATTTATTTCTATTGGTTTTACAGATCCGGAAGGTCCGGACAAATAGTTCTTACGAATTTTACGAACATTTCCGAGCTTATGAGGCTGGGATGATTTTAGGTATGAATTTTCATCCCAATAGGTAATCAATCCACAATTTTTTCGAGTTGTAAGCTGGGATGAATTTTGGGATAAATTTTTTATCCTAATAATCATTGATTTGACGGCGGAAGGGAGCGGGGAAATGGCTCAAATGGAAATTCGACTGCAGATTCGTTTTCAGGAGGTTTGATTCATATGAAATCGATACCAATATCGGTTATTCGAATTTTTTACAAAAATGACCGCAGGGGGGAGGGAAGGGGGTCGAGGAATTAAAGGTTCTTCGATACAATTTACTGTTGACCTTGGGATGAAATAATTTTATTAAAAAAATCGTTTTTGCAAAATTTCCCATGACTTGTAAGGTACGTAGATATGCGAATTTCGAGTATTTTACAACGCGAGGGGCCAGTTTCAATTTTTTTCACAATGTTCCACCACTCCAAAATTTTTGAAATTTATATGGTACATTTATGGATAAATAACACATTTTTTGAGAAAAAAAATTCCATTGTAGGTTTGACCTTTTTTCAAAATGGCGGCTCAAAATTTTCAAAACGCCATAACTCGGCGAAAAATTGCCCCAAAAAAATTTCCTATTTTGGTTTTGTTCTTCAGACTCTCTAAAATCCATCTGAAAAAACGCGAAATTTCTAACTAAATTTGGCGAAAAATGACGAAAAATTGAAAAAATGACGAAAAAAAACACGTTTTGGCCCCTCCCCCCCAAAAATAATTGCTCTAGGGGTCCAAAATTTCTGTCACGATAGTTTCTCATCAGGAGTGACCTTTTGAGGTAGGAGCGATCCAGATCGGTTTCCAAGGCCAAACCACCATACTTAACGGGCTATACCCTTTCACGCCTCTACCACCATTTGCCGTATATGCCCCAAAAAATGCAATCTGTCACTGGACTACAATGAGTAGGTAAACGTTTTGAAAAGCAATGAAAAATCTAACGATAAAAAACAGCGAACTGTATCCAAAAAAACGATCATATTTACAAATACCTATTATTTATATGACACAATACGTATAGGCGATGCGAGAATTTACATAGGCACAGGTACGCGAATGTAGGTAGAGGTACCGGCTATGTACGTAACGGAGTAGGCGGGGAAGAGGGGGAGACGAAGTGCAAACGCTGGGAACAGTGGCGTCGTCAGAATCGAAAATTGGGGAGGGGGGTTCAAAAGAGGCCGTGTGTTATACAACTTTTTTTGCTTTTTCGAAGTGGAAAAGAGGGACTGACTTTTTTCATCTGCTAAAAATGAGGAGGGGGTAAAATGGAAGCCTTTTGAAAAAATTGCAGACATTTTTTCATATTTTAATGCTTCTGATGTAAGTATAATGTAAATTTATAAATACAACCTAATTTTTTTAGGAGGGGGAAGGGAAGCCAGAACTTTTTTCTGGAGCTGCCCCCCACACACCACGCCACTGGCTGGGAACAAGGTAGGTAAATGAGATAGGACGAGTGGGTAAAACTGGATGCGAAAAGGAGATGGGAAAATACGAACGCTAGGATAAGCAATAAAATCAACACTTAATAATAATAGGTCTCCTCATTGGCCATTTTAAACAACACTATCAAGAGTTAGGACCACTTTTCGGGCTTCTACAGACAAAGCGTTCACATCACCTTCATTGACAGCAACGATTAATCCGCAAACAGCATTCACTGCGGTCATAAACGCGCCCTCAATCCAACCTCCCGAATGGCTATAACTGTCATTAGCTAAGAAAAATTTATTCTTCAGTTCTGGTTTGAGTGCATGAGTATGATAACGGAATAAAAGATCGCTGGAATAATGGCCGCCAGTACCATCCAATTTGAACCCACCGGCCGATTGAAATGTGGTCCAATCGTAGCTCAGAGGATCTTCAAGTTCAGTTTTACTCAACGCTTCTCCAAACCACCACTGTCCAAGAGCATTACCATTTTGTGGATTCTTTACATAGCGAACGGTACAGTTGATAACTGCATTCATCAGCTGTTTCGTTTCATCCATATTTAAAGGGTATTTGCCAAACAGATTTTGTAACTTTTTTGTAACATTTTCCCAGGCGTAACTGATTAAAAAGCTGTAATAATCTTTGCTCGGAACAACGTAGCTTGCTCCCAAACCACAATCTGATACAATTGCTTTGATTTTCCCTTGATCTAGAAACTCCGGAGCGTAAGAATCGAATTCGGATCTTTTAACTTTGGCGAATATTTTGGAAGAGGATACCAAATGGATATTATTCAATGCCGTAAATATTTTAGCATTGGCTGTTTCAAATTTATCGCTCAAGATCAAAGCTGGACGTACATAGCCTTCGTAATCTTCGGGATTCAGGGGACGATCATAATCACCCAAAGTTACCCGACTTCCAACGTTATTGAATCCAATTTTGCTAATCATAGAACTCGTCGGTCCAGGCATCGAAGTCAGTATAACGTAGTTGTATATTCCTGGCTCGGGCTTGAGGCTTTCACTTCCATCATTACGTGAGATTGCATAAGAGACTACCAAAGTGTCGCCTTTGGTATTTCCATCTAGATGTCCAACGTCACATACACGAGCTAATTTCACTTCCACGTTGGAATTATTCTGGAATGCTTTCAAGAAAAGATCTCTTATAAAATAAACATTTGCTTCGGTCGGTAACAAGTATTCGTTCGAGTAGTCCCATAGAAGCAATCTCATCATTTCTATTAGAGAAATGTTATAGAATGGCTTGAAACCGCCGGTTCCGAATCCAACGGTGCCGAATAATTCTACGTAATGATTTATTTTTTCGGTATCATTTAATAATCCGTCGACGTTTGGTAGATCACTAATATTGTCCTGGATGACTTTTTTGATCGCAGATTCCAAGGTACGTTCGTCGTATTTCTTTGCGAATTTTTTCCATTGTTCAGAAATGTGAGCGAGCTGTTCATCGGTAGTTTTGGAATCTTTTAATTGATTGCTAAGTTTGGCGGGATCTTGTCCGGCGATAGGGAACTGACTCGTGTCAGGACCATCCTTTGAGCCGAATAAATTGATTCGGACAATGTCAGCGACCTGTTTCGTTGGTGAATTTGGGTCTAACCATTTACCATTGCCGAATCGATCTACCCGATCTCCGTGTACCAATTCTGTGGGAACAGTTCCAGGATTAGGAAATAGATTGACGATCTTCTCATCTCCGTAAAGAGTTCTCGCGTAATGCCACATCAATCCGGCGATTTCGGGAAATCGCATGGCACCTATTTCGTACACCGTATGGTCAGTACCGCCTGATTGATCGCTACTTCTGGCTGAGTATATTCGTCCAGCTTTAAGTCCTCGCATAGTTATAGATTCATTTTCGGCCATATGGTGTATAAAATTTTCTGGATCGGATTCGTATATCGTGACGTGGATGTATTCTGAGCTATTGGGTAAGTTGGATAATTCGTATAGGGCTGCAATACCTGCTGCTCCGGCTCCTACGATGGCGATATTCAATTTTTTGTTTATCGTACCCAACGGTTCTCGGGCGACCAATGGATATGAAATTAAAGCCGAATCTGGATGTCGATAGTATCTTCCTGTGAGGGCTATATCACCGAGTGTTCTCGGACCAGCAAGTACAGGCAACGGTTTCTTTTCAAGCAAGTCAGGTGCTATAGAGATACCTACGTTGAGACGATCTATAAGGCAGAAAAGGTAAAATTAGGTATCTACGCCTATCTACGTGAAATATTGGAATATAAAAATTTTATCAAAAATAACACTAGTCGGCAAAAAAAATGTTTGTTCTGCGTTTCAGTTCTAATGCCTAAATTCTGATTCTAGGCATCGAAATACACCAACATACTCATTCGCGAATTTCAAAGTTTTCTTTTGGAGGTGGTGGGGGGTGTTTTTGGTCCAGTCTTATAGGAAATTTTATGATGAATCGAATGGAATAAACCGCAGACCTCTATCTCATTTAGGAAAAAAGCTACAGCTCAAACTTTCCGAAATTCTGTGAAAAAATCGCATTTTTTTGTGCCTTGTCTACTAAAAAGTGATATTTCCGAGCAAACTAAGCGTCCTACGACAAAAATGATTTTAAAAATTAATTTTTGGCTGCCAAAAGTTACCAATGTTTAACTTTACTCAAAAGGCTCATTCCATGTTAACTCGATCAGGTTTTGACCTTGGGTCTTCCAATTTCGCTCATAATATTCTTTACGGTGCAATGACGGAATCACTGTCATTCCGACTCCGACCCTAGATTTTTCGTGAAATGGCTCAACTTTGAAGGTGCATATTTCGAGATCGATCAAGTCCAAGATGAACCTTTTCATGCGGTTTTGTAAATAATTGAAAGGAGATTCCAAATTGATAACTACATTTTGAAAAGTTCAAAGTTGAACTTTTGTGATGAAATCTCAACTTTCATGATAAGTACAAAACATGAGGAGCCCCATTTAAAAATCTGAAAAAATAGAGAACTTTTAATGTAGGTATTTTTCAACTATGTTACTTTTCAAAATGGGATCTTAATATCCCTGGGGGGGGGGGCACAAGAATCTTCAATTTCGGTCAAAATTCAAAAAAATGGAAAAAGGTGAAGTAATACATCGATTTCTACTAATTCGAAGGCGCTGAGTTCGAATATGTGGTCAGTTTTTTCATCCGACCACTCTGACCCCCCCTTACCCCCCGATAGGGTCAAAATTTTAAAAAATGAAAAATAGCGTGTGACGTGTCGTTCACTAGGTTTTTGAGGGTGCTGCGTTAGAATATTGGGATTCGACCCTTGGATGCAACCCTAGCCCCCATTTTTGAAAAAAACATTGATTTTTTAAATTTTTTAGTAATTTGGGAGTCAGTGTGGGGCACGAGGTGGCGCGGATCGAGAATGTGAGTTGATAATCAAACTCAACACCTTCGAGTTGGTAGAAATCGATTTGACAGATGCTATTTCCATTTATTTTTGCATGTGTTTTCTCAAAATTATGAGCTATGAGGCACCAAAGGATCGAATCCAAAAAATAAGCAAATATTCGAACTCAGTGCTCTCAAAAACCCAACAAACGACACGTCACACGCAATAGATTGTGTTTTTTCAGCAAAAAATGACCTCCAAAACTACGATCTGTATACTTTTGAATGGGCCGTAGGGGGGGGGGGGGGGGGGGGGGGGTTAAACACCCCAAATGAAAGTTGATAGGCTAATGGGATTCGTCATCTCAAAATGTATACAGAAAACATAAAATATTTCAAAATTGAAATTTTGGGGTGATTTTATACTCGAAAAAATCGGTTTTTTGGCATTTTAGTCAAATATGACCAATTTTGGGAAGCGCTGGCTTAGCCCCCTGAGGTCGGGGGAGCTGACATTTTTTGGGGGAAATTCTACAACTACATAACCCTCCACGCGAATTTGAGCGGAACCGGTGAAAAACAATTTTCTCCCCATAAGGGGTCAACCCCCCCCCCCCCAAAAGCAATAGGGGTGGGGGTGGTGCGAATTTATCACAAACTCTAGACATCATATAGAAGCTTTTTCAGCAATAAAATCACGATTAACATATTTTTCTTTTTTAACCAATTTTTCGATGCTATTTTTCCTGGGCTACCTTGGAGCAGTCATTTGCTCTTCCTGAATAAATTTGTCAAAAACACCGTGTGAAAAACCAAAAAATCAATTTCCATTCAAAATTACCGATATTATGAACGAAATCGATGATAGAAAGTGAATTTTTCAATCATTACTGATGAGAAACTTTTAACCTTTAATTGGATCAAAAATGTTTGCAGTCACTTTTCAAAAATTTTTATCGAAATTCCAAGTTACCTACTTTGAAAGATGAAAATCATTAATTATTTTTTTTACATCTTAAAGATAAAGAAATTTTCAATTTCATATCATTTGTGATTCAGAAATTTTTGAATCTTTTCCTTGCATTAATTTTTTTTTAGGTTACCTACAGTTGAGCAGGTGCACATAAAAATTAAGGGATGGAAGAAATCTAAATTTCACTACATCCGGGGATTTTTGCGGAATGAGTAGTTTTGCATATTTCTAAACAATCGGATCGTATATTGGAAATTTAAAAAAAGTAAAAATTTTTAACCTCTTACCGACAAATGTCAAAAATATGATCACAGCTGCGGAAAACATGACTTTATCAAAGGCAACGCGAAATAAACTATTGTGGTGCCGAATATTTCGCTCGATCGAATAATATGTTTTTTACAAATCAATTTCGAATCTCAACGCCTTCAATTTTCATTAGAAAAAAAAATCGTCTGTTTTGAACGAATAGTTTGTAACAGCAGCTGTCACACTTCTGTGTTTGCTATAAATGTGATAGGTACCTATACGTCTATATTTATATATTTATGTGCTTACTTACTGTATCATAGATTAATCTATGGTGTAGGAGTTGCGAACAAAGCAATGCGTAGTGTTCTATCTTATTTATTCAAGTTTCACACGTCTCGAATGTCGTCATGAACAATACATTTCCAATATGCATCGAAATGCCGTAAAATTAGAAGTCGACGTATCCCTGTAGAAAAACGCATGGTAGTATGCAGTGCGTACTACGTACCTACCTAAAAAATGTATGCGATTCCAATATTTTTTCATTTGAAATTCCTGATCATCCTGTTCGCAGCGGTTTTCTTCTAAGATCCACCTATGCGAGATATTTTCGAAAAACTAAAAAAACTGAAATATAGTTTGAACTTGGAAAACTTTTTTTCGGTCAACTCTAACGGCAGTTATCGCTTCAAAAAGAAATGCCGTAAAAAAGTCATCACACCTTCGAAAGTTCGAAGAACGAGGGTAATGAATTACGAAAACGATTTTCATCTCAGAAATCATGTCAGCCTCAAGAATTCAGAAATATCGTGGGTAATTTTTCATCCCAGAAGTCATGTCACCTCCGAAAGCTCGAAAAAAACTTGAGGTGATTTTTGGGATTGAGTATCATACTAAAAGTTATCCCGTATTCAAAAGTTCGAAAAGAGCGTGAAAAAACGGAGAAAATTTTTTCATTTTCCAGCTTTGAGCTGATTCCCTACCATCTTTCTCAGAGGCGTGACTAACGGGGGGGGGGGGTGCGTCACCCCCCCAGACGATTCCAAAGTTGAGAAAAGTTGGGAAAATCAGGAAAAAGTGGGAAAATTGGGAAAAGTTGGGACTTGTCCCAACTTTTCCGCAGTTTGAATTTTGGAAAGTCGAAAAAATTTAAGAAAATCACAATCCCTAATCAAATTTTAGGAAAACTGGGTACAATTGAGATTTTCAACTTTTTTCCAAATTGTCCCAACTTTTTTGAAGTTTGGATTTGGGAAAGCTGAAAAAATTGAGAATATCACAATCCCTAATTTGGACTTGAAAAATTGTGTAAAGTTGGGATTCCCAACTTTTTCCCAACTTAATCCAATTCTCTCAAGTTTAGATTCAAAAAAGTTAAAATTCCCAAGTTTTTGAAAAGTTGTACTTGGGAACGTTGAAGAAACTTGAGAATATTGAAAAAGTTGATTGCAAATTGTGTAAAATAGCTAAAATTTCGTTAAAAAAAACATTTAAAATCACAAATTTTTTATATGGAGGTAATAGAAATTTTTCAAAGAATAGGTAATCTATTGAAAAAATAATTATTTTTGTTTTAAAAATCACTAACTTTTCAAATTTTAGCCCTCGCTTCGCTCGGGCATATACCAACACCTAAGCAAACCAATGTAATTACTTAAGAAGTATGAGTTGAGGACTTCACCTATTAATTGGAAAAATGAAAAAATTTCAGCTTTTGTATATACTTTTTCTTCAAAAATTTTCGCCCTCGCTACTTACAATGATATGAACACTCTCATCTTCTATCTCAGACAATATTGAATACTTTTTGAAGGGGAAAAAAAATTTCCTTCTCATTTATTATTGGTTTTACAGGCCTCAGACAGAAATCAGCTTTTAAATGGCTGTCCCCTATTTTCACGCTTAGTCACTAAAGCCACCCTTTTTTGCCAAATGATCACTATTGAACCCCTTTGTTTTTTTTTCAAGACACGCTTTTCAAAAATCTTTAAAAAGGAATTCAGAATAGTGGTTCTTTTGCTTATTTTATCATACATTTTTCAAAAAAAATAATTGCCCTCGCTTCGCTCGGGTTAAATATTACGTTCCATATCTTGCAAATTGTTTTTCTATTTGTTGTGATGTCAGTGACCACGATGTTGAAAATAGAAAGCAGGAATAGAGAAGAATTCGAAAGTATTGGTCACATTTTGGAAAATCTCAATGAGAGAAGTGTGTTGAATTTTCAATTTTTGAAAGTCTATTTTCGCTAAAAAAAATTTGCCCTCGCTTCGCTCGGGCTCAACACATTATTAAATCTGTATAAATCTTAACAAAATAATTATCAATACATATGTTACCTAGTCTAACCTAGATTTTTTTATTTACTGAAACAAGGTAAAAATTGCAATGGCTTGCGTGCAATTTATGAAAAGTTCCCTTTTTTTGAAAATGTAACTAGCAAATCTTTTATTTTCACCCCTTCAGACTTTTGCCTAAGTTTCGTCTCTGTCCATATCACTGCCTCTCAAGGCTGCATTCAAGTTGAAATTTGAAATTTTGTCAAGTGTGTTTATTTGTTTTTTTTCACAACACCTGGGCAGCCACGATAAAAATTACCTAGTTGGGAATTTTTTTTGGGAAGTAGGAAAAATAGTTGGGAATTTCTCGGAAAATAGTTGGGAAAATTTGAGCTTCATCCCCTCAGAAATATTGCTTCGTCACGCCTCTGATCTTTCTGAATACATTTTTCCGAATCCAGAATTCCGAATACCTAAAGACAACTTGTATTGAATACGAGGAGGAATGTTTGCCGACGTTTTAAATTTCAGGGGTAAAAATCGACTTCTTGAAAATTTTTGTAATTTTTGTAATTTTGTTTTGTATCATTGACTGCAGAGTTCATGGACGTAACTTGGGCGGAAATCTCGGGAAGACGGGGAGGATAGGAGAGGGAAAACCAAAATTCAGTCGACTCATATTTTTAAAAGAGAAAAATTTTCCTACCAGTCGCACTGAAATAAAAAAACAAATAATCGTGATTTTTCGTGCTACTTTTTTAAATCCCCCCCCCCCCCCACTATATTCCATAATGACTCCTTCTCTTCTAAAAAATGGGGAAAATTTTGAAAATTTCATTCAAGATCGCCACATTTGAATATTTCAAAACTTTTTCACCCCCTGACCTGTATGCAGCGTTTAGTACGATTTAAGTTCGAAAAACGGTTCTGCTTTATGTAAATGGTAAAAGCTAATAAAAAATTAAAATTGTTATTCGGGAACAAAAAAATTCGGGAAAATGGGATTCGGGAAAATGGGATTCGGGAAAATGGGATTCGGGATTTACGTACTGATTCGGGAAAATGGACATCCGAGAAAACGGCAATTCGGGAAAACGGCCATTCGAGAAAATGGATTCGGGAAAATGGTAGGGAACGCTTTGAGCTATTTTTAATATTTTTCAAGCTCCAAAAAGCTAAAATTTTCAAGAGGTCCCTTCAAAAACATCCAACACTTCAAGCACCCATCAAACCAAGACACCAGTCAGTCAATAAATTCACGCAGCTCGAAAACAACCATCATCACCACCACCATCGAACTCAATCGCAAAAATGAAAAGAAAGCAAAGGAAAATTCACGTCATAAAATGACGCATTGTTAAAGGAAGAAAAAAAATCGCTCCTTGAGAAGGGAGAATTATGTATTTTGAATTATAAAAATGGGGAAGTAGTTAACAAAAGAGTTTCGCATTTAATAAGGATTATCCTTTTATACTTGACGTTATGAAAGGACAAATTGTAGTCGTTATTATTTGCGCGCTTAATGTATAAAAAAAAAGAGCCTACTTTTCTTTTCGTTTTCTAATATTGAGGTAATTTTACACCTGTTTGGAAATACTAATTAAAATAAGGTAATATCCGTGAAATTACGCTTTATGCTTTTTTTTCCTTCGTTAAAGAATCAAGTTTTACAAATCGTTTTTGAAATAAACGCGGTGCGGAGCGTCGTAAATTGAAAAGAATCTTTAAAATAGAGGATTGTCGCGGCTGCGTAGCGAAATTTCAATTCGAAAGTGGCGAAATGTTTGTACTGCGAATTAACTTCAATAATACGTTTAAGGTACAAATGAGGGAAAAAAAGTACAACTGAAAATGATTTCAAAATGAACAGCGTTTTTTTATACTGAGCCAAGTGCCAAAAACATGTTTTCGAGATAATCGCGTTTCAAGTTTTGTAAATGTACAGTCGTGACGGAGAAGTTGCATATCCAACGAATGAAGGCTCAAATTAAAGTTCAATCGATTCCCTACCACCCAGTGTAAAAATCAGGTCGATTCGATTATTTGGACTCGAGAATCTCATTTTTAAAAACACGCCTGGCGAAAAATTGTGGTTTCAACTGTTTCAAGCTAAAAATTAATTTCAAAATTTTATTATAAATTTTATTTTTTCACAAGACAGTATAAATTTACGAAAAAATCACCGAAATGACATACAATTTTGTGGGGAATAAATTTAAAAACTTGAAGATGAAAGGAATGGTGCCATCTTTAGGCCAGATTTTGAGCCCTTAGAAGGTAGGTATTGGACACTTTGATAGAATCAGAATATGTTGATTTTTGTTAAGAATATTTCATGGCAGTTATAACTCAATTTTGTCAAAAAAGGCACTTAGCTCAGTATGAAAAAACGCTGTTCAAATATAGATTTAAAAATCACTTAAATATTAATTTATTCTCGAAGGTCATAGTAATTTTCTCCGTGTAACTTTTTGATATTCAGTTAAACCGTTAAACATTTGAAAACAAAATAATTATTTCGAGTACTAATTTCGCCTTAAATGTGACTTTTTGTTGAAAAGTTCGATAGGTTACCTTTTCACATTTTTTCCCATTTTCAAAACTGCTAAACAATTTTAATAAGTTCGAAAAGTAATTTTGCATAAAATTTATTTCCAATTTTTTATGTTAGAAAAAATATGATTACCTTATGTTAATATTTATTTTTGAAAAATACGTGTAATTTCGCACTTCAAGTAAAAAAATTCCTCGTGTTTCTGTGTTTGAAAGGATGTGTCCAATCGATCCAATCATATGTACATGAACTTTTGAATTTGGTCTATTCCTACAGGTTCCTACTCAAATTGCAACGATTTTTCCCAGTGACGCCCTAGGTTTTCTCTGAAGTTTGGCTAAAAATTGTAAATGACGTATTGACGTTGGTATGACGTCAACTCTGATGTAAAAAAAATTCATCAAGTATTTTCTACTCTGACAAAATATCAATAGATCAATATTTATTTATGAAAAAATCTCCAAGTTTGGTATTTTTTTGAGAGTTGGTGAGTTGATTCCCTGAATTCAGAAAAGTGTGAATTGATTTTCATTTATTTCAAGGTATGTACCTAGACCTACGAATTGATTCCTTTTTTCTTCTATTAGGTTTACCCAGGAGATACGTACAACTTTTCAAAATCTTTAGGTCTACCAACTTTAAATTCTAAGAAGCTGTTTTTAAGTTTCACGGAAATAATTCTAGAGTTGAAAAAAAATTGGAGAGAAACCTTGGAAGTTCGAAAAAAATTACAAATAAATTTAAAATAGCAAAAAATTGGAGAAAAAAGGTTCAAAGTTGGAAAAATATCAAGAAAAATTTCAAGATGAAAACAATTTTGAGAAAATTTTTTAAAAAGGAATAATAAACATGAAAAAATTTGATAAAATTTTAGATTCAAAAAAATTTGGTGTTGAAAATACTTGAGAAAAAAAAAGGCCATACCTCGAAAAAAAAATAGGAATCAATTCACCTATATTTCTTTGAGAATCAACTCACCTACAGCCTTTTTTTTGGTGAGATTATCCTGAGCTTAAAAATTTCCAACTGACCTCAGCCCTAAAACACAACAGCGTTAAAAAAAATTATTCTAGTTGAATCTGTGTCCCGAAAAACATAATGAAAGTTATGCCACATGATATTTAAAAATCACCCTTTGGGATTAAAAATTATTTGTTGAGTTGACACTGATCTTGGGCCTTTCAGAAGGAAGGAGTAGAATGAAGGTGGAAACTCGACTCGAAAACCAATTTTTTACCCCTAAGGACGGTTTCTATATCCAAGATTACATATGGTGAGGAGGAATATGGGACGAGGGTGAAGGGTTGACACCAAAAATGACTCGATTATTGAATTCAACGCTATCAAAAATATAAAAAACGACATGTTCCTGGAGCTTTTTGATTTTTTTCATTTTTTAGGCCAAATTTGGCCCTTGCAAAAAATGAGGGGGGTCAAAATTCAAAAACTAAATTGATATTCAAACCCATTGCCTAGAAAAACATAACAAAATATATTTCGCACATGATTTTCAGTTTTTTTGAATAATTATCCAAATTGTAACCTCGCAGGGTTCATAGATAGATCCCTGAATCAAAATCATTGGTGTATTTATCGAATATTTTACAAATTTTTTAGCAAGGTTTTTGAAGCTTTGCATTGTTTGAAACAAATTCCAGCTTCGAAAACTTTTATGAATGCTTTTGAATCTTCTTTGGATAAGTATGCTTCCCAACAGATTGACTCTAATAGTATCAGTAGTAGTGAGATCATAATTTATGAGACTCCAAATCTTTTGGTAAGTAGATCAGCAAATCGTTAAAGAAATACAAAAAAAACACCACGCTGGAATTTTCATCTCGTATGGAATTTTTTTTTCAATTCAACTGGACTATTAACAAGGCCATTTAAACCTTAGAAAACTAATTATTCATGGTAATTAATCCATGATCTATGAAAAGAAGAGATTTTTTCTAAATTTCACTGGCAACTATACTCTCTCATATATAAATCAGTGAAAATTATCGAAAATCACTGAAAAACAATCAGAATTGCAGCACAGTAATAAATCAGTAACAAAAAATCACTAATAGCAAACAGTGAAAAAAATTGCTGGAGAACCAGTGAAAATTCACTATGAAAAGTCAGTGAAATCTCTGAAATTTAATGAAAAATCAGTGAAATTCTTTGGAGAATCTTTGAAATTCTTGGAAAAATCAGCGAAAATCCGCTGAAAATCAAAGAATTTTGCTGATTTTTCCTGTCCTGCAATTCTGACTATTTTTCGGTGACTTTTCACTGATTCAAAATGAGAGAGTAGCTTTAGGGTACATGGTACAGAATTCCAATCACGAATATTAAATCAAAATCATGGAGACAATTTTTTACAAAAAAAAATTAAAACCGTACTTATTGCCTCATTTGTCTCTTATCAAATGATACTACAAAGATTATCACGAGCTTGCCTACGTTATGGAAATCTTTTCAAAAACTTTTTCTATACTTTAATTATCCAGATGAAAAAGTAGCAATTTTGATCAAATTGAACTTTGATATTTTTCACTTATACAAAACCTTATTTTGAAAAAAAAAAAGGCTTCGTGGCATACTGCGGAATATTTTTCTTTTCTTTTTTCCATCGACATAAATCCGCGCGTCAGTCGCTTTTCACAATAGTCGAAAAGAAAAATAAAGAAAACGAGAGGAGCCGGTACTCGTTAAAAAGTTAGGGTGTGTTTCTGTCAAGTCCAATTTTCAGATCACAAGCAGTGATTATTAACCGACTAACCTGTCAAACACATCAACTTGTACAGACTTTTTCTTCCGTCGTCGTAATATTAGCAACGAGTATTGTGTTTATCGAGCGGACATCTATGCCTTTTCCGCTACCGCCGTTCGAAACAACCTATTACCGCAATCGCGAATGTTTTTATTTTTTTTTCACTCCCTTTATTCTTTCTACACTCTTGCGAAAAAAGTGCGGATAAACCCTAGTCATCATCGGTGTCGCGGTGGTTTTCAACGTGACAGTTGATATGGCTGATTTTATACTGATAATCGTATGAATAATACCACTTAACGTGTGAAGAATTAATTAAATCGGTAAAATAAGAGAGGGCGGTGGAGAGGAAGGTGGATGCCCTGTGGATGGAATTTATTTGAAATTTTCCTTCTTGGGTTCTTTTTTGGAGAGACTGGTTAGGAACCATTGGACATGATTCAAAAAGATATTAATTATGTATGAGCAAATTTCTTAGCACTGTGTATGTTCAGTTTGTGAATCCCCCTGCCGCACTTTTTCCAATCATGGAACTATAAGTGGTTGATTAGAAATCACTAAACCGTTATCAGAATTTTTACAGAAATGAACAATTCTTAGAGGTTCATTATAATATTTTTTTGATTTTTTTTGCGCATTTTTATGAGTACATATTTTTAGAACAGTTTTTGAAAATCGGGGAATAATTCAAAATTGAGAGAACAGATATTAACTGAATATGGATGGAATAAAATTTTTATAAAGAAATATGTATTTTACAAATTTTTATTTTCTGGAACATATCAGTAACTTTTTTAGGAACCACTGCAGCATTCGTTTTCTTGTTTTGAGAATATTTAAACAGAAATTACTGAAAATCGATTGTTAGCTAGTGTTGGAGCTTCACAACTTTTGCTTTAGAATGTAATTTGATATATTTTTTTTAAATCATATGAGAAACACTGAACCAGTTTCAACAATTTAAAAATAAAAATTGATCGTTTTTCAGTACCTAAGTACCTACCTTACAATTTTTTGTCACGTTGTCACAATTTTTTTCTACGTCTAACGATTTAGATTGTTGATTTATTGAGAACCATTGAACCGGTTTCAAGAATATTTGCAGAAAGACGTGCATGACTCTCGTACCAGTCTTTACTCGTTTGACATTTTTATTCGTAACGAACCTATTTCCAATTTTTCTTCAAAAAAATAATAATCACTAATATACTTGATTGGGAATCACTGAACCGGTTTAAAAATTATGAACAAAAAAACTCAAATTTTAAAGCTTTGAAATTTTTGCTAGAAATTTTTTTAAAAATAGCTGATTTAAATTTTTTGATGAATCAGTAGGTAGCTAGGTACACTTGAATGGATTTTTTTTAAGAATCATTGAACCGGTTTCAAAATTATGCAAACGAAAATGAATAGGAAGATTTTTGGGCTCTATAATCATTACCTAATACCTATGTAGCCATTTTTCAAATTTACAGTCGTTATGAGATAATTAGTATTTGGTTGGAAACCACTGAACCGGTTTCAAAAACCAAAAAAAGAAAAGAAAAATATTAGAATCTCAATTCTTTACAATTTAGCTCATAATCTTTTACCGTGATTTTATTTTTTATTGTGATAATTAATAAATCGTTGAAAATAGCTTGAGAGTCACTGAATCAATTTCAAGGTTGTTCAAATGAAAATTAATCAATTTTGTGTCCTCTACAGGCACCATCAATGTCTTTTTTAAAGATTCTAGTTTTTATGAAATAATAGGGAATTGTCTGGGAATGAGTGAACAGGTTTCGAAAATATGTATATTTGAACAAAATTGACTCCACTATGAATTTCAAAATTTAACTAAGTATGTACTTGCTGTTTCAATTTTCAACCCTTTTTTCATACTCATCTTCATTTAAAAATAATAATTGGATGGCTGGCTGGCTGACTGATAAAAAAGATGGGCTGTTGCTATCGAAAAGTGGTTGGTTTTTAATTTTCATAGTAGGTATCTTAAGAAACGACCAAGAACAATGTTTTCAAATAGTGAAGCATGGTCGTTTTTCGTCGTTGTCTAAGAAACGACCACCACATTACAAAATTAGAAAATGTGAAAGCTGGAAGCTGAAAGCTAGATGGACCCTGGCTGGCTGACTGATAAGGATGGACCATGGATAAGTGAGACAGGAAGCCACAGAACAGATAATTAGGAATGGATCATTGAAACCGGTTTTTAAAAAAATCAAAAAAATGTATTTTTCACGAACTAGAATACAATTACTCGAACCTTAATGCTTTTCAGTTTTGGTTTCGAATTTTTTACCGTTAGGTAATTTCAGTTTTAGGAAATTACAATTAATTTCAAAAAAATGTGATAAAATATCAGGAGTAATTGATCCGGTTTCAGAAAATCAGAGTTTTGCTTGCTTCATAACTTTCATTCGAAACTTGATTATGAACTTCTGAACTGATTTCAGCTTGAAAAAAAATTACAAATTTCTAGTTTATTTTTTTTAAACATTTCCCTCCATTTTAAACCTTTGAAAAGTAATTACTGATGAATGATGAGCACTCTCTCAATTATAAATCAGTGAAAATTACCGAAAATCACTGAGAAACAGTCAGAATTGCAGCACAGGAGAAAATCAGTGAAAATTTTTTCACTGAAGACAAATTAGTGAAAGAAAATCACTGGAAATCAGTGAAAATTCACTGAAAACTCAGTGACATTTATGAAATTTACTGAAAAATCTGTGGAATTCTTTGAATAATCAGTGAAAAATCACTGAAAATCAGTGAATTTCACAGATTTTTCCTGTGCTGCAATTCTGACTGTTTATCAGTGATTTTTCACTGATTCGAAATGAGAGAGCAATCAAGAATCAATGAACTAATTTTCTCAAAATAAAACATTTTCTGCAAAGTACATATTTTCATTGATATTTTTTAAGAAAAAATTATAAATCGGTTGGGTTTGAGATCAACTGAACTACCAGGCTTAATACTGATGTCAAGTCCAGCAACATTGGTAGGTAAGTAGGTATAGTATAGATATGTTTTTAAGTGGTTCTTATCTTAAATTTAAGAATTTTACCATTAAATTAAACTTTTTCGTCTATTTTCTATCTTCTTGACGGTAACATTGATTTAATTAATTGTAGTTAATTGTTATTGACTATTAAGACGAAAATTCATACTTAAATTTTTACAAAAAAAACACGGGTAAATTACCGAAGCTTTAGAAGTACCTAACAAAAATACAGACTGCTTATTTCTCCTTCAAAGATGAATTAGGCAAACATATTAACTTGCCAAAAATAGGATTTCGACGATCTAAGGTAAGCCTTACTCAATGATCTAAGTCCAAATTTATTCCTAGTTAAAATTTTTTCGACTCGTAACTTTTCAATTTCTTTATTCCTAAATTTTTTTCAAAATCGTATCCAATTTCAAAATTTTTCCAACAGTAAAATGTTTCTAAACATCAAGTTTCTCAAAATATTTCCAATATTAATTTTTTTAGGTAATTTTTTCAATTTCTTATTTCCTCAAATTTCTTCTAATTATAGAGCTGAAAGAAATTTTGAAAAACACGAAGTTGAAAAAAATTAAAGAAACATTTTGAAATTACAGGGAAAAATCTCGAGTTAGGAGAAATTTTAAAAAAATATGAAGTTGAAAAAAAAACTAAAAAATCGAAAATGGAAAAATTCTAGGAAAACTTTTATTTAGATAACTTTAAAATAATACCGTAGTTTGTTTTATTCAATTTGAGTCATCTACAGGGTGTTCCATGAATCGTCTGCCTATCATTTTTTTTTTTGATATAACCGGGTACCACTAAAAAAGAGAGATGAACATGTTATCTATTTTGAAAATTGAAAGGGCAAATGCTGTTTTTAAAAAAATCACATCAAAAATTTTTTCTACCATGAGAATGGATAGTATTTTGAAAACTGAACAAATTTTTACTCCGTGACTTTTTGCCTATCTTTAAAATTGAAGGGGCTGCAGAAA
The DNA here is from genome assembly GCA_033439095.1 of Pseudococcus viburni. Lineage (NCBI taxonomy): Eukaryota > Metazoa > Arthropoda > Insecta > Hemiptera > Pseudococcidae > Pseudococcus > Pseudococcus viburni. The sequence goes on from JAVBJF010000059.1 coordinate 78,881, forward strand.
AAATTGTTCAAAAATAATTCTCAAAAATGAACCTCAAGAGAATGGATGGTACGTTAAAAACTGAAGAAATTTTATTCTGTAGACTTTTTTCCTAGCATCAAAAATAAAGGAGCTAAGGGTCATTAAAAATTGAAAAAATTTGAAAATTTTTCAATCACATTTATTTTGAATAACCCGTAGCCCCTTTATTTTTGATGTTAGGCAAAAAGTCTACAGAATAAAATTTCTTCAGTTTTTAACGTACCTACCATCCATTCCCTTGATCAGTTCATTTTTTGAGAATTATTTTTGAACAATTTTTTTTGTAGCCCCTTCAATTTTAAAGATAGGCAAAAATTTATGGAGTAAAAATTTGTTCAGTTTTCAAAATACTATCCATTCCAATGGTTGAAAAAAAATTTTAACGTGAATTTTTTAAAAGCAGCATTTACCCCTTCAATTTTCAAAATAGGCAGGTTTTTTTTTACTGTTACACTGTTATACCCGAAAAATATGTTTGGCAGACGATTCATAGAACATCCTGTATTATCAGTAAAAAATATAAATACATGGCTATTAACCAATCAGATAGCTAGAAATCCGCGTATGTACATGTAAGTTAGTAGTGGTTAGGACTCGTGTTGATATGTTGACTATAGGAAAAAATTTTGATATTAAAAATTTTTTTCAACTTCACATTTTTCAAAATTTCTTCGAACTCGAAAACTGTTTCCTACAATTTTAAAATTTTTCCTCAATTTTTTCAACTTTAAAATTTTTTTAAATTAAATTTTAAAAAAATTTCAGCTTTGAATTTTTTTAAATTTATCATAAAATTCAGTACAAAGCATTCATTAATTTCCGCCATTAATCTGGCAGTCATCCGGATCGAAAATCACATCCACAAAACTCACTCAAACATCTCGAATTAAATCACAACGTCGAAAAAAATCCAACACAAACCCTCGCCTCAATTACACCCCGGAAAAAAAATCAATTCTATTCATCCCATTGAAAATCTCATACATAAATTCGATTCGAACACGAACGCTGCAGAGCGTAGCGAAACACCGGAGAAATTTTACGACGCCGTAATATTAGACGAATTCACGTCTCATTTTACGACCAGTTTAATGAAAGGACTGTTGGTTGGGTTATATAAACAACTAATTCACTAATGGATAAATAACACCGGTAATAAAATTGTACCGATATGGTGGTACTTTGTTACCATTGGTTCATTTGCATTTAACATCCGCACGCCTTCGTTTTATTCCCAACATTCGCGTAAAACTCAGCTCCGTTTATAGCACGACGACGACCAGAATGGGGGGAAAGGGCAAGAACGAAATTTGGATTAATTCGGTCTCGGAGCCTGACATCGTCGCGAGATCACTTCACCTCGACAATGTTTAACCGCAACGACAAATCTCTATCGAGAGGGTTCGGGAGAAATTTAAATCGACGTCATCGATATTAAATTCTCGAGTTTTATGAACGTCGGTTGTAATAAAAATAGTGAAAAAACAGAATAAGGGTAGATAAGTGGAGAAAATAAAATCTTATTTATACTACACTACGAATTCCCCAAAGGTTCAAACCCCTTTAATAGTTTTTATTCAAAATTCCTTAAACACTCTCTATTTAAAATTATTGTGGTTTCTCTGACTTTGAAGTTTCACGCCCCTATATTTTGATGGCTTCATTCAACGATTTTAATTCTTTTTTTTCCTCCACCCTTTCGTTCGGTTTGTCGACGTTTATTTTCATACACCGTGGGGTTTTTCTTTTCTCTCTTTTCTACCGTGGCCCATAAATAGCATGTAGTGGGTTTTTCCCATTTATTCCTTTATTGAAATTGAAGCTCGGTTCGTATCAAGGTAAGGTTATTTACGTAACGCCAAACAACCAGACATATATATGGTTTTACTAGCACAAAATTGCTGCTTTAATTGGTTTATTTTCTCTAATTAAATTTATACGTTTGGCTTCTCTTGAAATGATACTTGTTTCATTAATTCTTCTATTTTTTTCCTTCCCAATTCACTCTAGCGAAGAAAAAATAAAAGATATTTTAAAAGAGTTATTTCAATTGGTAGGTACTCAGAGCAGACGAAAATCTGGGGAGAGGGAGTGTTGCATTTTATACGTATCAGTTTTTTTTTTATCTCATTCGTGTGTTTACTTTGAAGGATTCTCGTCGCAGGAGTACGTTCGTTTTAGCAGAATAAATTGCAAATTATTCTCAGCTGCGGTTGAAAATCCACCATTCACGTTGAATGGATTTTCCTGTAAATTAGATTCGTCAAAGGGTATTTATTCGCGGCAGTATTATACACCCACGACTAAATTTACACGGAATATGCATCAGGTACGAAAATAAAAAATGGTACGAACGACTGAATCGTTCCTGTTTGACTCATGCCAGTCTTCGGTTACCCTCTTTCCTCAGAATTTTTTCAACTCCAGTATCTTTTTTTAAAGATATTTTTCGACTCTCGAATTTTTTTCCAAAAATATTTTTCAACTCTAAAAAATTTTTCAACTTTACCTAATGAAATTTTTTCTCAACTCTGAAATTTCTTCCTCGAAATTTTTTCATCTCTGGTATTTTTTCCAAAATACATACAGGGTGTTCTATGAATCGTCTGCCAAACATATTTTTTGGATATAACCGGGTACCACTAAAAAAACCTTGAGATGAACATGTTGCCTATTTTAAAAATTAAAGGGGCAAATTCTGTTTCTAAAAAAAATCACGTTAAATTTCTTTCAAGTATGGGAATGGATAGTAAGTACCTTGAAAACTGAACAAATTTTCACTTCATGACTTTTTGCCCATCTTTGAAATTGAAGGTGCTTCAAAAAAATTTCTTAAAAAAATGAACTGATCAAGGGAATGGATAATACGTTGAAAACTGAGAAAAAAAATCGATAAACTTTTTGCCTAACATCAAAAATTAAGGGGCTAAGGGTCATTAAAACTTGTCAGTACATAATAATATTATGTAGGTACCCATTCATACACCTATATCATGTTTTATGCTATATTTGTATATTCACAATTATCTCTATAATTTAAGATTATAAAATATATTTATGGGTTGATAGACCAAGTAGTCTGAACCCAAATAAATTTAAAAAAAAAATTGAGAAAATTGGAAAAAATTTTGAAGCCCATTTATTTTGAGTAACTCTTTGTCCCTTCATTTTCGATATTAGGCAAAAAAGACTACAGAACAAAAAAATTTCAGTTTTCAACGTTCTATCATAGAGTACGATTCATTCCTTTGATCAGTTTATTTTTTGAACATTTTTTTAATAACCCTTCAATTTTAAAGATAGGCAAAAAGTCGTAAAGTGAAAATTTGTTTACTTTTCAAAGTACTATCCATTACCACGATTGAAAAAATTTTTGACGTGTTTTTTTTGGAAGCAGCATTTGCCCCTTCAATTTTCAAAATAGGCAACATGTTCATCTCAAGTTTTTCTCAGTGGTGCCCGGTTATATCCAAAACAATACGTTTGGCAGACGATTCGTGGAACACCCTGTATTATTCTACCCCAGAACTTTTTTTCAATATATTTTCAACACCAAAATTTCTTCCACAATTTTTTTCAGCTTCGTGATTTTTTTCTTCTTCAATTTTTATTTGCTTAATTTTTTTCAACTCTAAAATTTTTTCTCAACTGTCATTAGATATTTAAAAACTTGAAATTCTGTAGAAGTTTTTCATCATGAGTTTCTCAAACTTTTTTCCAACCCAAATTTCTTCAAAAATTTTTCATTCCAAAAATTTTAGATAAGAAAAAATTTCAGAACCAATAACAAAATATCAAAAATGGAAAACAATTTAAGAAAAATTTTTAGAATAGAGAAAATTTTTTATGGGAATTGAAGTTGAAATTTTAAAAAAATTTCAAATACAATTTTACAATAGGAAGGAAATTATTTTTAAGAAAAAAAATTCAGTGTTGAAAAACAAATGAGAAAAACTTTTGCTAAAGAAATTTTAGAGTTAAGAAAAAATACCAGAGTTGAAAAAAGTTTTGAGAAAATCTTTACCTGAGAAAAAAGGTTTAGGAAGAAATTTCACCGTCGAAAAAAATTCATACCCTTGAAAAATATAGTAAGAAAAAAATTGTTAAAGTAGAAAGACTTGAAATGAAAAAAATTCTGGGGAAAAAATTACAGTGGAGGCAAAGTAGCATCATTTGGAAGAAAAAAAAAAACATTTTTGTCTAGCAAAGCTTTTATTTCGGGAAATTGTCGAGTGTGGCCCCCTGATTAACCCCGAAGGGTTACCACCCCACAGACCTTCAGCTAACTTTTTTAGAGGGGGTTAACACCTTCAAAAATCCGTCTTTTTACATTATCTTCTCTGGGGTTGATTTTAGGATAAAAATAGCTCAGTACTTTTTTGTTCTACACTCAATTTCCAACATTTTTTGTATGAAAAATTTTTCAGTGGGACCGTACTCCTCCTATGTGTCCACCCCACTTCGCCCCTTAATCATATTGCTATTGCTAAATAAAAACAAATAGGTGAGGCAAGCTGGGCACATATAAAGGGGAGGGGGTCAAATAGTAATAACACCACCAATTTACATAATACTATTATTTCCATGCCAAAAACATACAGTTTAGTACGATTTTATACGTATTATCACGTTTTCCAATAATGGTAAATTTCCCCAACTTCCTTCCTTCAGGACTCTCTATCTCCTTTGCTCACGGTCCTGCTGAAAAATTTTTCATACAAAAAATGTTGGAAATTGAGTGTAGAACAAAAAATAACTGAACTATTTTTATCTTAAAATCAACCTCCGAGGAGATAATGTGAAAAAACGGCTTTTTGGAGGGGTTAACCCATCAAAAAAAGTTAGCCTGAGGTCTGTGGGGTGGTAACTCTTTGGGATTATTCAGGGAACCACTATCAACAATTTTCCGAAATAAAAGCTTTGCTAGGCAAAAATGTTTTTTTATTTCCCAATTTGCCTCCACTATTACCAAGAATTTTTGAGAAAAAATCTCAGGAGTTGAAAACTGATTCGAGAAAAAAATTTAGAGCTGAAAAATATATTGAGAAAAAAAAAGTTTCAGAGTTGAAAAATATTCATCGTGGAAAAAAATGCCAGAGTTGAAAAAATTTTAGTCCCGAGAAAAAAATTTGAAGAAGAATTTTTACTTTTTAGAGCTGAGAAAAAGTTTCAATTGAGTTGAAAAAATTTTATAGCTGTAAAATATTCTGAGTTGAAAAATATCTTGAAAAAAGATACCAGAGATTGAAAAATTTTCGAGTTTCGATTTCGAATTGCGGAATAATTGAAGATGGATCCAACAGGAAAGGTTCAATCGTTCGGACCATTTTTTATTTTCGTACCTGATGCATATTCCGTGTAAATTTAGTCATGGATACCTACTTAATTCAAACCGGGTAAGAATTGAAATAAAAATAGGCCTCGTACGAACATAGGTGGGTTTTCAAAGCAGAAAAATCGCGTACAATACGATTGACGACGATTCAATTTCGTATGAAATATTCATCTCGATCGAGAATCCGCTCGAATGGCATCTCGTATATTGACACGATGCTTGGAAAGTATTCGTCGAGCATTCAGCTTGAACACATACGCCAGAGAGGCAGACGAGCAGAAGAGTTGAAAATGAGAGATGTATTTTTGCGAAATTAATGATGTCGTATGAAAAAGCGGAAATAGAAAATTAAAAGATATGTCATGCCGAGGTATTCTCGGCTCGCGAAAATTTTCAATTTAAATAAAACGCCGGAGGAGGAAAAATCTCGCCGGAGGAAAATACGAATACGAGACCACAATCGCCCAACAAATAATAAATTACACTACACTTAAAGCGTCCGCGCTTGAAAAGTTGACGTCATTGAAGGCGTTTACGTTATAATGCGTTTTTCATAGAAGAGAGAAAACGAGCGACATCTAAAACCATCCATTTCTTGGCTGTCTGTCAAGACATCACGATGTAATTCGTTTTTAGATAGTGGTAAATTGTTATCAAGATTTCACCCTTGAGTTCAAATTTCTTTTTTTTTCGTCTTCGCTGGCGTATTTGTTGACGGTTCGGAAGGAGCGGGAGGGGATGCTCGTGTACGTGCCCGGCGCAGCGGTTGTAATTCGCTGGCGTGAAAATGTTGAATAAATGAAAGTGCAGAAATATAACAGATTAATTGTAAGAATACTCGACGCTTTTTGTACTTTTATACAATTAATTTCGAATAAATGGAAACGGTTCTATTGATATCGTTGTACGGTGCGATTGTCGGTGCACAAAAGGTGTGCAGAAAAGCGACGCCATAAATTATAAGAGAAATATTTCGACGTATTACGACGGTGTTGGCGGATACCTTACGCGAGCCGACGCCTCCAGCGTTCTTTAACCGCCGGGTCGCCTTTTTTGAGCCTTTGTCGGTCGAAAAATTGCGGTAATTTGGGGTGTTTTAAAGGTCGACGGAATTCGTATTGTGGGTCGGGTTCGTCGTCGATTTGGTTCTGTTTCGATTGTCTCGAAAGGATTCATTTTTCAACGAGTGGAAATTTCATTGGAAAGGAATATACTTGATATTGCAACGTAATCTGCAATAAAAATTTTCCTAAAGGGTACAGGGCAGGGCCAGGGTGGGTCGAAAAATCAAAATTTTCGATTTTTGAAAACATACATCGCGCAAAAGTTGTTGACTGGGGGGAGACTAGAAAAATAAAATAAAATAATTCAAAATCGATTCATATCTTCCGATCGTGCTAGAGCCTTCAATTCCTCGGAAATTGCCGAAAATTCAATATTTTCAAGAATTTTAGAAGGTTGCAAAAAAATCAAATTTTATTAAAATCAATATCTGAACCAAAAAACACAATTTTTTTGAAAAAATCCATGTTTTATAGCTTTTTAAACTTTTCCCCATTTCTTGCCCTACCTAATGAAGAAAAATTGAAAAGAATTATAAAACATTGATTTTCAACAGAAAAGGTGTTTTTTGGTCTAGATCGACACTAAATAAGCTCTAAAATTAATTTTAATCAATTTTTAATTTTTTTGAAAAATTTTCGAAATTTTGAATTTTTGGCAATTTTTGAAGAATTGAAGGCTCTTACGTGATCAAAAGATATTAATAAATTTTGAATCTTTTCCTTTTTTTTATAGTCTCAGCCAATAACTTTTGCGAGATATCTTTTCAAAACTCGAAAATTTTGGTTTTTCGACCCATCCTAGTAGGTATAGGCAGATAAGATAGGCAAATCTGCCTCAGAGCTGAAATTTGAAACTAACCTATGGAATTTGGTACTTATGGTCTGAAAACCACGTGGTGAAAATTTTAGCCCCTTCCCCTTACTCAGTTTTTGTTATGGGGCAAAACGTTACTTTTTTCAGTCTTTCCATTGAGAATTTTGATTTCCGCGAGTTTTCAACTGAATTTTTTCAAATTGACGTGGATGGTAAGTATACCATACTGAGGGTATTAGTGGGTGGATTGAAAAAAATTTTCGACAATTTTTCTTAGCCGAAACGTGTTTTTGAAAACTGTAAATCTAGTTTTCTACTTGATGTTTTAGAAAAGCAATTCTGAAAAAAAATTATTTACCTAGTCCCTAAAGCAACGACGTATTATTGAAAAAAAATTCGTTGGCTGAAAAGTGAATTTTCGAAATTTGTGTATTTTGATCGAGCGTAGTTTGAGCTGCTGAACACGAATATGTTGCGAATTTTTTCGTGTGACAATTTTATGTGCGAAGAAGGTGAGATGTTCAATTTTTAACCTTGTGATATAGGTACTAGGGTGGATCGAAAAAAAAAACATATCTTGGATTTTGACCAAATTTGATGGGATGGTTTACTTTGAGCGGGAGACTTCACAAAAAAAATTTGAGACTCGGAGGGGCAAGGGGAGGAGAGCAGGAGGTGCTCAAAGTGCACCTCCTTTTGAAAAAAACACAATTTTTTGCGTTTTTTAGCCAATCAAAATTGTGTGAGAAGCCTTCGTAGCACTTAAAAGATGCAATTTGAGTTTCTACATTCCTCTAAATCATCGCCATCCTTCCCCGATCAAAACTCGAGACTGCTACCAGGGGGTTGAAAAGTTGCAGATTGCAATATTTCAATACTTAATATGAAATTATCATTAAGCTGGAATGATTTTTTTCCCCATCAAGTAAGTGAATAAAAATTTTTTTCAACCACTGAAAGTGAATTTTGAAAAATAAATTGAAAATTTTGTACACCAGTGCAGCCAGTTGCTAATTGTGATGTTCCGATGTCTTCAAATTCGAAACGTACTTCTATTGATTGGGAGAAAAAATTGGTCCAATCACTTGACGAAAAAATAATGGATTTGAGTTCATAATATCAGAATATCACAATTAGCAAATGGCGGCACTGACGTACAAAATTTTCAAAGAAAAATTTCAAAGTTTTTATTTCTGATGATTGAAAACAAAATTATTGTGTATTTTTCAAACGATAAAAAAATTAATTCGAGGTCAACACTCCATAATGTAGCTGTAACTGGCTGCACTGACATACAAAATTTTTGAAAAAAAATTTCGAAATATACTTTCAGTGATTGAAAAAAAAATACCTACATAATATTTTCAGGCGAAAAAATAATCAATTCAAAGTCGATATAAATTCCGTATTTTGGAATTTTATGATTTGCTGTTGGCTGCACTGGTGTACGAAATTTTGAAAATTTTCAATTTTTTTTCAAAATTCACTTTCAGTGGTTGAAAAAAATTTTTGTTCATTTACTCGATGAAAAAAAAAAATCATTCCAGCTTAGTGATAATTTCATATTATTGAAATATTGCAATCTGCAACTTTTCAACCCCCTGGTAGCAGTCAGAGTTTTGATCGGAGAAGGATGGCGATGGTTTAGGGAGACGTAGAAACTCAAATTTCATCTTTTAAGTCTTACGAAGGCATCTCACACAATTTTGATTTGCTAAAAAACGCAAAAAACAGCGGTTTTTTCAAAAGGAGGTACACTTTGAGCACCTCCTGCTCCCCTCCCCGTGCCCTTCGGGGGCTCAAAATTTTTTTGTGAAGTCTCCCACTCAAAGTAAACCACCCCTCCAAATTTGGTCAAAATTCAAGATATGTTTTTTTTTCGATCCACCCTAATAGGTTCCTACCTATACTTACTTGAAATTTTAAGAATCACGAAAAAGGAATGAAATAAAGTGAAAATCGGAAAAATGGTGTATAAATATGTATTTCGGGGTATAATTAGGAGAAAAAATTTTCGATCAAAAATGAACATTTTTTGAGTGAAAAACTTTGTAGAAAAATGGGGTTTTGCATTTTTCAAAGTGTTCCGACACCTGAAAAATACTGAATTTTTTCAGAATTCCATCTCTGAAACATCATGATTTCATGCAAAATACTCGATTTGAAATTTTCAAACACGAGTTTCAACTAGAAAAAATTATCGAACATTTTTTTCAATCCACCCACTAATACCTCTCAGTATGGTGAGTAGGTATGAAAAAAAATCGGTTGAAAACTCGCAAAAATGAAAATTCTTAATGGAAAAGCTGAAAAAATAACGTTTTGCATGCCCCATAACAAGGGCTGTGAGAGGGGTAGGAATAGGAACCATACATTTTTGCCACGTGGTTTTCAGACCATAAAAGTACCAAAATCCATAGGTTATTTTCGAATTTCCAGCTCTGGGGCAGATTCGCCTATCTTATCATTCTTATCTATTGGTACCTTTTAAATACTTAAATGTGTGAAGGAATTTTTTTCATTGGTAAAATTTACCCAGATATTTACGAATCTAGATGGGATTGATTAGAGTAAAATTGCAGAAAAATTTCATCAGACAGGTTAATGAACTTCGCCTACGTCGTTAAAAAAAAGTCCCCATGTTTCGAAACCCCACATTTGCCATTCTCAGAACAAAACCTTCGTCAGTTGTCATGTCGTCGTTTTATCCTTTGAAATGTATCCTATTGAATTCCAGTTCAGCTAGACAATTGTATTGAGAAACCGTGTATAGTGCAGTCGTCAACGAAAAAAATAGAGTCTACAAAATAACAAAATAGAAAGCATTTTTAGCAGAAGTGAATCATCGAAAAGAAGACAAATGATATATAGTATGTCGTATTGGTTTTAAATAAGGTTCAAGTTTATTACCCTAAGACGATAAGAAAACAAAAGTAGGTAAAATTTGGATCAATACGCTTTTGATGAAGAGCACACTTGTTTTTTACATACACAGACAGATATTCGACGCGGCGACGTAGACAAAAACGGTCGTTAAGATGGTATTGTATGCTTGAATTAAAATTAAAGATGGTCATTTACGAGCTACGTGTATTCTTCAGATTTAGAAAGAACAAACAAAGGAGTGTTAAAATAAAAAAAAATTAGCGTTGGACGAAAACCATGCCTAATGAAAAAATCGAATTACAAATGTTTCTGACAAGGGAGATAGGTATTTCAACCAGCAGTAAAATTTTAGGCTGAAATAAAAATAAATCTGAAGTACTTCGTAAAAGAACCTTATATCCAAAATTTCAGGGTTTAAAGTTTATTTCTCGAATTTTGGCGAATTTTTGAAATTTCGAAATTGCCCCATCATCGCCCTGCAAATTTATAAAAATTTGATTTTATCAACGAAATAAAAATAGGGGAACTTGAACTATGGAGTCCAATTAGGACTAAAGAAACAACTCTCTCCTTATTCAAATAATGAGAGTTGTTTCTATAATCTTAATCAACGAAAAAAAAAGGTGAAATTTGGTACCTATAATTATGTACCATTTGATCGATTAAAACACGATTTTTCAAAATTCGTAACTTTCATGTTCAAATCCATACCATATTTTTCTTTGACAAAAATTTTTGGAAAAAAGTGAAAAATACGCCTACAGTGATGCAAAACGCCGAGATTTGATAGATATCCCATTTTAATTATAGGTAAGTTTTTGCGATGTTTTTGATGGAGCTAACGTAAGTTGAAAAAATCAAATAATTTTACGGTTCACTTCCTCTTAAGCCCTTCCACGCTGCATTGGAATTTCTTATGCAAAAAAATGCGTCATGTAATATTATATCACTTGGCATGTTTTTTTGGGGGGAGGGGGCAATTGCGTGGGGAGATTTTTTGGGAGGGTGCAAAGTGAGTACAAAAACTTGGAATAACAGAAGGATTTTTGGGGAAGGGAGCAAAATGGAACCTTTTTTAGGGCTAAGAATTGAAAAAATTGGGTGTTTAATGCCCAAAGTAGGCCTTTTTCATGTCTTAATTTTTCGAAAATCCCTATCTGTTGCGATTTGGGGGGGGGGGTGCAAATGATACTTTGCACCCTTGCCAGATTTTTTGGGAGTGCAATGCATTCCTTGTACCTCACTTTCCGACGCCACCGGGGGGGGGGGGTTGAATATGGATTCCTTTTTGAGGTACAACTCCCACTAAGGTCTATTTTTTCTCATAATCGCTTCGCATTTTTTATTTTAGTCGCAGATTTGAAGGAAAAGAGGTCTTGATGGAATAAAATCAAAAAAAGGGGTCCATATTCGAATTCAGCATCTTAAAAACCACAATACAGGGCGGTCAAGATAGGATCCTCAATATAAGCAACCAACTGATTTTATTGGAATGAAAATTCATTCCGATGATCATCCCAGTCTCAAAAATCTAAAAAAATACGGGATGATTTTTGCGATTAAAATTCATCTCAAATTCAGCAGTCACAAATGCTGGGAAACATCGTGTAAGGATTTTTTGGGATAAAAATTCATTCAAATAATCATCCCAGGCATAAAAACGCTGGTCGATTTCTGCGATGAAAATTCTTCCAAAATTAATCGCAGCCACAAATGCTCGGAAAAATCTTGGTATGATTTTTTTGTATTGAAAATCCATTCAAATAATCATCCCAGCCTCAAAAACTCGGGATTATTTTTTGGATGAAAATTCATCCAAAATTCATCCCCATCTACAAAAGCTGAGAGAAATCGTGTGATGATGCTTTTGGATGAAAATTCATTCAAATAATCGTCCCAGTCTGAAAAATCCGGAAAAAACGTAGGATGATTTCTGCGATGATAATTCATCCCAAATTCATCGCAGTCACAAATGCCCGGAAAAATCGTGTTTTTTAAAAAATATAGGTGCTTAGTTTTTGACACTCAAGGAATGATCCCCGCTTTCACTACTCTTGAACAGAACATTTTTACTTTGATGTCTCAGCATAAATCGGACTGTAGATGTGCTGTAGTATTAATTCTGCTCAAATCGTCAAAAATCAGTTTTATTCAATTTTTTTGAAAAATGTTCAACTGTCTTTTGCAGTGAGGGTAAGGTCGCCTAATATCGACCCGTGACCTATTTCGCCTCCTAATGCCTCGATCGAACTGAAAAAAATGTTCTCATGTATTTTTCACAGAAAAAACGAATGAGACCAAAATCGTGACCCTAAACCCAAAACTCGCGGAGATAATTAGAAAAAACGATTTTTATAAGGCCAAAATAAAATTCATCTGTGCTTTCAAATCGTTGTACCAAAAATGTGTTGATTCGTATTCTAATTTTGAAAATTACTATTGGTAGCGAAGAAATCAAGGAATCGAACGCGATAATTGTTTCAAAAGTCATTTTTGTGAATTTTCAGGGAGGGTCGATATTTGGAACCCATTTTTTCAATTTTTCATTTTCGCATTTTTTGGAAAAAAATTCGCCAATAATCGAAAAAAAAACATTTTTGGGGCTGGGACTTTGGGATATAAAACTAGACCATATACCCGACATTTTCAGCCATCGTGGACATTTCCAGCTGAATTACAGGTCGAGCAATTCGAAAAACAAAGATGGAGGTCGATATTAGGCGACCTTACCCTTACCAATTTATTTTCTAAGGGATTTCTTTTCTTTTCGTAGAAATTTAAATTACGTTGGATTTAATTTTAATCGTTTCAGAATGTTGATAATTGCAAAAAAAAATCAATCAATATTAGAACAAAGAACAAATTGAATCAAAGTCTTAACTCGATAACTGGAATAAAAGGAAAAACAAAAAATAGGTAAAATCGGTAGGTACTTAATACTTACTTACCATAAAACAAATTTTAAATTTCCAAAAAAAAACCACAGATAAAAACAGATGATTTTGAAACTTTTTTTCACGTTAGCAATACCTACTATTTGACGTTTCAATAAATGAGGAAAATGAAAACTAGAAATTATATATTGACAAAAAAAAAAACTGTGGAAACTGAACTTACTTAATTTCAGTTTCATAATCCTATTTCAACGACTCCAAAATTGAGCTCTTTCAGTCCTATTAATCACTAAAATGAAAAAAAAACTCCCTTCCCTCACTCAGTTAGAGAATCGAGTGAAATTATGGTGGTCTTCCGAGTACTAGGTACTTGATAACATTATCATTAATCAAGTTACGAGAAAAATTTTCAAAAGAATCGAAAGACTCACAAATTCCTCCAAAAAAAAAAGAGGTCAAATTGACATAAAAGGACCCATTTTCCAGCTTGAAAATCCCTTGTTTCACCATTAAATCAAATAAAATACTTAATTCAAATTTCTGCCAATTAATTGAAAAAAATCAAAAAATTATGTAGGTAAGTGGGTAGGTAGCTAGGTACCTATTATTTTAAAAAATGGAAATTTTTCAAAAAAATGATCTGATCTCAGTTAAGTAGGTAATGTATCTTTTATTTATTTATTTATTTATTTTTAATTTAAAGTAATGAAATGAGCAACATTTATTGATATTTTCATTGCTTTCTCAAAATTATTTCCATTAATTAACTTCACGTATGTTAAATTTCACTTTTCAAAATTACACGTTCATAAACGATGTTCAATTCATTATGCCTACCTATCAATCTATCTTTCGAAATCAGCCACATCGGACCAGCTGATTAAGCACTGTTGATCATTTTATTACGTCGAGACCTTTGATGGCTTTGATCACCTTCGATCACGACGAAACTCGAATTCGACCACTGCATTAGGGTGTGTAATTCCAACGATAATAATCCAGTTCCATCGAAGCGTTAAAAAGCCTGAAAAATAAAGGACGATTATCAACAAACCGTCGATCGACTCGAAAATAGGTACTAAAAACAAAACGTATCGAGGAAAAAACTCGATACACAGATACAATGCTCGATTCGGTCCAAACAATCGATCATACTTCGAACAAAAGATCGTTTAAAATACAAGTACTCGCACAGATAATACCGAAAAAAAATAGGTACAAAGCGAAACATGAAAAGCTACATTTAAGTATCGCAATAGCACATAGAATATGGTGCTGTTGAACCATAATCAACGTAATACATAATGTGCGAATGCTACTTATTTCCGCTCAGTTGAACGATACAATACTTTCGAGTTTCAGGTTTATTCGTGTAACAGGGTAACTTCCCTCGGCTCGTACAAGGGTAGCTAAGTTTTCATTTCCCAGTGTCGGGCGATTAAAAACGTACCTTATTGTGTAATTCACGGCTCATTGCCGCCCTCGTATAAAAAAATCTCGCTCATTATGTAATTTTTCGACGTTAAAATTATACATCTTAATTTCGGTGTAAAAAAAACTTGACCCTATACCTACGTACTTTGAGAATTTCGACTGAAAATATTTTTTTGTAGACTTCGCCTCGAGTTATTCAGCGAATGTAAACACGAATACAAAAACGAGGATAAATAATAATACGAAGGAAAGAAAAAAACGTCAACATGACGATAAATTTTTTTATGCACAATACAATCGACACGTTTGTATATTTGACATTTTTCTCTCTTTCAAATGCAGATGTGTTTTTCACCAACACAATGCCGACGTTCTAAACACAATTTCCTTAACAGCGCGTTACAAATTGACGTTTCATTAAATTGCGGTTTTCCCTTTTTCACGCAAATAATCGTCCAATAGGTAGAAATAAAATAAATTCGATTTTGCTTTTAATACGAACCAACGTTCGAGGCGTCTTGGTTTGATAATTTCATTCTGTATTTTGCACGAGTTACGTCGAATAATCATTCGACTGGCTGTTTGATAAGACAGCGTTGTGTAAAGAATCAGAATCTATCGTTAACAGACGTTGTTAATTATCGATGAAAATACGTATTGAGCGTAGAAAGTATTGGAATTTTGGGTTTCTTTTGAACTAGTTCTTGATTATTTTTGATGCAAATGGGATTTCGACGATCGAAGTTCAAATTTATTCTAAGTGCAAATTTTTTCAACTCTAAATTTTTACGATATCTTCGGGTTTAAATTTTTTTAAAAGGTACATCCAATTTTCAAATTTTTCTATAAGTATGTAAAAACTTTTTAAACATAAATTACCCATCGCGAAATTTTTTTAGATTTTTATGTTTTTTAAAAATTTTAAATAATATATCGATCAGATATAAATTTATAGAATTTATCGTAACTAAAAAAATTTTTGAGCCGAAACAAAAATAAATCAAAAGTACGTCTTAAAAAACTCCCGTACCCAAAAATTCCGGAGTTAAAGTTCATTTCTCAAATTTTGATAAATTTTTGAAATTTCAAATTTAAGTACTTACTTCATCGCATTGCAAAATATGAAAATTTGATCTAATCAACGAAAAAAGCTAAAATGTGGTGTATACCTTATTTTCGACCTCCCAAATCGATTGAAAACGGTTTTGAGACGTTTTAGAGCATCCAGAAAAAGTTGGAATTTTCTAGCACTGGAGAAAAGCCCATAAAAATGGTGCATACGATTTTGAGCACCTAAAAACTCAGGATTGCCTATATTGGTGACTTAGTTAATCGATTGACGCACAATTTTCCAAGATTCGAAACCGCCGCGCGCCGCGCCGGGTCAAATTCTTTTTTTTCTCCAGCAGAAATTTTTGGAAAAAAATAATACGAAAATTTGATCTAATCAACGGAAAATGGTGAAAGGTATACACCCTATTTTTAACCTCCCAAATCGATTAGAAGCGGTTTTGAGACGTTTTAGAATCTCCAGAAAATGTTGGAATTTTCTAGCACACTGGAGAAAGGGGGTTGTCTATTCTCACACGGAATGAACAACAAAATGACCGAACTATGCTCGATCTCGTTTATTTTTTTCGTCATCTTCAGCGCTACATTGATCATTTCAGCTGTTAACTGTACCTTTTTCTCAAAATTTTACTTTTTTCCAGTTTTCGAAATTTTTTCTCATAATATCAATTTTCTCAACTCCAATCGATTTTTCCCCCACTGAACTTTTTTCCTCAAAATTTTTTCTAGCTCCAAGATTTTTTTCAATTTCTTCGATTTTCATTTTTGCTGAAATTTTCTCATTTTACTATTTATCTGAATTATCAACTGTAAAATCCTATTCTTTGATCTTAAAATTTTTAAAAACTTGGCATTCTCTCGATTTTTTCTCACATTAAATTTCTAAAACTGTTTTTCAACCCAAATTTTTAAAAAATTTTTATTTTAAAAATTTCAGAGCTGTAAAATGATTTGAAAAAAACATTTGAGGCAAAAAAATTGAATTTTGAGGGAAAAAATTCAAAAGCTGTAAAAATTAAACTTTGAGAAAAAATTCCGAGAACAAAAAAATTGGGTAAAGATTTAATTTTGAGAAAAAATTTCTAGTGTTGAAAAGTGAAAACTATGTATTTTTGGAAAAAATGCCGAAGTTGAAAAATTTTTATACCTACTTACCTGAAAAAAATTGGAGGAGAAAATTTTAGAGTAGGTAAAAATTTTATTCCAGATGAAAAAATTTTAGATTTGAAAAATATTTTTAGGAAAAATTTTCAGAGTTGAAAAATATCTGAAGAAAAGGAAATTAAGAATTGAAACTATTTTGAGAATCGAGAAAAAAAATTGGGTTGAAAAATAGTCGATTTCGATTTCAAATTTTCAAATCAAAAGCTAAAAATTTGATCGACTTTTTAGCTAGCTCTTCATTCCTGCTATCTTACAAGACAGGTTGCGAAGTTGCGATTCGAGCGAACGATTTACATTTTGTTGTTCATTCCATGTGAGAATAGACAGACCCGGAGAGGAGCCCATAAAAATGGTGCATACGAATTTTAGCACCTAAAAACTCAGATTACCTATATTGGTGACCTAGTTGATCGTTTAAAGCACAATTTTTCCAAAGTTCAGAACCACCGGATCAAATTCATATTTTTTTCCAGCAATAATTTTTGAAAATAATTGAAAAATACACCCCCAACCCACTGCTTACGCATCGAAGTAAAAAAACTGAAAATTGGTAGATAGTACGTAGATACCTTATTTTCGACCTCCCTAATCGATTGGCAGCGGTTTCGAGTCGTTTTGGAACCTCCAGAAAATTTTGGAATATTCCAGCACAGTAGAATAGTTCATAAAAATTGCCCATACGATCTTTAGCACTCGTAATCGCTGATTACCCATATTGGTGACCGAGGTCGAAAATAGGTAAATATACTATTTCTAGAAAATGTTCTGTCAAACATTTGGATTTGAACTCGAAGATATGAATTTTGGAAAATTGTGCATTAATCGATCAAATATGTCACCAATTTAAGTAATCAGTGATTCTTCATACTTATATTGACCATTTTTATGGGCATTTCTCAAGTGTTGGAAAATCCCAAAACTTTCTGGAGGCTCCGAAACGTCTCGAAACCACTTCCAATCGATTCGGGAGGTCAAAAATAGGGTATATAATATACAAAATTTCAGTTTTTTTGGTCGAATAAATCAATTTTTTATATTTTTTAGGGGATTAGGTACCTAATTTGAGATTTCAAAAAGTCGCCGAAATTCTAAAGATGGAAATTTAGCATCTGAAATCTCATGGTTTGGGTTCTTTTACGATGTACTTTCGATTTATTTTAGTTTTGGCTCAAAATTTTACTTCGAGTGATACCTCTCTTATAAGTAAGTGTAATTAGGTACATAAAAGGTTGCCAATTGAGTTGACAGAAATTTTTAAAAACTTGACATATTTTTTTAAATTCAAAGTAGAAAAAAATTTAAATCAATTGTCAACAGTTTTCGAGCTGGAAGAAATTTAAAATACATATATGAAGTTGAAAAAAATTTGAAGAAATAAAGTCGGAAAAATTTCCAATACTTACCTAGGTATTAATTTTTCCAAATTTTAAAACTTTTCCATCAGTAAATTTTTTTAATTAAATTGTTCTCAAAATTTTTCCAACTTGGATTTTTTCAAATTTTTTTAGACTTATATTTTTATAAATCTCTTTTAACTCGAAAATTGTTTTCAATAGGTACTTATTTTAAAATTTTTCCTCAATTTTTTTCAACTTGAACTTTGAATCAAAAAATAATAATTTCATGTTTTTCGAAATTTATTTTTAATTGAATGATTGAGAAAAATGTTGAAAAATACAAAATTGGGGGGAAAATTGAAAAATCAAAATTGGAAAAATTTTGAAAAAATTGTAGTTTAAAAAAATGTTCGGGTGAAAATTTTTTTTAATTGGATACAATTTTGGGAAAAATTTATTAGAATCAAAGAAATTGAAAAAGTTTGGAGTTGAAAAAATTTGAACTTTGAAATCGAAATGAATTTGGACTTGGATCGTCAAAATCCCATTTGTAGCAAAAAAAATTAGGAGTTAGTTCTCTTTCGTCAATTCTACACACGCAATGGTATACTTACAGCAGCGAAACAAATAAGTGGAAAAATAAAACGCCTGGTCTGGTCTGGCATATACTCGTATGTTCTACATCTAACGTAAAGTTATCAAACCAACAATGATTTATATGTGGAAAAAGAGAAAGAGAATGAGAAAAAATCGAAAAACTCGAGTAAACCTACTCGAGAACTTCGCATGAAAAAAAGTCAACAATATTTCTTTTCATAATTCAGTTCCAAACGAATGGACCGTAGAGACGAGAGCGTAGGGGGAATGTTTGTGAAAAACATATTGGTCACAAAAACGAGAAAAATAGGAATAATACACACAATGTGCGTTGTCATTATGATAAAAGGCTGCTTAAAGATAGATTCGCGCATAAAACGATTTAACAATAACCCTCTCGGTGTTTCCTGCTGCAATTCGTACACAGACACTGCTTCCATATTCTTTGTGGAAACTTGAAAAGGTCCTTATTTGTAATGTGCACATTATGATTGTGAATAATACCGGAAAACCTAATGAAACTTAAACTGCTATAGTGTTTCTTGCGTTCGACAAAATAGTAATATCATAGAGTAAGATACTATAGAGTGCTGTTCTAATGTTAAATTTTTACCGCTCCTTTTTCGTTTCAAATGGATCCCGAGAAGTCAGAACTTGTGGACCCGGCCACTTGGAGCGTGCCATCTTGACAACTCCTCTTACCCCTCCAAATTGATGGTATCCACATGTACCTTTTTACCAGACCCTTCTCAACCTTTAGGTGACAGGGAATCAGGTTTATGAATGAATGCTTTGTTTCCTTATTTTTTTAAAATCTATTTTGTTAGAAAAGAAAAGGTACATCAATGCTCGGCGATCAATTACACACTTTTCGCCAGTATTTTTATTTAGAACACCGATTCGCGGAGTCTAGACAGTAAAGAGGACATGGAATTGGAAATTTTGTGCAGAAGGTGGCTAATTTTTTCGCGAAGCACCAATAATTAAAAATTTAGTTTTTTGAAATTTGTTCTTATTGCCATTTTTTAGTAATTTTGAAATCGAGAATAACTCCTTTCATGCTATTAGCATTTGTTTCCCAGACCAATACATCTGTCATTGTATACCTACTTGAAGGCTTGCATAAATTATAATTTTCAATTATTTTCATATGTAATCTATCGTGTTTTTTAGAAGTCGAAAAAGGAGTGCGAAAAAAACACAAATTTTAGCATCAGGATGCCTTTTTCTTTAAAAATGTTCGCTCTCGCTTTACTCAGGCTCGATAAATACACCATTGTTTTTCAAAATGACACTGACTTAAAAATCCGTCTACACTGCACTCATCGAGGTAAAAAACTGAAAGTTGGTGGATACCCTATTTTTGACCATCCGAATTGATTTGAAACTGGTTCAAAATTTTCAGGGGATTATGAACTGCCTCAAAATTGTTTCCAAACAATTTGAGAGAACAAAAATAGGGTATCTACCAGTTTTCAGCTTTTTATCTCGATGAGTGCGATGTGAGCGGATTTTCAAATTGTTTCCTTGAAAAATGTTTACCCAAAAATATGAATTTGAACTGAAAAATACGAATTTTGGAAAATTGTGCATTAACCAATGAAATAGGTCACCACTATTGGTAATTCGCGATTTCAGGAGCTGAAGTTCGTATGGACTATTTTAATGGGCTTTTCTTCAACACTGGAAAATTCCAAAATTTCCTGGCAGCTCCGAAGCTTCACAAAACTGCATTCAATCGATTCGGCAGGTCGAAAATAAGAGTATATATGTACCAAATTTCAACCTTTTTCGTTGATTAGATCAAACAGTTTTTTAAAACTTGGTTAAATTTCTAAAAAAAAAGACAACTTTCCAATTTTTCGAAAAATTGGTCAACTTTTTGAAAACGTTTACAATTTTTTTGTAATTTGTTTTACCTTTACTTTGATGTTTTCGTTTTGTTCATAAATTGTTAACATGCGATTGAATTATAAAAATTAATACTTGATTACACCATTCGCTTTTTAATGAGTTTGAATTACGAAGCAACGAAATCGAAATGTAATGGATCCAAATGAACTTATGAAAAAAAAGAGAGAATTATGCGTGCATATTTAAAAACAGTTTCTAAGGGGTTTAGGTACAAACAAAATCCTGGAAGTGAGAATTCTGACCTGCTGATTTCATACAAAAGAAAAAAGGTATCGAATGTTGTAAAAAAAAAACACCCCGTCGCGTCGTGTGGACTGAAGATAGCAGGTATAATACAATGGTTCAAATACCTAAAATGAACTGATTTCATGTTGAATTTTGACAGTAACACCATCTAGGTTTCTTCGAGGGAGTTGGATTTTAGAGCGGTAAATCGCCCCATTTAGAACAGCACTCTATAGTATCTTACTCTATGGTAATATTGTTTATTTGTGTACACGGCTAATGTAACTAATTTTTTTCACTGATTTTTTTTCCACCAGCTAGGGTTTCCTTTGGTTTTTCTTCTGTTTGATGTGTAGTGTTGATTTAAGTGTCGTTGCGTTTGGCTGGAAACCTCAAATGCATGTTCCCTTCTGTGTTGATGAATGAGTCAACGAGCCATTTGTATTTGTAATGAAGAGGTACCTAGACCTACCATTACAGAATGTACGACGCTATTGTCGCATTCAATCGTTTACACTTGAAATTACATTACGCTGATGAGCTGTTTTCATGGTAATGATTCGGTGGAAATTACACGGCGTTTTTCGACGCTGCGATTATTCATCCTGTAAGGTATAATGATTTTAAATGAGTTGCGTAAGCGAGAGGTACTTTGGCAGTGCGTTTTTATCGATGATTTGTGTTCCGATGCGGTTTCTTCTTTATGGGTGGTCATAATATCCGTTGTGTAGCTTACTTTTTCGAATAAAATGGTACGATGTGTGGCAAACATTAACGGCGAGGAATGAATAACCGAAAGTTCTTCAGGTACTTACCTTGGAAGAATTGAAAAATAATTCATTATCTGTACAACAAAATAAAGCATTAATTATAATAAAATCATTAAATCGAAGTTCATTTTCACGAAAAATGAAAATTTCTTGGAAAAACTCGGCGCAGAAAACAAGTAAATGAAAAACTGGATTTTTTTGTTTAAACTTTTCAGTTGGGCTTGCCTTTATTGGAACGTTAAAAAAGTTGAAGTTTTTTTTTATTTAGATACCTCTACTAACACCAATGATAATTTAGGCAAGTTATTAATTTTTATTGTTTTTTTTTTCTTTCCGAATTACTTACCTACCTAAAGGTTGTTTTGAAAAATAGCAATACTTGAAAAAAATGAAATTTTTTATTTGAAAACAGGGTTCCCTAGGGCCAGGAATCGACCTTATTTCGTGCCATATTAAATGGGATCAATGGGAAAATATTTTCTTGAAACATTTCTGCCTTCTGAATCGAGAAACGATTCAATTTTCAATTTTTCTGCGAGATTTGTAAAATTTTTCCCTCCTAGCTCTTCCATCACGACCTCCCCCTCCCCCCGGAAAACTCATCGGGTCAAGTTTCCATTTACCATCATCCTCGAAGGGAACCCCTAATTCTTAACGCATTTAAACCTCATAAGATTTGATTTTTATGTAGGTAGGTACCTTATTTTCGATAAACTCTAAAAAAAAGGAGTTGAAAGACTAATTTTTTTTCAGAAGTTGAATGACAGCATCGATCGAATTTCTCTTTAAATTTGCCAAATTGGTTTATGTAAACGTAAAGTAACATGTAATGAATGATTTTAATTTTTAAAATTTAAATTAATTGGTTATTACATTACTGATCCAATTCATATCGTTTGGTACCTAGGTATTAAAAAATCATAATAAAGATTTAGCAACGTATAGGTAAGATAAGTGAATTGGTCAAATGAGAAATTTTTAAATTTTTCCTCCTCCAAAATCAACTTTTCATAGTACTTAACATAAAAAATTTTCGACCCAAAAATGACATCCTTATCTACTTTTCAGAAAGTGTGGCCTTGAAAAATGTGATTTCTACATTTTTTTGCACCAACAGACCCGAACGCAGACGACTTGGGACTATTTCTCAAAACTCGAACCAATTTTCCAAAACTTGTGACTTTTTCCAGCGCCTGGAAAATATTCCAAAAACTCAACGGTTTTTCAAATTTGACTTAATATAAGTATGTTCCATTTCTTTCAGACGATTTTTCAAAAATTTAAATTGAGTGATTTTCCAAAAATAAGGAATTTTTCAAGGCTTGAACATTTTTTTTTAATTCTGTACTGCTTTTATAAAAATTGTGCGAATTTTCATAAATTGAAGAACGTTTCAAAAAATGAACAAACTTTAAAAATTGAACGATTTTCCAAAACAGAGTTTAGGTACTTAAAATCGTACATTTTTTTAAAAATTGGACAGCATTCTAAAAATTGAAACTCAAAAAGATTATCTAAAAATGGGACGATTTTTACCAAAATTGGAATAAATGCATGCAGAAATTGTGTAAGCAAGATCTAGAGATTTCTACAAAAAATGAGGGGGGGTCAAAATTCTAGGAAAAAATGAAGTATCCTGTTACTTCAGTGGGGCTGAAGTAGTTGGGGTATTTTCAGTACCTAGGCAAATAATACCTACATACATTTTTACTGGTTTGAGCGAAAAAAAATTAAAAAATGACGAGATTTTCTGATTTTTTAAAATTTAAATTTACTGATTTTTCAGATAAATGGGGCATTGATTGAGAAATTAGTAATTTTCGACCGAAAAACCAATGAAAAATCACTAATTTTCAATAAAAATTACTTTACTGATTAAAAAAGATAGAATTTTTTCTGCAAATTCAACCGGTTTAAATCTAGGGAGTGGTATGTTTATTCAAGAAATAGTGCCTAAAAGAAGCGAGGCGAAAATTTAAAAAAAATCTACTATTAAGATTTGAGACGAGATATTTTTTAAAAATGAACATTTCAAATCGAATCCTAAAAATTTTACTTGCAATTTTTAAGGATTTTTTGCCATCTTCTGCAAATAGAAAAATCGCCTAAAACAAAAGTTTACGTACCTAACAAATTGAAAATCGTGTTTAGAAAATTGTTACTGTTTCAAAAAAGGAAAAGATTTCACCAAATGAATTAGGTAGATACCTACCTATGTTTCAAAATATTGCAAAAATTTCGAAACGATTAGTCAAATTCAAGGTAGTTTTATTATTTTATTTGGGCACCTAATGAAATTATCTCGATTTAAAAATTCTTTCGTGATAGGTGTTTCAATCATTTTTAAATTCTTGATTCAAACATCAAAATCACAAATTTGTAGAAAAGAAACAATTAAAAGGAAAAATTAATGTGAGATTCGTATTCAACCTCTGCTCGTTAACCTCCCTCTCAATACATTTTTTGAACTAGGTACCATACCATTATACTCACTAGGGAGGTATCCCAACTAGAAGTAAATTTTTGAACTGGAACAAAAATAAATCAAAAGCACATTATTATTTTTTTAAAAACCCAAAATTTCAAATGCAAAAGTTCATTTTTTGAATTTTGGCGGTTTTTTGAAATTTCAAAATTACCTACCTCATATTGGATCTAACCAACGAAAAAAGCTGAAATTTGATAGATACCTTATTTTTGACCTCCCAAATCGGTTAGAAGCGGTTTAGAAACGTTTCGGAGCCACTAGAAAGTTTTGAACTTTTTCAGTACTGAAAAAAAGTCCATAAAAATGGTCCAAATAAATTTTAGCACCTATAATCGCAGATTGCCCATATTAGTGACCTATTTAGCACAAGTTTTCGAAATTCGTTACTGCTGTTTAAATATCAAAATCTAAATTATTTTTTGGCAGAAAATTTTCTTGGGAAAAATCTAAAAAAACGCCCACAGCAGCGTACGTATCGAGGTGAAAAGCTGAAAGTTGGTGGATACCCTATTTTCGACCCCCTGAATCGATTAGAAGATGTTTCGAGATTTTTGAAGCCGTCAGAAAATTTTAAAACTTTTTAATACGGGGGAAAAGCCCATAAAACTGATCCATATGAATAACTATTGATTTTTCATTTTTGAGATTTTTCAAATTTTAGGCACAAAATGCAAGAAGAAATTCAAAATTCATTTTTTTGTTTGAATTTTTTCTGTTAGGTATCTACTCTTACTTATAAAAAATCAATAGAAGTTCACTTCAGTACCCCCCCCCCCCCCAACAAACAGAAAAAACAAGAATTTTGATGATTTTACTGCAAAAAGCTCGAATTTTCTACATTTTCCTCATTCCTTGAATGTTTTAATCGAAGGATAAAAGGAATCCTTTTTTTTGCCTACCGAACACGAATCTGCTGTTGTTACTTCTTTCTTTCAATCTTTTTTTCTGTACACTTAATTTTGTTGAAAATTGAAATAAAAAGCAATTTTTGAGCGTTTTTGAGAAGGTTACCGCTCCAAAAATCTGAAAAGGTTATTGGATAATATATTTACCCGATATAGGTACCTACTGATAAAATTTGAAATTTCGTTTCAATTGAGCGAAAAACACACGAGATAATGCAAAAAGTGTAAAAATCACAATTCTCAGGGTCAAGCCTCCCTGGACTGAAGGGATGTCACATTTTTTTATGACAATCATCGATTTAGGATGGAAAACTATAGGTACCTATCCAATTCGAAAAAATCCAATGCAGTGATTTCTTCTTTTCAATACTCACCTACCGGAAAAAAAACTTCTCGTCTGTAAATTTAAAACACGAGAAATCTACGACGCTAATATAAAAATTCAAATAAATACCTACCCTACACTCCGTTAGGAAAAAATGTAAAAAATCCAACAAAGACTCGTTTTAGTTATAAGAACAGGAAAAACTCGTTCACAGAGACAAATTGCATTGTTTTGATCTTTTGTTTTTAGAACCTGTCTGATTGTGAATTTCCTCTTTCGGTTCGTCGTACTATTGCGAATTTAATTAACACAGAAATACGCTAATGAAAACGGTAGGAATTTAGTGTCAAAAGAATGACAGCGTTTTAGTTGGAAAAAGCATGAAAGCTCACGGGTTGAAATTGCCTTGTTTTTTGCACCTTGATGAAGTAAAAAAAAAACTCTATAGGATAAAAAACCGGCATAACAACTCAAAGCAATTGAGAAGAGTAGACGGATTAAAGACGAAAAAGACAAGAGAATTAAGGCACCAAGAATAACGTTTCAGAACGATGTAAATGACACCGTCTCAGCCTTTTGTTTTACCATAATAGGCAGCTGATACGCTCTTTGTGTTAACATAATGGTCTCCGGATTCACCCTATTGTTTAAAAGCGCACACTCAATATTACCTCTTTACCCTTACACTGTCTGCCGGAGTTATAAGAACAAAATGGCAGACAATAACCAACAAAATAACGCCGTTTACTTTAAAACTGTGAAATCCCACGGTTTAAAATTCGCTGCTAATTTTTTCACGAATTTCCCAAGTCTAGGTACCTATCTACTTGCATTTTGCAAAAAAATTCATTTACCTATACAACGTTACAGTTTGACGTGTTAGGTATTTGAAACGTGCTTTGATTATAATCGCTGGAAAAAAATTAAAAAATATCTGCGACGATACAATTCGGAAATTTATTCTCGAAAAAAATTATACTCGTATGTTGACTATAACGTAGAAACCTCGAGAAAATCAGATTCTCTATTAAATGCGGTATACGAGATAAAATCTTGGTTAAAATGATGTAAACTACTTTTTCATTTTTTTTTTCAATTTGAAAAAAAAAAGTAATTTCCGTAAAACATATATAACAAACTTTTTCAATCATTTTAATGGAGTACTTTTTTGAATGGTTATTTTAATAAGCGTGAAAAACCATTATAACAAGAGAGCGAATAATACGAAAGTAAAAATTATGAAAAGGGTGTATATATTCCCGATAATAGGGCTTTTCAGTTTTAAACAGAAACTTCAGCACTTTTTCTTTACTCTTGGGTTCAGCTTGTTTCACTCATTTAAATAAAGTACCCCGTATAAAAAATACATTCGAATACGTACAATAAATAAAAAAATAATGAAAGATTTTACACGAGGAAGAGGTAAGTACACTGTGGGGATAAAGATTTGACTAAAATTTTAATGAATAAAGATGGATGAGGAAGTGAACTCGATATTAATAAACTTACTTACCTATACTTATACTAAAGTATTACCAAATTATTGATCAATAAATTCGTTTTTTAAACAAAATTTTTGAAGACAAACATTGATACTTATATCCAGATGAACCAGAATTTTTTCTAGGTGCAAAGCAAGAAGAAAAATAAATAAACACAGATTTCCTACCAATTTTTTTTTTTTCAGTTATAGTTGAGGGAGAAAACTAATAGGGTCGATAAGAATAAGATGCTGTAATGTTGGTCAAAACATGATCAAAAAAATAAACAAACCTGAAGTAAAAAGATGGAAAAAATGTGTCTCGAACTCAATTACGTTGCATTTAAGTGATTTTACTCAGTTCATCTAGAAAAAAATATGTAAAAAATAGATTCGTATTTTATATTTTAGAAAATAAAATAAAAATTGATCGGTGGAGGGAGGTGACTCACATCTAGAAAAATTTTAACACTCTCGCTGCCATGTGTTCATATATGCACACACAACGATTTTTGTCTACGCCATGTGTGCGATATAGCACACCCAACTCTTCTCATTGGAAAGGCTGTGTACGTTATAGATCACATTTTACGTTGAAATAAATGTGATTTTCGGATTCTACTGGCTCCAATACATAATATTCATGCTCAGCCTATAGATTGGTAACACTGAAAGCGAATTATGAGTAAAACAATTTTGACTTTTGTTTTGGGGTAACAATTTGTTGTTTTTCTTGCCAATAAACAATATTTTCGTAATTCCTGATGTCATGGGAAAATGTATTTACCTCAATTGTTTGAATAAAAAACAAATAATTGAAATTAAATAATTTTCAAAAAAAAATTATTGTGATCGGAATTTGAAAATACTTCTTTTTTTGAATGAAATAATGATTTTTTAGGCTGTTTGCTTTTTTTCCCCACAATTTTACCATGTTATCAGAGTCATTTTGTGCTTTTTCGCCCACAGTATACCATAATTCTTGGGTTCGAGCCACGTGTGCAATACTGCACACGGGTAGTTTTTACCCTTGTATGGGGTTGAAGGGTGAAAAAGTACCCTAAACGTGTTCCTTGTGTGCCCATTAGTAAGAATCAACCGCCCCCTTCTCCGTGACAGTTACGACTTTTTTCGAAAAAAGCTCTGGCAGCGAGAGTGTTAATTTGATGGGAAATCCGACAATAAGTTGGAATTTGAAAAAATCCGAACAGTTGGAAAACATGGCAAAAAGGTTTAAAAATCATGAGAAATTGGTATCGAATTTTTCGAAAAAGTAACTGAGGACTTCTGCAGAGATCATAAAAAATGGAGATAACTTAAATATGTATCTGATTTTCAATACCTACACCTATTTTGACCAATGTCAAAAAGCCCATCATCATCAATTCATCATCTTTAAAAGAATCAGAAAATTTAAAAAAGATGGTGAATTTTTAAAAGAAAGTCAGCAAACTGAAAATGGTAAATTTTACCAAAAAACGTCCTACACCTGAAATTTTTTTGAAAATTTGGCTACAATAATTGAGGTTTTGCAAAAAATTTTATAGGTAACTATTTACCTTTGTTGGGCATATTTATAAAGTAGCTAGGTACTTATCCAATAACATCAATATGTATTGAATCTTGATTTAACGATTTTTACTAAATTTTGGTAATTAATCATGGACTTGGTAATTGAAGTAAATTTTTCTATTCGTAATACCTAATTTTAAAATTTCAACTGTTTGATATTGAATTTAAAAAATTAAGATAAAAACGTGGAAAAATTCTTTCTGATTAAACATTTTTAAAAATAAAATACCATTTAAATTGCTTTAAATACGATTAGAGATGGGGAGGGGGGGTGTCAAAATTTTAATTATTAAAAATTTTCGCACTCAGATTTCGATTTTTTTAAAATTTCCTTCGCTTCTCACAGGTTAAGATAATAAATTTCTAGTAGGGAGCTATTCTATGTAGGTATGGTTTTTAATTTTCAATAAATGAACACTCATAGCTTCGATTCTTCAGATTTCGGTTTCGGTTATACATTACCTACATAAATGTATTTTTATTTCGGTTAGATACGGGTTTCGCTTACGGTTTTGGTTTTTTAAATTGAGGTTTCGGTTTCGGTTACTGTTTTTGGTCTATTTTAACGGTTTAAATTGAATTTCGCTTTAGGTTTCTATTTGCATCCCTGACAGTGATGGAAAACTGGAACAGAACTGAAATGATGAGAACTGAAAACTGAAAACTGGAACTAAAACTAAAATGAATTTCAGTTTTATACCAGTTCCAGCAGTTGTAATTTTTATAGGTATTTAAAATATGACTTGAAAAAGTCAAAATTTTGATTAAATTTTTTTTACTAAAAACCCCAAACCTTGAAAATTTACCTATGTCGAAAAGTGAATAAAGAAGAATTATGTTGTAACCTCGAAAATTTCATCCAATTAAAGACGTCCTCTCATACATTAGGTATTCAATTTTTTTGTTGACAAATTCAGGAGTAGGTATGGTCACAACATTTTTGAAAAATATTACTAATGACTTTTTTTCTAGAATTCTCTTGTTTCGAGCTTGAAAAGGGAAAAAATTGTACCTACCTTGAATCGAAAAGGAAAAACAACAAAGCTCAAAGTTAGCAGAAAATGTTGCATTTTTTTGTCCCTCAAAATTTAAAAAACTTAAATTTTGGAACTGGTATTTGGAACTGAAACTGGAACTGAAATCTGGAACTAAAAAATTCTGAGAACTGAAACTGGAACTGGAACTAATATCATTTCAGTTTTCCATTACTGATCCCTGATTTAAACTATCAGTCTATCAATACTTTAGAAAATCACTGTTTCAAATTGAAAAATTTTGAAGGGAAAATTGGAAAATTTTAAGAAAATGAGTTGGAAAAATTATAATGACTCGCCCCTCCACCTTACTATACTATTGCTTTGTAGTATTAGACATTTTTTTTTGAAATACCTACCTAAAGATTTTTCGAAGAGGTGATCTAAGATTTGATGGGTATTGACATATGTATCATTGAATTTTGTGTCCTAAAAGCACAAAAAATGGGGAGGGGCAAGATAATGGGAACATATACCAAAGAAAATAAGTAGATAGCAAAATCCAGTTTTGAAGGCTTTATGAATTTTTTCAACGATTTCTTCTTTCCAGCATTTCTAAACTTCCTGGTAAGTAAGTATAGGTATCAAATTATTTAATTTTAAAAAATCGACCAATCATTCGCCTCTTCCTAATTTTCATCGAAGAATTACCGCTCAAGAGTAAGTATTCCTACAGCACAGCACCACTGTATCTCACTCTCACATCCAAAGAAATGATAAATTCCGTTAAATTTCTCAATACTGAAATGCTGAATTACTAAATTTTCAAATTTTTCATTTAAATGTAGATGTTATTGGTTTTTTGGATTTTTTTTCAGTTTTCAAAAATTCAAATAAATTCAAATAAATTTTTTTGATTTTTTCAAGCCAAAGATATGTAAAGTTTATACGTTTATAGATTTTTCTCCAAGTTACTTATCTAATGAAAAATAAAAATATTTTAAAATAAAAATTTTTTAGTCAATATTTTAAAAAATGTAGGGTAGGTAACACCTACCCATTTTAATTCTGGTTCCCTTACATTCGCAAATTTTCGCTTCAAAACAATACAGTTGGTAACATTGTTCATTAGAAAATTATGAACGGTGATTGGTCATTACGGTAATTAGCATTACCATTGTTTTAAGGTCGACTCACCACAATGCCAAAAAAATTTAATTACTAAATAAAGTAGAAAAAAAAATTCGATAAGGAAAACGTGTACCTTATCAGACATTTGAAAAGAATCGAGCTTTTTCGCGAATACCAACCGCCCATTCAGAAAGTGGTCAAAGTTGCAACTTTAAAAGTACAAAACGCCGACCGCCGTAAATCTAACAATCGTTATTATAGCATTGTGTTTTTTCAGAATGAAACACACGATACCTGTATACGTACAAAGGCGGGCATAAAAATCCAATTGGTTAAAGAAGACACGCCTTGGCACAATTGGAGGGAGGTAAGATACTATTTAGTAATACAAAGCATTCGGTCAATGTTAGCTCGCTAGTCATTTATTTCCCAACACATGTTCCAGGTCCGACTGTTTGACTGTTTCGTCGTCTCGTGTGTGTTTGTGTGCATGTCACGTTGTGCTCTTGGCTATCGTATCGTTACTCTCCGGTGTTAATTAGTGTTGAAATAATCGTAAATAATGAGTGTATCCAGTTCGAATTATTCGTTTTCGTTATCGCCGCCAACCGGTTTGGATAAGAATACTACAATGTCGCCGGTCGATTCGCACGTGAAACGTCCGATGAACGCGTTTATGGTATGGTCACGCATCCAGCGTCGTAAGATCGCCGTCGAGAATCCCAAAATGCATAATTCCGAGATCTCGAAACGTCTCGGCGCCGAATGGAAGCTGCTGACGGAAAAGGAGAAATGTCCGTTTATCGATGAAGCCAAACGGTTGAGAATGCTGCACATGAAAGAGCATCCCGATTACAAGTATCGTCCGAGGCGTAAACCAAAGGTCCCGAGTCATTTGAATGGTAAGCCTTCGAGTACGGATCCGGTAATTACGAGCTCGGTGCCGGTCACGTCGTCGTTTACATCGCTACAGATGCCAACCTATTTCCCGCACAGCGCTACACCTTCGAACCAGTTGGATAGCTTAGGAGCGGCGTATCCGATGCCACCTTATTTCGGTAATCCGTTCGAGGCGATGCATTTCAGCAAACTCATCCAAACTCAACATGCCGCCTCACCCAGTGACGAAAGTTCCAAATCTATCGCTGCATCTTTGTACTCGCCTTTCTATCCTACGCCGACCAGCACAGTTACCTCGGCAGCTTGCGATAGATCTTATCAAAACACCATATCTTCGTTCGGTTCGCTCTTTCCGCACGGTCCGGCTCCGCCGCATCATCTTCTATACCAATCGGCGACCACTCGAAGTCCGGAAAATTACATCAAAAGCGAAATTCACGACGATGAGCCTCAATCTTCGACCCAATTAGATATCGATCCGTTGAGACGTTCGTTACCTGTAATGATGTATTAGGTAATCAATCGACGCACCTTTCGAGGTGTATTTTCGTGTTTTTTTTTCACTTTGAAGTTCCTTTTCGTTTTGTTCTCTTTATAATTTTACTTCGAACGGAATTGTTATGTTTTTAAGGGCTCTTTTCTTCTTTAATTTTCTTATCGTATGACCATTGACGAGCACTGACGCATGCGTCATACTTCGTTACGCCGGTTCGAGAAGAATTTCTCGTTAGGTACCGTTGAAAATAATGTTTTTTTAAATGATAAGGGTTTTTTCGTAGGCGATATCGTCTTTTTACTTGTTTTAGTTTATCCCCCGGAGTGTTATGGTTCGTAGTTTTCTTTTTTAGCTGTAATTTTATACCAAAATATCGATAAATGTTGGTGATTTGCCCTTGTGCCATACCTACGTCGTTACGTCGATCGAAGATAAATTTTACGTCGAGTTTTGAAAAAAAATAGTTCTTTTAACGATAGCAATTTTTCGTGTAGACGATATCGCCTATTTTCTTATCCATTTCCATATCTCGAAGTGTTTTGTTTCTTAGTCTTTTTAGTTATAATTTTTAAGTAATTTTCGACCAAAATTATAAAAAAATTAGCCTTTAATTCGTTTTAGTATAGATACAACATTGTTTGATGATGGAAGTTTGTACATAGATAGATATTTTGTCTATTTTATGTGATATTAAGTTTACTAAAGTTGTGTTATATTTTGTTTATTTTTACTCCAGTGCCATTTTGTTAATTTTGTTACGATTAATAAAATTTAGTTGTTTCAATTAACGCTGATTTTCATGATTTGGATTTTATTCTGCTGTGGGTGGAGATGAAGTTTTACGAAGGTGTTGAAATCGATACTTGAGTGGATTTGAATAAGTGCCTGGTTAAATTTCTTATCTGCGATGACGTAAATTCGAGTTTTCTCGATTTCGGTTGAATAACAATTTTAAAAATTGCAACGAGGTGAATTTATTTTTATCTCAGTTCATTTTGATCGAATAAATAGATTATAGGAAGCAAAAAAATTGCAACAAGGTGAATTTACTTTTATCTCAGTTTATTTTGATTGAAGAAATACATAAATACAATATTGAAAATAATTTATAACGAAGTATGAAGTAAGTATGTGCCTAAGTAAGGTAAGTATCTTATTTTACTTTATTTGACATGGGCAAAAAACAAAAAGCACAACGATATGATGCAAACAATCTTTTCGATTAATAATTTTACAAATTCTATTACTAGGTACCTATTTTTTTGAATATCTAAAGCTAACCTTATTTTTTATTTGACACGAAAAAAAACAACTATGCAAACAATTTTTTCGATTATTCATTTTAAAAATATTATTAGGTAACTTATGTACCTATTATTTTTTTGAATACTTAAAACTCAATATTTTCGATTGGGTATTCATTTTACAAATTTTATTACAAATTTTTTGAATAAAAAGCTATAAAAAACACAAAACTCAGATTTATTCTTGAAAAAAAATATAAAAATTAACTAATTTATAACTAAATAGGCGGATAGATGCGACAACTTTGCAAACGAATTTTATTCTCATTTCAAATTTTCTATTTTTTCTCAAAAATTTCGTAGAAGTTTGTTCCAAGTAGACGTAACGTGATAGGATACCTGTAAAAAAATAAAAATAACAAAATTGAGTCATCATTCCAGTCAGAGGAAAATACTTACTTAGTACTAGAAAGGTACAATTCACAGCCTATTTCGAAAGAATATGAAACCTATTATTCTATTCTGGTACCATATGTTTTTCTGGTCACGAGATCCTTTTACAATTTTATTTTCCTCAAAGTGGGACGTGGATTAACATTTTTGAATTCGAATAAAATTACCTACAGGTTCTTGATGAACGGATGCTCGATCTTTCGTATTTTTGTGAAAAGTAAATTTCTTGAGGTGCTGAATAGGTACAAATTCGAAGTCAAATTTTGTATCCACTAGCATCCTCAAGTGTGGAGGGGGAACGATTCTGATTTCTGAAGTACTCTCTCATTTTGAATCAGTGAAATATCACTGATTAATAGTCAGAATTGCAGCACAGGTAAAATCAGTGAAATTTTTGATTTTTAGCGAATTTTCACTGATTTTTCAGCAAATTTCACTGATCTTTCAAAGGAAATTCACTGATTTTTCAGCGAATTTCACAAATTATACTGACTTTTCAGTGAATTTTCACTAATTTTTCAACAATTTTTTACTCTGTTTGCTTTCAGTGAAATTGATTTCACTGAATTATTACTGGATGCAATTCTGACTGTTTTCCAGTGATGTTCGATAATTTTCACTGATTTATAAATGAGATAGTACGTTTTTGGTAATTTTTTTCAATACTGGACGAGGTAAGGAAATATGCGACGTGAAAAATTTAGATTTCGTCATTTTTTGAGTGATAGGTAGGTATTAGGTATGTCGAAATCGATTTTTTCGAAGTCGTAGAACACGAATTTGGTAATATTTTCAAAATAAGAAGCGTTCTCAAAATGAAACTTCGAATGACTCTCAGTCTTGAAGTCAATTTTGAAATGAGATTCTCGAATTATTTCTTCTCAAAGACTCCCTGATGTTCTGACGTTCAGAAATTCGATGACTTTTTGGACGATTCGAACGTGTGGAAGAAATTTTTTGCAAATTTGAGTCATGCTAACTACCCAAAATTGTATCTATGATCATGATCTGTGTGAGCAAAAACAAAAATGGAGAAAGTTCATCCGAACTAGGTAATTACTTCTAACTCAAAATTCGTCAAAAATTTCTAGATTTCTAGATTTACAAAAAATTTTGCCAAAAAATTCAGAAATTCGTTACGTTTCAAAATTTAAAAAAAAATGGGCGATTTTTAAGGTTTTGAAATTCATCGTTACGTTTCGAAAAAAAAAAATGCAATTTTTAAGGTTTTGGGATTTATTAATAATGTATGAATCACAAACTGTTGCTAATTTCTCAACGAAAAATGTGCTTAAGTGCCCAATTAAAAATTGGTAAAATGTATGAACCTTGGCGAATTTTTCAAATACTCAACTTTATCTGCATATTATTCGCATTTCACAAAATTATGCTCATTTTTCAAGAGAAAAAACATAATTAACCGAAATAAAATTTTTACCTATGTATTTACTTGAAGTTCATTTGGGAAAAACTTTGGTCAACCCTGCTCACTTTCACGAAAAAATATTGTCAGATTCGTGTTCTACGACCTCGAAAACAAAGATTTTGAAACATTAGATACCTACTTGAAAAGAGGAAAATTTCCATTTTTTTTTCCAGGGTCGCTCCAAGGCGAGGCTCAGGGGGCTTGAGCTCCCCCCTTAAGCTCGGAAAGAAGATTTTTTTATCATAAAAATGTCAAAGAAGAGTATGATTTTTTAAAACAATTTCACCCTCGCCTCGCTCGGACAGTATTTTAGTAAATATTTCTTCAATAAACATCCTTACCACTCTTTAAATTTGAATCCGTTGAATTTACGAAAATTCTGTCTTTTTTAATCAGTAAAATAATTTTCATTGAAAATTGGTGATTTTTTACTGATTTTTCGGTCAAAAATTACTAATTTCTCAGGCCATGTCCCATTTATCAGAAAAAATCAGTAATTTTTACTTTAAAAAATCATTGAATCTCGTCATTTTTCAATTTTTCTTTGCTCAAATCTGTAGGATATATTTGCCTACTGAAAATACCCACTGAAATAACAGGTTACTTCATTTTTTCATTGAATTTTGACCCCCCCCCCCCCATTTTTTTCTCAAAATCTGAGCCCCTCCATTACACAATTTTGAGCGCACCTATGATTTTTTCAATTTTTTCCACGTCTTATTCCTTCTTCAGGAAACTTTACGAGAAAAATACTGAAAATTTCGAAATCTATAACCTCTAAAACATACTTACATGTATCGACAATTCGACATATCGAATACTGTCGTAGAAAATTTTCCTTTTCCTTCACCACTCTTCATTTCCCTTTCTCAATAACGCAAATTGCTGCATAATTCAACTCTCGTTCGAAACAGTCGGACCTGCCAACAAAAAGATTTAAAAAATAAACGTAGTTTTTCGGTTTGAAACTTGCCATAGGTAAACTGAGTGATTGATTGATAAATTACATAATTGGATTTACCAAAAAATTGCTGAATTCAACTAGAACAGGCAGTGACGTAGATCGCTCCAGATCAGATGCAGTTTCGTTGATTCCTTCGACTCTTCGTTTGCGTCATCATCTTCATCTTTCTTCGAAATTTCCGAGTCACTAGTAAACGATACTCAGCTCCTGTGAACAAAAAAATACAAAATTTAAATCCTTCGGTATCGAATAAAAACACAAAACAATTAAATATTTCAAAACAAAAAATCATACCAAATTAAAAACTATGTTTGAGAAATACACCAAACTCGAAAAATTCTTCAAAATCGTCTCCAAACCCAACGACCTTCGGCTCGACTCGCAGTTCATCCGCAGACATCCACCAGCCATCATGCCATTAGGCCTGAAACAAAACCGAAATTTCTCGTTAAATAAAACATCCCTTTCAACACGGGAGGTAATCTTAAGACAAAACCATTTCCTTTCAGTCTTTCAAACCATCTGCACACAATTCCCGCGAACTTTTTTTTCCACCAGCAACGACGCGACACCGACCTTTGCTTTGAAAACCCATTTTTTAGGTATCATAAAACGAAAACAAGCAAAAGATGGCCGTAATAAACGTCTGATTTATTGTACCTACGCATCCGAAACAAAAAACGTGGTTCTTTTGGCAGCTATAATAAAACATACGGGGAAAAAGTTGACGTAGACGACAAAAAAACACGGCAGTTTTCAAAGAGAATCCCAACAAATACCGAGCGCCGACCGACAAAGTAAATGGACAAAGGTTACGGGGAGTCAATGAAAGGGATTTTTTCCCTCCATTCTTATGAAATTAACTGTAGTAAAGAGATATCTTGTATGGTTTTTCAAAAAGGAAGTAAAAAGATTCGAGGTCGAAAACAGGTGAATGGTTTGACGTCCTCTTCGTGGTCGGTCGTTGATAAAAACCAAACCATACGTCGACAATCGACTATAAGTATATTATACTCGAGATCGGTAATAGCCGGAAAAATCTGGTAAATTGACGATGAATTTGCACACACGAGTAAGTACCTAACATACGATATTGTTATCAGATATTGGGAAATTCTTATCGTCGATTTGATTCCACGTCGAAGCAGGTCTTCAGTTATGGAATTTTTGTTTCGAGCTAGGGGGATTTTAGATGGTGGATGGTGTGTGTAAATTTTGGTCGAATAAAACGTGTTTGGATAATTAAACCACTTGGGGAAAGTATAAAAGGATAACCGACGTAGCCATTGAAAGAACAATACGTTGTGTCAACTTTGATAATGCAGGATATATGCTATTGTACGATATTGAAACCTATTGTCGATAATAGCCTTACAATATGGTACGGGATACGTCTGCAGAGTTTCTATTATCGCCGCCATTGTACCAATGAGATAATGCAATTGATACGAAAGTTTAAATAGCAGAAGCAGCCTCGAATCCGAGATAGACTATCTCGTTTCTTTCTCGTCATTGTTCGCCACTTAACGCAATTCAACTTTAATACTGTAATAACGCTTGTTTTTGTCACTTAATTCGCTTTTTTTATAAAGACCGTTTTCCTACACCGAAGCTTTTATACACCGTACAATAAGCTACATCCGACGAAGCTGTCATGTTATTTGGGCGACAAGACGTGTAGCCTACAAAAGCACCTAGCTTCGCCGGAAAGAGTGAAAGTCGACTTTACCTAACCGTCGAACAAGAAATAATGCACTAGATACCTAGTACCTACACTAGGGTATGTATTTAATCAAATTTTCCATGTTTTTGGAGGTCTTACCCCCTGAAATAATTTATTTTCCTCTAAAAATCAGGGTTCCAAAATTTTAGCTCTTACATCAATTAGGAGCTATTTTTAAAGTGGAATTTGAGATACCTAATAACGAAAAATGATGATTACAAGATTAAGGAGGCACTCGAGGAGATGGCTAACAGGCTACAGACGTCCCCAAAAATTAGCCGGCTCGAAAATAAATTTTAAAAAATCCAATCCTCGCATCGAAACCCTCGATGATTGAATTTCATTTAATAACGTCTAACTTTTTCTACTTAATTTTTTTTAAATATACCTGATTTTTCAATTGTTTTTAAATTTTACAACCGTGAAAATAGGTAGGGTGGGGAGCAGGCAGAGGAGGCAACCTTCGTATACCATGTGCTGCCAGTGGCAACCCTTCGAAAGTAGCTGGCTCATTCCATGTCAACTCGACCAGGTTTTGACCTTGGGGCTTCCGATTTCGCTCAAAATTTTTTTCGAGTTCTCCTCGATGGTCTAATGACGGAATCACCGTCATTCCGATCCTAATCCTACAGGGGGCGGGGGGGCCTTGTGATTTTCGTATAATTAGGATTTTTTGCGAAATGGCTCAACATTGAGGGCGCATATCTCGAGATCGGTTAGGTCCAAGATGAATCTGTTCATGAGGATTTGTAAAGAATGGAAAGGAAATTCAAAATTGATAATCACATTTTGAAAAGTTCGAAGTTGAACTTTTGTGATGAAAGCTCAACTTTCATGATAAATACAAAACATCAGGGCCCCCATTTAAAAACCTGAAAAAATTATCATGAAGAGAACTGTTTATATATTTTTCAAGTAATTACTTTTCAAGATGGGATCTCAATACCCCTGGGGGGCACAGGGGTCCTAAATTTTGGTCAAAATTCAAAAAAATAGAAAAAGTGAAGTGATAAATCGATTTCTACTAATTCGAAGGCGCTGAGTTCTAATACGTGCTTAGTTTTTTCATTTGACCCTTCTGAACCCCCCTATCAGCCCCCTAATGAGGTCAAAATTCAAAAAAATGAAAAATAACGCATGACGTGTCGTTTGTTGGGGTTTTCAGGGCGCTGAGTTCGGATATTTGCTTATTTTTGGGTTTCGACCCTTTGGTGCCCGTAGCCCCCAATTTTGAAAAAACACATCCAAAAAAATAGAAATAGCATGTGTCATATCGATTTCTACTAATTCGAGGGTGCTGAGCTCGATTATCAACTTACTTTCTCGATCCGCCTCCTTCGCCTCCCACACTGACTCCCAAATTACTAAAAAATTTAAAAAATCAATGTGTTTTTTCAAAATTGGAGGCTAGGAGGGCACCAAAGGTTCGAATCCCAAAAATAAGCAAATATTCGAACTCAGCGCCCTGAAAACCCCAACAAACGACACGTCATACGTTATTTTTCATTTTTTTGAATTTTGAACTCATTAGGGGGCTGATAGGGGGTTCAGAAGGGCCAAGTGAAAAAACTAAGCATATATTCAAACTCAGCGCCTTCGAATATTAGTGGAAATCGATGTATCGCTTCACTTTTTTCATTTTTTTGAATTTTGACCAAAATTTAGGACTTTTGTGCCCCCCAGGGGTATTGAGATCCCACCTTGAAAAGTAATTAGTTGAAAAATATATAAAAAGTTCTCTTCATGGTATTTTTTCAGATTTTTAAATGGGGGCCCTGATATTTTGTACTTATCATGAAAGTTGAGCTTTCATCACAAAAGTTCAACTTTGAACTTTTCAAAATGTGATTATCAATTTTGAATTTCCTTTCCATTCTTTACAAATCCTCATGAACAGATTCATCTTGGACCTAACCGATCTCGAGATATTCGCCCTCAAAGTTTATCCATTTCGCAAAAAATCCTAATTATACGAAAATTACAAGGTCCACCCCCCGCCCCCTGAATGATTAGGATTGGAATGACGGTGATTCCGTCATTAGACCATCGAGGAGAACTCGTAAAAAAAATTTGAGCGAAATCGGAAGACCCAAGGTCAAAACCTGGTCACCCTGTCACCACACTGAAAAAAGCTTATAATACGACTCAGAAAAATTTTCTCTATGGGGAGCATTGAGAGTTCCCCCTCTCCTCTCAAGGGCCAAAAATGGTTTGTAAAATGATGAAAACGTGGCCTTTTTTTGATTTTGAAACAAAATTTTAAAAAAGACGGCACCCTTCTCTGCTTTTCCATAAAATATGTCTCCACTTTTGAATTTTTTTTTTCAAGAACATAATTTTTCGATTTTTTATTACATAAACCTCACTTTTTTCCATTTTTTGAAATATTTAGAACTCTTTGAAAGAAAATAAAAAAAATCTCCAAAAATTGAATTTGTTGCGATTTACACTATTTCTATCGACTAATTTTTTTTTGAATAGGTACTTATATTTTTTCAAGTTTACACAACCAAAATATGTATCTACCTATCTACGAACAATTGAAACTGAAGTTGGGCATTCTGGTTCAATTTCTCAGAAAGTTTTCAGTGAACTTGGAAAAGTTTTAAAATTTAAATCTAAAAAGTGCAAAAATTGGTTATTATTTTAAAAAACGAAAAAAAAGTTGTAAAAATTTGTTAGTGTGATCAAAATATGGAAATTCTAGCGACACTCTGAAAAAATCCAAGTTGCCACCGCTAGAACAGGAAAATTTTTAAATTACCAAAATTCAGACTGAATAGGATACAAGAAAAATTTGAAACTACCAAAATTGTTTTATGAAGAGCATTTCGCAGCAAAAATCGGTCCTGATACCGATCGGGAGAAAAATTATCCAAAATATTGGTATTGATATAAAACCACTCCTAAAATTTTCGACGGGTTACACCCCTCCCCTCCACTCAAAATTTTAAAATAATCTCAGATTGCATAGACACTATGTAAACGTGTAGCAGGTATTTGAGAATTTTTCTAAAAAAAAATTCTCGAATTTTGTAAGGTTTTTTACAGTTTGAAAGTTCTACAAATTTGTCAAAAAAGGGAAGAGGAACGATGAATTTTTCATCTCAAAATTTCATTACACTTTTATGCGCGACATTTATTCTTTGGAGGTTCAAAAATGAAAATGGGGGCACATGTCAAAAAAAAATGAAGTTTATATTTGTAAATATAGGTATGTTTTAATAAAAGGAAAAATTAAAGAACCATTTCCTTTACACCACTTCATCATAAGTATTTTTTTCCTATGGTCAAGTAAGTAGTTCTACTGTTTTCAATTTTTAATTCAACTCACACAAACAATTGAAAGTAGGTAAGTAATTTTGATTCAATCATACCGATTTCTTTTCATGATGAAAATATCAATTTGGTTCCTTTTTTATGAAAAACAATCATACATAACAATTCAGAATTATGAACGGTTGATTTGTTTCGAATTGCGAATCATTTAGAAATATGATTTAAATCGTTTCTGGAATCATTTTCGTCGAATCGTTTGAAAAAGTATTCGAATCAGGAATCACGAATTAGAGTGGGCAAAAAGAGGAAAAAACATTTTTGATCATTTAAAATTTCATTGCTGGAAATTTTCAAGGGTGTATGGTTCCTCAAACATCTCCTTGAAAATACCTCCTCGGAGCCCCAGACATCAAGGTAATTTTTTCAATGAGTTTTTGTCATTACCTATCTGTCAAAGTTTCGGATTAAAAACAAGGAAAAATTGATCAAAATATTTCAAATGGATTCTGGAAGAAAAAAAATTAAAAAATACTTCAGAAAAGATTCTAAATCGCCGAATCTATGTGTGAGGTCATTTTGACTTCAACTCCAAACTAGGATCCACAAAGGTAATAAGGAGGGCCCAAAATTACAACAAAAAAAAAGGTCCAACAATATCGAATTCGGTGTCGTAATCTATGTGTTTTGACGTCGTGAACCCATTTCCGATTTCATTTTACTAAAAAAATAAAAATAAAACAAATAGGACTCCAAGGGGGAGAAAGGAGTCAAGATGGAAAAATTTCCGAAATTATCCAGCGAGGTAACAAAATGCAATGTTTTTTAATCCCTAGAATCCATTTCTGAAGTCATTTTGACCCTTAACTAGAAAGGTGACCTCTTGATATGGGGACGAGGATGAAATAAGAATATGTGAACTTGGATACTGAAACCATCCTTAGGGGTCAAAAATTGGTTTTCAAGTTTACACTGATTTTGGGCCTTTCAGAATGAGTAGAATCAAGGGGGAACCTCAACTCAAAAACCAATTTTTGACCTCTAAGGCCTTAAGGGTGGTTTTAGCATCCAGGCTGACATATTCTGACACAAGCATACTTATACATTGAAATCACAAATTATATTTTCGTTAAGCTTATTTCTGTACTATGAAAGACTAAATGATAATTTACATATTCATTAGGGTGGAGTGGAAAAAAAACATATCTTGGATTATTTGAGCCCCCTAAAGACAAGGGGAGGGGAGCAGGAGATGCTCAAGTGTACCTCCTCTTGAAAAAACGCTGTTTTTGTGTTTTTTAGTCAATCAAAATTGTGTGAGAAGCCTTCGTAGCACTTAAAAGATGCGATTTGAGTTTCAACATCTCCCTAAATCATCGCCATCCTTCTCCGATCAAAACTCAGACCGCTACCAGGGGGTTGAAAAGTTGCAGATTTCAATATTCCAATAATATGAAATTTTCACTAAGCCAAAATGATTTTTTTTTTCATCGAATAATTGAACAAAAAATTTTTTCAACCACTGAAAGTGAATTTTGAAAAAAAATTGAAAATTTTATACACCAGTGCAGCCAACAGCAAATCATAAAATTTCAAAATACGGAATTTATATCGACTTTGAATTGATTATTTTTTCGCCTGAAAATATTAGTTATGTATTTTTTTCTATAACTAGAAGTACCTATATTTCGGAAATTTTTTTAGAAAATTTTGTACGTCAGTTCAGCCAGTTACAAATCGTGACATGCTACACTATGGAATTTACGTTGACCTCGAATTAATTTTTTTTCATCGTTTGAAAAATTCACCAATCATCAGAAATAAAAAATTAGAAATTTTTCTTTAAAAATTTTGTACGTCAGTGCAGCCAGTTGCTAATTGTGATATTCTGATATTATGAACTTGAATGCATTTTTTTTTCGTCGAGTGATTGGACCAATTTTTTCTCCCTATCAATAGAAGTATGTTTTGAATCAGAATATCACAATTAGCAACTGGCTGCACTGACGTACAAAATTATTTGCTGTTGGCTGCACTGGTGTATAAAATTTATTTTCAATTTTTTTCAAAATTCACTTTCAGTGGTTGAAAAAATTTTTTGTTTGATTACTCGATGAAAAAAAAATCATTCCAGCTTAGTAAAAAATTCATATTATTGGAATATTGCAATCTGCAACTTTTCAACCCCCTGGTAGCGGTCTGAGTTTTGATCGGAAAAAGAAGGCAATGATTTAGGGAGATGTAGAAACTCAAATCGGATTTTTTAAGTGCTATCGAAGGCTTCTCACACAATTTTGATCGACTAAAACACAGCGCAGCGTTTTCTTTCAAAAGGAGGTGCACTTTGAGCACCTCCTGCTCCCCTCCTCTTGCCCTTAGGGTGCTCAAATTTTTTAGGAGGTCTCCTACTCAAAGTAAACCACCTCACCGAATTTGGTCAAAATCCTA
Organism: Pseudococcus viburni; assembly: GCA_033439095.1. Lineage (NCBI taxonomy): Eukaryota > Metazoa > Arthropoda > Insecta > Hemiptera > Pseudococcidae > Pseudococcus > Pseudococcus viburni. Next base: position 122,212 of record JAVBJF010000059.1, read on the forward strand.
GATATGTTTTTTTTTTTTCAATCCACCCTATTATTCATCTAACATTTTGTAGTAGGCTATGAAATTCAGTGTTAGAATTAATGAGGTCATAGGTACCTAATCGAATACATATCTACCGGAAATTTCTAGTATTCCTTAAAAATCAGAAAATAATATTAGATTTTGATTTTTAGGGATGAACTTGAGACTCAAAGAATCCTAGGGAATTCTAAGAGCCTCAAATAAGTACATTTTAGCCATTTTTACCTAAACTGAAGACATCTTGAACCCCCCCCCTCCCGATGATTCCTCGGGTCCAAAGTTCATAAGTTCAGATTTTAAATGAATATTTGGAAATTTTGCATTATTTTTCTCAATTTCTTTTTCAATTTAAGCATATTATGCAAAGATAAATTCCATAACGAAAAGAAGGGCTCATTCCCAAACGAAGCTGAAATTTTAGGAATCTAATTTTCAAATGGAAATCAACCACTGTAGGGGGCGAAACCTCCAAAATTCGTAAAAATATCCCCCGTATTATGCGAAACACCCCACTATACACACTTATCGATTGCCTAGCTACATAGTTGATTAGCATTGTAGCAAATTAGCGAAATTTCCGCACACGTGAACGTATTGTTTGATCGTCTCCCCTTCGCTAAGTGTATCGTTTTAATTTGTCGACTTTCGTACACGTCGAGTGTCGACAATATTGTATTGCGTGTAACTACATCATAAGCATAGGTACCTATCGTATACTTCTGGCTGTAGCTGTAACAGCATAGCAGTTTCATAAAACAATGACAACATCTGCTTCCATTCTTGCTCACTTTAAACAATAAAGTCTTATATTACTCGACTATATATATTCATAATAATGATTTATAGCACTCATTGTCGACTATGAAAAAGCTATTCTATACCTTGGTGACAAAATATACTAAAACTCTTTTGTTGGCCCCGGCTTCGGCTTCGCATACCGTAGCAATACAGAATACGCTCGGCGACTTTTGTAAAGAGTTCTCTCGTTACTAACTTTTAAAATACTGTTCGCTCTGTCTCTCTGCCCTCCCTCTCTATACCGTTACCGATTCTATACACTTTACTATTCTATACTCTTACTTGCTCGAATTATTGTATTTTTTTTACTCCGCTCGCTCTCTGACGAATGTAGAACTTTTACATCATCCTTTTTTTTATTTATACTTTCGTAGTGGATTTGGATTACACTTAATCGTTGTTGGAAATCTGAAACCGAGATGTGAAGGCGAGAAGTAACTGAAGAGGGATACGAATAACGACTGTGAAATTTTCCTACCACGATGAGTTTGTTTTACACGATGATTTTAAACGCGACCAACGAAGTGTTAGGTTTCTAAAAAGGGTTTAAAAGACATGACGATTAACGGTGTTGTAATTAGGTTAGGGGTGGATTCGAGCTCTAATAAATGAGTACAGTTTACGCCATATTATAACGCTTATTATACGGTTTATCGTCGTAGTCAAGTTTAAATGTAATTATCGGGCGTGTGATTTTCACTAGGTGGAGAAGGAGGCATGCAAACTAAACAATGTGGTTTAGTTTGCTTCGTAAGTAAGTTTTTATCGTATTTTAAATTTTTTCAAGTATAGGGAACCTGAAGGTTACTTTTACAGATGAGATGAAATCTTTTCGTACAGACGAAGGAATTAAATCCAAAAAAATTAAAAAAATACTTAAAAGGGAGATATCCCAACTCAAAGTAAAATTTCGAGTCCAAAAAAAATAAATAAATTGAAAGTAGGTGCATCATAAACGAACCCTACATCCAAAATTTCAAAGGCTGAATCATTTCTTGAATTTTGGCGAATTTTTAAAATTTCAAAATTACTTCATCGCCCAGCAAAATATGAAAATTTGATCTAATCAACGAAAAAACCCTGAAAATTGGTAGATAGATGGCCAATTTTCGACCTGCCGAATCGATTGGAAGTGGTTTTAAGCCGTTTCGGAGCCTTCAGAAAATTGCGATAGACTCCAACTTTCAGCTTTTTACCTCGTTGCGTGCAAAATGGGCGTATTTTCAAATTTCCTCCGGAAAAATTTCTGGCTCAAAAATGTAAATTTGGATTCAAAGTTGAGAATTTTGAAAAATTATGCTTTAATCGATCAATTAGATCATCAATATGGGTAATTCGCGATTATAGGTGCTCAAGTTCATATGGACAATTTTTATGGACTTTCTCCAACGCTAAAAAATTCCAAAATTTTCTAGAGGCTCCGAAACGTCTTGAAACCGTTTCCAATCGATTCGGGAGATCAAAAATAGGGTATATACTAAATTTCAGCTTTTTTCGTTGATGAGATCTAATTTTCATACTTTTCAGGACGATGAGGTAATTTTGAAATTTCAAAAATTCGCCAAAATTCGAGAAATCAACTTCAGCACCTGAAATTTTGGATATGGGGTTCTTTTATGATGTACTTACTTTTGATTTATTTTTGCTTGGCTTAAAATATTTCTTTGAGTTGGGGTACCTCCCTTGTTGAGTATTTTTGATGGAGCAGAAATGATGCAAATTTTACGTTGAATCACACAGCAAAATTTGCAGCGAAAAGTAAAGAAATCAGTCAGGGTGTCCGCCTCAGATCGGAACGAGACTTCGATTTTTGAAAAGTGCATGTTAAGCCTACATTTCAGCTGCTCAAGTTGATACTTCGATTTTTGGTGAATTTTCGAAAATTTACAAATCGAGGATTTTCAGTAGAAATGTGATATTTTTTTCAAAAAGCACATTTCACCGAAATTGGCGAATTTCAGACCATATCAAATAAGTGTATGGCTATGAACCTCCCGAACCAATATTTGACCATTTTCAGTTATTCTGGAGCCTCCAGGGAAATTTAAATTTCTTCCAGTATTATCGAATTTCTTTAGGAGGCGCTATTTAGGTAGGTACTTGAGCAGTTTCAAGTCGAGTTTTCGCTTCATTTCAACTAAGTAAGTACCTGCGCATACCTTATGCTTATTTTAACGAGAAAATCCATTTTGGCTCGACTACAGGCAGACACCTCAATTTTTTTAGCATTTATTTATTGAATAGAAAAAATCGTAATGATTGATTGAAGGGAGATATTCTCGGTTACAATTACTTACTGGAAATTTTTACAAATTAAAAAGCTGATCGAAAAAGTAGACTTGAGGAGCCTGCTTGGAAATAGTGACAAACGTGGATGGTTCAACGGAACAACGGAAGGGAGAACTCGATTTTCAGATGCCCATGTTTATTTGAGCGAGTTCTGGAGATATTAGGAAATAGGTACAGCAGGAAAATAAATTGTACTGGAGGCTTCAAAAGGACTGAAAATCGTCAGAGTTTGATTTGGAAGGTCGATATTTAAAGTGAACCTAAATTTCATTGAAATCGATTTTAAAATGTACCATAAGTATTTTTTTAAAATCGCATTTTTGTTGATAAGGCCTATTCAAATTTTCAAAAATTTGTAGAAAAAAAAGACTTATGCAGCCGAAAATTCTGGAAAATGAGATTTTAAGACATGCTCTTTCCAAAAACTCGAGTTTTATTCTAATCGAAGGTGGGCACCTCGAAGTGATTTCCTGGTAACACTTACAAACTTATTTTCAATATTTCAAGTGATTAAAATAGAGCATCTTTGAGAGATTTTCTACATGAAGAAGGTACATACTCCATAAGAAATATTACATATCATGAGAATAATTTCAAAGATTATCAATCGTAACACCCAAGTCTTATCATAAAGAAAACTCAATTGCAAACCAAAAAAAGAATACCCAAGGATTTGTAGGTAGGATGAATTATTATTTTTAATCCTATATGCCTCATTTTCGATTGGAAAAAGGACATTTGAAATTGCCTTTTTTAAAAATTAAAGACGTATTTCCTTCTGTGTATGAAATTTTTTCTGTAATAAATTTGATCTCATTGATTTTTTTTTTTTGGGGGGGGGGGGTCAAATTGAGAGGTAGATACTAGATACCTTGTAAAAAAGTCACACCCTTTTATTTCCTTATCGAAGACGAGACATGATTGGTAGATAGGTATTTTTTACAAAAAAAAAAAAACATTCAAAACTGAAATTTCGTCATTTTTCCAAAATCCCAATCTTGAAAAAGGTAAGACCCCTCAGTCTCTGGCTTTTACTAATATCTCAGGCCTCATGCTTTTACTTACACGTAGGATGAAACAGAAGTCAAAATTAAAAAAATGTGCCTATCATTGATTTTCTGAAATAAAATGAAAAGTAAGTAGGTATATTTTCTTTATTTTTCAATAATTTAGCGGTTGAAAAAATTTTATAACTTTGAATAGAAAAATCTGAAATTTCCTGTTTTTCAGGTTTCCCAGAAAATGGATCATTTAAAAACCTTTCAACTAAAATTCAAACCAAGACCCAACTAATTTTCAAAATAATAATTTTTTTTCAATTTTCATTAATTTTATGGTGCTTTTTCACAAATTTATCAAAGGAAAGATTAGTGGTGGTATTACTAGAAGGGGGAAGTCAAGTAAAAAATGGCATTTTTGGAATTTTTCCACGATCATGGCAGAAAATTAAACTTTTTATATTAAAAAATATAAACCCTCATTCTAAATGTCTAATAATTTGGAATATTTTTCAGTTAAAATATACCTTCTGATGATCGTCATCACAAAAAAAAATAAACAAGTATCTTCAAAAATATCCTCACTCGTCACCCCTCAATAATATCACTTCGTAACTTAAACTTTTACTGCAATAGGAATAAAACACTACTTACTCATAATGAAAATTACAAATCCGACAGAAAATCCACTATTAGGATGCACCCTTCGATAAAAAAAAAACACCAACACGTGTCCATATCCATTAAGGCCTCAATTAGTTACACGTTTTACAACACTCAGCATCACTCCAACATCCAGATACCTAGATAAACACGAATAATTTACACAACAATTAAATTCGCTAATAATCAAGACAAATGAGTTATTCAAAACATTAATTTATAATTTATTATTCGAAATAAGAATCCCAAATTTAAATCCCTGCAATCTGCATTCATTACATGATCCTTTCGCACCTGATACCTCCAACTCCAGGAATAAATTACCATTTGCAAATTTTTTCATACAAGGATACCCCTTAACAGGCATAACTTTTAGATGGCACAGGCACTATGGCATCGCAATGGCACACTTTAAACGTCGTGAAATTATTCATACCGCAACCTTTTCATCCATCACCGAAGTGAATTTAAATATCTATGCACACCGGTGGTGGCATCGTATACGTAGGTAGATTTTACGACTACATCGTCAACATCGAGTCAGCAACGTAGCACACCAGACCATCGCTTAATATCAATTCAAATGTACATTTAAATTCGACACTGTACATACAAATGGAATGGAATCTACTTAGATATTTAAAAAGATGCGTGCCAGCATCAGCATCGCAGGGAGTTTAAATTATGCAACACGTGCCGTATAAGTACTCACGGACGCGTAATAATCACGCGTATTTATCAATCGAGAATTAAACCCAGAAGATTGTAAGAAGGAAAAAATGTTAATTTCTGGATCCTTTTTCAACCACCTTATATGCCTGTAATTACACAGGTCGACATTTTTAAACTTTTGAAATGCTGTTTGAGGTTTGATGGGTGATTTTTAGAGTATTTTTTGCGCTGATCACGAAAAAAGCAGTGAAAAAATTCCATCGCCCAGGGATTTTTCACAATTTGAATTGTTCGTTTAACGGAATTTCTACTTTTTTTGATGACTTTTGACACTTCAAGTCGATTTTCTGAGAAAAGAAAGGGTTCTACGAAAAAAATGAATAGAACATAAATTGTAGAGCGTCAAATTTCCCATCTGTAGAGTCCAATTAGTTTCTTCTTGGGAGACTTAGCATTCGAGATATTCTAGCTCAAAGTTCAAACTTCAGCTTTTTTAAAAAAAATTGAAAATATCTCAAAAATTTAAGTCTCCTAAGAAAAATTAATTGGACTTTACATGTAGGAAATTCAACGCTCTACAATTCGTGTTCTATTCATTTTTTTCGTAGGACCTTTTCTTTCCCCAGAAAATCGACTTCAAGGGTCAAAAATTACATCAAAAAGTTCAAAACAAATTTTCAACAAAAAATCTTTCAATATTACAAAAAAGCTTGGCGTAGTCGAGAAAAACTGTAATCATATTCGAATTCGGCACTAAAAAATAGATCAGGTTTGTAATGGTTTCAGAAACTAAGTACAACTCACGCAATGTACAATACCTATATAAGAAAATTAAAATATTAAAGAATTGAAAGAACACAAGTGAATGGAAAAATATTTCGATTTTCAATCTTAGGTAAGTATATTAATGGGCAATTAGACTACGAGTCAGAATTTCACATTCCATAGTGGATCAGAATTTAGATCATTAAAAACTATAATCAGAAAACTTTAAATCCGGAAAATTTCCAATCATTTCAGAAAAATTTCCAATTTCTGAAAAATCAGGAAAACTACCACAATTTCTGAGGAATTTTCAATTTTTGGAAAACATTCTTATTTCTGGGAAGCGAAAAAATCATCTAAATTGTCATACCAGCCCCAAATGCTTAGAAAAATCGCGCGATGATTTTTGGAATAAAAATACATCCCAACATTCGACCCAAAAATCATCCCAGGCAGCGTAAAAAAATTGAATTATAGTTTTTTCATCCCAAAAGTCATCCCACGATTTTTTCGAGCTTTTGAGGCTGGGATGATTTTTGTGTTGAATTTTGGAATGAATTTTCATCCCAAAAATCATCTCACGATTTTTCCTACCTTTTGATTATAGAAATTAATCGTTATCTCAAAAAATCATTCCACGATTTTTCCGAGCATTTGAGGCTGGGATGAATATTCGGTTGAATTTTCATCCCAAAAGCCGCCCCATGATTTTTCCGAGCTTTTGAGGTTGGGATTATTTTTGGGTTGAATTTTGGAATGAATTTGTATCTCAAAAATTTTTCCATAATTTTTCCGAGCTTTTGAGGCGGAGCTGATTTTTCCGACCGTTTGAGGCTTAGATGAATATTGGAATGAATTTTCATCCCAAAAAATCATCGCATGATTTTTCCGAGCTTTTGAGGTTAGGATGAATATTGGGATGAATTTTCATTCCAAAATAATAATCCCACGATTTTTCCGTGATTTTGATGCAGGGATAATTTTTGTAATGAATTTTTGATTTTTGGAAGGAAAATTAGTCGCACAAATCGTTCTACGCCTAATCAGAAAACTTTAAATCCGGAAAATTCCTTCATTTCAGGATAATTTCCAAGTTCTGGAAAATCAGGAAAACCACCACAATTTCTGAGGAATTTCCAATTTCTGGAAAACATTCCTATTTTTGGGAACTGGAAAAATCATCTCAATTTTCATCCCAGCCCCAAATGCTCGGAAAAATCGTTGGATGACTTTTGGGATGACTTTTGGGATGAAAAATCATCCCATTATTCATCCCTGCCTCAAAATCGAGGAAAAATCGTGGGATTATTTTTGGGGATCAAAATTCATCCCAAAATTCGACCCAAAAATCATCTTAGCCTCAAATCTTGGAAAAAGCGTGGAATGATTTGTGAGAATATTTTTTTACCCTAAAAATCGATAAATTCATTCAAAAAGTCATCCCAGCGAAACTTGAGTGATAGAGAAATTTTAAAATCAGCGTTACATTTTAGACTAAAAAACAGTGCTTTAAACAAGAAAAAGAAAATGCTCTTTTAAATTTACTTAATGGATAATTATTATATCATTTTTCACACTAATCACGAGAAAAATAGTGAAAAAATTCCCGGACGTCAGGATTTCTCATAATTGGAAGATTTTTCGATGAAAATTTGTTTTACACTTTTTGGTGTAATTTTTGACCCTTAAAGTAAATTTTCTGGGGAAAGAAAAGGCCCTACGAAAAAAATGAATAGAACAGGAATTGTACGGCGTTGAATTTCCTACCGGTAAAGTACAATTAATTTTTCTTAGGAGACTTAAGTTTTTGAGATATTTTCAATTTTTTAAAAAAGTTGAAGTTTGAACTTTGAGCTGAAATATTTCGAAAGCTAAGCCTCCCAAGAAGAAATTAATTAAACTCTGCAAATATCACGCAAAAAATAATAATAGAAAATATTGAAAAAATTAGTAAATTTTATTTTAAAAAATAATTTGGTAAAGTTTATTATTGAATGATAAATTTTACTAAATATCTTGATAAATATTATTATTTTTAGATTATATTTTGCCAACTCTTTGAATGGTGCCCCGTTATTATTTTTTAAAATAAAATTTATTAATATATTTTTTTTGAGTGTAGGAAATTTGACGCACTACAATTTATGTTCTATTCATTTTTTTCGTAGAACCCTTCCTTTTCTCAGAAAATCGACTTGAAGTGTCAAAAGTTATGAAAAACAGTAGAAAACCCGTTAAACGAACAATTCAAATTGTGAAAAATTCTTGGGTGATAGAATTTTTTCACTATTTTTCTCGTGATCGGCGCGAAAAATACTATAAAAATCACCCATCAAACCTCAAACAGTATTTTCCATGTAGACCTATGTTATCTATAGGCTTTTAGGTTATTGATCTTGTAAGATGGTTTGTTTTAGGTATAAAAAAGAATACTACGAATGTATCGTTTTCTATAAGCCTATTCTTTTTTTTCTTTTTTTCGGCCTTTTTTTTTGTTCGTTTGAATACCAAAGAGCCTGGTTTTTTCCGTTTGTTGTCCTTGTTGTTTCTTATATTATACGACTTCTTGGTATAGGGCTTTTGTTCGAACATTTTTTCTATGTTTAATTGTATAATAGAAGATGGCTTGATGGCCTTTTAGCGAGTAGTAAAACACGACGTTGATGTATCTAACGACAGGTTTATTTGGGTACTATGACCTTTTATTGTATAGGTACGAGTCATCTGAATCCAAATCGTCACTTTCTACCGACTTTTTTTTGTCTATTTCTGCGAAAAAGATACGACGCAGATACGAAATGGCGAGTCAATAACCTACTTTTTTTTGGCACGGTCGTTAATAAAGGAAAGACTGTATTGTTGAAATGAAGGATGAATAGATCTATTTTACTAAACGATAGTGGAGCGGTTTGTCTCTCGTCTGCGGGCTAAGGTAAGACGAGTGCGAAATTCAACCATCCACATTGCATTGATTTTTCAATTGGTGAGTAGGTATTTCAATTCGAAGTAGAATCAACGATGTGTATAAAAGGTTACCGGTATCTCACATGGATGGATGAGAGTATACAGGATGTTCGATGAATGCTGAATGTGAACGATGCCGATAATTTTAGCTCGGTTGATGATAAAAGATTGGCGGGAAAATTGTATCCATAGATTAAGGAAGGTCCAGCGATTGTAAACGATGGATTTTTTCTTTTCAGATGTCTCATTGAAAATAAGTGTCAGTGTTACATACCGATTTGATTTTGGTATCGGTATTAGTCACAATTGGGCAATGCCAGTTGGTTTGTTTACATTCAGTTTGGGAGTCATTTTCTTATCACTTCAATGGAGAATCATATGGAATTGCATTTTTTGTTTGAAATAAATGAAAATAACTCAAAAATTTGAGTGAGAATATAGATGTTTGAGGTAGGGAAAATAATCATAAGTTTGAAAGTCATACCGGCAACTGGACGAAAGTTATCGAAGTTCAAAGTTACAGGTTGCCGATGCAACTTTCAAATCGAAATCATCTTGTAGAGAATTTAACGTAGATTATTTTCCTTACCTCAAACATCTATGTGCTCACTCAAAATTTTGAGTAATTCTATTATAAAGTTGAAAAAATGCATAAAATTTTCAAAAAAAACTCACTTTTGGAACTTTGAACTTTTATAACTTTTGATCGGTTGCCGATACAACTTTCAAATCTATGTCATCTTGTATAGAGAATTTCACGTAGATTATTTTCCCTACCTTAAACACCTATGTGCTCACTCAATTTTAATGTGAAGTTGAAAAAATACGTAATATTTGCAATAAAAACTCACTTCTGTAACTTTGAAATTTGATAACTTTCGTCCAGTTGCCGGTATGACTTTCAAACTTATCTCATCTTGTAGAGAAATTAACGTAGATTATTTTCCCTACCTCAAACATCTATATTCTCACTCAAATTTTTGAGTTATTTTCATTTATTTCAAACAAAAAATGCAATTCCATATGATTCTCCATTGAAGTGATAAGAAAATGACTCCCAAACTGAATGTAAACAAACCAACTCACATAGCCCAATCGGTGCAGATAAAGGTATAAAGTATAATATAAGTAAGTTAGTAATCTATAATTTAATCACAGGCTAGAAATAAGAAATCGACTTTTTACTTCCTTATTAATTATGTAAATTGTGTAATTATTAATGACTATGGGTCTCAAGTTTCAAGCAGGATTACCTCAGGATATGTCACGAGGTAAGTCACAAAACTATGACCCCTCGAAATATACCTACCTAGTGAATTAGTAAAATTTACCAAAGTTTTGGTAGTTTTTCACCTGATTTGGAGGTAATTTTTTTTTTACTGAATGAATTAATACATATGAATGAAAGGTGCATGACCTAAGTTGTCGCCCATATTTCCATTGGTAACCCTTGGAATGCCGCACCTTGATGCAAAAAAATTCCGGAAAAATGTTTGACCTCCCACCTCCCTTTCCTTCGGAATTATAGCCATTTTATTACAATATTTTCAAAAATTTTCAATTTGAACGTAAAGTAAGAAAATTTTCTGTTCTTTGGCAAAGAATAACATCTCGTAGAGCTCGTATATGATAATTTTTTCAACAATTCTGATGCACTTCTTCATGTTTTTCCGGCCATTTGAAGTTTTTAAACGTGAAAAATACCTTGTAAGCAAAAAGTGACCAGCCTGGAAAAATTATTAAAAAATTCTTTTCGATGTGTTTTCGATTTTGGCCGTTTCACTGAACTATAAAAGCTAAAAATTATGAAAACCCTTACCAACAAAAATCTTGTTTTTTAATATATTTTTCAAATTTTGAGCGTTTTATACGGAAGGCAATAACCGAATGAAGGAACTAACCTCGAATTTGTGTTCAGAGGGTCAAAATACCCCGATAAACATCCTTTTCACGATCGTTTTACCTCAAGTCTCAAAATTCATTTTTTTCACTGACAAAAAAAAATATATTTCGAGATTTCAAGTGAAACGATCGTGAAAAGGGTGATCATTGAGGTAATTTGACCTGCTGAATACGAATATGGAATTGGATTTTTCATTTGGTCATTTCTTTCAAGTTTGAATCGAGTCTCTCTGGCAAGGCGAGTGAAGCCAACGCACGAGACAAGAAATGTTCACTCTCGCCCTTGTTTTTTAATATATTTTTCAAATTTTGAGCGTTTTATACGGAAGGCAATAACCGAATGAAGGAACTAACCTCGAATTTGTGTTCAGAGGGTCAAAATACCCCAATAAACATCCTTTTCACGATCGTTTTACCTCAAGTCTCAAAATTCATTGTTAATTTTTTTTCGTGTTTTTAGCATGTTTTTAGGTAATTATTTTTTTCTCGGTCTGTAATTGCACTACAGCAGCGATGAAATTTGTATGGGAAATAGAGAAAAACCTCAAAGAATATGTTCCATGTATTTTTTAATTTATATTCCATAATTATAGCCCCCCCCCCAATTACTGTCTGTCTCAATGTGTACCGCACGTTTGGTAAATACTGAGACAGGTTTTTGTAAATTTTGTTTTGGCCATAAAAAAATTTTCATCTTTTTTTTTCTCAAACAAAAATTAAAATGCAGAAAATTAAGCTCCTTCGATTAAGCCATTTATGAAAATAATTGATGCCATACAAAAAAATTAACAGCCAAAAATGCACTTTCTTGTCTCACTGTGTGCGACCCTCCCGAAGACAACATTATAAGGATGATATAGATTAGATACCTAATGTTGGTTTTAACCTAGTAAGTAATTTTTTGAATTTCTTCAAATCTGTAAACAAGTTTTCAAGACCTTTCAAAATACGCTGACATAGGTTGTGATAAAGGGAGGCATGGGGGGGCTTGAGCCGCCCCCCTAGTTGAATTAGCCGTCCAAATCATTTTCGTGTATATGTTTCACTCGAAAAATAATTCGCAAACGCGTAATTTTCAAGGGATAAACTATCAATAATGTGACAAATTTCCTGATTTTTTTTCTAGTTACTAAAAATGGTCTTTTTGATGAAGAAAATGATTAAGTGCTTACATGCAATCGAACGAAAACGTTGCACAATTATCGATTGTTGAAACAAATTGTTTGCGTTTTTTTAAATCCACGTTAGATGGCTGATGACACTGAATGATATTAAACCATCTAGGTTAGCTAATGTTGGGCACTATAAAAATGAAAAGCAATGATTTAAGTGATTTGGGAACCATGAATAGAGGCCCAGGGCAACCAAATTTGGAGAAATTTCCTCTCACAAATCCTGAAAAACAATCCAAGAGGTTTTCCGGGAGATTTTTTCAAAGTTATTCGTGGATAGAGTACAGCGTGAAACACGATGGAGAACTTTGTCTTTCGTGTTGAAAATTTTACTCGAAAATAGGAAAATTTCTTTGTAAATAGGCACATTTACCGACTTTTAAAGAAATTTTTTCAAAAAGTCTGTAAATGTAGCAAAAAATACTAAATTTTGTAAAAAAAAACCTTCGAAAATCACGAAATTTCTACACCAAAGAAATGGAATTTTTTCAAAAAACAAGCTATTAAAAAGCGAATTATTTTCTCTCTGAAAATCATCAATTTTCGGGCATATGAAAATCGAAGTATATTTAAAATGGAAGGGTTGAGGATTTCGTCTCCATTTCGATACTAAAATTAGATTGAAAAAAATGAAGATATTTACCCTTTTGGATTCCTTTTTTCAACAATTTTCGCTCTCGTTTCGCTCGGGCTCGATGAATTCACACAATTCAATCTCAAAATGACGGGTTTTCCTTCCACTGATTCTTCATATTGAAAAAAGGTCAAGTTAAAATCTCAAAATGGTAAGGGTGAAAATTTTTTGGAGGGTCAAAAATGAGCATTTTTGTTTTTCATCTTTTTTAACTGGGGCTCAAGCCCCCCTCTTCTCACCAAAAAAAGTTACGGTCCATCTCCGCCTATGCACGCTGATAAATGAGGATCTGAAAATCAAGAATCACTTCTGCCAAGAATTTGAAAATGTTTTTTTTTTTTATGGATTCTGATAGAGAATTTCACGCTATACAACAAAGGCTGAAATAGGTTTTGCCTAAATCGTCTCCATCATTGCTGAAAATGCCTCCAAAAACAGGGGTTAGAAATGTTAGAATCATAACTCACATTTGCCATCTAAACAAAAATTTCGTAGAATAAACGTTGTAGAGTTTAAAAAAAGAAACATTTTTTGTCTCTTGACTTTTTTGCTCCAGATTACCCTATGTAGATCACCCGTGCCAAAAACGGCACTACAATGCATTTTTCAAAAAAAAAAAACACCTGGTGCCAAAAACGGCACTACAATGCATTTTCGAAAAATCCCTTTAGCATTGTAGTACCGTTTTTGGCACGAGATGTTTTTTTTTCGGTGGTCTACGTAGGGTTAATCATCTTCGAGTTATGAACCAGATGTAAAATGCATTATTACTGGAATGCATTTCGAAGCTGGTTCATAACTCGAAGACGATTAATCTGGGGCAAAAATGTCAAGAGACAAAACATATTTCTTTTTTCAAGCTCTACAAATTTGGTTCGACAAAATTTTTCTGTAGCTTCAAAAAAAAAAGGTGGTTGGTGTCAAAACTCACATTTGCCATTTTTATCGGGCCATTTTAAGAAGAGTACCATACGTGATCGGAAAAAAAATCAGGGAATCCTATTTTCATGTCCTTTTTGATAATATAAGATGATTTCAGCCAACTCGATGGTCGGTAACAAATCAGAAAAGACGTAGCAAAGTATTTTTTCGGGGGGGATTCTCGATTTTCCCAACTTTGAAACTGAAATTTGCCAACTTTAATAAGCGGGTCTAGAAATAATTTAAAGGGAGGGGCTGAGAATTTGAGTAAGAATGGAGGGGGGGAATAAACAGATTTCAGCAAAGAAAAATTGTAAAATTGCGGAATTTTTTGGAACAAACTATCAACACACTCCTGAAATCTGAATTAGTAAAATTAACCTGCATGAATCAGCGAAATAAATTTAACTGAAAATCAGTGATTTTTCACTGATCTTTCGGTCAAGTCAAAATTATTGATTTTTCCTGACAAATGGGAATTGATTGAGAAATCAGCGATTTTTGACTGAAAGATCAGTGAAAAATCATTAATTTTCAATGAAAATCGTTTCACTAATTTCTCAAAGGTAGAATTTCATCGAAGACTGATTCAGATTTCGAGAGTTATTTATGTTTATTTAAGAAACAGAAGGACTAAAACATTGCCCGAGCGAAGCGAAAGCGAATTTTTTTGAAAATTCATGTTTGAATAGCAAAAAATGCACTTTTTTACATTTTTGTAATAAAAAATCTCCTTTCCGAGCTTGGAGGGAGGGCTAGAACTCATTGAGCTCCCTCCCTTGGACGCGGTTATAAATGAAATGAATTTGAAGTAAACTTTTGGTTTCATAAAATGGTATAAGTATCGAAGTGTGCAATGAGGACGCGACGTACCGAAGTCTGAATATTGAATTGAGCGGGCAAAATCTCAGGATTTCCGGCTCGATTTTTGATAAATTTTGAAAATCAATTTATTCGGGAACGAAACAGACTTACTTTTTTGGGGACGGTGATGGATAGCACAAATTTGCAGGCTGAACTGCATTTTTTGACTACTTCTCCCTTTCATTCAATTCATTGCTCTCTCATTTCGAATCAGTGAAAAATCATTGATAAACAGTCAGAATTGCAGCACAGGAAAAACAGTGAAATTCACTGTTTTCAGCCATTTTTCACTGATTATTCCAAGACTTTCACAGATTTTTCAGTGAATTTTCACTGATTTCCAGCCATCTTCTTTCACTGATTTCCAGTCATTTTCTTTCACTGATTTCCAGTGATTTTCTTTCATTGACTTGCTTTCAGTGAGAAATTTTCACTGATTTATTACTGTGCTGCAATTCTGACTGTTTTTCAGTGATTTTTGATAAATTTCACTGATTCAGAAATGAGAGAGTGCTTTTCCTTGCGTAATTTCATTTTATGTGAAGTTGGAAAAACCTATAAAATTGTCGTTTTGTCCCGAACGAAATAAAGGTGGAAAATTTCCAGAAAAATTATAATTTAAAATTAAAAAATTATGTTCACAATGCACATGTGAGAGAAATGAATTTGGCTCGAGCGAAGCGAAGGCGAAAATTTTAAAAACCTCAAGTTAAAGGCGTTATAAAGAAATATTTTAGCTTAATAAACTTGAATAATAAAGCCGAGCGCAGCGAGAGACAAAAGCTTTAAAAAAAAAATTGATTTTCAAACATCGAAAATAAGAAAAATATAATAAAATTAGTTGGAATGATTTTGAGGAAAAATACGAAAAAATTAACTTTTGTAGGATTTAGATGAAATAGAATAAGCCCGAAGGCAACGAGGGTAAAGTTTTTGAAAAAAGTAAAATTGGAAGGTAATTTCAGAGTTGGATTGTGATTTCTGAAAAGGAACAGGTTCCCAGAAATTTTTCTCTTTATGGCGAAATTAGCCAACTGTTCTCATTTGAGACGATTTTGCCAACTTTTTCTACTAGCGTTGTATCGGTGGGGGGGGGGGATTTTTTGCAACTTTTCAGATACTCGTCAACAATCGATTACGAATCAAACGCAAGCTCGCAGATTTCCAACACAATCTCTCCACATCACCAATCTGAAGATCCACCAGAACCTCCGCACACCGGTGAAAAAAAATCACAACACCGTCGAACGACCAAGTAGCCACCTAAAGTGGACTGGACGCGGGCGGACGTGGCTGCTAGTTTATAAAAATTTTCGAATCTGATTATATAGGGATAATTTAAAAGGTTACATAGAGAATATAACAATAATAATTGTATAATTCAAGATAGTGTTAAACCTGTCGCGTATAAAGGCCATTATTCATTATTATACCAAATAAATAATAAAAATAGATAAAAGTTGAAAAGGAAGCTATAATTTATGATTGTCGGTAGCCAGTTGGCTTTATGCTCGGTACCAGGCTTTGCTATAATTCACATTCTTTTCTTGCCAATGAACTATTTATGCGTTCGACTATAAATCTGGTCGTTAGCGCGTATGGCGATGCTGGCCAATGGCAGCGCCATTCCAAATAACCGGATTTAATTTGTTGCACTTGATCAAAAATGAAAAACAGCGCAACAGAAGTAGCCATATTATAACTTAATCGTTAATTGCACCTCCCCAGCCATGACATCGCGATCATATAATTTATAAATTTTGTCACGCCGCATCCTATAGTGGCACGAACCAACAAAAAAAAAGAATCTCCATAATATTGAGAACTGCGGCTCAGGTTAAACCCACAGAGTGGCCGGTTGTGCTTGAAAAACCACATTAATGTTATTGGGCAAGTGAATCTAAGAAAAAAAGGATTGTTTCGAGACATAAAAAGAGTGAAAATCACCGGAGAGTTGCAGAATGACGAGCTATTCATGCGAGTATAACGCATATTGTTTGGAATGCGCTGTCGCTGTGCCGCTCCGAGGATAAGAAAAAGAGCGAAATAAAATATAGGTATACAGAGAAGATAGAGAGAATAGCTCGATGAATAGGTACAATATGTGAATCCCGCTGCGGCGCGACGTTCTTCGAAAAAGCGAAAAAAATAGAATGAAACAAGATTGCCGTGTAAACGGTGTGAAAAGGCAAAATAGGTATTTATAACAATGCCATGCGTAGCATCGGCGTACGAAGGTGGATTTTCGGTTAGTTTTTAGCAGGTGTCCAGGTGCGCGATATTGCAACCAGGTAGGTTTCGTTCAAGGAAAAAATTTTCTAATTTATGAACGATAGCGATGGCTGTGGCGAGCTAGGCCCTGGGATGGTCCTTCGTGTAATCGACACTTTGACAACTTTTTCTCACACGATGCGATCTGGGATATGAAACGATTGATAGGTTGAGAAGAGAAACGCGACGATGTCGCGAAGCTAGTTAATTCCGGGTAGCCGATTTTACCTCGAGATGGACTCGATTCCCATCAGAAAAGAGATGAAAAGCATTCGTGTGCGAGGAATATGAAGAATGATCGTGCTGGTATAGTTTTAACTCCAGATTAGTATCTATAGAAATGATAGTGTCGCTGGGGATTTCAGAATAGGTACTTGTGAGAAGAGGAATTCGATGTGATTGTGAGGTTTCATTTCGAACTTGTCTATGCAAAGGTCTATTTTAGCTCGAAAGGTTTATTTTTGCGGAGCAATTAAACCAACGAGAAGGAAGAACGTTCGAGGATCCAGAAGATTCAAACAGCTATTCGCATTTTTTTAAGTCCTGAAGAAGCAGAACTCGCACTCACTTTTGCTCACAGCATGGAGGAAACCTCACGAGGGTCCACTTGCTCTAATTTTCCTACGAAACCTCCGCGATAATTTTGTGATACGGTTTCCAACTTTAATCCAATAGTATTTTTTCACAAAAATTCACATCATATAAGTACCTAGTAAGTTTTTTTTTCTAATCATCAAATAACTTCACGCTCATTTTGAAATATGATAACCTTTCTTACAATCAAGCACTTATTATTTCATCTTACACACAAAATACTAGGAAAATGCTTAAAAATTGCAAAAGCTGCAAAATTTCAAATTTTTTAAAAAATATTTGAAACCGTTTTTGTTATAGAAAATATAATTTCAACAATGAATTCAATTTTGAAAAGTGCAAAAAATTGAAAGACCAAGACATAGGAAAATAATTGAAAATGAGCTACTTAATATTAAGTACTTATACTAAATAAATTCCTATGAAAAATTGAAAAAAATTGAAAATTCAAATGAGTTTTAATTTCATTAAAAAAAACAATAAATAATTGAACATTTTTCGAAATCTTTAAAAAAAAAATTTTAATTGAAAATGTATACCTATCAAAAAATTGTTAAAAATTGGGCAATTATCTAGATACATATAATTGCAGAAAAAATCAATAGGTAGTTAACAAAATCATTTATAAATAGAAAAATTGTCTAGAACTTGATAAACTTTTTGAATAAAAAAATAAGTAGGTACTTATTAGGGTGGATCGAAAAAAAAAACATATCTTGGATTTTGACCAAATTTGGTGAGGTGGTTTACTTTGAGTGGGAGATTTCACAAAAAAAATTTGAGCCCCCGAGAGGCAAGGGGAGGAGAGCAGGAGGTGCTCAAAGTGCGCCTCCTTTTGAAAACACCGCTGTTTTTTAGGAAATCAAAATTGTGTGAGAAGCCTTCGTAAGACTTAAAAGATGCGATTTGAGTTTCTACATCTCCCTAAACCATCGCCATCCTTCTCCGATCAAAACTCTGACTGTTACCAGGGGGTTGAAAAGTTGCAGATTGCAATATTTCAATAATATGAAATTATCACTTAGCTGGAATGATTTTTTTTTCATCGAGTAAGTGAACAAAAAATTTTTTCAATCACTGAAAGTGAATTTTGAAAAAAAAATAGAAAATTAGAAAATTATGTACACCAGTGCAGCCAA
The DNA here is from genome assembly GCA_033439095.1 of Pseudococcus viburni. Lineage (NCBI taxonomy): Eukaryota > Metazoa > Arthropoda > Insecta > Hemiptera > Pseudococcidae > Pseudococcus > Pseudococcus viburni. The sequence goes on from JAVBJF010000059.1 coordinate 140,879, forward strand.
CAGCAAATCATAAAATTCCAAAATACGGAATTTAAATCGACTTTGAATTGATTATTTTTTTGCCGGAAAATATTATGTACCATATTTTTTTTTTAATCACTGAAAGTATATTTCGAAAAAAATTTCGAAAATTTTGTATGTCAGTGCAGCCAGTTACAAATCGTGACATGCTACACTATGTAGTAAACATTGACCTCGAATTAATTTTTTTATCGTTTGAAAAATACACAATTATTTTGGTTTCAATCATCAGAAATAAAAATAATAATCAATTCAAAGTCGATTTAAATTCCGTATTTTGGAATTTTATGATTTGCTGTTGGCTGCACTGGTGTACATAATTTTCTATTTTTTTTTTCAAAATTCACTTTCAGTGATTGAAAAAAAAATTTGTTCACTAACTCGATGAAAAAAAAATCATTCCAGCTAAGTGATAATTTCATATTATTGAAATATTGCAATCTGCAACTTTTCAACCCCCTGGTAGCAGTCAGAGTTTTGATCGGAGAAAGATGGCGATGGTTTAGGGAGATGTAGAAACTCAAATCGCATCTTTTAAGTCTTACGAAGGCTTCTCACACAATTTTGATTTGCTAAAAAAACGCAAAAAACAGTGTTTTTTTCAAAAGGAGGTGCACTTTGAGCCCTTCCTGCTCCCTTCACCTTGCCCCTCGGGGGCTTAAAATTTTTTTGCGAAGTCTCCCACTCAAAGTAAACCACCTCACCAAATTTGGTCAGAATCCAAGAAATGTTTTTTTTTTTCGATCCACCCTAGTACTTATACGTAGTGTTGCCATTTCTAGCATAATTATGCCAAAATTATGCTAAATCACGCAAAAAAATTTGTTTTGTTTTTGGCCTCCTGGCATCATAAAATTATACCAGGAAGCCAAAAACACCAAAGAAAAAAATTATGCTAAAATGGCAACACTGCATGATACGTACTAAATTTCAAAAATGAAATAAAACATTGTTTAGTCCAGTCATTTTAGGATTTAACCCCCTAAAACTTCAATCCCGATTTTTTTTTCGCGTTTTACATTCATAATGGTCCACTACACAACATACTAAAATGGACACCCCATCATAACCCTCCGAAGCCTCAAAATTGAAAAATAGTTATGAACAATTTTGTTCTATGTGTAATTTTCTTTCAGAAAATACTCACTTTCTTGACCAAAAATTGAGGGTAAAAAACACCCATTTTTCATCAATTTACAGTATTTTTTGAAATAATTGAAACTTTTGTGAATATCTCAAATAAGCCTCAAAATGGAAAAATGGTTATGAACAATCATGTTCTACATGTAATTTCCTATTTTAAGGTTCGTTTTTTTTCGTAAACACCCACTTTTTTGTCCAAAAATTAAGGGTGGAAAACGTCTATTTTTCTAATATTTACAGTATTTTTGGACATGATGGAAATGCGAAGCTGAAAGTACCCAAAATTATACCAGTGAAAAGTAATTTTTTTACACATGCTGGTAGGGCATTCCAAAAAAAGTCACCGCAAAAATTTCAACCCCTACCGTTAATTATAAGAGACGTTATTGAATACTGCATTTAAAAAATCGAGGTTCCGGAAAGAAAAAATACTTTAAACGTGATGTTATTGCTTATTATTGGTGATACGAAACAGTTCTTTGCGTCTTATGGATTCAAAAACTATATTTTCAGCTTCGTATTTCCATCATTTCCAAAAATACTGTAAATATTTAAAAAATAGGCGTTTTCCAACCTTAATTTTTGGGCGAAGAAGTGAGTGTTTTCGAAAAAAACGAAATGGAATCATAAGTTAACCTCTATGTACTTCTATAACTCTGTAAAGTGAATTTTTTAAATTGTGGCAACGTCTATTTTGTCGTTCAAATATTCAATTGTTGCTCTTCCTGCATAAGTTATTTCTAGGGTCAAATGCAATAATCTCGACCGCTTCCTAATTTCGACCATCCGCCGATTTCGGTCTCTATGGACGAAATCTACCAGAAAATTTTTTTTTCATGCTCCTTTTTCAGTGATGAACAATTTGAGACCAAAATGACAAACCTATAGGCAAAACTAGCGGAGAAAATTGAAAAAAACGAAATCGCATAGGTGACATTTTTTTTACGTATTCTTTGATCTGATATTGTGAATGATATTTGTAATAAATTCTGCAACATAATTGTGAATTATGATGGTGCATGGTGTTAGATTTCAATAAAATTATAGTTTTTGGAAAAAATTGAAGGTGCGTACCAAAAATTTTATTGTGGTGCCCAAATATAATCTCGGCCGCCTAGGTATATTACTTTATGTAATCTGTTGTTTTGAATGCAACTTTGTTTTTTCTAATTTTCTCCGCGAGTTTTGGCTGCATAGAACTGTCGTTTTGGTCTCATTTTGTTCATTTGTGAAAGAAGAATATTAAAAAATTATTTTCGAGTAGATTCCACTCATTACGGACGAAATCAGCTAATGGTCGAAATTAGGAACCCAAAATTTCAAAATCGAATTTTGAGCGTGAAAAAATCTAAAATTTAGTTATATTGATAGGTAGTAAAAACTCCACCCTTTCAATTTCCACCGTCAGTTTTACCTGAAACTCAAAATTTCAAGGTCTTTTGGGCAATTGGGAAAAGCTGACCCATAAATAGTACTTTGTTGTATTCATTCTGTTTTATTTTGCATGATTGCATGAATGATGAAAATTCAGTTCTTTTTTTTTTAAATAAAATGAATCACACTTTAATAATTTTAAATATTTTTTATTTATACCTACTTTAGTTTTAGCATGGGCATGCCTCGTCAAAAATTGCAAATTTTTTTCATTAAGCAGAAGTAGTCAGGATCACCATGAAACGAGCAAGGAAAAGTATTTTGCAAAAGCAGCAAAAGTAAAGACGTACAGTCAGAATGGTCGTACACGCGTCACTCTTACACCGCAACCCTCACAGTGTATGCATTTATTACTAGGTAAAGCATTCGTTTATAATTAAAGATAGTATTGATTTGATTGATGAACTGAAAAGATGGAGCCAAGGGAAATAGAAAAGTCGATTTAGGGTAGGTATTTAGTTTCATTGTTTAATATTTTTTAAATTTTATTTGAAGCATTTATCTATTTGTTTCAGAAAGGGCTACCGCAGCAGGATAACGATTATGACTGCGGGGTGTTTATATTAATGTTTGCTGAGCGAGACATCAGAAATAAAGAAATGAATTTCAAACAAGAGGATATACCTGCAATCAGAGATGAAATATTTGAAGATTTGGTTGAGGGTATCACATCAGAATCCTATTAGGTACCGTGAGTTTATAATTTTTTCTATACCTAGTTAATCTCTCTGCTAGAATTGATCTCATCGTTTTTAATTTCTTCCTAAAAAAATACCACACACATTGAATATATTTTGATAAATTTTTCATCAATCAAAGACCCCCGGATTTGATCTTACTTGTTTTTCTTCCAATTTTTTTATTTTTTTCCCATTTTTTTAAATATTTTTATTTTTTTTTAAATTTTCTTTGTAAGTTTTCTTTTTTACATTACCATTGTTCTTTTTCTTGATCTGTTAAGGTTGTTTTTTCAAGAATGGTTTTCTTTATTTTTTTTATGTATCTTTACAAATCATCCCAATTTTTTTGGTATGGGATGACCTTTCCTATAAAGTATCTCTTTATATTTTATATTATTAATTGTTAAATGTGAATGATATTTATATCATGTTATTATTGTTTGTATCTTTCCAAGTTATTTATTACCTATGTTATGTTTTTATACCTATGTTACTGTATTCCTTGCATTACCTATGTGTAGCTCTGTAGGTACTTACTCTAATGAGTTTTTAGGCTTTGTTTGGGTACCTACTTAGTTCTAAAAAAAACTGCTGGGTAGCTTCGAAAATATTTTGACAGTTCCCAAAAAAAATTCTTTAAAAACATTTAAACACGTTTTTAAAATTGAATCAGTTCGCAAATTTTTTGGTTATGAGATCCCTCAGAAAAAAAAACACAAAAAATACAAAAAAAGATCATATCAACTCTCAATTTTAGGGGGTGGTAGAGCAAGGATCAATGTATTTTTCAAACTATTTCCGACGTTTCTACCTCAATAAGTCTTTGATTGGTGAAAATTTGAAAAAAAGTGGTCAAAATATGGCACCCTTACCCTTACTTATTTTGTCATCTAATCATACGTGTTGTCTCATCGAAACTCATCCATCTAATTTCACCATTTTCATTCCCTCTGGAACTTCTGATGCGATTTTTAATTTCTGCAGAAGTCAAAGAAATTAACTTCGGTAGCTAAAAAAATAAGTTGTTTCCACCTCTTTCCGAGTAGTTAAAAAAAAATCCACCTTTATCGTGATTGTCAGGAGGATAAGTACGTCGATTGTGTATTTTTGAATATACCTAGATAGATTTTTTAAATCTAGCTGAAGATTTCAAAATAGCTTGAAATAACTAAATTCGATTTCCGTAGATTCAATTTCCATTAAATTTAGGTAGGTAAATTACTTTTTTTCAAAAACAGCATGTTTTCGTTGTTTTCAATAATTTTCCGAAAATTAAAAATTAATTTGAGAAACTTGTAACCAAGTATTGATTGAAGAGTGGTGATTCTTCATTGAATCATACTTCAAAAGAAGAAGGCTAAATTTATAATCATTAATCCCCCAGTGGGAAAAACATGAAAAAGTACAAATTGAATTTTCATGTCCTTGGGTGCATTCACTTTGGGTTTGAATTTATGTTTACACAATTTGAAATTGTGTATAAACATTATTTCCTCGTCGTTTCTGAATGATTCGAATCGATCATTTTGTCACCTTACCAAAATTAAATGGCTATTTTATAGTAAATCAAATGACAAAAAAAGTGCTAACCAGCAGTTTCTGAATTCAAATGAACGAATTTGTACATGATAAAAGTTTATACATAATTTCAAATTGTGTAAACATAATTTCAAACCCAAAGTGAATGCACCCCTGGGGTGCGTTCAGCTTGAGTTTGAAATTATGTTTACACAAGTTCAAATCATGAACATGTGCAAATTCGTTCATTTTCATTTTAGTTCTAAAAATACAAAGTTTACTGGTTGCGATTTGAAATTCGAACATGAAAAATGATCACATTACTTCTATCATTATCACGTATTGCTTGTGAGTTTTGTATTTTCATCTTTTATTTTCGTAATTACATGATTAAAAATAAAATGCACAATAATCAAGAAATAAATATAAATTTGAGCAGGCTGTAAGCTATTTTGCAACTTTTTTTTATTTCATTGGATAATGATGAAGAGGAAGATGATAGTGAGATTTTTTTGGCAGAGAGACATCTCCCCGAATAAAAAGAAATTATACTGATGTAATTCTATGGTGGTATAATTTTGAAAAATGTAGGTATTCGAAATTGGAAGTAATAAAGATCTTTATTTCGACTTTTTGACACATGTAGGTAATTAGATCAAAATAAATGAATAATATCGACTTCAAAATTAATTTCTACCTCATGTTCAGATCAAAAATTTAAACGGTATCTCGTACTATTTCCAATCATTCCCAAAGGAATAAAATTGTACATTTTTGTAAACGTACAAACCTGCAGTAGCCAGTAAATTTTTGTGAAGTGAGAAAATTTAAAATTCAATTTAAACGAACTGAATCTATCAGAAACGAAAAAATCTGATTGGCTATTCTTTGTTTACACACTATTTCAATTTGCGAAAACGCGTTTTCGAGCTCAAGCTGAACGCAACCTGCTATAAAAAGGTACCTCATTCAATTCAATCTTTAAGTAAGTAAATGTTTTAATTTCCTTCGTTGTAAATGTTTTATGATATTGATTTATCAAATTAAAAAAAGGTGGGAATTAAAATTTTTAACCTGTTATAAGAAAACCCTACCATCTACATATATTTTATACTATTAAGATAGACAAAAAGTATACACCTAGATATGAAAGTGAAAACATAAAAACTTCAATTCCTCTATTTTCTTAATAAATAAATAATTAATTTTCAATTTTTTCATTTCATCGAAAATCAAATTATTGGTTACTTGTTACAGACAGATTTATCTTGGAATACGAACCAAAAATTTCCTGAAATTATTGATGAATAATAAAGATACCTACAAGTCCATTCATATCGGAACTGGACTATTACCTAAAAATTCCACTTCAGTGTTTTTTAGATATTTGTATTTCCAGTATTTCTCTTTAAAATGGTTTATTAATCAACATACTAAAGCACCCTCTGAGGGAAGCAACACCCTTAAGAGTAGGACAAATATCCCCCGAAACATTTTTTTTTTGTGATTTTCCTTAAATAATCCTCAAAATTGAAAAAAAATTATAGAAATGTTTTCTACACTCAATTTCAAATGGTAAAAAAAATTGGGGGCTTTTTTCAAAACAACCATCAAGTACCTAGATGAAAAGTGAAAAACAAAGTTTTCAAATCATTCGTTCACTCGTATTTCTTGAAAAATAATCATTAAACATAGAGACGTACTCAGCCAGACATAACTATCCATAAGTAAGTTATTTTTCGATTGTATTAAAAATTTCTCTAATTATCTACTCATAACTAGGCCATTTTCTCAGACCACGAGGACATACATTCGTTATCACCCTATTTCAAAAACACGTCATGGTTGAAACAACTCACTCCCTGTGGACAAAATTCGTCGAATGGAGAAGTACTTACCTACTTATTTACTTCAACAAGGTAATCGTCGAACATGTTTTTGTGGCACATTATCAGCAAATAGGTAGACAATTCAGAAAGATGAGGAAGAGGAGGGAACAAATCAACAAGTATTTTGAAGAGCAATATAGATAAATATTTATTAGGAATATGTTGGCTTAAATAGGTAAGTTGGCGGGCAATTCTTTATCTGTATCTATTTATTCCATTCATACCTATTTTACATAAACATATAACTAACGAAGGAAGAAATCCATAAGCAAGGGTGATTCGATAACACAACGAACAGATTCAAAGGCTCTATATTCCATACTTACAAGGAAATCTTTCACAGCCTGTCCTCGCCGAGTGTGCCAAAAATTGGCTCACGAAATTGGCAGGTATGTCAACCGACACCTCAAAACCAAATTTCAAGCAGTCCATTGATTATAGCGCCTCCTGGCAGAGACGAAACTTGGGCAGAAATCTTGGAGGGGGAGGGTAAAAATTAAAAATTTACCAACCCATATTCTTTTTAAAAAAAAGAGAAAGAGAAATTTACCGACCCGGGTCGTCCTGAAATCAATACACAAAAATTCGTGCTTTTTTCGTGTTACTTCATTGACTTCCAAAAAAACTATATTCCTTAATAACCTAGTCTCCTTCCAAAACAATTGAAATTTTTTTGGAAATTCCATTTCAGTTCGCCGCTCAGTCCCCTAATAAATAAGAAGGAGAAATTTTTTCCGCTTCAAAATATTCAATTGTTTGAGATGAAAAGGAAAAAGGTTTGTATCATAATTTTGAAAATGATTTGTAAAAGCTGAAATTTTTCCTTTTTCAATAAATATTCAAGTATTGAAAGAGAAGTAAAATCCTTAACCCCTATATCTCTAACTTTTCAATTCAAAGCTTTCTGCGATTTTTCTTATTGCACAGGAAAAAATTCAAGATATTTCGGCATAGAGAACAAACTTCCAGCTACATTTCAAAAAAAATTTCAACCAGCTACATCAATTAGACAATTTTTTTGCAGCAAACAAAATTTTTCATTCATTATATGTTCCATTTAACGTAAAGAATTTTCTAATTGAAGTAGCCGGTTGAAATTTTTTTTTGAAATGTAGCTGGAAGTTTGTTCTCTATGCCGAAATATCTTGAATTTTTTCCTGTGCAATAAGAAAATTCGCAGAAAGCTTTGAATTGAAAAATTTCATGAATTCGGCAATTATACGGATTGGGCGTAACATATACACTTACTTTAGACTTGATATGCCCAGCAAAGCGAGGGAAAGGGTTGAAAAATTGATTATTTTCAGGGGGAAAAATCGTTTTTAATAAGTAGTTTATTATTTGAAAACATTTTATTACTTTGAAGTAGAAATTTTGGGCTTTTCAAAGTTTTTTACGAAATTTTGTGTTTTTTTCTTGTTTTTATTCTGCATGGTAAAAGTTGAGGCTTTTTTATTTCGCGCTTTTTTGTGCCAATTTGCAACAAAATTTGCTGAATTTTTGAAAAATATTGGCAAATTTTCTCAATAAAGTCGACAAATTTCATTGTAAATTTATAACAAAATTTGTCGACTTTTTGAGGAAATATGAATGAGTAAGGAGTTGACTACCCCTCCTTACTTCTTCGTCTTTGCCTGATGTTGCACTTTGGGAAATTCCAGCAAGCTGTAGAACAATGAACTCTCGCTGGAGGCTCCAGATCTGGCCCGTAATCAAGATGTTTTGGAAGGGGGGCAAATGTCATCCCAGGTGGGGCAATAAAAAATGGGACAAATTAAATAATACCCCTCATTTCACTAAAAATTTACATTCATCTGTCCAGCTACAAGAATTTCTTTTTACAAAATTCATATTACTCATTTAAAATCTTCAAAACCAAAGTAAAATTTTCTTGATCATTAAGAAAAATTTTTGATGAAATTTTTCAACAAATCTTAGTAGGAATACTGCTAAGAGACTTTTCAAAACATAATTTCAATTTATTTTAATGAAAAAAATTTTTGATTCACTTTTTAACCAATTGAATGCAGAATGTGAATTTTTTGAAAATTGCTGGAATCGAAATCCAGTTGGCAGAACTGCCGTGAATTTTTTTCGAAAATTTCATCGAAAATTATATTACACGACCAAAAAAACGTTTGATTCGCAATTTTTCAACCAGCTTGTAAAGGGCAAAAAGTGTGTCCAATTTCGAAGTCACTTGTGCGTGGAGTGTAGAAACTCAAATCGCAAATAGTGACCAATGTTTCCAGCAGGTGGTACTATCCAAAAGTTTATAAAACTGTGATTTTAATGACAAGACTATGAGGTCTCCGAACTCCATTTTTGTTTTTCTCGGAGCAAGAAGAAGAGAGGGCTCGAAATTTGTTGAGAAAGTCTCATACGGTACTCAACGTAAACAATCTTATCAATTTTCGTCAACATTCAAGATCTGTTTTATTTTCATCCACCCTAATCCATAATTCTTTACATTCAAAGAACCGAACAACATTTTTGATCAATTTTCCAATTTTTAACTTTTTTTTGCAAAGATGATTTGAAAAATGTATAAATTCATAGTACTTAGGCATAGCATTGCAGCCCAAAATCACGCTATGCTGGTTCAAAATTTGATAAATTTTCCAGCCATATTCATTTTTTTATTTTTTAAATGTGGGTTTAAAAAAAACTATTGAAATATCGCCCAACCTGGATCAAAATTGTAAAAATTCATCTCAAAAGTTATTAAAGGGCCACAACATTGAAAAAAAAAAACATTTGTTTAGAATAATTTATGAGAATTATTGAGTATTTGTCAGGATGTCTAAAAATTCTAACGTTTGAAATGAGATTTTCACAAACTTGGTATCATATTTTAATGAGAAATTTATTAAAATAAAAGAATTTAAAGCGAGTAGAATTTTCAAAATTTTCAACATTTTTGAATGGAAATTGATTCTGATCGAAATTTTAAACGTATGGAATCAGATGACCAAATGGAAGGATGTAAGAGAGGCATTTCCATATTTTCAGGCATCATAGCGAAATTCCGAAGAAAAAAAGTGACCTTTAGTGACCTTTTTTTGAGAAAAAAGTGACCAAAAAGTGACCAAATAATGACCAAAAAGTAACCAAAAATACGATTTTTTCGGGGGAATTTTTTTACAGTTAAAAGAGGGCTGAGAATTCCAGAAAAAATGAGGGGAGGGGTCAAAATTCAATGAAAAAATTAGGTAATCTAAAAATCTAATTTTTTTAGTGGCACTTTATGAGGCAGATATACATAATTATTTAATTTAACAGATTTGAGCAAAGAAAAATTGAAAAATGACGAGATTTTTGGAACAAATAATTAATATATGACCTATTTCTACTCTCTAAATCTAAATCAGTCAATTTTCGTAAAACTGTGTCTTTTAGAATCAGTTTGATTGATTTATTTTAGTCAAAAATATTGATTTATTCTCTCAAATGGGGAATTGATTTAAAAATCAATTACTTTACTGATTCAGAAAAACAAAATTTTTACAAATTTAGAAATAGAATTATTGAAATACTGCCCGAGCTTAGCGAGGGCAAATTTTTTTTGAAAAATCATTATCAACTTTTAATTTTTTTTCTTAAAGAATTTTAAAAAATAGCCATTTTTACGTAAAAATTTGAATTTTTGCTTGAAAATGCAAAAAAAAAGTGACTTTGAGAGGAAAAAAGTGACTTATAGTGACCTTTGGATGAAAAAAGTGACTTAGTGACCTTTGGATGAAAAAAGTGACGTTTAGTGACCTTTGGATGAAAAAAGTGACGTTTAGTGACCAAAGCCGAAAAAAGTGACCAACACCCTAAAAAGTGACCTGCTATGATGCCTGTTTGGTTTCTTACAAGGGGTTTTTAACAAATTTCTCCGGGGGGGGGGAGGATGACTGCTCCAGGGCGAGCAATGTCCCCCTGACCCCCCTAGCTTCGGGCCTGCTCCAGATGAACTCGAAAATGGTCGCAATTTATTCCAGAGATCGATTTTGGTATATGAACAGATATTTGAGATTCTCATCCCTTAATTTATTGCCTCCATGAAAAATTAAAGTATCAACAGGCCATTAACATTTTTAAAAATTCGCCAAAAATCGAAAAACCAACTTCAGCAGCTCAAAATTTGATTCCAATATGTGACTGACATTCCCTCTCAGTGAGCCAAATTTCAGCTCAATCGGCTCAGACAGGTCGTAAAAGGTTCCCTCGTCGGCAAAAAATGTCAATTTTTCACCCTAATTTTTCCAGCCTTAAAACAAAAACAGGACACCTTGTAAACAACCCCCTCATCTTATTTCGCTTTTTATCATCGAGAATAGATCACAATGACATAAATGAAAAAGGACATCGGTTCGGATTTTTGTATAGGTGAAGACGAGCGGTACGTAACAATAACTCATTCCACGACAGAGCCAGAAAGAAGAGAATACGTGAGCATAACACGCTGGAGAAAACTGAAGAAGCCGACGACTAGGACGTTGTCTTTGTAGGTACCAGTGTTCAGATTCTTTATACGGTTCGAGGATAAACGCAGCTGTTCCATACAAATTCCTATAATATATGTTAATTAAACGTAAATACAAAGTCCCCGAAGTTTCTTTCATACGAGGCTGGAAAATAAAAAGGGAAGTATAAAGAAAAAATACCCGCCTACAAAGAAATTCCAAACAATGCAAACGTGTTACCTATCATACGGTAGCGTATAACTTCAAACACGTCACAAAAGGGCTTTGGTGGTGGCCTTTGTACCAATGCCACCAAGGTAACAATACTTCTTAACTACTATATGCTGTGGCAGTGGCTTTCCAATCTAATCCCTCTCCTCCTTTGCTTTTTTTTTTCAAGTCGCTGTATTCTCCGTGTTGTTTTTATTAAGAGACGAGTACCCAGTAGTGTCCATTTACTCAACCATTGTACCCGTTTGTTTTTATTTCTTCGCTAGTGTAAACACGTGAAATATTACGGATTAAAGGCACCTATTCTGATGGCTTGGCTTTTGAAAAATCACCAAATATGTAAAAAGATCAAAGGAAACTTGATGTACTGAGATCAATGAGACATAGCACGAGTCATCACACTAACCATTCCATTCGTCGATATACATACGAAAATAAAAATGGGTTTGGTAGATGGTTATTACGACGAAAAGATAGGTAACAGTGGAAAATTTTTATTAAAAAAATTCCACGCCTACGATACCATCGTGCCAGCTTTACCGACATAATACGAGACAAAAAATTGATAATATTTTTCGATAAAACGTGAAAGTATTTAAATTGCAAAGCGTGCTGCGTTCGAAGCGTCGTGCTTCTTTAAATATGTAAACAGCGAAATGGAGCGTTCGAAATAGACGACGAATATTGTTTGGGTAGAAAAAAAGAGTGCCAATGTGGAAAAAAGATTCGATATACTGGTATTGTGCGTCGCTATTCGAAATCGTTCATTGAAAAAAGCACTTTAAAAAAGCGATACTTCTAAATACCAGCGTTTGAAAGATTTATTCGGTTTGATTGATTTTTTTTGCATTGGTAACCACAAGAAGGTGTTTTGTTCGATGATGGGTGGTGTGACGACCCTGTAGACCGAATGAGAAGAATTGGTGATTTTTTTCGGTGGAATGATCGAGATGAAGAGTGAAATTTTGTTTGGCTTTGTCATATTTTTTGCTTGAAAATTTTTGCTGTCTGATCATTTTCAAATTCAAATCACCGGTAGGGAGAAATAAGGGAGGTACGGAGGGAGCATAGATGAAATGGATACAAGGTTTTGAATTGCACCACAGACGTAAAAGCGAAAAAATCCCATCCTTTATCTCACTTCTCACTGACATCCCATTTTAATTTGATTTTAATTATACCTATAAAAACTAAGGAAAATGTTGTTCTCCTTTCTCTAAAACAATTGATGGATTGGTTGAAAAACGCCCTGTCATAGTAGTCTAGGCAAATAAGAGAAAAAATGTACCGAACTCCCCAAAAATTAAATCCTGATTTTTTTTCGCGTTTTACGCTCGTCCACACAACATAAGGGTAAGGTTGCCATATTTCGACCACTTTTTTTCAAACTTCCACCAATCGAAGACTTTTTGAGGTAGAAACGTCGAAAATGGCTTAAAAAATACCTTGATTCTTCCTCTACCACTCCCTAAAATTTTGAGCCGATACAACCATTTTTTGTATTTTTTGCGATTTTTTTTGTGAGGGAACTCAAAAATCGATTTTGAAATTTTGGGTTCCTAATTTCGACCACCAGCTGATTTCGCCCGCATAGAGCGGAATTTACCCGAAAATAATTTTTTCATATTCTTCTTTCACAGATAAACAAAATGAGACCAAAACGACAACCCTACAGCCAAAACTCGCGGAGAAAATCAGAAAAAACAAAATCGCATTCAAAAAACAAATTGCATAAGATAGTATAGCTGGTCGAGATTAGGGCACCCCAAACAATTTGAACTTTAGTGAAAATTTTTGTTGTGTACCTCCAGTTGTTTTCAAAAACGATGATTTTATCGAAATCTAACACCATACCCCATCACAATTCACAATTATTTGGTAGAATTTATTAGAAAAATTATTCATAATTTGAGATCAAAGAATACGTAAAAAAATTTTTTCACCTATGCAATTTCGTTTTTTTCAATTTTCTCCGCCAATTTTGCCTGTAGAGTTGTGATTTTGGTCTCAAATTGTTCAACTACGGAAAAGGAACACGAAAAATTTTTTTCGTGTAGATTGCGTCCATAGCGGCCGAAATCGGCCGGTGGTCGAAATTAGGAAGCGGTCGAAGTTAGGGCACTTTACCCTTACTAAAATTAACACCCCCACAAACCTCCGTTACCCACAGGGAAGGGGTAAATGTCTGTTAAAACCCGGTTTTTCGTTAATATCTCCTCAAATAAGCCTCAAAATTGAAAAATAGTTACCTATGAACAATCTTGTTCTACGTGTAATTTCATATCGGAAGGTTTTTGTTTTTTTTTCAAAAACACTTATTTCCTTGACCAAAAATTAAAAGTAAAAAACACCTATTTTTCAACATTTTACAGCATTTTTGAAAAAAAATCGAAACTTTTGTGAATATCTCCTCAAATAAGCCTCAAAATGGAAAAATGGTTATGAACAATCATGTTCTACGTGTAATTTCCGATCATACAGGTTCATTTTTTTTTCAAAAACACCCACTTCTTTGACCAAAAATTAAGGGCAAAAACGCCTATTTTTCCAATATTTACCTACATACAGTATTTTTGGAAATGATGGAAATACGAAGTTGAAAATACTCAAATTTATAGCAGTGAAGAGTAATTTTTTTATAAATGCTGGTAGGGAACTCAAAAAAAAAGTCACGGCAAGAATTTCAACCCCTACCGTTAATTATAAGGGAGGTTATTGAATACCGCATTTAAAAAATCGAGGTTGTGGAAAGAAAAAGTACTTTGAACGCGATGTTATTGCGTATTAGTTATTATTGGTGATACGAAACATTTCTTTGCGTTGAAGAATTCAAAAACGATATTTTCAGCTTCGTATTTCCATCATTTCCAAAAATACTGTAAATATTGGAAAAATAGTCATTTTCACCTTTAATTTTTGGGTAAAGAAGTGGGTGTTTTTGAAAAAAATGAACCTGTCTGATCGGAAATTACACGTAGAACATGATTGTTCATAACCATTTTTCCATTTTGAGGATTATTTGAGGAGATATTCACAAAAGTTTCGATTTTTTTCCAAAAATGCTGTAAATTGTTGAAAAATAGGTGTTTTTTACTTTCAATTTTTGGTCAAGGAAGTAAGTGTTTTTGAAAAAAAAAAACAAAAACCTTCCGATAGGAAATTGCACGTGGAACAAGATTGTTCATAACTATTTTTCAATTTTGAGGCTTATTTGAGGAGATATTCACGAAAAACCTGTTTTTAACAGACATTTACCCCTCCCGTGTGGGTAGCGGAGGGTTGTGGGGGTGTCTATGTTAGTAGGTATGTTGTGTGGTGGACCATTCAGAACGTAAAACGCGAAAAAATCAGGATTTAATTTTTGGGGGGTCAACTCCTAAAATGACTGGACTATAGCCCTTTTTTTCAATATGAAATTTTTTAGACACCTTGTAAATCCACATTTCGACAAAAATTACCAAAGGAGGGATTTTTTCGCTTTTGCTGCTGGGGTTCAATTCGAGACCCTGTAATACATTGGTAATTATGGTACAATAATTTTTTTTAATATTTAAAAATTTTTAGTAAAGATCCATTTTTAAGCTTTCCTCTGATGAATTTTGTGATTTCCAGTTTTGATTTTTTTACGGTCGATTCACGCTAATGCAAAAATCAATTTTTAAAAAAATTTTCAACCTTTTTTCAAAACAAATCCATTGTATACTACCTAGGTAACCTTAGGGATATTTAGGTAATTACGTTTTTAAGTAAAAATTTTAAGGTTTCATCCGAAAATAGAAACAGGTCAGTTTTTAAAGTTTATGTATTCAAATCGTTTTTATAAGTAAATAAGTATTTCTTTTGATTAATTTTTTTGTACGCGTCAGCTACTCAGCTAAATTCATTAAAATTACTTTCGTTTATTTTTCCCAAAAAAACAAATATTTAAAAAGTAATAATTGAAATTTTTAATTGAGCTCATCATTTTTCTTTAGTAATTTATTCAAATTTACATATTTTTTGAATTTATTTTATTATAAGTAGGTGCTTATTAAGTAAGCAAAGTATACAAAATAATCTATTATATTTTTATGAAAGTAACTATTTCGTCGCTTCCTTTGTTCAATTTTTGTCGCCAATTAAAATTAGGTACCTGTTCCTACACTTTGGTATTTTGATAATTATATCTATACTCGGTATACTATAGTACATATTTACCTAATAATCAAAGATTTCGTAACAGAAAAGAAATCAAAGAAAGTAAGATTCGTTCTTACAGCTGTGTTTAAAAAAATTGAAAAAGTTGTGTAACATTTTCTTACTCTATGATTTTGTTAATTGTATCGGTCAAGTAATTTTTCCGTAAGTTTACAAGGCCTGGTTTTTATGAGCACCAGCTTTCTACCTTGACACGAATGTGTAATCAATTGAAAAAAAAATCACCTGAAACCAGACGTAGAATTCGAAAATAAAACAAACAATCCGGACTTTTTTATTCCTTGCTATCGTATCCATAATTTTATACAGATTTTTAAAATGAAATTACGAAATTTTGAAGATGCAGTAATTTAAAATTGCGAGTAGGTAATTTTTATGTTCGGAAAATCTTCTATTTTCAAATTTTAATACGTGATTGCTGATTAATCTCTCATTCCGAATCAGTGAAAAATCTCTGATAAACAGTCAGAATTACAGCACAGGAAAAATAAGTGAAATTCGCTGATTTTCAGCGATTTTTCACTGAGTTTTCGTGAATTTTTACTGATTTACAGTGATTTTCTTTCACTGACTTGCTTTCAGTGAAAAAATCACTGATTTATTACTGTGCTGCAATTATGACTGTTTTTTAGTGATTTTTGATAAAATTTCACTGATTCAGAAATGAGAGAGTAGGAAGTATCTCCTATCTGATAGCAAAATTTTGGTTCGAAATGAAAATAGAATGCATAAACCTACCTACTTCGAGAAATTATCCAAAAATAATCCTTATTCAAAATTTTAGGTGTTAAGTTCGTTTTTTTAAATTTTCAAGTTTTTGAAAATTTAAATCTACACATCCCGATCGATGGTCTTTCAAAATAAAAATTTAATCTAAACAAGTCAAAAAGCTAAAATTTAGCATAGGTACATCAAATTTGAACTTCCTAAATAACTTCAGAGTGTCTAACAAACATGACCAGCTCCAAAACAGGACCAAAACAGGACCTTCAACAATACCTTTTGAAAATAGATACTGATAAATTTTGTAACCCCCCCAAAAAAAAAAAATTAAATTAAATTAAACCTATTATGAAAACATTTTTGAAAAAAAAAATCAATAACTGTTAGAAATGAGTATAAATTTATTTTTAAAATTCTAGAATAGGGAAGCTGGGTACGTGTCTACTAATTTTTAAAAATCAAAATTCGCGATTTTTCGCGACATTTTCTAGACCTTTCAAAACATGCTTCAAATTCGCCCAAAGACCCCCCTCCCCCTCCCCCTTGCGTACACTTGTTTTAAAGGAAATTTCAAGCACTTTTTAGTGCCTACCCCGCAAATACTCTTTTTTTTAAATAGCAAATTGAAAATTAAATGGATTTTATACCTTATTACGTTTTAAGGAAAATGATTATTCAACACCAATGAAGAGAAGATAAAATTTTCGAAAAAAATCGAAATTTCAAAGACAAATTTTTACGTTGTAGAATGAATTGTGTGGAATAGAAAGGGAAAAAGTCCAGTCCATTATTTTGAGAATTACCTGTGTAAACATATCAAAGAGCCCGAGCGAAGCAAGGGCGAAATTTTTTGAAGAAAAAGGCATCTAGAAATTGAAATTTCTGCTTTTTTCATGCTATTTTTTTGATTTCCAAAATACAAGTTAGGTACTCTCTCATTCTGAATCAGTGAAAAGTCACTGATAAACAGTCAGAATTGCAGCACAGGAAAAATCAGCGAAATTCACTGGTTTTTCAGTTAATTTTCACTGATTTTTCAGCAAATTTTATGAATTTCACTGATTTTCCAGTGATTTCTGTCGCTGATTTATTTTCAGTGAAAATTTTTTCACAGATTTTCTCCTGTGCTGCAATTCTGACTGTTTCTCAGTGATTTTCCATAATTTTCACTGATCTATAAATGAGAGAGTAAATATTTTGTAGAGCTCCCCTCCATCCAAAACATCTACGTACCTACAGAAATTTTTAAAATTCCATTCGAAATTGTCTCCTTTACTTGAGAATTTTAAATTGTAAGGGTGTCTAACAAACTTTCAAAACCTCAAAACAGAACCTTCAACAGGACTTTTAAAAACCGGTACTAATAAATTTTGTACCCCCCCCCCCCCCTGTTAAGAAATGAATTTTCGAAAAGATCAAAATAAGGAAGATACATTGAAAAGAAAAAATATGTAAATTCACTGATCCCGAGCGAAGCGAGGGGGAAATTTTTGAAAAAAGGATACCCACAATATGATCATCATTAGGTAAAATTCGTAATTTTTTTTCGTGTTTTGTTCTAACTTCCAAAAAGAATTAATTGTCAAGGCTGAAAAAAAAGAAGTTTTGTTGGTACGTGTAAATTTACTGAGCCCGAGCGAAGCGAGGGCGAAAATTTTTGAAGAAAAAGGCATTTAAAAGTTGAAATTTCTTCAGACACCCTGTATTATCTCTTATCATCTTACACAGTGTAGTCACGGACGATATTTCAAATATTAGCTATTTATTTTGGCGGGTGGGATCTCAAAATTGTTACAAAACAGGACTTTTCGCTGAAAAAGCCCCAAAACAGGACCTTAACAGGACCAACAGGACCTTTCAGCCCAAAACAGGACCAACAGGACCAACAGGACCTGTTAGACATCCTGAACTTGGAACCGGCTTCTAGTCGATCTGGAATGTCTTGAAAATGTTCAGCGGGTTTGAAAAAAAGCTCATAAAAGAGGTTCAAATGAACTTTAGCTTTCACAAATTTGGATTACTCGTAGTGATAACCTATTTTATTGATTAACGCTCAATTTTTCGAAAATTGTAACTGCTTAGTCAAATCTAGGTTTTTTCCAATTTTCATCGAAAATGTTTGCTGAAGAAAAATATGGCTTGACCCAGCAGAACGAATTAGGTATGGAAAATTGTACTTCAGTCGTTCAAATCACCAATATGAGTAATTCACGGTTATAGGTACTCAAGTTCATTTGGGCCCTTTTTATGGACTTTTTTCAAAGGTGAAGAATGCAAAATTTTTCTGGAAACTACAGTCCAGCTTGAAACTGCTTCTAATAGATTTAAGAGATAAGTTTTTATAATTTTGATTATTATCAATTTTTACATTTTGCAGGACCATGAAGTAGGTAATTTTAAATTTTCAAAAACTTACAAAAATTCGAAAATTGAATTTCAACAGCCGAAATTTTTGATGGTGGTTCTTTGGATGTTCTTTCGATATTTGTTTCAACCCGAAATTTTACTGTCAGTTCGTACAATGAAGTAAATAGAAGAATGATTTTTGATCAGAGAGATATTAATAATACTTACAATAAGCAAGTAGGTAAGTTTATTTTTTCAATTTTTTAACTTTCGAATTCTCCGCATCACTACATTATTTAGTTGTAGTTATACCTCAAGAATACAATTTTCTAGACCCTTAACATAGAAAAAATCGGTACCTATGAAGATAATACATTTTTCAAAAAATACATTGGCAATACTTCGTAAATAAGTAATTAAACAAAATTGACACACTGCGTCATGTGAAAATCGAAAATTCGACTTTTGATTAGAAAGTATTAGGTACCTAAGTAATAGGTATCTAAGTAAGTAAGAATACAAAAAACGCAAAAAAGAACGTAAACGAGCTATCTCGAACTTATTTTTCGGTCTTGAAAAAAATATTCACTTATTATAATTTCCCTGTTTCAATTGTGAACAGAAAGTGATTGCAATGGAACCAATCTAATACGAAAAAAGTAAAAAGAAAATTGTTGTTCAGGAATCAAAAACAAATTCGTCAAACTCTGAGATGAAAAAAAAATTGAAACGCCTCACTTTGAATTAGAACAATCTCGACAACTTTTTCTATCATGACACAGCTCATCTTTGGAAATAAAAATTGCAAAATGAAGTACAAAGGTGGAAATTTTGTAGAATAATTTTGTCTAAAAATTGCTGAATATTAAATAAAAAATCAATAACGGATGCATAGAGTACCATACCTAAATATTGTAAAAAATTCACTATAGGTAATTGCTAGGATAACAAGAAGTAGGTAAATTTTTCTCATTAATCGAATTTGATTCATTGCTCGCGCTTATTGTACTAATTTGACAGCTAAAAGTGTAAACAATGCAGCAAAATGAAACTAAATCAAAATATGCCGTCATTAAAATTTTCCACAGTTTACAGCATGACCACATTTCGATCGAAAATTATGAATTTCATTGATGGGCTTTATTTTAAAATATCGTATTCATTCGACCATGTCGGTGAACTGGATTCCGTACATTTTATTCAAATATAATATCCTATTTCTTGGATCTTAAATGTCAGTCGCAGGTCCAAAGGAAAGAAAGGAAATCTCCCTTTTGTAATTTTTCCAAATGATACTCTAAGTATAAAATATGTGTATTTTGGTAAGTTTCTTCAAAAACCAGTTAGTGCTCTCTAAATTATAAATCAATGAAAATCTTTGAAAAATCCGCGAAAATTCGCTGAAAAACAGTGAATTTCACTGATTTTTCCTATGCTGTAATTCTGACTATTTATCAGTAACTTTTCACTGATTCAGAATGAGAGAGTAATTTTTCTACGATGCAAATTTCATTTTTTTAAATTTTCTGGCAATGTTTCGCTTTTTCTTGAAAAAAATTCAAAAAAATTCACCTCCCCCCCCTCCTCCATCTTTGTCTAGATTCACGCCTGCAAATGTACAGCGTTGAATTAAAAGATCGTGCTTCAATGAAGAGCTTGAAAAATGACCCCGTCACAATCTGATTAATGTTGAACCGTATTTTTTACAGTACTTTTCGTTCGTTTCTTTTAATTAAAGTTTTCTTTTACTTTGCATCTCGTTGTATGACACCTTGCACCTTGGTCAAATATTAAAAAACCGATTTATCAGTTGTATTATGACCAACTGTTTCGTATCGACTATTTTTCAAGTACCTAGGTAAAAAATAATCTAAAAAACATGGAGCATTGACGTCATCATCGTCGTATATCTTCTTTTTTTTCAAGATTTCGGGTAAGCCTACAACACCTGTGGTTGTACTTTTAGGGAGAAATAAGGTCGACAGAACTAAAATAAGGACATTGTACAATCAATCAACGCGATAAAGACGAGGCCAAAGAAAACTTCAAATTCAGAATTGTGTAGTACCTATACTATACTCATTTCAGCTAAAAACCGGCCCTAACTCCAAAAAAATAGCAAAAAAAGGAAGTTTCGTATAAGCTCACTCGAGTAAGCATTTCAACATGCCGCAACTTTCCTAAATTCGGTGAGTATTTTGCCCCCTTTTGATGGGCGAGGGGGTTCAAATTTTGGTTTTTCGGCAATAACTTACGAAATTGCGCATTTACGAGAAAAAGTTGGAACAAAAATAATTGTAGAGCATTAAAAATAAACATTTTTTTATTTACAATTTTTCCCTGCAATGTCATTAAGGGAGGGCTGGGGCCTAGAAAAAACAATTTTGAAAATTTACCATTAACATAATAAATTACCAAAAATTGGATTAATCGACTTTCAGGAGCGGTTCTTCTGCATAGTTCACCCTATTACTATGTATAATAAGAAAAATGTATAACTGACACCTCATCTCAAAGTGGGAGATGGACCCTCTGTGAAAAAAATCGCATTTTCACTCAAGAGCAGCTCAGCTACAGTGAAAAATTCGAAAAATTGGTTCTTAGAAACCTTATAGAACGTCAAAAGACGAACATTTTCCTTTTTTTTACGTGGTCGGTCTTGGGGGTGAGCTAATGCAAAAAGAAAAAAAACAGCGTTTGAAATTTTTTTCATAAACTCAATGAATTAATCACGCATGTGTAAGCCTGGTATAAAATCTTGCGAAACGATAGTCAAACAAGGGAGATTTTCAGGGTTTCATGGGCTCTGAACTCGATTTTAATAATAATTTAACCCCTGGGCCCAGATTGAGCCTCAAAAGATAGATTCAATTTGGGTCCAGTGATCAAATTATTATAAAAATCAAGTTCAATGCCCACGAAAATCTCAGAACCCGACTTGTTTGACTATCAGTTCGCTAGATTTTATACCATGCTCACACATGCGTAATATTTATTGAGTTGATAGAAAAATTTTGTTGAAAAATTTTCAAACGCTGGTTTTTTTCTTTTTGCACCGACCATGTAAAAAAAAGGAAAATTAAATGTTCGTCTTTCGACGTTCTATAAGGTTTGTAAGAACCAATTTTTCGAATTTTTCACTGTAGCTGAGCTGCTCTCGGGGGAAAATGTGACTTTTTCTACATAGGGTTCATACTCTCACTTTGAGATGAGGGGTCGGTTAGACATTTTTCTTATTCTACACAGTAATATGATGTACTATGCAAAAGAACCGCTCCTGGAGTTCGATTAACCCAATTTTTGGTAATATTTGGCAACGTCGTATTATCGCATTGATAATCAAAAGGGAAAAATTCAAAACGAAAAAAAAATCATTTTTTTTTCAAAATCACCTGTTTTCGGGTCAAAAATATGTTATAAAGTGGAAGAAATTTTTCCTCTACATAGCGCAGTTTTGACCCCAAAAATGACGATTTTCAAAAAAAAAGAGGGGGTTTGGTTTCGTTTTACATTTTCTTACGTAGCTCGGCCGGAATTCGATCTTTTGAGATGAAGTCAACGCTAAAATTATGTGATGGGATGTACGAAAAAAAAGTCCCACGCGGGTACGAGCCTTAAAACGCAAGCTTGGTCACCGGTCAGTGCTAAACGGGGGCTAAGTCCAAATGTCTTTTTTGGCCATATCTCCGGTACATTTGAAAAAAAAATTCCGTAATAGGCTTAAAAGTCGTCTCTAGTAGTCCCCTTTCAATGCCCTAAAACATGTTTTCCACCGATTTATAGTTTTAAAATAAAACTGTTTTTTTTTTCGTTTCTTGAAAAACGCAAAAAATGGACTTGACCGCCGTTTAGTTCTGACGTGTTCAACTTGTTTCAACTTTTTTTTTCTTAAGTGCGTAATTTCGAAAGTAACAGCCAAAAAACTCAAAATTTGAACCCCCTTGCCCCCAACAGGAGTATAAAATACTCACCGAATGTAGGGAAGTTTGGGCATGTTGAAATGCATACCTTAATGGGCTTATATATGAAACTTTCTCTTTCTGCTAATTTTTTTGGGGGTAAAAACGTGAAATAAAAATTAACTGATACGAAAAATTAAATGTTCGCGAAGTTAGCTTGCAAGATGATCTTCGTCTTGGAAACGCGGTAGGCGAATTTACACGTAGCAAGTAAATATAACTTACGTTAAAACCGGTTCATTCGGGACTATTACGATGTCTTGAAGTAGAGGGTACCTTCGGGAGTACCTTAGACGCTATTACCCAAAATAAAGTGAGGAGAGGAGGTGGTCAAAACAATTGTTATATCGCAGGTACTGAATAATTATTTTTCGCCAAGTCACGCTGAAAACCTGCTGCCATATCGATGGGCACATCTCGAAGAGGACCACAAGGTCCACTTCTGGTGAAATTTCCAACCACTTTCCATGCATAGGAGGGGAGGGGGAATTTTCGCAAGATGATAACTACTTTTTGAAGTTTTAATTTTTTGCTTAGTCATGCAAACAACCTGCCGGGATATCGATAGGTACACCTCATAGAGGACCCCAAAATGCAGTTCTGGTGAAATTTTGAACCACTTTCTATGCATAAGAGGGGAGGGGGAATTTTTTAATGACGAATTCTGAACTGAATTCATCAGTTTTTATTTTTTGCTGAGTCATGCAAACTACCTACCGCGATATCGATAGGTACATCTCATAGAGGACCCAAAAGTGCACTATTGATGAAATTTTGAACCACTTTTTATGCATAGGAGGGGAGGAGGGATTTTTTAATGACGAATTCTGAACTGAATTCATCAGTTTTTATTTTTTGCTGAGTCATACAAACAACCTGCCGCGATATCAATAGGTACATCTCATAGGGGACCCCAAGGTGCACTTATGGTGAAAATTTGAACCACTTTCTATGCATAGGAGGGGAAGGGGATTTTTTTTGGCAAAAAATAGAAATTTTTAAAAACAGTTAAATCTTTAAAAAATCTCCCCTCCACTCCTATGCATAGAAAGTGGTATAGTGCACCTTGAGACCCTCCACAAGATGTGCTCATCGATATCGCGGCAGGTTGTTCGCATGACTCAGCAAAAAAAAAAACGATGAATTCAGTTCAGAATTCATCATTAAAAAATCCCCCTCTCCTCCTATGCATAGAAAATGGTTCAAAATTTCACCATAAGTACACCTTGGTATCCTCTATGAGATGTGTCTATCTATATTTCTGCAGGTTGTTTGCATGACTCGGCAAAAAATAAAAACTGATGAATTCAGTTCAGAATTCATCATTAGAAAATTCTCCCTCCCCTCGTATGCATATAAAGTGGTTCAAAATTTCACCATAGGTGCACCTTGGGGTCCTCTATGAGATGTACCTATCGATATAGTGGCAGGTTGTTTGCATGACTCAGCAAAAAATGAAAACTTCAAAAAGTAGTTATCATCTTCAGGAAATTCTTCTTCCCCTCCTATGCATAGAAAGTGGTTCAAAATCTCACCATAAGTGCACCTTGGGGTCCCCTATGAGATGTACCTATCGATATCCCGGCAGGTAGTTTGCATGATTCAGCAAAAAATAAAAACCGATGAGTTCAGTTCAGATTTCGACATTAAAATTTTCTCCCTCCCCCTCCTATGCATAGAAAGTGGTTCAAAATTTCACCAGAAGTGGACCTCGGGGTCCTCCGCGAGATGTGTCCATCGATATCGCGGCAGGTTGTTTGCATGATTCAGCAAAAAATTAAAACTTCAAAAAGTAGTTATCATCTTCTGAAAATTCCCCCTCCTCTCCTATGCTTGGAAAGTGGTTGGAAATTTTCGAGATGTGCCCATCGATATGGCAGCAGGTTTTCAGCGTGACTTGGCGAAAAATAATTATTCAGTACCTGCGATATAACAATTGTTTTGACCACCTCCTCTCCTCACTTTATTTTGGGTAATAGCGTCTAAGGTACTCCCGGAGGTACCCTCTACTTCAAGACATCGTAATAGTCCCGAATGAACCGGTTTTAACGTAAGTTATATTTACTTGCTACGTGTAAATTCGCCTACCGCGTTTCCAAGACGAAGATCATCTTGCAAGCTAACTTCGCGAACATAAAATTAATGGTCTATGAAATAAAAATACGCATCAGTAAGTAAGTGAATTCTTTTCGCATTGTTTAGGTTTTCAGCACCATACTGATGATTTTTAAACTAATTCATCATGTATGTTTTTTTAAATTCGTAAAATCAAAAAAGTTCGCGCTCACGAGAACAGGAAACTACAATTTTTTTAGATTTTACTTTATTTTTTAAATGTAGCAAGACATATTTGTGATGATGGAGGGGGGGGGGGGAGTTAAAACTGCTCAAAATTTCATCGAATCATAATAGAAGCTCTACAATTTCACAAATTGGTAAAGAAAAAGTCCACAATGAATAACACCCACTATTGGGAAACATTTCATCAAACTGACTGAAAAACAGACGACTTTCCTCAATTCTTTCAATATTTGAGGCAGGAGGAAGCATTAAAATACTTCAAGTTTTATATTTGAATGGAATACAGAATATAACATCGAAATATATCAATATTATTGAAAGAAGAATGAATTTAATCTATCAATGAAGCAGAATAAGAACGAAAAAATAAAATATAGGTATCAAAATATAAGATGCAAAAAAAGAAAATCGAGGTAAATGGTTATTAATCTTCATTTCAAAAAAATGTTTGATAAATTTTCAACAACTCAGAGCAGCTTTCAAATAGATACCTTCAGTCCTACACACTGAATAAAGCAGATAATAATTCAAGTGTGTTTTTTTTTTCTATCACATTCAATACATACGAAAGAAATAAATAAATTAATAAAATCCATACAATATTTCCATTCCCAATCTTACCACAAACATGCATCACCCCCTCTTGCCCACTTCCAAAGGCCCATTACTCGACAGAAAAATCCAAAGACTAAACTTAAGCACCACTTCGTAGAAAAAAGAACTAGGTACAGTACGTATAATAAGCATGGCATTACATAACGTAAATTAAAAACTAATGCCTTAATATATATTTTGATTTTACGTCAAATCTATGTCACAGGTAGTTTTCTCAAGGTAACCATAATACAGGTATAATCCTTAGATTTACAGCGACACTTCAAACAAATCAGGAAAAATTTAGCTATTACGGTGGTATAAATTATTGACACCTGAGGTATGCGTGTTGTCTTTCTAATCGAGTATTACCATACCAAAGATGATTTTCCCATCGAATGCATCTCTCATTCCTTTCTATACTTTGGGTTTATTCCAAAATCTTCCGATACATCCGGCTCGTCCAAGTCGAATTTTTTTCCATTCCGATTTGAGCGACGAAAATTTTCGAAATAAATCGATACAGTTGGCGATTTCTTCGAAAATCTATTCGAAATAAGTATTTGTAATTGCATCGAAATCGAATTTCGTATCCACTTGAAACCAGTTTAGGTTTAAGTTTTTTCTCAGAATGTTATTACCGAGTTAACTCAGCAGTTAGCCAGCAAAGCATTATTCAATGCCAACGTCGAGCTCGTAGACCGGTTAATTCGAAAATTTAATTTAATTGAAAACCGAAACGCGGGAAATGTAATTTCCTCGTCGTCTTGAAGGTACAAATACAACGTATGCACATTTTAAAACGAATTGTCAGATTTGATCGTGTGTATGGGTTTCATTCACGTGCATGTGAAGAGTGAAGTGAAATCATACTTACGAGAAATCGAGTAGATAGTGGAAAAATTCATATGAAGATTTCCAGGTAAATAATTTTGATAAGGTTTTGTAAAACTTCAATTTGTGTTTATAAACTACGATTGAAGATTGCAAAAAACATATTTTATTTTCCTCCAAAAGATAAATAACATATTTTAGCTATGATACCTATTGATAAACTATTCGTCTTTCTTAAAATATTACAGTGATGGGAAACTGAAACTGAAAAACTGAAACTGAAACTAGAACTGAAACTGAAATTATGAAAACTGAAACTGAAGTTTGAATTTTTTTGATTTTCTATTTTATTACACAGGTCGACACGATTTTACCAAAAAAAATTATTTCACATTACTTCAAAATTTTCTTCAAAATTTTCCCATCCAGAATTTTTTTTCATTGAAAATTTTTAATCGTGAAATTTATTCTTAATTTTTTTCGTACCTTAATATTTGTTTTCAAAATTTTTACCAAATCTTGATTTCTTGTTGACACTTTTCAACTCATGAAATTTTTTCTCATGATTTTTTCCAACTATTTTCTCAAACCTTCTACCTCGAATGAATTTTCATTGTGCTCTTTTGAATTCAAAAAATTATTTTTCCAACCCAAAACTTTTCTCAATTTTTGTCAACTTTGAATTAATTTTTCTCATAAATTCTAAATTTTGTTTCCCACTTTCCCACTCAAAGAAATTTTTAATGTTAATAAATGAATGAAACTAAATCGATTTTTTATGGGTGGAAAAGTGGAAAACAAAATTCAGAATTTATTAGAAAAATTAATTCAAAGTTGAAAAAATTGAGAAAAGTCCAAGTTTGGAAAAATAATTTTGAATTCAAGTGAAAAAAAAAATTCTCAGACAAATGCAGAGTAAGAAATGATTTGAGAGAATAATTCAAGTTGGAAAAAATTATGAGAAAAAATTTTAAGAATTGAAAAATGTCAACAAAAAATAAAGATTTGGTAAAAATTTCGAAAAAAAATAATTATTAAGATACAAAAAAAATTAAGAATAAATTACTTATCAGAAAGAAAAAATATTTAAAAAAATGATTCGTAAAATGATAAGAAAAGTACAAATTCGTAAAATGATGAGAAAAGTACAAAAATTTCAAATCACGAATCACAGAAATGATTCGAAGGAATTACGAATCACGAATCATAAGTTACAACAGCTTAAACTTTTCTAAATTCTGTAAAAAAATCACATTTTTTGTGCCTTGCCTACCAAAAAGGGACATTTCTACCAAGATGGGAACTCGCTAAATTTTGGTGATCAATGACGATGTACCTCAAAAAAACAAGAAAATGTTAAGTAAACGCAACTACTTTCTCCACCAAAGAGAAAATTACCATCCGAATTGTCAGCTCACTGAGCTCACACATCCAGAAAAACATTTCAACTACTCGATATTCAGCATCACCTTCGCAGTTGACGCCTGACGCGTCGATGTCGATTTATGTAGCTACCACAGACGAACCATACGCGCGAATGTATAAAAAGTATAAATGTACTATATCGAATGAAAAGTATAATGCATTTTCTCCACTGGGAACACGTATCGAATTTCAATACATTTTCAAATAATAAGACAGGTATATAACATGGCTGAGTATAAATACGTGAATATACATACACAAATACCTAAGTAAAAGCTACACATTCGAACGTATGAAAAAACCTTTTGTGATTTCGAGAGGATAAGGTTCACCACATTGCATATATGAAATCTTAAGTGCTTTTTTTGTACCGACGAAGGAAAAAAAAGGATGGAATTGTTAGCGCGTGATTTGAGTTTTTATAATACTTCCAGAAAAAAAAGCAAGCGAATGTAGAAAGATGAAGAAAAAAAAAGAAGACCGCGAGTGTTGGTTTTTGTTATAAAACTAGCGGCTCGTTTCACGATACAGGAATGGTCTTCTGACCATTGGTATGATTAATGGTATGCTAGGAATTTCGCTGGTCATCCCTTAGGATTCCAGGTAGGCGAAATTAAAGTGAAAGTGTGAAGGTGAAGAATGATTCTTTACAAGAACCTAATCCAATGAACTTCTATGCCTAAATCATTTTTATAAAAACAATCAGTGTTGAGATATTGAAATTGCTGTTTTTCCTAAATCGAAACCTACAGTTTCTCTCATTTTTCCACAGAAAATCATAAATTTTTCACGTTTCTTTCATAAAATTCATGAATTTTCCACGTTTTCCCTTCTTTTATTCATAAATTCATAAATTTCCCACGTTTTCTCCCCTTTTTTTCATCAATTCTCAAATTTGCCACGTTTTTCCTTTCAATTTTTTTGAAAATAAATTTGATTTCTTCATAGTAAAAGTTGTTTGGGTAGGGGCCAGACTCTAGCTACAAAAAAAAGTCTCGTGAAATACCAAAAAATTCAAAAAATTTACTTTTCCTTTTTTTCGCCACATTAGGCAAATTTTCCATTCTTCCCCTTTTTTGGTACGAAACCGAACCCAAATTCTTATAAAAATACTAAAAAACTCATAGAAATTTGTATTTTCCCCTTATTTCCGCTCCATTGGGCAAATTTCCCATTTTTCCTCTTTTTCGATCAAATTTCTCACAATTTCCCTTTTGCACATCTCTTCCCTTTTCACTTGAAAATTCCCACGATATGGAAATTTCCTACACCCCCTTTTTTTCAACAATCCTCAAATTTTCCAGGGTTTTCCTTTCATTTTTTTAAAATAAATTTTATTTCTTCATAGGAAACGTTGTTTGGATAGGGGTCAGACTCTAGCTACGAAACCAAATTCTTGTGAAATACCAAAAAATTCAAAAAATTTACTTTTTCTTTTTTCTCACTACATTAGGCAAATTTCCCATTTTCCCCCCTTTTTGATACGAAACCGAAACCAAATTTTTGTAAAAATACTATAAAATTCACAGAAATTTGTATTTTTTCCTTTTTTTCGACCAAATTTCTCACAATTTTTTTCCCCATCTCTTCCCTTTTCACTTGAAAATTCCCACGATATGGAAAATTTTCCACGATATCCCAACACTGAAACAATATCTATTCTATGGCAAAAAAATAAGGCAATTCGCAGACAAAATTATTACATTGCAAACCTCAGGTGTCAGGTAGGAATTGGTAACCTGCCCGGAGTCTTATGTACAAAGATGAAGGAAGAATCAGCGTGGGTAGGGGTACAAGGTATCACACATTTCGTATGGTTTCCGTACCAGCGACGTCGATATTTCGAACACATGATTGATATTATTAAACGCTACAGGTGGCCTATAAAAGGTTAGGTCAGTGAAACATTCTTTAACAGACTTGTTGGCTACGAGTCTCCTCGGTCGCCATATTTGAATATATTTCCTAGGAGGGGTTCGCTGTTCGCTGTTCGGGTCTTTCTGAAGAGAATTTAATGCGCGACGACTGCATTCCGAATATCTCCAGCCAGACTGCATGGTTCCAAGAAATCACACACCCCAAAGTGTTTCTCGTATCGTATCTATGCACCCTTCTCATCGATGGCATTTCGACAAACGACCAGATATAAATTTCATTTAGTAACGCTGCTTTGTATATTTCGAGCTGGACTTATGAATGGGTTTCGTCAAACGATCCCTCGCCATCGTCCGCAACTCCTGATACGATGACAATTTTACCAACCACTGTCGAAATTTTTTCCAACCTTATTCATTTACACGATTCCAGCTTCATGTCGCGAGTCGGTCCGTTTTAAAAGAACATTATCTTTTATTGTTCTGAATTTTAAATTAAGAATACACGGTGCTCCTAGTGAGCTAAATAATAGCTATATTCCGAATATGCCCCTCGTCGCCAACATCTCTACGTATTTCTGGGTACATTACATGGCAATACGACTATCGTATCTATGGCTCACCTACAAATACGGTAGCTCTTGTACAGGTCGTTATAAACAGGCTTAAGATATGTCTTACAAAGCGATGAATATTAACGAGAGTTAATAACAGTTTTCTTACGCTTGTAAACTTTAACAGATGTCATTTGATGTAAGCGTTGTTTATAATAATCTCTATAAGGCTTATCTATACTGTTGTAAATGACTAACCGACATTATCTCGAACAAGTTTTTTTCTTCATCTTACTCCAAGCCTTACGTATAGATCTTATGTACCTACAAGAAGCTTGTGGCCCGTATATCCGAGTATATTGATATAATACACTCGCTTCTGAACACCTCTCGCGCTTATAGCCCGGCCATCGTACGATGATAAATGCATATTGATATGTAATTATCTAGTTAAACAGCACACACCGTATGGGTAGGTAAGGTAGGGCAACGCCATGTCGTATTATCTACACCGTAACGTAGTAGATTAGTTGATTTAGGATGCTGTGGCCCATTCAACTTTGTATGAGTAGTAAAATGTATAAATATATGTTTGTTGGATTGGATCATCGTCTTTGGTGTACCTACGATTTTTTTATGATAAGTAAAGGCCACGGTTTGTGTAGGATTGCTGTGGGTAGGAGATGTGAGGTAGGGTGGGCCGAAAACCCGAAATTTTTGGATGAAGATAGGGAGACTCGAGCATTGAAATTTTTGAAAATTGGCAAAAAAAATTATGATCTTAAGCTGTTTTTTCAAACCATCAAAAATTAGTGTTGGGCGCCCAGGGAAAAATCTTCAGGTATGGATCAGGTATGAGCATGACTGGATCACCCTGCTCAGGCCTGATCGGAAATGAAAAATGGCCGTGATTGAGCATGCCAAAGCAGGCCTGGCTTCTAACAATGGAAATTTATTCAAAAACTTTATTTTTATTGTCCCGCTCATCACAAATTGATAATATATTTTTTGTTGTAGAGGGAGAAAAACGCTACTTTATTCCCTCTCGCGGTGCTTCAATTCGCGTTTTTCTCCCTCTAAAACGAAAAATATAGTATGCAACTCGGGAAATAACTTATTTTCGACGATTTTGAGTTATTTCCCTCGCTTCGCTCGGGCAATAACCCTCAAAATCCGTCGAAAATCACTTTATTTCCCTAGTTGCATAATATACTATTTTAGGACTTTCAATATAATTGTATTTATTAATATTATCTACTTTTTTTCATGTTGATACTTAATTAATTTAATAAGGGTAAGGTTGCCATATTTCGACCACTTTTTTTCAAACTTCCACCAATCGAAAACTTTTTGAGGTAGAAACGTCGAAAATGGCTTAAAAAATACCTTGACCCTTCCTTCATCACTCCCTAAAATTTTGAGCCGATACAATTATTTTTTGTATTTTTGCGATTTTTTTCTGAGGGAACTCAGAAATCTATTTTGAAATTTTGGGTTCCTAATTTCGACCACCAGCTGATTTCGCCAGCATAGAGCGGAATCTACCCGAAAAGAGTTTTTCCATATTCTTCTTTCACAGATAAACAAAATGAGACCAAAACGACAACCCTACAGCCAAAACTCGGGAGAAAATCAGAAAAAACAAAATCGCATTCAAAAAACAGATTACATAAGATATATAGCTGGTTGAAATTAGGGCACCTCAAACAATTTGAACTTTGGTGAAAATTTTTATTGCGTACCTCCAGTTGTTTTCAAAAACGATGATTTTATCGAAATCTGACACCATGCCCCATCACAATTCACAATTATTTGGTAGAATTTATTTAAAAAATTATTCATAATTTGAGATCAAAGAATACGTAAAAAAAATTTTCACCTATGTGATTTAGTTTTCTTCAATTTTCTCCGCTAATTTTTGGTCTCAAATTGTTCATTTATGAAAAAGGAACATGAAAAAAAATTTTTCTTATAGATTGCGTCCATAGCGGCCGAAATCGGCCGGTGGTCGAAGTTAGGGCACTTTACTTTTAAGTACCTACATATATATATAATTTAAAATATTTTATTTTTGTTTCATTTAATTTTATGTATATATTTTTTGATAATATAATTTAGGTATATAAAAAATCAACTATGAAATAGATATGCATGATAGAAAACTGTCTGAGCTACAATTGAACCGTGTTAAGTTAAAAGCGACCAAGCGACAAATTTGAAAGCGCTGAAGTTTTAATGTATTTCTCACAGGGAGCATAAAATAAGCTCCTGATAGATTAATGTTACTAGAGTTCATATTTCTCATACGTATTATCCCTTCTTCAACTTTTTTAGAAGTTATTGTACTTTCAAGTTTGGTTTTTGGTGAAATTATTAATGTCACTTAGTCCCTTTTGATTTAACACAGTTTAATTTTGTATCTCTGTGTTTTCTGTTAAAACTGTGTTGTCTTTGTACAAGATATAAGTTGAGTATACTCTGATACACATTTTGGCAAAAAGGATATAATTTTTATTTTACTATTTTTTTGATCTTTTCTTACATCTAGTTTGGGATATTAGAATTTGGTTTTAAGTGTCAGAGCCAAATGATCAATTGTGTTCCCTCTTTACTTCCTGATTCATGACTATTTTATTAAGCAATTTTTAAGAATTTTCAATTTTGCTTTGGTTTGAGATATCCTTCAAAATGTGATATCACCTATGATCCTCGCCTACGCAAAGAAATAATTTATTGGAAATATGTATCATATAGTTTCTATTTTACTGTATTTTTAATTTTTTCTTATTCGGGATATTAGAATTTGGTTTCAAGTGTCAGAGCCAAATGATCAATTGTGTTCCCTCTCCACTTACTGATTCATGACCTTTTTATTGAGCATTTTTTAAAAGAATTTTTAATTTTGCTTTGGTTTGAGATATCCTTCAAAATGTGATACCACCTATGATCCTCGCCTACACAAAGAAATAATTTATTAGAAGTATGTGTCTTAAAAAAGAAACTTCAAATCAAAAATTTAACAACACTCGACAAACAAAAAATTTCCTAAGCTACAATTTTAAATCTTTTTGTTTTCTGCTAAAACTGCTTGGTCTTTATTTAAGATAATTATAAGTTTAGCGTACTCTGATACACATTTCGGCAAAAGGGATATAATTTCTACTTTATTATTTTCTTGATTTTTTCTTACATCTAGTTTGGGATCTAAAAATTCAGTTTCCAGTGTCAGAGCTGAATGATCAATTGAGTTCACTCACCACTTGCTGATTCATGATTATTTTATTGAGCAATTTTTGAGAATTTTTAATTTTGATCAAATTAACAAAAATTTACTTTGTTTTTGAGGTATCCTTTGAAATGTGATATCACCTATGATCCTCGCCTATACAAAGAAATAATTTATTGGAAATGCCTATGTATCTTGAAAAAGAAACTTAGAATCAAAAATTTAACAACACTTGATATACAGAAAATTTTCTGAGCTACAATTTTAGATCTTTTTGTTTTCTGCAAAAACCACTTTGTCTTTGTTAAAGTTATAATAAGTTTGGTATACTCTGATACACATTTTGGTAAAAGGGATATAGTTTTTATTTTATTATTTTATTGGTTTTTTCTTACATCTAGTTTAGGATATTTGAATTTGGTTTCAAGAATCAGAGCCAAATGATCAATTGAGTTCCCCCTCCACTTCTTGATTCATAATTATTTGATTGAGCAATGTTTAAGAAATTTTAATTTTGATCATGTTAATGAAATTCCGCTTTGTTTTTGAGATATCCTTCAAAATGTGATATCGATCACCTATGATCCTTACCTATACAAAGAAACAGTTTATTGGAAATATCTTGAGAAAGAAACTTTGAATCAAACAGTTAACAACATTTGGCCAACAGAGAATTTTCTGAGCTATAGGTAATTTTGAATCTCTTTTGTTTTCTGCTAAAACTGCTTTGTCTTTGTTTTAGATATAAGTTTAGTTTACTCAGATACACATTTCGGTAAAAGAGATATAGTTTTTATTTTATTATTAAATTGATTTTTTGTGGTTGTTTATTTTTCAACATTTAGTTTGGGTTATTAGAATTTGGTTTCAAGTGTCAGAGTTGAATGATCAGCAAATTACATAAGGTTGTAGGTGATTTCCTATCACAGTCAAAATTTAAACAAATAGGTAAGTAGACAGATAAGTCAACTATCAGGTATATAGGTATGTACCATGAAAGCTTAGGTGGGAAATGGGTGTTAGTCCGGCTAACACCCTTTTTCCAAAGAATGCAATACTGGATTTGGCATACCTTTATTCTTCAGTACTACCTGGTTCCATAAAAAATATGACTACCTAGCTGAGAAAAGTCATTTCATGTTGGCTAACTCCAAAATTAAATTCTCACCACCTTATCAAAATGCATGTAGGTAAGGTTGGCTGTAATTCCCAGTCAAGGATTGAATTTTGAGTTTTTATTTAAGGTGTCGAGTGATGTCGTATTCAAAAATCCTAAATAAAGGTAATATTATGAGATTTACTTCTCTAGCCTCCAAAAAGTATACTCCTTAAATTATATTGTTCAATTTCAGGCCCTCAAAAATTATGTCTCTCCAATAAATGGAAATACTACAATAAAAGAAAAAGTCTGTGAAATAGTAGGAAGGAATAAGTTAACAGAAATTCGAGCCTGACACATGAAATGTAAAATGGACGTAGCAGGGTTAGTGGAGTGAAGAGGGGCCAACTTGAAAACAGTGTAGAAAATAATTTTTACATAGCGTTTATACGGGAACATTCTATTATTTTACAAATTTCTCCAGAATGGTGGCAGATGGGTAATTTTTTGTAAGAACTGAATTTAAAGTAAATTAAATTATCTTTAAATGCTATTTAAACAAAAAAATTACACAAATGTCTGGTTTTCGTGAAATTTTGTAAAAACAAAACGTTCCTGTATAAACCTTATGGTGACGATTTCTTTTACACAGTTTTCAAACAAGTGCACACTAGCGCTACCTAGATGGATGTCAATCCCGATTGGAAAAACTATCACCGCTTCACCACTAAAATCTTTGACATTGTAACAAAATGCTGTGCAGAGGTGTGAAGTCGAGGCGTTTGTGAGATACACACACACGTGAAGTTGAGCGTACTTTTCAAAAAAGGCAAGAAAATGGCAAAGTTGGGTAAAAATTTGTGTCCAAGTATTTTTCTCTGATGAATTGACACTGGACACTTCTCCAAGCAGCATCTTAGAACGTCCGAGCCCCTCGAGGACACAGGGGGGTTAACTCCCCCTATTTTGTATTTTATTCGTACACGACTGTATTAGTCTAGGGACAAAACATGAAAATGTGAGTTTCCATGGACCCCAAGAGTATGCCAGGTACCAGCAGTTGATGAACACAACTAACCCGCCGGTACCATGAAAGTTGAGCTTAAAGTTCAAAAGTTCACTTTTTTTCAAAAAATCTGCATTTTAGCTAATAGCTGATGTCGACGCATTTGTGGAAGATGAGAGGTGGGAGGCTGAAGAAGAAAGACAAAATGTAGTCAAGGAATGGAAAATGAGTTGGATAATGTGATGGAGGCTGAGTTCAATGAAGAGCTACAAAATTTTGATGAAATTAGCGCCAACTTTGTCGCTGTAGAGCAGCATTGTAACACTGCTGGACAGGCAAGTCTCCACTGAAAAAGCACAGGCCAATGAGGAGGCCCTATTTCCCACCAAGGTACTCGATGTCCCAGTTCCCGCAGAAGTACCCAAGAAAAACTAAGACCTTGACAAAGTTATTTTGTAAGTTGATTTATGAAGTTGAGTGAACTCAACACACAAACATGTTTGTTTTCAGTCACTGCCTGGTCTGTAACAATGATTTGGCTAGTTTTCAAGCCCGCGATCAGCACATACTACAATTTTATCTGGGAACTGATCTTTATCTTCGATATCCTTTGGGTATCGGCAATCAATATGTAAGACATTTACCCAGCAATCAGCAAAATTTGTTATCTCTTCA
Source organism: Pseudococcus viburni (assembly GCA_033439095.1). Taxonomy (NCBI): domain Eukaryota; kingdom Metazoa; phylum Arthropoda; class Insecta; order Hemiptera; family Pseudococcidae; genus Pseudococcus; species Pseudococcus viburni. Next base: position 177,059 of record JAVBJF010000059.1, read on the forward strand.
CATCAGAACCCAACATGCCACTGCCGGTAAAGACTACAGCATTCTGGAGGAAGCAGCTGAGCTCAATCGGGGGAGGTGAAGGTGAGTGTGAATATTTTTGAAATGGAATGGAAATGGTGGCATGCAATGAATTGATATGTTACTTTCAGAAAGCCGTGGTAGTGTGTGGTATGCCAACCATTTTTTTTTTTTTAAAAAACAATTGTCACCTTAAGGAACACCTTGAAATCCATAGGCAGTCATTGGGCCAGAGGACACACACTGAAATAGTTTATTGCCTGATATGAGACAAAATCTTTTAAAATCCAAAAACATTAGAGACACATAGGAATCGATGTAAGTTGTTGTAATGAAAGGAGGGTTACTTTACGCTTACAATATTGCAATTTTTTCTATTTACTTTCAGATCACAGCCCAATGCTTAATAATTTCGAGGCTTTTCGGGTATATTGTAAGTCTCCGGATGATATAATTTTTTGTCGTTTTTTGATTGTATTTTTTGGTACTTTTTTATTCAACATTAATAAATATTTTAATTTATTTGCAATGTCTTGTTTATGTTTTAAATCAAGGAGTGAACCATTGTAAGCTGATTTACCCTGTGATAATTTATGGGTGAACTTGAACACCCAGTTCATTTTTGCGAGACTAGTATTGTGTAGTAAAAGTAATGAAGTTATTTCCCTCCAAATTCTAGTACCATGATTTTCTTAGTTACATTAAAAAATTTTATTTTTTGATTTGTGATTTCCAACGTTTTTCAGTAGATATGTGATCTTATTGCTAGACTGATAAAATTCTATAGTGTTTCAGTCAATATGCAATTTTTATAGCATTTCAGTAAACATGTGATTTCCAAAGCGTTTCAGTATGTACCCAATTTCCATAGCGTTTCATCTAATATGCGATCTCATCTCTAGACTTACAAAATTCTGTAACGCTTCAGTAAGTATGCAATTTCCATAGCGTTTCAGTAGATATGCAATTTCCACAGTGTTTCCGGAGATATGCAATTTCCGTAGCGTTTCAATAAATATGCAATTTCCATAGCTTTTCAGTAGATATGATATTTCCATCGCATTTCAGGAGATATGCAATTTCCATAGCGTTTTAGTAGATATGCAATTCCCATAGCGTTTCAGTAGATATGCACTGAGAAAAATGGAGAATGAAAAATGAATAGAAAGTGTTGCAAAAAATTATAAATTTTATTCAAAAAAAATAAATTTTATCCAAAAAAAATAAATTTTATCAAAAAATAATAAATTTTATCAAAAAAAAATAATAACGGTGCACCATTCGCAAAATTAGCAATTTTTATCAAAAAAAATAATAAAATTTATCACGAAATTTGGTAAAGTTTATTGCATAGAAAATAAAGTTTGTCAATTTTGCGATAAATATTATTATTTTGCAATAAATATTATTATTTTTTGAATAAATTTTACTAGTTTTGTGAATGGTGTCTTTTTATTATTACGTTTAATAAAATTTACTTTTTATTTTTTTGGGTGTGCAATTTCTATTGTGTTTCATGAGATAGACAATTCCCATAGCGTTTCAGTAAATATGCAATTCCCATAGCGTTTTAGGAGATATGCGATTTAAACATTTTTGAAGTTCATCCAACCATCAACCAAAGAACCTCATTACCAATTATCAGATCTGGATGAAAATTAAGGTAAAGGGGCATATCAAAAACCTACAAATCTACAATTTGTATACAATTCATAATCAATGAAATTTCGATACCATTGTACCAAATCTTAATTCTAAATTTTTTTTGAGGCTCAAAAATTCGGATCAAAAATTAAATTTCGAAATTTTAAGGGCATAGATATTATTTAACTATGAATTTTAATGCTTTGCAACCTTTATACAAAATTTTTCGAGGAAATAATGGATGGGAGGCACCAGAGACACAAAAAACAAAAAGAGATAAATCCTCAAAAACATTTATTTTCAGATTTTGATACACCTAATTTACGTACCTATACTGTATAGGTTACCTTTTACAATGCAGAATTGCAGAACCAACAAGAAGATATAAAGAGCAATTTTTTTTCATCCAATTGCACTTATTTATACTCTTACCCACACGATGGTATAACTTGAAAATTCTCGCATCCAAAATAACCTCCATACTTAAATTCGAACTACCTATAACGGAGTATTTTATTTCATAACTTACCTACTACTCTCTCATTTTGAATCAATGAAAAGTCGCTGAAAAATAGTTAGAATTACAGCACAGGAAAAATTCAGCGAAATTCTTTGATTTTCCGTAAATTTTTGCAGGGTTTTCAAGGAATTTCACTAATTTTTCAACGAATTTCACTGAGATTTCACTGATTTTCCAGCAATTTGTTTCACTACTTCCTTTTGTGAAAATTTTTCACTGATTCATTACTGTGCTGCAATTCTGACTGTTTTCCATTGATTTTCGATCATTTTCACTGATTCATAAATGAGAGAGTAGCAAAACTATCAACAATACAGGAGGAAAAACACGCAGCGGCAGCACCACACCTCACACGCAGCCCATATACATAAACAAATACGAGCTTTTCTGGCACCCAAAAAAAACACAACAAAACAAACAAGTTGATAAAAATCTCCGGTAATAGGTACTCGTCAAAACGATACAATGGGCGAAGATAATACGAAAATCGGATCCGAATAAACGCCCAAGAAAACGTCGGCCCGGTTAAATAAAAGAACATTTTTCAATTTAGAAAAAGTAGTATTTCATCATTGAAGGGCCTGTTCATTTAGCGTTAAAACAGTTTGGCAACAAAAGCGCGAGAGGCTTTCGTTCCGCGAGCCTCGTACACCCTCGGCAAAGAGAAGAGGAAAGCTTTCTCAATCAAATTTTAATCCAAAAGCCTGAACTTTAATTCGGTAGCAAATGTAATAATGAATGGGATATTAACTTTTCAATTCTTGTTTCCAACGTCGAAGGCAGGAAGCACAAGGTTTTGTTGTTTGAGAAGAAATCGTTCAAAGGAGAAGTAGAGAAGTTTTGAATGTAGGTTTATAGAAAAGAGCCGTATTTTTCTATTGTTGGCAAGTTGTTTTGTTAAAAGTATTGATGGTAGGAGGGTTCATTTTTGTTATTTTATGTTGCAACTGTGCTCTCTATATACGTGTATGCTACCTTTATACTTCTTATTGTACGATGCCTATTCTATAATCGGAACAACGCTAAACCTCCCTTTACCTCGTTAATACCATTCTCGCACAAAAGCTGTTACTTGTCCGATTCCGATTATTAATATTTATCTGTCTTGACGTATGTAATTTTCACATCAAATATAAAAATATAATGTTGCGTTTGTTTGTCGACCGAAAGAAAAATGAAAAATTTCGACAATGGGTAAAAAGAAAACCATTATTCCTAAATACACTGTTCGTGTGTTATTTTTATGCAATCTTAATCGATCAATCTGCTTTGGATAATAAATGTATTCCAGTTTTCTCCTCACCTTTTCCCTCCCTCTACGATGTACTCTTATTTTTTTTTTCATTCTAGGTACGTATGTCTTTCAATTTCTTTTTCTGTTTCCCCACCTCCTCCCGATGGTCTTTTAATAATATAAATAAGAACGTACGTATGTCTACTTCAATCAATATCACACACACACTGGAAGACATGTTTTCATTTCTTTGGTTACCTAGGTACATAGGATTTGTTATATAGAAAGTTTACAGTACGACGTACGTCAGTCGTCAAGATTCGAGATTCATTTAACCCGTTCCAATTCGATCGAACAATGGGTTAACCCGAAACCATTAGAACACAGAGATGGAGCCGCTTTATAGCTTAATAACCCGTTTAAACGGTTGCTAATTTCTTTCTTCGGCGTATTTCGATAACAAGCCACAATAGAGTAGCACTTAATGATGAACAAACATCTCGGCAGGGTGTCCAGTATAGTACGTTTTGTCCAATACACACGCGTATCGAATATGGGTACCCAACACGACGACGCGAATTTGTATGTACCCTTCGACGATGACGATACCCGATATCCTGTATGGTTGTGTCACACTGTGTGCCAAAGCGATGCTTGCTGTAGCTGTAGGTTACACAACGTGAAGTATTCGATGTTTTTCGACTAATTATCCTGCAAAAGATCCTCCTGGTTCGGTAGCCTTGGCGGGGTTGGGTATTGTAGGATTCGCCGAAACCTCAACTTGGGATATTGATTTTGATCGACGCGTGGTGCTGGTTATTTCCCCGCTGATTTTGTAAAAGAGACGCAGCATGGAAGGGGCGGTGGGTTCTGGGAATTGTTGGGTAAATTATCAGCGGGTCAGTTATCGCAGTGTTTGTGACGTGGTCGAAGGTGATTTATTTTACCTGATAGGCGAAAATTAAATGTCGTTGGATAAAGTGAGTATATGAGGTGTTGTAAAATTCGGTTCTTTTTTCAGACTAATGGAAACCGTTTTGGAGAGAAATTTATGATCAGGATGTGGGATGGCAGAAATGAGTAAATGGGTATGCATAAAAAGTAAATTAAAAGGATCAAGGAACAACTGCCCCGAAATAGTTTGCATTTTGTAAGATTTCAAAAAAATTTGAGCATGAGTTCAGTCATTATTTCTACATTTGCAGGATGGACAGTTTTTAGTGCAACCTGAAATTTACTCACTCATTTCTGAATCAGTGAAATTTATCAAAAATCACTGAAAACAGTCAGAACTTCAGCACAGCAATAGATCAGTGAAAATTTTTCCACTGAAAGCAAGTCAGTGAAAGAAAATCACTGGAAATCAGTGAAAATTCACTGAAAACTAAGTGATATTTATGAAATTTACGGAAAAATTTGTGAAATTATTCGAATAATCAGTGAACAATAGGGTGTCCCTGAACAATCGCTGAAAATCAGTGAATTTCATTGATTTTTCCTGTGCTGAAATTCTGACTGTTTATCAGTGATTTTTCACTGATTCGGAATGAGAGAGTAAAGTTACGCCAAAGATACGCAATAAGAGATGGAGCCTTCTGGTTTACAGCATTCAATTTCTAACAAGAGAGGTATCTCAAGTGGAATTGAAAGTAGATACATAATGAAAGAACTTCATGTCCAAAATTTTAAAGGTAGAAGTGTTCATTTCTCGAATTTCGGCGAATTTTTAAAATTTCCAAATTACCTCATCGCCTTGAAAAAATGAAAATTTGATCCAATCAACAACAAAACTGAAATTTGATACATATTACTAGGGCGGAGTGAAAAAAAAAAACAAATCTTGGATTTTGACCAGTTTTGGTGAGATTATTTACTTTGAGTGGGAGACCTCCCAAAAATAAATTTAAACCCCCTAGGGACACGGAAAAGGGAGCAGGAGGTGCTCAAAGTGTACCTCCTTTTGAAAAAAAACGCTGTTTTCTGCGTTTTTTAGCCAATCAAAATTGTGTGAAAAGCTTTCGTAGCACTTAAAAGATGCAATTTGAGTTTCTACATTTCTCTAAATCATCGTCATCCTTCTCCGATCAAAACTCGAGACTGCTACCACTACCAGAGGGTTGAAACGTTGCATATTGCAATACTCCAATAATAAGTATGACACTTTCACTAAGCTGGAATGATTTTTTTTCATCGAGTAATTGAACAGAAAATTTTTTTCAACCACTGAGAGTGAATTTTAAAACAAAAATGAAAATTTTATACACCAGTGCAGCCAACAGCAAATCATAAAATTATTTCAAAATACGGAATTTATATAGACTTTGAATTTATTATTTTTTCGACTGAAAATATGTATTTTTTTTTCAACCACTAGAAGTATATTTCGGAAATTTTTCGGAAAATTTTTTATGTCAGTGCAGCCAGTTACAAATCGTGACATGCTACACTATGAAATTTACGTTGACCTCGAATTAATTTTTTTTATCGTTTGAAAAATTCACAATAATTTTGTTTTCAATCGTCAGAAATAAAAAATTAAGAATTTTTCTTTGAAAATTCTGTACGTCAGTGCAGCCAGTTGCTAATTGTGATATTCTGATGTCTTCAAATTCAAAACATACTTCTATTGATTGGGAGAAAATATTGGTTCATTCACTTGACGAAAAAATAATGCATTCATTAGTCCATAATATCAGAATATCACAATTAGCAACTGGCTGCACTGACGTACAGAATTTTCAAAGAAAAATTCTTAATTTTTTATTTCTGACGATTGAAAACAAAATTATTGTGAATTTTTCAAACGATAAAAAAATTAATTGGAGGTCAACGTAAATTCCATAGTGTAACATGTCACGATTTGCAACTGGCTGCACTGACATACAAAATTTTCCAAAAAAATTTCCGAAATATACTTCTAGTGATTGAAAAAAATACAAATTTTCAGGTGAAAAAATATGTAATCAATTATTCAAGGTCGATATTAATTCCGTATTTTGGAATTTTATTATTTGCTGCTGGCTGCACTGGTGTATAAAATTTTCTTTTTTTTCCCAAAATTCACTTTTAGTGGCTGAAAAAATTTTTTTGTTCAATTACTCGATGAAAAAAAAATCATTCCAGTTCGGTGAAAATTTCATATTATTGGAATATTGCGATCTGCAACTTTTCAAACCTCTGGTAGCAGTCTGAGTTTTGATTGGAGAAGGATAGCGATGATTTAGAGAAATGCAGAAACTCAAATTGCATCTTTTAAGTGCTAAGAAGGCTTCTCTCACAATTTCTATTGACTAAAAAACAAAAAAAAAAAACTTTTTTTTTCATAAGGAGATGCACTTTGAGCACCTCCTTCTCCTCTCCCCGTGCCCCTATGGGGTTCAAAATTTTTTTGAGAGGTCTCTCACTCAAAGTAACCTCCCCCCACCACCAAATTTGGTCAAAATCCGAGATATGTTTTTTTTTTCACTCCACCCTAATAATATATGTATACCTATTACCTACCCTATTTCAGGACCGTCAAAATCATTAATTTGAATCATAATTTCAAATCATGGAGGGTGTTGGTTTCCGATAATTATAATTAAATTTGGAAAGCATTGTGTTTCGTGTTCAGTTCCATCTTCAGTAGTTCATGTCAATCGCGTCTTAAAACAGTTGCCTCGAAGTAGTGAGCAACTAAACATTTGCGCAGCAATTTATACAAAAAAAAAAAACAACTGGAATGATTTAAAAAACTTGAATGAATCATGGAATAAATTTTCGAATCACGAATCATTACATGAACTTTTGATTCGGATCATTTCACTCACGTATCATAGATTTTGTAATTCGAATCATGGTTCTGCCCTACTTCCAACCTTCCAAAGCTTAGAGCCTCTAGAAAATTTTGGAATTTTCCAGCACCATAGGACCGGTAAGAGGAAATGCGAGTCTGGTACAAAGCTTTTTGTGAGCCCCTTTTTTCAGACCTTTTTTCCAGCTATCTGCATTACTCAGGTAAACTTGAGCGTGGATCTGAAATTCTGAAAGGATATTTTGAAGCAAAGCGGAGGGGGTAATTTTTTTCGTTTATTGGGTCAAAATCGAATAAAAATCCTAAAAATATGAAACAGACTATTGCTCGAACGAAGCAAGGGCAAAATTTTTTGGTAAAATTGTAAAAAAAAACTGAAATTTTTGCCTAAAAAGATGAATTTTTTGCTCATCTTTTTTCTCATTTTACTTTTTTTAAGGGCGTTTTCTGGCCCTTGATATTTTTGAAAAAAATGCGGACCCAGTGCGAATGCACCCTTCTCCCCTCTCTCTTCGAGCCTGTCCAACACTATAAAGAAAAGTCCGTCAAAATCGCCCATATGAAGATGAACTTCAGCATCTATAATGTCGCGGATTATCCATATTGCTGACTCTTTTGACTGATTAAAGCATAATTTTCCAAAATTCGTAACTACCAGGTAAAACCCATATTTTTCTCCTGCAAAATTTTTTGGAAAAATTTAAAAATACGTCCATAGCATACGAATCGAGGTAAAAAACTGAAGGTTAGTAGGTACTTGACTTTCGTCCTGCCGAATTGAGAGGTACAAAATATTTGTAGCACTGTAGCAGAGATCATGTCCACTAGTACTGTTTTTTTTTTTCAGTGCTGGAAATTTCCTACATTTTCTGGAGACTACAATACGTCTCGATACAGTTTCTAATCGATTTAGGGTAAGCTGTAGGCGTATTTTTCAATTTTTCTCAAAATTTTTGCTGGAGAAAAATATGTATTTGAACAAGAAGTTACGAATTTCAAAAAATTGAGCTTTAATTGATCAAATAGATCATCAATATGGATAATCTGAGTTGTTGGATGTTAAAGTTCATATGAATCATTTTCAATGGGTTTTCTTTAGTGCTGATAAATTCCAAAATTTTCTGGCAACTTTAAAACGTCTTGTCGGTAGGTCGGAAATAGGATTATACCAAATTTCAGGGTTTTTTGTAGAATAGATAGAATTTTTATTTTTTCAGGGCGATGAAGTAACTTTGAAATTTCAAAAATCCACTAAAATTCGAGAAATGAACTTCAGCACCTGAAATGTTGTACATAGGGTCCTTTATTATGTACTTAGTTTCGATTCATTTTTGTTTCGGCTCAAAATTTTATTACCGATGAGGATACCTCCCTCGTTAGATAAAATTACATATGAAGCAATTTAATAGGATCAGGGAACAAACTGCCTTAAAACTTTTTGCATTACATAAAATTTCGATAAAATGTAGGTATGAATTTGGTCAATCTATATTTTTCATTGTAATTGGTTATATACTTTTTTAGAACATAGTAACAAATTTGATAGTTTACCTAATTTTATCAAATTTACTTACGTTTTATTGTATATTACCTAGTCGCGTCCTGTATCGATTTTAGATAATTAACTGATAGATAAGTAGAAAATCTATTTTTCACTATTTTTCAGGCAAAGTCCCATGATTTTGGCTCACTTAAGTTGTTTTTTTAATGGGGAATATAAAACTTTACGACAAAAAAAAAGGGTTTGCACGACGAAAATGGGAAAATCGAATCACGACAGAGTAATGGGAATGCACGACACAGAAAGTAAGATTTGCACGACAAAGTATGAACGACAATTTTTGAGATAAGAAATAAATCATTGCACGACAGTATGAAATTGAATTTTATTAAATACTGCCTTAATTTTGGCCCCCAATTCTATACAACTCTGAGCATTCATTTTTTTATTTTTTGTAACGATATTTAAATTTCAAATTTTCACTCACTATTCAGTACAGAAAAATTGGAGATTGCCCAAAAATGAAGTTTCCATGTTTTCTAAAACTATGAACTTATGAAAAATTTGGAAAAAATTATGAAAAGGTGTTTTTCAGACTTAAAAAGTTCAACTTTTTTTGGAAATTGAAATTTTATCTTTTAAAAACTCTTTCTCGTTAATTTGGTTTTTCATGTTTTTGTCCCATTTTCTTCAAAACTATTCGACCAATTTTCTATCTGGTTTTTTTTTTTTTTTTAATGTGTTCAGGAGAGATTTCTTTATATAAAAGGAAGCGCGGACGCCCATCAAAAGCCAGGAAGGCGTTGTTGGTGCAGTAGGTTGGAGTATGTCGTGATTGTCGTGCATTATATTGTAATTTTCGCTTAAAATTTTAATTTATTATTTTTATTTGTCGCTCACACTTTTAATTTTTTTAAATCGTACTTTGTCGTTCCTTTGATTTTAATTGTCGTTCACAAGTTGTCGTTTAATATTTTATTTTCCATGTTTTCAATTATTTTCCCGGTGATTATTTTGTTTTGTTGCCCAAATACATTTTTTTGACGTGCGTTTTATTTACTGTCGTTTTTTCCTTTTTTTCCCGTGGATTAATTTGTTTCGTCGCTTGTTATAAATAACGTCGTCGTTATTTCCATTTTTTCTGTCGTGCAAACCATCATTTCTGTCGTGCAGTTAAATGGCACCCTTTTTTCATTAGTTTGTTTTTCGCTTAATACTGCCTACTCTTTTCATGCGTAAGTAAGTAAGTAATATTTTTTTGATTTGGTTAGAGTTATTTTATTTTTTAAACATTATTTTATTTAGTTTTTAATCAAAAAATTAACCTATAAAGTTAAAAATAACCTTAAATTTTCATAAATAATTTTGTTTAACTATTTTTTACTTAAATCTTTTTTTTTTCGTTTTAAATTGAATTAATGATTCGAAAAACACTATCGAGCATTCAGAAGTATTCGAGAAAAAAATTTCTGGTTAAAGACAACTGTCAAGGCTTGCAACCGCTTCAGGTAAGTTGAATGTTTACTAAACCAAATTTTCCTTCAAAACGAACCACTCTTTGGGGTCAGAACTTCGGTAACAAAATACCCGGCAATGCGGATAAAATTATTATTTTTTTAAATAAGGGCACAAGCACTTCAAATATTAACTCGGTAGATTGAAAAAATCATTTCGCAGTTTGACTTCGACCTTCATCCTCTCAATTTCAATAGCCGTCCTTTAACTTGAGTAAATTTACAACTCGCGAATTTCATAATAAATAAATTAAATATTAACCTTAGAAAACCTTTCCCTAAATTATGAGCCAAGCTCTTCATATACGAATACGAACAAAAAGAGTTAAATTGATAATAGAGCACCAGCCTCTTGGGAACTTCATTCGTCCAAAATAGGGACCGACGATCGAAGCGGATCTATCACGTTTCCAATATCTTTACCACCATTGGAACCATTTAAATCGTTCTCGTATATTTAACTGATTAGAACAAGTTCACACTAAATAAAAAGTACATCGACGAGGAAAAAAACACGACAATCCTTCTTCCTTGATAGTTTTATTACACCGTATAAATAATATTCGCATTTAGGCCTATACCATTCTCATAAGTCTTACAAGAAAAGATTATTACGTCGGGAAAACGAACGAGAGGAGGGAAAAAAACACCAAACCCTACGGAACCCTTCACCGTGCGACGTTTTAATAGCGGAAGAATGACTAAAAAAAATGAAATAAATAAGTCAGACACGCAATTGTGTTTAGAAATTTGATCTAAAATGTAACATGGAATATGACATATTGTGAAAATTATTTGATACCTCGGTCTAGATACATACATTTTTAACGCGACCGTGTTTTAAAAAGATACACGAACCCCCAGCAACAGTAGCACAGGCTCCCCTTTTTATAATAAAATTTATCTATACATAATAACATAATAACGATCTAGATATAAGAATCGAATGAATTTAACACGAATTACGATACATTCACATGTTTGGTAAAAAAAGAAAACCGTACGCCGAAGGTGCATTCGAATCCTTAACTCCTTGAAAATTACCATTAAAAAAAGACGAAAAAAAACCTTCGCGTAAAATATAAATTAAATCATACGCCTCTCACGATATCTTTAAAATTAGATCGAAAATACGGCGACGATGACGAAAACGAGGGGTAAATCTAGGGGGTAGAATAACGTATGCACCTACTTAAAGAATACGAGGAAAAAAAGGGGTTTGTTAAATTTTCAAAAGAACGACAGACAGGATGATTTTAAAGAATGAACGTTGCTTATAAGTTAAACACTGGTCTTCATTGTATCCAACTCGGACTGGATATTTATCCATTTACAAGTATTGTTCGCCGTATCACGAAGGGATGATTTTTGTTAAGACTGGCGTAGAATTCTGTTGCGAAAACTTTGTCCCTATAACGAATTCCGTTCGTAAGCTAAGAATTAAAACCGAAATTCTTCTCTGCGATCAATGAACGTGTACAATACAGCAATGATGTAAAAAAAAATAAGTACTGGGAAAGTTGATTTTAACGCAGGATTGTTTATTTTAAAGATGATAAGATCGGCTCTCTTTTTTCCCTTTCCTTCTTCCTGTAATTGTAATTTTTATTTGGATCAATTCTACGTTTTTTTCCGGATTAAATCCATTATTCGAGGAGCTATTGTGAAGAAAAAATCATTCGCCGCGATGGGTTTTCGCGTCGTTATGTTTTGCTAAATGATTTCCTCTGTTATTTGTTTTCCTCTATTTTTATCCCTGTTTTATTCTATTTTTTTTTTTTTTTCGAGCTTTATATAAACATCGTTTATTTGTATACCGTTGCTGGTTCATTCCATTGGCAGGTATCTTTCGAAAATACGCTTGTTCCAATCACTCGAGAAATTAATTTATAAAAAGGAATCGTCGGAATTTCAAAATACGAAACGAAGGTTTCGAAGAGATTTTTGGGAGCATGGACCTCGGATTTATTTCAGGAGCAAAGCTACGCGTGAATGGGAAGATTTTTTAAGATACAGGGTGCCGGAAACATTCTACACTAGCCTCCTCTGGAATTTTTGGGCTTAAAATTATAGGTTGGTAGTTCTGACTTAAAAAATTAATCAGTTGAATGATTATAATTTCGCATTAAAAAGTAGAAACAAACGTAAATATTTCATATTTTGTACATTTAAAAGTACAATTTACTTCGTTCGACTTGTTTTATTATCATTTATCATTTTTTTGCATCTTACAGGTTGCCAGCCTTCAATTCCTATCACAAAAACCCCCAGGGACCTAAAATTATTTGGTCGCCCGGTAGGCTCTTTCGCTCGAATAAAATTCAATGTTGTATACACTCAAAAAAATAAATAATAAATTTTATTAAACGTAATAATAAAAAGGCACCATTCACAAAACTAGTAAAATTTATTCAAAAAATAATAATATTTATCGCAAAATTGACAAACTTTATTTTCTATGCAATAAACTTTACCAAATTTCGTGATAATTTTATTATTTTTTTTGATAAAAATTGCTCATTTTGCGAATGGTGCCCCGTTATTATTTTTTTTGGATAAATTTTTTTTTTTGATAAAATTTATTATTTTTGGATAAAATTTATTTTTTTTTGGATAAAATTTATTTTTTTTGAATAAAATTTATAATTTTTTGCAACACTTTCTATTCATTTTTCATTCTCCATTTTTCTCAGTGTAGACGAAATCGGTGAAACGTCACAACATGGCAATTTTCCTACGGCCTGAACAGCTCCGCGCTGTGATTGGCCGATTAAACTTATCAAATGTATACAATTAATTTTTGGGACCAAAATCTGGTGATTTCTATTACGATCTCGAAAATGACGAAACATTTAGAAAATGCCCAGTCAGATTCGAAATCTACGGCCCAAAAAACCCTTATTTGGAAAACAAAAATGAAATTTACATAATTTCCAACCGAATAGTGACCTTATCAGTAAGGTAAAAAATCTTATGGTGGATGAATTTCGTGATCAATTGTGATGGTTTTAAATATTTTTTTGAGTAATTGTGTTGATTAACAATGAAAAAATTAAATTGTTTTGTGGGAGATGAGGTGGTAGGCTCCTTGAGAGGGGTCAAAATCATTTCAATTGCGATCATGTCAGCGAGTTTAATTTATTCCATTATGATATGGAAATGAAAATCGGTGCTAGAGTTGGGAAGAGCATGAAAAAGAAATCGTACCTAGTAAAAGTAAGTAAAAATAATTACTTGGCTTACTTTAAACGTGAAACAATGTATATACGGACCCACTGCATATGATATGGCATTCATTTTTTACATTACAGAAAAATAAGAAATTAGAATATTCTGTACAAAATTTTTTTTGTTTCAACAGATTCTAGTCACGAAAAATGGAAAAACAATAGTGGATGGAATTTGCGAGTGCCCCGCCGGCGATGCTAGATGCAGTCATATGGTAGCTGTCTTATTATTTTATAAAAACAATATATCTCCCACCGACATTTCGTGTCAATGGAATATATGTTATGGCCCAGCTAGACTCAACACAGCAGCTCCTACAAAAAGTAAGCTGATTCAATGATTTATTGGTGTGATTGTGTATAGTTTTCATGTTAAAAAATCCATACTTAAATCGTTTATCATTATGTTTTCAGCTGCGAAGAACTGTCACAGAGGGAATGCCCACGTCTGCCTGGTGGTAACACTGGGCTGACTGTCGTACATAGACCTTTAAGTATTAACATAGACCGCGCTGTCCAATGCTAATTTGTATTATCAGCTGCCCGAACATACGTGGATTCTATAAGTATTCTGGTTCCAAACAAATGGAATTATCAACCGATATGCATAGTAATTTCTGTTTGTTTGGAACCAGAATACTTATAGAATTCTACATATATCGGGACCACGCTTTTATCACTAAGCGCGGTCTATGTTACTATAAGGTCTATGCTGTCGTAAGACTAGCAAGGATGGTAGGCTAGTACTACCATCTCGTTGAGTAGTTCATCTGCTCCCAACGGATGACTACGTGTAACAAGTTTACTAAGTTTAGAATGTGAGCTTTTGTTAGATAACATAAGTGTGAATATATGTGATTAGCTACCGCATGTGTTCTTTCTGTGTATGATCCTTCGGGTTAAAGAGTCTTAAGGTAAGCCCTCCACCACAAGTAAGGTGAAAGATTCTTATAACATCGAGTAAGGCTTGTAATGATACTTCTATCACACCTATAAGGAGGTAGGAGTATCTTACCCTCCGACAGGACTTCTGTATAAGACCAATGAAAAAATGTGTTTTACATTTTAAGGAGAATCAAAAAATGGACCCTGACAGCGTGAGAAAATTCGTTTTTGAGTCATTGATGGAAAAACAAGTATAATTTTCTGTTATTTTGAGATTTTGTACTTTTTTTTTAGCATTTTTAACACTGACTCGTTTTTTTAAAAAATTGTAGGTCATATGTGGCTTGAACTAGTCTTTAAATTGAAACCAGTTTACAGTACAGAAAGAAATGGATCAATGGGGTTTTCCTCAAAAAAGTGATTTTTCGCTTATAACTGCCAAAATATTGATCTGAGAGTGAAAATGAATACCTTAATTTGATGTACGTCAAATTTCCTATCCGGTGACATAGGTATGATATGGCTCACTCAAAGGGGGCTGGAGCCTCAATTCAACAAAGAGAGGGGGTTAGTGGTTTGACTGATGATATGTGTTGGATATGTTTCAAATTCTCATATGATGCGTATCTAAGGTGATTTCCGCTATGTTTTGACCAAATTTTTTCATTTGTAATCATCCCCCTCCCCCTCCCTCCTTCCCAAATGAATTATTCAATTTTTTAAAAATTTTTACCAAATATTATTATTTTTTTCATCACAAAAAGTACGCCTAAACCTAAATATCTAAGTACCTACAAGTCATCATCGCTGCCATAGTACATTTCTTCACTACTGATGTTCATTTCCTCACTACTGACATGCTCGTGATCATCGTCATAATCATCGTCGACGTCGTCATTCGTATAGTCGAAGTCATCATCGTCAATTTTATTATAGGCATCGTCATCATCACCATCATTGTTATCGTTTTGGTAGGCTTCCTCGTCATCCTTCCTCACCTCCACAATATTCCCATCGTCGTAGTCATCAAATAAACTGTTCAAATCATCCTCCTCATCCTGGGTAATTGAGATTTTATTGGTGCACTCAGTCAATTCACAATTCTTGCATGCTGCATTGCATGCCTGGAAGGATGACGAGGAAGCCTACCAAAACGATAACAATGATGACGATGAAGACGATGCTGATAATAAAATTGAAGATGACGACTTCGACTATACGAATGACGACGTCGACGATGATTAAGTACGACGATGATTATGACGATGATCACGAGCATGTCAGTAGTGAGGAAATGAACATCAGTAGTGAAGAAATGTACTATGGCAGCGATGATGACTTGTAGGTACTTAGATATTTAGGTTTAGGCGTACTTTTTGTGATGAAAAAAATAATAATATTTGGTAAAAATTTTTAAAAAATTGAATAATTCATTTGGGAAGGAGGGAGGGGGAGGGGGATGATTACAAATGAAAAAATTTGGTCAAAACATAGCGGAAATCACCTTAGATACGCATCATATGAGAATTTGAAACATATCCAACACATATCATCAGTCAAACCACTAACCCCCTCTCTTTGTTGAATTGAGGCTCCAGCCCCCTTTGAGTGAGCCATATCATACCTATGTCACCGGATAGGAAATTTGACGTACATCAAATTAAGGTATTCATTTTCACTCTCAGATCAATATTTTGGCAGTTATAAGCGAAAAATCACTTTTTTGAGGAAAACCCCCTTTTTGAGCGGCTATAGCTCCAGCCCCCTTGGGTTTATGAAAACGAGGTAAATGTCATCTGATAGGAAATTTGATGTAGAAAAAGTTTTGTAGACCCCGTTTTGGCGCTAGGACCAATATTTCAGCAGATATGGGCCAAAAACGTGATTAGGGGGCAGGGATCCACAATTGGGGGAGAATGCTCACCCCGGACGCGACCGGACACCTCAGATTCGTGTTCAGGGCATCAAACTGCATCGATTAAGCCACATTCCAGCTTGCCGCCAAGACATTCACTATGCCGTGCCAAATCTACTGGACTAGTATTCCAAAGGGAGATATAAAAATGTATGTCAAATTAAGTCGATGAAATCAGGTAGGTACTTATTAATTAAATGAATGATGTTTGTTATTATTATTGTTATTACAATGTATGTACGTGATACCTGATTAAATTAATCCATTTTTTAAGGAGAAATACACGTGCCATCGCCTGTATTCAAAAATTCAAAATACAGTTCTTCACCAATCGCATCGCCAATTTTACCCGCTCTATATGCAAATGGAAATTCTAGTATTATCTTATCTACGCCTAAAATGTCAAGAAGTAAGTTATAACTTAATTAATTCTTCATTATTTTTCATTGTAATTTATTATTATTCATTATTCAAATTTACAGAACCAAATGGAGCTTTCTTTACATCTTTAAAAGAAAGTTTCAAAAATTTAGCATGTGAAAAGCAATCGATTGTGAAAGATAAATTATTGGTATTACTTCAAACCCACCCGATTAATGACGAAGGAATCGAACATCTCTTCAATTTTTTGGAATCCGATTTTGACATGTTGCAGGACCCAAAAATAAAAAGATTGTTAAAACGCGATTTATTTCTCACTATAGAGGAGGAAGATGAAGAAAACTCAATTAGCGAAGATAGCCAAGAACATAATTTTAAAAAAACAAAAAATTAAAATTTAAGTACATAATAAGTACGTTTTTGAAATCTTATTAAATTTGAAATTGGAAAAAAATTTTACAACTTAAGGGTACCCCCGGTTAAGATAGGTGAATCGGCCTAAGAGCTACTTTTTGAAACTAACCATCAGACATTATTAGGGACCCCAAAAAATAATTTTAGGCCGTATTTTCAACCCCCCACCTCACTCCCCTTCCCCCACCCCTCAAAATGTCGAATTTTCGTCAAAAAATCCTATCTCGGAACCTAATGAACCAAAAATTCTGAAATTTATGTGGTGTATACGGGAAGTGGTGACCAACTTTTGAGAATTTTTTCAGATTTTTTTGCACCGCCTTCTAGCCAAAATCCCACTTTGAAAACTTAAAATCGCTCTAATTTTGAAACTAAAAGACATACATTTTTTCTTTTTGGCACAAATATAGTCCTACATTGGTACAATTTAATGATATTTTTTTCAGATTTTTAGCGTTGGGAGAACAGACGAAAAAATGCGGTTTTCTATTCAAAAATGCTCATTTCGTCATTCACGCAACCAAAAAATTTTGAAAATATTTTTATGGTATGATTGAGGAGAGGTAACAAATTTTTGAGAATTTTTTATGAATTTTTTTGCAATGCATTCCAGCCGAAACCCCACCCTCAAACTTTTAAAATTGCTCCAATTCCAAAACTATAAGGCAAACATTCGTTCTACTTTTTGAAACTAACCACCACACATAATTAAGAACTCCAAAAAAATTTTAGGATGCATATTCCACCTCCCATCTCACTCCGTTTCACCCCCATCCTCCCAATATTTAGTTTTGTCAAAAAATCCCATTTTGGTACTTTAATGAACCAAAATTTTGAAATTCATTTTTTTTGTACATGCGGAATGATAATCAACATTGAGAACTTTTTTAGAATTTTTGCACCTCGTTTTAGCCAAACACCCACTTAGAAACATTAAAATTGCTCTACTTATAAAAGTAAAAATACCCTCTCATTTATAGATCAGTGAAAATTATCGAAAATCACTGAGAAATCGTCAGAATTGCAGCACAGGAGAAAATCAGTGATAATTCACTGACAAATCAGTAAAATTCATAAAATTTGCTGAAAAATCAGTGAATTTCACTGATTTTTTTCTGTGCTGCAATTCTAACTGTTTATCAGTGACTTTTCACTGATTCAGAATGAGAGAGAATACATTTTTTCTTTTTGGTGCAAATATGGTCCTTCTTTGGTACAATATGTGACTGTGGCAGGCAGAACCGACTTTAGTTGTCAAAATTTCAATTTTCACTTGTTCCAGAATTTTATACTCTGATGCCTCGAAATTGAGTAGAATTCCACCCGAAGTCCCAAAGTTTGAAATAAATTTATAAGGAGCAAGAATGTGAAGTTGACTATGAAAAAAATCAAACAAAAAAAATACAAGAAATATTTGAAAATTATCGTAAATCAACTAAATCCGTAGTTATATGTACTATAACTGAGAGCTCGTAGGTAGGTAGCTACTAGCTAGGTAGTAGGTACCTAGGAATGGTGTTTAACTGTTTAGGGTAATTTGTAGCTTATTTCAGCAGAAAAATATAGGTAGTTGATAGGCTATACAAGCGAAGAAACACTTCCTGGCCGTATCGCATCGCTAATTTTAAAAGTTCGTATTTTGAAAACTTGTTTTTGCATGTAAGGTCGATTTTTCCCGCGACACGGTCAAATATACCTACTGTAAATTGTTTCAGAATTGTAGCTTGGGAAGAAAAGGCGAAAAAATACTTTTTTCTATTCAAAAATACCCATTTCGCCATTCATGCAAACTACAATTTTTAAAAAAATTCGATTTTTTTTGCAGTGCATTCTAGCCAAAACCCACCCTCAAACTTTGGATTGTTCCAGTTTCAAAACTAAAAGATACCTATATAATTATTCTTTCTGTGTAGTAGTTGAAGGGTGGGTTTTGGACTAGAATACATTGCAAAAAAAATTCTGAAAAATTCTCAAAAGTTTGTTCCTCACGCTGCTCATACCTTACCATATAAATTTCAACGACTTTAAATTTATTGAGTGGGGGTTTGACTACAACGAGGTGCAGGAAAATCTGAAAATTTTTCAAAGTTGGTAACCAATTACCATTCTCCATATACAATACCAGTGAATTTCAAAATTTTGGTTCATTAAAGTACCAAAATGGGATTTTTTGACAAAACTAAATATTGGGAGGATGGGGGTGAAACGGAGTGAGATGGGAGGTGGAATATGCATCCTAAAATTTTTTTGGAGTTCTTAATTATGTGTGGTGGTTAGTTTCAAAAAGTAGAACGAATGTTTGCCTTATAGTTTTGGAATTGGAGCAATTTTAAAAGTTTGAGGGTGGGGTTTCGGCTGGAATACATTGCAAAAAAATTCATAAAAAATTCTCAAAAATTTGTTACCTCTCCTCAATCATACCATAAAAATATTTTCAAAATTTTTTGGTTGCGTGAATGACGAAATGAGCATTTTTGAATAGAAAACCGCATTTTTTCGTCTGTTCTCCCAACGCTAAAAATCTGAAAAAAATATCATTAAATTGTACCAATGTAGGACTATATTTGTGCCAAAAAGAAAAAATGTATGTCTTTTAGTTTCAAAATTAGAGCGATTTTAAGTTTTCAAAGTGGGATTTTGGCTAGAAGGCGGTGCAAAAAAATCTGAAAAAATTCTCAAAAGTTGGTCACCACTTCCCGTATACACCACATAAATTTCAGAATTTTTGGTTCATTAGGTTCCGAGATAGGATTTTTTGACGAAAATTCGACATTTTGAGGGGTGGGGGAAGGGGAGTGAGGTGGGGGGTTGAAAATACGGCCTAAAATTATTTTTTGGGGTCCCTAATAATGTCTGATGGTTAGTTTCAAAAAGTAGCTCTTAGGCCGATTCACCTATCTTAACCGGGGGTACCCTTTATAAAATTCCAAAATACATACGAAATTTAGATAGACTTTGAATTGACTATTTTTTCGCCTGAAAATATTAGGTATTGTTTTTTCAATCACTATGAAAGTATATTCCTATTTTTTTTTTTTGAAAATTTTGTATGTCAGTGTAGTCAGTTACAAATCGTAACATGCTACACTATGGAGTTTACGTTGACCTCGTATTAATTAAATTTGAACCGTGTTAAATCAAAAACGACCAAATGACATCAAAAATTTCACCAAAAACCAAACTTGAAAGTACGATAACTTCTGAAAATGTTGAAGAAGGGATAATAAGTATGACAAATATGAACTCCGATAATGTTGATCTGTCAGTAATTTACGTGTTCAGATGCTTATTTTGTGTTCCCAGTGATAAATACGTTAACATCTCAGTACTTTCAAATTTGTCGCTCGGTCGCTTCATTCAAACTTCGAAAAAAAATATATATATTCTACAAGATAGATCGTCTTTCCTGCGAGTACAAATAGACTTTAGTTATTTGTGACCTGGGACCTGGACTACTAAAAGGTACCTATAGTCACCAAAACCGATTTTTCGTTTTTGATCAATATTTATAGAAGAAAGTATGGTCCTTCCAATGACATAAACCGCAGACTCCAGATTTCATTACTTTTGCTGTAAAGTACATTAGTTTTTGCCAAGAAGCTTGATTTTAGACATATTTTCTATAAAAGTAAACTTTGAACTTCCGACTGAAATTCCACGAAAGCATAGCTTTCTAGAAAAAAACTAATTGCACACTACTGAAAGGAAATTTTACGCTCTACAATTTATGTTCTATTCATTTTTTCCGTACAACCCTTCCTTTTCTCAGAAAATTGACTTCAAGTGACAAAAGTTTTAAAAATATGTAAAAAAAATCAACAAAAAATTGATAACTTTTGACACTTGAAGTCAATTTTCTGAGTAAAGGAAGGGTTCTACGGAAAAAATGAATATAACATAAATTGTAGAGCGTAAAATTCCCTCTCTATAAAGTGCAATTCATTTTTTTTCTAGAGAGCTATGCTTTCGAGATATTTTAGTCGAAAGTTCAAAGTTCAACTTTCAAAAAGACTTGTTTTTTTGACCGAGTTTTCCTCGTTAAAACTTTCCTAAATTATGTGAAAAAATCGAATTTTTTTTCGCCTTGCTCACCGAAAAGTGAGATTTCTGAGAAATCTAAGCGTTCTACGACCATAATGACAATGACACAAGTTGTAGAGAATTAAATTTCCTATCGGATAGGTGCATTCAGATTTTTCCGGGAGGCGTAGTTTTTGAGATATTTTCGAGTAAAGTAGTTGAACATTAGTTGAGGCAATTGAGAAAAAAAGAGAAATGAAGCAATTTTTCGCTGTAACACTTTTGACAGCCAAAAATTGCTTCATTTCTCTTTTTTTCTCAATTGCCCCAACTAATGTTCAACTTTACTCGAGAATATCTCAGAAACTACGCCTCCCGGAAAAATCTGAATGCACCTATCCGATAGGAAATTTAATTCTCTACAATTTTGTTCATGATCATTCTGGTCGAAGAACGCTTAGATTTCTCAGAAATCCCACTTTTCGGTGAGCAAGGCGAAAAAAATGCGATTTTTTCCACATAATTTAGGAAAGTTTTAACCATAACTTTTTTTCTAAAAGAGATAGAGGTCTGCGGTTTGCGGCATTCGGTTCTGCGTAAATTTTTTTATAATATTGGACCAAAAAAATTTTTTCAAAATTTTCTCAAATTCGTGTGTATTGTTTTTGAAAAATCACATTTTTGGCCCCCATCCCCCAAGCAAACTTTGGAAGCCACGAATGAGCATATTGGTGTATTTTGATGTCTAGAATCAGAATTTGGCCATGAGAACTGAAACACAGAACATTTTTTTTTTGACTTGTGTTATTTAAAGACATTAAAAAGAGCATTTCCTGTTAAGATGGTGAAATCGGCCCTTGACCCGATCGGGACAAAAATCTCCTAAAATGTTGGTATTGATGTAAAACCACCCCAAAAAATTTCAATCCCCTACCCCCACCCCCAACCGAATTATGGGGCCATTAATGCTCGAAATTCAATAATTTCTATCTCCGGAAGGGGTGGTTCAAAAATTTTGAAATTTTCACAGATTATAGACAGTATGTAGTAGTATAATGTGAAATTTTTTTCAAAACAATTTTCCTAAATTTTCCAAGGTTTTTCGCGGTTTAAAAATTTCAAAAATTCGTCAAAAAGGGGGGAGGGAGAGCCCCGAAATTTTTTCCTCTCCAAAATTTTGTGATACCCTTGGGTACAACATATATTTTTTTGGAGACCTAAAAATGAGTGCAACATGGATTTAAAAAATGAAATCCATAAAAAAACACATTTTTTCGATGTTTTTCCACCTTTCTATAAGAAGTTTTAAGGATGATATTTCCAACAAAATAACAATTTTGGGCAGATTATGTCGAAAGACACTCAAATGAACATTTTCCATTGGCGGGGTAATCAAAGAAATGATAATACACGGCGCGACGCGATTGAATGACGTGATTTTTCTACTTGCAAGCGGGCACTCGCATTTCCCGGCCGCTACTCGTGGCGGTGAATTATTCGCGTACGCGCCATTTCGAGGGTTGAACGGGAACTCATTCCGGTTGTAAGTAAAAATCAAAATCTCGAATCTCTAAGCATAAATTAAGAAAAAGTAATTTTTTACATTGAAATGAAACTTTTCAATTTTATCATGTTGAAAACTTAAGGAATTTTAATATCAGTTACTTAGAATGAGTTCTCGTTCAACCCTCGAAATGACGCGTACGCGAATAGTTCATCGCCACGAGTAGCGGCCGGGAAATACGAGTACCCGCTTGCAAGTAGAAAAATCACATTCAATCGCGTCGCGCCGCGTATTATCATTTCCTTGATTACCCCGCCAATGGAAAATGTTCATTTGAGCGTCTTTCGACATAATCTGCCCAAAATTGTTATTTTGTTGGAAATATCATCCTTAAAACTTCTTATAGAAAGGTGGAAAAACATCGAAAAAATGTGTTTTTTTATGGATTTCATTTTTTAAATCCATGTTGCACTCATTTTTAGGTCTCCAAAAAAATATATGTTGTACCCAAGGGTATCACAAAATTTTGGAGAGGAAAAAATTTCGGGGCTCTCCCTCCCCCCTTTTTGACGAATTTTTGAAATTTTTAAACCGCGAAAAACCTTGGAAAATTTAGGAAAATTGTTTTGAAAAAAATTTCACATTATACTACTACATACTGTCTATAATCTGTGAAAATTTCAAAATTTTTGAACCACCCCTTCCGGAGATAGAAATTATTGAATTTCGAGCATTAATGGCCCCATAATTCGGTTGGGGGTGGGGGTAGGGGATTGAAAATTTTTTTGGGGTGGTTTTACATCAATACCAACATTTTAGGAGATTTTGTCCCGATCGGTTCAAGGGCCGATTTCACCATTTTAACAGGAAATGCTCTTTCAACTTGTAATTATTTTTTAAAATAAATTTTCTGCTGTTTGTCTTTTGGGAAAAAATCATTCCGAATATTGGATTCGGAAAAATGAGCCGATTCGCGACGACACAACAACTTCAAAAACTGACTCAAATACGTACTAAGTTTCCAAAAGCATCCAGTTTACTACGTTCGCGAACCTGCCCGAACAACCTGACCCGATACATTCCCATACTCCAAGCTGGTCTGAAAATTGTCAATCGAGACCCCAAACGAGGCATTCTATTCACATTACATCAGTTTATTAAATCAGACATGAGCACAATACACGTGAAGAGTTAACCGCCACGCTGCTGTACAAAAAGTACTCCGAATGTATTGGAAAAGCTCTTATAAAAATCTATAGCAATGTTACACCACCATTATGCCATTGCCTTATATTCGCGTAGGGAGTTGAGAGGTTAGGACGAGGCGAAGCCGCGAGTCCCAGTCCGGCCGCTGCGCTGCCGCATCAACGCAGTACATTGTAATCATTCGTTGGCCGTTATTAAAACGATAAAAATAAGCCGGAATTCGACGCCGCCACACCGTGTTTGCAGATTACAAAAGCCACAGATAAGCCTGTGAGAAAAAGGTGTGTGTTTTACTTTTAGTTATGCGGTTATCTATTCGGCGTTTTCTCCGCAATATACGCCGAAGATGACAGGACCGGAGGGGTACGCGGGGTGAAGAGAGATCGTATACGTATACACGGGGAGAAGAATATAAAAACTGCGAGTAAAACGCGAAAAAGGGGAGAGACCTTATACAAAGCATCTTCAAGGGTCAACTCGGCTGCATTGTTAAAGGCTATTGAAAAGGCGCAATCTTTTATAAAATTAGCTTTATACCTTGGACCCAGGTGAATACGTTTCCAACTGTTCTGACCGTAATCGCACATTCTCCATTGTTACTGTATTATTGTCCCCTTATGCCATTACTTGTAAAACTTGCTACGTGTACCGAAATAACAAAAGATTCATGCCAAGTCGTTCTTTTATCTTAGCTACGTATAGATATTTTTTTTGGTAACCTTCGCGTGCACGGTAGATTTATAATTTTCTTCAGTTTCGTAATTTATACAATTTTTCCCTCGGTATCCCTGGTTTTTGTTTTTTTCATCCCTTCGTAAAGATGATCTAGTGACCATATCTACCCATTTGGAAACAGAGTAAAAAAACGTTAATTCTTTTGATAAAAATACAGGAAAAAATTCCAATGCTGAAAATTTTTCTCGTTCGAAGTACATTTTTTCGTAATACAATCGTACGTGGAAAATATTTCTAGCCAACGAATCTGCGCCGGCGAACAATCGACTCATAAGACGACCTAGTGATCCAAATAGAAAAAATTTACCAACAATGGTGGGAGGCAGGGGAGAAAAACGGTCAAACACATAGTAGGCGATAAACGGATTACGAAACAATTCCTTTTATTCGACGACAATGGTGTTAAATCTTGGCAAATGGTCAGCTCAAGGCATGCAATCCGATTACCTATCTTTTATGTTGGATGTTACGTCATTTATGTATATTCCGATTCTGCCATTCAAAGTTAACGGAATGAAATAACAAATTTTAAGACGTCGCCCAGCAGCGTGGTTCTTGGTTCTGTTGGAGAATCCAAACAAGTCGCTCAGATATGAAAGAGATTTGAAACGATTAAAAGATTTATCGTATTTAATCGTCGGTGGGTTGAGAAATACAAAAAGGTTTAATACGATTAGCATTTTCCACGATTTCGATAAATAGCATGTAAGTAAATTCGCGTCTCTATACCCAGCAAATTCATAATGCAATTGCGAGTTAGGGAAAATGCATTTCTAGCAGCGAATTCAGTTGTTCTGTTCTTTTAAGGGTATTTTTCGTATTAAAATATTGTATGAGAGTAATTTTTACTCGAATGAGTCGATTTTACTTTAACTAGAAAGAAATGCGGATTGGAAAAATATAAAGATATACAAATCTTACACAAATATATTTCATTGACAAAGTATATAAATTGAAATTCTTTCATTTGTCCTCACATTGAAGGTAGGTTTACCCAAATTTGAAAATCTATTTTGTTCATAACTCATCGAACCAACGATTCGAATAAAAGAATAACCAAATAAAATTGAAAACATACGAGTTAAGGTCATTTTGACAGATGTCCATTTTTTTTTTTTGCTATTTTGTAAACGCAATGAAAAAGGAACACGAATGGAAAATATTTCGAGCATGGATCTCATTTTAAGCCCATCAAATCTTACCTAACTACATACACCAATTTTATTGTAACCTCTATAAAAATGATCGATATAGGTAGAAACCAAGACCTTTTCGAAATGAAAAATTTATCAAAGGAGAAAAACATTTCGCGAATTTTCTTGACAGATTTCAAATTTCATTTAGAATATGGACTTGAAAATTTTCATTGTGAAAGACAGGTAGGCAGAACTTTTATGTACAGAAATTTAAACGACTGGTGGATTTCGAATGTTTTCCAGCTTTTCAAAACTGTGCTTTATTTGGCCAAAAGGCCAAGGAAAATTTAGGCTGCTAAAGACAGGTCGTCGAATAGATTGAATCGAATAAAAACGTCAGTGGTTGGAAACTAAAACTGAAGTCGGGAAATTTGGAATTTGTTTCTTGCTCTCAAATTTTTAGCTGAATGATTTTTAAAATTTATTTTCAGTATTTTCTTCGCATTTCGTAATAATTCTTCATTGGAAGGAGACAAAATCCCATTCGTCATTCACTTGAATTCTGGGTTAAGTATATATGTAGCAATAGGTAAAGCACATTTCTGTTTTGTTTTAAAACACGAGGAAATTTAGGAAATTATCTCGAAAGCGAATGAATACTTGACATTCAAATTCGATCGAGTTGGTCATTCCTGCCATATACTTACACTAGCATGCCCTCCTTCCTCCACGAAACATATTTAATCAAAGTTCACAGATACCGGTAGTCATTTCTAAAGACAATTTTCAAAAAATTTCCAGAAATTCCAGAAATTGTGAATGTTATCTACGACTTGATAACTTCCATGAATTTTTAAAAAGTTACATCGACTTGATTTTGACGCTTCTCTCAGTTGCTGTTTGACTGGTATTTTAAGATCAAACCACAGGCGCAGCTTAAAAATTTTTAAGCAAATGACAATTCGTCATGATTTCTCAAATTGAAAGAAAATTTACAAACTTTTAATTATTAAACAAGCAAAAATATCAATGTTTCTAAATTTTGACTAATGAATGAAAATTTTCTTATTTTGGGGTTTGCTCTAGCTTGTTATCAGTGGAGAAATTTAGGATCGGGAGATCTTAAGCATCGCTGAATAAAATGTTCTAAAAATTTAATAGGTATGTGCTTCGGAACAAGATTATCTTTTGAGGACTTTTGAGATATTTTCAAAATTTCTCATACAATTTTGAAAAAAAGAAATGTTCGGAAAAAATCGGACAAACTACAACATTTTTTATCCAAAGTATTTTTGAAAATTCTTTTTTTTTAAATTGAAGAAAAATTTCGAAAATATCTTAAAATTCCTCAAAAGATAATGTTGTTCCGAAGCACATACTAAATTTTCAGACCATTTTATTCAATAAAGCTTAAGATATCTGGATCCTGAATTTTTCAATTTTCACTGATGACAAAGTAGAGCATACCCTTAAAAACATTTTATTGCATTTTTATAGCTATTTTCATTTTTATAACTTTGGGGTTTTTTAAATCCTTCAATATTTCTGCAATGATTTTTTTCTTCGGCAGATTTTTGCTGTATTTATACCCATGAAGTTACTCTTATACGCGGACAGAATTTGTCGCTTCCATGACTGAATCGTTTATGACGATGGCCAATTTTTTTATAAGCATTTCA
Source organism: Pseudococcus viburni (assembly GCA_033439095.1). NCBI lineage: Eukaryota > Metazoa > Arthropoda > Insecta > Hemiptera > Pseudococcidae > Pseudococcus > Pseudococcus viburni. The sequence continues at coordinate 204,385 of JAVBJF010000059.1, forward strand.
CTTCAATTTCATTAAATTTGTGTACTTTTGTCACTTTTTATTCATATATACCAATATGATTTTTCAGCTTTACTATTTTCTGAATCTAAATCAGTAAAATATGGTGAAATTTTGCCTTTTTGAATCAAAGAAATAAAGTGGTTCTCAGATTTTTTTAGCCAAAATGACTGAAAATTGGCGAAAAATTATTGATTTTTAGTGAAAACTGATTTCACTAATTCAAAATGTAGAATTTCGCCAAAATTTGACGGATTTGAAATTAAAGATATGACTTTAGAAATAAAAATTTGTAAGCAATTTTATACAATAGTCTTTCAACATTCTACTTCCTGCTGTGATGAATATCAATAAGTGTAACCGAAAAGAGAATCAGAGACCTCGTTAGATACCGTACCTAACTATTCTCTTCCAATCCTAAAATAAGACCGAGAAAAGAAAGTTTAAAAATCAACTGTAGTCCCAATTTTTCAATTTCTTCAACGTTTTTACCATCCTGATCTCCAAAAAGTTAATGAAGAACCAGTGACGTACCGAAGGCATTTTCCGGGGGGGGGGGTGATGAAAATCCCAACTCAAATTCTTGAAATTCCCAACTACATTTCGCCGATGTTTTGATATTTCAATTTTATAAAATTGAAATAAGTATCAAAACATCGCATCGGCGAAAAATGAACCGGCGCGGCGCGGCGATTATTTAACATAAAATTGTCCTTTGTCCCGAGGGAAGCAAGGTATTTATCTAGATTGAAACAAGAGTAAAAAATTTCAAAATATTTGTAATTTAATTTTTAAAAAATTTTAGTTTTTATCTGAATACAAGAGAAATGAATTAGGCCCGAGCGAAGCGAGGGCGAAAATTTCTTAAAACTTCCGATTCAAAGTGCAATAAAACTGTGTTTTGTATTAACAAACTTGAATAAAAAACCGGTCATTTTTACTTTGAAACTATATAAGAATGAATGCAAAGAGACTGAGCGCAGCGAGGCCAAAGCTTTTGAAAAATTGGTTTTTAAACGTCGAAAATAAGTTTTATGGAGAAAAAATATAATGAATATTAGTTGTAATAATTTTAAGGAAAAATACGAAAAAATGACTTCTCTAGGATCCAAAGTTATTGAAAAATTTATATTTGGGACGTGATTTCACTGATGGATCGGATTTCTAAAAAGGGACGTTCCCCACCAAAGTTTTTTTCGAGGACTTGGAATGAGGTTTCTCGATACCCCATGATTTCAATTTTTAAGCTTAGAATTCACAAATTTGATTTATCAAGTATAGATACAATGGTCGGAAGATTTTTTTCGGAGGGTGGAAAGTGAGTATCATACAAAGACTTGGAATAGGTAATAGAAAGATTTTTGAGGGAGGGAACTTTTTTTCGCATTGTTGACTCAAATAATTCATATAATTGTAATTTTGTTTATGCCCGAGCGAAGCGAGGGTGAAAATTTGAAAAAATTGTGTGCTTAATGCCCAAAAAAAAACCTTATTCATCAGTTGGGAAAATGACAAATTTTCCCAACTAATGTGTTAAAATCTTCAATTTTCCCAACTCACAAGTAAAAATTCCGTCGGGGGAGCTCCCGCTCCCGCTGACAGGGTAAGTGTATTTTTGTCAAAATTACTTTTCTTAAAGTGAAATAATATGGCAAATTATTCGCAGTTTGCCTTCAAATTGATGGGTAGGTAATGCTGTGTTTGGAGAGAAAATGGAGAGTTTAAATTGCAGTCGGAACGGAGACTGAGCGCTGAAGTCGATTTTTACAATAATTTGACCCCTGGACCCAAATAGTTCGAATATTTGATTATTTGTGGGATCGACCCTTGGGTGCACCCCCCCCCCCATTTTTTAGAAAACGCATACAAAAAATGGAGATAGCATGTGTCATATCGATTTCTAATAACTCGAGGGTGCTGCTGAGCTTGATTATCAACTTACTTTCTCGATCCGCTACCCCAATGCCCCACACCGACTCCCATATTACTAAAAAATTTAAAAAATCAATGTTTTTTTCAAAAATGGGGGCTAGGAATGCACCCAAGGGTCCAATCCCAAAAATAATCAAATATTCGAACTGAGCGCCCTCAAAAATCCAACAAACGACATGTCACACGTAATTTTCATTTTTCGAATTTTGACCCCATCAGGGGGCTGATAGGGGGGTTCAGAAAGGTTGGATGAAAAAACTGAGCATATATTCGAACTCAGCGCCTTCGAATTAGTAGAAATCGATGTATTACTTCCCGTTTTACATTTTTTTGAATTTTTACCAAAATTGAGGACCTCTATGCCCCCAGGGGTATTGAGATCCCATCTTGAAAAGTAATTAGTTGAAAAAAAAAATGAAAAGTTCTCTTCATAGTAATTTTTTCAGATTTTTAAATGGAGCCCCTCATGTTCTGTACTCATCATGAAAGTTGAGCTTTCATCACAAAAGTCAAACTTTGAACTTTTCAAAATGTGATTATCAATTTTGAATCTCCTTTCAATTCCCTACAGAACCGCATGAACAGATTTATCTTGGACTTGACCAATCTTGAGATATGCGTCTTCAAAGTTGAGTCATTTCGCGAAAAATCCCAATTATACGAAAATTACAAGGGCCACCCCCGCCTTCCTGGAGGATTAGGATCGGAATGACGGTGATTTCTTCATTTGACCATCGAATGGGGCTCGTAAAAAAATTTGAGCCAAATCGGAAGACCCAGGGTCAAAACCTAGTCGAGTTGACATAGAATGAGCCATACATCAAAATATTCGTTTTCTGGGTCGCAGAACTTGATGCTGACAACATTTTTTTCATAGGTGATGAGGGGGTGCTACCCATTCTCATGAAACGGACAAATTCACAAATTTTCATTTAAAAAATCAAAATTTCGCGAATTACTTAATTTTTTTATTATTTTGTGGCTTTCTCTCATTTTTTTACTTCACTAATGTCGCAACATTCTCGTTTTCATGTTTATTCCAATTTCTATTTTTTTTTACCTACATAACTTTTTTCAAATCTTGTTTTTCATTTTTTTCATCCAACTCATGTCGCCCACACTCTCTTCACCATAATTTTTCCAATTTCATTACAACGGACGTGTTTAATTACATTCTTGAATGAAAATTTTTGAATTTGCTTATGTTTCATGAGAAGGGTTACCATCCCCTCACCACCAATGAAAAAAATATTGTCAGCATCGAGTTCTACGACCCAGAAAACGAATATTTTGATGTATCACGTGCACGTGTGCATAAGTTTATTGATGCTCCACTACATCCCACCCCCACCCCCCTGAATATGAAAATTTTGTGAAATTTTGAAGTTAAAAAGTCATCCCTATTCTTGAGTTTTGTTTAGAACCATTTATAAATCTCTTTCAACTCAATTTTGCGATTTTTATGAGAAAGTTTACCAAAAATCTGTGATTTTTTCAAATTTTCTCCCCTTTTTTACCCATTCTGCCGGGGCTTAGACAGCACTTAAGGGCCGGCAGACATACTGATCCGGATTTGACATCAATTTCGACCATCAATGTTTTCGGCCGAAAGTTCATGAAAATTGTGAACTTTCGAGCTTTCGCTGTGCTTAAAAGCAGCAGGTGCCGATCGGCAGATTGGTGGTTTTCAAAATAGGGAGTCATTCACTAACTTTTGGGACAGGTCCCGGCTTTCAATTGTTTCGGCCCATTTTCGGTAGGTTTGGCTCTTGGACTAACTGGGCTTATATACGAAACTTCCCCTTTCTGTTAATTTTTTTGAGGAGTCAAAACCTAAAATATCCGCAGACTATCAACCATGAAATCCGTCGATTAGAAAAATATATATATACCTATATTAGAAAAATTGAAAATAGGTAAGTAAGTAAGTTTTTTTTTTTTAAATTTCAAAGATAGAATTATTTAAATAAAATTTTCATATTTGTTTAAAATTTTATTTAAAATGTATAAGCAATCAACCTCTTGATAACAGCCAGACTACATGGAGACCAAAATGAACCGCTCATATAGAAATTAGGCATCATGTACCAATGGATACTTAATGCACAAAATAGTACCTATTCATTTATTTTAATTTTTTACTAAAAACATTCCAATAACCTGATTAACAGTGGCCTTTGGCCGTTGTAATTTTGAATAAATAAAAAAAATCTTCGTACTCCAATTTTATGTCGTCGTTTTATAAAATTTTACGTTTGTTCACGTTTTTGGTTCTAAGTATTAGTACACTGTTCTAGCACTATTGACCTGGCCACAACATTACATCAACTAACATCACACTCTATTCTACTTCTAAAAAATCCACTCGAGAAAAATTCACCCCTTACCTCCCTTCGCAGGCGAATTCGAACTTCGAACCACCACACGCGATAAAATCCCTTACCTTCGCTCGATGCTCCTTCCAACACCAAGCTGCAAATACCCTAGCACCCTTGTAAAATATCCAGTCTACTTACCAATCTCCGTCAGCATCCCTTTCAAGTTGCCAGCAACGAAATACACCAAAATCTTGACACATTTCGCACCGCTGCTGCCGAACGAAACCGCAACACGGCCAGAATCACCCTAAAACAGCGAATACTTTTCAATTAGCCATATTTCCTTTTTCATTGATAAACCTTAACTGTCACAATGTCAACCATCTCATATCTACTCGTATCTCTAATACATAAAAACACGTTAAAGAATAAGAATTTCGGTGAAAAAAAAAAGAAAGAAAGACACCTTTTTCAAGGTATCCCTTCTCTAATTCGATTTCGTTTCGGTGCTAGAATAAAAACTATACCTACGTATAAGCCATCTCAGAGCCTGAAAACACCTCGCAGAGATGGAATTTCATGAAAAATAATAATAGAAGCGTTATATGGTGAAAAATAAAAATCAAGATTCGCATGATGGAACGTTTTCACGCTCTTCAGTTGATTAAGAATAAGCGAGAGTGGGTTTGTTGGACGCGTCAAAGGGCCATTTTCATATCTCGATGCGGAACTAAACACTGCAATAACTTTTATTCAATTTTTTAAACTACCTCGGTAGTGTGCAGAGAGGTTCACGCGTATTATTGTGTCGAATATACAAGAGGGTTCGTACATATAGCTACGTATTATAACTTATATGTACCTATGTCGCTTGCCAATCGACCATTGTACAAACGACAATAGTATTGTCAATATTTCTAAGACCGTTTGTATTCCGGTGTATTATTTATGAAAAAGTGTCACTAAGCGTATTTTTTTCACCATTTTCAACAAATATTTCTACATAAAAGGGGCCCTCTTCGGTGAATTTTTCTATTTAAAAATCACGTAAGAGCGGATCTTTTGAAAAAGTGTAATTTGTGTATCTCCTGCTGTAAGGCAAGTATGTATTCGAACATAAGCGTGTAAAACAGGTGGCGATAAAAAAATTCTTTACCAAAATTATATATTGCGGAGGTGTTAGAGGCACAGAAAAAAATCACCATCGAAACGAGCGACGATTACCTTGTTCGACAGCATATACCTATAACTCTGGGCGATATAATTTTATTCGTAGGCACACCCTTTTTTATTCCGGTAGAAAATGACTAGTTCACACAATGTAGGCAACCGATGAAACGATAATATTATTTAAATAAACACTACACACTCGACGTAATTGTACAATGCTATTACCTTCACAATATGGCTGTATAGCGCTATTATATTACGCCTTTTGTCGAAATTATTACGATTATTATTGTGATATTGTTGCCATTGTTACATTCGGTTAATATTTTTTTTTCATTATTTCAACCGATGCGATGTGAGATGGATGGATCGGCCAAAAAAACTCATGAATAGACAATTCCGAATGTACATACGTGGCTGCCTGTAAACACGAGGCAAAAAAATGAACTCGTTGGTATTCTTCGAATTTTTGTTTTCGAAAATAAAACTCTACGTGGTTCGTATGCGTTATTATTCGTATTCGCAGCTAAATAAATAACCTCGAGCTCGAAAATGAATGGAATGTACGTTGAGTTGTCGTGGGCGTTTTTGGATCGTGTTTCGAACAAATTGTAATTAACTTTTTGATTTGAAGTGGGAAGAAAAATTGGATACCTATTCGAATTACGAATCGAATTTCTAAATGGAAACATTGTTCTTATCCCAATCCTTGATTGAGGAAAGAGACGTTATTTTTTGAAAAAAATAGTAATTTTTCAATTACGTTTGATTGTGAAAGCTGAGCACTTTCCAAACACATTCACAGTCACTAAAAAACTAAAAACAACAGTCAAGTTTAGCAGAAAAATTGGATTTAAAAAAAAAAGTAAATAATGATTATCCTTTCAAAATCCTATACTGTTGCAATTCTCGGTCTACCTTAATTTTCTCCTCGAAATGGTTAATTTAATTAAAATTCTCAAATTTTGAGGTAATTGGCTTTTACCAAGTCCGTCTCGGTAGATTTTTCCACTGTTCATAAGCAAAGTCAGAAATTATGTGGGGAAGGATGGTCAAAAATCAATGAAAAAATTGAGTAACCTGTTAATTCAGTGACGCTGGCTGGCGTAGTCGAGGAATTTTCAGTATCTATACATTCATAATATACGTATCTACAGATTTGAGCAAAGAAAAATTGAAAAATTGCAAGATTTTTGGAACAAACAATTAATATACCTTACTCTCAAAAATTCAGGGAATAAGTCAGCCAAAAAATTGACTCCTGACTCCGGCTTAGGGTGAAAGTTGACTTCTGACTCCACCTTGACTCCTGACTGTGGAGTCCAGCTGGAGTCGGAGTCAATTAGGAGTCAGTTTGAATCCGACTCCGGAGCATCATCCATTAATTAATAATTTATCACAGTGCAACCTCACACAATATTTCGAATAGACGAGGAGGAGGAAATTGGGGTATTTAAAAATTGAAAAGTTGACCCCTTACTCCACCTGACTCCCGGAGTCAAGGGAGAAAGTTGACTTCTGACTCCACCTTGACTCTTGCCTCCACTATGACTCCGGAGTTGAACTCACACCCTGACTTTTGACTCCGGAGTCACTTTCAGATTTCGACTCCTGACTCCACATTGACTCTGGATTCAAGCTCACACCTTGACTACTAACTCCACCTTGACTCCGGAGTCAGTTTCAGACCTTGACTCCTGACTCCTGCGTCAATCTGTGACCTTGACTCCTGACTGCGCTTGACTTCGGAGTCCATTTTTGATCTCGGAGTCAATTTGGAGTCAGTTTGACTCCCAACTCCGGAATCGACTCCTAATCCCTGCTCAAAATCTAAATCAATCAAATGTAGGTAGTAAAATTATACCACTTTGAATCAGCGAAGTAATAATTCAACTAAATCAGTCAAAATTCCTGATTTTTTCTGACAAATCGGGAATCGACTAAAAAAATCACTGATGTATGACTGAAAGATCAGTGAAAAATCACTAATTTTCAATGAAAATTATTTCATTGATTCAAAAAAGCAGACCTTCATCAAATTTGGATTACCTAGGTATTTAGATTTAGACATTATAATACAAATCATGTTTGAAAAGCAAACAAATGCACTTCTTTTTGATATTTTTATGATAAAAAAACCTCCTTGCCGAGGTGAAGGGTGCGTAGATCACCCCCCCCCCCCGGATATGTCCAAGCCACTGGTATTTGAAACCACCATACTCTCTCATTTATTAATCGGTGAAAATTGTCGAAAATCACTGAGAAACAGTCAGAATTGCAGCACAGGAGAAAATCAGTGAAATAATTTTCAATAAAAACAAATCAGTGAGAAAAATCACTGGAAAATCAGTGAAAATTCACTGAAGTCAGTAAAATTTATGAAATTAGCAGAAAAATTGGTGAAAATTTTTGAAAAATCAGTGAATTTCGCTGTTTTTCCCCTGTGCTGCAATTCTAGCTGTTTATCAGTGATTTTTCACTGATACAGAATGAGAGAGTATGAAGCTGGTACCTTTATGATGGTATTCTACATCCCAACCAAACGTGACATCATAATAGTGAGACTGAAAAATACATTGGTTTAAATGGGAGAATGCGTTTTTTCATTTTTGACTCCATGATGGGGTTTTTCACAATTTTATAATCATATCTTATGTAAAATTCAACGAGCTTTCCAATGTTGCAACTAGTTTTTGATTTTGAGAAACAGTTTTCTAATAAATCGAGATAAACCAAAAAAACACTGGAAAGTGTCACCAATTTATTGAAAAATAAATAGGAAAAATTGTTTATAAAACAAAAACGAATGCACCATTGGAAAGAGCATAAAATACTACATTTCGTCCATTTGAAGTTTTTCTCCGTGTGTTATACGTTATGAAGTACATTCAACCCAAATGTTTGGAAAGGTGTATCTCAAAAAAGATAACACGTGGAAAAAAAACATCAAATGAACGAAATATAGTATTTTTCAATTTTTCATGCTGTTTCCAATGGTGTATTCGATTTTGTTCTATAATCAATTTTTCCTATTTATTGTTCAATAAATTAGTGACACCTTCCGATGTTTTTTTTGTTTATCTCGATTTATTAGAAAACTGTTGCACAAATTAAAAAACTAGTTACCCCATTGAAAATCTCGTTGAATTTTACACATGATATGATCCAAAATCATGAAAAAACCGCTCCATATCGAACCAAAAATGAAAAAAAAACACATTCTCCCAATTTAAACAATGTAATTCGTCAGCCGCACTATGGTGACGTCACAACGCTAGCGCACCGGTCTTTTACTATAGATGGTAGGTGCTACTTTGGCCATCTTATATACACAGGTTCGAATTCTAAAAAATGATTATTTCTTATGCAAAGTCTGCCTTGATAATGTCCAAGCCAAATGCCGTGAAAGCGGAGATACCTTGAGTAATGATGAAAATGAAATTGACTGCGAGGAAGAATTAATGTTTAAAAAGTACCGGTAAGTAATATTAATAATTCATGTGGAATTCTGTTATTTTCAAAGAAAACAAATTTATTAATATTTGCAACTAATTTTATTGGTTCTCGTCTTTGTTGTAATTTTACTGTACAAAGATAGGTACAAAGAATTTGTCAGTACCAACAATTTGATAAGGCATCTGTATGATGAACATAAAATTTATGTTGAGCAGAAAATTATTTTTAAAAAAGTTGTAACTCAGCAAAATTACTTTCAACCTCTATCAAATCAGAAACAAACGGAATCGACCACTGAAGCACAAGAACAATATTATAATTGACCTGTCAACTTATTTTGTACATTGTTAGGTAAGTATGGATTTATTGTCATGTTGAAAAAGAAGATTTAGAGCATTGTGTTTTAGTAAATTTTAAATTATCAATATTTAAGCTCATTTTAGAACTTGGCGTTCCTTCTTTTTAATCCAAATGAACAATATAAATTATCATGTAGTTCTAGAGTACTAGAATAAGTGAAGAAGACATGCCAAGACAATCATCGTGCTGCAGAATAATGCGCTTATATAACTATAATTATGTGTTTAATGATCCAAATCGGTATGCAAAGAAGAAAGAAGAAATGGAATGATCTCCGCGCATGACCCAGCAGGGGTAGACTATGATTACACTACCTAGCAGAGAATGCGAAAATCATTTTAGAAATTTAGAAAGGCATTATAAGGAGATGAAGAAAACCAGTATGGTCTCAAATGAATGTTGGATGCAGTAAAAAAAGTAAGTAAGAATAATCTTTTCACAGAGATCACTTCTATAATTTAATGATTCTCCTGTACCTGTGGGTGTTTTTATTTCATTCCTCTATATCAACATCTTTGGATGAAACCACCAGCTACAGTGACGTAAAAAATTTGTATTTCTTTTATATTCGAAATTCGAATACTTAGTAAAGATTTTTGACAAAACTACGTAGTTGAGTTTTTAATTTGAATTACAACATGTGATAATCATATCATCTTTGATATTATCCAAATTACAAAAGTTAGCCGGAGCGGTTTCAATTTCGATTTCCAAAATCCGAACCTTATGAACTTCAATACCAAAAACAACTTCAACTTATCAATACGCTAATCTTGCTCTGGATTACAGAACAACTACCAGGGAATAGGAGTCAGGGAGTCAAGGTCAAAGATTGACTCCGGAGTTGAGGTGGAGTCAGGAGTCAAGGTAACAGGTTGACTCCGGAGTCAAGCAGGAGTCAGAAGTCAAGGTCTAATATGGACTCCGGAGTCAAGGCGGGTCAGGAGTCCCTTTCCTTCTTGACTCCGGGAGTTAGGTGGAGTCAGAAGTCAACTTTTTAGCTGATTTCTATTCTCTATCTCTACTTCAAAATCGGAGTCAAACTGACTCCAAATTGACTCCAGAGTCAAGCTGGAGTCATGAGTCACGGTCACAGACTAACTCCGGAGTCAAGCAGGAATCAGGAGTCAAGGTCTGAAATGGACTCCGAAGTCAAGGTGGAGTCAGAAATCAGGGTGTTGACTCCGGAGTCAAGGTGGAATCAGGAGTTGAGGTCTGAAAGTGACTCCGGAGTCAAGTAGGAGTCAGAAGTCAGCTTTCTCTCAGTCAGGAGTCAACTTTCTCCCTTGACGAGTCTGGAGTCAATTTTTTGCTGACTCTTATTCCCTGACAACTACAAAGCAAACAGTGACGCCATACTTCTGCTCTCAAACTTTGATCTGTGATTAAACAATTAAAGAACATATTCTGAACAAAACTGCTGGTCATGAGCAGTTAAAGAACACACCTTATGTTGATTAAGAAATTCAAAGTATCAACAAATTTTGAAAACTTTGGAAATTTTTCAAATTTCGATTAAGCTTTCGTTCAATTTTAATTTTTATATAGGTATTGTTTTTTGTGATTCTTCAATTTTTTTATACTTAGAAATGTTCGGGCCTGCAGATTCCAAAGTATCCCAAACTTGACTTCGGTATACCATACACTGTGACAATTGTCGCAACTTGTTTTTCCCCTGCCTCTACAAGAATCTGTGTTTTGGTGGTGAGGAAATGCTTCCTTTCACTTTTACGCGTGTATGTCCTGCTGTTCATTTCCGCAGATGAGCAGACTACCTACTTTTCTCCTTTAAGAACCAACCATTTTTTTTTTTAGAAAAATCAAAAGTTGAAGTTGTTTTAAATTTTTTTGTCCCTTAAACCAGAAGAGCAAGCAAATTGTTGTGAACGAATCTGTAGGGCATAGATACCAATTATCTGTGGGGTAAAGCAGTTTCATTCCATCCACTATCAAGTCTGAGAAAAAAAGTACTTGATAGGTATATCAATAAATCTGGAAAATATGGCATATTTTCCTAAAAAAAATTGGCCTCGAACATAGGAAAGTAGGCAATATGTCCAACATGCGAAATGGAAGGACCTGCCAAGAGTCACAATTCTGCAACACATCTTGGTCCATTGTGAAAAATTTCACTACTGAGTGGTAATTTTTTAGGTTATGGGCACCCAGAAACATTAGGTTTGTTTGGGCGCTTTAAAAGAGATGAAAAGAAGGTATAAAATTACAAATTAACGATTTTCAGAAAGTTGTCAAGGTGTCTCTCCATTAACAAGGGTTATCCATTACCATTGACATCATAAACTTACCTATGTAAAATTACATTAAGTATCATTTCTTCGGTGATAAATTCTCATAGAATTTGTTTAATGTCGATTATACTAATTTTTAAACGTTTAACAATTATTGCAAGAAACAACACCTTTTAATTTTTATCAATTTTACACGAAACGATGCGAAGTTTTAAAAATAATGATAGGTAATCACTTATTTTTACTTAGAAAAAGTGAACATTTTACACCATTGACATTTGGTGAGAACGCACCTTTGGTTAAAGTAAAAACAAAAATTCTGAATTTCATATCTTTTTTTCATATCCTTTGGAGCGCCCAAACGAACTCGTTATTAAAGTTAGGTATTGTATCAAAAAGAAAAAGAAAAAAAAGAACTGTAAGCAAGTAATTTTATATTTTTTAATATAATTTTTTTGTTCGTCTTGTACATAAGACAACCTCCTCAACTCTTTTGAAAATACCCACTTCATTTTCGAAATGAAATTTCGATGATTTGATTCCTTTCTCATATGGATCTATACAGAATTCATATCTCACATTTTTCTAATTGATCTGAAGCATTCAGCGAAAGATGGACATTTCTTCATTTCAGTTTATTTATTCGGCTCCGAAGTCTTGACGTCATAGTCACGCGATTTTCGGTTTGTGAGGGTTGTCATTTTGATCTTAAATTGTTCGTGTATGAAAAAGGAACATGAAAAAAAAATTCGGGTAGATTGCATCCATAGCGGCCGAAATCGGCCGGTGGTCGAAATTAGGGCATTTTACTTTTATAGAACGCGTGGAAATTAACTTATTAAGCTAAAAATTTATTGAAAAATATAAAATTCAAAAAATTGCAAAAATCACTCGCAATTTCTCCGCCAGCAATACTAAATCAAGTACCCGAAAGCCCGAAAGCAGACAAGAACTAAATTTTCAGTTGCTCAAGTTGACGAGCTCCGATGAGATTCGAATAATTTTTTAAAATTGAGGGAACCGATTTTTTCCAGAAGAAAGGTTCTCGCATTATTTTTGTATCGTGTAAAAATGAAAAAAAATAATCCAATTTGGAAAAAAATAAAAAAATACGTTTAAAAAAGTTGAATTTTTGGGTCCGCTATTAGCAAAATTGCAAAACCGTGCAGAATAATTAAAGGAAAAGAATAAATAATTCAATTTCCGACCGTTTTCCGATAAATGAAGGAAACAGGAGATGAAATTTTGGGGATTTTCTGAAGTGGAAACGAAACAAGTATACGTGGTACCTAATGATGATATATTTTTAAAAAACAAGCTTTGTAAGATAAAATAGGAAAAACACAATTTTCGAAAAAAAATCAAAATAAATATACATACGGGTAAGGTTGCCATATTTCGACCACTTTTTTTCAAATTTCCACCAATCGAAGACTTTTTGAGGTAGAAACGTCGAAAATGGCTTAAAAAATACCTTGATCCTTCCTCTACCACTCCCTCAAATTTTGAGCCGATACAATCATTTTTTGTATTTTTTGCAATTTTTTTTCTGAGGGAACTCAAAAATCGATTTTGAAATTTTGGGTTCCTACATTGAGAAAAATGGAGAATGAAAAATGAATAGAAAGTGTTGCAAAAAATTATAAATTTTATTCAAAAAAAATAAATTTTATCCAAAAATAATAAAGTTTATCAAAAAAAAATAAAGTTTATCCAAAAAAATAATAACGGGGCACCATTCGCAAAATTAGCAATTTTTATCAAAAAAAATAATAAAATTTATCACGAAATTTGGTAAAGTTTATTGCATAGAAAATAAAGTTTGTCAATTTTGCGATAAATATTATTATTTTGCAATAAATATTATTATTTTTTGAATAAATTTTACTAGTTTTGTGAATGGTGCATTTTTATTATTACGTTTTTTTTTTTTGTTTTTTTTTGAAAAACAAACGAATTTATTTATTTCTTTAGCTTATTACATACCTCCTTCTCAACTGCCATACCAATGGTTTATTGATAGCTGAGGGGAGGGGAGACGAACAGGAATATTAATTACTTCTTAGTACATAAGATGCGAAGTACAAACAAAAATAAATACAATTAACAAGTAAACATGAGTAGGGTAAGTTTGTGAATGTGGATTCTGGATATGAAGGATGATGAACGGTGGACTTGGAAATAGATAATTGAGTTACATGAAATGGTAATTGTTATACTGATATTGCATGATTTCTGTGCTGAGTTTTTCAAATTCGGATGAGTAATAAAATTCTTCAGGGTAAGGTTTAATAATATTTATTTTTTATTTTTTTGAGTGTAATTTCGACCACCAGTTGATTTCGCCCGCATAGCGCGGAATCTACCCGAAAAGAATTTTTTCATATTCTTCTTTCACAGATGAACAAAATGAGACCAAAACGACAACCCTACAGCCAAAACTCGCAGAGAAAATCAGAAAAAACAAAATCGCATTAAAAAACAGATTACATAAGATAGTATAGCTGGTCGAGATTAGGGCACCCCAAAGAATTTGAACTTTGGTGAAAATTTTTGTTGCGTACCTCCAGTTGTTTTCAAAAACGATGATTTTATCGAAATCTGACACCATGCCCCATTACAATTCACAATTATTTGGTAGAATTCATTAAAAAAATTATTCATAATTTGAGATTTTGTTTTTTTCAATTTTCTCTTCTAATTTTTCCTGTAGGGTTGTGATATTGGTCTCAAATTGTTCATCTATGAAAAAGGAACATGAAAAAACAATTTTCGTGTAGATTGCGTCCATAGCGGCCGAAATCGACCGGTGGTCGAAATTAGGAAGCGGTCGAAGTTAGGGCACTTTACCCTTACCTAATACTTAAGCAGAGATACCTATTTTTGTCAATGTATAGACGTAAATAATTTTGATATGGCTCAAAAGCTAAGCAAGTAAAAAATTGAAATCAAAATGGGACATCGCATCATTAAGTTTTACATTTATTCCGTGCACGTGTAAGACATCATTATTGTTTAATTTATATTGATCAATTCAACCTCAAAAACACAATCAAATAGGTAGATAGAGGTAGCTTCACAAATCACAATCTCATTGGTCCTCCAAAATATTTGTAAAAAATTAAAAATCCTCACTTTGGTAAAATTTCAGCCAGACCAACCGCAAAATAGCTTCAACTTCGCATTAAAATTCGCCCAAATAAAAAACCAACCGCAAGTAAACCGGTTCGTATAAATGATCACTTAATCAAAATCAATTCCTTACTCTGTTCACCAGATACCTGGTGCATAGGTAGTCAACTCGTACACATTCTATAATCCTCTGGCGAACCATCCATGGTGGTTTCCCCTCCCTGCCTCCCCTCTCACCATCACCTCGGTACACAAATTACCGAGCTATAAATTTTTACGTCCTAATTATTTCACCATTACGACTTCTTAAAAAAAGATATTTAGAAACTTGATTGGTAATTTTTGGCGCTTGAAATTACTCTTATGGTCGATTTAACAACGTTGTTGATTTTTTATTACAACATTCCATGCCCATAACATTCTTTAAATATTTACGTGGATTTTTTTTCCAACCGTGTACAACGATTAAACCATAGGAAAATTTTATCGGCAGGCGCCTTGTCGGTAAATTAAAAAGATCAAAGAGTTACCTAATTGAATATTTCCTACCGGGTTGAAAAAAATTAATTCACGGAGGCTAATTACGTAGATAAAATCGATATTCGCGTACAATTTACTAATACATCGATTAATATTAATTTTCAAAATAATCCGTCGATTTAAAAAATTTCGTCGGTGAGAAAATTCGACGATGAAGATTCGAGAATGCAATAAATTAAATAAATTATCAACGTGTGACACCGAAGACGCCGACGAATTCGCCACCACGTTGAAAATCCAGATATCCCCCTTCTTCGCTCTTCTCCCGACGGATACTCCTTCTGAACGCGTTTTACACCAGGGTACACATACGAGTGCACTTTTTTGCATACCCAATCGCCGTAAATTTCGCAACTCCGGTGGAACTTGGTGGTACATGTCAAGGTCGAGGACCTCGTCAATTTTCTACGCCTAGCTGGCAATTTTCCGACTGGTGAAACCAAAATGAGCTTACAAAATATATTATGAAAGGCAGACAATAGGGCGCACGACTTATCCCCATCTGGCATCAGGCAAAGGCAAAAGACAGGTAAATCGCTTTCAGATCCTTTTCACCGGGAGACCCAAAAACACCTGTGCGATGACGCGATTGCGAGAAATAAAAAAGGAAAAACAATCGAAACGAGAATGAGAATACGGTGCAGCATACAGAAGGGCGTTCGGTGAAATGTATTATCCAATGGGGGAATCTAGGTGCGTAAGAGATGGAGGACACATCCCACAACAAGACTGGATTGGAAGATAAACTCCCATCCAGTAGCGCCAGACGAAGGCGGACTTTCTACTATCACCGCGTTTTATCTTTCGCGGCGACCGCGACTCTCTCGATGGTTAGTTCACCTTCAATACTCTTATCAGTACGATTAGAGTTCGCGGGTTTTAAAACTTTCCTGTCAGGTGTTTTTCAGTTCCCAACGCGATTTTTTTTTCTCACGTTGCGAAGTAGTGATAACGCCACGCAGGTAATCAGTTTCGACTTTCGACACGAACACGACGCGATTCCGGGGTTTCGTGGGTTTTGGTGCGACACAGAGACTTATTGGTTTCGGTTTTTAGTAATTTTTTATACCAGGATTAAAGCTGGAATTGTCACAGAGAAATATCAATCCTTTCCTGAGGTAAGGTCTGCGATTTTTCGTATCGAGTTTGAAATTCGTCGAGTGTTTCGTATACTCGTAAAATAATTATTGAAACGTGTTTTCGTATTAGGAAAGAAATTATTTCGATTTGAAACATTTTGAAATATTTTTTTGAAAATTATCGTTCTACGTCGAAAAAGTAAAATTTTTCCATGCCGAATATCACAACGCAGTGGTTCTGCGACAATAGAATTTTTTTTATCGACGTTGTTCCGTATTCAAATTCAGAACACTGAATTAATTATCAAAACAACTTTATACGAAACGTTATCAAAAATAAACGAAAAAATTCGTTTGTTTCTAGTATATTCAAATTAGGTTAATTATGAAATATTTTCAAGTGGAAAAAATATCATCAATCGAGTCGACCAAATTTAACGACCTGTTCCATAATTATGAAATTTATACATTTAATTACCTGTATACGAAACAAAACCGTACAATGTGGGTAAATCACACAATTTAAATTGATTTATATGAGAGGCAAATATTCCTATTTGCCAAGGTGAATTGTACTCTTTGTACAGGTATTCGTGTGTTAATAAATACTGACCTTTAATATAATGAATTTTTAAATAAATATTAACTAAATGAATATAATAAGTAATTGTTATAGGTTTTCAGTACCTATACCTACTTCTGAATTGGCCCTTTACGTACCTACAATATTTCAATAATGTAAAAAATATTTGATACCAGATTTCATATCGTAAGTAGGTATGTAGGTACCATACTTAATGGGGATTGTAAAGGACAATAAAAAAATAATTTCGTTGAATACAAATAATATTAGTATATTACGTAACAGAAGCGGAAAGTACAATTTTAAACACATAGTTTCCATTTCCTACATGAATTTGAGTAAATAATCGTTAATTTTTTCAAATGCAAGTCAGCAAATGAGAAGAGCAAAAATAATGCTTTGCCCAACCAAAAAAAAACACGTTATGGGTACCTATACTTATTTTTCGTCATTTATTCTTCGATAAGAATTACCTATCACTTGAAATAATGAAACTACGAAAAATTCTCACAGCTTTGAAATTTTATTTTCTAAGAAGTCTAGGTACCTTGATCCTCGACTGAATTGTATATTCGTTTTGAACTAATTTTCATCCCCCCCCCCACCACCACAAGACATCAGTCAGGTGTAGCCGTATTTGAAAGACGAGTTTCTGAAATAAGTAGGTAGGTACTTTATTAAAAAAAAATTTTACTCAAATGATGTCAAACCAATATTGAAAATAAGCCAAGTAGGTACGGACTACGGACTAACCATTTACACATACGAGATTTTTCTTTCGTTTAAGTACCAAATTTTCTAAAGCATGAAATTTATTTTCATTTTTGACACGTCCTGCGTTTAATTATTTGGATTTTTTATCGTGAAATTGTCAAATTCTTCTAACGTAGAATTAGTCCGAACGAATGAATATTTTTTCGATACTGGAAAGTAATAATTTTCTGAAGTAACGACCTCACATCAAATTTAACGTTTTGTTAAAACGTTGAATATTCCAACCTTTCTCTCAATTTTCAAAACTGCCGAGCCATTTCAATAAATTAAACCACATTCACACGTCAAAAAATGTTCCAAATTTGTTATGTTTAGCAAAATGTCATTACGTCAGATCAAATTTTCTTTTTTGGAAAGGAAATCGTCATAATTCCTCTCAATATCAAATATTCTCACGAAGTCAAATTTAATGTACAAAAATTCAGTCAAGTTTTTGAATATCTGACAAAATATATCATTACCAGGGGTGCGTTCACTTTGGAAAAAAATTAGGTTGGCGCTTTGGCGTTAGTTAAATAAGATATAAACAAAACGTTCGCCAATCAGATTTTTTCGTTCCTGGCAGATTTTGATCGATCATTTTTGCACCTTATTAAAATTATATGGCTTTTTCATAATGCATCAAATTGAATTAAAAATGTGCTAACTAGCGATTTTTGAATTTTATGAACGATTTTGCGCACCACCTTGTTTATAGGCTACCCTTATTTGACTAACGCCAATCTTATTTTTTACCAAAGTGAACGCACCCCTGAATCACATCAAGTTTCCTTTTCTTGGTCTTTTTAAGAGTTTTTTTCGAGCTAACAAATTTTTGACCAATTCTTAGCCAAAAAAAAAACATTCCTACTTGAAAAATTTAATAATATGTATGATGAAAGAGGGAAAACTGAGAGTAGAGAAGAAACAACGGATAATTTATCTTTTTTCAAGTTTGGAAAATGTCCCCTTAATTAGTAATTCTGGTTCTTCAGTTCATTCCTAATGAATAAACCGAAAAGCAAAAAATAATTAAACCTCATTTTTAAGGGCCAAAAATGACAAAACTGAAACCAAAAAAAAATTTCTTGATAATTGAACATTCAAGTCTACGAAGAAAGAAATTAAAGTACGGCGTGATTCAGAGGTTCTGGATCCAAAAACCGGGATCAAGGATTACCTGCCAGACTTATTTAAATAAATACCTATTAAAACATCTTGCCAATTACATGAAACTTTTTTTTTCGTAAATTTTCATCCCTTTAAATTTTTTGGTTACATGAAATATGCATTTAATAATATTACTCTCCAATTCTAATCTGCATCAAGTGCATCTGTCAGTTTTGAGGTACATATGCCTACTTCAAATTTTCGGGACTTTAAAAATTCTGTGCTTGAAAAAAAAAGTTAAAATATTACTAATATTTTCAACTCAAATTGTGAGTAAAGAAGGGAAAAAATTTGTAGGATATCTTCAATAGAATAATTTTTGGGAAAGGTAAATAAGCAAACCTGTCTACGTATTTTTGGAATCTTGCTGAAATTCAAATAATTCAAAAAAATTGTTTATACGTAAGTATGTACCTACATACTTTTTAAAAATTCAGGAGCACTTTGGCTCAATTATGAAAATAGATATGAAAAATAAAAATAAATTTCAAACAATTTTGAAATTAATTTTGACCAATAAGGGATGAGTTCATGTTTTGTAAATCAAATTCATATCAGATTACCTAGGTACTTTATCAAACCATTTTTCTGTTGAAATGTACTTATTGAACTTGAAGTAAGTAATTTTCTGTTAAGATTTTCATGTTTGTGAATTAATATGGTAATATTCGACAGTACCATTTGCGCAAATTAGTAGGTAATGCTTTGTTTAACCAGAAAAATATGAATTATGCTTAGATAGGTACTTATACTCATTTTTTGTCTTTCATTCTTTGGTAAAAATTACCTGTCATTTGAAATAGTGAAAATGCGAATAATTCTCGCAACTTTGAAATTTTCTTTTCCAGACAATCTGCCTGAATCCAAAATTGATGTTTTAAAAATCATTTTCATGTTTTCTCTCTCTCAATCCATTAGTCAGATGCAAAGGTATCCGAAAATTGACTTCTGAAATCTGAAAGAGTTTATTAAGAATTCTTTCTACTCAAATAATGCCACAGCAATATTGCAAACAAGCAAAGGAGTTAAGGGCTCTCATACTTACACACATACAATTTTTCTTTCGTTCGCAATATTTTCCAAAAAATGGAATTTACTTCTAATTTTTTACATGGCCTGCATCTAATCATTTGAATTTTTTATTGAGAAAGTGACAAATTCTTATGAGTAACTCATGAATTAGTCCGAACGAATCTATAATTTATACCTATTCTACACCTTCTTTCATTTTTCTTTCAATTTACAAAACCCAGAAATATTAATAGATTAAACGGTATCCCACATTTTTTTTCTCTAGAAAGTTTTCATTAAAACTGGAAATTACCTATGTATCAAAGCGTATAAATTATTGATAGAGTATAGTTTTAGACATTTTCCGATTTTGCCAATTTTTCATAGTGATATTAAGTACCAATAGAAAAAACTATCTCATACAAATTTTTAGCCTCCGTCGTGCACGAAATCAAACAACGAAAATTCGTTCTTTTTTCGTGCTATATTTTTTGACTTTCAAAAAATAGCAAATTGATGGCCTCTTCCAATCGCAAACATTTATTTCAATTATAACGCTGGAATAAGAAAAAAAAGGTCTAAATCAATTTGACAATTTCTAATTTCTGTACCTAGTTTCTCATGGCTTAAAAAAAGGCGAGGTGGTGGCCTTTGATAAACCTTATGACGCGAATAAGAAACCAGTGAACCAATCTGGAGTGTAAACGAGACTCCAAGAAAAAATTGTTTTCGTGAATTCTACAACAAAGTAAGAAACCATAAATTTTGATACCAACACGACTTTTTTATGAAATTTGAGTTTTCATCCCCCTGTACAGGAAGTGGGTCATCGCAGAGGGTAAAAACTAGTTCAAAATCGGATTCTGCATCTCAATAAATCCTGTGTAACAATTTTGAAAAGAGTATTTATGTGTTACGAGTATCAATGCTGTAAATGTTTTGATAAAAAAAATTAATGTTTTTGGATGATGACTTGTATAAAAGATACCGCGAGTTTATTCATTCCGACGAAATTTTTAAATCATTTAATTGAGGAGGGTTTCTGGTGAAAAACAGATCTTTCAATTTAACGATTATGAATAGAACCTTGGATGATATACTCTCTCCGACCCACCGATTCCACTGAAGAAAAAGTAGGTGGCTGTGATAAGCCATACGCTTTCAAAAAATGCCAACATGATTTCATGTTTTGTAACGATAACTTATTAGGATGATTTTTTTCAAAAAAAAATTTTTCCTCAAGGTGAAAACCTTAGATTATGGATATGCTCAAATATTACTTCAGAGATGAAACAATGTTTCTTCTTCGTCTTGGAAGATACAAAACTTCATAACTTTTTATTAAAATTTCAATGCACTTAATTTTTTTCAATTTTTTTTACTTTTCAACCTTTTTAAATACTTTTTACAGTTTTTTTTTCTTTTTAAAATTTTCCATTTTTTATTTTTTTTGAATAAAATATATCTTAGACATTGCCCTCCTGTTTCAATTTTTGACCAGAATCGAGTTGACCAAAGACTAGTAAAGGTAAGGTAGCCCATTATCGACCACTTTTTTTTGAGGCCCCGTCATTTCAAAAGTATAAGAGTTGGAAATGTGGTTGATGGCTTAATGGATAGTACATCCTTCCTCTACAATTTTGGAAAACCCCGGGGTCATTCAAAAAAAAATTAGTATTTTTTAAGAATTTTTTTCTGAGACATGTCAAAACGCGAGGTCGAACTTTTGGTCGACTGATTTTGTCCGCTATGAACGAAATCTACCGGAAAATATTTTTTTTGTGTTCCTTTTTCGAGACTAAAATGACAACCCTACAACCAAAATACCAGAAACTTTGAACTTTCTCAATCACAAAAACACTAGAAACATTTAATACTATAATTTTAAGAAAGAATTCCAAGGCGTGCAAGCAATTGCTAAAAATAGTTTTTGGCCTTCCAACTTCTTCTTTTCTACTTTTCTACTTTTCTCCGCGAGTTTGAGCTTTCAGGATGTCAGAGTGGTCTTATTTTTCCGAATTTTCACAAACGAATATGAAAAAAAATTTCAGCTTGTTGTCGCCCATAGCAGCGGAAATAGACGAGATGGTCGTTATTAGGCACCGGTCGATAATGGGCAACCTTACCCTTATGTATCCCATAGCTTCGAAAAAAAATTGCAGGAAGAACTATGATTCTACTCTAAAATAGAAATCATAAATAAATCAGCTAAAAAGGCAAAATACAAATTTTACGTAGACAACTCAAAAAGTTCGTTATAATTTTGACCCATTTTTTATCATTATGCAAAGCAGATATGACATCCGCCTAATCTAAAAAAAAACAACATATTTTTACTAACTGGCCCTCGCCCATTTCATTTCACATCCAATTAAGAAAACAAAATTCAAAACTAGTTCAAGGTAATTTTTCAAAAAGGAAATTCGAAACCCACAAAAAAAATCCATCTAAAAGTAAACCATACAAAGACAAAACTACGCACCTGGAACAGATACAAATTCGAAAACTCAATACATAGTGGTCAAAATATGGTCAACGTAATCGCAGCACCTGTTATTACGCGGCCAATTTACCCCTTTATTAATACAACAAATATCTCGAAAAGTCAATAATACGAGAATAGAACACCGCCTTAACCACGTTCAAGGGTCAGTTGTCATTCAAGGGGAAAAATCAAAACCCTTTGTGTGTTTTAAGAAGCGTAAAATAAAAGACTCGACATGACTCAACACGTGGTTTAGGGTCTTCGTCGTTGTTAAATGAATCTACCATGTGGTCAATACATCCATCTATCATTACAATACATTCTCCGGTAGCAATCATTTCAATCATCTAAGGCATACATTTGTATATCGTACAAACAATAAATAAACCTATTTTTAGAACTGGACGCATCTACTGGTCACCTGCTTTCGATACGTTCAGGTGACCACTTTTTCGATCTTCATATATCTGCTTACCCAAATAACCGCATATAGATGCACCCAGGGGGGAGGGTGCTCAGGGAGCTCGAGTTTTCTTCTTGAGCTCGCTAAGTGAAATTTTCATTATAAAAATGTTAAAAAGAAGACTAGACGTCAAAATCCACTAATTTTTTTTTCGATTCAAATGTTCGGATCACGTCGGATACCGTCGGAAATACTTCGTTCAACTTGTTCTATAATCTAAATCTTTCAATACGTTATTCGTTGGACTTCAAAAAATTTTTTCATACTTCGATCTGAAAAAATTTTTTGTCAAAAACTTTTGTTTTTTTATACTCATCTGTCAAAATTTTCACTCATAATTTTTTTATAATCTTGAAAATTCATTTCCTCACTGTCAAAATTTCTACGCGTATTTTTTTTACGATTTTGATTTTTTTTTCTTCTCTATCAAAATTTTAAATCTCATTCTATATATTTTTTCAAACTTAAAAATCCTTTCTTCTTCAGTTACTGTAAAAATATTTTAAAAACTTACTACAGTAGACTCCCGATTATCCGACATAATTGGGGCGGGAAAGTGTCGGATACTCAAAAAAGTCGGATAATCGAAAAGTTCAGTTTTTTTCAGAAAAAACGTAATAAATGAGTTATTGAAATGCGGGGAAATAATTTGGCATGCATTTATTTTTGAAAAACCTCAAAACCAAAATTAAAACAATAGAACTAAAATCTAAAAAAAAAATCACCTCGATATTTTTAGGTTAAAATTTAAAAAAAGAAATACTTGAAAGAAATCACTTTTTCTAAGACAAAATCATTAATTTTTTGAAAAAAAGTTGGTTGTAGATTTTTGTCGCGGCGCATCAATTTTTTTCAGAGCCTTTGCAAAGTTCGACCATTTGCAAAAAATCATCAGTTTTCGCGAAGTGACACCTTTCTGCCTTTCCAAAACTCGCAAATTCTCATCTCCCACTGCTTTCCAGTATCATACCAGATGGTGTGAACGTTTTTACATACAAATTTCTTTGGTTAGGAGCTAAATTTAAAATAAGTCGGATAATAAAGCATTATCCGACATTTGGAGGTTGGATAATCGGGAGTTGTCGGATAATATTTTTTGATCGGATAATCGAGAGTCGGATAATCGGGAGTCTACTGTACTTAGGTACTTGAATTTTTTTTTCAAGTTTGAAAAATAGTGCAGATGGTAACAATCGTGTGTAAATATGCTTGTAAGTGATCAGTGGGGTAGCCCAAAATATTTATTCAAATATTTTTCTGCTGCATTCCGATTACAAAAGTAACAAAATAATTTTCCGTTACAGAAAATTTCCTTTAAAATGAGCCTAATTTCATTTCGAATATTTTGCATAAAAATACCTATATTCACATATTATTCGATTGCTATTTGAATAATATTTGTCCCCAAGTATCACATATTTCACGATTTTACAAAAAAAATTGAATATAATTTGAATATTTTAGAAAATTTTACGTTTTCTGCAAGGCAGCACTCATTTTAGGTAAAAAAAAAAAATGATCAAAACACAATTCTTATTCAATCATTTGTCTTTTTCTGTGAATAGTGTTCTTATTTTAGAAAAGATATCAATGATATAATAATTTTTGAGTGGGGCTTATCAAGGCGAGTAAAATGATACCCATATTGTATTCGAATATATTTGAATATTTTCAGGATATTCGAATATCTATAATGCACACATTTTTACTCAAAATATCCAAATATATACCCATAGGTGTTCAATATTTTAACTAAAATATATCATACATCCATATTTTGAGTTGTTCTAGTGATCAGTGTCAGAAATATTTTTCAAATAAAAAGGGCATGACCGGACAAAAATTATAAATCTGAAGTCGTACCTATTCCTCAAATTTGTCTATGGAAATTATCGAAGTTACAGAGTTATTCAGCACCTATAGCCTTTGTCCCTCGCGCCAAGTAACGCGCATAGCGCTTATGAAATAAATAGACATAATTTAAAAATGCAATTGGTTGCACGAGTAATTAGGTTCCTCTATTTTGGTTGAAAATTGAAAGTACATAAATAAAAATATTTTGACCTTCTTTTTTCAACGCGAATTAAAAAATCCAAAAAACGATTTATATAATATTTCAAAAAAAATACGATAACCTTCCATGGCTATTTAATTCTCATAACCATTGTTTACATGGTTATTTAACGCCATTACTCCGTAACTTTAATAATTCGCGTAGACAAATTTCAGGAATACGACTCCAGCCTGCCAACAAATTTTGTACCTGACTTTTCAAGAAAAGTCGGTAAAAAGGAAAATTTTCATGGAGAGAAAAAATTTAAGGTGAAGAAAAACATGACGAGTACTCAAAAATTTTTATACAGAACAAAATTTACAAGTAAAAATTTCGACAAAGAAGGATAATGCACATTTAGGCAGAGTAAAAAAAAGTTCATAATCGTAAAAAAAATAAAAATTCAACAGAAAAGAAAACGATTTTCAAGGTCGTAGAAAAACAACTTCTACACGTGTAAGTAAAAATTTTGACAGACATTTTTTTTACCAAGTATAGTCAGGTCTCAATTGAACATCCGCGCGGGATTCTTGTTAAAATTTATTTTATGATTGATTCTTGTTTTAGACACTAAAACAAATAAATTTAGCTTAGATGCCTATTCCCCCCTCCCCTTTTTCCCAGGGTCCAGCCGCCAACATTTCAAACACGTGTACCGTCCAATCTATATATGGGTCGTAATGAAAAAATATTCAAACAAAAGTTGTTCCTCAGCACCTAATGTACATTTTCATTTCTTATCAAAATCCAATTTGGAGCAACTCCTGCACCCCAAATTTGGAAACAAAAAATGTTTTTGAGAAAACCTCAAAATCAAGTTTTCTTCATTTTAAACGAATAGTTTCAGAGATATGACAGAATTTGTAATCACAAAAAGTATTCAGAATTGAATTTTCTTTTCCAATGAGCTCTATCACGACCATTTTCACCAACTTTTCCCTACAGAGTGGACCTATCCCCTTCCTCATTTTCACAAAAGTTGGACCCACGAGTAAAATTTGTTCCAAAATGAATCCCAATAATTAATGAAATTATGCATTGGATATTGAAGAACAAAAATCGTTCAATTATTTTTCGTGGCTACAACTTTTGAGATAAGGGGGAGGGGGAGAGATCCACCCTGTCGGAAAAAGTTGGTGAAAATGATCGTGATGGAGCTCATTGGAAAGGAAATTCAATTCTGAATACTTTTTGTGATTACAAATTTTGCCGTATCTCTGAAACTTTTCGTTTAGGTTTAAAATGATGAAAACGTGATTTTGAAGTTTTCTGAAAACTGGTTTATTTTCAAATTTGGGGGGGGGCAGGCGTTGCTCCAAAATGGATTTTGATGAGTAATGAAAATGTACATTAAGTGCTGAGGAACAACTTTTGTTTGAAAATTTTTTCATTAAGACCCATAGATTGGGCGGTACACGCGTTTGAAATGTTGGGGGCTGGACCCTGGGAAAAAAGGGAGGGGAGGGGAAATAGGCATCTAAGCTATTTATTTGTTTTAGTGTCTAAAACAAGAATCAATCATAAAATCTATTTTAACAAGAATCCTGCGCGGAAGCCTTTTTTTGATCGTAATCACCGATAACGTATTCGAATATCATTATTTCAGATACAACAAGATACTGAACGAGTCGAACGAAGTATTTCCGACCGACTCGACGGTGATCCGAACATTAGGTTTGAAAAGTAGATATATTGTCCGTATACTATACTCAACTTCAGGGCCTAATCTCTAATGAAAGGCATTTTTTTTGTTTTTCAAATAACACGATTTTTCAAAAAAAAATCACCCTCTCCCGAGTAAATCGAATCTTTGTGGAACTTTGGATAAAATACTCATACATAAAACTACAGTTCGAGGCCTAAAGTATGTGGAATTGATACGAAAAAACCTTCACCCATATGATAGCTTATGGTTGGCTATAGGTGGTTGTCAGAATGAAACACGATTCAGAAAACTTGAATTCGGATTTTCCAACATGCCTATCACTCTCTAAATCCGACTCAGTCAGATGAAATTTTGCCTTCTTGAATCACTGAAGTAAATTTAACTGAAAAATCAGTGATTTTTCACTCATCTTTTGATAGAAAATCACCGATTTCTCAGTCAATTTCCAAATTGTCAGAAAAAATCGGTAATTTTGACTGTAAAATTGGAGAAAAATCACTGATTTTTAGGTAAATTTATTTTACTGGTTTAGAGGCCGAATTTCTCAAAATTTTACTGATTCAGATTTAGAGAGGATATTGATTGTTTTTTCAAAAAATCTCACAACTTTTCAATTTTTCTTCGCTCTATAGTAATTTATGTAAGTACATGGATCATAAATCAACCGAAAATAGGTACCCTAAAACATCACCCATTTTTTTCTTGAATTTTGACCACCTCTACTCATTTTTTCTCGAATTTTATGCCCCTCCTTACTTAATTTCTGGATGCACTTATGCATGCCCAAATCCATATTCTAATCACCTCGATGAACTCGACTCTACCTACCCAAGGACGACTCCAAATATACCCACAATAGAAAAAATACACTATTGACAAAATTTATGGCTGTAAATCGTTGTAATATTTTACACGCGAATTGCACCAATCGCTTTAGCAATTGTATAATGATTAATGTCGTATAAGTACCATTCGATTCGTGGTTGGAGTACAATTCATGATGCACGTCACCCGTTATAAGTATCAGTGGCGTACCCAAGGGGGGGGTCCAGGGGGTCTGGACCCCCCCCTTGGCGTCAGAAACTTACGTGAAAAAGTGCCTTTTTGGAGCATGAAAAATCTAATTTTCTCAAAGCTTCGCCCTCGCTTCGCTCGGGCATGAAAGAAATCACATTTGATAATTATGTATAATTATAGTCAGGAATTTATGTAAAAAATGCCTTTTTGAAGCATTAAAAATCAAATTTTCTCAAAATTTCGCCCTCGCTTTGCTCGGGCATGAAAGAAATTGCTAATTCTATAAACTATTTGAATCAACAATGCAAAAAATAGTTCCCTTTTAATATTCCAAGTCTCCATACCCACTTTGCACCCTCCCCAAAAAAGCTTCTGACGCCAATTCTTGGATTTATTAGGTATTTGTATTGTCTTTTAAGGCCAAAATAATTAGTACCTATGTAAGTTGTTTGTTCCAAGATTACATTATCATCAGTTTTTTTCCTTAAATGTGCTATGCAAATCGCATGAAAATTTAATAAAGTTTGAATTTTGTGTTTTTATAGTAAAAGGAAATTTGATGGGGGGGGGGGAGGTGAACTTACAAATTCTCAAAAATCATGAAATTTCGGACCCCCTCCTTGAGAAATTTCTGGTTACGCCACTGATAAGTATCGCTATTTATGCGCTAATATATTACATTACGTCTCTATCTATAATACACAACCCAAAGAGTATTATTTCACAAAAAGCATTTATACCTATACAAATAATATCTACACGAGAATTAGTCCGAGAAGTATTATAAAAAGCATATTGTAGCATACAATGTGTGCGAAATGCGGAACACCGCGATTTTCAGTAACGCCCACAGCGAGGGGAACTCTAAAGGGAGTCGAAAAAAAGAAATGATTGTTTTCATTGTGCATACGTCTTTCAATACCCTCGAGTATTTTAGATTTGGCAACTCGATCCGAACGAATAATGAGTTCAAATTGAATTTTAATGTTACAGAGGAACAAGTGTTATTGGCGAAAGTCAGACATCGGATTATGAAAGATTTGCCAACGGCAATATGGTCACGAGCGACGCCAGTTTGCAAATTCAATACAGCAGGGCACCGAATATGACCAGCGATTCGATTTTGCCCACCATTGCTAATAAGAAATTAATCCACGAAGAGCATATTAAGAGACCGATGAATGCTTTTATGGTGTGGTCCAGATTGCAGAGAAGGAAAATAGCTCAGGATAACCCGAAGATGCATAATTCCGAAATATCTAAAAGATTGGGTAAATATGCCATTCTGTTAAATAGTTTTACGTTCTAGAATACCTAAGGAAATCGATTCGACGAAATTATTAGCTAGGTTTATCGTCCAAGAGGTATTCTGGTCGAGAAAGAATCAGCGGGGGTCACTGAACTCGTAAATTTTATAGCATATTAACTCGATGTTGGGTATTATACGTATACGTACGTTATTGTACTTCTGTGTAGTCCTACGTTTAGAGTTTAGACGTATATTAACTTATCAACTCATCAACAAAAGCATATAGATATTACTGACACGTTTAACCATCATAATAAAGAAGTTCTTTTTTAACCAAAAAAAAAAAAACTACACGCTGCGTAACTGCGCACCAATGCAGCGACTATATTATCGTACATCCGCCAATTTATTCAACCAAATTGTATGTTATTTTTATAATCGAAAAGTCATACGCGAGTATAGATGATATATTTTCTCAACTAAACGAATTAATTCGATATTATGATAATTAGACGTGGAATATTTTCGTAACAGTTTTTTTCGTACAAGAAGTCGTCGTGTTTTTGTTGTGTTGCTCGTGTACCTACAACTGAGCGTTGTTGTTTTTTTCTTTCATAATTACGAATTTTTTTTTGCTTTTTTGACTCGGTCGTGATAATTTATTTGAAAAGTATCACGTTACTTGTAAATTTTTTAATTAATTTGCACCAGTCTTGGCGTCTTTGGGTATGAAGTACGGTGGCATAACAAAGTATGCATACCTATTACCTATAGAATGCAAGACGTGTGTAGTTTATGTATTTTTTCCCATCGTATATAAAATAGCGATAGACGAATAGTTTGGAATATTTTTGCCATAAATGAATATTAAGAATAATTATGGGGTTTAAATTAATAATAAGTGTATCTAATAGGATAAGTAAGTTAGAAATTTACAATGCTGATGGTACCAGAAATACTAAAAATTACTGAAGTCAGTATTTGGGCATTAGTAGAGTACTTGACGCACAAAAGCATCGAGATATCTCACGCACGAGGAAAATAAAATTTTGGAGGGCACTTGATAATTAAGGGAAGGTGGGGAAGGATGCACCAGGGGGCAGGATGCAAATTGGCTTATTGTCGTCAGTGATGTGATTGAAAAAATTTTCTGGGCAATTGGTGGATGGGTATCCAGAAAAAAATTTCAAACCTGAAGGATTGCTTGACTATGAGTTAGGTATTATCAATACTGTGATTTTACGAGATTTTCGTAAAATTCTTGAAATTTGATTTTTGTGAAATATTATATGTTTTCAAGTTTTGAAAAAAAATTCAGGTAATTTCTTTGTATGTAATATACATTCAATTACCTATCAAATGATGTATTTGGTTGGCACTTCCCCCAATATTTTCTTCCCAGTATATTGCGTTAAAGAAAAATAGTGCCAGTGGGGCAAGATGCAAACTGAAAATGGGGCAGGATGCAAATATTGTTTTTAAATACGAATTTTTCGAAAAAGTCAACTATGGTACTAAAAATGGTTCAATTGATATTTCTGTAATACTCGTATTTTTCCTAGGATATCACATTTTTGCTTCAATTTTTTTTTCTTTGATGGGTTCGGACTACAAGGTCCATTAGCCCAGCTCAAATGTTAACGCTTACATAGAATATCAAAAATATCAAAAGTTTGCCTAAAAAATTAGAAAATCAACTAAGGCAGCATAAATTATGAATACAAAGATTTTAGAACTCCTATTTTCAAAAATTATCCTTCTACATATTTAAATCTGTAGTATCCTAGTATCCACCTCATATGTACTTGAGTAATCAAACAAATTCGCGATTTTTCATCATGTCTTCACTGTTTTCATCCTGCCCCAATTTTTTTCAGCGAAATGAAAGGTAAATGTTTGAACTTTAATTTGTTGCAAGAATCAGACAATTTGACCTATTTGACCAATTTGAATAGATTTTGCGGAAAATTTGGCCTAGGTTAATGCATCCTGCCCCGCCTTCCCGTATCTCAATTTTATAACGACTCTCTTGATTTGAATCAGTCGAAATTGACTGATGAAATAGACAAAATTGAGTCAGGGTGGAGATCAGTGAAAAATTTACTGATTCAATTTGTAAATTTTCATTTTTGAATCAATAATTTTTTCCTTAACTACTGAAATGAAACGGTAAAAATTCTAATTTACTGATTCAAAATACTGATTCATTCTGTAAATTAAAATTTTTACTGATTCATTTCAGTAGATGAGGAAAAAATTACTGATTCAAAAATGAAAATTTACAAATTGAATCAGTAAATTTTTCACTGATCTCCACCCTGACTCAATTTTGTCTATTTCATCAGTCAATTTCGACTGATTCAAATCAAGAGAGTCGTTATAAAATTGAGATACGGGAAGGCGGGGCAGGATGCATTAACCTAGGCCAAATTTTCCGCAAAATCTATTCAAATTGGTCAAATAGGTCAAATTGTCGTTTTTGACTGATTCTAAATTAAGAGAGTAAAAAATGATTAAATGGCCAAATTTTTGAATTCAATATCGGTGACAAGCTTCCTTTTTTATTTATCCCAACTACCAGGTATTGTTTTATAAAATAAGGAAAATTCCTGATACTTCCAGTGCTAACTGAATATTCCAATAGATGATTTTAGGGACAAGACGCTACAGTTAAGAAACCACGACGTCGTACATATATAGTCCAGTCAAGGAAGGGGAAACATCTATAGCTTCTTAAAAATTTTGCATTTCGAATTGTTTGGAGAAAAGGCGACTGAAAAAATGTTCTCTTTCATAAGTTCTTCAAGTAGTTAGGCATTTTCATTTAGTATTTTCGTCAAATTTGCTATAAAAAAGTAAGTTGACAACTTTTAAAAATTCACTTTTATCATACTCTCTCTAAAAACTTGAAATGATCAATTGCAATCGGTTTTTCAAATCGTCGAAGATTACAGAGAAACTCATTTTCCGAAATTGATTTATAATTCCTTCTACCACATATTACATAGTTTAATCGCATAATGAATTCCGCTAGGTCGGAATGTTGAAAGCAATCTGATGATTGATCCTTAATCTAGACTGTATAATGAACCCTTCCCTCCCGAGGATCCACCACCATCTTTTCTGAAAATCGTTCTAACTCCGAACTATTTCATCCGATTTCGATTTTTTTCGACTCTAATGATAGCTAAAAGAATTTTGCACATTTTTACCGACTTTTCTTGAAAAGTCAGGTACTAAATTTGTTGCCGCGGTGAGACTTGGGGTCGGGGGTGAGTTTTCTTTGCGTTTTGGGTCATTTGGAACACAACTGTACCATTGGTTCATTTTCACCTTTCCTTATATATATATATATATGGATCATACTAACCTTGCGAGACCCGCTTTGCAAAAAGAGATCATACAGACACTGTGAGGCCCAAAACTTTAAAAATGGGCATAAATAAAGGATCGGGTAAAAATGCCAATGTGTGTAACCAAAAAAATAGTAGAAAACGAGGCGAGTCTAATGGCGCTAGCGTCATATTTGTATCTCTTCATGGATAAGAATGGCGCATGGTTGAAGTTTTGAAGTTTTGCTGTGTGCAGAGAGGCGAGGTAATTTGTATATAAAGATATACAAACGACCTTGCGAGACCCTCTGCCTACAGACTCCTGAGTATGCATACATCATGAAAAACCACTTTATATGACATGACGTTGCGAGACCCGATTTCGGGCCTCACAAGGTAAAAACGGGCCTAATAAGGATAGCGAGATATCCAAAACGGGTCTCGCAACGCTGCAATATGCCTGTATATATATATGTATATATATATAGGCATGTTGCAGCGTTGCGAGACCCGTTTTGGATATCTCGCTATCCTTATTAGGCCCGTTTTTACCTTGCGAGGCCCGAAATCGGGTCTCGCAACGTCATGCCATATAAAGTGGTTTTTCATGATGTATGCATACTCAGGAGTCTGTAGGCAGAGGGTCTCGCAAGGTCGTTTGTATATCTTTGTATATAATTTACCTCGCCTCTCTGCACACAGCAACATTTGGAAATTTCAACCATGCGCCATTCAAATACGAATCAAGCTAAAGGGATGGCGCTTGCACAGTGAAATTCGTCTCATTTTCTATTATTTTTTCCGCTCCACACATCGGCACTATTACCCGACCCTTCATTTATGCCGATTTTTAAAGTTTCGGGCCTCACAGTGCCTGTATTATCTCCTTTTGCAAAACGGGTCTCGCAAGGTTAGTATGATCCATATATATATATATGTATGAAATTTGTCCTGGATTAAACTCCGAAACTATAAGGTCTGAGAAAAATCTGAAAACGTCGAGCTGTTGGGGCATTGGTGAACCTGTGAGATTTTAAGTTTTATCAAAATCGGTTGAAACGTTTTTGAGAAAAATGAATTTTTGTGATTTTTTTTCATGGAATTTGCCTGAAAATAGCGTCCAAGAAGTGGTCTTCAGGGTGTCCAAAAAAAAAATAAATAAAAATGCTTAGGAAAAATTATTTAACCAACTTAATTGAAAAATTTCAAATCTAGTGTCATTCGTGGTCTATCACCATTCAAACTGTACATGATGGTAGAATAACAAGACTCTCATGATAACTATGGCCTTCTTTAGATGATGAATTCATTGTTACTGGTTTCCATCAACTTTGGAGAAAAAGAGGTCTTCAGGGTATCCGAAAAAAAGCTTGCAATAAAAATGCATAGCAAAAATCATTTAACCAACTTAATTGACAAATTTTAAATCTGGCATCAATCCTGTTCTAATACCATTCGAATGTACATGATAGTAAGAAGGATCCATTCGAGATGGGCTTCTTCAGGTTACAAATTCATCATTTCCGGTTACCATCAACTTTGAAGAAAAAAAAGAGGTCTTCAGGGTGTCCAAAAAAAATTACAATTAAAATGCTTGGCAAAAATTTTGTAACCAACTTAATTGTAAAATTTTAAACCTGTCGTCAGTCTTGGTCTATTACCATTCGAATGTACATGGTGGTAGAATAACAGGACCCTCACGATAATGATGGTCTTCTTTAGGTGATGAATTCATTGTTTCTGGTTTCCATCAATGTTGGAAGAAAGGAGGTCTTCAGGATATCCGAAAAAGCTCACAATAAAAATGCATAGCAAAAATTCTCCAATCAAATTGATAGAAAAATTTCAAGTCTGGCATCATTCGAATATACATAATCGTAGAATAACAGGACCCACTCGAGATGGACTTCTTCAAGCTCGATTAAACTCCGAAACTGTGAGATTTGAGAAAAATCTGAAAAAGTCGCGCTTTTGGGGCATTGCTGAACCTGTGAGATTTTGAGTTTTTTTGAAATTGGTTGAAACGGTTTTGAGAAAAATGAATTTTTTTGATTTTTTTAATGGAATTTTCTTGGAAATGGCGTCCGAAAAGAGGTCTTCAGGGTGTCCAAAAAAAAAAGAAAGAAAAATGCATAGCAAAAATTATTGATGAATTCAATGTTTCTGGTACCTATCCATCGAATATGAAAAAAAGAGGTCTTCAGGGTATCCAAAAACCTTACAATAAAAATGCATGGCAAAAATTATTTAACCAACATAATTGAAAATTTTTAAATCTGCTGTCAGTCGTGTTCTAATACCATTTGAATGCACATAATATTAAGAAGGATCCAAGATGATAGGTATCTTTGATAGCTAATACATTGATGCATAAAAATACGAGAAAAGTCGGTTTATCTCACGATTTAGGCGTGAGAATTTTTTTCTTATTACAAAAATTTCAAAAAACCAATTACCGGGTCGTCAAATTTCCAAAAACAGTCATAAATTATGTTCAAATTTTCATTTTTTGCAATTTTCATCAAAAATAAACGAAATACAATGAAATTTGTTATAATAAAAGTTGTTTAGAATGGTAAAATAAGTGAGTATATGTAAGATGTTTTTTCGAAAACTGCTCCCCTCCCCTCAGGGTCTACCCCTTTTTCAAGAATCCTTGTAACTCATGCTCATCTTATCTAATTCCAATTCTTTAAATTCCAAATGATGTCCGAAAGGGGTTCACACATTTTTTGTTATTATGAAAATTTCGAAAACTGATCTCCCGAGTTATCATATCAACTTTCTGATGAAAATGTGTTCTGTAGCTTTGAGAAAGCTTAACTTTTTTAGAAATTGAAATTTACTCATTTAAAAGTTTGTATCCCGAAAAGTTTGTTTTTTCATGTTTTTGTCCCATTTCTTTCAATACTACCTGGTGTATCGATCAGTGGCGTACCCAGGGGGGGGGGGGGGTCCAGGGGGTGTGGGCCCCCCCCCCCCCCCCTTGGCGTCAGAAACTTACGTGAAAAAGTGCCTTTTTGGAGCATGAAAAATCTAATTTTCTCAAAGGTTCGCCCTCGCTTCGCTCGGGCATGAAAGAAATCACATTTGATAATTATGTATAATTATAGTCAGGAATTTATGTAAAAAATGCCTTTTTGAAGCATTAAAAATCAAATTTTCTCAAAATTTCGCCCTCGCTTCGCTCGGGCATGAAAGAAATTGCTAATTCTATAAACTATTTGAATCAACAATGCAAAAAATAGTTCCCTTTTAATATTCCAAGTCTCCATACCCACTTTGCACCCTCCCCAAAAAAGCTTCTGACGCCAATTCTTGGATTTATTAGGTATTTGTATTGGCTTTTAAGGCCAAAATAATTAGTACCTATGTAAGTTGTTTGTTCCAAGATTACATTATCATCAGTTTTTTCCTTAAATGTGCTATGCAAATCGCATGAAAATTTAATAAAGTTTGAATTTTGTGTTTTTATAGTAAAAGGAAATTTGATGGGGGGGGGGGGGAGGTGAACTTACAATTTCTCAAAAATCATGAAATTTCGGACCCCCTCCTTGAGAAATTTCTGGTTACGCCACTGGTATCGATAGATTTTTGGAGGTTTCAATTTCTTATGTTTTTGCGTTGAATTGATCTACTGTACTGATGTTGAATGGATCTACGAAATTTTTGGGATAAAGTTGGAATTTCCCTAAAGCTCTCCCTTATATTACAAAGAAAACTTTTCCAAAAGTTCAACTTTTCAAGGCCAAATAACACATTTTTATCACTTTTCCCATATTTTACTATTCTTTTTCTTCCCAAGAAAGTGGAAATTTCATTTTTGGGCAGTGTCTGATTTTACTGTAGTAGGTACTACGTACTAAGATGGTTGAAATTCAAACTTTTTTAATTGTTACCTAAAATCAAAAAAAAAAAAAAGCTCAGAGTTGGGTAGAATTGTAACCCAAAAGTAAATAAATATTAGAAAAAAAATTCTCGTCAGCCGTAACTTTTTTAGGAAGTACTTTTGTCGAGAAATCATATTTTAAAATAATTCATTTTCTGGAACTTCCAATTTTTTGGGCGATATAGGCTGACTGAAATTGAGATAATTATCGGTTTGACATTCATCTATGCATAACGGATTCTCTGTGCATTCTCTAAAAAATCGATTTCATCATCTCCCAAAACCTACCCCCCTCCCCCCACCTTCAATGAAAATTGCGAAAAACGTTTTTGACCGTTATTTGAAAGTTTATATGATAACTCGGGAGATCAGTTTTCGAAATTTTCATAATAACAAAAAATGTGTGAACCTCTTTCGGCCATCATTTGGAATTTAAAGAATTGAAATCAGATAAGATGAGCCTGAGTTACAAGGATTTTTGAAAAAGGGGTGGACCCTGAGGGGAGGGGAGCAGTTTTCGAAAAAACATCTTACATATACTCACTTATTTTACCATTCTAAACAACTTTTATTATAACAAATTTCATTGTATTTCGTTTATTTTTGATGAAAATTGCAAAAAATGAAAATTTGAACATAATTTATGACTGTTTTTGGAAATTTGACGACCCGGTAATTGGTTTTTCGAAATTTTTGTAATAAGAAAAAATGTGCAGAATCCTTTTAGCTATCATTAGAGTCTAAAAAAATCGAAATCGGATGAAATCATTCGGAGTTCGAACGATTTTAAGAAAAGGGGGTGGTGAATCCTCGGGAGGGAAGGGGGTTAAAAATATGGCACCCAAGCTAAATTTATTCATTATACAGTCTAGATTAAGGATCAATCATCAGATTGCTTTTAACATTCCGATGGAGCGGAACTCCTTTTTTTACATAATGCGACTATACTATATATAAACTACTTTCAGTAGGTACCAAATGGTTTAATAAGATAAAATTCAGATTCGTGCAAAATGACGGGCCATGCCATAAAGCAAAATGTTTAAACTTTCTCGGCTGAAAAAAATTCCAGTTCTTCCATGACCAGGAAACTAGACAGACTGTAACTCAATTGAAAATCTTTGAACAATTGTCAAGCAAAAATTGAAAAAAAGAACATTAGAACCAGAGACCAGCTAGTTACAGACGCTCGTAAAATTTGGAGTAACAAAGCGAAAATGTATAAAACATTGATAACATCGATTTAATAAAAAACCAATCAAGCGCAGAATGTCTAGGATGAGCAGTGTGAGTAGTTTCATCTTTATTTCACCATGATGTCTTACCGTAGTATTCTTATCTGTGGTCTCGGGAGGCTTTCACAAGTTTTGAAAATCTACCTTCTTCCCTCTTCCTCTGTCTACAATCCTCGAACTTCACGAAATATTTTACTTCGAGAAGTCTCTTCATTAGAATTATTTCTTGAACCATACCTAGCTCTCAATGATATATTGAAACGTACCATGGCCGCTTTGAGCAGAAATGCGAAAAGAGTTTGTTTCGGGTCTTTTTTAAAGAACGCGTGATTTTCTTTGTCTCGTTGAATTTTTTGTGAGATGTGCAAACCACGTGAATATGGCACCTACTACCTATCTTCAAAATTGGCGGCGAATCCCAAATAAAAATTAATGGCAAATGCTAATTGGTGATATTGTATGCAATTAAAATATATAATAATTCCATCTCTCACCTCTTAAAATCACATCGTGAAAATTCTTAGGATTTAGTTCATTTACATTTTTCTGTTTGTTTGTACTGCTGATTTGAAATGATTAAAAAAATTTAATTTGACAAATTAATGTTATGAATTTTCACTACAAATATATATTACATATTTTATTATCTAATCTTTTTAAAAATAAAAATAATTAATTTGATAATTTAATGAAGTTATATAAATTGATTGATTCAAAATTAATAGGTGGAAGATTATGAATAATTACACAAATTTCAGAACATTAGGTACTCCCAAAGAATGCTCCAGTAACGATGGGATGGAATACTTAATTAAGCGCATGAGATGTACATATTCGTAAGTTTTTCAGGTAGATTGGTATTTTTGCCTATTTTTGTCAAATGGTGGATCGGTAAATATCTACCACAGAAAAAACCGTACCCAATATATTTTGACAATTTAAGGGCTTTTTCGTACTTACCTACAAATTTATTACTTCCTCCCTCAAAAAAATACGGTACAAAAATCCTGACTAATCTCTTCATTGAAATTATTTCATCTTTTTCCTTTTTGAAAATTACTTTATTAGAATTTTCGAGTATCTAATCCTAAATTTTCAAGTAAAATTCAAAAATCCTCAACGTGAGTGAATTTATATTAAGGGGGAAAAAGTGAATTCTATGAAAATACACTCGACAGTCGATAATTCAATGAACAATTGATTTGATCAATTTTCATTTTCCAAATACCTTTTCTTTTTCGGGTAGATGAGTGAAAAATCCCAATTTCTCGCTACAAGAATTATCTTGAATATGAAAAATCACCGTTTTGAACTTTTTATTCTTAATATTAATTAGTCTTCAAAGTATCTACATTTTAAAATCTTATATTTGAGTTTTCGGGCTTAGTTTTTGATTTTGAAAAAGCCCCTTTCCTCATTTCTTGGCAAAAGTAACAAATTCTTTAAATATCAAATACCAGTTTTTTAAGCATCGTATTTGACAACATACAAAAATTCGCCTCGATCACGAAATATTCGAAGCAGATGCATAATTTAAGGTAGGCCGGACCGAAAGGGAGGGCAGGGGGTAAGCTGCCACCCCAATATCTGAAAATTCTAATTTAGTCGGAAAACTCTAGTTTCAGTCGGAAATTTGCTACTCATCACAAAAATCTAGATTTTTTAATTTTCCGACCGAGATAGCAATGTTGTCGACTTCAACTACCTGCATGAAATACAATAATTACCTACTTAATTAACACCTACAGTCAGTAAAATTTTAAGTTTGAAAATTGAAACCAGCGGTGCCGAAAAACCTCGTTTCTTGAGAACCAAGTCCCCAAAAAGATTTTTTTGGGAAAAACGTTCCCCATCAGAAATCACAATCCAATTCTGAAATTTCATCTTGAATCTAAATTTTTTAAAAACTTCAGCCTCGCTGCGCTTGGCCGCATCGTATTTCTTCTTTGATAATTTTAAAGTAAAAGCAGACGATTTTTTATTCAAGTTCCTTTATTAAAATATTCGCCCTTGCTTCACTCGGACCAAATTCATTTCTCTCATAATTATTCACATTTAAACTACAAAATTTTTTCAATTAAACTATAATTTTCATAAAATTTTCCACTTTTGCTTCGCTCGGGACAAGTATAGTCTATCCAGAGAAGTCAACCTCTTAAACCGTCAAATTTCTCTTTGCTGACCAACTATATTCATTTTGAGTAAATTTTTCTTTCTAAACTAAAGGTACCCCAACACTCCAGATGAAAATCATGAAAATTAAAATTTTTTTATTAGATTAAGATTTTGAAGAATAGTGAACGTAAATGTACTTCAGCTCAAATTTCCTTCATTTTTATTTTGAATTTTTCATTTTGGATCATATTTTTCGCCAGAAATGAAATTTTTGAATAAAATTTGGAAACTCTGTAATTGTCTCTGGCGTGGAAGACTTTTGAAAATAAATTTAACCGGTTAGCAAAGAGAAATTTGACACTTTAAGAGTTGCCTTCTCAAAGTCCAAACTGATAGACATAGACATTTTATAAGCAGTACAATGAATCTGAGGAAGTGACAAAATTAGTCGTGGCAATTTGGGTTCTTTCCTCCCCAAAAAGGTCATCTTTTAGCCTGAATAATGATTTTCAACATTTCAAAATCGATAGCTCTCTTAT
This sequence comes from Pseudococcus viburni, assembly GCA_033439095.1. NCBI lineage: Eukaryota > Metazoa > Arthropoda > Insecta > Hemiptera > Pseudococcidae > Pseudococcus > Pseudococcus viburni. The sequence goes on from JAVBJF010000059.1 coordinate 244,178, forward strand.
CTGAATCATCAATGACTGATTTTAAAAAGGCAGATTGAGTCTTGATGAAACACGAACAGTGAAATTACGATCAATAGTATATCTTATAAATTTAGGAAACGGAATTTCATGCCCTAAAAAAGTTGAAATATGACCATATAATATGCATTTACGAGGCTCAAAATTAGCAAATATATGTCCTTAAAATCTCGAAGTATGCAAAATATGCAACATCGAGATGGGTATCCCTGGAAAGGATTTCTCGAGCTTAACTACATGGTAACATTGGTAACACTTAAAATCATCAAAAATCGTTTAATTTGGTCAAAAACACTTGAATCAAATTATTTTTCATAAAAATTATAACAAAATTACGAATTAAACAGAATTACACCCGATAATTAGGTGCGAGTAAAATGTGAACATTAAAACATTTGCAATAGAATAAATGCCTCAATTCACAAAGGAAATTTTTTTTTTTTAAATTTCAGTTTTTTTTGCAGGATTGCCATTTTTCCTAGTGAAAAATAGCTAAAAAAACGAAATTGTGGGGTGGAATTTTTGAATATTACGAAATATGCAAGAAAACAGTGAAAAATAGCCGAAATATGACGAAATATGCTTTTTCAAGGTCTAAAATATGCAAATATATGCATTTAAGTTCAAAATATGCAAAATATGTTGTATCAAATTGGGCTCAATTTACAAGAAATTTTTCGATTCGCAAACATTTCGATAATATACCCACTCATCTGTGACTTAAAAAAACATGCAATTTCATAAAAATCCGTTCCCTACGTTATAATTAGCGGTAGGGGTTGAAATTCTTGCGGTGACTTTTTTTGGAATACTCCTACCAGCGCGTATAAAAAAATTACTCTTCACTGGTATAATTTTGGGTACTTTCAACTTCGTATTTCCATCATTTCCAAAAATACTGCAAATATTGGAAAAATAGGCGTTTTTCACCCTTAATTTCTGGGCAAAGAAGTGGGCGTTTTCGAAAAAAAAAACGAAACTGTCTGATAAGAAATTACACGTAGAACATGATTGTTCATAACCATTTTTCCATTTTGAGGCTTATTTGACGAGATATTCACAAAACTTTCGATTTTTCCAGAAAGCTGTACACAGGCATCATAGCGAAATTTCGACTTTTAGTGACTTTTTTTTGAGCAAAAATGACCAAAAATTCGATTTTTTCGGGGGAGGGGGGAATTTTTATAGTTTTTTTGGGGAAAATTTTTTTGTACTTTTTTGCAAACATTTCAAAGATAAATTAACTGAAATGACGTGAATAATTTCATTCCAGGGATCATAGCGAAACTCTATCAAAATTAAGTAACTTTTAGTAACATTATTCGAACAAGACGTAACCAAAAAAAAGTAAGCAAAGAAAAATTGAAAAATGACGAGATTTTTGGAACAAACAATTAATATATGACCTATATTAGGTATTAGGTACCTAACTACCTATCTACTCTCTAAATCTAAATCAGTCAATTTTCGTAAAACTGTGCCTTTTTGAATTAGTGAGTTGAATTTATCTGAAAGTCTGTGATATTTCAATTGTTTGATTGATTTATTTTAGTCGAAATTATTGATTTATTCTGTCAAATTGGGAATTGACTCAAAAATCAATTACTTTACTGATTTAAAAAAACAGAATTTCTTCAAATTTACAAATAGAATTATTGAAATACTGACCGAGCCAAGCGATGGCAATTTTTTTTTTGAAAAATCATTATCAACTTTTAATTTTTTTCTTGAAGCATTTTGAAAAATAGCAATTTCTACGAGAAAATTTGAATTTTTGCTCGAAATTTCGAAAAAAGTGACTTTGGGAGAAAAAAAGTGACTTTTAGTGACCTTTGAATGAAAAAAGTAACTTTTAATGACCATAGTCGAAAAAAGTGACAAACACCCTAAAAAAGTAACCTGCTATGATGCTTGTCAGTACATTGTTGAAAAATAGGTGGTTTTCACCGTCAATTTTTGGTCAAGGAAGTGAGTGTTTTCGAAAAAATAAAAAACCCTTCTGATAGGAAATTACACGTACAACAAGATTGTTCATAACTATTTTTCAATTTTGAGGCTTATTTGAGGAGATATTCATGAAACCCCGGTTTTTAAGCAGACATTCACCCCTCCCTTGGGGGTAGCGGAGAGTTGTGGGGTGTCAATTTTAGTATGTTGTGTAGTGGACCATTACGAACGTAAAACGCGAAAAAAAATCAGGATTTAATTTTTCGGGGGTTTGGTACATTTTTTCTCTTACTTGCCTGACTATCAGTCAACCTTCAGTTTTTGACTAATTCAAATTAAAAGAGTAGGAAATTCTGAGATTTGCCCCCCTCTTCCTCCTCAATATTTGAACTTCAGTACGTCACTGATTCAAGGTACTAAAAATCAAAACTGATCCCTATTTTCCTCGAAATTTTCAGTATAACTTTTGTAAAGCACAATTCCAGGAAACCATCACAACCAGTTTCAAAATACCTCTTCATACATGAGATGAAATAAACCCTAAATTTGTAATGTATCTATTTTTTAAATCCCTAGTACCCACAATAGCATAATAAGTATAATCCTCATAAATCAAACACCCGGATTCGTCCATCGCTCGCGAATACACCTCTATAATGAATCGTGCATCCAACCACCTCCACCAAGATTACGTCTTTACGATTTGATACGCTTGCACAATGATTCATTAGCGAATACAAACACGAAACACAATATTTATAGCAATATAGCAGGTCATCGGGGTATCTCTGCTCGTATCTAGGTATAATAATAACTTAGGTAGAATATTTTATCACCTATATGTATGTTAACGCTACTGTGTTTCCAATTTCAAGGAGCGGAATGGAAACTTCTGGCTGAAAATGATAAACGTCCTTTCATCGACGAAGCGAAAAGGTTAAGAGCGTTACATATGAAAGAACACCCTGATTATAAATACAGACCACGTAGAAAACCAAAGACACTACGTAAAGACTGCGATTACCCGTATTCCATACCATACCAGTCCGTACCCATCGATGCTCTATCAGCAGGTAACTAAAAATTTTAAATTACCTTTTTCTCTCTCTCTCTATTTTCTACACGGTATAGATAATGAAGAAAGTTTCTCATATATTCGTTTTAATTAAAATGAAAAAAACACTCGTACATTACACCGCAACCTTGATCCTGGTATTCGAATGGTCGCAATGTTTAGTTGGCTGTCTCCGATACCAACTCGGTAGCTCGAATCGACAAATAAAAACCTACATTCGCCATCGAATTTTTTTATACCTACGGATAATTTCAATTTAACAGAATCTACGATCGATATAATCGTAAATAATCGACGTATATTGAAATTCGCTACCAAACAGAAACGAATTTTTACTCAGGGGTCTAATTTTTTTCCACGGGAATGTACCGCAACATTGTGCCGTGAATCTGACAACATTAATGATAAGTTAACTTGCGCCATTAAAACAACCGGTTGTAATTTTTCAACTTAAAGGTTATACAAGGTTATGAAACTAAGTAGTTCTTTGAAGTAGAAACTGCTTATAACTGGAAACGCTCGTTAATTAATTTTCGACACTATGTGCCGATTCCGCATGTGTACAGAATATAAGAAATCATCACCTCAAAAAATCGTAAAATTTTATTCCAGTAGTTAGATGTAAATTAAATATCGCCATTGTTATCGCATAAATGTGTCCGCGTTTGTCCCCAGTACACTGTAACATTTCATTTTTACACAAAGAGGTGAAAAAAAATCTTTATTAAATTAAATTCTTTAGGACATTGCCGAAGACGTTTCCTCTTTCGTTTTTTTTTTCGTCGAATACGTATCCACGTACACGTTTAAAATTAAATCTTAATAATGAACGGGTCTCCGTTGATGGCGTATTAGTGTCATTTTAAATCATTTATCTGTAAAGTGGCGTAAGTAGACAGGCAAGTGGATGTGGAAACCAGTGCGCTCTGTGCGGACTTACGAATGGATATTTCGCGTATTTGCCCCTCTCTTCCCCTCGAACCTGGCATATATACTCGACGAATCATTCATGTAACTGGTGTCGGCGGAATTTATCTATAGATAGGTTTAGGTACTTGGATCTATGTGCGATCATAATTTTCTTCCAAATAATACCGATTAATTTTATTTATTTATCATTCTTCGTAGTATTATTTTCCTTTTGAAAAATAATCGTGTGAAGTAGAATGAAACTCTCGTATGTAGATAAAATGAGGTTTTAATCTTTTGATCGTATATAATGCTGAAAAGATAAACCAAAAAATCCAAGAATTCGGATAACTTTCGAATAGAAGAAAAAAATAATCGAATATTATTATTAAAATGCAATCGCGTTGTAATCGCAAGTGCCATTTGTGTGGAGAAATCTTTCAACCAAAACTTAGGTAGGTACTACAGACTGCCTAGTTAATTTAAATACAATAATTATATCTGAAATGACTTTGATCAGGAGGGGGTAAATCTGATCCAAGCTGGCCCTTCACCCCCCTCCCAGCTTCTCATTTACTGATTGTATTCAAAATTTGAAAAGAATATTTAAAAAAAATTATTTTTAATACCCTACTCTCTTAATTTGAATCAGTCAAAAATGCCAAAATTGACTGATGAAATAGAGAAAATCAAGTCAGTGATAATCAGTCAAATTTCACTGATTCCCCTGTTAATCAGTGATATTTTACTGCCAATCAGTGAAAAATTACCGATTCAAATAGTGAATTTTGATTATTGAGTCAGTAAAAATTAATTGACTGATTTCGATCAGTCAAAATTTACTGATTCAATCAGTGAAATTTTATTTTTACTGATTCAATAATGAAAATTCACTGATTGAATCAGTAAATTTTTTCACTGATTCCTACAGTGACTCAATTTTGTCGATTTAAATCAGTCAATTTTGACTAATTCAAATTAAGAGAGTACTCTCTAATTCCGAATCAGTGAAAAGTCACTGATAAAGCAGTCAGAATTGCAGCACAGGAAAAATCAATGAAATTCGCCGATTTTCAGTGATTTTTCACTGATTATTTAAAGAATTTCACAAATTTTTCAGTAAATTTCATAAATATCACTGAGTTTTCAGTGAATTTTCACAAGTTTTCACTGATTCATTCCTCTGATGCAATTCTGGCTGTTTTTCAGTATTTTTTTTTATTAATTTCACTGAGTTAAAAATGAGGGAGTATGGATGTTTCCACCTAAAAATACCATTGACATCCATTTTTTTCTTACTTTTGTCATATTTTCCAAGAGTGTTTGAGAAACATTGTGTTTTTGGTTTTTTCAATATTGAGTCAAAAATCAAAAAAAAAAAATGGAAAATTTATCCTGAAATAATACCAGCTAGCAAATAAAATCAACAATTCCCCAATCCATAAAAATCATGTTCTCAAACACCTGGTAGGTAAGCAATCGATTATTTTCATCCATTTTGAAAAATTTTTATGTAAAAAAAAGGAAAGACTTGAGTTGATCAATCAATCAGTACCTTTATTAGCGAAGGGGTACATGACCTGTATTGAATTTAAATTATTACTAATTCTATACAATTCAAGCTCCATTAGGCCCAGAATTGGGCGAAGATTTCTAGTAATATTTGACATTCGTTTCTATCAAGTGTGATTCTATAGTATAATTTATGTTTCAAAAATTTGAAAAAATCATCCCCTATTTGGTTTTTTGTCTACCTCTAATGCGTTTCCTGTGAGAAGGGTACCTACCAAAAAGTTAAACTGTACGTTCAACGATTATCAATGAAGTTTGCAGATAATTTTCGTTAGTTCTAAATGTGAAGGACATTAAGGAATTAGAACAAATGGTTAAAGAACTCAATGATTTGCGTAATAGTCTACAGTCCAACACATAGAAAGTGTTCATTGAGCGTGCATTTTCGCTGTGAAAAAAAGTCAGTTTGTTTATTGTGGGTATGGGTCCCGTATTCCCCAAAAACCGTATTTTGGATTTTTGCCCTTGCACAATAGGGAGCTGGAGCCTGAAAACCCCCCATTTTCCCCATTTTTTAATTTTGACCTTGTAGAAAAAATTTTTTCACCACTTGGTAGCGCACACTCCCCCGACTCCAAAAGTGTATCACATCCCTTGGGTCACGTGCACAATGGGGAGCTGAGCCCCCCAAAGTGCGATTTTTTGCCAAATTCGGTCATTTTTGGCACAATTACACCTCTGTAGGCGTCGTGCGGTCAGCTGTAGGAAAAAAATCAAACGCAATGTATACTTGGGTTCGTCCCGCGTCTAATGAGCTAAAGTTCGAGGAAAGCGGCTTGCACAGTATAAGCCGTGGTGAAATTTCAAAGTTGAGAAAACGTGACATTTTCTCCCCCTTTCATAAAAAATAGATTATGTAAAAAAATCTTAAACTTGGGTTGCGACCTATCAAAATGGATTAAAATTTCAGAGGCAGAACGAAATTATCGATGGGAATTAAATTTGAGCAATTTTAACACATTTTGAGCCCCAAATTTGGTCAATTTTTGAGTATTTTCAAAGAATTAACATGTGACCTATGAAAGTGGGGTAAAATTTCATCAGAAATTCAAAAAACCCACACAAAACTTTTTTTGAGCAACTCTTGAGAATTTTGAGCCTCCAATTGAGTCCATTTTTGATTATACTTACTCAAAGAATTGACATGTGACCTATGAAAGTGGGATAGAATTTCACAAGAAATTCAAAAATGTCATCCATAATTTTTTGTGCAGTTTTTGAGAATTTTGAGCCTCCAATTGAGTCAATTTTTGATTATTTTCAAAGAATTAACCTGTGACCTATGAAAGTGGGGTAAAATTTCATAAGAAATTCAAAAATGTCATCCATAATTTTTTGTGCAGTTTTTGAGAATTTTGAGCCTCAAATTGAGTAAATTTTTGATTATTTTCAAAGAATAGGCATGTGATCTATCAGTATGGGTTGAAATTTCACAAGAGAAATCAAAATTAAATCAAAACTAACTAATTTTCTGAATGAAACGAAACCAGTTCCATACGGTGACTGGCAGTGATTGTACGAGTGCTTTCAGAGGGAAAGGAAAAGTGAAGCCCCTGAAATTGATGACAAAAAGCCCCAAATTCATTGAGGTACTATCACATCTGGGCGAAAATTCGAAGAGGGTGAAGATATCGATGGTGATCTGGCTAGCATTGATGACTGTGAAGATGATTCCATTTGCGAAGATGATTCAACCCGTGAATAGAAGATGACTGAATGAATTGATTTTAATTTTTTATTTTATTTTCATATTTTTTCATTTGTTTGCATTCTATTAAAATATTATTTGTTCAAGATTGCTCAAACTTGTGAAATGCTTGAAAAAAGTTTTGGGATAACCTTTTCAAATTTTTTCATAAAATCAATTATCACTTGTTTTTAAATATTCAAGAATGAACTCAATTTAAAGCCCAAAATTCTCAAAATTTGCTCAAAAAATTGTGGATGGCATTTTTGAATTTCTAGTGAAATTTTATCCCATTTTCATAGGTCACATGTCAATTCTTTGAGAATTAATCAAAAATTGACTCAATTGGAGGCTCAAAATTCTCAAGAGTTGCTCAAAAAAAGTTTTGTGTGGGTTTTTTGAATTTCTGATGAAATTTTACCCCACTTTCATAGGTCACATGTTAATTCTTTGAAAATACTCAAAAATTGACCAAATTTGGGGCTCAAAATGTGTTAAAATTGCTCAAATTTAATTCCCATCGATAATTTCGTTCTGCCTCTGAAATTTTAATCCATTTTGATAGGTCGCAACCCAAGTTTAAGATTTTTTTACATAACCTATTTTTTATGAAAGGGGGAGAAAATGTCACGTTTTCTCAACTTTGAAATTTCACCACGGCTTACTGTGCAAGCCGCTTTCCTCGAACTTTAGCTCATTAGACGCGGGACGAACCCAAGTATACATTGCGTTTGATTTTTTTCCTACAGCTGACCGCACGACGCCTACAGAGGTGTAATTGTGCCAAAAATGACCAAATTTGGCAAAAAATCGCACTTTGGGGAACTCAGCTCCCCATTGTGCACGTGACCCAAGGGATGTGATACATTTTTGGAGTCGGGAGAGTGTGCGCTACCAGGTTGTGAAAAAATTTTTCCTACAAGGTCAAAATTAAAAAATGGAGAAAATGGGGGGTTTTCAGGCTCCAGCTCCCTATTGTGCAAGGGCAAAAATCCAAAATACGGTTTTTGGGGAATACGGGACCCATACCCACAATAAACAAACTGACTTTTTTTCACAGCGAAAATGCACGCTAATTTTGATTTCTAGAGTACTTTTTGTGTGTTGGACTGTAGACTATAATAGGTGGACTCGCAATAGACATGAATATAACTAAAATCCGTACCAAAGATACCAAAACTGATACAAAAATTGATATGGTAATGTAATAAAAAAAAAGGTACCAGAAACGATACACCAAAAGCAACTCGTTATTTTTGAAAATGAAACTGAAAAAAGGTTATTAACATGGAAAAAATATAAGCCGTTGAAATATATCCTAAAAAAAAACTTCTCATACTATCAAAAAATTTAATTTTCAAATCTTGCATTGCACCCAGTACCCATTCCAACTTATGGATCTCAAACCTTGTCCCTTACAAAAAAAAAATTAGAAACGACCCAAACCATTATGGAGAGATCAATGCTACTTATATGTTAAACTGAGAGATAAAATTCGGACAAATATAATTAAAACTAAATTTAAAAATAACTTTTATGTTACACACTCACTAAGGAGAAATAACTGAAATTGTAGGTCATATCGGTAGACTGAGTAATAGTCCAGATAAGTACTGCAAAAATCCAGTTAATTTTGTGGCGGTTCCCATAAACCACGAATTTCCCAAATTGATTTTCAAAAGAAAATAGGCAAAATATTTTTTAGGAATCAAAAAGCAACGAAGCAGCGCCGCGTATAGATATTAACATCAATTTAATTATTATTCCAGCAGGGTTTGTTATTCTTATTTCGGAAACAATCGATGATTTTCTCATCAACCTTTTCGTACTCGAGGAATGTCTGACTGATGAAAATTGGAATTTTTATGGCAGCAAATAGACCGCATTCAACTTAGTACACGAAATCATTATCATCAGTAAAAATTGAAATCTTTCAGAGGAATTTGGAAGAAAATAGAATCAACTCAACATACTTTCTTATACTGCTCTGTGTAAACATTGCTGCACACGAATATAAACTTATGGAAAATTGCTAATCTTTGAAAAAGAAACAATACTGTGAAGATTTTCACTTTACTCCACTTCCCTTATTTTTCAATCGTTTTTTAAAAAAAGAGCGTTATCTTATGGATTCGTAGTTCAGAAATTTCAGGCCCCTAAAATGGCCCAATATTAAAACAAAAATATAGATTGAAAGAAGATATTCGATTTGAACAAAATGTTTATCTAGCAATGAGCTTTAAAAATTTTGCACAATAAATTTTCATACAAATTCTGGACAAACTCGACAGCTGAATATTTCAGTAAGAATTTTCAGTTCAAATCAAAAACCTTTTTCCAATAGATTTATTTTTATTTTCATTTTATTAAAATTTTTCACTTTTGAGTCATTTAGAATCCTAAAATTTCTGAACCACAAATTCAACATGAGTAAAAGATGTTTATAGATTATTATACTAGTACAAAAAATATTGGAAGAAGTTCCAGCAAATGAGGAATATTTAATTGTTTTTTTCAATTTACATCCAATCACGCAGGAATTCGAAAGTAGATAATTTTCATCGATGAAAATGATCTTGTGCAATAATTTGAATCAGGTCTGGTCAAAAAAAATTAAATTTCATCCATCAGATTCTAACAAGGGAGCTACCCCAAGTGTTTCGCGCAGATCGAAAAAAATTTCTTACAGATACATCACATAGAACATCAAATAAGATTTCCAGAGCCAAAATTTAAGCCCCAAAGTTGATAGAGGGTGAAGTTGGGGAGGGGTTATATATCGAAAAATCGCCAAATTCACGTAAAAAAATTAGGTACTATAATTGCAATATTTTAACACCCGGTTTGGTTTAGGACGTAATTTTTTTTACCACGAACTTACTTTCATAATAAGTCATTCAAGGATGGCAAAGTCATTCGGATCCAGGCAAAAAATCATCTTTTTCATTTTTCAAAAATTTGAAACATATTTTAAACTTGGAACAACAACTGATAACAGAATCAGTGTTGAAATCCTAGAAGCAAAGTATTGTACGAGAATAGAGTACATACTTAATTAGTAGGCAATCTTTTGATTTTTCATATTCGTCCTCACAAATTTTACATCAAAAGTGTAAGTAGGTACTCGATTCAGTAAAAATTTTCAAGTTTTCATATTCTGCCACAACTGAAAAAAATCCTTGAAAAATAAAAGTAAGTATTCATTATGACCCGGATTCAAATGCGAAAAAGAAGAAAAATTGTCGTAATAAAACAACTATCACGATTTAGAATGAGTAATAGAAAAAATGAAGGTCAAAATGCAAACCAGCAAACAGTTCGCTTTAAAATCCGACCAAGAATATTATCTGCGAGCACGATTAACAATTTGAGAAAAAAAGTAAATAAAATTAGAACATCCATAATCAGATAAAATTGAATGAATGGACCTTTTCTTTTTTCAATTTCAACAGAAAAACTGGCACAACAGTTGCAAACTCTTGCTCTAGTAGTTCTCATGTTATTTTTGAAGTCATAATACATGACAAGCGAACCAAAAAACTTCGCAGTTGTAATAATGATGAGTAAGTGAAGTCAAATGGTAAATTTTTTTGATTCAATTTCAATTTTCCTACCAACTTATAATCAACCTCCGAAGTCTGAAGCTGCCTAACATGGGTTTCTTCAACCCAAATACAAAAAAAATCCACCATAAACCCCACCTACTTTCCCCTCCTCTATGCAATCAATTCTCCATTTTATACCCTTTTTTTTTAATACACCGATTCTTTCTACTTGAACACAGGAAACCATATCTTACAAACTAATAAAATTACAACAAAACGTGAACCGTTTGGGTAATAGTCTCGGGCATATAAAACAATAAAAATTATGTACTTGTCCGACAAAGAAGATCCAATAAAATTGGGAAATTAAAAGATAGGTATAACCTTAGACCGCGTAATAAATATAAACGTGTACCTGCTAATGAAACAAACTATGAAAAAGTAGCGTTCTCACTCTCGCTTCTCGTCGTATTATGATAAGTACATACGCCAGCTAACACCTGTATACCTGGCTGTAGCACTTTCGATATCGTGCACCTTTCAAAAACTCACAATACAAGATGGGAAACGTGGTAGGAAAAAAAAGCGTGTATTTTCCTCGGACTCGTGCTATAAAATATACCAGTTTACGATTATTTCCGGAACCGTATGGTACCGCGCAGTCAAATGATTTTTAATTTTCGAGCTCATCTCGTTCGTTTCTTTCGAATATAATGAATGGAGATCCGAATGGAAGCAGAAGTCTCCCAAAATGTGTAATTTCATTCCAAGCCATACCGTATAAAACCTAATTAAAATTCGACGTGTCGACGATGCCGAGGTAATATGTGATTTTTCATCGAACGATGGAAGGAATGGGGAAAGGGGGGAGGAATGGCAATGGCAATGGAAAATATACTTATGAAAACGTATAATGGCGCGAGTTGTGAATTGAATACACGCGTAGGTTGGCGAATAAATTAATTTACACAATTATGCGGTTGACACTTGCGCCTTTTTCACCTGCTGCAGTCATTGAGCGCGAGAGGGAAAGGAAAACTGGCTTGAAAATTAATTTCGCCCGAAACAATTGGCGAAGAATGAAGCTTATGGGTTTGAAAAAATCATTAGTAAATTATGCATTGTTAACCAGCGTGGCAGCTGTTTGTTTACCATTCAACGTTACAGAAAACAGTGAAAAACGTACAAAAAATTATTTCATTCAATTTAACGAACATACCTCAAGCTATAGAACTCGTAACGAGTTCGTTCGCAATTTAATACCTATACATTCTGTCGCAGCAGACACCCAGAAACACGCTTTTAAGGAATTATACCAGACATTGAATCGAATATCGTGTACACCTACACTGTATTTTGTATGTTTTACGAAAATTACATTAACCAAAAACACGTGTTGTTTGGTGCATTGCGTAAGTACTTCGTTTGTGCGAAAAGACAAACGACGAAAGGTGTTCGCAATGTCGGTGTTTTTCTTTTCGAGACGTTTTGAGAAGTAAGGCTAATCGTCTAATCAGGGTGCTGAATGAATTTAGGAGATGACTTTGAGTCGGCCGTACGGGATCGCATTATTTAAAATAACGGAGCTGCAGTTGAAACGAGAAAATGTGAGAAAAATAAGTAATTTTTTGATTTTGTATTGAAAGTAATGCAAAGTACTACATCGATTCTTGCAAAAGTTCACGAGTATTCAAAATCATAGAAAATTTTCACACTAATTCTCAAATACAACACGAGTTTTATGAGCTGATATCTCGAGAATATCAATTTTATTACGAAAACGAACAAATTATAATAGGTGGGTGGAGGAGGGGGGGATTGCAAATCAACACTAAAAAAAATATATATTAATAAATTTTATTTTAAAAAATAATAACGGGGCACCATTCAAAGAGTTGGCAAAATTTAATGTAAAAATAATAATAGGTTCGTTCGAGCGCTCCAAAAATTATGAAAAAAAATCGTGAAATTCATAATTTTCAGAAAATCTCAGGGTGCCTTTCTACTAACAAGAGTCACCCATTACCATTGACTTTTATACATGTAAAATTTCATTACCATTTTTTCGATGATAATTGATAAGTTCTTGCAAAATTTGTTTAATGACGATAAAATTAGTGCTTAAACGTAATACACGAAACGATACCTTTCAATTATTTTTATCAGTTTTACACTAAAAGATGTGAAGTTTTAGAAAATAATGATAGGTAACCACTTATTTTTACTATGAAAAAATGAGCATTTTACACCATTGGCATTTGGTGAGAACGCACCTTTGGTTAATGTAAACAAAAAAATTATGAATTTCACGATTTTTTTTCATAATTTCGGAACGCTCGAACAAACCTAATATTTATCAAGATATTTGGTAAAATGTATCATTCAATAATACATTTTACCAAATACTTGGTAAAGTTTATTATTGAATGATAAATTTTACTAAATATTTTGATAAAATATTATTATTTTTAGATTAAATGCCAACTTTTTGAATGGTGTCCCGTTATTATTTTTTAAAATAAAATTTACTAATTTTTTCAACATTTTCTATTATTATTTTTTTGCGTGAACCTGTGTTTTTACGAAATAAATATTATTTATTTTCATTATACTGACACATCAAAAAATTGATAGGGAAGGGTGAAAAACTCAAAAATATATCGACTTTTCTAAAAATTCTCTTACCATATTTTAAGAAATCAGAACGCCGCTCTCGAGAGTCCACCAGAGCTGGAAAAATTGATGTCAGGAATTATCAATTCAAATATAGGTACAATCTTTGAAAAAAAACACTCTTTAAAATGAATCATGCTGAATTTAATCAAGTTCGTGCCTTTTTAATCCAGTGAAATAAATTTCACTAATATTTTATTCAAAAATAATTGATTTCTGTCAATTACCAATTTGTCAAAAAAATTGGTAATTTTGGGCTGAAAAATCAGCGAAGTCAGCGATTTTGAGTGAAATTTATTTCACTGATTCAAAAAGGTCAAATTTCACTAAATTTAACTGATTCGGATTTAGAAAGCATAGATACAGGACTCGAAAAGATAACAGTCCATTAGGTCAGCATGAAAAAATAGGATATGCTTTAATTTTTGAACAGGAGTTGTAAAGTGGATTTATTTTAGTATGATCTATAACGAAATTTTCAATAAGTAAATCCATCAAAAATTTCCCCCTGAAAGAGCGAGGGGGAGTTTTATTAGACGTTTTACCCCTATTTTTCCACATAAAGGGGATGGGGGTAAAGCGTTTGTGCAACATTGTCAGAAAAATGAAAATTGATTACTGTGGCTTCCAATGAACGCGTTTAAAAAATCGTTGTGTATTAAACATTGAAATATTTCTCATTAAAATTCAATCTAAAGATTTGTTGAATTTATGAAGTTTTTGTATTCCTTAAGATTAGATTTTTCATGTTGAAATTTTACATATTACATCTTAGAAAAATTGATTCCAGCTGTCCAAAAAAGTTTTAGTGCTGTAAGTATTACACGGGTTCTCATTTTTGAATCAGTGAAAATTATCAAAAAACACTGAAAAACAGTCAGAATTGCAGCACGGTAATAAATGAGTGAAAGAAAATCACTGGAAATCAGTGAAAATTCACTTTAAAATGATATTTATGAAATTCACTGAAAAATCTGTGAAATTCTTTGAATAATCAGTGAAAAATCTCTAAAAATCAGCGAATTTCGCTGGTTTTTCCCCTGTTGCAATTCTGACTGTTTATCAGTGATTTTTCACTGAATTGTAATGAGAGACTTTAGTGGGAAAAATTGAAAATTTGAAATAGGATTCTCACAGATTTTACCCCCTCCCCCACCCCAGAATATGCCATCAAAATATCGCTCATCTGCAGACAAAATCAAAACCTAACATTATATTAAGTCTTGCACGAAGCTCTAAAAGAACCTTAGTAAGCTCATTTTTTCAAAATACATTAGGTAGGTATCATTTTTCCATAACGACACCCGAAAACTAAAATGGTCCAAATGTCAAATTGATTTTTGTACAGGAAAACGAAAAAACGTAATAAAATTTGCATTGCGCTTAAGGACTTCGCAAATTTTAAACACTTTTTTTTAGGTTTAAATTAATTGAATTTACGTTTTTTTACTATATTTTAATCGATGCGGCTTGATTCACTGAATCCAAAACCATAAAAACCTCATTTTTGAAAAAAGTTTCACTTGGACCATTTTAGTCCGACTTTAAAAACAATAGAAGGGACCTATGAAAATAATTGTCTAGTTTTCTTTCAAATAAATAAAATATAATTTTTTGAATCTTGGTGGTCAAAATTTTCCCCAAGTCATCTGGTCTATTCTATTAAGTGACGCAGTTTACATTAGAGACTGAAGAGTCTTTTCAAAAATTGCATAATCGTATGCGACAACATAATAAAAACGCATTTGAAAAAAAAACTTGTTCAACAAAATAATTACATTTTGATGAAAAATTCGTTTGTAATTTCCCCATTGATTTTTATATAAAATTTAACGAGAAAATTGAGAAAAAAACTTGTTTGAAGGCTGCATGCACCTTGTATCTTGGTGCCCTTAAACTGACTGCAAACAAAAAAAAAATGAAATTAAGTTCAAAAAATTTCAATTTTCAAACTTAGGACCTTTTTTGGAGGCATTTTAGAGACGTGGTACGGCCTTAAACCCATCTTTTTATGGTTCCTTGTGGAATTTCCTCAGTATAAAAATCATTCCTTTGGACAAACAGGTTAATTCTATAAAGTTATGACATTTATTTTAAACGTACATTTACATGCTTGGCGGAAAAAATAGCTCATTCATCAAGAATTATTAAACGAAACGAATCACTACTAAAAAAACGACTAGATCGAAAGTCATGAAAAGTTGATGTGCCTTCTGTTAATGTTAGGTATTCGTTTAAATGAGAAAATAACTCCCATAGTTCTTTTTTCTTTTCAAGTGAAATGTACTAGAGGATGTCCAAAAGCTACGCTTCTAATTTTAAAAAAAAGTTGAATCATTTAAAACAGGAAATTATGTAAATTTGAAACAATTTTATGGAATTTTACTGCGACATGATGGACAAAATGTTAAACGTCCTTTTTATACCTCGGAGGCTACCATTTGCTCGTTACAGGACCGCCAGAGGTCACTTTCCGCCACAAGAAGAGATTATATTTTTCTAATCATTCATCATTTAAAAAAAGAAATACCTACACCGAAAAGTTGAAATACGTGATTTTTTTTCAATTTTTGATGATTTCTTCGACATATTTGAAATTTTAATTCCCTATAGAATCGTATTACATCTCATTAAGGGAAGTTCAAATTTGCTTGACATAATTTCCTGTTAATAAAGCTAATATTGCAGAAGCTGGAGCAAGAAATTTGAAAAAATCTGCAAATTCATCAATAAAATTTGAAAATAACCTCATTCACACGATTTTGAGCACTCAGGGCATTATCTTTACCTCACTGAGAGATGGGAAGGGTTGAAACACGATGGAGGAATGGGACTAAGTTTCAGACAGAAAAATAATCCCAATAAAATTGGAAAACAATTAAAAAATCTCAATCTCAAATTGTTCGCAGATATAGACACTCAACTTGATAAGGGTCTCTTTTTCCAAAACAAATTAAACGATTTTTCATCAAATTTTATCGAGTGGATCTTGTTGCCTTCGAGAAACTTTTAGAGTATAATGCGAAAAGTTTTCATCTCAACTTCAATTTTAGGAAAAGAATTTTAATTCAAAACTTTTTTACAAAAATTCTGGAAGACCTTGACAGCTAATTTCCTGAACCCAAGTTGATTAGTGAAAAATCGAAAGGTATATAGGAAATTGAAAATAATTCGCTAAACCTATTTCTATTCAAGGTCGCACTTTCGACGTTTATTGCCTATTTTGATTTGAAATAGACAATTTTTGATTTCTCCAATTGTCAATTAAGCAATATTTATTCGAGTAAACAATACAGTATGACACAAAAGTCTTGTCAACGGTAAACATTTCTCAATATCTCAGAACTGAAATGAGATACCAATACGGTTCGAACGGCAATGTATTCTTGGCAACGCGACAAAAACATTGAAGATCGATAATCAAATTTCTAGTCCTTCCTATAGGGTGTTCACAAATTGAGAAACCGGTTTGGGTCAAAAAATGGGGTTCCGGTTTTATTTTATTGAAATGAAAATAAAGTCAACACATTGACGCGATTAAAATGTGATATGTTTTTTTGAAACCGGTACTGCAGTTTCGAACCAGTTGTCAATAATACCCAAAAAA
This sequence comes from Pseudococcus viburni, assembly GCA_033439095.1. Classification (NCBI taxonomy): domain Eukaryota; kingdom Metazoa; phylum Arthropoda; class Insecta; order Hemiptera; family Pseudococcidae; genus Pseudococcus; species Pseudococcus viburni. The sequence goes on from JAVBJF010000059.1 coordinate 261,211, forward strand.
ACTGGAGATACCTACGAAAAAAAGTTTGAAACAAAAGTTGTAGAAAATTAAAAAACAATCTTTCTTTGTTCCGTAACTTTTTTTTCCATCTTGCAATGGAAAGAAGTTGTCGTACAATAGGTTTGAGTATAATTTTTTCTTTCAAACCATAACTCTTCTCCATCGCTAGGCGTAAAAAAAGTTACAGGACGTGAAATATTCAGTTTTCAATTTTTTTTATATTTCCACTATTCGATAACTGGTTATCGACTTGTAAAAAAAACACCCAAGAAACTTGAAACAATTGGGTTCATCTTGCACCGGGTTCAAAAAAGTGGAGATATAAAAAAAAGTTTGAAATAAAAGTTGTAGAGAATTGAAAACTGAACATTTCACATTCTGTAACTTTTTTACATTCTAGCAATGGAGAAGAGTTATGGGTTAAAAAGGATAAAATCATACTCGAGTCCTTTGTACCATGACTTCTTTCCATTGCAGGATGGAAACAAAGTTGCAGAACGTAAAATGTTCAGTTCTTAATTCTCTACAACTTTTATTTCAGATCATTTTTGATATTTTCATTTTTTGATAACTCGTTATCGACTTGTAAAGCAAAAATTATACTCCAGGAACCTTTTGTACGACAACTTCTTTCCGTTGCAAGATGAAAAAAAAGTTATGGAACAAAAAATGATTGTTTTTTAATTCTCGACAACTTTTCTTTCAAACTGTTTTTTCATATCTCCACTTTTTTGGATATTATTGACAATCGGTTCGGAACTCCTGAACCGGTTTCAAAAAACACATCAGTGTGTAGACTTTATTTCAATAAAAAAAAAAACGGACCCCCATTTTGTAACCTGAACCAGTTTCTCAATTTGTGGACACCCTATAGGAAGGGCTAGACGGTTTGATTATCGATCTTTAATGTCTTCGTCCGGTCGCCAAGAATACATTGCCGTTTGAACCGTCTTGGTATCTCTCCTCAGTTCTGAGATATTGAGAAGTGTTTACCGTTGGCAAGAATTTTGTGTCATACGTCATGCTGCACGAGTGTATGACCGAGACATTGCCCTTCTGTGTCACACTTAGTGAAATTCACTAAGTTTGAGTTTTCAGTGACTGGTTCGACAAAAAAATAGTCGGAGGGTGGCTCAACGCTGGGGCGGTTAAAATTTCAACTCTTTGAGAATTATTTGCCGGCAAGTACCATTTGAAGAATTTTTTTTTGTACGCTGTACAAATTTTCAAAAAATTTTGGATTTTTTTGGGGGAAATGAAAAAAAAAATAAAAAATCACAAATTACCAATTCAAGTGGTAGACCTTATAGGAAATGAAAAATGCAACAAAAAACGTGGTATACACGTTTTGCCTATCTTGATAATTGAAGGGGCTATTGAAGTTTGAAATTTAAATAGCTCTTTCTTTCAAAGTAAATCATGTTTTTTTCTTTTGTTGAAAAATTACTATGCAAAAATAAATTCTCTATGTCGTACCTACTTCTAAATTTTCTTTCATTCCATTTTATATTTAAAATGTCGATTTTCAATTAAAATTACCTAAATAAATAAAATCAGTAGTACTGTTGAACTACCCCTTAAATTTCAAGATATGCAACCATGTCCGCAAAGTGTTTTTTTTCAACTTAAAATGAACGCAAGCAACTTGCTGAACAAATTTGAGACCATTAAAAGTTGGTACGACACTTATTTTTCAAAAAAATTCAAATTTAGTGAATTTCACTAAGTGTGACATACGTGTACAAAATGCAGTGTGACACAAAAGGGTTAACTTTAACTCGTAAGACGTAGATCAAATATGTAGTAAGTAAATTTTCCTTTTATTCATAGATAAGTTTGATCTAATTCATAGCCGAGGAGATAGACAAGAAGAATCAAATCTCATGGTCCATCCAATTTTGGTTCAAGATGAATTAAAATGCTTAATAATTTAGTAAATTAAATATACTCAGTCAACTTCCTCGAAACCCAACTAAACAATCTCCAGAAGCTCCGAGCCTAATACACCGATCGCAATCAACTTCAACACTCGTCTCGTCATCTCCTGCAGAGCGATAGTCAACCTCATAATCGACAATTAATTTTAATCATCCAATTTTATAGATTTTAATTAAGATACATATAACACTTTCGCTACTTCGTTTACACCAATTCGGTCGGAACTGCTTTCAAAAACCCGCCAATCTTCGACGCGATCATCCATTCACAACATGAGAATCACTGCCATGCCGCGCGCCGCGATACTGCTAACTACAAAAAAAAAAACCAAGATCGAGAAAAAAAACACCCCGTCGTGTTCGGCAGGAGGTAATTTACCAGGTGTAACGTACCGTGTTTCGGTAGGGCCTCTACCCTTATACCCTTTATCTACATGCTATAAATACCCGCCGCGCTGCTTATACTTCGGTATCTATACAAAGGTCATTCATAAACCATTCTCCTCTCTCTTTCATATTCAAAGCCGTGTAAAACGATAAAATTCGAATGACCATTGTTGACGCGTCAAAATTAAACTTTAAACATTTTTTTTCCTACTCTCGATTCAAATCCGAAAGGATGCGCGCAACCTAATTGTATATTACGAGTTTGGCGCGATCACCCCCTTCCCCGGGGGTACGTAATAATCGCTCTCTGAATAATGAGAATTAAGGCCACGACATAATCGTACAATGGGAAAAACACCGAGAAGCGGTTTTTCAAAATACAAGTGTTATACTCGCGTCGCGTCGCCGCTCATTGCCCAAGGCGAAGGGGTAAAGAGGGTTGCTCGACTGTATACGTGTGTCTGTCTCCGACGAGAGCTTATATGTGATTGTGAAGTCTTCTGTGTGCTATGTACGGTCGCATAAAGAGGGATAATTTCTTGTTTATAATACACTTCGTCGCGAACACTACTCTTTTTGACGATGTGTTTATTACTCCATCTCTGTCTGTGTCCCCTTCTCCCTCAATTCCATTTCCCATTTCCCATTCAGTCGTTTTCTCTTTTGGTTTATTCTATTACATGGCAATTATAATCGTATTAGAGAACCAAAAGGTCTATTCAATGTTTATTACGTTACATATGTTAAAATACAAAATAAGCTCTTTATCGTTCTGATGTGTATCAAAGAACTTCAGCGAGCTGAAGATTTCCTCTCGAATGCGGCGTGAATTTTAGTCCCCAAGTAACACGAAATCTCGTAGCTTTTAGAGTACCTACGTATACTAAATGAAAGCCCAAGCAGAGATACGTTAGATAACGTAGGGGTAGATTTTTTTAAAGTCGGAAAGGATTTAATGACAGGTACCTAATTCCGGAAAGGCTGTCTGCTATTTTTTATAATATATGATCCAGTAAATTACTTTTTTTCATATCTTTTTTTAGAAAAAGTAAGTAATCTGCGATAAATCTTCCACACTCAAAAAAATAAAAAATAAATTTTATTAAACGTAATAATAAAAAGGCACCATTCACAAAACTAGTAAAATGTATTCAAAAAATAATAATATTTATCGTAAAATTGACAGACTTTATTTTCTATGCAATAAACTTTACCAAATTTTGAGATAAATTTTATTATTTTTTTTGATAAAAATTGCTAATTTTGCGAATGGTGCCCCGTTATTATTTTTTTTGGATAAACTTTATTTTTTTGATAAAATTTATTATTTTTGGATAAAATTTATTTTTTTTTGCATAAAATTTATTTTTTTTGCATAAAATTTATTTTTTTTGAATAAAATTTATTTTTTTTGAATAAAATTTATAATTTTTTGCAACACTTTCTATTCATTTTTCATTCTCCATTTTTCTCAGTGCATAAATGAAAGACAGGGAATATTTGACCTGTCATAAGAAAAATTGGTCTAGATCTAAAAAATGAAAATCGAGATTTTGATGGTTTCTGATAGTTCTTGCCGTCTAAAATCCGATGGTTTTAGTTGTTAATTGGGAGGGGGGGGGAGTCAATTTTTAAGGCAAATAAAGAAATTGACTAAAAAAACTGATTTTTTAGTATGCTAGAGAGTACGTCACGTAGTGTCTGTGTACCAATTTTCAGCTCAATTCGGTCACTTCTGTATGAGTTATTGCAGGTTTCATGATTTTGCAGATGGAAAAATCAACTCATTTTTCAAAAATTGGTGTTTTTTCTCAGAAAAATGCAGAGTTTTGGAGGGCAGGGGTGGGGTGAGGAATGGAAAACTGAATCACAGACTGAACGAATAGTGGAAAATTCCACTTTCTAACATTTCAGAGATGGAAAAATCAATTCATTTTTTCATAAGATTTTACTGATTTTCTCATTCTTTTACTAAAAAAAATTGCACTTAGGTGTTCGTACAGAACGTTTTAAAAAACAATAGACTGGAGACCTATTATACGTCATCCTACTCCATTTTACAGTGTTTTCCGCCAAAAAAAAATCAAAATTAAAAAAAAATCGATTTACCAACATTTTTCTACGTTTTTACTCCAAAAATTGGCACTTAGACGCTTTTAAAGAAGGTATTAAAATGAATACGGATTGTACACCTAGTATATGTCATTCTGCTCCATTTTACAGCGTTTTCCCGCCAAAAAATTCGAAATTGAAAAAAAAGTATTTTTAGGTAAATTTTTGTTTTTAGTTGGTAACACTAAATTGAGAGAAAAAATGAAAAAATATGGTGATTCAATTCCCTTTCCTACCTACTAAACATGTCCCAAAAATCACCCACTTTTTTATGATTGGTTGGTCAACACTTCAGTTTGAAACTTGAAACTGCTCTCCTGCAAAAACCACCTTTTGGATCTAAGCCACTTTTTCTTATGACAGATCACATATCTAGATCTCTTTTTTTCAAAATTTAATTTGTAATTCAGTCAATAAAGCACTTTCAGGGGGTAAACTTAAATATAAAAGGTCACAGAGATTTTTTTTGCTAAATATTGACGAAAATGGCCCCTTTATCAACATACCTCGACCCGCTTTATTCATCTCAATTATTGACCCCCTGCATGGTGTATTGAAGCCTAAGTATAGGTTTTCTTAATTTATGCATTGAAGCCCCCTAAAATTAGTTTTTGCCTTCTATTTTATTTTCTTTGCAATTTTATAAAAAAATACTTAACAAACATTTTATTTTCACCAAATTCTCTACAAAATGAGCTATCAAACATTTTTGTGCCTTGAATAGACGTGGAGTAGTGGCGTTTTGAAAAATAAGGGTTCCGGATTTTTTTCGAAAATAAAGTAAAAAAAAGCGTTAGAAAAGGCATAATTTTTGTAAATTAAATGTTCTTTTTGAGCGTTTTATACAGAGAGAAAAGGCCCTAAAGAAAAAACCAATACCATATTTGTATTCAGCAGGTCAAAATACCCCGATAAACACCCTTTTTGCAATAGTTTTGCTTGAAGTTTCTAAATTTTCTATTTTCGCTGATTTTTCAAGGCAAAATAGCTGAAAAAAGTGAATTTTGAGACCTTGAGTGAAACAATCGCGAAAAGAGTGTTAATCGGGATATTTTGACCTGCTGAACACAAATATGGGATTGGTTTATTCATTTGGTAATTTCTTCCCTGAAAATTCGCCATTTTTAAGTTTGAATCGGGTCTTTGCTCATTCTACGACTCAAAATTAGTCAGAAATCGTCATTTTTCCGATTTCAAATAGAGTCAAATTACATACATATTATGTATGCCAAGTTGTTATGTATCACACCTAGAGCAACTACAGATACAGTTCAAGTCAAGTGATGGAGAAAATTCCATTCCACGCATCCTCCACGTTTTTAACGTTGAATCGTGCCAGTGGCGTAAAGACATGGGAAGGGGGTGTTCGGGTACACCCCTCCCCCCCGAAGCCCTTTAAAAATGAATTTTTTATTCGAAAGTATTTGTGATCTTGAAACCATATTTTTTCGATAGCAATAACGTATATTCTACAAAAAAAATTTGCCTTCGCTTCGCTCGAGCTGAGTTTGCAACTTTCCTAACTTCATTAAAAATCAAAATCACCTCAATTTTTATCTACTTTTGAAACATTTTCTCACATCAATTTTTTGAATTCAACGTGAGAAAACTTTTCATGTTAGTTTTTCACGACCCTCTCCCTTTTGCTTTTCTTTGTTGTGTAATAAAAACTGATAATTGAACGTTGAAAAATGTACCTGTGGCGTCGGAAAATGGAGTTAAAGGAGTACGTTGTACTCCCGAAATCGCGACCAGGGTACAAAATATCAAATGTACCTCCTCCTCCCAAATTACATCAGGTGGGGATTTTCAAAGCATTAAAACGCGAATAAATGTCTTTTTTTGGACATTAAAAACCATATTTTTTCAAAGCTTGGCCCTCGCTTCGCTCGGGCATGATCAGAATCACAATTGTATCATCTATTTCAGACGACAGTGCAAAAATGGCTCCCCCCCATCCTTCTGGTATTCCAAATCTCCATACCCAATTTTTACCCTCCCAAAAAAAGCTCTTGACGCCACTGTATCTCAGAGCCCCCCCCCCCCGAAGGGATGTCCAGTTACGCTACTGAATCGTGCTGAAGGGATACAATATTGCGCGAGCAGAACTTGAACAAAACTTCTTGAAAATTTTTCAGTAGCAGCAACAGCAACATATGTAGCAGATCGAGATCAAAAAAATTTCACGAGAACAACAGCAGGGCATAAAAGATGATTTGATTTGGTTTTAAATTCTCAATTTTTATTCTGGCATGGCATCTTGTTGTTGCGTTGGTTGTACAAAATAATTTATTATGTTATTGATTATATCATGAGAGGGGGGGAGTGACACTAGAGATACGACCAAATGGAAAAAACAATCCCATATTCGTGTTCAGCAGGTTAAAATACCCCAATTAACACTCTTTTCGCGATTGTTTCACTCAAGGTCTCGAAATTCACTTTTTTCAGCTTTTTTGCCATGAAAAATCAGCGAAAAAAGAAAATTTAGAAACTTCAAGCAAAACTATTGCAAAAGGAGTGTTTATCGGGGTATTTTGACCTGCTGAATACAAATATGGTATTGGTTTTTTCTTTAGGGCCTTTTCTCTCTGTATAAAACACTCAAAATTTGAAAAATCTGCTAAAATTTTAACGTTTCTGTAAGGTTTTTCGCAATTTTTGGCCTTTAGTTCAAAGAATCGGTCAAAACCGAATGCACAGCAAAATTCTACATGAAAAAATACATTTTTTAGCAATTTTTCCAGGGTGGTCGCTCTTCGATTATATGGTGTTTTTTACGATTGAAAACTTCAAATAGCTAAAAAAACATGAAGAAATGCGTCAAAGTTTTTGAAAAAATTATCATACACCTCTACGAGATGTAAGTTTGTGCCAAAGAACAGAAAATTTCCTTCACTTCCGTTGAAATTAAAAATTCTTGAAAATAATGCAATAAAATGGTCATAACTCCTGAAGGGAGGGGGTTGGGGGGGGGTCAAAAATTTTTCTAGAATGTTTTTACATCAAGGGGTACCATCTAAGGGGGTTAGAGTGAAAATCGGAGCGGGGGCCTAATTCACCCCTTATCCGGCCATACCCTTTCACTGATCTTTCAAAGATTCTCACTGATTTTTCAGCGAATTTCAGAAATTTTACCGACTTTTCAGTGAATTTTTTTCACTGAATTATTATACTGTGCTGCAATTCTGACTGTTTTCCAGTGATTTTCGATAATTTTCACTGATTTATAAATGAGAGAGTACATCCTTTCACCAGTCATCATCTATACACCTCAATATTTCCAAGGTTTCTATGGCCGATGTTAAATAAAGGGAAAGGGCGAGGAACCATAAACTCACAACACAGGCAACAATTCGCCAGCATGCTAATTGGCGCGGTGAAAGGACCATTTTGTCGATTATTTCACGGTTGCATCGAAATAATATGTGAAAAAATACAATACTTTTAGGCGTTCATTTGTGAACATAAATGTATAGATGATACAATGGGTAAGGGTGCCAGGTGAGGTACCTCTACCTATATGACACATATCGGCATGGTCGACGCGGCCATAGTCGTATTGTTCGGCGTATTTTTTACATTTGTTCTCTGTTTGTTTATTTGTACGTTGCATTGTTCCGTCGTTAATTAATCTTTTGTTTGAGTTAAAAGTGACATTTGAAACAGCCGTTTACCGAATAATAATGTCGCAATTAACGACTATAATGTTGGCGTATTGTTTCACCCAAAATACGAGGTATTCGTTTTATTTTTCTATTTTTTTGTCTTTTTCCTCGCTTAACATAAACACGGCGTTCATTAGGTGTAAACAAAAATACGCATTATCGTTTCTATTATCATGCATATTCTTTCTGTACGCTTTATGGTGGATTTTAAAGCGTTCGAATTCACGCTCTGAATTGATAATAATACCTAGCGCGGACCGTAGCCATATTTCAGGTGTCTACTATTTTTCCTTTTTTTGACAGGTCGTATTCGAAGTTTCAAGTTAGGTTTACTATTCGAAACTGCTGGGTTTTCTTAACCCGCAGAAAAAGGAAGTTATCGAGCAAAAGACAGAACAGGTGGAAAAAGATGGAAAAGTGTAAGGAGCTGTCGGAAGAACAGGAAGTTGATGAGTGTGTCGCGCAAAATTTCCCAGAAAAGTTTTTCCTTCCGGATTGTCGTCTGTGTAAAGAGTAACGACTTCTCGAAGAGATAAATTAAGATGAGCAAGAGCGAACGCGGAACGCGAGTCGCGGTTAATTTGCTTTTGCAGTATCGAGACGTTGAGATAATTCGCTGTTCGAGTTCGCTCGGTTGACTGGAGTAAAAAATACATTCGTTAGGGGTAAGAACAAGAACGAAGATTTTTTATCGACAATAAATTCTTAGGGTCAGATGAATAAGGACGCGATGAAATAATAAACTATGAATTTTTATCAATTCACTCAGATGCGGATTTCAAATTCTAGTCCTCCATTTCTTTCTTGCGAGCATTAATCAAACTTATGATTTTCATGAAGTATTTCTATTCTTTGATCATATTTAAAAAAAAAAAAAAACAAATATATAAGCATTACTGACATGAAACACAAGTCATACAAGTGAAACGAGTAAGATGAAATTTTATGAATCAAATTGGTTTCAGGCTCTTGTACTTACCTATACCTACTCCAAATCTAGGTACATACAAGATACATATTTGGCGAAAGTTAAAACTCAAAATTTTCAAAAGTACATCTATTTTTGATTACTATAAATCACAAAAAATGCATGAGAAGTAAAGATGTCACAGATACCTTAGAAAACGGGAGTGTCGAACATTTTTTTTTTGGAAAGGTTCGAAGAAGGTATATGGAGACTTGTAATACCAGAAGGATTGTAGGGAGAGGGAGTAAAATACAGCCTTCTTTCACCCTGTCGCTTCATGTAGGTAATTAATGTAATAATGATTTCGCTCGTGCCCGAGCGAAGCAAAGGTGAAGATTTGAAAAATTGGATTTTTAATGCCTGAAAATACATTTTCCCATGTTTTAATGCTTTGAAAATCCATATTTCATGTAATTTGGGAGAGGGGTAGGGGTACATTTGATACTTTGTACCCCGGGCGCCAGTTTGGAGGTACAATGTACCCATCGTACCCTACTTTCTAACGCCTATGTTAGAAAGCCTCGGAATACATAAATATCTTGACAGAAATTTTTTAAGCAAAACTCAATACTCTTCTTTACTGAACTTGCCAGGCTTTTCAAGTCAATTTTTCAAGTTTTGCAGATCTTTACCAATGCGTCCAACAAAATCTCATTACTTGACAAAAAATGGTACTTGTTTGAATCGCATATTAACATGATATTTGATAGACTTTTCTACCAAGCTTTTCAAAAATTACACTGGAGAAAGAAACATTTTCAGTCACTTAGCCAGAAGTCAATGAGATCGTAGACGTTTTCGCTAGAAAAAAATACAGTTTCAAAAACAGTATTCAAAATCATACCTATCATTTCGTTTGTAGATAATAATTTTCCACTTTGTCTTAATACTCCCCTATTTTCCTCACAATCTGCTGTTTTCTATTGTAATCGATTCCATTGAGATTTTTTTGCAAAGGAAGGAAAACAAAAACTTTACGTTTCAAGATGAATAGATGTTCTTTTTCGTTTCGATTTATTTTCGTGTTTTTATCCACGATTACGTGTAAAGTTTCTACAAGTAATTTAAAATAGTTTGTGACGATATATTTTTTCTTTTCTTTTTCTTTTCTCGCCTCCTAGTGTAGGTGAATTAGACAAAAATCAACATTTCTGGCCAGCAAAGCTTTTATTACGAAAAACTGTCGAGAGAGGTCCCCTGAGTAACCCTTGAAAGTTACCACCCCAGACCCCTTGCTAATTTTTTTATGGGGATCCACCCCCCAAAACGTTTTTCGCTTCTATCTCCTTTGGATTTGATTTTGCGGTAAAAATAGTTCGGTACTTTTTTGTTCTACAGTCAATTTCCAACATTTTTTGTTTGAGACATTTTTTTGTACAACGATGAGCAAAGGAAATAGAGAGTCCTGAAGGAAGGGGGTTATGTGAAAAATACTATCATTTAAAAAATGTGATAATAGGTATAAAATCGTACTAAACTGTATGTTTTGACCATGAAAATAGTAGTCATATGTAAATTGGTGGTATTGACCCCCCCTTCTTATGTGCCACCCGCATCATACCCATTTGTTTTTATTTAGCAGTGGCAATATGATTGAGGGGTGAGGTGGGATGGACACGTAGGAGGGAGAATACGTTCAAAAGGTATCTTGGCTCACTCCCCCTCCTACGAGTCCATCACATCTCACCCCTCAATCATATTGCACTCCTAAATAAAAACAAATGGGTATGGTGGGGTGGGTACATAGGAAGGGGAGGGGGTCGAGTGGATATTAATACCACCAAATTACATATTACTACTATTTCCATGTCCAAAACATACAGTTTAGTACGATTTTATACCTACTATCACGTTTCAAAAGAGGGTATTTTTTCCATAACCCCCTTCCTTCAGGACTCTATCTCCTCTGTTCATCGTTGTACAAAAAAATTTTCCGCACAAAAAATGTTAGAAATTGACTGTTAAACAAAAAATTACTCAACTATTTTTACCGCAAAATCAACTCCAAAAGAGATATAAGCGATACCCCGTTTTTTAGGGAGGTGGAACCTCCATAAAAAAATTAGCAAGAGGTCTGGGGGGTGGTACCTTTTAGGGATTACTTAGGGGATCTCTCTAGACAGTTTTTCGCAATAAAAGCTTTACTGGCCAGAAATGTTGATTTTTGTCTAATTTGCCTATACACTATCCCTCTTTTATATTGTAATTATGTTATTTACTCTCTCATTTTAGAATCAGTGAAATTTATCAAAAAATACTGAAAAACAGTCAGAATTGCAGCACAGTAATAAATCAGTGAAAAATTGTTCACTGAAACCAAGTCAGTGAAGGAAATTCACTGAAAACTCGATGATATTTATGAAATTTACTGAAAAATTTGTGAAATTCTTTGAATAATCTGAAAAATTACTGAAAATCAGTGAATTTCACTGATTTTTTCTGTGCAGCAATTCTGATTGTTTATCAAAGTGACTTTTCACTACCTAATTTGGAATGAGAGAGTATATCGTCACCCTTCTTGTTTTTCCTCGATCTCTCAGTAATAAATTTTTTTTTTTGATCAATTGTTATATATAAAATTAAATATTTTTAAATAGCGCAGAAATATAATGTTAAGAGAAAAATATGTAATCAAGTATCGGGAAGACTGATGACAAATACGAGATCTTATTTAGGATTATTCGATCCATATTTTCTTTTGATAAATTTTCGATTCGGATTTAGGATTAATAACACGAAAACATTGTTCAAATAAAGCGAAATACAGGACGGAATGGTTTCGCGTTAGAACGGATGTATCTATTTCTTGGTTTGATTTTGATAAAATACCAACTTACCTAACATCGAATTGCTTGCGATCAACATCTACTGTGAATTCCAAAAGATAAAAATCCTTCGATTCGGAAAATATTCACAGGTATTCTGTAACAAAGGAAAGATGAAACTGCGAATTAGTTTTTAAAAAAATTTAAAAGTGATCAAATTTTTGGAAAAATCGCATTTGTGGTTCGAAATTATAATGGAGAATGAAAGTAATTTTTCATCATTGAAACAATATACAAAATATCTCAAATGTTCTTTGAAAGGAGCGATTGAGAAGAATACCATTACTTTGCCCATTCCTACATAAACTCTTGTCAACTTCTAGCTTAACTGAGGAGAAAAAATTAGGTTTCCTGAAAAAAAAATTCTACATCCACGTGATCTATGGGTTGAGAATAAAATATTCAACATTTTAGGGTTAGCAAATTAAATGCCATAGCTCAACTAAATTTACATGAAAAACTAAAACGACATATGGAAATTATCAATGCCGCACAAAATAATTTTCATACTTCGGTGCGATGATATCACGTCAATAATTCTATCGATAAATCAAGCTTGAGTTTTAAACTACTTTAGTTCCAATTAAAATTTAACTGACATTAGTTTCATCCACGTAATGTTTCCTCTGAAGGATAAAAAAAAATTATCGAAAGCGCATCAAAAACATTCACGACTTTATTTACATTTCCTTCGATTTCTTTTTCATTTATTTCGCTTTTTTCTCATATCTTTACTCTCTCATTTCTGAATCAGTGAAATTCATCAAAAATCACTGAAAAACGGTCAGAATTGCAGCACAGTAATAAATCAGTGAAAAATTGTTCACTGAAAGCAATTCAGTGAAGGAAATTCACTGAAAACTCGATGATATTTATGAAATTTACTGAAAAATTTGTGAAATTCTTTGAATAATCTGAAAAATTACTGAAAATCAGTGAATTTCACTGATTTTTTCTGTGCAGCAATTCTGATTGTTTATCAAAGTGACTTTTCACTACCTAATTTGGAATGAGAGAGTATATCGTCACCCTTCTTGTTTTTCCTCGATCTCTCAGTAATAAATTTTTTTTTTTGATCAATTGTTATATATAAAATTAAATATTTTTAAATAGCGCAGAAATATAATGTTAAGAGAAAAATATGTAATCAAGTATCGGGAAGACTGATGACAAATACGAGATCTTATTTAAGTTATAAAATCAGTGAAACGAATTTCACTGAAAGCAATCCAGTGAAAGAAAATCACCGGTAATCAGTGAAAATTCACTGAAAACTCAGTAATATTGATGAAGTCACTGAAAAATCAATGAAATTCTTTGAAAAATCAGTAAAATTCTTTGAAAAATCAGTGATTTTATTGATTTTTTCTGTGCTGCAATTTTGACTGTTTAATACCACCAGAGACTTTTCACTGATTCAGAATAAAAGAGTAGTTTTTTCAATTTCTTTTAATTTTTTTTCAAATTCTTCTTCCAAGGTGCCATAACAATGAAAAAGCAGGATTTTGGCAAGACATTTAGAAGGATATTTTTCAAACATCCCACGATTTTTTGGGGTGAGGATGAGCTAAAATTTATTTTTTGCACAAATTTTTCATCAGATGAAAAGGAATCATTGAAATAATTTAAAATGATCTCAAAATTCTGAAAAAAGAGAAGAATAAATTGATAATTTCAAAGTTTGAAAAAAAGAGAAGATGCGGGGCATTTTTATATTTTTGACAAAAGGAGCAAAAACAGGACTTGAAAAAGTCGAAACCACGTAATAAGTTAAAATATAAGAGATTCCGAAACTTAAACATCGAGTAAGCTTATGTAAATCTAACACCACGGCGAGTGATATCACATCTATCAAAGACAAATCACCGCTGCTTGGTTCTAATTGGCCTCGGCACGCCGCGTCCGTTTAGTACACTCGTATATACAAATACCTACAGCAAGATACACCGCCCGTTATAAATGCTGCTATTTATAATAATTACAAGGAAAATACTACATACACTCGGTATAGAAGCGATATTAATGGATGTTGTCATTGTTAATCAGTGGATATGTAACTGCTGCTTTATGTACAATACAAAATACCGCGCCGCTCATTCAAATCCCATACATGTCTCAACTATTAGGAATCGTTTGTTATCATTTTGATAAATAGCTTACACTATTCGTACCTATAATGTATAAAAAAAAAGACCACACAAACCCCGAATGTGTGTAATCAACACGAATACACGACTTTATGCCAGTATATGCTACAGCAACTATGATAGAAGCCCTGTCGGTTTCAATTGCGAGATATTCCGCTTAAACAATCATCAATGTGTGGTTGCTTTGTACACTGTGTATATGTTACTCGAGATCGATCGTTTGTCTCGCATAAGAATACACTTTAATGGTAGGCTCATAAGCGAATGTGTTTGAAGTACAATTAGATATAGACCTACCAGTACGACCGAGTTGGAGGTTTCGTTCATGGTCATTAATAAAATAATAAAAAGGGTTCTTTTCATGGGCTGTGTGTAGTATCATATGAGTAGGTATATTGATTTTCAAAAGAAAATATCGAGCGTTTTTCCTCTACAGAATTTACTGAGTAAGCATATTTGTATTCATCTAATTACTGTCAAAAGTCTTGCCGAATGCGATGACAAGATTTGATGAATACATGAACCCACAATTTGGTTGGAATTTAAGGTTAAATAAAGCAGTTGAATCGAAGGAAAGGGATGATCAGAAAGCCATAGTTTTATAGAACGTGGATCAAAAACCTAAGAATGTGAATGGGAATAATGGTACCAGTGGTGCAGAGATCCTCCTAAACGCTCTCTCTTTTCTGAATCAGTGAAATTTATCAAAAATCACTGAAAAACAGTCAGAATTGCAGCACAGTAATAAATTAGTGAAAATTTTTCCACTAAAAGCAAGCGAGTGAAAGAAAATCACTGGAAATTAGTGAATATTCACTGAAAACCCAGTGATATTTATGAAATTTACTGAAAAATCTGTGAAATTCTTTGAATAATCAGTGAAAAATCGCTGAAAATCGGTGAATTTCACTAATTTTTCCTGTGCTGCAATTCTGACTGTTTATTAGTGATTTTTCACCGATTCGGAATGAGACAGACACTCTGTTAATTTGAATTAGGCCTATGTTAATTTTCACTTTTTGAAAGTCAAAATTGAGTGAAAATGACTGAATGAAATCGCCAGAATCATGTTAATGCCAAATTCACTGCAAAAAATATAATTTTACTGATTCGTCCATAGTAAAAAAAAATCACTTCTGAATCAGTAAAAAAAATTGCCAAAATTTCAGTAAAGTTCACTGAATCAGTAGTCATTTTTACGAATTCAACTGGTGTTTTTTTCCACTGTAAATGTTGTTCAGTCAATTTTCGCTGGTTTGGAGTTGAAAATAACTGATTGAAATCTATAAAATTGAGTCACCGCAGAATCAGTAGAACTTCACTGATTCATTAAGTAAAAAAAAATCATCTCTGAATCAGTTGAAAAACTACCAAAACTTTAGTAAATTTTAGTGATTCAGTGGTAAATTTTGTAACGTACGAAATGAATCGGTGATATTTTACTAAATCATTCAGTTAAAATTGAAATTTTACTGATTCTACAGTATTAAGTACGCATGTTGCAAAACATCACTGTTGTCTGAGAAATAATTTACTTTTACAAATCGAACCAGTGATATTTTGACTGATTCAGATTTAGAGAGCATTTGAGAACCCCCCCCCCTTTCTACCTTTGTACACCTCCCTCAATACATCGCTAAAAATTTTCTTTTTGCAAAATCCAAAATCCAAATTTATCATTCTTATTTGTAAAAATGGAATTAATTTTTTTCAAAACTACCTAGGTAAGTGTATTTCTTCTTCAAAAGTTGAAAAAAAAATCAATTTTCTACTTGCCTCGAGTGAAGCGAGGCATGCAGCGTAAGCAAAAAATTTTAATGCCATATAGGTGTCTAAATGAAATTTTCTACTCTCTTAATTTGAATCAGTCAAATTGACTGATTAAAAAAGACAGAACTGAGTCACTGATTGGCAGTCAAATTTCGCAGATTAATAGTGGAATCAGTAGAATGTCACTGCCAATCCAGTGACTCAATTTTGTCGATTTCAATCAGTCAATCTTCAGTTTTTGACTGATTCAAATTAAGAGAGTCAGGGGCGGCAACTTGGATTCTTTTCATGTACAGCAAAAAAAATTCCAATAGTGGGGGTCCCCCGCCGAAACCTAAGAGCAAATTTGTACATGTACAGCGAGGTTTCTCATGTACAGCAAGCGCAGCTCTGTTGTAGTGCAGATACCGCCAATGAAGAGAGTTCCTATAGGTATACTTTTATGTGAAGAGAAAGTAGGAGAAATTTTTAATTTTTTTGAATTTTCGATAATATTGAATTTTTGACAATTTTTAAAAAATTGAAGGCTTTTGCAAAATTGTAAGATATTTAATCGATTTTGATTTTTTTTTTCATTTTTCTATTCTCCGAAGCCCCCGTCTCTTGCGCGGTATTGGAGCTCGAAAATCAAAAATTTTGATTTTTCGGTCCACCCTAATAGACGTATTAGAGTTTGATGCGGGTAGTATTTCTGCCTTAAACTAAAGAACTGCGCATAGGTTAAATACACGTTGAAAAGGTTTTTCGTAGACCTTGAAAATCCAAGGTCTGCGCAATACCTTTACAATGTACGCTACAATCTAGGTGCAGTTCTTAAGTTTAGGGCGACGGGTAGACTACCCGCATCAAACTCTAATACGTCTATAGTGTAAGCTAATTAGACAAAAAACAAATTTCTGGCCAGCAAAGCTTTTATTGCGGAAAACTGTCGAGAGAGGTCCCCTGAGTAACCCTTAAAAGTTACCAACCCCCAGACCGCTTCCTAATTTTTTATGGGGTTCCACCCCCTAAAAAACGGGGTTTCACTTCTATCTCCTTTGGATTTGATTTTGCTGTAAAAATAGCTCAGTAATTTTTTGTTCTACAATCAATTTCTAACATTTTTTGTGGGAAAATTTTTTTTGTACAACGATGAACAGAGGAGATAGAGAGTCCTGAAGGAAGGGGGTTATGGAAAAAATGAAATACCATCATTTTGAAACGTGATAATAGGTATAAAATCGTACTAAACTGTATCTTTTGGCCATGAAAATAGTATTATTATGTAAATTGGTGGTTTCAATACCCACTTGACACCCCCTCCCTTCCTATGTGCCCACCCCATCATACCCATTTGTTTTTATTTAGTAGTGGCAATATGATTGAGGGATGTGATGAGGTGGGATGGACACGTAGGAAGGGGAATAGATTCAAAAAAGTATCTTGACCCTCTCCTCTCCTACGAGTCCATCCTCACCCCTCAATCATATTGCCACTTCTAAATAAAAACAAATGGTATGATGGGGTGGGCACATCGGGGGGGAGGGGGGTGTCAAGTGGGTATTAATACCACCAATTTACATATTACTACTATTTTCATGTCCAAAACATACAGTTTAATACGATTTTATACCTATTATCACGTTTCAAAAGAGGGTATTTTTTCCATAACCCCCTTCCTTCAGGACTCTCTATCTCCTCTGTTCATCGTTGTACAAAAAAAAATTTCCCACAAAAAATGTTAGAAATTGACTGTAGAACAAAAATTTACTGAGCTATTTTTACCGCAAAATCAAATCCAAAGGAGATAGAAGCGAAACCCCGTTTTTTAGGGGGTGGAACCCCATAAAAAAATTAGCAAGCGGTCTGGGGGTGGTAACTTTTAAGGGTTACTCAGGAGACCTCTCTCGACAGATTTCCGCAATAAAAACTTTGCTGGCCAGAACTGTTTTTTATCTAATTTGCGTACGTATACCTTACGATAAAAACAGTGAATTGATTTATATACCTTCACCTATAGGTGAAGAAACGTAGATATACATATCTAATAGATATGTATATCTACGTTTAATTTGAGGAAGTAAATTTTAATATTTTCAACAAAAATCTCCAAAAAAATTACTCGAGCATCAATGCGCAAACACTGGAAAAAAATGTCCACTTGGGCCAAGTTAAACGTGTGTAAAACCTACGAGTATATATCAACAAGTCAACAAATTCGAAATAAGATACTATCAATCTTTCAAATGTATTTCCAAGCACCCGTAGAAAAACGCAGGGATAAACAAAGATCACGAGGGTTAAATATTCACCCGAAATACTTACAATAACGATACAGCCGAGCAAATTCTATGTACCATAGAGCTCATTGTATCGGTATAAAGTATAAACACCGCACATAAATGTACACCGAATCGCCTCCAGCTTCGGTAATGAATGTTTTCCAAACGATTTGATCGACAATATTCTATTTGAGGTGCTCGTCAATGTGAAATATGCTGATGTCGATGCCGTAGCACCGCACCATTTCGATACAACACAATATCTCTAATGTAATGTAACGCGCAAGCTATTCATATTTTCATTTGATTGATCATATTATCTCGCGTATTTAATGAAACGTTTATTTTTTCCAACGCGCTTTATTATTACAGCTCGATGCTGTACACGGTTTGGGAAAAGAATAATGCGAATTTCAATAATATTCATTGTTTGCTACGTTTAAATACATTGTGGGTACAAAATACTCGCAGACACGAGAGTCGAATAAACGAGCGTGATTTTTAGTCGTTAATCTATTATTATTATGTCGAAATGTGTACGCAATTTTGAGCAATCGATAATTAGAATTTTGAGGGAGGAAAAATCGAATTCAGATGTCGTGTGGAGGTAGAAATGGCGAAATATATGGGCGAGGAAATATTAGCACCCATTTTTAAAAATTGTGTAATGAATTCGATGCGATGATAAGGTCTGACGCCATTTATTATATGACCCGACCCAAAGTGACGACTTCCATAGTTTTAAATGTATTGCATATTAAACCGTAATAGGTATTTTATCGCTGTAATTATGGATACCAGTTTATTAACGTTTAATAACATTTCAGCAGCTGGAATATCGCCGGCAGCCGCTCAAATGGGACGTTATTATTCACCTGCAGCCACCGTGGCCGCTTATGGTTCATTGGGAGCAGCCAGCATGGCGGCTGCTGCAGCCGTCGCCGCCCAACATAATGCAATCACAGCACACGCCGCTCAGCATAATCAGGTAAATATCAAATGGGTAATATATAAATTAATTATACCTGTGGTATAGAATTTTGAAAAGCAAACAAATTATACGCGAAAATGGAAAGAATGGTATGGTATTATAGGTACCTAAAAAAACGCAAAGAAATAAATCTGAACGAATCCTTTAAAACAATTCGAATCCATTTCAAAAATCCGTAATGTTTTTTGGATTCGAATCATTGACATGAATCGAATTTCACATGATTGATTCTAATAATGTTTTTATAAATCTAAAAATGTATTCGAAACTACCTACAGTAAGCGTTTTTTCTTCACATGATCAAATTTGTTAACATCCAATTGGAAGAATGTTTCAAAATGATAAAAAATATTTCAGAGTTCAACTCGTCAATTTCATACAAATATAAATTGAAATATTACAAGTAAACACCTAAGTGTCCTTAAACAAAAACAAAAAAAAATCACCTTGAATGATCAGAAAAGATGGGACAATAGGTCCATCATTTGTTTATCAAAAATTTAAAAAAATTCGAATGAATCTACACTCTGCTGTTCAGTTTTAATGCTGAACGGGGGAGGGGGCATCTTAGAGAAGGAATCAGAAACCAACGAAGAAGCAGCAAATGCCTACATTATGGTTGGCGTTATTCGGCGACTATTTTCAAAGTAATTGATGAAAAAAGATTAGATAAATTCGACGGGAAAGCACAGATTTGAAAATGAGTAACACTGCAAAATGCAGCAATTTTTTTTTTTTCAGAGGGGCAGAGGGAAAAATCCCATAAAAGACCTTCGGCACCATTGAAGAAAAACTGAGACGGAGAGTGATTTTTTTGAAGCATTTTAAAAGCATTGTCATAATTCATTTGTGGCACTCTTTTCAATGGCGGTGCGTGGCACCAGAAACTGACACTGTTAGCACAGACAAACTTAGACGTTTTTATAAACGTGTCTACATATAAAACAGACATCAAGAAGTTATTTATTTATTTTCCTCAAAAGCTGATCCATTTTTTTAAAATTCTATCAAATTGTTTCGAAACTGAAACATTTCTTAGAGCGTTAAAAAAAATGTTTAATTCCGTTTTAAACATCTTAAATATCTGAAAAAAATAAGGAATATTCAAATAAAAATTTAAAAATAGAAGTTTTGCAAATTTTTTGCAAAGGAGCAAAATGACTAAATGAAATCGAATTTTTTCCAATTTTCCAATTGAAAATCCAATCTCAGGTCGTTGAGACTAAAAATGCACTCTTGTATAAAAATTTCTTCAGGATCTCAAGGAAGAGTTATTCAAGGGTAAAATCAAAGAGGTAAAGAAGCGATCACCTTCGCCGTTCTCCTCATTAAACTTTTTTTGCAGGATAATTTTTCAACGAAATTTTGCCTGTCTGAATGCATAAGATATTAATCCATTTTGTAATGTTTCTTACAAGTTGCATCCTTTTTGGATTTTTTTTTTTATTATTTCTTCACAAAAAGTCAAAGATTGAAAAGACAAATACAAAAAGTATCTACACTATAGAAATGATCGAAAAGTATCAAATTAACAAACATACGAGTAAATACAATGTTAAGTTGGATGAAAGCCCACCAAATGAAACTGGAGCAAAATTATAGGTATTAACCCCCGCGATGAAAAATTTGAATTTGAAACAAACGCATTGATCTTGAGACGAACACCATGAATGGATCATTAGGTCGACTTGGTAGCTTATGGTTCTTAAATTAGGTCAATTTTTTTAAAGAAATAATATAGTTCGAGTTGGAACACATTTTAGGGAAATCTTCAACTTTCAGGATGTTTGAGAAAGAAGGTGAGCTGAGGTGACCTCAATTAAGACAATTTTCGAAAAAAACACAATTTTTCGTGTTCAAACACAAAAATTTCTGTTATTTTTAACGCAATAGCACCGAAAAGATGCAATTCAAAAGAAAGAACTCGTGGTTTTTTGGTTTTTCGATTCCAGGTCATTACTCTCTCATTTTTGAATCAGTGAAATTTATCAAAAAAAAACAATGAAAAACAGTCAGAATTGCAGCACAGTAATAAATCAGTGAAAAATTTTTCACTCAAAGCAAGTCAGTGAAAGAAAATTACTGGAAATCAATGAAAATTCACTGAAAAATCTGAGAAATTCTTGAATAATCAGTGAATTTCACTGATTTTTTTGTGCTGCAATTCTGACTGTTCATCAGTGACTTTTCACTGATTCGGAATAAGAGAGTAGAGTTCCTTAAATTTGTTTGGAAAAATCGCAGATAAACGTTTTTTCTCAAGTGAAAAAAAACAAAATTGAGAATTTTAGAAAAATAGTTGCTCAAATAATGTAAAAAAGGGCTTAAAAACGAGTACGAATCCGATCTTGGTTTTTCCATTTCGTTATTTTTTCTCTTGAAATTTGTCGTTTTAAAATTTTAACAGAAGCGTCATAGACAAGGATATCACGAATTTCAATAGAAGAAATAGTCGAATGGAAAAACCAACATCAGATTCGTAAGTATTTAACAGGTCAAATTACGATTTTTTAGACATACAAAATTCGAGCGATCATTCTGCTCAACGTCTAAGAAATCAATTTTTCCGCTTAAAAAACATCGATTCGCGACTCATTTGAAGGGCTCAAATGATCTGCAATCAAAAAAACTAAAAAGATGTTTTTTTTGGAAAATGGATTTACTTTGGAGCACGTTGGCTCACCCTCAGGCAACGACCGAGGAGGAACGGGTCTAGATATTTTTTTTGGGAGAGTTTCAACTGAAAATATATGACATCAAAAAAAATGGTGAAATCGAAAAACTTTTTCTTCCAGACCACACCAATAGGTACATATTTCTGCCCTTGAACTAATTTTTTGGGGACGAACTCGAAAGGAGAAATGTGAGGACTGGATTTGTAAGAGCGCCGGCGCGGCGTCACTTCTAAAACAATTCATGTAATTGTAATGGAGGAATATAAAACTGCACGACAAAAAAAAGGGTTTGCACGACGAGATTGGCGCAACTGAATCACGACCAAATAATGGGAATTCACGACACAAAAAAATAAGAATTGCACGACGAACTATGAACGACGAATTAATGTGAATGAACGACAATTTAGAGATAAAAATAATTTATTCCACGACAAAACAATGTTATCACGGAAAAATAAAGTTTTGCACGACGAGATACGTACCTAAAAGTCCTAAAACTAATTTGGACATGGGTATGGTGTTCCAAAAATCCCAATCTGAATAACTGGGATATAGTGTCCTGAAACTAATTTTGACATGGACACAGTGTCTCAAACCCCTCAATCTGGACATAACACCCTCAAAAAACTTTTAATTTGAGAATCTTAAATACCTCAAATTAGAAATAATATCCCAAAAAACTTGACATGGACACAGTGTCCCAAACCCCTCAATCTGGACATAACACCCTCAAAAACTTTTAATTTGAGAATCTTAAATACCTCAAATTAGAAATAATATCCCAAAAAACTTGACATGGACACAGTGTCCCAAACCCCTCAATCTGGACATAATACCCTCAAAAACTTTTAATTTGAGAATCTTAAATACCTCAATTTAAAAATAATACCTATCCCAAAAAACTTGACTGGGACATAGTGTCCTAAGACTAATTTTTACATGGATGTATTGTCCCAATCCTCAATTTAGAAGTACTTATTATCCCAAAAAACCGAATTGGGACATAGTGTTCTAAAACTAATTTTGGGAATGGACGATAGACATAGAGTCTCAAAACCGTAAATACTACCTCAAAAAACTCAACTGGGCATGGTATCCTGAAACTAATTTGGGCATAGACATGGTGTTCAATGTTTTTTTTTTTAGGTAAGTACAATGTTGTCGTGAATTTCATTTTAATTTGACGTGGATTTCATTTTATCTGTCGTTACAAAATTAGTCGTTAGAAAATTATTTTTACTGTTCATTGATTTTTTTTGCCGTGATTTCTTTGTTTCGTCGCTGGAATATATTATTTTGATGTGCGATCTTATTTTCTGTCTCTTCAATCATTTGTTTTATTGTGATAACTTTCTTTCGTCGTTTGTTCCATTATTTCGTCGTTAGTTTCCTACTTTTAGTCGTGCAAACCCTCTATTTTGTCGTGCAGTTAAATGGCACCCTTCCCATTGGAATGTAAAAACCAGCAAGGAAAACTGCAACCTCGTGCAGTTCCAGTAATAACTTAAGAGATTAAACTTCAACTAGGAATTAAGTTGCCTCCCTGTCCTTTCCTCTAATGTTGGCGCGTTCGCAACAATTTGGTATAATGAGATGAAGAGATACCTTAAAATACCTTAAATTCACATCAATAAAATCCTAAAAATATATTCATAACTCAAGGGCTATGCTTGTATGTTAAGGGTAAGGTTGCCATATTTCGACCACTTTTTTTTCAAACTTCCACCAATGTAAGACTTTTTGAGGTATAGAAACGTCGAAAAAGGCTTAAAAAATACCTTGATCCTTCCTCTACCACTCTCCAAAATTTTGAGTCGATACAATCACTTTTTGTATTTGTTCCGAATTTTTTTCTGAGGGAACTCAAACATCTATTTTGAAATTTTGGGTTCCTAATTTCGACCACCAGCTGATTTCGCCCGCATAGAGCGGAATCAACCCGAAAAGAATTTTTCATATTCTTCTTTCACAGATAAACAAAATGAGACCAAAACAACAACCCTACAGCCAAAACTCGCGGAGAAAAACAGAAAAAACAAAATCGCATTCAAAAAACAGATTACATAAAATAGTATAGCTGGTCGAGATTAGGGCACCCCAAAGAATTTGAACTTGGGTGAAAATTTTTGTTGTGTATCTCCAGTTGTTTTCAAAAACAATGATTTTATCGAAATCTGACACCATGCCCCATCACTATTCACAATTATTTGGTAGAATTTATTAAAAAAATTATTCATAATTTGAGATCAAGGAATACGTAAAAAATTTTTTTCACCTATGCGATTTCGTTTTTTTGAATTTTCTCCGCTAATTTTGCCTGTAGGGTTGTGATTTTGGTCTCAAATTGTTCATCTATGAAAAAGGAACATGAAAAACAATTTTTCGTGTAGATTGCGTCCATAGCGGCCGAAATGAGCCGGCGGTCGAAGTTAGGGCATTTTACCCTTATACATCAATAGCCCCAGCCAAAAAGAAACTCGTTCCGAAATCTGAAGTTGTAAAACACTAAACAGAGAGTACTTTTCTCCATTTGAATCAGTATAACATGAATTTTCATTGAAAATCAGGTACTCGTGACTGATTTATCAGTTCAGTTCACTAATTTATCAGTGAAAATTCATTGATTATCAGCCAAAAGTCACTGTTTTCCAATGAGAATACATTTCGTTGTTTGCAAATGATCAAAATTTCTCTCCATTTCACCCAATCAAATTGAGAATTTGCATATCAAAATACCACTTTTTACGTTTCATTTCGACTCAAAAAAATCTTTACTTTCGAAATTTCTTCGATCAAAACTACAATTTTTCCATAATCAGAAGGCAAAGCCCCCCTCTCCACACCGATCGTACTCAATCCGTTTTAGGCAACGAGAATCTCCTTGCCAAACACTCAATTGGGACCATAGGGACCGATAATTACGTATGGTACTCTATCATTTATAAATCAGCGAAAATTAACGAAAATCACTGAAAGCAAACAGTAAAAAAAAATGCTGGAAAATCAGTGAAAATTCATTGAAAAGTTAGTAGAATCTCTGAAATTTGTTGAAAATCGAAGAATTTTGCTGATTTTCCCTGTGGTGCAATTCTGACTATTTATTAGTGACTTTTCATTGATTAAAATGAGAAAGCATCTAAGTATAAAAGAAATCAAAATCCTTCCAACATTTCAATTTTTGACCGCCAGAAATGTTTATACCTATTTTTTTTAAAACTTGACTCAGAAATATTCTATTATTATGACATG
Organism: Pseudococcus viburni; assembly: GCA_033439095.1. NCBI lineage: Eukaryota > Metazoa > Arthropoda > Insecta > Hemiptera > Pseudococcidae > Pseudococcus > Pseudococcus viburni. The sequence goes on from JAVBJF010000059.1 coordinate 286,203, forward strand.
AAATGATTTTTTCACTCGACATGAATAGTTACGTAAGAATTCTTTTTTCAAATATTAATTTCCTCTAAATTTTCACACCAGATGTTGCTTTATATTTCAAAATAGGCTTCTTATTCAAATGACTTTTTCACATTCCAGCACTATATTCGATCACATCTTAAAATCTACAACTACCATTACCATTCCAAAATCGACTCGCACCTTATTTCACCACCGTCGATATTTTTCAATTAAAAGAACCCCTGTTCTGCTCCCAGTAGCATCACATCCCCTCGTTGTCGAACGACACAAAAATCATTCAGTACATCTCTCGACTCTATACATTTGTGTACAGAAGACGAAAAAAAAAGAGAAGAGAGCAAATACTTACACAATTTAATAGAAAACTGAACGTATACGCGAAGAAAAAGAATATTGTTAGTAAAAGCGATATTTTTTCCATTGTTGGAAGCAATATGGAAAAAAATTCCATATTATTGATATGATATAAGATATCCGGTTGAAAAATACTTCGGGTATGGCGTACGTAAAAGTAAGGCGTGTCTTTGGAGACAAGTTCTACACAGAAACGGGCGAATTCTACGGTATAGCTATAAGACAGTGGCGGATGGTGTATACGAGTATCTATACGGCAATCCTAAAATATTATCGTTGATGCCTCGCAAGGCATTAAAAAGCAACTCCGCGCCGAATATACAGCATATAATTCCTATAATTCTGTACACTCTATAGTCGCTGATCAGTGTCCCGTGACAAAGTGTCTTCCATTATGTTTTATTAAACCTCCCACTTCTCTGTAGCTCTCTCTCTCTGTCGCTCTATTCACATCTTCTTTCAACTTTTCCCGGCTAAATTGTTCTTTTTATTTATTTAATATTTATTTATGGAAATGTATTCCAAATTCAAAGTCCCCGCGATCTGTTACACTATCCTGTCTCTTCCTTGCCCCCTTTGCCAAGCCGGCTTTTTTCGCCGCCGTTGCGGTATTTTTTAATGCCTATATTTTCCTCGTTTCGTGAGTAAATTATATTTTTCTTTTGCCATATCTGCCTCGGTTCCTCTTATGAACGATATAGAGTGATATTGAGATTGCGAGTTTCCAGCAGCGGTGCGTGGATATATTTTCGTTCATTCACCGATAGGATACGAGGTGACGGTGCAATGGACAAAGGAGTCCAACGAGTACGAAAAATGGGACAAGTGTATCGAAATTTAATCCATTCATAGGGTTTACGTAGATTCGCCAACGTTGTTTTTTAAATTAATTGTTATTTATTCGTGTTTTTTTTAAGCGATGGTTTTTCTTTCTTTTGATGCAGAACGATAAAAATTCTTGTAAATTTGATTAACAAGATTTAGTACACCGGTGTAATTATTTTTCCATGATGATGGCACTGCATGGTTCGTAATATTTTTAGCGAGGAATTTTTCGTTCCGATATTTCGAATTCTTTATATTTACCATTTATTGTGTGATCATGTACACTCGTATCTATATGACGTTATGAAACATTCAAATTTCAAAATTACAAACTTTTGAATAAGGCAAAAAACCAAAATTGGACTTCGTTATAAAATTCACGAAATCAGAGAGAAATTCTAACCATATATTGATAATTAGAACAACATGCAGTAAGTAAGCTTAATTTTTTTCATTTATTAAAAAAATGAAAAAAACAATTCTTTCAACTTTTAAATCAAGGTTGAACAATCTCATTTTTCCAAAATAATTGCCGATATGAAGACTCAGGGCTAGTGGAATAGAACAGAACAATCTGATCAAATGAACGTCCGTTTAAAAAACAACCATAGTCCATTTTGAAATTCTGCATTTCAGCAGTTACTGTGAGAAAAACTTTATCAAAAAATTGGTACCTAACTAGGCCTATGAAATCTTCATACCCTTGAGAATAAATGATTGGTGTTATAATTTTTTTCCTTACAGATTTCTTTTTACAATAACTCTCTGAAGTGAAAATTTCAAAATGGACTATGGTTGATTTTTAAACGGGAGCTTCAAATGAAAACACTAAAATTTTTGTTTTCGCTAAACAATAAACAGAACAGGTCGTTTAAAAATAGTTTTTTGTTCTGATCAGAAGAAAACAGTTGTTCAGTTCATGATTTTCTCTTTTCCATCCCAAATTGCAATGTCACAATTTTTCATTTTCATGCTTTACGATGGCATTAATGGCCTGAAATTTTTGAAACTGGTCGTTTTAAATAATGAAATATTCGATTTTTAATGAATTTTATGGCTTAACTTCACTGTGTTAGATTATTTTATCAAAATAAACTCTTCAATTTTAAGAAAGAATATAATTTTTTAAATTAAAAAACGACATTAAAATTGAATGCTCTAATACCTACAGAATCCCTAAAGTCCGCAAGTTCATGGGATAGAAGATAGACTTTGAATTTTCCTCATTTAGTCACCAATTTCGTCAATTTTTTTGAACAAACAACTGACAGAACAGAACAGATCAGAACAAATAAACTTGAACAAAACCAGAATAGAACAAAAAAATCACTTTTCGCACACGAGAACGATTCATTCATTTCAAAAATGATTTGTCAAAACGACGTTCTGTTCCATCATCCCTGTTGTGGTTTAGGTTATGAAATGTCACGGAACTCAATTCTGATTTAATCGTTTTTTTTTTCAATTTTTCATTTTCAATACTAAATTCTTTTCTTGGAGGACATCATTCATACTTAATTGGACTGGATCTCTCGCAATCACGACCATTTAATGAATAGAAATTGTTGGTTATTGCACATACTGATGATAAACACTTGATATAGGTATACAAAGTAGTAAGCTCATATTTTACGCAGGTTTAGAAAAAAAAAGGTCTTACTACCCCTAATAATTTTGAATTTGGAGGCAAAACATATTCAATAATGTCCATTTTGAAAACTCGTCAGCTTCATATTTTGGAAAACAAAATAAGTATTTTATCATTCGATTAACTTTTTCTGAAAAAAAAAGAAAAAAGAAAAACACGAAACGGTGGGAACTCACTGCATTGCAGAAAATATGTATGACTAAAAAAGTTTTTCAAATATAATTTCCTGTAGTCAATTTTTCAGCCAAATATACAAAAAACCAGGAGAATTCCATTGTATATACGATAGTTACGATAGCTTATAAGGAAAAGAACTTCAAGGCTTTATAAGAAATAGTATTTTCGTAGATACGAAAAGTTGTATATTTGGTAAAACAATAAAAAGACATCTTTTCTTCAATGAGGTGAAAGTAATTTCAACTTTTGAATCAAAAGTTGAACAATAAATTCTCAACTCGTGTTACGAGACTTCTCCAAATAAAGGATTTCAAAATTCATTTTCTTTTTTAAAATTTCCAAAGTGGATGTAATCCACCTTACATTTCCCTCCATACTCCTATTCCTAACATGTAGTTGAAAAAGACTAGAGTGATCTAAATCGAAATTGCAAATTGCATGTTCAGATATAAATCAGGATTATAATAAAATCTATAACCTAATCAGTAAATAGTACAAAAATCTAAATATGTAACTCACGTTCTTTTGGCGTTTAGGAGAGGGATTTTATACCAGGAAGGTCATCTGAAGATGGGACAGTCACCTAGGTTCACGAGTAACATGGGGGGGGGATGATTTCACTCATATCTTTTATGCGCGATGTAGAAAAATTGTAATAACGACCAATGTATGAGTGAAAATCCCCCCACCCCCTGATGTTACACGCGAACCTAAGCGACTATCCCATCTTCAGATGGCCTATACCGAGGGCAGTTCGTGGTATAAAAACCATCTCCATAAACGCCATAAGAACGTGAGTTATATATTTAGATTTTTGTAATTTTTCGGTGTATTAGGCGATTTCTTGAAATTCAAACTTCCATAGCACCCCCCCCCCCCAATATCAACTTTAGGGGCTGAAATTTTAGCTATGGAAATTTTTGGTGATGCTCTACAAGCCTGTGAAAATTTTTTTCCATTCTGCGAGTCCGACCTCGGGTAGCTCCCTTGTTAGTAAATAAGTTTAATTTTCCCCCATGGATTGAAAAGCGTGAAATAAGGTAAAAGTTCGTAAACTTTTAAATAAAGATTCAACAGTCCTTACAACCTCGTAATTTTTTTTGTTGAAATTTTCAACCAAGTAATGTAAGTAAAGTTACTATTATACATACAACTTGACCAATTTCTACCAAAGCTGGGGGTATTACCAAAATCGTCTTCGATTATATTAAATAGATATATCATTCGAATTATCCAGGTACATCACAAAAGCAATGATTTTTATCCACGCGTGTATTACAGTTGACCGCATTGCACTCTTTTTGAAAATTCAATTCGAGGAAGGGCTAGGATAAAAGTTGAGCTTACATCTCAAGACAATCTGGTGAAAATTTTCTGATTTCTAACTCAACTCGAACCCCTCTAACATTTTTTGAAATTTAATAATTACCTATTTACGGACTATTTTTTCGAAAAAATGACAAAAAAAGATGTTAAGAGACGTTATTACCCAAAAATATGTATGGTAGGCATGGTACTATTGGTGTTCAATGTGTTCATTTTCCACCATTAACTTACTTTCAGAAGCAAATAAAAAATAGTAACTTTCTCGTGGCTTAAAAATTTTTTCAATTTAAAATATTTAAAAAAATGATAGTTTAGATCCTTTTACCCCCTAAAAATCACAGACACCGAATTTCCAAATGTTAGTTCGATTTTTGAAAAAAAAATATTCATAATGCCTTATCATTTACGCAGACATTTTTTTGGTTGCTGATGATTCTTATGGGAAAAAATATCCACACCAAAGGCAATTCAATTAAAATTTTCTCAATTTTTTTGCGATTTTTCATCGGAAACTTAAAAAAATTGAAAAAGTGATTTCTTTTAAGTACCCCGAAAAAACTGGATGGAAGTGAAAAATGACTGCCAATTGGATGCATCAACGAGGGGAAAACATCTTCTATCGAGACCATTATTTTTGACACAATTTTTTTTGTCACATTTTTCAAATGTTTTGAACAAGTCTGAATCCAAGAAAAACTGATAACAGGTAAGGATTGAATGAGAGGTGAAATTTTTTACAAGTCCAGACATAATCCTCTTATCCATATTCAATTTTCGAAAATAATTTCCGTGCTATTAGGAATTATTTACCTGAAACACTCGAACCATGCGAAAACACCTACCTCTGCACCTATACTGAGTAAGTAAGTTAAATCTTTCCCCCTATTGTTGATTAATGATATATGAGACGCAGCCATGGATACCCGACCATATGTCGGAAAAATTTTTTTTCGTTTTTTTGACTCTTTAAATAGTACAGACTTGTACCTTTCGAATAGCGCAAACTGCATTAAAAAAGGTTGAGAAATAAATTTTCTATGATTTTTCAAAGTTTACCAAAAAATGATTTTCAAAAATCAAAGTTTTGAGAAAAACGCAAAACAAAATTTGGAACTGTTTTCAATGAATAAAAAGAAAATTATGTTCTGTAAACGACTTTTCTCATCGGAAATGGTTTATTTACGTCCTCTTACATCACTTTAGGTCATTGACCCCTTCCAGAAGTTGCCGGCATCGAAAATCGAAACCATACCATGTCAGGAATCATCTTTTTTCAAGAAATAATGACATTTTTGGTACGAATTTTGTTTTTTTAATAATCGTACACCACTGTAGTTCATTAAAACGAACCCGAAATTACGTGCATTGAGAAATGAAATCATAGTGCAAGTCAAACAACTTTACAAACCAAACGGTGAAAATCATGCTTTGAAAATTAGTGTTCAACAAATATCCGGATAATCGAAATGAAGAGTTTCAACGAGAAAAAATTGAATTTTCGATTTCGATAATCGATTTTTCAATTTCGATTTTTCGATTTCGATAATCGATTCTTCAATTTCGATTTTTCGATTTCGATAATCGATTCTTCAATTTCAATTTTTCGATTTCGATAATCGATTTTTCAATTTCGATTTCGATAATCGACCTTTAAATTTTGTGAGGGTTCGTGAAAGAATTCGGGAACTCTCGGAAAAGTTCAACCGTTTTCGGGATGTTTTCGGAGCTGTTCGGCAATTTCCGTGTGATATCCGGATAATCCAAATAGTATTTGGTATTTGGATATCCGGATATTTGTTGAACACTACTACGTTTCAATAATAATGAAAGTTGTAAATTTTAACATATTTTTATAAAATTCCGACATATGGTATGGTTTCAATTTCTCAGAGGCCTTCAGCAAATTTCGTTTTTTAACCAAGAAGATGACACTTTTGGGACCTGAACCTATTCTCATATGAAAGTAGAGGGTTCATAGTATACAAATTGATAAAAAAAAAAATTCCCATATTTTTGGTCATTTTTTCTTAATTTGCGTTTTTCTCGAAATTTACTTTTCCGACATATGGTCGGGTATCCCTGGCTGCGTCTCATATAGTCATTAAAAAAGACAAAATAGGCAACATCGAATATTACCTATTTCTTCTCCTGTTCCATTCCATCTTCCCCTTCCCCTCCTCTCTGGGTTCAGACTTCAAGGCCTATCAGCCAATTCTTAGCAGATCAGTGATTCACATCCATCCTCTAGAAGATTTGAATAATATAGCTTCAGTCTGTGTTGGGGAACATCATAAATGGGAACGAAACGGAGCAAAATCAACTTATGAAAGGGTTCAAAAGTTTTTGACTAAAATGAGATTTTTTCTGATTTCTCAACTCAAAAGCAGTAACCACTTTGCCATTTCTTCTAAATCTAGATAAAATTTACCCAAAAAATCATATTTTGCGGAATTCTCCAAGTAAACCGCCTTCCAGAAAGGTCGATGTTTTGGTCTAATAATTTGACAACACAGTAAACAATTGAAATTTTTCTCACTTGTATTACGTATAAGTCAACACCTTTGGTGAAAAATTTCGTTCAATGTCATTCAAGGTGCGTACTGCGTAAGGTTGACATTCGTCTATGAAACATTCAGCTTTAATGACTTGATTAGCAGATCGTATGAGGAAAAAACACATAAAACACACGATGTAAATTCTCATCAGCTGATTACAAACAAGCTGGGTTTTCCATGCATCGCACAAGTACCCATCTCTCTGTTAACCCACACATACCTCATCATATCAAACACCCAGCTAACAGACAAGTGCGCCAATCACGTGTAGTAATTGTACGTATTCGTAATACGTTTCAGCTGGTACCAGGAAAATTTCCCCCTTTCGACCCATCGAACACATTTTTTCCACATTCCTCGCCTCGTTATTGTAAATTACTCTCGAATACGTCAAACCGCAAAATCTCCGAAATTCGAAAGGTGTCTGACGCGAGCTATTTTGCTTTATTTTCCAGGTGGCCAACACCGTGGATGCGATGAAATACACGCTCGAGTCAACAGCCGAAAAATACCGCTCGCCTTATTTACCTCAGACCTCATTCGCCCTATCGATGTATTCGGCCGATCAAAAATACTTCGAGTCGGCCTCGAAAACGTACGGATACCTTGACCCGGCATTTACAAAAGCTTACTTCGAATCATCCAAAATGTACGTAGACTCGAATAAAAGCTACATGTCCGAAAACAACGCCAAATTCCCGTACCCTCCGCTCGATCTGGGTAAAATGTATAATTCCTCGGATGGATCCAAGCAATCGGTACATGCGCCCAGGGTGACCGAAGCCGAACGAAATCAAAGCGAGCCTAAACCATCGCCTTCGTCGTCTCTGTCGTCCAGCGGCCTATCGCCGGGGGCTTGGCACTCGCCTACGCCTTCTGTACCCAGTCTGCTACCTTTGTCGCAATATGTAAATCATAATTCTCATTATCATCAAGGTTCCAGTAGTACGCCTAACGCAGCGGAATTCAGAAGACCTCTGACAGTTATATTTTAATTAAGACGTATACCTCGCGTCGCATCGTCTAGCTAAATTATCATTAGACTATTGAAGAAAACGTACAGCATTGTCGGCGAGCTGTTTCTCTGTATGCCAAAGTCGAATTATCTAACACTGTCGCGAAACAGCTCGCAATTATGTAAAGTGCAATTATTAGCTTGTATTTTTTCTCGTCGTTTTCGTATGAATAAGATTTTTTGTTTCCGTTTTTGTTTTATTGATTTTTTTTTGGTAAATTTTTTCGATTCGAAGAAGTTTTCTAGTTGATGTGTATTATATTGATCTCATTCGTTAAGATAATGATTTATTGATTTAAATGAAAATTAAAAAAAATGAATTTTTCTACGTTTTGCTGATGATGTTTTATGTTCATACATAATTTTCTTCTTGTATTATCGTCGAATTATTCAATGTAATTATGTATGCTACCTTAATTTATTTAAGCGCGTGCAATTTTTAATCATTCCAACTTACTGTTTACAATAAATAATATAGCTTGTAAATTTAGCGGCTGTAAACCTATACCCCTTTTCCCACCCCATTTTTACTTCTTTCTTTGTTCTCTTTCGTTTGTGAAAATTTATCTATAAGGATGTACCTATCTTGATTTCTGTTTCCTTTATATAGTTTTTAGTAGTATAAGTGCATATGTATTAATTACGTACCCTCGTTTAATAAAATCATTAAAAAAATTTCAATTCGAAAAATTCGGCTATTTTTTTCGAGGATAATTCTTTCAAAAAAACGGAAATTTAAAATAATAAAAGATCGGCATCACCACTTGCTGTAATTCTGACGAACTGCATCAGTTATTTCATTAATTCAGAGTGAGAGTAAGAAATTCGATCAACCGAAAATTATCAATTTATTTAATGTCCACAATAACAACTCAACTGCAGAGCTAATCGTTATTTTTACAATTTTTTTCTTCAGTGAAAGTAAGTATACGTCAAAAGAAACCAGAAATCTCTTTACATTTTGAAAAATTTATAATAAAATAAGCAAAGTAACATTTTTTAAAATAAAATTATCCTTTTTTTGGATTTTTGAAAAATTCCAGAGAAAATTCCAAAATTCCCTGACTTTTCCCAGTTTTTCGGTTTTCCAGAGAATGGACACAATAAATAAATGCAAAACACTCCAAAAACTGTGATTTTGGAAAAACAGTTAACCCGTTCTTCCCGTGAGGTCTTCATTTTAAATATTTCAAGTTTCAAGATTTCCGAAATTTTAGCGTTCGAATTTTTTTTTTGAAAAGTGAGAAAGTTGAAGAAAGTCGAAAAAGAGCATTTCCTGGTAAAATGGTGAAATCAGCCCCTCAACCGATCGGGACAAAAATCATCTAAAATGTTAGTATGGATGTAGAACCACTCAACAAAATTTTCAACTCGCTGCTCCCACCCCCGCAAGTTATAGACCATATTATATGTATGGTCGAAATTCAATATTTTTTATCTCTAAAAGCGATCGTTCAAAAATTTTGTAATTTTTACAGATTATAGATACTATATGTAGATGTATATTTGAGAATTTTTCAAAAAAAAATTCCTGAATTTTTCGAGGTTTTTCGCAATTTGAAAATTTTAAAAATTCCCCAGAGAGGGGGTCGCGAAATTTTTTCTATCCAAAATTTCGTTACACCCTAAGGTATGACATATTTTTTTTGGAGGTCTAAAAAAAATGTGCAACATGGTCAAAAAAAATCAGTACGCGAATAGTTCACTGCAGCGACCGGGAAATGTAAGAACCCACTTGGAGGTAAGAAAATCAAGTTCAAGTGCGTCGCGCCGCGTATTGTTATTCACTCGTTTAGCCTGGCAGTGGAAAATGTGTATTTGGATGCCTTTCAACATAATCTGCCCAAAATTGTTATTTTGTTAGAAATATCGACCTTGAAACTCCTTACCTATAGAAAGGTGGAAAAACATCAAAAAACGTGTTTCTTTATGTACTTAAGGGTAAGGTTGCCATATTTCGACCACTTTTTTTCAAACTTCCATCAATCGAAGACTTTTTGAGGTAGAAACATCGAAAGTGGCTTAAAAAATACCTTGATTCTTCCTCTACCACTCCCTAACATTTTGAGCCGATACAATCATTTTTTGTATTTTTTGCGATTTTTTTTCTGAGGGAACTCAAAAATCAATTTTGAAATTTTGGGTTCCTAATTTCGACCACCAGCTGATTTCGCTCGCATATAGAGCGGAATCTACCCGAAAAGAATTTTTTCATATTTTTCTTTCACAGATAAACTAAATGAGACCAAAAAACCCTACAGCCAAAACTCGCGGAAAAAATCAGAAAAAACAAAATCGCATTCAAAAAACAGATTACATAAGATAGTATAGCTGGTCGAGATTAGGGCACCCCAAACAATTTGAACTTTGGTGAAAATTTTTGTTGCATACCTCCAGTTGTTTTCAAAAACGATGATTTTATCGAAATCTGACACCATGTCTCATCACAATTCACAATTATTTGGTAGAATTTATTTAAAAAATTATTCATAATTTGAGATCATAGAATACGTAAAAAAATTTTTTTACCCATGCGATTTCATTTTTTTCAATTTTCTCCGCTAATTTTGCCTGCAGGGTTGTGATTTTGGTCTCAAATTGTTCATCTATGAAAAAGGAACATGAAAAAAAATTTTTCGTGTAGATTGCGTCCATCGCGGCCGAAATCGGCCGGTGGTCGAAATTAGGAAGCGGTCGAAGTTAGGGCACTTTACCCTTATTTGATTTTTTTTTGATCATGTTGCAATCTTTTTTGGACCTCCAAAAAAATATATGTTGTACCTAAAGGTGCAATGAAATTTTGGAGAGAAAAAAATTTCGTGGTCCCCTCTTCTCCTATTTTTGGCCAAGTTTTTAAATTTTCAAATCGCGAAAACCTCGGAAAATTCAGGAAATTTATTTTGAAAAATTCTCAGATATACATCTACATCTACATCTACATAGTATCTATAATCTGTAAAAATTTCAAAATTTTTGAACGACCGCTTTCAGAAATAGAAAATATTGAATTTCGAGCATACATGTATGGCCCCATAACTCGAGTAGGGGTGGGGGCATGGGCAGGGAGTTGGCAATTTTTTTGGAGTTATTTTACATCCATTGCCAGGAAATGCTCCTTATTAGGATTTGTAACCAATAAGGGATGAGTTCATATTTTTTGAAGAAAAAAGAGCGTCAACTACGTTATAAATGAAATCTTATTATTCGTTGGACATTATTTTTTTAAAAACAATTTTCAATTTTTAACGTAAATCACATAATGCCTGCCGTATTTCTTTACTACAAGATCAAAAAAAGACGTTCAATGTAAGTTTTTTTTTCAATTCTATAAAAATTTGTGTCATTCCGGTAGCAAAGGGCCCATATGGTCAAAATTGAGTTATTGCCATGGGGCAATACTAGAGACCCTAAGTAATCGAATAAAACCGATCCCAGCCCAAAAGGTCCAAAATTCGCCGAGATATCGCATTTTGAATTTCGAAAATGCGAGTAGTCAAAATTTTAAAAAGTCGAGAAAATTGAGTTTGAAGTTTTTCGAAGTGAAAAAGTGAAATATTTTTTCCGCATATAAACCGATCGTCTTGAGGTTTGGAACTATTGTTCTTCATGTCATTTCTCATCATTTGGCTGAAAAAGCCCCCCCCCCTCCTTCAGAAACTGTACACAGCCTACGGTCATATGGGCTCTTTATAAAAAATGTTTCAATTCATGAGAGAACATCTAGAAAAACGTGCATCAGAATTGTTCTTCATGTCATTTCTCATCATTTGGCTGAGATAACGATGCCCCCCCCCCTTCAGAGCCCGTACACAGCCTACGGCCATATGGGCCCTTTATAAAAACTGTTTCAATTCATGAGAGAGTATCAATGTTTAAGTTAGAAAAACGTGCAGAAGAATGAAATTCAGTCAGATGAATGTTTATTACGAATCAGAATAGAAAAATTATGGTGAAAAAATAGCGATTCCTTGCATTCGGTGCTTTTATTTCAGAAAAAACACGCAATTGACCAACTTGGCCCTTTTCCAAAAACTTTTGAACCTCATTTTATGTCACTTGAAGTGCGTTTTCGGCAAAATCCCTATACCACACGATAGTAGACATTCCAAGGAAAGGAAATTCGCAAAAAAAGAAAAAATGATAATTTTGACCACTTTTGCTAAAAACGCGATTTACTCGAAAACTGTGATCGACCAAATGGGCCCTTTTCTAGCGGAATGACACATATATGCCTTTTTTGCACTTGAAAAAGTCTTCGTGTATCATTATCATCTTCCGATCTTCCTCAGTAATAATCTTCGTAATGATTCGAAATGATGTACTAAATTTAAGTAGGAAAATGAATTTCGTATACATTTATTTCAAACGATTCTTCATTTCATCGGTTTTCAGATTAAAAACTGCGAAGAAGGAAGGGTGCGAAAATAGCCGAAGTTGGAAATGACGTATTTTTGACACACTGTTACGATATTTTTCAAGCACAGGTCGACGAAAATTCAAAAAAAAAAGGCCACCCTGCTCCAAAAAGGTTCAAAAAGTTCTAACCAAAAATACACCATACCATGTCCATAACAACCAATACAAAAACCTCATGCCCATGTTGACAAACTATTCTAACCCTCACTTAACACCAATTTACCACCTCGAACCACCATCTAAAGCACCCAAGTCGTACACGAGTCCGCGGCTACTTAATTTTTCAAGTCGACCAGGCATACAGCTTTTGGAAATAAATCGATGTCAAAAAATATAAAATATTAGACACGGCACCGTTTGATAATTCTCGACTAATATAGGTGTTTTCCTGAACACGTCGTAATTTCGTAATTAATGTTATCACTTGCTACCTCTCCGTAATAATGAACTGGTTTTATTTATAAAAAAACACATCCATAAGCCGGACAAAAAAGAAAGAAAAGGAAAAATACCCTACCGAGGCTGGTGTTAGTGCCTTTATGAACATGCGAAACAAAACTGAATAGTTTAGCATGATACTTGGAAATATATCAAATTACCCACATTTTCATTAAAGGAGTATTTTAAACGTAGGTATACAAAGTGAAGAAATATGATTAAGATTGATCAAGTCGTATGCGAGGAAATTTCAAGTCCGTATTCTCTCACCTTTGGACTCGGTGCATTCGCGTGATTACCACAGGAATAACATGCTACATTGTAACCCGAAGGAAGGATTTGAAGCGGAGAGAAAAAAAAAACTAGAAAAACAGAAAATTAAAAATAATAATCCGCTGGGTGTACTGACAATTCTAAATGATCAGTTTGAGCAAGCTTGGCTCGGAATGAGTGGTAGGTTTTTAATCGAGTAAATTATTTTGTCTTCGTTTCATCTTTCGATATACAAACATATAAAAGATAATCATATAACTGGAGCATGAACACCATAAGACGGTATTATTTCTATCTTTAAAGACGGTCGTCTCGATTTGGCAGGTTAGTATTTCTTCGGTTAGGTAACATCGGCAACGTATAATTTATCTGTCAGCCGTGGCGTGCCACTGTTTCCTCATTATCTTTCCACAATGAATAGATAAATTATCCGTAACCAGGTTTTTACCAACAAAAGAATCAGTTCACGCCCCTAATTTGCGCTCTTTAAAGAATAAATTTTACACTCGCATAGTGCGCAATCGAAATCCAGGTCTCACTAGATGGAAAAAAGCTCTACTTGGAAGTTGGAACTTTCCTACATAGAATTTTGCCCTCTTACAATTTATAACCAATCGGTAATGTTACGTAGAAAAACAATACCAACCGCAAACGTCGCTGTAATAAATTGCACCAGAGTGGTCCTTTGTAAGAGTATAGGCGGGAATAAACCCTGGTTACCTCGTACGTACCTACGTAGAAACACGAGTACACCTTGGGACACATAAGCAGCTCAAGTAGGTATATGAAAACCTGCGCGATTTTATTCCACTTGGAAAACCGTGCTCCGAAATTAACTTTTAATTACGGAATCTCTCTAGAAAAAGTACCGAACCGCAGCACGACTGCATTACCTAATTTTTCTAATGGTTTAAAAAGTTACGTTATTTTTTTTTTCTTCGGAGTAATGTTTTTTTTCATACTTTAAATCTTTACGTATAAATACTCGAAAACCTCCGACACAACTTTTCCTTTCAAGTAATTGGTACCTCTGCGATGCCAGGTTCCAATTCAATTCAATCTCCAGATGAAAAAGTAACTCTTGCAGCATTCAAAGTGGTACAATACACAATATAATAGTAGTTTACAAAGCGCACAATAGGTATAAAAAGTCGAATTTCAGTAGGAGATGAATTGAATGCATAAAGAAAGCCGCCGCCGAGTTGTCTAGCGTGGCCCGGTAACAAAGACGGCTTAATGATTAGCGATTGTGTCGGGAGAGCAATTAACCATCATATCAGGTGTTGGCCAAGAATCCACAGATCTTAACACAGAGTCGAGAGGTTTTTTCTTCTTCAAATATTCGCCCAGTCATCGTGGAGTTTATTTTGTAATTCCAGAGGCCGCGCGAGATTGCGAGAATCGATGATTCATATTGTGCCATGTACGTATGTACATGTAGGTACTTTGATATTTGTGGTTCGAGGTTGGAACGGGAGAATGTTCGAAAACTTATCAAAATATAAAAAATATATGGAATAGGAAATTACTCCTTAAATGTTTGGTAATGAAATATGTAAGCCTTCTTGAACTGATTTTCCTTCCATTATGAGATGACCATGCCACGCGGAAAAAAATTCAAGGAAAAATAGGTACGTCGTCGTATGAATTTCAGCATTATGTCAATTGGCCTTTCTGCTGCGTTGTAGGATTTCCTGAAGAGGTATTTGAGGTATTCGTGAGTTTTCCTCTTACGCTCTCCTTCTTCCTCCTCCCTCTCATTTGGGATTCTCATAATATGGATGAAATTCGTTATGAAAAATGGCCGGCATCAACATTGTACAGAAGTGAAAAATGAAAAAGAAAAACCTGCTTTGGCTTCTCATTACAGTGGCGTAAAGATGGGCCCCCCAGAAACCCTTCAAAAGTGAATTTTTTATTCGAAAAGTATTTGTGATCTCAAGTTAAAACCATATTTTTTCGACGATAATAACGTACCTATATTCTACACAAAATTTTTGCCCTCGCTTCGCTCGGGCTGAGTTTGCTACTTTCCTTCTAATTTGAAAATTGAGACTTCATCACAAATCAAAAATCACCTTAATTTATCTACTTTTGAAAATTTTTTCCCAACAATTTTTCGAATTCAAAGTGAGTAAACTTGACAGATCAGTTTTTCTTGACTCCCGAAATCGGCAACCAAGGTACAAAATATCAAATGTACCCCCTCACCTCCAAATTACATCAGATACCTAGGGATTTTTAAAGCTTTAAAACACGAAAAAAAAATTTTTTGGATACTAAAAATCAACTTTTTTCAAAGCTTGGCCCTCGCTTTGCTCGGGCATGATCAAAATGACAATTCTATCATCTATTTGAGACGACAGAGTGAAAGAAGGCTCCCTCCCCCCTCCCCTATAATTCTTGTGGTATTCCAGGTCCCCTACCAAATTTTTACCCTCCCCAAAAAAGCTTCCAACGCCACTCTATTTTTGACACCCCCTCCTCCTTCCTTCCCAGAAGGAGTGTCCAGTTACGCTACTGTTTCATTATGAAACTGTACGTCATAATTTTGATTCTCAAAAACTCATTTTTTAACATGACCTTGCCAAGACCTCTTTACCACCCTTACTCTTACACCTGTACTAAAACAGAAAATTCCAATACAATTATAAGGGAGAGTGCGTCTTGAAAACGAATTCATATTTTAACTCAGCGCACCAAAAATCATAATAAACGATGTAACACTCAAAATTTTTATTTTTGGAGGAGATTGAAGGAGGATTCTGAACCCAAAACGTATTTGATGCCTGAATTCAGCATCTTAAAAAATAGCATAGACAATAT
The DNA here is from genome assembly GCA_033439095.1 of Pseudococcus viburni. NCBI lineage: Eukaryota > Metazoa > Arthropoda > Insecta > Hemiptera > Pseudococcidae > Pseudococcus > Pseudococcus viburni. The sequence continues at coordinate 302,077 of JAVBJF010000059.1, forward strand.
GCCACAAGTAAAGGGCATTGACTGGTTTACATAGAAAGTCGGTCCTCAAGCGATCTTGGAACGATGCTTAGGATATGTAGATACCCTATGGATACATCATTTCCCCGAGTTTCAGCCCCTAACATGAGTGGTTCTTGAGTAAAGACTCAAAAGGTGAAAATGAGTTTTCATTTTTTTCTCAGGATTGACTCAACCGATTTTCTTCAAACTTGATTATAAGTGTTGGTACATGTAAAGGTTCTTCGCCAAAAATTTTCAGCTCCTCCCTCCACGTCTTCCCCCTTCAAAAAGTCGGGTCAATATTTTGAGGATCTCCTTACCTATGCGGGACTCGTGACAACATTTTCAAAAAATAGTTTTTAGATACCTTATTGGTCCTAGAATATCATATAATTTTTCCAGAGTTTTACCTAGGGTACACCGTGGTCAAAATTGACCAAAACCAGAGCCACATTTGCTGTATTGGGAGAAATCGTAAAAATAATATTTTTTGATAGGTAGGTAAGTTTTTATTTTCTTCGTACTATCCCTTGAATCAATGAAAAATTATAGTGGAAAAAAAATTATTACGATTTCTCCCAATACAGCAAAGGTGGGTCTGGTTTTGGTCAATTTTGACCATGGCGAATTCTAGGTAAAACTGTGGAAAAATTATATGATATTCTAGGACCAATAAGGTACCTATCTAAAAACTACATATTTTTTGAAAATTTTGCTACGAGTCCTGCATATAGGTAAGGAGATCCTCAAAATATTGACTCTATACGTTTTGAAGGAAAGGAGGTGGAGGGAGGAGCTGAAAATTTTTTGTGAAAAGCCCTTACATACGATACCAACACTTACAATCAAGTTTGAATAAAATCGGTTGAGTCAACCCCCCCCCCCCCCAGGACAAAATTCCCAAGTTTCGAAAATTTTTACTTTTTTGCTTTTTAAATAAAGTATATACGTACCTAATAGTTCTATTATAGTACCGCTGAAAATTATTTTCGATTTTTTTAGATGTTTACGTGATTTTTATATACCTAAGGCAAAAACATAATTGATGGAGATACAAATTTCAGAATTATATTTTAAAAATACATCCATTTCTTTTTTTCAAGGGTTCTCAAATTTCTTCGCAGCAAAGTTAAAGATATGTATCATCTTGCAATTTGACCTGATGTTATCTAATTCCAAAGTATCTTTATAAATAAAGTTTTTAACATGTACAAAAATCACTAGGATGTTTTTCTATTATGATGAAGGAAGCAAGTTTACTTTTTTCACATCGAAAACATCGAGACGACACCAAATCTTCTATGGTCACAAAGGCACTTTTCTCTAAACAGCTTTTGTAATTTGTTTAATCGATTTTTTCACAAAATAAGTTTTTGGGAGGTTAAAGAGATTTAAATAAATTGTGTTTTTTGATGCGTATTCAATCCGCCAAGTAGGGCTTTTATTTACTGCTGTGAGAAAAAAATCTACACCGAATCGTATAGTTTTCGCAACAATATTTTAAAAAGAGTCAATTTGGAGAATTTTTCATTAGAAATTTTTGAAAAAGAATAGAATTAATATTCAAACGATTATGATTGAATTTCAATTTCTAACAATTTTCAAAGCTGAGACATCATCTCAGCAAGAAAAATGCTATGATACGTAAAACTATACTTCAGACGTTACACAGAAATTTACTCACCTAAATTGTTTCGTGAAAGCTAATATTTTTTTCATTTCTAAACGAGTGATCATGAAAAATTTTCAAATCGTTTTTTTTTTTTCAGTTACATGGACAAATTTTGATAAGAAAGCACCAAACTGTTAGGCATAGGAAATGTGTTCCTCGAAATGATAAAAGCTTACGTAGAAACTAATCAACTGATAATTTATCAGCAGTTTATACGCACAAAATTTAAATTCACCTAACCTATTTCTTTAGTCCATTTAACAGTAAAATTGACAGAATTTTGTATTTTCAACTGTTGGAAAATTGACTGGCATTCAAAAGCCTAGAAAAATTAAAACCAAAATTCAAATACTGACCATTATTCATAATGGCAAATTATTATTCAAGGGATAGATGTGATTTCTGCAAAAATTTCCGCACCACAAAACAACTTGCAAGGAATGAAAACTGCAGTCATTGTTTACCAAAATTGCAACTACAGTTGCTGTAACTCAAAAGGTTTCAAAAACTGATCCATTTTGCCTTAATTCGCTCCACCGAAGAAACCGACTTATGACATCAAGTCAACGACCGACACGAAAATTAATATCACAAGGGAAGAAACAAATCCTGAGCCTTGTCCTTCTGAAGTGAAAAATGGATCATCGAGTAAACTTGGAACAACGAAAAAGAAAAACCTAAGACACGAACTTACAAAAAAACGTTTAAAACAAGGAAGCTGCTGAATGAAAATCTGAAAGCTAGATGGAAAAACAGCCCATTCAAAACATAAAACATAATTATCTCGGATCACAATATCACACATAAAAGTGGGCACAGAATCTCAAATCGTACCAAATGGACTACCAGGGGGTTTCGACCGAAAGTGGAGGGGGAATCGATAACTCAAAAACACGTCTTTTTCACAAAATTCTGACCTTGAGGATCAATAAATTCACTCTGTGGTCCGAGGAAGCTGAAGATTGGTATAGAAAGATGTTATAAACGATGTAATGACAGAGGGAACCAAGAACCACGTGAACACAAGCAATACTTATCGAATCTACATGAACCTACACCAGATCGAATAAAGGATCAATATGTAACACGAGTTCAACCCCTAAAATAAATACCAAAAAAATAGGTATTAAAAATATTTGCATAACAATTTTTACAATGTACCTAAGGTTAAAAGATACATTCACCCCTTAACTTTAAAATTCGAATTAACAATTCGTTCGAAGATTCAATTACGAACTGTTGTTATGTAATTTTTTTCCAACACCGGATATTAAAAATGTATTAGAAATGATCTCCGCATTTAAAATGCAAATATCGCACGGTGATTCGTTACGGTTATACCTGTCAAAATGCATTTATCGATATCGCATTAATAACGCGAATTTGCTTTCGCTCACCATTACGCGCGATAAAATCTATAAGAAGGTAATCCGCCGCACTGCTCAACCAATTTATAAACCTACCTATATGGAATATACTACATTATAAGGGTACAAAAGTGGTGAAGTTTCAATTTCCAGTCGAATAATTTATTCATGAATTATTTTGGCCCAATACCTATTTCCGTCCCTTTACATATACCAAAATTACCTACTAAAAAAATACTTATTTCTGGACTTATTCAGGACACTGGAAGTATATTGACGTTGGAGTTCGACATTAGTTGAATAATCTAATTTCTGTTTTAGAAAAATGATGAAAAAGTGTCATTATCAATGAATGCATACAGAAACATTTTCAAGATTTGGGACATGAAGGAAACAAGTTTACTTTTTTCACATCGAATGGTCACAGAGGCATTTTTCTCTGAACACCGTCTCTGATTTATTTAATCGATTTTTTCACAAAATGATTTTTTGGAAGGGAGAAGAGAAGACAGTAATTCAACTTCAAACAAATTTGTGTTTTTTGATGCGTATTCAATCTGCCAAGATAGGGCCTTTACTTATACTGCTGTGAGAAACAAATCTACACCAACTAGGTATATATTGAAGATCAAAAACTCAGGATATGGAAAATGGTTTTTCGCAAATAATTAGGGCATATGCATCCCATAGAAAAATTTCGCTGTCTTTTTTCTTAAAGAAAATTCAATTCTCTACAACTTTGGTTCCGTTCATTTTTTTCTCTGGAACATTTAATTTGGCCTTAAAAATAAAAAGTTTGTAAATTTTCGAAACCTTTTGATTTTAAGGCCAAATTGAGCATTCTTCAAGAAAATTGAATAGAACCAATGTTGTTTAGAATTGAATTCGCTTTCTTAAATAAGCGATCGAATTCTTTCTAGGACATATAATTGGATTATTATTAGGAAGAAACCATTTTTGATATTTTGAAATTATGCATCGCCAACAACTACTGTTGTAATGGTATCAAATTCTGTGCGTATAATAGTAGTTTGAAAATGTATGGTTTTTTTTTTCAAAACTTGTTAAATTTCCTGAAATTTGTCTATGCTTTACTTGTCGACTTCTCAACATTTTTCAGCTGCGAATTGTATTGAAATTTGTAGTTTTAAAAATTTGGAAAGTTTTAAAAAATTTTCAATTCCAAAATTAGTTGATTTTTTAAAATATGGGAATTTTGGGAAATTTTTAAACCTGGTAATCTTTGTATAGTATGACACAGAAGTCTTGTCAACTTGAAATACTCCTCCATATCTCAGAACTGAAAAGAGACACCGAGATGGTTCAAACGACAACGTGTTCCTGGCGACGAGGACTTTGAAGATCGATAATCAAACTTCCAGTTCTATCCATAAGGTGCCCGCAAATTGAGAAACCGGTTTGGGTCAAAAAATAGGGGTCCGATTCTTTTATTGAAATAAAATCTATACACTGGTGCGATCAAATTGTGCTACTTTTTTTTTGAAACCGGTTCAGCAGTTTCGAACCAGTTGTCAATATTATCCAAAAAAGTGGAGATATGAAAAAAAAATTGAAATAAAAGTTGCAGAGAATTAAAAAACAATTATTTTCGTTCCATAACTTTTTTTCCATCTTGTAAAAGAAAGAAGTTGTCGTACAAAAAGTTAGAGTATGATTTTTTTCTTTTTCAAGTCATAATTCTTCTCTATTGCTAGATGAAAAAAAAAAAATCACAGAACGTGAAATGTTCAGTTTTCAATTCTCTACAACTTTTATTTAAAACTTTTTTTGATATCTCCACATGTTGATGATTTTGAATCAAAAATCAATTTTTATCCACAAACGATTACCGAAGCTAGCCAAAATCTACCAAAATCAATCATATTTTAGCACTTCATGTGGTATTTAAATGACCGGATTGAAAAAAGCTGTTTTTTGATACCCATATCGTTTTCATATATTTTCACATATTTGAATTTTTAGCACATATTTTTACATATGTGAGGCGTTGCGTTGTGCGATAAGGGACCTTATGGTGAAAAACAAACTTCTGCAAAAGAACGATGAAATCTGAAATAATTTATTTTCTGGAATTTCTAATTTTTTTGGGCGATATAGGTTGACTGAAATTGAGATAATTATCGGTTTGACATTCATCTATGCATGGCGGATTCTCTGTGTATTCTCTAAAAAATCGATTTCATCATCTCCCAAAACCTAACACCTTTAATGAAAATCACGAAAAACCGTTTTTGACCGTTATTTGAAAGTTGACAACTCGGGAGATCATTTTTCGAAATTTTCATAATAACAAAAAATGTGTGAACCCCTTTCGGCCATCATTTGGAATTTAAAGAATTGGAATCAGATAAGATGAGCCTGAGTTACAAGGATTTTTGAAAGGGGTGGATCCTGAGGGGAAGGGAGCAGTTTTTGAAAAAACACCTTACACATACTCACTCATTTTACCATTTTAAACAACTTTTATTATAACAAGTTTCATTGTATTTCGTTTATTTTTGATGAAAATTGCAAAAAATGGAAATGTTAACATAATTTATGGCTGTTTTTGGAAATTTGACGACCAGTAATTGGTTTATCGAAATTTTTGTAATAAGAAAAAATGTGCAGAACTCGTTTAGCTATTATTAGAGTCGAAAAAAATCGAAATCGGATGAGATCATCCGGAGTAAGAACGATTTTAAGAAAAGGGGGTGGATCCTCGGGAGGGGAGAGGTTAAAAAAATGGCGCCCAAGCTAAATTTGTTCATTATACAGTCCAGATTAAGGATCAATCATCAGATTGCTTTTAACATTCCGATTGAGCGGAATTGTGGCGATATTGACTACAAATTGTGGAAAAACTTATCCAGTCCAAGTTTGTGATGCTTTTTACCACAGTTGTGGTACTTTTTTTGCCACAACTGTGGTAAAAAGGAAGTACCTACCACATTTGCGGTGAAAAGTACCACAGTTGTGGCAAAAAAAGTACCACAACTGTGGTAAAAAGCATCACAAACTCGGACTGGATAAGTTTTTCCACAATTTGTAGTCAATATCGCCACACTTTTCTCTCAGTGTACCATATTATAGTATCATAGAATCTGATGAAAACTTTTCAATTCTTCATTCACTAAATTGTAAGCAGATTTTTCAAAATTTCTCTCTTGTTTTGCTCGGTACATAAATTTTCAAAGATTGAAGTTTGAATTTTCATCTAAAATCACATTTCCCCTTTCAGGGTGTCCACTATATTTCAGAAATGATTTTCTCTGACTTTTCCAGGTTTTTCAGGCCTATTTTTCGAATTTTTCCAGACCTTTTAAATATGATATTCGTAGACCAGTGAAGAGGGGGTAATTTTTCACGTGATCTACTGACATCTTGGAATTTTGCATAAGAATGATACAAAATGGGTGGAGTCTAAAACGATTTTGTTTTTTTCAAAACCACTAGATACTTTTTACGAGATGTTCAGATTTTCATCTTCGGGGCAAAAAAAAAGATTCAAATTCAATTCTGAAAATTTTTGAGCCCATCCAACTTCCCTCGCGACAAAAATTTGAAAATCTGAATTTATTACGTACAGAAAACATTTCAAATAAAAAGGAAAAACCAAGTATCCCAACGCAAAATCAGGTTTCAAAAATGAAACAAATTAGACCGTGGTGTCTACCAAATCAAGCGAATGAAAATTCGGATTTTTCCTGGCTAAAAATTCAAAAATTTCTTCATATTTTATTCCCCCCCCCTGCGCCCACAGTGAAAGACACATGCCTCAAATTTATAAATTCACGCAATCCACTGTAATTTTTTAGTTGGTGCCAATAAATAAAAAAGTGAATGAGGAGGTAAAATATAAATTATTTTTTGGAAATATACAAACGTGTTGAGCCTGAGCGGAGCGAGGGCAAAAATATTTGCGAAAAAACATCTTCAAAAGATGAAAATTCATCAATTTTCCCTCATTCATGTTTTCCAAAACATGGTCAATAACTTCAAATTCTGTAAATTCCATTCCCCCCGTTTTTTCAACATCGTGGTCAAGGGCATCATGACATTTCTTTCTCATCACAGCTCATTAAAAAGAAAATTTCCAAAAAAAACTTAAAATTGTAAATACCTAAATGCGAATGGGTGAAATTTTTTGAAAAATTTATAATAAAATGAGCAAAGAAACACTTTTCTAAATAAGTTTATCCTTTTTTTGGATTTTCGAACAATTCCAGAAAAAATTCCAAAATTCCCTCACTTTTCCACACCATTGAAATTCCCTGACTTTTCCCGGTTTTCCAGGTTTTTCAGAGAATGGACACCCTGGCCCTTCTTCTCCATCCAAAGTAAACATTTTAGAAAGTGCAATACAAAATTCGTCGTATTCGTATTTGCGAAATTGTGTAGACCATGCACTGAATTCTTTCAGAAAATGGTCAGACAGGTGGTAACTGAAGTTGAATAAGTATCGAATGAAATATTGAAATTTATTACCTAATTTTTTAAAATCAACCAAGGATTCAGATTACGAGAAGATGGATGATTTCGGAGAACATAATATTCAGCTGAAGTCAAACTATAAATAAAAGATCCATAAAAAAATTTAAAAAATCACACTCTGATCATGCGAAAGTACCCAAGTAAAGATTCCCTCCACCTTTCCAACCTGCTAATCAATTGGAAAAAATAAGCTAGTTATTCTCAAAGGGATTTAAAAAGAAAAGAAATACCCTCGAAAAATAAAAAGAAGAGCTTCTAGGTACGGTGCAAATTAAACATCACAATATATAGGTAACTAGGTCTCATTGTGGCATTCATTTAGGTACACCATGTTGATCAAAGAGCCAATATTGAATTACTCGCAAGAACCGTTTCCATTGATCACCTCGATCGATAACAATAGGAATGCGGGTCGATGAAGATCTCATTCTTGGCACATCACCGTACATCCCTCTTCATCGTTCCATTCATCACACCCTAGACGAAATCGTACAATGCAACGCAAGCAACAGTCCAACGTGAAAAAATTCTCACCCCTGGTTTAATTGCTGATCCGATTGCATAGAATTCGAAATATGTTTAATAACGACGAAGACCTATAGCCATATTCAGTATAGATTCGGTCGACATTTCATTTCGAGCTCGCGGTTATCATTATCATTAATCATTTTTTAGTTTTTTTTCAAGCTAAAAAATTCATACCAGTCGATATTTTTGGCCGACGTCTGGTCGTCTCGCGAAGTACAATACGAGCCGCAAAGTGATCTATCAAATACGTTACTCGCGGTTGGAGAGAGCAACAACGCGATTCAATAACGGGGAAAATGCAATTGATACACATTTTATACAGAATGTAAACAAGGGGATGTAATTAAATAAACGCCCCACATTACCCAGTACATATTGTAAAATCAGTTAAATGACGTGTGACAAGATATTTGCGGTATCCAACAAAGAGCGCGGATAATGCAACTGGCAAAACTACGACGAGTACATCCAAAGGGGTACGTAAACTGCGTTCTCATCTTCGCCTCTGCATCATCGAAACAAGCCGTCATTCTCACACGCAGATCAACCCCTTCCTTCGGGTAGGTTTTCAATCGAAATGGGGTAAAAAAACGTCTACGTTTAGTATTAAATTACGTTATCGTGTTGAACTGACCAACGATCAATTTCAAGTACGTACGTTCGCGCCCACTGAAACGAGACCTTTTCACTGGCACCTAAGCAGGACCAACATGTCATTAAACCGTATTGTCAAACCATTCTTTCGTAACCAAAAATAATTTGCTTATGAAAAGAATTTAAAATATGCTTTTATGAAAAAGATATTGTGCTTAAACTCCCTAAGAATTACATTCTTCGTCCCTGTACGAAGTACGAACGAACCAAACACGTTTGCCGCGCGTATTTATCTCGCCCCTTTAAAAAATCATTTTCAATAATAGCGCGGTATATCTTCGAATAAAGGGATGAATGAAATATTTAAATCCAAAATAAGAACCTCCTCCCTCTTTCTAGTTATATTTTGGAAAAAAACACGCCACCTTTTACAATAGTTGTATGGTGTAGATGCACTATGGGCTTACGTGTGTACGTCGAGCTGAAAGGGGTTTTAAGTCGACACTTCTATAAAGAGGTGTCCTTTCTTTTTTTTACCTGTATTACCTTTTTTTTGCTCTACTTTTACTATAGTGATAGAAAACGTAGGTTTGGGACGGTTACGTATTTTTTCGCTGAATTAGCTTCGGAAGATGTCTATCGAATAGAGGATCTAGTTTTATAGCGCCCAAAACAAACAAATCTTGTCAAATGTGCGACGAAAAAGATCCAAGATTTGAGTACTGGATTGGAATCGATGGATGGTTTCAAAGAGGCATAAAAAAATCAACAATTTCATTCATAAAATTAAATTAGGCCTCAAACTAATATTTCAACCATCCATCCATGAAATCTAAGTGATGACTCGAAAAACTCACATCCTCTATAAAACTAATTACCTTTATTTTACCCTCACCCGAAAAAATTGACCGTAAGCTCGCGATTGACCGTTTTTTTTTTAGAGTTCTCAAGTCGAAAATAGTCTCTTTCAAAAAATCTTTCCAGTCCCCAGAAGATCAAGTAGAAAATGAAAAATTGGTACCGAAAAAAAAACACATTGTATCTTGTAAAAAAAAATGGCGAAATTTCAACCTTACACATTAGAAATTGATTTTTCCTGACAGTTTCCAGGTTTTCCAGACCGATTTTCCGAAAATTTTCAAACCTTTTAAACATGATAATTGTGATTAGGGGGGGGGGGGGTCGCGTGACGTTCTCTTGCTTTCCAAAATTTTGTAAAAGAATTATATGAAATGAATGGGGTTTAACGCATTTCTTTTTAAAATCATTACTTTTTAGAAGATTTTCAGATCCTCCTCCTAGGACCAAATTCAATTCTGAAAATTTTTAAACCCACCCAACTCCCTCTCACCACAAAAAATTGAAAATTGAATTAATTTCAGGAAAAATTTCAAATTAAGGGTATGCTCTACCTTGCTATCAGTAAAAATTGAAAAATTTAGGACCGGGATATCTTAGGCACCATTGAATAAAACTGTCTGAAAATTTAATATGTGCTTCGGAACAACATTATCTTCTGAGGACTTTTGAAATATTTTCAAAATTTTTCTTCAATTTGAAAAAAATAATTTTCAAAAACCACCAAAATTACTTTGGATAAAAAATGTTGTTGTTGTTTGTCCAATTTTTTTCAAACATTTTTTTTTTCAAAAATGGAAGAGAAATTTTGAAAATACTTCAAAAGTCCTCAGAAGATAATGTTGTTCCGAAGCATATGTTACACCTAATCCATGTAATTGCCGAATGCATGAAATAGGCAAGATTTTTACCTAATGCATGAATTAGGCAATCTCTTGCCCAATTTATGAAATTTCTAAATTCAAAGCTTCCTACCACTTTTTTATTCCACAGGTGAAAAATTCAAGATATTTTGCCATAGAGAACAAACATTCAGCTTCATTTCAAAAAAAAATTCATCCAGCTACTTTAATTAGAAAATTTTTTACACTGAATGAAAAATATAATGAGTGAAAAATCTTCTTCGCAGCATAAAAAAATTTCTAATTGAAGTAGCTGGATGAAATTTTTTTTGAAATGTAGCTGAATGTTTGTTCTCTATGGCAAAATATCTTGAATTTTTCACCTGTGGAATAAAAAAGTGGTAGGAAGCTTTGAATTTAGAAATTTCATAAATTGGGCAAGAGGTTGCCTAATTCATGCATTAGGCAAAAATTTTGCCTATTTCATGAATTCGGCAATTACACGGATTAGGCGTAACACATATAGATATTAAATTTTCTGTACATTTTATTCAATAATGCTTAAGATATCCCGATCCTAAATTTTTCAACTGATAACAAGCTAGAGCATACCCTTAAAAGGAAACCCCAAGTATTTCAAAGCAAAATTATGAGTTTTGAAAAATGAAACAAATTATGCACGGGTATCTTCCAAATAAAGCGAATAAAAGATAGAATTTTTCCGGGCTAAAAATTGAAAAATTTCTTTACATTTTATCCCCCCCCCCCCCCCACCACAAAAAAATGAAAAACATACCTTAAATTTATAAATTCACACAAATCCCTGCAATATTTTCAGCTTGTACCAATAAATAAAAAAGTCAGTGAGGAGGAAAATATAAATTAGTTTGTTGAAACACATAAGTAAATCTGTTGAGCTCGAGTGAATCGAGAGCAAAAATTTTTGTGAAAAAATATCTTCAAAAGATGAAAGTTCACAACTTTCCCCTCATCCAGGTTTTCCAAAACATAGCCAATAATTTGGAATTCTGTTCCATTTCTTCCTCTTTTTTATCAACATCGTGGTCAAGAACATCATGGTATTTCTTTCTCATCACAGCTGAGCATTTATTTTATTTTTTTGGTAACGATGAAAATAGTTCGATAATCATCAAAGACTGCCTGGAAATGAATTTTCCATGTTCTTCAACGTAAATACATACATCTACACTTGGATATCATTTGGACACAGTAAATGAAAATTTAGGAAAAAGTAATGAAAAGGTGTTTTCTAGACTTGAAATGCGCAAATTTTTTAAAATAAGCTTTTTACCGAAAAATAAGTAAGTAAGTAAGTAAGTTTTACTCTTATCACCGCTAACAATGTTCAAATGAAGAAATTCAATTGAAAACTGCACTCATGTCTCATAAACTTTTTTTGCTCACCTTTAGGAAAAAAAAATTGAAGAAATGAAACCTCACAACTGCAAAATTATTCCTCCAATCTAAACAGTTTGATATTTCATATTCTGCCACGTACTGGAAGGCTTTTAAATACTATACCATATCGGTCACCGACTACATATTTAAAAAATGATTTATAAAGTTCGTACAGTGTTTGAACCGAATATTAAAATTTTTTCTTATTATTCGAGTAGGTACCAAAGAGAGAAAAAAAGGAGTACCTACATGTTTCAATGTAATAAATGTACTATTAAATCAGGATTAACTCGAGGCATTAATCACACCTCTAATCCTGTTATTTATTCGCCTAATTCTTGAACCTGTTCTTATACTTTAAATGATTAATTCACCATTGTAATACGATTTTTTCCTTTTACCATCCAGATACGAGTAATAATATATTTATACCTCGAATTTACTAATTCTTTTTTCAGAAACACGGATAAAAAAACCACCGAATACGAATCTACCGCATTTGGTATAATTCTGTCATTGTTGACGATTAATAATACACGATAAGTGTACAAAAATAATAATTCCAATAAACGTAGTATTACAATGGTAACTCTGTAAACGATTCAATTTAGCGTACAGATTAGTTGTATAAATTTTCCAACCGGAGGGATTTCGTAAACGTATGTGTAGGATAAGTTACTATAGACTATTTACACTCGACCCTATCAAATAACGTATTTGAACTACCCCACTTTCACATTTGATTCAACGGAACGTACAATGGAAATGACTTAATTTCCTATACTTTAATCAGTCAGTAGGCCGCATTGATTTTATTTTCCTTCCATCAACCTTCATATGAACCGATAGCAGAAACCCCGAAAAAAAAACAAAGTAGAAAAAAAGAGGTAAGGTTTTTTTTTCTCTTCATCATTGTATTGAACGGAACAGAATAAAAATCAAGAACGTAAAGAAGTACCGATACACAATGTATCAAATGCCGCTTAACAATCATTGAATGCCATTATAACTTCCTTTAATGTCCTTTTGCTTTTGTTACGAGCGTTATACATTGCCTTATTTGTGTACCAAATGAGACATTTTCAAACGGATTACAAGAAAAGAAATTATACAGGAAATAGGGTACGTGTGTCTTTATTCCGAATAAGCTCTTTTTCAGTGAAAAATTTTTTTTCCTACGTTTAACGACCCGTTGTTTTTTTTCCTCTCAAAAATACTGCTCGGTGGCATTTTACGGTGCTGTATGAGCACACAGAGGTTTGGTTCAAAGGAATGGTTTGATGTGGGTGACTGATAAATCGACCGAGTCGAAAGAGACCAGAGAGGAATTGACTTGGCTGGATGATGATTGAAACAAGCGTGGGAGTGTACTATGTAAGATGAAAGAATTCAGTTTTATGAAATATTTTCATATAAAATTTGGAAAAACTAAACTACGATTTTACAAAATAGTTTGATTTATCAAGTAGTACAATCATGTAAAACAGTATATTGAACTTCGAAGTCAAACGAATTAGGTACTTTGGATTTTTGTGGTTCATTCAGTGGAAGAATTCTACCCTTATCACATGATAAGATTTATTTTCATTCAACCAGATGATTTTTTGGACGCCTCAGTCCTTCAAAATCAGTTTTTGGATTTTCATGAATCCAAGTTCAACTTTATGCGAAATCCTATTAAAAATATACGATTTAATGAAGGCTGCGAAGGGTGATTCAATCTCCTTTTTTTTAAATTCAAGTTTTTCACCCCTAAATATTGTTCCCTTTCATTGAAAAAGTTTGTTTAAACATTTTCTGGAATAAATTAAATCATGCATTCCTGTAGAGGATTTTTTGTTCAAGTTTTCTGAAATTTTTCAAGAAAACAATGTGAATAATACATATCAAGATACTACAGTAGCGTGCAAATTAAGTAGGACAAGCAATTTTGCGCGTATCAAGTCATAAATTTAAACCCTCGTAACTCCGGCAAAAATGAACGGTTTTGGCTCGTATTGGTCTCATTCGATTTGTTGGACTGTCTACTACAAAATAAGACCAGAACGACCCCGGTAGCTTATTCCAGTCCGAAGTTATTCGCGATTAAGTAAAAAAGGGGGAAAAAATTGGAGGTTCGCGGAAATTCAAATAACTTTGAGCGAAAATAAGATCAAGATTTCGTTTTGGTACGGTTTTGTAGTAGACAGTCTAAGGAATCGAATAAGACCAAAATGAGCCAAAACCGTTCATTTTCATCAGACGGAGAGCGGTTACAACTTTTGGTAATGTATGGACAACGCGTTTATATGTAAATTTACATATAAACGCGTTGTCCATACATTACCAAAAGTTGTAACCGCTCTCCGTCTGATGAAAATGAACGGTTTTGGCTCATTTTGGTCTTATTCGATTCCTTAGACTGTCTACTACAAAACCGTACCAAAACGAAATCTTGATCTTATTTTCGCTCAAAGTTATTTGAATTTCCGCGAACCTCCAATTTTTTCCCCCTTTTTTACTTAATCGCGAATAACTTCGGACTGGAATAAGCTACCGGGGTCGTTCTGGTCTTATTTTGTAGTAGACAGTCCAACAAATCGAATGAGACCAATACGAGCCAAAACCGTTCATTTTTGCCGGAGTTACGAGGGTTTAAATTTATGACTTGATACGCGCAAAATTGCTTGTCCTACTTAATTTGCACGCTACTGTACGATATTGAAGATGATTCAATTGTTTAAAAATTCCATTTTGATGAGTTATTACTTAAAAATGAGAGGAAAAAAACAGTTGAAATTCTCGAAAAAAATAAAATGACTACGAGCGCAGAATAGTGATAAACTGTGTTAAAATATGTAGTTATTTTGGTTACCTTTGATAAAATTAAAGTAATATAGACTATATTACTTTGGATAAAATACTCGACATTTTGCATGACAACCAGGTATATAATTTGATATCTAAATAATAAAGTATGATGTGTCTTGTTAAAAAATCTACATCTCTTGAAACTAACGCTTCTTCTGTTCAATTATTGCATTGTGTAATCTACATTTGGTCTGAGTATTGAAACCAAAAATAAGAAACAACTTGCAGATATGTCCTGCAGGATTCGTACTTTTAGTTGAACTTTGAAAATGATTAGTAGAATTCTTTTGACTTCATTTTGAATCAAATGGCCTTGCTCACTTGATTGTTTACCAAGATAATGTACCGTAATCGTTGGTTTCGAAGCCGTAATTGTCTCTGGATTTTTCATTCAATTTGTAAGCATGTTCGAATGAAAAAAAATAATAATTAAATATTTTCGTTAAATTTACTCCCTCTTGCAAATCTCTAGTAAGTAAGCATGAATTATCATTGCAAATTATACTAAAATCCAATTATACTATTTTCCTTCTAAAATGTATTACAATTCCCATTCAATACCTCACCATTGATTTTTAGATGCAGAAATTCAATCTTCAATAACTTTAATCAAACCATAGAGATCATTATTCAGATCATCGTCTAGTCTACAGTCCAACTGGCAAAAAGTGTTCATTGAGCGTGCTTTTTTGGGGCGCAAAAAAATCAGTTGGCTTATTGTGGGTATGGGTCCCATGGTATGAAAAAAGTGTATTTTGGATTTTTGCCCTTGCACAATAGGGAGCTGGGGCCTAAAAACACCTCTTTTTCCCCATTTTTTCAACTTGACCGGGCGCAAAAATTTTTTTCACAGTGTGATAGTAGACACTCCCCCGACTCCAAATATATGTCACAACCCTTGGGCCACTTTCACAATGGAGCGCTAGGGCCCCCAAAGTGCGATTTTTCGCCAAATTTGACCATTTTTGGCACAATAATACCTCTGTATGCGACATGTGGTCTGGGGCGCAAAAAAAATTAAACGAAGTGTATACCCACATTCATTCCGCATCCGATGAGCCAAAGTTTAAGGAAAATGGGTTGCACAATACGCCGTGGTGGAATTTCAAAGTTGAGAAAATGTGTGATTTTCACCCCTTTTCATCATAAATTAAGTTATCAAAAAAATTCTGAAACTTGGGTTGCGACCTATCAAAATGGGTTAAAATTTTACAAGCAGAACAAAATTATTAATGAAAATTGAATTTAAGCAATTTTGACCCTTTTTGAGCCTCAAATTGAGCCCCATTTTTGAGTATTTCCCAAAAATTGGCATGTGACCTATGAAAGAGGGCTAGAATTTTGTCAAAAATTCAAAAATGTTATTCAAAACCATTTTTGAGCAAATTTTGAGAATTTTGAGCCCAAAATAGGATCAATTTCTGAGTATTTTCCAAAAATTGGCATGTGACCTATGAAAGAGGGGTAGAATTTCTCCAACAATTCAAATATGTCATCTAATACTATATTTGAGCAATTTTCAAAAACGTTGAGTCTCAAAGTGAGCACCTTTTTTAGTATTTTCAAAAAATTGGAAGGTCACATGCCAATTTTTTGAAAATACTCAGAAATTGATCATATCTTGGGCTCAAAATTCTCAAAAGTTGCTCAAAAATGGTTTTAGATAACATTTTTGAATTTTTGAAGAAATTTTATCCCTTTTTCAATAGGTTACATACCAATTTTTGGAAAATACTCAGAACTTGATCCTATTTTGGGCTAAAAATTCTCAAAAGTTGCTCAAAAATGCTTTGGGATAACATTTTTGAATTTTTAACGAAATTCTATACCTCTTTCATATGTCACATCTCAATTTTGGAAAATGCTAAAAATTTGATCCTATTTGAGGCTCAAAATTCTCAAAATTTGCTCAAAAATAGTTTTGGATAACATTTTTGAATTTTTGACGAAATTCTAGCCCTCTTTCATAGGTCACATGCCAATTTTTGGGAAATACTCAAAAATGGGGCTCAATTTGAGGCTCAAAAAGGGTCAAAGTTGCTTAAATTCAATTTTCACTAATAATTTTGTTCTGCTTGTAAAATTTTAACCCATTTTGATAGGTCGCAACCCAAGTTTCAGAATTTTTTTGATAACTTAATTTATGATGAAAAGGGGTGAAAATCACACATTTTCTTAACTTTGAAATTCCACCACGGCGTATTGTGCAACCCATTTTCCTTAAACTTTGGCTCATCGGATGCGGAATGAATGTAGGGTGGGTATACACTTCGTTTAATTTTTTTTGCGCCCCAGACCACATGTCGCATACAGAGGTATTATTGTGCCAAAAATGGTCAAATTTGGCGAAAAATCGCACTTTGGGGGCCTAGCGCTCCATTGTGCAAGTGGCCCAAGGGTTGTGACATATATTTGGAGTCGGGGGAGTGTCTGCTATCACACTGTGAAAAAATATTTTGCGCCCGGTCAAGTTGAAAAAATGGGGAAAAAGAGGGGTTTTTAGGCCCCAGCTCCCTATTGTGCAAGGGCAAAAATCCAAAATAGACTTTTTTCATACCATGGGACCCATACCCACAATAAGCCAACTGATTTTTTTGCGCCCCAAAAAAGCACGCTGATTTCGATTTCTGGAGCACTTTTCGCCAGTTGGACTGTAGACTAGTCGGTCTTGGCATGAAAAAATATCAAAAATGTATTTCGATTAAAAATGGAACACATCTGCTCCTTCGAAAAAGAAACAGGCAACATATCGATCTAGGTTTTTTCAATAGGACCCGGTTACATCCAAATCTTGCGAGTCAGCATCCACCAACTAGACCCTGTACCACCCTCTGCGCCCTAAAATCCGAACAGTGTTGCCACACCCTGAACAACTTATTAAATGCGAAACCAAATCGTACAATAATCGGAGCATATTGCGTGTTTAATTTTCATAAGAGAGTCACGTGGCCGGTTCTGCACAACGTTAAACAGAAATAATACACGTTCGGTGTTTAAAATTACGACTCCCCTGTTTTACGAGTCCTTTGAAAGCTTTCAATTCAGAACTAATGCTCGCGCCAAGATTGGTTTCAATTTCTAACCGAATACGAAAGCTGATTTTATTCGTTTGCGACGTCTCGCATATGTCGAGGGCGTACGACGATGAGGATGACGTAAGTAGATGTACGTGTCTTTTATTATTCGCGAAAATTTTACGACAATGTTTTATGGTAGAGGAATGTATTTCACATGCTGTACCCTTGCTTGAATAATTCTTCGAGATTGTCCTTTTATTATTTCAATTCAAACGTAAACACACGAAAATTGAAGGTAAGGAAGTGGAGAAAGTATTTCAACTCTCGGTGAACAGTGAGAACGAAGATCACCATCGTCGCAGTGAATCATGTAAGTATATAAAACAACGAAATAAATCAAAAACGAAAATCAGCTTCATTAAACCTTCCTCAAAGAAATTTGAAAATAATTTACCACAGAAAAATTGCCAATCGACAAAAATTCCATTTCGCCAATTCCACCCTCTTTCCATCCTTCTCGTACACAAAATCCACCTTACTCGAGTACTTCGATTAACGCTCCGAGTGGATTTATCTCACGAGCGAAAAAAATTATCAACGAGAAGTACACACCGAAGCATGAAAATTAAACGCATGTTAAATTATCAACGCAAGAATAAACGAATATAAATACCGTGAAATGAAAAGCTACAGTCGAACTTTTTTCCAACACAACTTTTAAATTCGACGTGAAATAACGAACGAAAAAGTTTTTCAATGCTTGAAAAGTATGCACATTGTGCGTACAAAATACGACTTCAATTGTCAGGTTATTATTTCGTAAATACCGTAAATGCGTATATAAACTACCGCGAAGATGTTTGCTTCGGCGGAACAAAGCTTAATTAAAATTTACCTCTTGAGACTCGATGTCGTCGTTATATTTTACCCAAGTACAAGCACAATACAGACAAAATGGTTCTTCACTGTGTTTGGTCGTGTTAAATCGGGAGAGATTTAATTTTTAATTGTTGAATAGCTTCAACATACTCGGTGTGTAGGTATAAAGTTTAATATTCAATTTTATAACTTAAAATTGTATCTTTTCTTTGAATTGAGTTGTGGCAAAAAATGTGCGTTCGATTCTGCAAATATGTGAGCTTGGATATAAAAAGCACCTTTGGGGGTCAAAAATTTGTTTTCGAGTTGAGGTTCCTCTTTAATCCTACTCCTGAAAAGCCCA
Organism: Pseudococcus viburni; assembly: GCA_033439095.1. Taxonomy (NCBI): domain Eukaryota; kingdom Metazoa; phylum Arthropoda; class Insecta; order Hemiptera; family Pseudococcidae; genus Pseudococcus; species Pseudococcus viburni. Next base: position 320,940 of record JAVBJF010000059.1, read on the forward strand.
AAATTAGTGTCAACTCAAAAACCAATTTTTGACCCCCAAGGGTGCTTTTTATATTCATGCTCACATTATATCATATCCAGGGTGTTGAAGTATATTTTTCTCAACACACGCTCATTTCATAGACGGATTTTCATCAGAATTTGAGAAAGAAAAAACAGTAAAAAATGGCACTTAGGATTTTGAAAATATTTTTCAAATTACGTAAAAAGCAGATAGGCATAGGTTTGTAGATGAATTTATGCCTAAAGAGTTAATTGTGCGAGTGAAATACGAAATTAAAGAGGCAAGATTGATTTTTTCCGGAAATTGAACGAAGGGAAAATTATTGTGCAACTTTGAAAATACGAATTGTGAAAATTTCAATATAAGAATGTAAAATGAAAATTGTAAAAATAATCTGGAAACTAAATACCGTAACGAGATATTTCAGATGCAGCTATAGTACAGTCATTTTAGGTTTCTACCCAAAAAAAATTAGCAGAAAAGGGAAGTTTCGTATATAAGCTCAGTAAAGTATGTACTTCAATATTCCCTGAATATTCCCGAACTTCCCTAAAATTAGTGCATATTTAGACCCCCTTTTGGGGAGCGAGGAGGTTCAAATTTTGTTTTTTCGGCTATAACTTTCGAAATTACGCACTTACGAAACAAAAGTTGTAGAGCATCAAAAAACAAACAACTTTGTTATTTACAATATTTCCCTAGGATGCCATGAGGAGGAGCTGGATCTTTGTGAAAAAAATCAATTTTGAAAATTTTCCAACAATACAAATAATCACCAAAAATTGGGTCCATTGACTTTTAGGAGCGGTTCTTTTGCATAGTACATCCCACTACTATGTACAATAGGGTGGATCGCTAAAAAAAAACATATCTCAGATTTCAACCAAATTCGCTGGAGTTGTTGGGTCATCATCGGAGACCACCCAAAAAAAATTTGAGCCCCCTAGGTGAAGAGGGAGGGGAGCTAGGGGCTCTTAAAGGGCACCTCCTTTTGAAAAAAACGCGGTTTTTTGTGTTTTTTAGCTCGAAAATATGGCGTACGATTCACGAAAGAGCACTAAAAAGGTGCGATTTGAGTTTCTACACCCCCCTGAGCAATTGCCGCCCCTCGAAAATGAAAACCCATTCTGCTACCCGGGGGTCCAAAAGTTGCAGATCGCGAAATTTCAATGTTGTGAAATTGTATTTGGCCTCGAATTGATTACTTTGACACCGGACAATTTTATAATTTTTTTTTTCTAATTTTTGAAGAAAATTTTGAAAATTTTTTTCGATCAGTGTGACCAACCGCAAATTGTAATATTCAAATATATGGGATTCGCGTTGATCTGATCATGTATATCTAATAGGGTGGATCGAAAAAAAAACATATCTTGGATTTTGACCAAATTTGGTGGGGTGGTTTACTTTGAGTGGGAGACTTCACAAAAAAATTTTGAGCCTCCGAGGGGCAGGGGGAGGGGAGCAGGAGGTGCTCAAAGTGCACCTCTTTTTGAAAAAAACGCCGTTTTTTTCGTTTTTTAGCCAATCAAAATTGTGTGAGAAGCCTTAGTAAAACTTAAAAGATGCGATTCGAGTTTCTACATCTCCCTGAACCATCGCCGTCCTCCTCCGATCAAAATTCTGACTGCTACCAGGGGGGTTGAAAAGTTGCAGATTGCAATATTTCAATAACCAATATGAAATTATCACTAAGCTGGAATGATTTTTTTTTGTCATCGAGTAAGTGAACAAAAAAATTTTTTCAACCACTAAAAGTGAATTTTGAAAAAAAAAATTGAAAATTTTGTACCCCAGTGCAGCCAACAGCAAATCATAAAATTCCAAAATATGGAATTTATATCGACTTTGAATTGATTATTTTTTCGCCTGAAAATATTATGTATTTTTTTTCAATCACTGAAAGTATATTTCGAAAATTTTTTTCAAAAATTTTGTATGTCAGTGCAGCCAGTTGCAAATCGTGGCATACTACACACCTATGGGGTTTACGTTGACCTCAAATTAATTTTTTTGTCGTTTGAAAAATACACAATAATTTTGTTTTCAATCATCAGAAATTAAAAATTAAAAATTTTTCTTTGAACATTTTGTACGTCAGTGCAACCAGTTGCTAATTGTGATATTCTGATATTATGAACTCGAATCCATTATTTTTTCGTCAAGTGATTGGACAAATTTTTTCTCCCAATCAATAGAAATACGTTTCGAATTTGAGGACTTACTCGATGACAAAAAAAAATCATTCCAGCATAGTGATAATTTCATATTATTGAAATATTGCAATCTGCAACTTTTCAACCCCCTGGTAGCAGTCAGAATTTTGATCGGAGGAGGACGGCGATGGTTCAGGGAGAGATGTAGAAACTCGAATCGCATCTTTTAAGTCTTACTAAGGCTTCTCACACAATTTTGATTGGCTAAAAAACGCAAAAAACGGCGTTTTTTCAAAAAGAGGTGCACTTTGAGCACCTCCTGCTCCTCTCCCCCTGCCCCTCGGAGGCTCAAAATTTTTTTGTGAAGTCTCCCACTCAAAGTAAACCACCCCACCAAATTTGGTCAAAATCCAAGATATGTTTTTTTTTTTCGATCCACCCTATTAGATATACATGATCAGATCAACGCGAATCCCATATATTTGAATATTACAATTTGCGGTTGGTCACACTGATCGAAAAAAATTTTCAAAATTTTCTTCAAAAATTAGAAAAAAAAATTATAAAATTGTCCGGTGTCAAAGTAATCAATTCGAGGCCAAATACAATTTCACAACATTGAAATTTCGCGATCTGCAACTTATGGACCCCCGGGTAGCAGAATGGGTTTTCATTTTCGAGGGGCGGCAATTGCTCAGGGGGGTGTAGAAACTCAAATCGCACCTTTATAGTGCTCTTTCGTGAATCGTACGCCATATTTTCGAGCTAAAAAACACAAAAAACCGCATTTTTTTCAAAAGGAGGTGCCCTTTAAGAGCCCCTAGCTCCCCTCCCTCTTCACCTAGGGGGCTCAAAATTTTTTTGGGTAGTCTCCGATGATGACCCAACAACTCCAGCGAATTTGGTTGAAATCTGAGATATGTTTTTTTTTAGCGATCCACCCTAATGTACAATAAGTAAAATGTATAACCGACCCCTAATCTCAAAGTAGGGGGTGGACCCTCTGTAGAAAAAGCCGCATTTTCCCCCGAGCGTAGCTCAGCTACAGTGAGAAATTCGAAAAATTGGTTCAAACAAACGTTGTAGAGCGTCAAAAGACGAACATTTTACGTTTTTTACTTTTTTCTTTGTGATCTTGGGAGTGAGATATTGAAAAAAGAAAAAAAACGGGGGTTCGAAAATTTTTCAATAATTCAATACATAAATTACGCCAGGTATAAAATTTAGCGAACCGATAGTCTAACAAGTTGGTTTCTGGGGTTTTCATGGTTGCTGAACTCGATTTTTATAATAATTCAACCTCTAGACCCAAATTAGGCCCCAAAAGAGGGGGTTCAAAATTCGTGAAAAAGTTTTGAACGCTCCCCCGCTTTTTTTTTATTTTTACACTAGCTCACTTCCAAGACCACGTAGAAAAAAAGTGAAAAAAGTAAAATGTTCGTCTTTTGACGCTCTACAACGTTTGTTTGAACCAATTTTTCGAATTTCTCACTGTAGCTGAGCTACGCTCGGGGGAAAATGCGACTTTTTCTACAGAGGGTCCACCCCCTACTTTGAGATTAGGGGTCGGTTATACATTTTACTTATTGCACATAGTAGTGGGATGTACTATGCAAAAGAACCGCTCCTAAAAGTCAATGGACCCAATTTTTGGTGATTATTTGTATTGTTGGAAAATTTTCAAAATTGATTTTTTTCACAAAGCTCCAGCTTCTCCCCATGGCATCCTAGGGAAATACTGTAAATAACAAAGTTGTTTGTTTTTTGATGCTCTACAACTTTTGTTTCAACTTTTTTTTCGTAAGTGCGTAATTTCGAAAGTTATAGCCGAAAAAACAAAATTTGAACCCCCTCACCCCCCAAAAGGGGGTCTAAATATGCACTAATTTTAGGGAAGTTCGGGAATATTGAAGTATATACTTTACTGAGCTTATATACGAAACTTCCCCTTCCTGCTAATTTTTTTTGGGTTAGGGCCTTTTTTTAGCTAAAATAACACTGTACTACTAGAGAACCATAGCCCAGGAATTATAGCAAAATTTTTACGCGAACCTCGGAATCGTTGGGGGAAAGCTGAATTTTACATTATTTGTACATAACAGCCTACCAAACATACTCCTAAAAGTTGCATCCCCCAACTCGCCGGCTACCCCCGCAAGAGGTCAATAACCTTTGCGAATATACGTTTTTTGACTGTAGCGCTGAAAGGAAGGGTCGGAGAGGAAAAAGTGGTGAAATAAAAAATGTTGTACGTGAAATTTCCTACAAACTTGACCGGTTCAGTTGTTCTCAAAATTGCAACATTCGACTTACAGTGGGGGTTAAACTTTTTCAACTTGGAAAAAAAATGTTGAAAAAATTAATTTTTTTTTTGTAATTTGAAGTTAGGAGAGGCTCAAAAATATATTGTCAAAAGTTGCATCCGGCAACTTGTGAGCCATCCCCGTATGAGGTCAATAACCCCTGCGGATATACGTTTTTTGACTGTAGCGCCAAAAGGAAGGGTCGGAAAGGGAAAAGTGGTGAAATAAAAAATGTTGTACGTGAAATTTCCTACAAACTTGACCGGTTCAGTTGTTCTCAAAATTGCGACATTCGACGTACAGTGGGGGTTAAACTTTTTCACCTTTGAAAAAATTTGAAAAAATTGATAATTTCCCCTGTAATTTTAAATTGGAATGGGCTCAAAAATACACTGTCAAAAGTTGCACCCGGCAATTACACGGGAAATTATCAATTTTTTCAAGTTTTTTCAAAGTTGAAAAAGTTAAACCCCCACTGTAAGTGTAATGTCGCAATTTTGAGAACAACTGAACTGGTCAAGTTTGTAGGAAATTTTACGTGGAAAAATTTTTATTTCACCATTTTTCCCTCTCTGACCCTTCCATTTGGCGCTACAGTCAAAAAACGTATATCCGCAAAGGTTATTGACCGCATACGGGGGAGGCTCGTAAGTTGCGGGGTGCAACTTTTGACATTATATTTTTGAGCCCATTCTAATTTAAAATTACACGGGAAATTATCAATTTTTTCAAAGTTGAAAAAGTTTAACCCCCACTGTAAGTCGAATGTCGCAATTTTGAGAACAACTGAACCGGTCAAGTTTGTAGGAAATTTCACGTACAGCATTTTTTATTTCACCACTTTTCCCTCTCCGACCATTCCTGTCAGCGCTACAGTCAAAAAACGTATATTCGCAAAGGTTATTGACCTCTTGCGGGGGTAGCCGGCGAGTTGGGGGGGGTGCAACTTTTAGGAGTATGTTTGGTAGGCTGTTATGTACAAATAATGTAAAATTCGGCTTTCCCCCAACGATTCCGAGGTTCGCGTAAAAATTTTGCTATAATTCCTGGGCTACCAGAAGAAAAACCGTATCGCTTTCGCTATGATAGGTAAGTTTAATTTTTTGCTAATTTTAATTTATCTACCTACATACCTAATTTAAAAACGATCATTTGGATGTCATAGACATTTCTAATGTAAGATACATTCATCAATGAACAATAATTAAGGTGCCTTATTTGCCGAGCAAACAGGCCGCCCTACACCGCTCAGAACGATTCTGACTATCATGCAAACACTTAGCTCACAAAGTACCTAGGTATTTCGTACAGATGGCTCAGCGTAATGGCTATAAGGTCATATGTATCTGAAGTGTGGATCTGACGTTTCGCTGGAAAAAATCGGGAAAATTTTCGGCGACGTTGTCCACAGATGTATGCGCTGGAATATTATGAAACAATTCATCTAATTGACTGGCAAGTGAAATTCAGATCAGTGGCTTCAAAAGGTGGGGTACAAGGGGTGCAGTGCACCCCCAATATTTTAGCGGAGTACAAAGTATCATTTGCCCCTCCCCCTTCAAAATGCATCAGATAGGGATTTTAGAAGCATGAAAACATGAAAAAATGTCTTTTTTGGGCATTTAACTCTCAATTTTTTCAAAGCTTCGCTCGGGCATGAACAAAATTACAATTATAATATGAATTATTTGAGCCAACAGTGCGAAAAAAGGTTCCTTATTGCCCCTCTCCCGAAAATCCCTCTGTTATCCCAGGTTTTTGTACCTACTTACTTTGGACCCTCCCCCCCCCCAAAAAAAAAACTTCCAACGCCACTGATTCAGATCCTCCAACGACTAAAATTGGACATGTCAACCAAGCTGTATAGAAATTGAACCCTTAGATTCGGACAAATGGATTCCCAGCTGAAATGAGAAATGGATCCTGTTAATAGATTAACTTCCGATATCAACACTCAATCCATGACCATGATGACATGACGTCGATATGCAAAAATTCTATGCGAAAGGTCACCGAAGAAATGATATCAAATGTATGCAACGATCAGGGAAGATGAATCGATTCCACTACATGAAAGTTCAGGACTTACCAGTGCAAGAATGCTTGAAAACAACTCTTACTATCAATCCGGCGAACGCACGTGAGTATACTGTTGTGTTTAGGAATAGTCATAATAGTATTATATAATAGTCAATGCTTAATTTAATCATAAACTGTTTCAGCAGAATTGTACAAAAACTGGCACATCACCGAGAAGTCAACTGAAAAAAATTACACTACAGACACAACAACACTTCTCGGGTCAATGACCAAAAAACAGTCAACTAGGGGGTAATTGTTTTCGCACTTTTTTTGGAAGTTGGAGAGAGAGAAGTAGGTAGAATGTTGTGCCCAGACCTTAAAACGAGGTAGCAAAAATTACATCCCACAAAACCTTGAAATCTGACTATTTAAAAAAGTTTGAACATTTTTTTTAAATTGGAACTTTTTTCCAAAAATGGTGCTAGGTATGATTGATTTTCCCTAGAAATACCACTGGCACCCATTTTTCATTTTTAAACTGTTTTCAGCGTTCATAGAAAATCTCGCTTTTTCGTACGCTTTTTCAGGCCCGGCGAGAAAAAATGCAGGCAATGTGCAAAAATTTTGCAGGCCTCTCTTTCTTCAAAAATATTAGTAAACTTTTTTCATCACACCCCCTCTTTCTCAACACAACAAATAATATTACACGCGGCTATGTTTGTATTTACAGTCCACTCAGAGGCTGTCATTGTCGTATTGTTTGAGTGAACGTTTTTCCCACTTCTAACAACCATAACCTAATCAAACGATTCGAAATTGAACCGAGATGGCTGTAACGTCTAATGTAATTTAACAACTTTTGTTTTGTTTTTCAAGGCATTTGTGGATCCTCAATATTTAAAAAAATACGGACCCGGTGCAAATGTACTTACCCTTTGCACCCGCTTCTCCCCGGGGCTGCGTTTTTTCAATACTTGATGAAAAAAAAACTCAAAAATTTTTTTCCTGGAAATGATATTAGCACGAATATTTCAACGCATAAAAATAATAGGCGCCGATTCTGAAATTTTTTCGAAAATAGTTATATTTCTCAAGGAATCTTGAAAAAAAAGCGAAAGTAAAAAATGGTTGCCAAAGATATATTTTAGTGAAAACATCCAAACCATAACAATCTTGGAGAGGGGAAATGTTGGGTCAAGGGGAAAAATTTTCACCACGCAGTTTTGAAGTCCAGGCACAACTTCTTAAGTATCCTCCCTCTTCAACTTCCGAAAAAACAATGCAAGACGATCAATCCTAGTACTGATTTCAGGTCACTTTTTTATTAGTTGAAACTTATTTTTGAAATCGGGCCAATTTAGTACCTAGACCTACAGAAAATTCAATTCAAACTGATTTTCTTACGAAATGTTAAATGTTGGAAGTACAGGCGGAGAACGTCGTTTTCATGGACCTCCTGTCCTAAAGAACTGATATTCCGAATTGATGTTGTTTTTTTAAACTTTTATTGAATTTTCATAAAAAATTTTCACGTTCAAACATTTTTGTATCATTTTATCTAAGTTCAAATTTCTTCAAATTTTTTCTCAGCTTCCAAATTCAAATTTTTCTCCAAGTTTGAAATTCAAATTTTCACGTAATTTTTTCAATTTCCAAGTTCAAAAAAACAGATCAATGTTTCTGAATATTAACTACTCGTAGGTAATCTGTAATAATTGTGTACCGGTATTTTGCAGTTTTGTAAACCTCAGTCGTTCAATTTATTTTGAGTTAAATTAAATCAAGTTTATCACCATAATGGCAAATCATACCTTAAAAGTTGAGATAACCTTAAAGGGTCCTTATCACATTTTCAACCAATCGGAAACTACGAAAAGGTTCCTTAGAACCATTAAGGTTACCTTAATTTTTAAGGTATGATTTAACATTCAGGCCTTATATTGCAATTGAGAACAATATTCCAAAAAAAAGTAAATTTTTTTTACAGAATTTTGATTTAAAAAAATAAAGGATAGGTACTGATTAGGTGATAAATTATATGGTTTAGATTATAAGTTCAGACATAGCGGTGCGTAACATGTCCAATCTGTCTATATGTACAGAGCTGGCCAAGATCATTTACAAAATGATCTAAGATCAGATCAAGATCAAAAAATAAAATATGATCTAGATCAAGATAAAGATCATTTTGACACAATGATCTTTGATCTTAAGATCAAATGATCTAGATTATGCCCAGTTCAGCTATATTATTATTTTTTTTTTCTTGCAACGTTCATTAACAAATCTTATTACGATTATGAGGAATGCAAAACCAAAAGCATCCAACAAATCTGTCCACACAGCAAAATTTTCATCCAACCCTCCTTCCTCCCTCCGCGTAAAATAAAAGCCCACTAAACACAGGAAAAAGAAAATTTCCACAAACCACTCAAACTACATCGATGCCTCGCTGCAAACGAGCAAAACTGAGAAAACGATCTCCACCGCAACGAAGCATTCCACCTCGAAAAGTGCCAATTAGTACGTTAACGAGGTTTTATGCAAAATACACTCGGCTTGGCTGCTTTAATGCGGTCGCCTCTCGCTCGTATCTTGATACAACATAAATTTACAACTTTATTATTTTTAACCATATAAAAAGGCAGCTTGTTTGCGCTTTTAAATCAAAAGTGAATCGCTATTTATGACTGTACCATGATGTAATACAGCCTTTTAACAGTATGAAAAGAGATATAAATGACTTAAACCCTCGTTTATGCCATTCTCGTAGCATTTTTTTCTCTTCGCTGTTCGCTGTCATCATCATTATGATATTATTACGTTCACAATGGCAAAAAGAAGGGAGAAAAAAAAACTCATAGTACCTATAAAAGTAGCTCAAAGTGAAACTTTCATAAGAAAAGATCAGCTCAGGCTGCTTCAGTGTCTTCCATACTGCTGCACAATCTACACTGACGCAGATTACGCCGAGAGAAAAAGAAAGATATAGCATCGTAAGGAAAATTTCCTCCTGGTCCCCATTTTACATATTATAACATTTTTCAAAGCGGGATAAAAAAATAGTGTACTATCCAAAGTAGCATTAATCTTATACGTAGGTATTGTTCATGCTTTTATTTTTTTATTCCCCTTCCCATGCCCCTCTTACCCTATCATATATAAAATATTCAAATAGACGAATATTACCTGCGTGGCCATCGCCAAACATAAATTTGGAAAAAGCCAGCAGCATAAATGCGTATTCACCTTGCTCGTGAGAGAAATCGCTGGTTTGGGAGATGAGGAGGAGAAGAGGGAGAAAAAATGTTAACACAGCGAATCCGAATAAGTCGCGAAATTAAAAGCGCCCTTTTTCCAACACTATCGTACAATTGTATACGCCAATGAAAGTATAAAACAAAAGACAAGAAAGCTACGAATAAAAGTCGTCCGGAGTTGGGTGTTGTGAAGGGGGGAGGGAGGTATATTTTATATATAAGTATTGTTTTATTCGGCGACGCGTACCGTTTGACTTACCCTTTTTCTCTCTCTATTATTTCAAAACGAACGATTCCTTATGGCATAACGACAAAAAGAACTCGAATTAATTAGTCTGTTAGCAGTTTTAGGAGTTTTCTTTTGAATTATTATTATTCGAGTGTTGGGGGCTTTTTCTGACGGCGCTGCCACGCTGAATAACGCGTCACCGAGGGCCTCGCCGCGCGCGCCCGTTAAATAGAACCTTTTTCTATATACACTATTTTTTCGCTCTGTGCGCGAAAAGTCGTCGCCTTAATTTATATTTCGTGTTTTGTTATTCATACGTTACTTTAAACTTTAATTGTTCAAAAAGGGTTAACAATCGTCACCCTTTTCTGTCGCTTTCTCTCTCGTGCGATCTTTTCTTTTGGTTTTTTTTCGTAGGGTACCCCTTCCCAGCACCTAGCACCGCTTTGCTTGCATCTTGCGCGTTATACGATTCCGAATGTTAATTCTTTATTTTGGCTGCTGTCGGAGCCGCCGCGATGATTATTTCGAGCGGTTCGCGTGCGCTTAAAAACCAACCTTTAATGGATAAAAGAAATGAAAAATTAATCGCGTGATAAATTGCGATGGGTGCTAAGGAGAAATATATCTTATGAGGGGGTTCTAGCCTAAATATGAATATGCTAATGATGAATGGAAAAGTCGGAATGACTGTTGTAAGTAAGTTGATTTATTTGATTAATATGTCAAAAAAGTAAAAATTTAGAGATTTGAGAAATAGAATTTTGCTTTTAAAAGATCAACACAAACAAATCGAAGAAACAAACGTGAAAATTATGGCTCATTTTGCAAAAGGAAGAGGCACAGTGACTCTACATGTGGAAAACAAAAAAAAAACAATAGAGAGACTCGAGTCTTCCCATCTAAATACAATTATCGAAATGTCCATATTTAAAACTGAAATGCACCTATTTCATTGATATCATGATCGGTAAGCTGGAAAATTTGATTCCAATACTGAATTTAATAAAATTTCTCATTACAAATATTTTGATAGGGATAAATGTGAAAAAATAAGGGTGCCATTTAACTGCACAGCAAAATAGAGGGTTTGCACAACAAAAAGTAGGAAACTATTGATGAAATAATGGAACAAACGACAAAAGAAAGTTATCGCATTAAAACAAATGATTGAACGACAGAAAATAAGATCGCATGTCAAAATAATATATTCTAGCGACAAAACAAAAAAATCACGGCAAAAAAATAATGATCAATAAAAATAATATTCCAACGACTACTTTTGTAATGACAGATGAAATGAAATCCACGACAAAATTAAAATGAAATTCACGACGACATTGTACTTAAAAAAACATTGAACACTACATTCTGGTCACGATTTCATGATTTTTAAGAATCGACATAAGAGTTTCCTATTTTTGTCTATAGGAGCGCTAGTTGACGATATAGACTTACGAGGTTTTCTAAATTGTATTTCTTGATTCTTTTTTACTTAAGAAACCACTGAAACCTAAGAATTTCCGAAATTGGACTTATGAGGTTTCTTAAGAACAGCGACGATATGTCTATGTTAAAATTAGTTTCTGGACACTATATACAGTTGAGTTTTTTGAGGTATCATTTTTAAATTGAGGTATTTGAAACATCCAAATGGGCAGTTTCTGGACATTGCGTCCAGATTGAGGGTTTTGAGACTCTATTTCCAGTTTCCATTCCCAAAACTAGTTTTAGGACACTATGTCCCAATTAAGTTTTTTGGGGTACTGAGTACCTCTAAATTGAGGAATTTGAGACGTTTACATTTGAAGTTTTGGGACAATATATCCATGTAAAAATTAGTTTTAGGACACTATGACCAGATCAAGTTTGAGGTAAGTAGTTGGGATGCCCTAATTAAAAGTTTTGGGGGTATTTTGTCCAGATTGCGGGCTTTGGGACACTGTGTCCATGTCAAAATTAGTTTCAGGACAATATGTCCCAGTTATTCAGATTGGGAATTTTGGAACACAAACACTATGTCCAATGACCATGTCCAAATTAGTTTCAAGACTTTTAGGTACATATCTCGTCGTGGAACACTTTATTTTGTGGTGGAAAGAATTATTTTTATCTCTAAATTATCGTTCATTCATATTAATTTGTCATTTATAGTTTGTCGTGCAATTCTCATTTTTTGTGTCGTGAATTCCCATTATTTGGTCGTGATTCAGTTGCGTCGATCTCGTCGTGCAACTCCTTTTTTTTTGTAGTGCAGTTATTCCCCAAAAAATAATGAAAATTTTCAACTTGAATAATGATTCCTAACCACATAAATTGAATTTATTTTAAAAACAATTCATGTTTCAAACTTAGAAATCCCAGTAGAATATAATAAATTGAACCGTGTTAAATCAAAAGCGACCAAGCGACATGGAAAATTTCACCAAAAAACAGATTTGAAAGTACAATAACTTCTGAAAAACTTGAAGAAGAGATGATGAGTATGAGAAATAATGTACTTTGGTAAAATTGATCTATCAGTAATTTACGTGTTTAGAAGCTTATTCTGTGTTACCACTGAAAAAAACATAAACATCTCAGCACTTCCAATTTTGTCACTTGGTCGCTTTTTACTCAACACGGTTCAATTATCACTCGAAGTAATTTTAGACTCTGGTAACAATGTGTCAATTATTATAAAAAATCATTTAATTTATGAAACAACAAAGTTGTATAATCCGAATACTACAATAAAAAGTGAGAATGTGTCAGATATGCAAGTCTTGTGGGAAACAAGAATTATTTAAAATTCATGATATTCCATTCAATGCCAATGTAATAGTAATCAAAAATACCACAGCAGATCTTCTCCTTGGGAGTAGATTTTTTTATTGGAAAATGATGGAATACTAAATTTCAAAAAGAAAATAATTAAATTAACACATAGGATAAAACTATTTCTATCATAATGGACAAAAATTAGTTAAATTTGCTGAAGAAAAATGAAATTGCACTCGTTCATAATTATCTCATTGGAAACTCTGACCTCGAATTAAAGGCAAATACCACTAAAAGTATAACATTCCACATGGGTGAAATTCCAAATTTTGTTTCCAGAAAATGTGTGATCCTTCCCGCAGATCATTTTAAAAGCTGATCAGGTATTTGAACCATGTTAAGTTGAAAGGAACCAAGCGATAAATTTGGAAGTGCTGAGATTTTAACATATTTCTCACTAGTAACACAGAATAAGCTTCTGAACACATAAATTATTGATAGATTACTCATTTTCAAGTTTGTTTTTTGGTGAAATTTTTAATGTCGTTTGGTTCCTCTTAACTTGACAGTTCACACAGTTCATTTATATTGTCACAAAAATTGAAAATAATGATATGAAAGTAATTTTGAAAAATTATACCCAAATTACACAGCTCATTCACAAACATGAAGTTTCAAGTATCAACGTGGATGATAGCGATATCGAGTTTGAGGAGGGGGTGGAATTCTGACGCCCCACTTTAGAAATTGTGTAACCTGAAGACTGGTATGATTTGTAAGGTAAGGTAAGGTAAGGTATATTTTCGAAAAGTATATAAATAGAATCGTATCAGTAGATCATCGTATTGTTTTTTTAAAAAAAAGGTAAGTTTTTTTTTCAAACACCCTCAACCTGTGCGCCAGCACTCGTCCTATGCAGCGCCATACCAACCTTGATTACTCCAGATCTTGGCAATGACGCGGCACTTCTCTTTAGAAGTTTTTGAATTTTGAGCAGGTCATCATTGTGACCTACAAGAAACTGCTTGTGGTGTGGGAGAAGGACTACAGTAGGTGTTTTGTATTGCGAGGCCTGCTGTGTGTGTCCGCCTCTCTGTAAAAGGGCCCGCCACAATTAATCAAATTTGTGTTTTTTTAAATTTAGTAATTTTTTTAATTTAGTTATTTTGTAAATATAGTTATTTTCAACAAAAAGAATAAATAAATAAATAAAATGAAAAAAATAATTGTAAATAATTTTTCTATGTTTTTATTCATGCATAAAATTTGAAAATATTTGTAAAAAATTAAAACTAACTTCATTTTTTCTTTGTTTAGGAGCGCTGATGAGATTTTCCCGGCTGGTACTTTTGTGGGAAAAATAATGATTCAGAATTATAATAAAGCGACAACACCAGGGATGTCTAGCCAATCGGTTTGGCCAAAGCTAACAGCTATTGGCTAAGTGGGTCTGATTAGCTGACTAATGGCTGGTTAATGGCTAACTAATTTCAAAATTTTTAAAAGTCGAGTGATATATCAAAATAAAGGTCTAGGTCTGTAGATTCTTTTAAATATCATTATTTTGGAAATTTCGCAAATCATAAGGAGAAAATTCGAAAAAATTGTATTCATTTTCAACTTAGAAATATTTTTTACACTATTTCAGTTATCATTTTTTTTTAAAATTCGATTAAAATCCCTAAATTTAATTTTTTTACTTTGGTTTTTTCAAAATTTTGTGGAAAAAACAACTCTAAAATTCATGTTCATCACTTCATCAGGTCAAAATACCTGAATAGGCAATAAACGCTCTTTTCGTAGGTTCGATATAAAAAAAACAACTAAAAAAAGTAATATTTGCCAGATACTTATTGGTACCTACTAAAAATTGAAATCAAATTCACGATAATTGACACAAGAGAAAAAAAAACCACAAAACAAGAAGAACACAACACTTTTTTTTAAATTTCAACTCAAAATTTAAAATTTGAAATATTTCAATGAATTTTAATTTTTTTAATTTTCTCGTTTTCTTCTTTTTTCTCGTAGCAAAAATTGGAAATTTAGCCATTGATTTAGCCGAATTTGATTGGCTAAAGCTAGGTAAGAGCTACTTTTTTTTATTGATGGCTAGCTGAAGGCTAAAGCTAAAACATGAAAATTTGGTTTAGCTAACGGCTAATGGCTATTGGTTAGCTATAGACATCCCTGGATAACACATATCTACCTATTTTTAATTTAATGGCTCAAATCAATCCATAGACAATTTGATACAAACAAAATACCCAGAAAAAGTAATAAATAAGATTGAAGTGAGCAGGGAAGTATCTACGCATCCCTACATAAAATACATAGGTATAGGTTAGAATCATTTTTTTCAGTGTCAGCACAAATTTTTTTCGCATTGAACTTCAAATCAGATGCAGAAAATTGGAATTGAAGGGGCGAATGTTCTATTTAAAAAAAAATCAAGTCGATATCTGGGAAAATTTTGTTTCGATATCTTCAAATAGAACTTTTCATGTACTAAAATCTGATCGGATTGCTCAAAAAAATAAATAACCTATAAATCGCACAATACGATTCGCAACTGCAGAGTATCAGACAAACCGACAATACACATGGCAAACCATCGTATACATACACTTAGTATCCATTTTAAAAAACTTCAATTAATATATCGATTTACAATAAACGCAGAATACCTACATCATTTTGGAACGGTAATAAAAAAGAAAAAGTACCTTAACAAAACGCGACATTTCTAAAAGAGCCATTTTTCCAACAATGACTTCTAATACCGTAATGTTCACTTGTTTTCTATATAAGAGGCTGCGATCAAACTTTCGCATACGTATTCGCCGACCATTTACTCAGTCTGAGGCGAAATTTATCGACACGATTATTTAAATTTACGACGAGCATCGATTGTTATCCCAGACCGAGAAAACACATCGCAGACTCGTAACGGTGGAAAAAACTGACCAAAATGGACGGTAAAAAAAATGAACAGTCACAGAATAAATCGATCGGCTACTTAAAGGGAAAAGGGATTAATAAAGAAGCTTTTCGATGAATCATATTTGTAGGTACTCGCGGGTCGTCGCGTCGTCATCGTTCCATGAGATATTCGGAGAATGTTCTACATTGTTAAGACAGCTTTTTGAGTAAAAAATATTCGCACCCCTTGACTAATTTATCACCTCGTACGTAATTTTGATATTTATTACCTTCGCGGTACCGTACCTACGCGTTACGTACTATATTTCAGCCAAGTGCTGTAAAATCAGCTTGCGTCACGATTGAAAATTATACGAATCACATCGTGATAAAGCAGAAAATAATGAATAATGAATAACAAAGCACAAAAGCCGGTAAGAATATAACGAGGGATTAAACTTCACACTTCATTATTTCCATTATCCATTTCGCTGGTGTCCGTTTGTTTTCGAGTAGTTTATTAAACCACGCAACGGGGTATTAATAATCTTCAACAATGCATAAACTTTTCAGCCAACCAATCTCGTTGAGTGTTTGTAATTAACGTTCGGCGAATTTGTTGCAATTAAGCTGAAAGCGAAATCATTCGCATAGTAGCTGTGTAAAAAGAGGGTGACGAATTTGTCAAGGAATTAAAAAAAGATGTCATTATTATACTCGAAGATTTTCTCTTTTTTCGAAAGCGTTCTCCAAGTAGATGACGCCATCCAGTAGCATGTATACGAAAATCTCGTCCCGAGACAATCTTGAAGGAAGTAAAATTGAAGTGAGTAGGTGAGTAACCCTATATAAAATAGGTGCTCTCTCATTTATTAATCAGTGAAAATTATCGAAAATCACTGAGAAACAGTCAGAATTGCAGCACAAAAGAAAATCAGTGAACAAATTTTCAATGAAAACAAATCAGTGAGAAAAATCACTGGAAAATCAGTGAAAATTCACTGAAAACTTGGTAAAATTTATGAAATCAGCAGAAAAATCAGTAAAAATCTTAAAAATCTTTGAAAAATTGGCAAAAATTTGCTGAAAATCAGTGAATTTTGCTAATTTTTTCCTGTGCTGCAATTCTGACTGTTTATGTGACTTTTCACTAATTTAGAATGAGAGAGTAGATCAAATGCGTCTACCAAATAAGAGATTGAATTTCTCAACTTTTTCGACTTTTCCACCTCTCTCCCCTCAAAAAATGAGAAATAATCGAAAAAGTTGCACATAAAATAGACTGAAATATTTTCCGAAAGCGCACGAGCTTTTAATTCTTCATATGTAAAAACTGATAAAAATTCAATAAGTTCCAGAATTGAGTCATTGATGTAATCAGTGAAAAATTTACTGATTCAATTAGTGAATTTTCATTTTTGAATCAGTAATTTTTTTCATAACTACTGAAATGAATCAGTAAGGTAAATTGTTCAGTAAGTAAGAAAAAAATTACGTATTCAAAAATGAAAAATTTACTAATTAAATCAGTAATTTTTCACTGATTGGCAGTCAAATTTCACAGATTAACAGTGAAATCAGCGGAATTTCACTGCCAATCCAGTGACTCAATTTTGTCGATTTCAATCAGTCAATCTTCAGTTTTTGACTGATTCAAATTATAAGAGAGTTTAATCATACAATTTTAAAAAAATTAAACACGAATCAAATCAATTTTAAAGCTCATTCGGAGACAGTTGCGTATAAGACATCGATTTTTTCAAAAAAAAATCGTAATTTATGGTCTAAATAGACACCAAATAAAAACTCTAACATTTATTTGAGTAATCTCTGAATTTTTTTGAAATTTTGATTGCATTGATTTTTGTCAATTTACAAAGAATTGAAAGGCTAATAAGGTTAATGCGCAATCGGAAGATTACGTACTCAATTTCAATTTTTTTTTCATTGTTTTCTAAAATCGCAACTTTTTTGCGGTAACTATTAAGACTGGAAAATTAAAATTTCAATTTTTCAATCCACCGTGTCAGAACAACTATCTGTTGAAAACATAATTACAGTCTTGGTAAATCGAAACATTTCTTAATATCTCAGAAGTGAAAAGAGATATCAAGACGGTTCAAACGACAATGTGTTCCTGGTGTCGAAGGCATTGAAGATTGATAATCAAACTTTCAGCCCGACCTATGAGATACCCACAAATTAAGAAACCGGGTTGGGTCAAAAAATGGGGGTCCGGGTTTTTTATTGAAATAAAGTCTACGCACTGGGGTGATTAAAATGTGATATGTTTTTTTGAAACCGGTTCAGCGGTTTCGAACCAGTTGTCAATAATATCCAAAAAAGTGAAGATGAGAAAAAAAGTTTGAAACGAAAGTTGTAGAGAAGTAAAAAATGAACATGTTTTGTTTCATCATTTTTTTTCCACCTGGAAATGGAAAGAAGTTGTTGTAGAAAAGGATTGAGTATAATTTTTTGTTTTTCAAGTGCTAACTCTTCTCCATGACAAGATGAAAGAAAAATTACAGAACGTAAAATATCTACAACTTTTATTTCACACATTGTTTCTTTGGCGATTCATGCATTTCTGAGCCGAATTCCAAAATTTGTCAATGTTAACGATTAAGTATATTTGCTTATTAACAAAAAATGCTCGATAATCGCTTATTTTAGTGCTTATTTACACCGTTTGCGCTTATTTGAAAAAAATTGAAAAAATCGAACAAAAAATTCAGAATTTTTATTGTTTGGTCCAAAAAAAAAATCCAAACATCTTTTTAAATTTAGATTTGAGCGTACTCAGAGAAAACCGAAGATCGTACTCCTTTAAAAATTTTAAGTAACACCTTGTGATCGCGTTTTATTTCAAACAATAACGTGATACTTACTACCATTGTTAGGTACTATTGGTAAAATAAACGCCACGCGCTGTTTGATATTTTTCTCATTTAATTAATCCAGTTCCAATATTACAGGTAATTTTATAGGATTTTTTTACTTCGACTGAAAATACCTGTATTTTGATATATGACACGATATACTTTTATAGCGCTTTTATTCGCTTTTTTCGATCTTTTGGCGCTTATGTTCGCTTTTTTTGATCATTTTAACTGCTTTTTACATATAAGCGCTTATATGAGACGCAGCCAGGGATACCCGACCATATGTCGGAAAATTTTTTTTTCGTTTTTTTGACTCTTTAAATAGTACAGACTTGTACCTTTCGAATAGCGCAAACCGCATTAAAAAAGGTTGAGAAATGAATTTTCTATGATTTTTCAAAGTTTACCAAAAAATGATTTTCAAAAATCAAAGTTTTGAGAAAAACGCAAAACAAAATTTGGTACTGTTTTCAATGAATAAAAAGAAAATTATGTTCTGTAAACGACTTTTCTCATCGGAAATGGTTTATTTACGTCCTCTTACATCACTTTAGGTCATTGACCCCTTCCAGAAGTTGCCGGCATCGAAAATCGAAACCATGCCATATGTCGGGAATCATCTTTCTTTAAGAAATAATGACATTTTTGGTACAAAATTTGTTTTTTTAATAATCGTACACCACTGTAGTTCATTAAAACGAACCTGAAATTACGTGCATTGAGAAATTAAATCATAGTGCAAGTCAAACAACTTTACAAACCAAACGGTGAAAATCATGCTTTGAAAATTAGTGTCAACAAATATCCGGATAATCGAAATGAAGAGTTTCAACGGGAAAAAATTGAATTTTCGATTTCGATAATCGATTTTTCAATTTCGATTTTTCGATTTCGATAATCGATTCTTCAATTTCGATTTTTCGTTTTAAATTTTAACATATTTTTATAAAATTCCGACATATGGTATGGTTTCAATTTCTCAGAGGCCTTCAGCAAAATTCGTTTTTTAACCAAGAAGATGACACTTTTGGGACCTGAACCTATTCTCATATGAAAGTAGAGGGTTCATAGTATACAAATTGATAAAAAAAAAAATTCCCATATTTTTGGTCATTTTTTCTTAATTTGCGTTTTTCTCGAAATTTACTTTTCCGACATATGGTCGGGTATCCCTGGCTGCGTCTCATATCTCGTTTTTTAACGCTTAAAACTCCTTGCCTTACATTGTATTACAGTCTGGATTATACCTACTTTCAAAATTGAAGGGGCTAAGCAAACATACTCAGAAACTAAAAATTTTGAAAAAATTGAAATCGAACAAATAAATAACATAGGTACATAACATGATCTAAAAATTGAACAAATTTTATCTCCGTAATTGTTTTCTCTAATGTAAAAATTGAAGAAGTTTAGTAATATTTGAAGTAAAGGATATATAAAAATTCAAGGAACCTTGATTAATGTTCACTTATTTCAAATAATACGACCGGTCAACCAACCTCTCTTCATTTTGATATTAGATGAAAAAATCATGGAAAAAACTTTTGTTCAGTTTTCAAAATACTAAAATTTGTACGATTCAATTTATATTTTGAAATTTTTTATTTCAACATAAGTACGTTTGTAGTTCCTCTATTTTCATGTTGAGCAAAATTATAAGTTTAGATCTGTCAAGAACTTCAGATATTCACATGACGACTTTCAATTTTCAAAGTCTATAAAAATTAATGGATTAAATTTTTCTGGACAATGATGATTTTCATCTCTGCACTCCTTTCAATACCATACCTACATTACATTTCAAGTTTACTATCGTATTAGGGATTAGGGATATTCCTACCAATAGAAAATTTTCAAACCTAATTTACTGTATTTTTAAATCGTAAAAAAACTGATAAGGTGACGAATTCGACTCCTAAATAATGAAAGGGTTAAATAAAAACGCTGCAACAGTACAGCTAGCTCGACCCGATGGTTCATTGGCGAGTCACTATTTCCAACGAGGTCAGAAATTTCGTACAGATGGCGTTGGAAAACAATTCAGCTACAAGAATACTTGATCGGTGCTGCTTTCGTTTGGTTGTAATGAAGTTTTTCATCGCGAATACGAAAAATTCATCGCAGAACAATTTTTTCAAAATGTTGGAATATTTCACTTATAACTAGCGATTATGAAAGAATTTTTTTGTAAAAATATATCGTCAGAAGAGAGAGGAGAAATAATTTTGAAAAATTTAGAGGATCTGTTAAGTGTTAAGTATTGGTTTCTTTCTTTATGGTTTTCTGTGATTTTGTCAACTTATTTTTAGTAATTTTAGAGGACAGCCAAATAGAAAAACGCCAATTAGAAATGCAAAATGTCAAACCTTGATCTGCTTTGGAGATCGAACGCTAATTCGAAATACGAAATTCCGATCTTCCCGAAGCAAACAATTACCTTAGCGGAGAAAATGTTCGGCAGAATAAGCGAGTCAGCCTTCAAAATTTCAATCATGTGAAGAACCGACCTGGAGTTAAAAGTACGTTAAGAAACTATGAAAAATATGGTAAGATGAATGAATATTTTTCAAGGATCCAATCCGAGTAAAAATTGTATGATTGTATTCTTCAAAGGTTCCCTCGAGTTTCGATGTAAAATTTTCATTGTTGTATCAGCTAACAAAGGAGGTCACAGAATGGTCCTATCGAAATTTGAATGAAAGGTAATCCAACTTGTCACCCGCGACGCAATATCAAAGTGCCAGATTACTAGTGCTCGTTTTGAAAAAAAGTCAAGCCCTATGAGATAAAAATTTCAATTTTCCATGTGTTGTAAATGGAGGGTTTTTTTTCCAGAAAATCGTCACTAGATGTGACCAATTGATAGTTCATGTCGAAAGAAACAAAAAATACATCAGACACGTTTTGCCTAACTTGTATTCTGAAGGAGTAATCAAAGTAAACAAAATTATACCTAAAACTTACAATATTTTATAAAATTTAATGATATACCACCCAGCTCCTGCAATACTCGAGTTAGGCAAGAACTGCATATCATATTTTTTGTTTCTCTCGACACGAACATTGAATTAAATTAGTCACATCGAATGATGATTTCCTATGAAATAATTTTTCCTCCGTTTAAAACAAATATAAAAATTCGTGTAAAATAGTAATTTTGATCGGATAGACCTAGACCATTTTTTAAAACAGGCACCTGGCGGTCTGGCATTTTGATATTTACGTCGCATCGCGGGCGACAAATTGATCTACCTTTTACTCATATCTCGAGGGGGCAGATTTGTGACCTCCCACAATACAACTCAAACTTGTGCGTGGATCATCATTTTCAAATACATTTTCCAACAGTATAAGGTATACAAACAATAATTTTGATCAAGATTCCAAATCTGAATAGAATTCTGAATTAAATTTGTTTTTTCTTACCCTGAAAAATAGTTATGATCTTACTACGGTCTTATTCGGATTCGAACAATTTATCGTATTCGAAATCAGGATTATTTCATTTTTGCTTTTGCCCTAGGAAAATTTTTCATATCTAATCTTACTAAGAAAATGCCATACTGACAGAAATGTGTTCGCATGTGTAATTCGGCTTCTTCAAAGGAAAAATCTTTGTGATTCCTGAATTTTAATTCGAGTAGAAGAACCAAAAAACATAAATATAAAGCAAAATGCTTTTTTGTTCAACAATATTCAATTTTCATTTTTTTTCTTTATTATTCAAATAATTTTTTTTTAACGATATTTCATTTCATTTTTTTGTTTAAAAATTTAATTTCAACGTAAACTTTTCTCTTTTTTTAAAAATACAA
Source organism: Pseudococcus viburni (assembly GCA_033439095.1). Classification (NCBI taxonomy): domain Eukaryota; kingdom Metazoa; phylum Arthropoda; class Insecta; order Hemiptera; family Pseudococcidae; genus Pseudococcus; species Pseudococcus viburni. Next base: position 343,292 of record JAVBJF010000059.1, read on the forward strand.
ACATAGTTTCATTGGGAAATTTTTTACGTTTTATTGGTTCCGTAATACCAATGACGTCGGAAAGTGGGGTACAAGGGCTACATTGTACCCCCCACCCTGACGGGGTACAAAGTACCATTTGCTCCCCCTCCTTCCCAAAAATAACATCAGATAGGCATTTTTAAAGCATCAAAACGTGGGGAAAAAATGTTGTTTTGGGCATTAAAAACTCGAAATTTTTCAGGCACAGACAGGGTTAAGAATTTTTTCCTTCTCGATTTTCTACGTTGCACTATTGTGGGGATTTTATCGGCCATTCAGAGGCTAATAATTTACCAATGTAACTACGAGGGAATTTTTCTATGTACGAAATCGATACCTGCTGCTGGTAGAGTATAAATAAAATAAATGTTTATTCGTCTGCATTGAGAAAATAAAGCAAGAGAGACCGATTGATTGATCCTGGTCGAGTTTTCCACTATCAGCCCGCGATATATCAATATTTGCTCGACATGGAAACAGAGATAATGAAAAAGACGATAGCATTTGTCGCGTAGAACAAAGATTTCTCCAAAGGCGATGTTTAGTTTACTTAGAAATACACGAAAAGGATGGCCAGTATGGAAAAACATTCTACTCGTCGTTATTATCATTATTACAATACGAATCGAGATTTTCCCAACGAAATCGATAATACGATGTGGATGCTGAGATTGTGTATACGATATTATCTACATAGAGAGAAGAAGTGTCAACATGGCGTGAAAACTCGGCGCTTGACACGTTTTTAAACAAAACCCATCTACTTACAAATAGGTCTCGCTGAATGGTTGACAGTGTGTGCTTGGAAATTGGCGGGCATTGTTTTTATAAATATGCGGCAAAAATATCACACACGTATGGAATTAATTTACTAAATACCCGACGAGATGGCGTGTTCAAAAGGTGTTGGTGGTTTTGACACTTTTGAATTGGTCATAGTTTTACATACGTGATTGGTCGTTGCATCGATATGGTACTTGGAATTTTCAGAATTGAATATCGTCCGTTTTTCTTTTTTGAATAGAGGGGTCGATTTCGGCGCGGCAATGATGATTGTGTTACCACAAAACTTTATTTTTAGTTGTATGCGAGATCAATGGTCTGCGACTGCGAGTGTGAATGAAAAGGGTTAATTAAGTGTACGTTTTTAACCATAATTGTCTGTGATGTGGATTTCAGGCAGGGTAATTGATCACGCTGACTAATGCTGGAAAAATGATAATGAAATAGGTCGTAGGTGCTAGGTACTATATGGAAATTCAATGACGATTTAAATTTGGTGTTGTAGGTTCTGTAGATGTGGAGGAATTTTTATGTGTTTTGGGATTCTGTGAATTTGGAAGATTGCATCGAAATTTATCTAACTTTTTAATTAAGTAATTTATAAACATTTCTGAAAAATTACATGAATTTGCCCTTCCTTCATTCGAATGTTAAATATACAAATAAAAATCACCTAATCTACGGATGAGAGATCTGATAGGATTTCAAAGCTTGGGTTACACTTTAAATCATGTATTTACCAAATTTTTCTTATTCTTTTCATCTCTAGATTGATTTTTAGTAATTGCAAACTTCTTTTTTAACCTCTTCCAACTTATTATCAGGGATCCGGAGGGAGGGGGTCTAGACCCTCCGGCTCCAACTCCAGGACTTTTAAAAAAGTGCCTCCGACTCTGGCTCCGGCTCCGAGATTTTTAATTCAAGTGCCTCCAGCTCCGGAAAAATCACCCGGAGGGTGGTGGCTCCTCCTTCCTCACTCCGGTTCCTTGATTTGTCGGACGTTATTAATACATTATGTATTAATAACGCGTCATGCCACCTACAAAATTGACACAAAAAATCCAAAGTAGGGGCCTCTGGAGCAGGGAGCCGGAGGGGAGGGTCTGATTTTGTACCTCCGACTCCGGCTTTGGCTCCGGGAATTTTAAAAAAGTGCCTCCGGCTCCGGCTCTCAAATTTTTTATCGAAGTGCCTCCGACTCTGGCTCCGGTTCCGAAAAAATCACTCAGAGAGGAGACCTCCTCACTCCGCCACCACCTGCGGATCCCTGCTTTTTATTAAGGCGATCAACGAAAATTTTGGTTGAAATATTTATTGAAGAGAATGAAATTTCTATCAAATGTAACATTTATTTTTGTATTTGATTTTATTGTTTGTTGGTTAACAGGGAAAGAATGTAAATTTTTTAAAAATATTTTCAGTTTTTTGAAAGTTACAGGGGTAAACTTATTTCAAATTATAGGAACACTATATCGTCGAAAAGAGCTTAAAAAATGTTTTTTATTCATTGGAAGTACTAAGTTGGAAATCATAGTTTTTGAAATACGTAGGTAGTCTAGGTACCATATGTAGGTATTTCATTGAGAGAAATGTGTGGTATATAAATTGTGGAAAAACTTATCCAGTCCGAGTTTATGATGCTTTTTACCACAGTTGTGATTAAAACTTAAAAAAGTACCACAGTTGTGGTGAAAAGCATCATAAACTCGGACTGGATAAGTTTTTCCACAATTTGTGGTCAATATCGCCACACTTTTTTTTCTCAGCGTTGATTCAATACTTTACACTGCTGTTACCTTATAATTTCAAAAACAATAATTTTGCCAATTTGGTGCTTCCAATGAACAAAAAATGTAAGATTTATTATGCTCTTTCTAAAGACATGAGGCTTTTTATAAATCAAAATGATTTTCCTTCTGTAATTTTAAATACGCTGATGACATAACAAAATTTCTTCACGTGTTTTCCGTGCTTACCAGTGTGCAATAAAGTAAAACACAAAAGTAAATATATCATCTGATAGAAAATTTTATTCTCTTTAACAATTCTTTCAACCAAACTTTCATTTTTCCCCTCAGAAAAAAGTTATAACTAAAAAAAGTGTCTACCGCCATTATGACGTGGGTTCTTATATGCATCACTATAGTGTTTGTCTTGATAATGTTATCCCTCAGTGAGTTGAACTAGCGGTAAGTCCAGTAAAGACAGACGAAGAATAATCAATTTAATTAGATTTTTTCAATTTCTCGGTTTTGTTGCAAGTAATAATCAAATCAGATTAAATAGGTAACTCTCCAACCCTGGAATCCAGTTCAGATAAGGATCCTGATTTTGAAATTAAAACTGATGATGGCTCAGATATGGACGAAGACCTGTATAGCGAAGATGGCCCTAAATGGCTGTTTTGTGGATGGAGCCAAAGCAAAGATCGACATGACCAGAAATAATAGCTAATAAGTAAGTAACTATGTGGTTAACTCATACTTTTTTATTACTGATGTTTAATTTTTTTCGGTTTGTAGCAACTGCAAAATATGTCAAGAAAAATTGACCTGAGAAACATACCAAGGAGGCAAATTATATTTCAAATGTGAAATAGATGCATGTAGTCTATATTTTTCTGTTGGAACAACACAACGATACCGTGTGCATGTACAAACAAAACATATCACACAGGAAAATATCAACCTGGCATTGCCAGAACAAAAAGCTGCGGATCTGATGGTGTACATATTTTATATTATATTGTACAAGTAATTAAAAATTCTAATTTCAAACTTTTTTCAAGAAAATAATCTTATAATTTTATTGTTAATTATTTATTTATTCATTTTCGATTTATATTATGGAAATAAAAATTAGGTAATTAATAATTAAAAATATTAATGATTTTTTTTTGTATCAAGATTAAATAAATTTTTTTGATTTTTTTTTAAATTATCCAAATAATAAGAATTATTATTTTATTTTAATTTAATATAAAAGCAACACCCTTTTTCTGCTCCTTATGTGATGAAGATAGCCAGCTGATAAGGGTTTTTACCAGCAACTTCTACATAGAGCATCACCTAAAATTAAAGCACCATAAAGATAAGAGGGTCAAGATCTGTAAATGTGCAAGACTATTAGCCACTGAAGATGAGCTGAGAGTGCATCAAAGCAGTTGTAATGATGAACAAGGTGACATCGATGACCAGGTATTTTTTAAACATTCAGATGTTTTTTTCAATGGTGTAATTTATTTACTCATTCTTTGATTTTTCTCAGTTGATGGATGATTCATCATAATTCACTTATGTAGAACTTTTTGGGAAGATGGGTTACCAGTGTAGCCACCCAACCATGAAAAGAAAAAAAAATTTAAATCACCTAGCCTAATTATCGCTGTATTTCTTCATGCAAAAGATAAACCTGATGGGAGGATTAAAGTGCTCTTTAAAATATTTAAAAGTGTTTATTTCATGATTTGAAGAGGCAAATTCTATTTCAAATGCGAAATAGATACATACCTACAGGCTACATTTTTCTGTTTGAACAACACAACGATACCGCGTGCATGTAAGAACAAAACATTATCACACAGGAAAATATTGACCTTGCATTGCCAGAACAAAAAGCTGTGGATCTGATGGAGTACTTATTTTATATTATATTGTACAAGTACTTAAAAATTCTAATTTTGAACTTTTTTCCAGAAATACTCTTATAATTTTATTATTAATTTTTTTTTTTGATTTATTTTATAGAAAAAAATTAATTAATAATTAAAAATATTAAATGATTTCTTTTCTTTTTGTATAAGGATTAAATAAAATTTTTTGATTTATTTTAAATTATCCAAATAATAAGAATTATTATTTTATTTTAATTTAATATAAAAGCAACACCCTTTTTCTGCTCCTTATGTGATGAAGATAACCAGCTGATAAGGGTTTTTACCAGCAACTTCTACATAGAGCATCACCTAAAATTAAAGCACCATAAAGATAAGAGGGCCAAGATCTGTAAATGTGCAAAACTATTAGCCACTGAAGATGAGCTGAGAGTGCATCAAAGCAGTTGTAATGATGAACAAGGTGACATCGATGACCAGGTATTTTTTTAAACATTCAGATTGTTTTTTTCAATGGTGTAATTTATTTACTCATTCTTGATTTTTCTCAGTTGATGGATGATTCATCATAATTCACTTATGTAGAACTTTTTGGGAAGATACGTTACCAGTGTAGCCACCCAACGATTAAAAAAAAAATTCATATCACTTAGCCGAATTATTGCTGTTTCTTTGAACCTGATGGGAGGATTAAAGCGCTCTTTAAAATAGGTATTTAAAAGAGTTTATTTCATGATTTGAATTATATGTAGACTAGATCATAATTTTTCCCAAGCATTAGGTTCCGTTCAATTTTTTTCAGGGTTGGAAAACCAAAAATGGATACACTGTTCTCAAATGCTTTGGATGGGCACAAGAAATATGCGATCCGGCATTGGATGATTACTTGAATAGAAATATGTACATCTGTATGCATTGCTCAAATGACGAATAAGGCAATTATGAACATTGAATACATTTTTTAGACATTTTTTTAGACATTTTTTTCTAGGTGGCCAAAATTAGGGCACCTCATTTTTTTGGGTGGTCGAGATCAGGGCTCCAATTTTTCAAAACTGAATTTCGAGCAGTTCGAGTTGCTTTGGGAAAAATTTAAAAAAATATAAGGAATCATTGGCGGGCTTTAAAACTTTGGGAAGGGTTAGAGGAAGGGTCAATGTATGTATCTTTAAAGCCATTTTTCGACATTTCTAACTCAAATCCTCTTTGGTTGGTGGTAGTTTGAAAAAAAGTGGTCTAAATTAGGGCACCTTATCCTTAATAAATTGAAACTTTATTTCACACACAATAAAAATCACGATTTTTCATTTTTTTCTTAAAATACATAGAGAAAGAACTGGGGGTAAAATCATTTTTCGGTCCTCAACGTCCCCCAAATGGGATGCGTTAAAAATGTTTTCGCTGTAAACAATCTGTGGCTCAACAGCTATTTTTTGGAGCGAATTTCAGGAAAATTGGTTCACTAAGCGAACTAGAAAAAACGCCAATTTCATTTATAATACAGAATGATGATGATGGGTTTTAAAAATTTCCTCGATTGCATCGAATATTGAAAAAGTTTCTCATGTCAAAAACGTGGATAGTTTTTAGGCCGTTTAAAATATTTCATTATCGGCAATTAGTAGGGTAAAAATTTACCCCGGGAAGGTGGTCCAAACTGTCGCCCGCGACATGAATATCAAAATGTCAGATTGCTAGGTACCCATTTTCAAAAAAAAAGGAATCTGCCTTTGCAATCAAAATTTCCATTTTACATGAATTTTTACATGTGTTTTAAATGGAGAAAATTTCATTCTAGAAAATTAAGTATACTTAAATATAATATGAAATTTAAAAACTCATTTATTCTAATTTATTAGTTTTTAAAATTTATTTAGAAGAAATAAATTCATTATTTTTTTGTTAAATTGAATGAATAATTTATTAATTTTTAATAAAATTCAATTTTAATATTGCTTTAGTAATCATTCTGTTAAAATTCTAAATGATTTATCTTTACTTTTAAAAATTTATCATTTGATATGATCAATCGATAGTTCTTGTCAAAAGAAACAAAAAATGTATTAAGTATACGCTTTTTGCCTAACTTGTATTCTGAAGGAGTAATAAAAACGAACCAAAATTAGAAATTTTACATTATTTTATAATTATTTATAAGATTTAATATACATATACAGCCCCTTCGATACTTGAGTTAGACAAGAAGTGTATATTTTTTGTTTCTCTCGGCATGAACTATCAACTGGGTTAATTAATGCTGCGTTAGCAGCCATTCGCACCACGCTGCAGGTAGCGTAATTGGAGATCCCTTCAGCGGGGAGAGATTTTCAAAGCTTGGCCCTCGGAAGGCCAAGCTTTGAAAATCTCTATCCGATGTAATTTGGGGGGAGGGGAGTACGTTTGATATTTTATATACAGGGTGTCCCGTCTCAATATGGACACCCTTCAACCAGTAGTAGTGCAACACATACTGAGTCGATGTAAGTAAGTTTGCCTACCATTGGGATTGAAGGGGCAGAGTTATGCACATCGAAAATTTTTTCTTTTTGAATTTTGCTTGGCATTTTCAACCGTGCGCTATTCAACAACCAAGATAGGTAGGAGGTGCGCTTTGCGGCAACGTGTAGCCCACTTTCTCTAGAATTTTTCTATGCGATTGATAATTTTTGTAGGTGAACTAGGGTGGGTGTACCGCACCAAATATTTGAAAAAATCGTGTCAAAAAGTTGATGATTTAAAAAAAATTTGGTAATTACTAAAAAAGTTTCCCTCTTCTACTACCATTATTAGTAGTGTTTCTGGAAGAAAAAACTTCGACATTTCCAATGGCGCTAACCCCACTCTTCTGTCATGCTCCAATCAAAAGTTACAAGCGTCTAATTTGAATAAAAACACAAGAAAAACTTCATTTTTTTGATTTTTCAAATTTCAAAAATTTATATCTTTGTGACAAAATGAGATAGGCTGATAGGGTTTGCAGCATTGAACTAACCAAGTATTACACCGCACAAAATATTAATAGGATTTTCAAATTTTACATTAAAAAAAAAATTTATCAGAAAAAAATTGGAAAAATTTTGGCAAAATTTTTTTTATTTGTAAAATTGAAAAATATCATTCCTACAATGTGTAGTGTGCTGCTTGGTTAGTTCAATGCTGCAAACCCCATCAGCCTATCTCATTTTGTTACAAAAATATAAATTTTTGAAATTTGAAAAATCAAAAAAATGAAGTTTTTCTTGTGTTTTTATTCAAATTAGACGCTTGTAACTTTTGATTGGAGCATGACAGAAGAGTGGGGTTAGCGCCATTGGAAATATCGAAGTTTTTTCTTCCAGAAACACTACTAATAATGGTAGTAGAAGAGGGAAACTTTTTTAGTAATTACCAAATTTTTTTTAAATCATCAACTTTTTGACACGATTTTTTCAAATATTTGGTGCGGTACACCCACCCTAGTTCACCTACAAAAATTATCAATCGCATAGAAAAATTCTAGAGAAAGTGGGCTACACGTTGCCGCAAAGCGCAACCTCCTACCTATCTTGGTTGTTGAATAGCGCACGGTTAAAAATGCCAAGCAAAATTCAAAAAGAAAAAATTTTCGATGTGCATAACTCTGCCCCTTCAATCCCAATGGTAGGCAAACCTACTTACATCGACTCAGTATGTGTTGCACTACTACTGGTTGAAGGGTGTCCATATTGAGACGGGACACCCTGTATAATTTTATTTTCTTGTAATACTGTGATTATATTAAATTAGAATAATCGCGATCATTTTTTTAGTGTTATTTTTTCGATGAATTTTCGGAATATCCTATCGTTTTTCCGAGATTCATATCTGTGAATACGTAGTATCGCAAATTTAAAAAATAAATTCATATTAATCGATGAATGAGTAATACAAACTTGAATACCACAATGACCTCTCCGAGGAGGCTGTAATTTTTTTTTAATAAGTCTGATGAAAAAAACCCTCGAAATATGTACTAAGGTCCTCCCCGAGGAGACCATTAAATATACCCTGGCCACCGATTTCAGTTAAGAGCTGACCTGTGGTCATATCAAATGGTGATTTTCTAAAATAAATTTCCTCCATTGTAAACATTTGTAGAAATCCATATAAAATTGAAATCTTGATCGCATATAGGCTAAGACAATTTTTCAAAGACAAGAGGCTACCAGCGACAAGGCATTGATATTCGCATCGCAGGCGACAAGTTAGACTACCTTTCATTCAAATTTCGAGAAGGCAGTTCTGTGACCTCCCTTCTTTAGATACTTTGTTTAAAAACCAATACATTTATCGATATCTTCTCGTGAAATATAGTCCACATACATACGTTGAATTACCCTTCCAATCAGATAAGAAAACACGAACTTACAAGACAAGTTCAAGTAGAAAAAAAAGAGAGAAAGAAAGATACGTGGAGAGAAAAAAAGAGAAAATCTCAACTCCATGTCGCTAACGATTCTTTAAAAAACGGTAGCTAAATTGTAACAAAAGGTGACACAAAGGAGTATTTGTGGGAAATATATAAAAGCGCAGTAGGTTGTCGTAGGTAAAAGGGTAAATAAGAATAGAAAATGTGCGTGTGCGGCCTTTAGATAAGATACATTAAGATGGAAAACTGCGTTTTAGCGCTATCTTTTATGAGAGCTTTTATAAACTAAATGACTTTATTTGTAGTATATTGTCTAACTAAGGAAACAATATAAGACCACGGTGTCGCTGGAAAGCTTTTTAAGCGAGCTCGTGTAGTTGTGCCACCCTTTCGGGATCTTTCGATGGTGTAAATGGTTCGATTACGTTGTGTTTGCTCGAAACGATTCACGGTATAGGTGTATACTCGAATTACGAACGAATTGAGGAGGAAAATAGATGAGACGAACAAATTGGAATTTTTCTGTTTCTATGGCCATGAATTCGCCGAAAAAAAGTTCAAGTTCAGTTCCTCACGTTGGTCGTTCACGAACACGTTCCCTGACAAGTGATCAGTGATTAAGTTCGTGAATTTCGTTCATAGGAGCTTTACAGTTTTTCGCTAATATCTTTGCTATACAGAAGCAGTTCACGAAAATTTTCATAAGATAATTTTTTGAACACTCAAAATAATAAAAAATAAATTTTATTAAACGTAATAATAAAAAGGCACCATTCACAAAACTAGTAAAATTTATTCAAAAAATAATAATATTTATCGCAAAATAATAATATTTATCGCAAAATTGACAAACTTTATTTTCTATACAATAAACTTTACCAAATTTCGTGATAAATTTTATTATTTTTTTTGATAAAAATCGCTAATTTTGCAAATGGTGCCCCGTTATTATTTTTTTTGGATAAACTTTATTTTTTTTTGATAAAATTTATTATTTTTGGATAAAATTTATTTTTTTTGAATAAAATTTATTATTTTTGGATAAAATTTATTTGTTTTGGGATAAAATTTATTTTTTTTGAATAAAATTTATTATTTTTTGAATAAAATTTATTATTTTTTTCAACACTTTCTATTCATTTTTCATTCTCCATTTTTCTCAGTGAAGAGAATTAAATTATCATCCAAAGGTGCACTTACTTCGGGATTTTACCTCATAATAAATGTGATAACGAGGAAATCGCATGAAAAATTTCTTGTTGGACTCAGATTATCACAAATTACAGATGAATTTTTTTTTACCTATAGAAAATTGGAAATAGCATGAAAAATGCTACATTTCGTTCTCACTGGAAGTACAACGCTAGCTACTATCGTTTTTGAAATAACTTTTTTCGAAAGTTCAAATTCAATTCATTTCAAAAACTACAATGACTGGCTCAGAACTTCCAGCGAACGAAATGTAGCATTTTTCATACTCTTTTTAACGATAGGTATAGTAAAGTTGACCTTTTTTATATATATTTTTTTAATTTTAAAAACTCCACCCTCTTAAAATGGTTATTGTAACTAAAAAAAAATCCAAAAAATCTCTCCCAAAAAATAATACTTAATGGTGGCTCAAGAGACGTGAAGTTGTTGTGAACATGATGTAAAAATCAGGCTAGAATTTTTTCAGGGTTAAATCCTAAATTGACTGGACTACTGGCTAATTTTCATGTTTTATAAAATCTGACAAATTGTAGAATTCTTGGAGTCGATTTTTTAGATCCTTCACTCCCTCTCAATTACGTCGATTACAGAAACAATTCTAATTCGACAGCAATTTTTTTAAATATCGAAAGAAAAGAAATTTTCTGGAAGAAAGACTGTTTTAAAATGCTCTTGAAATCTCCATAGGCAGAAAAAAATGAACAAAAATTATGATAATGTTTTTATCAAGTCTCGTTTTTCATACGTAGATCGTAGATTTGCCTAATTTTTATAAAATGCAACGCTCCCTTATTTTCCGGTGATACAAGCGATAAAATTGATTTTTAGAAACAAAAACATTACTTTTTTCAAAGTTTTATGTACCTAAAACTCACTGAATGATTTTTAACCCAATTCCTTGAAATTAATTAATTTGTTCGAGCGCTCCGAAATTATGGAAAAAAATCGTGAAATTCATTATTTTTTTGTTTACATTAACCAAAGGTGCGTTCTCACCAAATGCCAATGGTGTAAAATGCTCATTTTTTCATAGTAAAAATAAGTGGTTTGACCACCCGGAGTTGTACTATACATATGTACCCGTTCCTGTGCCTGAAATGTCCTCAAATTAGGTTCTACAGCGAAGAAGCGCGAAGGACGGATCACATTAACCCTTGTTAGTGGAAAGGCACCCTGAGACTTTCTGAAAATTATGAAATTCAAATCTTTTTTTCATAATTTTTGGAGCGCTCGAACGAACGTAATATTTTCTCATTTCCTTTTTCTTTGGGTTGAAAAAAATGATTATTCAAGTTTATACGATTTTTCAATTTCTTTCATGTTTTTTGTTTATATTATTTATAAAGAGCTTTTGGAAATTTTTGGGCAAGATTGTCAACTTTTTTACAATTTCTCAGTGTACATATTTTGAAAATTTGTTCGGCTTCCTCCACTCGGTAGACAGCTAAACACTTTCCTACAAAGTGAAAAATTATGGAAACGTGGATGGATGTTTAAAATTTTTCAAATGATCTCGATCTAGATCTAATTTATTTAATTATACACCAGGATTTAAGAATGTATTCGCTTGGGTGAGACTTCTTAAATAACCTTACTTCTTTTGTTTTTTAGTCTTTCGGAATTAGAAGATTGTTATTCCTGAAACCTTCTTTATTAAGAACAAAAATTTAACAGAATTTCCATTGAAAGTATACTCTACTTATTGAAGTGATCAAAATATCGTGTACACACGTCTTACAGAGATTAAGCCTAGAACACCCGTCACATCGAAAAAAACATTATTGGTATACCCAAAATGGTAATGGATTTAAAAAATTTGGCAAAAGCCATTCCAGGTGAAATTTTCACTATACGTAATGTCCAGTTTAGTTGTGATTCAAAATTTTGACGATTTTTCGCCTATATACCTACTTACTGGAGGTTAAGTAACGTTATTTTTTCAAGAAAAAAAAAGAAAAAACGATTTTCTTCATAATAACAGAAAAGGGGTTAAAATTTGTAAAAATCTTCAAAGGGATCATTTGAAATTTGCTTCCTTTTTGCTGTTTTTTCAAGGAACATTTATTATTTTCAATTTTAAAAATGTTTTTTTGTTTTTAAATTCATAATTTTTTGTTTCCGTTTTTTTTTTAAATACATGACAAGATGCTCCTTTCTCTGCCTTATCCCTCCTTAGTTATCCAAGTGTTGAATTATACCAGTTAATAGGCGATTTTTTACAGAGAGTCACAGTACTCACTAACAATGTAATTCGTTTCTGATTATCTACTAATTCATGCTGTGTTGTTATAGGGCTGGGCTAATGGACCATGTAGTCCGAACCCATTAAAAAAAAAAAAAAAATGAAAAAAAAAAAGGTGAAAAAAAAAGATTATAAAGTGCCAATAAATCTTTGGATCAGCATTATAAGATGCAAGGCTTACTCATCCTGAAGTGAAAGTGTTTCAGATAAAATAGAGAATATATTTCATTACATGAATGAGTTATTATTCATAAAATGGTATAGGTACGAGGATTTAGAACTAGGCCAAAAAATGGCGCAATACAACGGTTCGAATTATATCAACTAGATTCAGCCAAATGTAGGTAATGAGAGAAGTTGAAAACCTGCCCTTAAGACGAGATTCAAGTCGATCGGAAACACTTCATCCTCGCATCAAAATAACTCGTTTCTGAATGTAAACGGAGTATTAGGATAGAGTCACCTCAAACTTAATACATATGCCAATTCTTATAATTTTTCACCAGGGATTCCCAAGGAGAAATTAAATTGAAATTTTCACAATTTTTTTCAGTATTCAAAAAAAAAATTAACGAAACATCGAGTCTTCAACAATAAAACACAGAGGTGCGGTGAGGGCATATTTTTGATGAGTAACTCATCGTTGAAAATTTTGGGGGCCTTATTAAATTGCCAAGAATAAAACTTTAATTGAAAAATAGATACAAATTTCAATTTTAAAGAAGAAAAAATAAAAATACGAGTATAACTTGATAAAATTTCATTTAAAAAAAAAACCTATAATAAGGCACCCCCCCCCCCCCCCATAATAAGATCGGACCCCCCGAATAAGTTTTTCAAAAAAATTCGCCCTCGCTTCGCTCGGGCCAACTCATCATATCACATCAGTATACGTGCAATTATTTGGTTCTTCCCCTGAACTTTTTTTTCTCAATTTTGGGTTCAGTCCACAAAGTATACCAACTCACGTCATCCCACCTCCCCATGAAGAAGAAAATATCTTGTTCAATGCTCAATGAAGAATACATAGCAATTTTTTGCAGTTTTAATATGATTTGTTATAAAAATTCTCGCCCTCGCTTCGCTCGGGCAATATTCATTCATTCATTCATTCATTCATTCATTCATTCATTTTTAAACTGACACCCATTTTTGCACCCCCACCCCTTTTTTTATAAACATGCTAAAGCTTGAAAAAATTAGTATATTGGTGAAAGTAGGGGGGGCGTTCTTGGAGAATTTGGGGGGGAGGCATTCATCGTTGACTCAGGAGGGGTCACCGCGCCCCTGATAAAATACAACCAATTTCATTTCATCAACTTTGTCCCCAAAAAACTACCTACCCAGTCAAATCCAAGCATTGGTTTGCATTCGAATATATTTTTTCAGCTTCAGCAATAATACACCTGATTCTTTCAAACATCAGGAACACAAATGATCCTCGTCTCTTCTCCAAGCAAATTTTAAAAATTATGCATCTCAACATCTCCCTCTCATTTTTTTGACCTCGTACTCGATCTTTCGCCTCATATTTGCAACTCTTCAGATTTCAAAAGCAACCTTAGCAAGAGAGCTTTCAAAACCTGACTCCAAATCTCGTAAATTTTATCTCCAAAACAACCACGTACCATAAAACTACCCCCAAACAGTTGAAAATTCCTCAGCTCAAAATACTGGTGTGATGATGATTACCTTGTTCGTAAACCACGATCAGGCATCATTATCATCTTTTTACCAAAAACCCATCACAACTTGATCAAACAGATCGCTAACCATAGGCAAAAGCCTTTAAATACGAATTCTTCGCATGTACACAATGCATACGCATGATACTCTACGCATATACGTATGAAAATCTCGATGCAACTCTAAAACAATCGCCCACTTGTTGCATCGGCATCGCCAGCTTCTCCCGCTATGCTTCGATACCACCAACGGACCAATGTTTCTCAAGCTTTTTAATCGATAGCGAGGCGGAGCGGCTTTTCATTGGTTTAATACCGCGAACGCCACCAACATGTGCTATGTATTTCTACTGATAACACCTCAAAAAAATTACTAACCCGAGACTGAGGCATTTGACTACTATCAGCTGATTTTTTGACTCTAATTCCTACGGTACTGTGGTGCGTTTTCGTGATTTGATGCATATTCGCGAGTTATTGTTTGCGAAGTGTTACTCATATTTTTTTAAAACACGTGTTGATGAATTTTTTCTACGTGACGTAAAAATGATTTAATCGTAACGCGTTTCAAATTGAGATAAACCTAGATAGGAAAAGTTTTGCAAATATGAGTGCGAATAAGTTAATTATACCAGGCGTTAATAACGAAGGCCATATAAAAAGACCAATGAACGCTTTTATGGTTTGGTCGCGAGGTCAAAGACGTAAAATGGCTCAGGAGAACCCCAAGATGCACAATTCGGAAATTTCAAAAAGGCTGGGAGCCGAGTGGAAATTATTGACAGAGATGGAGAAGAGACCTTTTATCGACGAAGCTAAAAGATTAAGGTAATATATTATGCGATGCTGGATAATATTAAGTATTTTGTAAAGTAATTCAATTTGAAGAAAAAATGATGAAATGGAAAAAGGTTTCTTGTAACCCACCTCAGTGAAGAATACGTGTCCACTCTCTGCAATGGATTTATTGCAGTTTTTGTTTTAATGACACGAGAAGTGGGATTCGTAATAATTCAACTCTTGTAAATCAAAATCCAAAAAACTGTACAAAAAAGATAAAATTTTTCCATTTTTTACAGGAAGTAATTTTTCTTTGTTTTTTCAACATTTTTTCTTTTTTTTCAAAATGACGAATTTCTCGTCACAAAATTGATCAACGATCGAAAGTACATTATATCAATTTCTAATCCCAGACCTGTGTAATGGTGGAGTGGGGAGGGGGTCTCTTCCCAAAGCAGAGTTTTTTTGAAGGTCTGCTAGGGCTTAAAAAATTATGTCTTCACTGCGAGGACCCCTCTAACAAAAAAATTGGCTTATTGCAATCGCGCCGAACGAGTATACTTGCATAGGTGCTATTTTATAGTTTTAGTAGTGTAACACCTTTTTTTTGCTCTTACATTTTTTCCGGCCCCCGATTTTTTCAACATATAACAGAGTAGAATACCACTCGTTAGTTATGCCGTTTTTTTTTTAAATTCAAGAGAAAAATGAAAAGTTCATTTGTAAACAACATGATGCCCACTTTAATGTCCTTTAAAATTTTCATGCATACCTGTTATGATCCCATTTTTTTAGAAAAGAAAAACATTCAAAAAGGGAATTGAATACTTTCTCATGCTGAATCAGTGAAAAGTCACCGAGAAATAGTCAGAATTGCAGCACAGGAAAAATCAGCAAAATTCACTGCAGTGAATTTTTGCTGATTTTTCAAATATTTTCACTGATTTCAACTGTTTTTCTCACTGTTTCGTTTTCAGTAAAAAAAATTTCTTTGATTTTCTCCTGTGCTACAATTCCGACTGTTTTTCAGTAATTTTCAAATCATTTTCACTGATTTATAATTGAAATAGTAGATTGGCATATGCATATGTGTTCAAGATTGCAACTCACTGGAAGAATTAATTAGTGTACCTACAAATAGTTTTAATAACAGAGGTTTAGGGCTGAAGCTGAAGTGAAAATAAAAAGTATTTTAAATTTTTTGTAATTTTCATGAGAAATCAGTAAATACTTCTTCCATGACTTTTATGGCTGGTAAACGCCCTGAATTGAAAGATATTTTTAGATATAGCACACTAAACTTCAAGTGAACAGGCATTATAGCAAAATTTTCGAAGAAAAAAGTAACGTTCAGTAACTTTATTTGAGCAAAAAGTGACCAAAGAATGACCAAAAAGTAACCAAAAGTAACCAAAAGTAACTAAAAATTCAATTTTTTCGGGGGCAACTTTTTTGTAGTTTTCTGCAAACGTTTCAAAGATAGATCAACTGAAAAAACGTGAATAATTTCATTTATTAAATTCCTTCGTCAAAATAACAAACAAACTAAGTAGCAAAAATCATTTTTTTCATTTTTTTACTAAAGAATTTTAAAAAATAGCAATTTCTACGTGAAAATTTGAATTTTTGCCTGTAACCTGGAAGTGCGAAGAAAAAATTACTTTTGAGGTCTACTAAGCTGAAAATTCAGAATTTCATTTTCGCATCCCATAAAATACTTGAATCAATAAGCATTAAGAATTTGAGAAAGCTTCAGAATAATCTCTACATTTCAATATG
This sequence comes from Pseudococcus viburni, assembly GCA_033439095.1. Classification (NCBI taxonomy): domain Eukaryota; kingdom Metazoa; phylum Arthropoda; class Insecta; order Hemiptera; family Pseudococcidae; genus Pseudococcus; species Pseudococcus viburni. Next base: position 359,794 of record JAVBJF010000059.1, read on the forward strand.
TAGTAACATAAAGGCAAAAAGTCGTCAAAATCGTACAAAACCAACAAAAATAAAAATATATTATACACCCAATAATGAAAAATATTTGTCAACTTACAATAGGAAACAATTTAAAAATAGGGTTATTAATCAATCATTAACTTGAATTGAGATCACCTACATATTTTTTTTCGGAAAACATAAATACATAATTTTCCTTTCCTTCTCTACTCAAATCAACTCATAATGAGCTTGAATATTTGTTTTAAATGGAAATAAGTACAAATATTCCATAAAAATATTTGAACAACATTGCTAAAGAAGGAATTGCTCGGTTTTTTTCTTGTTTTATTTATAAACCTATGTTTTTCTATACCAATTGAAATAATTTTCCACAATTTTTACAAAATTGTTACTCAAAATGCCTGTAGTGCAATTTTTCTCTGAACTTGAAATAAGGGGCCATCAAAAACTCAGTTTTCACAAATTGTCCCAGAAAACTTTTGGTATCATTATCGTATTCATGGAAATGAATCTTCGATGAAAAATGAAATCATAGGTACCCTGTATGAAAAACCACAATTTCATTTTCGATATGCTGAAAGAACTTATATGTACGAGAAAGATGATTAATTGAAGATCGGAAGCTGCGGAAAGTGAAATCGAAAAATGAAGCTACATTCGAGAATAAGAATTGATTTCAATTCAAATAAGAAATAATGAACTCAACAAAAGCGAATAATATCATACAATGATCATTGAATGTAGTGGTACTGTGGCCGCCAAACCTAATCAATGACTCATTGTTTATCTACCATGTTGACATAACCAGCCAATATTTAGAATCAAACACCCTTTCATTTCATTTCTTCCTCGGAAACATATACGTAGATAGATATCTCATCGTGTATGTTGTATACAAGGAAGAATTCTCAGAAAAATGAGTTATTTTTTGGTACGATTTTACGATACAAAAAAAGCAGAAGAAATTTTTTCAATGGACTAGAATAAAAAGAAACGAAATTTAATCTCGAATTGAGAAAAGGGAGTCACTTTATCCAACAATTTTTTTTTTTAATTAAGTAAGTTTTTTTTATACTGGGCGTGTGTAATTACCAAGACTTTTACGCCTTTATCCAACAATTGAATCGGTATCAAAATAAAATTTCGCGGTGTTTTGGAATGTAAATAATTTGAGCATATGAGAAGTATCGTAGGTGGCTTATAAATAAGTCCTATGTGCATACAAAATATTCTCGGCTACGAAACTGAATTTTTAGACATGATCTAGTGACAGTCGTATGCACTGAACATGAATATGTTTTTTTAATGGATGTGGCTTGAAAAGTCGAATCCAACGAGCCCAAGTAGATTGAAAAAATTGCCACCGACGGTGGTATGACAGTTTGCGAAAGAAAAATTATAAAATACACGAGATCTCCATGCTTAAAAATGTGAATCGAGTCCAAAATATAAAAACGTTGTCGTGATTCAATTATCAAGAACAATTAATCTGATCTATCTAAAAATCACGAAAAAAATCATAAAATTTCTATCTTTCTATCCATCTAATAAAAACAAGAAGTCCCTTAGGTAATGTATTTTTGAGACAACTGAATACTTATAGAAGTAGATATGTCCCTCGAATGATGAAAACGAATGTTACAACATCGAATTCAAAACGAAACTCATTTGAAAAGTCTTTCCACTAGAATTTTTCACCCCTTTCTTAGAAAGGGTGAAGCAATGAGCAGATCACCAGATAATACTCGTGACCATGAAAATAACCAAACAAAGGTAAGTTTTCTTTTTAGACAAACAATTTTCCATTTCATTGCATATTCATCGTCTATAAGAAAAAAAAAAAAAAAAAAAAAAAACAGTAAAAAAAATCATCCAGCAACAGATACGCAGCCTCCAAGTACACCTACACCTACGCAACGTAATCCAAACCTATCGATGTAAATTTAAAAGCGTGAAAAAACTTCTTTACATTGGGAAAACACATCGTCGTCGAGTTGATTTCTGTGATATATTATACTTATAGATACACAGAGACGGTAGGGTGGCACATACAACACACCAAGGGTTCCTAATAAGACCTGTAAATAGTCTAACCCTCTCATTGAGATTTTACAACTATATACGAGGGGTTATAAGTGGATATTAAACGAAGAGATATTATTTAGGGTACGAAGATTGATCCTTTAACCCCTCTTACATAATCGCAGTTTCAATTGATTATTTCATTTATATTGTTCGCTCGTTTGCACAACTGATTATTCTCAATTTTTCTCTTTCTTGCTTTCTCTCTTTTTCTTTCTTGTTGGTGTAGTAATTCACGTTTCACATGCTCCAATTTAGCACTCGAAATTTATAATTATTATAACAATACGAGCTCGTATATCGATGGCGTGGCGGTAAGGTACTTGGTCGAATATGGAACGGAGCGAGTGGAGTGGAAAAATTAACTTTTTTTGTTTATAGGCTCGCGACTTAGATTACAATCAACGTGTTGACTTTTTAGCAAAGGTTTTGTCATGAGTTTCGTAACAGGGATAAGAAAACAAATAATTGTATTATGAAATCGAAAGGAATGAAAATAAAAAAAGAATGACTACACGCAAAAAAATAATAATAGAAAATGTTTAAAAAATAAGTAAATTTTATTTTAAAAAATAATAACGGGGCACCATTTAAAAAGTTGGCAAAATTTAATCTAAAAATAATAATATTTATCAAGATATTTAGTAAAATTCATCATTCAATAATAAACTTTACCAAGTATTTGATAAAATTTATTATTGAATGATAAATTTTACTAAATATCTTGATAATTATTATTATTTTTAGATTAAATTTTGCCAACTTTGTGAATGTTGCCTCGTTATTATTTTTTAAAATAAAATTCATTATTTTTTTTTTTGAGTGTACCTACATAACAATTCATGAAAATATCAAGCCACCAAATGATCACGCACAGTAAACTTCCGAAAAAAAAGTTATTTAACTGATTTCAAATTCTATCAACGTTAAAACATATGTAATGGATCGAAGGGGATGAGAGGCGTATTCAGAATAATCTTGAGAAATTGAACGCTAAATTTCAAAATTAAAAGTGTGATCGTCACAGAAATAGTAATACTCTCGCAACGTATTTTTTTTTTTTTTTTTTTTGAACAATCAACAAACCTCCCATAACAAATCCGTCTGGTTCTTTAAAAAATCGTTAAAATAAAATAGGAAAATATGAGCTTGTTGAAAAAGCAAACCATGGTAGCCCAGATATTTTCTATTCAGAAAAGTGAGACTGAAATTGGATACCTCAACTCAGTCATTGAAAATGGAGCCAACTGGGAGTGAGAATACACATTTTTTCTGTCTCTCGTAGTAAGAAAGAAGCGAAGTAAAGGCACAAAAATTCGAAAAAAATCAACAGAGAAGGGAGGCTGACTTGTAAGAAGATAGATATTGATATGTTATTCCTAAAAATCGCAAAACTAAATGGAGAGATGAAAAAGCAAAGTATCTACATTTTCATATGAAGCAATAAAATACTCGGAAACAAAATGAGATACATAGCTATGTAGTTTGAGTTCATCGATATGTTCTCAAGTTTCACATTTAAAAAAAATTATGGTTTTAAAAATATAGCTGTTAATAATTTGGAATTGATAACATTGCGCTTCAATACTTACTCTCCATTCAATTAAAAAGCCAAAAATACCTACACATTCATTACTGTTCAAAGATAACCGCACGTCATAACAAAAAGTTGATCAAAAAAGTTACATATTTTATTTCTCAGATAGTTATTTCATCGACATTTCGATCAAAAAAAGTACTTACATAGGTACACAGATTAAAAAATTATGTTTTTTGAAACTCTTCAAGTACATTTACATATTTTTAGTCACAGAGTGTCAAAAGAGTGCCAGAAATTGAAAAAAAATCTGTAAGTACAAGTAATGAAAAGTATTAAATTTAAAAAATATATCAGCAATCTGACATTTCGTAGAAAATTACCAGAATTATAAATTCGCATGCCACTCTTCTTAAAACCTCAAAAAATGTTTCAATTTTTTGACACCTAGTAAGATGATTTTTCAGATCGTTATTTCACCTATATTATATTTTTTCAATTTACTCCCAGCCAGTTCAAAAATATAACTACATTCATGACCTTTTTTTATCGAAAATTAAAAAAGATATTATGGATAGTTCATGTCGAGAGAAACAAAAAAGAATGTCGTCCCGAGGAATTGAATGTGAACCTGAAACGCGATACCCATGCCCACCTTGATATTTTGGAAGGTTAGAAAGAATGCCCTCCTACAATATATCGTCTGCAGAGATCACGAATGCTACAGCGCAGCGTTTTCACAAATCGTAACGCGGTTTACAACCATGAAAAGTTAGTACACGAAGAATTGGAAAGGAAAATATAAGATATATTGACAAAAAAGGTAAAAAGTGCATAATTTAAAACAAATGTAAAAATCCACTCTACTATTTATAAATCAGTGAAAATTATTGAAAATCACCGGAAAAGTCAGAATTGCAAGCACAATAATAATAAATCGGTGAAAAAATTTCATTAAAAGCAGACTGTAAAAATGGCTGGAAAATCAGTGATAATTCATTGGAAAGTCAGTAAAATTTCTGAAATTTTTTGAAAAATCAGTGAAATTCTTAGAAATATCAGCGAAAATCCGCTGAAAATCAAAGAATTTCGATGATTTTCCCAGTGCTGCAATTCTGACTATTTATCAGTGACTTTTTCTGATTCAAAATGAGTGAACATGTAAAATCGAAATTTTGATCGCATAGGCCTCGACTATTTTTTAAAACGAGTACCTATAGCGATTTTGGCTGTACACCTTTCATTTATATTTCGATGTGGTAGTTCTGCGACTTCTCTTGTAAGCCTTTTCAAACATTTCACTTGAAGAATTCGACCCAAAGAAAATTCTACATCAGAATTTGATTTCAATTCCAGGTATTCCAAATTTTTAGGAAAAACTGAAAAGAACGAACGAATTTCACAAAATTTTGAAAAACATTTAACCCTTTGTAAAAAAAAATTAGATTTCAAGGCAATATTTGTTCTTAACAAATCTTTCAGTGCGTCATGAGTACTCCTCTTTCTCAATCCACCGTTTTCTGTAGTAGGCATCGATTCTCAATAATTCTTTCATGCGAGGAGAAGAAGTAAGCTAACAAAACTAAAAGAATAAATAAATGCACATTTTCTTCTTTTTTTTTTCAAGGAAACATTTTTTCCTCATTTTTAAAATATGAAAATCATCAAACATTTTACTAGTGTTGAATAAGACGCCAAAAAAAGTCTATGTAATTCGAGCGTAGCGAGGTCAAAAATACATAGGTAATTTGGATTTTTTGGGTAAAATTTTATGGTTTTAAAAAATTTCCTGAATTCGTAGCAAAAATTCGAAAATTGTTCACGACTTTTTCAGATTGATAAAATATTTCAATTTTTCCCAGCCTTCGGGAGTTTTCAAACAGTGGACAGTCTGGACACTACACTACGCCCACGTCCAATAACGAAAACCCTAAAATATCTATCACCTGAAAAGAATTTCACTCACGACAATATTGGCAATTGTGGTTTTAAAAAATTCTTTGAAATTCGGCTTTCAAGTGTGACGTCATATTTACTACTACAAATGCACATTATCAGTTTGTGTACTTTTTCAGAAAGGGGATCGACGAAAAAATTAACATTGATTCTTATGCTGGCAGGATAGTATTTCTAATTTTTTCATTCTTGATGAGTTTAATTTTTTTGTTTTGACATTATGACTAATTTGAGAGCTTAACTAGTCAAAATTATAAAAAAAATAAAAAGTTCAACACATCAAAACTGAGAAAAATTTAAAAAACGATAGAACTCCCATAACAATCAATATTAATTTTTTCGTCGATCCGCTTTTGGAAAAGTACACAAATTGGTATTATTTCCAGATCGGAAAAATTCGCCAATTTTTCCATGTTTTCCATGTTTATCAGGAAGGAGAAAGTCTGAACACCATGTTCAATAAAAAAAAAACCAAAATGTTTGTCACCCAAAAAGAATTTCACTGACGAATATTGGCGAAACTGGACCGATGATGAGTTCATTCGCAAATTGTTTCTTTCTTTTTTGTACAATGGACAAATTGCACAAAATTTTTGTTGAAAAAAAAATATGGAAAATCGAAAGCAGACATTAAAAGAAGAAGATTGAAAAGAAAATTTTAAAATTGGTCCACAGAACTCGCACAATGATTTTTTGAAAGTTAAGTTTTTGTGTTGCGTTCAAAAACGGAGGCGTGGTCGTGTGACGTCATACCATGCAATTTTCTTTTCTAATTCGCGTCGGCGTCGTGGCGCGCACCCGCGCTTAAGAATTTTCACAAATGTTTTGTTTTACGTTGTTTTTTTCAAATACATATTTTTTTAGGAAGCTATCAGCCAAGTATTTTCCGTGACACTACAACGAAAATTGCATGATACCATATGACGTCACACGTAGTCCAGGCATTTTAGGAGTTGACCCCCAAAATTAAAGCCTGATTTTTTTTCGCGTTTTACGTTCGTAATGGTCCACTACGCCACATACTAAAATGGACACCCCCACAACCCTCCGCTACCCCCAGGGGAGGGGTAAACATCCGCTGAAAACCGATTTTTCGTGAATATCTCCTCAAATAAGCCTCGAAATTGAAAAGTAGTTATGAACAATCTTGTTCTACGCGTAATTTCCTATCGGAAGGGGTTTTTTCTTTTTCAAAAACACTCACTTCCTTGACCAAAAATCAAGGGTAAAAACACCTATTTCTCAACAATTTACAGCATTTTTGGAAAAAATCGAAACTTTTGTGAATATCTCCTCAAAAAAGCCTCAAAATGGAAAAATGGTTATGAACAATCATGTTCTACGTGAAATTTCCTATCAGGCAGGTTCGTTTTTTTCGAAAACACCCGCTTCTTTGCCCAAAAATTAAGGGTTAAAAACGTCTATTTTTCCAATATTTACAGTATTTTTGGAAATTATGAAAACACGAAGCTGAAAAGATCGTTTTTGAATCCTTACCACGCGCGACGCAAAGAAATGTTTCATATCACCAATAATCAGCAATAACATCGCATTTATAGTAATTTTTCTTTCCACAACCTCGATTTTTTGAATGCAGTATTCAATAACCTCCCTCATAATTAACGGTGGGGGTTGAAATTTTTGATTTTTTTTGGAATACCCTACCAGCATGTATAAAAAAAATACTTATTTTAGGTACTTTTAGCTTTGTATTTCCATCATTTCCAAAAATATTGTAAATATTGGAAAAATAGGCGTTTTTAACCCCTAATTTTTGGGTAAAGAGGAAGGAAGTGAGTGTTTTTGAAAAAGAAAAAACCCCTCCCGATAGGAAATTGCGCGTAGAACAAGATTGTTCATAACTGCTTTTCAATTTTGAGGCTTATTTGAGGAGATATTCACGAAAAATCGGTTTTCAGCGAACGTTTACCCCTCCCCTAGGGGTAGCGGAGGGTTGTGGGGGTGTCCATTTTAGTATGTTATGTAGTGAACCATTACGAAAGTAAAACACGAAAAAAAATCAGGCTTTAATTTTGGGGGGGGGGTGATACATTTTTTCTCTTATTTGCCTGGACTAACGACCACGCCTCCGTTTTTGAACACAGCAGAAAATCGTAACTTTCAAAAAATCATTGTGCGAGTTCTAGTGGACCAATTTAAAAAAAAAATTAATCTTCTTCTTTTAATATCTATTTTCGATTTTTAATAATTTTTTTCAAAAAAATGTTTGTCCAACTTGTCCATTTTAATATCAACGGATATTTCGTACCCTTTACTTGTAAATTACTGATCCCTAAAACCATTATTTAAAATTCTTCTTAATCTCAAAATATATAAATCAAACAAACACAAAACCTCACGCACCTCATACGATCAAACCCATTATTTCCAACACTTTTGTAAACTGGAGTCAAACAAATGATCAAACATCGAATATGTAACACAATGTTCCCAAGACCATAATCAAATATTCCACACGTCTAGACATTACCTGTACACCTAATCGCAAACAAAACCTTTATCACAATTCGTAGAAAAGAGTTATCATCGTCGTACACATGTCCAACTTCACTTTCCGTACCTTAAAACAAATCCATATTGTGACTCTAGGACATAGCAATGGCATATTTGAATGGTAAAAATTCGACGACAAAGCGAACAAAAATACCATACGATTGGAAATTCTCGGCGAAAACGTGGTTTTTTATTCCCACACAAAGGTTTGGGTAAAAATTGCTGACTTCGGGGTATAAAATCACACATGTTCATTTTTCTGTCTCGCTACCCGTTGATTTTAAATTGGTCGACGAAGTGTGCGGAAAATTCGATTTTCGGCTGGAAGGTCGCACGTCGATGCAACAAACGTCGCTGTACCGCGGTGTTACAACAATAAGAGTTTAATTATCATTTAATACTTTTTCTGGTGTATTTATAGAGAATATACACGCGGTATACGACGATGTATTGTGTATTGACGATGATGGCAACGTAATACAAAGTGCTTTTGTCGAACGCTTTTATCCGAAACGTTTACGCTTTTAGTAAACGAACGATTGTAACAATAAAGTTGTCTAAACAGCTTAATCCTATTTGGCTGAATTAATTCGAAAAAGGAAAATCTTCGGGTATTAATTATCCATTGTTTATCAGGTCTCGTCTCTGGTATCAATACGTCGAGCCCCCTACCCCATCAATATCTTAATTGAGATTCTTTAACTCAGTCACGTTTTCATTTACAGGGCTTTGCATATGAAAGAACACCCGGACTATAAATACCGTCCGCGCCGAAAACCGAAGCCACTTTTGCAGCAAAAAAAGGAAACCAGCAAATACACGGATTGCACCGTAGACAACGTATCATTTCCTCGTAATCCGTTCTTCCCACCGCACCACTCTTTCACCGAGACCGACTTCAAACTTTCCAGAGCTCTATTCTCATCTCTGCACTATCCATTTTACCAATCGGCGGCCAAATTTCATCCATCGGATGCTACCAATTGCAAAATATCAACCGATTTTACCCTGCAAGCTTTATACGGTACGTCATATTATTCGCAAGCTGCCGCAGCCGCAGTGGCCGCATCGTGGCCTACCATACCAACGTCTCATTGCGGAGTATCGTGTATAAATTGTACGACGTCGCCTAGCGAAGACGTATGTCGTAAATCGTCTCCATCGCCGGATCGGTTATCCGAAAGTTCGACTTTGAAAAGACCCATAGCTTGTTTGGTGATGAAGCAGCGTGAAAATGGGTTCTCACCTCCGGCTTCGCATATCATATGAAAACCGCTCCCGGTTCTCCCGCCGGAATCGACGGTCACGCGGGAGAATCTGGGTTCGTCAACGTTTTGGCCGACGAATTTTTCGCAGTATTGGTCAACGCCGCCTTTATCCTTTGCTGCTGCTGGGTTGCAGTCGTCGACGTCGTTACATGATACGCATAATCAGCAAACGTCGCCGACTGATTTGAGTAATTGATAAGGCGACCCTTGCGATGTGTTCACCATAATCGTATTGTATGTTTTACGCATTCAAGGCGCGATATCGACAATCAAGTGTTTCGTGGGCTCGAATTGATTCGAGAAATAGAGTAATTTTTTAAGAAGAAAAACGAAATTATTTTACTGCGATTCAGGTTTAAAGCAAAGGAATGGAAAACCGAAATTCGAAAATTCAAAACGTAAGTGACTAATTACCGGTACTACAGGGGGAGGGGGGAGCTAAAATTTAAGATTTTCCAACAGCAAAATTTTAAAAAAACGAAAAAGTCGACCAAATTGCAGTAAAAGAATCAAACATTGGAAATATTTTGATGATTTTATATAATTTATCCTTCTCTTGCATTTTCTTAATTTTTTTCTTTTTGATCCATCATTCTCAAAATTTTAAAAAATCATTCAATCATTCTATATCAGAAATCACAAAACATTTCATTCTGAAAATTTTATTTTAACCCAATTTCGACGAACAAATTCAAATTGATTCATGATTTTGCTCCTCTCTCGTTCACAAGCCAGAAAAAAATCACTATCAAGCAGATAAGGGTCGCAGAAAAAAAATAATTATGTGAAAATGAGGCTGAGGGGGTCAATCTAACCAAAAAAAACTAAATTTGAAGATTAGAAACCTATCTGAGATTTCACCTTTTCAAAAAGATGAAATTCATTTCCTAAAATTTTGATGCTATGTAAGAAAAGGCTATAACAAAATATTTAAAAAGTTATGTATGTATGTAGAATGTAAAAAAACAAATATTTTAGACATTTCTGTAATTCTTCAGTATTTTGTTAAAATTCACAAAATATTATTTTTTTCAAATATCATTTCTTAAAAGTGGAGCAATATTTTTATATTTGAGACACCTATTTTCATTTTTTTAAAACATAAGTATCCATAATTTCGAAGAGGCCCCCCCCCACCCCTTGATCAACTTGTCCATGTAAAATTTATTATTTTAAATGACAAAATATCAAATCTTAGGTCTTTGATTTCAGAGGGTTTTCTATTTTTTTTCTGAATTGACCTTGTTCCTCTCTCCTTGATCTTTGTTTTAACATATCCATGTTAGAATTTCAACTACAAGACAAAATTGGTGAGAAAAATTACCGAAAAGTTTAGATAAATTCAATAAAAGATTGGCCTTGATCTTTAAAAAGCCGGTGAAATTCGCAAAAAAAAAAATACGTAATGCTCTCTGAGATCGGTAGAAAATTTAACGAAAATTCTCTAAAACACGAATGAAAATTTACAGAAAATTAGTGAACTTGACTGATTGATTAGTAATAATTTCTTCAATCTCTCCTGAGCCACAACTCTGATTTCATATCAGTGCTTTTTCACGAATTCAAAATAAGAGTACCTCCTGCTCAATTTTAATGTTATCCATATTATATGATGAAGAATTCCATTGCTTATGCATCCATCGATTAATCCTTTCTCTAGAAAATTTCAACTCGAAACCATCTTGCATTAAAATCATGAACATGAATTAGTCGAAATTACTCGGGCTTAGCAGTTAAAAAGTGTTCAGTTTGTTTAAATCTTTCAAAATCAACAAATATCCGTGATTTAAGATCTTTTGTTTTTTCGGGGGAAATCATGTTTTTTCTTCATTTGGTTCTGCAGTCTCCGGCTAAGCAATGCTTTTCTTCAATGTAGGTATCAGATTCTGTAGTAAGGGTATAATGCCCTAAGTTCGACCACCGGGCAATTTCGGCCGCTATGGATGCAATCTACCCGAAAAATTTTCATGTTCCTTTTTCATAGATGAACGATTTGAGACCAAAATGATAACCCTACAGGCAAAATTAGCAAAGAAAATTGAAAAAAAACGAAATCGCATAGGTGAAAAAAAAATTTCGCGTATTCTTTGATCTTACGTATATTGTGAATAATATTTGTGATAAATTCTATAGCATAATTGTGAATTGTGATGGTGCATGGTGTCAAATTTCGATAAAATCATAGTTTTTTAAAATAACTCGAGGTACGTAACAAAAATTTTCATTAAAGTTCGGATTGTTTGGGGTGCCCTAATTTCGACCATCTATATCATCTTATGTAATCTGTTGTTTTGAATGCGATTTTGTTTTTTCCAATTTTCTCCGTGAGTTTTGGCTGCAGAGTTGTCGTTTTGGTCTCATTTTGTTCATCTGTGAAAGAAGAATATAAAAAAATTATTTTCGGGAAGATTCCGCTCATTGCGAACGAAATCAGCTGGTGGTCGAAATTAGGAACCCAAAATTTCAAAATCAATTTTGAGTTCCTTCAGAAAAAAAATCACAAAAAATACAAAAAACAGATTGTATCGGCACAAAATTTTAGGGGGTGGTAGAGGAAGGATCAAGGAATATTCAAAGCTCGAACATTTATAAATTTTGGAACCACTTCGGTAAGTAAAACATAATTTTTATTTTCATTGTTTGGGAAAAAGAACAATAATTCTGGGTAATTTTTACGATGTCGGAAAGTAATAGAATACTAAGGTAGAATTCAAAATTAATTTTTTTAGGACATTGAAAAAGTTTTTCACGAAACGTGGGAGTAACTGTATAGCCTGCTGCTAAAAATCTTGGAAAAAATAATTTTATGGAATATTCGCAATCATTTCAAACGATATTCGTACAAATCAAATTCCCACAAGACCGTCCTTAAAAAATCATCTACACTTTAATCATTGATCTATAGAACTCATCACATTCGACCGATTGGATTTACCAGCACGTCAATTATCACACCTCGACGCGTAATAAAAAAAACACTTCTAAAAGCCTACAGAATCGATCTCAAAACCTACATATGTATTTTATTACCCCCAACGTCGTAAAAATTACTCAAGCGATCGTCGTTTATCTGGATTTTTCACGACATAATTATACCTACAATTACCCGAAATTCCAAAGAATCGGTTACATAATTAGCTGTAAGTTTCAAGTAGGATAGAAAATAGAGATATAAAAAACCCTGTAAATTTTCCAAGTGCAATTTGTCTATATTTAAAGTTATCGTTATGGCAATATTTTGTGTATGCTTTTGTAATTAGAGTACTTAATTTGTACATCTGTAAGGTATTTATTTGTTAAACAATGAGTCTAGCTTAGTAATTCGTAGGTTTTGTTTTTCGATTTGTTGTTATATTGTTTTTATTTTTAATTTTATTTATTTTTTTCTTTTGGTATCATATTTTTGTTTTTTCAGTGAATTATACGATAATTGATTCGAAATTTTCTCAATCTATTCATTTGTTAAAAGTATTACCTGAAATAGAAAAGAAACTGCAGGGTAATTTAGGCCATGACATTTGGTACGAAGAAATATTCGAAATTTGGGACCAATTTCTCAACAGACTCCGCCAAAATACATAAATTGTGGTGGTCTTTTATTTAATACATTTTATTTTTAGGATTGTTTCCGTAGGTAATCTGAAAATTTTGTACATCGAGATATTTTTCTCCACATAATTTTTATACTGTGTAAGGGAGCGGACGATGATACTTCATTTTTTGTCTATTTTAATAATTGAAGAAGCAAGTGCTGATTCTAAAAAAAAAAAAAAAGTGAAAATTTTTTTTAACCATGGGAATGAATCATACTTTGAAAACTGAACAAATTTTCATCTGAAGAATGACTTTTTGCTCAACTTTAAAATTGAAGGGGCTACAAAAGCAATTGTTTTTAAAAAATCCTAAAAAAATTAATCAACCAATGGAATGGATAGTACGTTGGAAACTGAATAAATTTTGTTCTGACGACTTTTTGCGTAACATGAAAAATAAGGGGCTAAGGGCCATTGAAAAAATTTGAGAATTTTTTGAAGCCCACTTATTTTGAATGACTCGTAGCCTCTTCATTTTTGATGTTGGATAAAAAGTCTTCAAAATAAAATTTGTTCAGTTTTCAACGTATGTACTATCCATTCCTTCGGTTGATTTATTTTTCAAAAAAAAATTAAAAAAATTTTTTTAAAGCTCCTTCAATTTTAAAATTAGGCTAAAAGTCATGAGATGAAGATTTGTTCAGTTTTCAAAGCACTATCCATTTTTATGGTTAAAAAAATTCTACGAGATTTTTTTGGAACCAGCATTTGCCCCTTCAATTATCAAGATAGGTAGCAAATGAAGTATTATCGTCCACTCCCTGTACATTTTGTATGAAAATTAAATGGAGAAAAATATCGCGGTGTAAAAAATTCTCAGATTACTACAGAAACAATCCTAAAAACAAAATGCATTAAATAAAAGACCATGTATATTGTATACCATAATAAAGGATATAGTGTAGAATAAGGAAAAAAAATACGACAATTTATGCATTGTGGCGGTGTCTGTTGAAAAGATAAAATGGTAAAATTGGTTCGCGGTTTTACTTATAAACTGCGAACACAAACAACGCAGAAAAAGAGGGCGGTAATGCGCGCTCCAAAATAAAGATATTACGGCCCCCTTTTTATTATATTACGAGAAGCCAGACGTCGCAAGGCGAGCGGGTGAAAGTGTAGTTATCTAAAAGAGAAAGAAGAAAGAAAATAAAGGAAATGAAAAGAAAAGATAGTGTATTCCCTATTATATTCTCGAATAATATAGTCGTGCTGCGTTATCAGCTGTCTTCCATGCCACAATAATATAACGTTTTTCTCAACACTTTGGTCTCGTGTATATACTACGTATTTTGTACTCGCTGTGAATATTTTCCAAAATGCGTTTAACCCCGGCTTCGTTTACATTTTCTTTTTCTACACCTCCCCTTCTCCTCACACCAATTTGCGTGAATCGCGTATACAACACTGAAGGCAATATGTCTCCGAGGAAATTTTTCACCTATATACTTTGATTTCATACATTCAGCAGACAGCACGTGATGGGAGAATGAGAAAAACTGTAAATTTTCCCAGTGACCAGAAACGAAACAAAGGTGTGTGGGGGTGGAAACGCGATACACGCAAATCGGCTGGAGGGTAAGAGGAGGAAAAATGGATAGGTGAACGAAGCCAGGATTGAACGCATCTTGGAAAATATTCAGCAAGTTTTTGATCTCTTGATGATGAGAAACCAAAAGAAGAATTAAATTAAATTTTATACGTTCGGAAAATCGCCTGTTTCCCACACTATTTTTGTTTTGGAAACTTCTGTTCTAATACCCCGGGGTTTTCTGTAGCTATTTTGCTCCCCGGGCCGAAACTAGCTATTTTCCACTCGCATATTTGTCTGATGAGGTTACTTCATCGATCTTACACTAAATGGATACACAGCGAGAGTATATTTTGATCGTCTTAAATAAACTAAATTTATCGGCGCGCATCCGTCTTGCGCCGGTGATAAGACAAATAATGTTGTTTTTAACACTGTGTTTGAAATTTGAATAGAATTTTAAATCACATAATTATTAATTAATCACTAGCAAAAGATAACCGAAAACGTTGAAAACAAATTGATTTTTATGTATTTTTAAAGTCACCTCACTTTCTTGAATGATATTTTTGTCAAAAATTGTTGATGAATCAAAAATTCGGAAATTTAGATATCTCCTAAAGTTCGAAATATTAATACTCGATGTCAACAAAGCATTTGCCAGCCACCTATTTCTCCTGTCCCGATCACAAGTATCCAATCAAATGATTAGAATTTTAAATTTTTTAAAAAAAAGTAGATTTTCAACCTGTGCAGTAACCGGCGCAAATTGAAAATGCCGATGCCAGTCGTTACACTTCAGACGATAAAACCAGGGCTTTCCAGCCAGTCAATAGTTTAAAGCTGATAGCCGATAGATTATGGTAGCCAATGGGGTTTAGCCAATAGCCAATAGCCAGCCAATAAAAAAGATTTAGCTGGTAGCCAGTCGATGACCAGCCAATGATTTTCCGATTTTCAGCCATTCATAATTTCAATTTACTCGATGATTTTATCGAAAATTATTAAATTTAGTTCTTATATTTCAAACATGAATATATTTATATCGTTTTTTTCTCGAATTTTTCATTTATAATGATATTTTATGAAGTTTTGATTTTACCATGGTCATGTACACATCGTGACGAGTATTTTAAGGGGTCACATGCTTTTTCAGCCAATAGCCAGTCAAACAACAGCCAATGAATTTAGGTAGCCAATAGCCAGCTTTATTTCAGCTAATGAAAAAATTCAGCAAATAGCTGATAGCCAAAAGCCAATGAAGATTGGCTGGAAAACCCTGGATAAAACACCCATAAGACCCACTATCCGCTGTGTATCCATTTGTGTAAGATCGATGGGTTACTTACGATATCAGAATTTTTTTGACAGCGATTTTTTTGTTACCAGATTTTTTGAGCGGTTACAGTACCGACACGACCAGACACCCGACGTTGCTTATCTTTCAGAATTTTTCCCAAAAAATTAAAAATCCAACGATTTTCGGGGATTTTCAAATTCAATTTTTTTGTAAAATAATTGATGTAATAAAAAAATCATACGTAAGATTGTACAGATCATCTCGAAGAATACAGATTGACAAATTTGGGACAATTTCATCCATCCCATTTCGAGTAGTATAACTTTTAGAAGCTCCCATAAGCGCAATGTAAATTGGATAGGTAAAATGTTTTGGAGAATATCCCCTTAATTCTGGCTCCCCCCGATACTTTTTATGCTGAAAATCGTAAGTTGGCAATACTTCATTCAATAAACAAATCAAATGAAATGTTGCCAACTTACTATTTTTGACCCAAAAAGTATAGGGGGGGGGGGGAGCCAGAATTAATCGAGCACCCGGTAGCTATGAAATCACATACCTCAGTAATGACTCCACCCCTATATTTAGATTTTGCTGCCCAAATAAAAAAGGGGGAGCGTCGGAAGATATACCCTTTTCATTTCCTCCCGTGGGTTTTTATTTCAGCAGTTACTTAGCGGTTACGCGTTACGTTATATTTAGTTATTTTGTTCGGTTAACTTTATCTGAGGAATTATCTGCATGATGTAGGTTATTCGTTTCTGTTCGTTCTGTGTTAATTCTTCTGATCTTCTCGTAGTTCTCGTTTTTCCAATGAAATTGTAAAAATTTCGATTTACACAATAGTATATTACTATACAAGCAGCGGAAGTGAGCCTTTTCATGACGAGCGTAAGTTTGCGAAACGAGCCGAAGGCGAGTGAGAAAATACGCGAGTCATGAAAATGCTCACTACCGATGCTTATATTGTAAGATATTTTTCACTTGTACTTCTCAAAATCATCAATTAGTACTTTTACGTAAAGCGTACGCGTTCGTGCGGTTCGTATACCGGGTCACGGAAGTTCACTTCCGCGTACTAGGACGCGGAAGTAAACACGAAAAACACTAAAAACCGTGTTAACAGCTCAACAACGAAAAGACGAACTTCCGATCCGCAAATTAGCAATGAAAAAACGTACTTTCGATACAGTACAAATGAAAAGATTAATATCATTATGTCTGAACCCGAGGAAGTTATTGCTTTGAAAGCTCAAAATGAGCTGTTGATGGCCCAGTTAGCAGAAAAACACGACTATGGAATTGCTTTGAAAGCTCAAAATGAGTTATTGATAGCCCAGTTGACAGAAAAAGAAGCAGTCTTACTAGCTGCAACGGTTGATGCAACAGAGCTTCGAAAAGATCTGGTAAATTATTTTTTATCTTGTTCTTAGTTGAGTATTACCCAACGCTCTTAAAAAGACCACTCTAGTATGTGGAAATTTTTATTTCTTAGACTCATTTTAAAACGCTGGCCAAAGCGTTAGAAATTCAACTCTGTGGACGCGGAACCATCGACCACAGAGGAGAAGAAGTTATTCCAATATGGCTAAGAAATTCGACTCTTAAACGTGCCCAGCAATGGCATGTCGCCATTCATTTCAATCTGACTGTAGAAGCTGCCCTTCTCCACAAAGAATTGAACCGTATCGGGTTATCACTGGAGAATTTCGTTGCCAAGCTCGACCGAATGTATGATCGCTGGGGCCAGGATTATCATCAACGCCAACTCGACAATCCCATTGACGAACCACAATGGGAAGTACTGTTCGACGAGTTGAAGGTTAGCGATCGGTTGGAAAGGAAATCCTTGAGAGCACTCCTCAGCTGTGGTAAAGGTAAGAAACTAGGTCTCATTTTCAACAATAATATCAAAATGTACTGTAAAGTGTAAATGACTTTGAAAATTGATTTCCGTTTCAGTGGCAGAGAGTGCGAACGTTCCTGAAGGTAGAACCGAAAGTATGGGTTATATTATTGTCGACAACATTGCGTACAAGGCGAAGAATATACCAGTACAGTTAAAACTCGAATATTTCATCATACTTCATTAATTTTTTTCAAATTGTCTATGTATGTTTTTCAGATAAAAAATTTTCTAATTAGCAAAGGTATGACTGTTCAAGACCTGATACATCTTATGACTGAGCCATGAGATCAGTGAATTTTCATTGTTGAATCGGTAAAAATAAAAATTCACTGTTTGAATCAGTGAATTTTAATTTTTACTGATTCAACAATGAAAATTCACTAATTGAATCGGTAATTTTTCACCGATTGGCAATAGGTTGTCACTGATTAACTGGGGAATCAGTGGAATTTGACTGATAATCAGTGACACGATCCAGACTATTTCATCAGTCAATTTTGGCATTTTTGACTGATTCAGATTTAGAGAGTATTACTCCATAAATTAAAATCGGTTAAGTAAATGAAATTTTGACTTTTTGAATTAGTGAAG
The DNA here is from genome assembly GCA_033439095.1 of Pseudococcus viburni. NCBI lineage: Eukaryota > Metazoa > Arthropoda > Insecta > Hemiptera > Pseudococcidae > Pseudococcus > Pseudococcus viburni. The sequence continues at coordinate 378,078 of JAVBJF010000059.1, forward strand.
CAAACTTCATCAAAAAATTTCTGATTTCAGTCAATTTCCAGTTTGTCAGAAAAAACTGTAATTTCGACTGAAAGCACAGAAAAAATACTGATTTTTAGATAAATTTATTTTACTGATTCAAAAAGGCAGAATTCCGCCAAATTCGACTGATTCGGATTAAGAGGGTACATTGAATTTGTTTATTCCAAAAATCCCGAAAATACCTTGCTTATCTATGTCACTAAAATAGCAGAACTCAATTTTTTTATTGAATTCTGATCCCCTTCCCCTATCCCATTTTTTCTCAAATTCTCGGCCCTTCTTACGCAATTTTTGAACGCGTTAACACAAACTGTAATTTATCGAAATAAAATAAAAGTTAGAAAGAGTTGAGTAAGTTACTAAATTCCTTCGAAAGAGTCGCAATTCTAATTTCTTTACAATTTATTTGGAAATACGAGTCAATTCCAAGTTGAATGTCTCACACACAAAAATGTTTCGCCCTTTCCCAATGCCCATAAACTCCTCGGTGATAGATACCTATAAAAAATTCTCAAATTTTCACCAAATATGGAACAAATCAGAGTTACACCGATTTCACGTTCTGGCATTTTTCAACCATTTTTTCAATTTTCCAGAAACTCAAAATCTTGACCCAATCTATCTTCACCCCTCCCGAAAAATTCATTCACCTCCCAACGCCAGTTTTGAAAAATAAGGCTGAAAAAAACCTGGCAACACTGTCGAGGCTCGTTTCGAAATCGGTTTAATAAAACCAGCAAAGAAGGCTTGCTGCCTGCAAGGCCTAAAGAAAACGTTTAACCGGGTCGCTTTTTCTATCACAGCATTTTCCGCCCAATTACGCGGTGTTCTAACGACTATACATAAGGACGCGTTACGACGGCGGCGTTATTCGAGGCCTTGTATTTTCTGCTAGTTTGCACTAATTTCGAACTAAGGACCATTTTCTCCCGCAAATTCTCTCTCTCGCGCGTGCTCTCGTTCTATGTCAAAACTCATATAACGCTTCGTTGATTTACTTCACACTTTTATGCCGGCGCTGCCGATAAAGGGGCGAGGTGCGGCCAGACCTGCTACTGCTACGTGTATATAACCGTTTGTATTACATTATTATTGAATTTACGTTGCGATTTTGCATTTCTTAAATAAGATTAAGCGACGTAGACGCGATTTATATACAGTCGCGTTTCCTGCCGGCCATATATTTTAATTATTAACTTTTTTATACCTTTTTTTATTCCCCTTTTCACCTGCTTGTCGTTCCATTTTCGAAAAGGGATGATTACCCAAGTGAAGAAAAATATAGGGTCTGCCCACGAAAGGTATCACATTTTAAAATTCAATGTTTTCTTGAAAAATAAGTCAAAGGTGATTTTTTTTTCACGAAAATGAAGAAAATTTCTGAGAGTTTTTCCTCCAAAAAAGTGAAATTAGAACCAAAATTGTAGAGAATTAAATTTATTTTCTGCTAATAGCGGTCAAAATTTTTCTGGGAATCGATGTTTTCATGGTACATATTCTCACGTAAATTCGAAAACTGAGATTCGACGATTTCAATTTTCAACGTTACCTACTTGGGAATACCACGATAACATCGACTCACAAAAAAATTCTGACTGCTTTAAGCAGAAAGGAAATTTAATTCTCTACAATTTTGATTCTCATCATTTTTTTCGTAGAACACTTCATTCGCCTAGAAATTTTACTTTTTTGGAGGAAATTTTTATGAAAATGGATGGATTTTGCAAAAATGACAAAAGTTCTTCATCAGGAATCGAAGGACGCCCCTCTAATCGTTTGCCTATGTGAATTGACTTTTAACATAAGAAAACCTCCCTAAAATGTTCCACATTTTCGTGAAAAAAAAATCAATTTGACTTTTTGAATAACCTTAAAAATGTAAGATACTCTTCCTACCACGAAAGTATGGGTACTTTTGATCATCAAAAATTAAATTTTTGGCAAAAAAACTCCATCTTTTGGCTCTCGAATGCTGCGTAGCTCAGCTCTGTAGCTTTAAATTTTGCCATTTTATTAAGATAATAAACGTGATACCTTTCGTTGGGGGACCCTGTATGCCTAATCGGAAGAGGGATAGTTGACCATAGTTGTAATCTGCTTAGAGCTGTAATACTGCTGCATCTTTATGTGGACAGATATGTGTACAGAGAAATAGAGTATTTAGTGGAATCGCTTTTATACTTTTGCCCATTCATCTTTATGTAGGTATATGTGTCCTACTGTTGGATATTATTGATGTTCAACCGAGTATGTAAGGATTTAAATAAAATGGATGGATTATACAATTGCGATACAAAGAAGACTCGAGTAAGATACTAAATTCTTTCCCTTCGCATCTCATTCGACCTAGGATCGAAGCAGGCGAGCTTGCCAATTCAAATACGATCATCGGGTGAGATATCAACGTATAGCATCAGAAAATAGGGTGATATGATACGATACGGCGAATTAAAAAACTTTTTTTTTATATTTCAGTTCAAATCGAACGCAGTTAAGTCGGAATATTCTTCAAATCCAATTAACAGAAACACCACTTGAAATAGATGAAAAGAAAGCACGAAACAGTCGTCGAGTACTTGTGTGACCGGTATTGTCCAAAGTAAATTACATTTCGCGAAAAAGCTCCATCGCATCGTTTGTCTGTTTCTGTTTGCGCCAAACTACGCGTTCAGTGTTCTCAAAACACAAGCCCGGTTCAATTTATTGTTCAAACATTTAACCGTCACCTTGTAAATTACACTTCTTTTTTTTTCTTACAAACAAAACTGTTTAAAAATGAAATTCGTTGTGAGTGAAAAGAGAAGGGGTGAATTTTTTCCCTTTAGGAATATTACTTTTTTTCAAAATTTTTGCCGAAAATATTTCGAGACATTTTGAGAATAAAGTAATATTCTTACGAAGGGCGAAAAAATCACCCCCTTCCCTTTCGCTCACAATACATTTTTGATTTCATTTTTAAGCAGCTTTATTCGCAAGAAAAAAAATGTGTGATTTACAAGGTGACTGTTAAATGTTTGAACAATAAATTGAACCGGACTTGTGGTTTGAGAACCGAAAGAATAATTTTGGTAAATGCCATAAATTTCTCTGTAAGTCATTTTGATTTTGTAACGTGATTTTAAATACATCCTACCTCATTTCCTCCCCTATAACATAATAAATTTTTATCAAGTAAAAAATCAATTTTTTTCCTAAACTCTCGTCGAACTCATCGCTGGTAACCTTACTCAAGAGTCAAGATTATACTGAGTTACATGATCGAAAATATAAGTTGAAATTCAGGAAAGACTATGATGAGGAACGGTTCTTGGCGATTTTCAGAAGTTGTTGAAGATTACCACAATATTGGAACCAACTTCAACCAAGAGTATCAAAACGTTATTTTTACATAAAATCAAGGGTGTAAATGATCCAAAATCACTTTTTTTGGCTCTAATAATACCATGGCATCTTTACCTACTCTGTAACTCTCGATACAATCAAAAATAAATTTTTCGACATCACGGCTAGTGTAAGATCAACAAAAAATAATTTAAAATGTAAAATAGATAAAGCATCTAGGGGTACCAGTAGTCAAGCGAAAAATCCGAGACGCGGTGATTCTCCATCCTCCGACTCTAAAACAAAAGCTATTTAGGTATTGTTCGACCGTTATATCTTGGCAGGTTTGTATTTGTGTAAAAGTAGCAAAATTCCGGAAATTTTCAAGCAGGGTTTCTCAAATTTTAGCGATTTCTTGACAAATATTTGGCTATGTTTCGGTACAGTTAATTTCGATTGGTTGATTTCTTAAAAATTAGAAATAAATTAAAAATAAACAAACAATTCCTTTTTCAGAATCACTGAAACAGAGTGAGTGTTGCTACTTTTAAACAAATACAAACCTGCCAAGATATAACGGTCGGACAATAGTAGGATTAGGATATAATAAATTCTTAAATTCTACTAAACCTTCATACCCACCAACTCTTACTTATTGCTGGCTACCAGCAATACAAAAACAAGGTGTCCCTCAAAATGATCGATTCAACCTAGACAAGTTATTGTCGCAATAGAATGGTTGCATATACATGATAATAACTTATGATAATTTATTGGTAATTCATGTATTTTAATTGAAATTTTATTTAAATTAGTTACTTGAGTTGATTTTTAAGAAATTTTTTATATCGAAGCGTTTCAACAAGTTATTTTGTATACCTAATATTGTTTATAGTGAAAGTGATGAGCACACAGAAAAAGCAGCCCCCCCCCCCACAAATCATCGTGGTATAATAGTCCGGGGGAGGGGAGTATTTATGAAGAAAGAAATATTTTTTTCAATACCGAGAAATGAGAATTATATGCAAACTAACGTCTTTAAATTTTTTCCCCCAAAGGAAAAACTTCAATATTTTTAATTGCTTTTTTTTGATCAAACAAAATTTCTAATGAGAAATTAATTCAACTAAAATTGTACAGCATGAAATTTCCAAACCGCCTGAAGCAATTATTATTTCTCATCCAGGAGGTTTTAGTTTTTGAGGTATTTAATTTACCCAGGATTAAAGATCAGAGCAAAATTTTTAAACTTCGGGTAAAAATACCTCAGACAATGAACATCCCAGAAGAAAAATAAACATATTGAACAGAAGGAAATTCAGCATATTTAACAAAATATTCTTCGTGCGATTTTTTTAAAACGATTACCTATGTTAACTTTTTCCAAGTATTAACAATTACAAATTTAAAAAAGATGAATGCTACAGCATAAGAAGCGGATGAAAACTTGTCATTATTGTACAATGATCTGTAATTCAGTAAATAAAAAAATAATGTACTTATCAAATAAAAGGTCGACAAGAAAAACGAAGTGCGTTTCTGGAAACTGAGAAAGTTAGATGGTGTAGTTCTGGAGAAACTTCATGGCAGTATCGATTATGAGATTTGGGAACGAAATTTCCGAGTTGCGACGAAGTTGGCAGATCTTGAAGATCACGTTTCAATATAATTTCATTTTATGGATTTTTAGAGGTAAGTATCTCAATTTTTAGAAATTAATTTTGAGATAACCTCATGACTTTTTCGTGTCTTTTCGTCATCATTTATGAGTTTAATATTTTATGACCCGTAAAACTTGAATACATATTATGTAAATCTGAAAGATGAGTAATTTTTTGGCACTGTGAGGACGAATAAAGGAAATAGCCAAACGAACACGATTATCTGTTAGATGGAAGGAGAAAAATTCAAAAAATGATAGGATAGAAATTCACCGAAAGTTCCAGCCTTAATAATATGTACAAGATCTATGATAGAACCGAGTAACATGAGCATAAAAATTGTTTTTCTTTTTTCAGTCTTTCTCCCATAGAAATTTAGCTCTGATGTTGCCCGGTTCATTTAATGACCCTGTACCTGCACATCAAATAATTGTAATTAGAGCGTCCTTCCCTTAACTACGACTTTGACAATGAAAAATATGTTTCAGATTTTCAAAATGTAAGTAGTAACCAAGTAACAATAACGCAGCGCACAACTCAAGAAATGTGATGAATTGAGGATCACCAGATCACCAATATCAAACGACGTGGATAGTCTTACTGCCATCCTCTTGGTCTCAAAAGATTGAATTAAATTTTAAACGAGTATTGACGAATAAAGTTGAAAACTCATCCATGTCTTGTACATGTACACGGGAAAGGAGGAAGTTGGAACTTCGAGAAATGAAAATTTAATTTCTTCAGTACAAACATATTATTGTATCTTAGGTTTGTACGTATATGTGACGCCGCATACGAAAAGGGGGCATTGCTCAAAAAACACGTTTTAATTTTTGAACGTGTTTTTTTTCTTTTTATTTGAATTTGAAGGACCGGTGCATGGGAATTTTTTCTAGTTTTATGTGACCTTGACACAGTCTAGCGTCATTTCGCTGAATTATTCGCGCTCATCGGCGACGTACAATCCCCCCCCCCCTTTATTTAGTAAACTCAAAAATCATTATTTTCGTATTTCGAAGGGAAAATTCGATCAGGCTGCGGTTTTCCTGAATTCCACATCGTATTGTATGCAAAAATAAAAAAAAATAATTTTTTTTTTTTTGAGAAATTTCGATTTTGGAAATTTTTTTCCCCTTTTTTTTAGTAAACTCAAAAATCATTATTTTCATATTTCGAAGGGAAAATTCGATCCGGCGATGGTTTTACTGGATTCTACATCGTATTGTATGCAAAAATAAACAAAAAATTTTTTTGAGCATTTTTGAGCATTTTTCAACACTTTAAAGTCGAGTAATCGAACTGGCGATATTTTTATCGGATTCTACGTGAAATTTTATAAAAGGATCAATCACACATATTGTAAACAAACCTCATATGTAGAGGATTTAATTTGATCGGGGATCAAAAGTGATTTGTGAAAGAACGAAATTAATGAAGTGAAGGCTTCATGAGATCCGGTTTTAAAAACTGATTCGACTGCACCGAATTAAATTTTCAAGAAAATTACCTTTCAGCGTAACTGATTCGATGTTTTATGGTAGTTATGACATGACTCGCTCACGCTTATCACAAATGATGTGTTGAATAATGAGGTATTATTTTTCAGGTTCCCCGTTAATTTTCATTTTAATTGTCAAAACTTATACGAATAATTGTAATTTTAACCCTGCTACAGTCGCATGCCAGCAGTAACATAAATGGTCGCATCATGAGGGAATCCCTCAGTTGTTACTTATTTGGTCGCATTATGAGGGAATCCCTCAGTCGTCACATATGGTCTTTTTTGCCTAGTTGGTGAGCGCTGGTGGGGATAGTGAGAAGATTCAGCGTTGCTACGTGTATATACTTACACATAATGCGACAGCTTGTCCAGCCAAGGGTCTCGGGTTCGAATCCCGCCACTAAAATAATTTTTTTGAATTTTTTTTCCTTCAAAAATATTTTTTGAATGATTTTTTCGTAAAATTTTATTTTTTCTACTGGTTCGTTTTTTACACTAAATTACGCGTTGTAAATTGATAATTTACTTTTTGAAGAGATTTTATAAAATCTTGAGTGGTTTGCGGAGGCGTATATAACAACTGAGGGATTCCCTCATGATGCGACCATAGCAGGGTTAATAAAACAGGTTTATAAAGCAATCTCCGAGTAGCCTTTCGGATGAAGGACCTACCAAAAAGAATTGAAAATTTCACCTTTTCTGGTACCTAGTTTTAATTTTTGCATAAAATAAGGTATGGGTAATTAACAACCGCAATTTCAAAACTATACTACTACTGATGCTGATCATCAGTCATTAACAAAAAATGATTGTAACGATGGGGGTTTTCCCATGATTATGACGAATTCTAAAACTGATAAATAACCGTAGAATTTTTAAAAATTTTCGCATTCAGTTTTCAATTTTAGCTGATGAAGGATAAATTTAAGTAGGTACATAAATAAAAACACCATTTTCGCAACCAGTTCTGCTAAGTGCGACTCCTAATTTAAAATCTCAAATTACCATATGAAATTCATCAAAAATCGTTTCGAATACCTAAACGCTAACTCAGCAACTAGCAAACTCATCAACACCACCGAAGATGGGTGCTCGAAGGAGAGGGCGGGGGATTATGAAAAGAAACACAAAAGAGTGCGAATTAAAGATAATACAGTTTCTGTATCGCCGTAGCCGCGTCACATAAAAGAACAGATAATAAAATTTAGTCGAAGGGAATGGTAGTCTCATTGTTCTTTTATTTATCAAGATATTGTGCGCAATGAGAGGGATGAAAAAGAGGCGTGAAAGTGTTAAACATAGAATAGGGTTTGTTAGCGGTAAAGTCACCCTTTTTTTTCGTTTTCTTTTTTAGCCTTGATTGACTGATAATTTTTCGATGGTCGCGTATATGTTCGGTTTTAAAAATCAATTCGTACGTCACAATTGAAACGTAATTCCTAAACAAGCTGCGAATAGTTGCGGAAATGATCGCGCCCACACGTATGTGGCATATACCTAGTACGAAATATGACGAGTTGCCGATACACTACACTAGCTCCTAATTATTTTTGCCAAAAATGGGATTTCAACGATTCAAGTTTGAATTTATTCCAAGTTTGAATTTTTTCAACAATAAATTTTTTCATTAAAATTTTCTCAAATTTTTTCAATTTAATTTTTTTTTAATTTTTTGTCATCAATATTTTTAAAAATATGAAGTCGAAAAAAACAAATGTTGAAAAATTTCGAGAAAATCAATCAACAGTTGGAAAAATCGTAATATTAAAACTTTTTTCAACTTTGCTTTCTTCAATTTTTTCAACTTCATATTTTTAAAAATTTGTCTTCCGACTCGAATTTTTTTCCAATAATTTTAAAATTTTTCCACAAATTTTTTCCAACTGTTAGTTTTACCGTTTAGAAATTCGATTTATACGCGGTTATGTATTTATAGTTATTATTGGCTACGGCCGCTAATTTATTTATTCGTTGTTTCTTCGCGATCGTTCGTTAACCGCGGCTCTTTGTATCGTATAGAACCTTGTCGCGAAAAGGTCATTAAACTTTATTTAAGCATCGATTTTTCATTGGAAAATCGGTGTCAAACTTGTCGTGTAAATGTCTAATTTTTCGAATAAAAATTAGTTAAAATTCAATTCTCGAGTTTTTCTTTTGAAAGTATCGTTTTGAATTTAATATCGTAATTTCACGAAATGAAAGGTATCGTAATCCTTGGTTTTAATTGGTCGACGTGACCGTGAAAATTTCGTATTCAGAGCTACGTGCCTACCTCGTCGTAGATACCATATCGTGAAAATCTACGTTAACGTAGATTGAGCTTTTCCGAACCGTCGGAAAAGCGGGTATCCTATTTCCTGCTTAAACCGAAGTTTAAGTCAGGAAAATTCATCGTAAAGGTCCCCGAAGCAGATCCCGACCGTACTAGCCGAAAAGCAGCGAAAAACAGAATCGACCAATTACGAAGTTCTATCTTTCGTCTTACGACCAATTGCGTTCCAGTCGAGTTTTCCGACTTTTCCGAAGGAACGGAAAATTCATCTTTTTCAAGTATCGATTTTTGCGATTTTATTCGACTAAAAGTCGATATTTCTACATGGTAGCATAGTATCGTGGTTCCTGTGAAACGGCGAATCGACTCGGTATATGATACCTCGTCTGTCGAAGCTCATTGGTCGAGGCGACGCTGCGAACGATACTTCTAACGACGAAGATTTCCGTGGTTTTCCAGCGTCGAGCGAAGCTGAAAAAGTGTTAACTCGATCACAAAAACGTAAAATTCGAAAGCGACTTTCGAAAGAGTTAAATACTTCCCTCGTCGGTCAATCCTCTGCGTCGACGATACCAACAGCTCCGTGCATCCAATCAACAGCCAATAACGAATCAGACGCAGCGTCGATCATCTCCGACGACCAATCCGAAAGCGAGAAAACTGCTACGTGCTCCGAAAACGAATCGTCAGCGTCCGAAATGGCTTCTGGAGAATCGTCGTCGAACATTCCAGCGCACTTGATCTTCAATGGTACCGACTACATCATCTGGAAGAAGAGAATCAAATCGTTACTATTGGCTAAAGATCTCGAAAAGGCAATAACGGCGAACGGCGGCGCTACCGACAAGGAAAAACGAAAAGCGTATTTTGAAATAGTTAGCCATACGACGAACGCGGTTTTCCGACTCATTAGAGAAGAAAAAGACCCGGAAAAACTCTTCAGCGAACTCGACGAACGCTACGCGAAAGAGAATCAGCAAATCGTAATCGCCTGTCGCGCAAAATTGGCTGCCCTCGATATCGACAAATTTAGGTCTGCTACCGATTACTGTGACGAGGTGTCAAGCTTGGTGAACCAAATGGAGGCCGCCGGTACGAAGGTCCCGAAGGATGAGGAGTATGCGTTTTTGAATTCCGGACTCAAAAATATCGAGAAATGGAAGTCCGTTAAGAAACCGGCCGAAGCCCTTCTGAATATCGCACCCGCCGACCCAAAATTCCTGAGGGGTTTATTAACCAGCGACGAAGATAAATCCGAAAAGGCGACGTCGAATATCAACAAAGGTTCGGCGTTAGTAACTTCAGCGTCGAATAATCGAAATCCGAACGATCGTAAGCCGCGTCCGAAATGTGCCAAGTGCAAAAAGCTCGGCCATCTCGCGAAAAATTGCTGGGCCAATCGAAATCAATCGCCGAGAGGAGAAATAAAATGCTATCGTTGCGGTGGCACCGGCCACATAGGAAAGCAGTGCCCTCGGTATGGTGATGAAGCGAATTCAAAAAGGTCTGAACCGAGCTCCAGTTCCAGTTCGAATTCGCCCGCGCCGAAATCTCCATCGAATGCTGAATCGTCGAATCGTCCAAAGGCTCTCATGACATCCGAAGAAAATGTAGCGCTAATTTCGACCGTCGGTGAAATTGTCTTCGTGCTCGACACCGGCGCCACTAGCCACATGATAAACGTACCCGGTATTTTGGTCAACGAAAAGCCAGTAACGTCGAACGCTGAAATTATCGTCGCGAAACAAGATACAGCTATCGTACGATCGTCGGTTGGTGAGTTACCAGTCACTAACGATAGCGGCGTAAATTTTATCATGCAAAACGTGAGTTACATTTCCGATTTATCGTACAATTTAATGTCCGTGAGTCAAATCCGTCGTTTAGGTTATGATACCGTGATCGCCGATAAAATTTCGATCGTTCACCGCGATACTGGTGAAAAACTGACTGATGTTTTTGAACAGTCAAACGGTTTGCTTACTGTTAAATTTAAGCTAAATAATTGTACCGATAATTTCGACTTCGCGTTAAACGCTCTATGGCATCGTCGGTTAGGCCATCCGAGTAGATCGGTTATGTACAAAATACCCGATATTAGTTGTACCGAACATGACTGCCCTCTTACGAACGAGTGCGATACGTGTGCCAAAGCAAAGCAGCACCGTGGGCCTTACAATACCGAGCGCGAAAAGGCGAAGCAACCGTTGGACATAGTCCATGTCGACGTAATGGGTCCGCTGAGCGCCGGTATCGATAACGAAAGGTACATTCTTGTATTTGTCGACGACTTTACTCACTACGCGGTAACGTTCGCGATAACGGCTAAATCGCAAGTCGGCGAATTTTTCGAAAAATACGATAACATAGTAACGAATCTATGGAATCGTCAAATTAAGCAACTACGTTGCGATAGCGCGACCGAGTTTATAGGCGGTAAATTTCGCGAAGTAATCGAAAAAAAAGGTATGCGATTAATGGCTTCGGAGCCTTATGAACACGAACATAACGGTACGGCCGAACGTTTTCTACGTACCATCAGTGAAAAACTCCGTTCGCTTCTCTTCGATTCGAAGCTCCCCCGTCGATTTTGGCCGTACGCGTTGTACACGGCTACATTTTTGTATAATCGTCTTCCGTGTTCTGCTATCGCCGATAAAAGCCCGTATCGTTTATGGTTCGATCGCGATCCGACTTTCCAATATGTTCGTATCTTCGGCTGCGTCGCTAGGGAATTTATTCCTAAAGAAAAACGAACAAAATTAGATCCGAAATCCGTTGAAAAAATGTTAGTCGGTTATACTGAAACAGGTTACATGTTACTCGATGTACCGCGAAATAAACTATCGTATTCGTCTAACGTCATCTTCGATGAAAATCAGCTTTATGCTGACCGGTTAAATGAAAATTCGTACGACGGTACCGTAAATCTTGAACCTGAAACAGTCGAAAATTCGTTAGTCGCGATAAAATCCAATCTGTGTAACGATGACGATCGTATCGAATACTCCGCGTTAATAGCTACTGAGCAGGGCAAAGAACTCACGTATGAAGAGGCAGTGAACGGTCCTGAAGGTAACGAGTGGAAAAAGGCGATCGAGGAAGAACTGATAGCGATGGCAGTGAAGGATGTCTGGTACGAAGTCACCGAGGACGAGCTTGAAGGCAAGGACTTCTCCAAAGTCGATACGAGATGGGTTCTGCGAAAGAAAATCTCGGTTAATCACGTCGTAAAATTTAAAGCTCGACTCGTTCTCCGCGGATACAAGGACTCTCACCAATACGAGCTGGATGAGACTTACGCGCCGACTGCAAACGTATCGATCGTCCGTGGTATCGTCTGCATAGCCACCGTGAATAAATGGAAACTCCGCCAAGCCGATGTATCGACGGCGTTCTTAAATGGCGAAGCGACTCGTATGATAGTTTTCGATCCACCGAAGGGATCTTCCGTAAAACGTAAAATCGTATTCGTGTTAAAAAAGTCCTTGTATGGACTCAAAACCTCGCCGCAGAACTGGAACAAAAAATTAAAGAAAATTTTAGAAAAATTAGGTTTCGAACAGTCTGCAAACGATCCGTGCGTATATGTAAATAAAGACGGCGATAAAACTCGGTGTATCTTTGTAATTTTCGTCGATGATTTTCTAATAACCGGTTCCGACGCCGAATTAATCGAATGGCTGATCGATCAGCTGAATAAAGAATTCGGAATTCGAGATCTAAAAGAACCTGAAAAGTTCATCGGTATCGAAATCGAACGTAAAAGTGACGATGTAACGTACTTACATCAAAAATCGTACATCCGTGATTTAATCGTGAAATATGATCTTGAAGATTCGAATCCGATATCGTCGCCGATGGAACCCGGCTTAAAAATCGAAGACAAACGGCTAGATAAATCGTTCGAAACGAAAGTTCGTGGTATTCTTGGATCGTTGTCGTATCTATCGCGAGGTACTCGTCCCGATATCGCGTTCGCCGTTAATTTCCTGTGCAGATTTCAGCATCTCGCTAATGCTGAAATTTTTAATTATGCTAAACGTATCATTAGGTATTTAAAAACGACAATCGATCGGTCGTTAGTTTATAATTCAAATTACCTGAATGTATCGTATCCGTTAAAATTGTATTCCGATTCCGATTTCGCCGGTGATGATTCCGATCGAAAATCCACTACCGGTATCGTCGTCATGTTAAATGGAAATATCGTCGACTGGATCGTCCGAAAGCAAAATTGCGTAGCTTTATCGTCGGCGGAAGCCGAATACGTAGCTTTATCGACCGCCGGAAAAGAAGCTAGATCGTGGATCAATTTGCTTGATAGTCTTGATTTGGTCACCGATGTCGTACCGATCTTCTGCGACTCAAATGCTGCTATTTCGATAGCAAATACCGACGAATCTCGTCGCACTCGACATATTGATGTATCGTACCATCATATTCGCGATCTTATCAGATCCGGTGTCATTCACATTGTGAAAATTTCATCGAACGATAACATTGCCGATCTATTGACAAAATCGACCAATAGGATCGTCTTCGAACGTTTGTCGAACGAGATTTTTGATTTTAATTTAAAAAAATAAATAATAATAAATTATCGTCCGAGGGGCGGTGTTAGTTTTACCGTTTAGAAATTCGATTTATACGCGGTTATGTATTTATAGTTATTATTGGCTACGGCCGCTAATTTATTTATTCGTTGTTTCTTCGCGATCGTTCGTTAACCGCGGCTCTTTGTATCGTATAGAACCTTGTCGCGAAAAGGTCATTAAACTTTATTTAAGCATCGATTTTTCATTGGAAAATCGGTGTCAAACTTGTCGTGTAAATGTCTAATTTTTCGAATAAAAATTAGTTAAAATTCAATTCTCGAGTTTTTCTTTTGAAAGTATCGTTTTGAATTTAATATCGTAATTTCACGAAATGAAAGGTATCGTAATCCTTGGTTTTAATTGGTCGACGTGACCGTGAAAATTTCGTATTCAGAGCTACGTGCCTACCTCGTCGTAGATACCATATCGTGAAAATCTACGTTAACGTAGATTGAGCTTTTCCGAACCGTCGGAAAAGCGGGTATCCTATTTCCTGCTTAAACCGAAGTTTAAGTCAGGAAAATTCATCGTAAAGGTCCCCGAAGCAGATCCCGACCGTACTAGCCGAAAAGCAGCGAAAAACAGAATCGACCAATTACGAAGTTCTATCTTTCGTCTTACGACCAATTGCGTTCCAGTCGAGTTTTCCGACTTTTCCGAAGGAACGGAAAATTCATCTTTTTCAAGTATCGATTTTTGCGATTTTATTCGACTAAAAGTCGATATTTCTACACCAACTCCGATTTTTTTTTTGTAAATTTCAACTTCATGTTTTTCAAAATTCCTTTCAACTCAATAAGTAATCTGATGAAATTTTAAAAATAATGAAAATATAAAATTTAAAAAATCATTGTTGCAAAAATTTGGAGAAAATTTTGAATTAAAAAAATACTGTTGGAAAAATTAAAAAAATTAAATTAAGGAAATTGAAGAAATTTAGGTTTGAAAAAATTTCAAGATAGACATTGTAGACTTAAATCGCCCAAATCTTATTTTTGGCAAAAAATAATTTGGAGCTAGTTACATTACGACTGTAGATTTCAAGAAAGAAGAGAAAATAAAGGCGAATTTTAAACCGCCTCTGTTGTATACAAAGAGCAATGAACTTATAGTTGAATTCTATAAGAATCAACCAGTACGTATTTACGAGCATAAAGGTATTGCAGTGAAAGCATACACCTATGGAAGAGGAGAAAAAAATTCTTAAACAAACAAAATTCTTATTTAAATAATAAACTGGAATAATATCTAGAATAAACATAATAAAATTAAACAATGAGACGCGTAAAATAGGTTAAAAAGAACCAAGTTTTTTTACCCCAATGTGATAAGATAAAGAGCAACGTTCAATTTAAGCCAAACCTTTATTGTACGTGGTGTTTCAACAACACTATCAAGGTACAAATAATGAAAGAAAAAAAAACTAAGACACGTTTTTTTTTTCAATTTTAAATACTTTCGACTTTGTTCCTGTTGGTATAAGGTGTATTGAAATATATCGTTGGTTCAATACGAAATGAGCCAGCGACGTTATGATTTCATTTTGTCAATATTACTTCAGATACTTCTCGTCTCTGGCGAGAGCGGATTATATATCCGTCGAGTACAATTACCTACACCTAGGAGGTTAAACGCGGAGAAAAATTTATTACATTTTGTAAAATAGGTATACACGCGACGAAATAATAAGCTTAAGTTTTAATTTAACGCGTCAAATATTTCGCGCAATCAGATTTCCTCGTTTACTCTCGCCGCTTTGGTATAGTGATATAAGAGGTAACATTTTAGTCGAATTTGAACTCGGGAATGGTGTAAAAGAGGTTATAGTCACCTCTTTGAAATATTAAATAAAATAGGGAATTTTTTTCTGATCTCACGAATTTTACATTCAATACGTTTGGATGCGAACGAGCTACACAGCGTCTCTCATTATTTAAACACAGATCGCTGATATGACCAATTCAAGCTTGATGGCGAGATATTCGAAGAAATCAAAAACCTGCCTCATTCAATCCTCATTTGTAAGACCTACAATTTCATTCATATAGTAAGGCAGAGGACAAAACGTTAATTGTTTGGATAGTGCTTAGAAATGTCCTTTTTTTATGTGTAGGTAGAATTTATTTGCAGTTCATAATATGATTTAAAGTCATTTTGATTTTCACGATCAATCACAATGTGACTTTTCTCATTCATTCCTGTCTTGTGGTAATTACAGCTTCACAGACGAATTTTTCGGCCCCAAATAGATTTTCAATTTTAGCCGAAAAAGATGGTAAGATGAAAAATTACACAAGTCAACAGATTTTTGTGTTTGGGTTCCGATTGCGAAATTTGGGTTCCTTTTATGTATCTAATGAAGAGAAAAATAATTTTTTGCCCAAAGTTTGCTTGGGGGGGGGAAAGCCAAAAATGTGATTTTTCAAGAACAATACACTCGAATTTGAGAAATATTTTGGAAAAATTTGAAAAAAAAATTGTTTGGTTCAATCTTATAAAAAATTTCACGCTAAATCGAATGCCACAAACCGCAGACCTCTATCTCTTTTAGAAAAACGACCTCCCACAATTTTTCGCTGTAACACTTTTGACAGCCAAAAATTGCTTCATTTCTCTTTTTTTCTCAATTGCCTCAACTAATGTTCCAACTTTACTCGAGAATATCTCGAAAACTACGCCTCCCGGAAAAATCTAAATGCACCTATCCGATAAGAAATTTAATTCTATACAACTTTGTTCGTGATCATTATGGTCGTAGAACGCTTAGATTTCTCAGAAATCCCACTTTTCGGTGAGCAAGGCTTCAAATTTTTTTCAAATTTTTCTCAAATTTGTGTATATTTGTTTTTGAAAAATCACATTTTTGCCCCCCCCCCCATCCCCCCCAAGCAAACTTTGGAAGCCACAAATGAGCATATTGGTGTATTTTGATGTCTAGAATCAGAATTTGGCCATGAGAACTGAAACACAGAACTTTTTTTTTTGTTGACTTGTGTTATTATTCAAGAATATCATCAAAATTCTATTCGTTTATTTGAACAAAACTTCTCGTTATGCCGAAAAAAAAAACTGTCATCGACACATTTCCATTAGTATCACAAGAACAATTTTAAAAGTCTGGGGAAATTCCAGTACGTCTATGTCTATACTGTCCTGTAAATTCAATCCTACAAATAAAATAGAATTAATATGAATAATGTGGTTTCAAGGAGGAAAAGGTTAAGTTGTAAAATCAACTTCTTGAAAAAACAATTTAAAAAAATTCTTATCAATTATTAAATAGGTATCTACATCTAGACAGAAAATTGATCGTAATCTAAGAGAAAATTTACTAGGAATTCGAAAAAATTAATTTGAAAGTCGTATCGTGTTCCAAAGTGCCTTGAAAGGAATCCTAATTTCCAAAAATTTCTAAAGTTTGAATTCCGTTTTTCAGAATTTCAAAATTTGTGAGATTGCGGCTCTTCTTAGTGCACTTTGAGATGAGTTGCGACCTTCTAATCAATTTTTTCAGATTCTCTGCGAATTTTCAGATTACAATCAAACTCTAAATCAGAAATCCAAATTTAAACATTTTTTGAAGTCTTGAGGCTTTTTTGAAGCAATTAAGGGAATGATACGGCCTTAAAACCTTTCTGATTTGTTGATAAAAATCAGAGATAAAAATTGTTTTGAAAAAAGAGGGACATTTTAGAGGTTGTTGGAAGCAAGATCCATCATTCATGCCAATTTTTTCAGATTTTTTAAACAATAAAGTTCGAAATTCGAATCATAAAAACTTCGAACTAAAATCGTTACTCAAACATTTTTTCAGATTTTTCAGACAAAACCTAAAAGTTCGAAATTCAAGTCATAAAAACTTCGAATAAAATCGTTACTCAAACTGATTTTTTTCACAATTTAAAAAAATTAATAAAAGGCAAACTGGGTCACAATACGCAGACAACTCCGTCAAATGTAAATTCTATCAGATCAACTATATTCGCATCACTCAAAAGAATCTTCCCAAAATCAACACACAAAATGACCTCTCAGATCTTCAAATTTTACCAAACGACCAACAGGCAAAAGGTAAACCCAATCCCGATCAACTTCTCTAGATGAGTATTCGTATCAATGACCAACACCGAGTCGAAGTCGACTCCAAGTAATTCTCGATATGTCCAGATCCACGAAATACAGCCTCCGACGTACAAGTAGTCTTACATGACATATTATTACAGGGGCCCGCACCCCAAACAGGCCGCCATCCGCCAGTCCTTTGTAATTAAATTCCTATAGGAAGGCAGAGGGACCCGAACATCAGTAAATGTCCACCCTGGGCCCACCCGCCCAAACGCAAGAGCTGCAAATGCAAGACCTGAAAACTAGAACCACGACGAATTTAAGAAATCTGATTTTTTTGTTGAAACGGCCAACAATGATTCTATTCTGCGATGATGAAGAAATGGATTGGCCAGTAAGCGATCAGTTCCAGTAATATTTCCGTGGAGTAATACGCAAGTCCTTCACCTGACTGATGCTTTCGATATTCGCTGATGCCTAATTTTTTTTATCCCCTACATCTTATCAATGAGAAGAAAATTGATAAAACATGCGTAAATGGAGTTGCTCACACTTTTAGGCTTGTGTCACACCTTACCCATGAGGAGACAGTTTTTAGACTTGGATCTGCTACCAAAAGATGAGAGGATTTCTCTTTGTGTGCAAATAATAAAATTGTTGAACTTGATGGCAGACATAGATCTTGTAGATAATCTAGGCTAGGAGTTCAATCATTGTTATATTTTCTTTTCTTTCTTTGAAATAATAATAAATGAGGTTTTCTGTACTTTTTTCCAAGTACGCCTTCAAATGATGAGGTATGTTATTGAGAATTGAATTTAAATTAATATTTTTGTATGACACAATAATGAAACAGAGGTATTCAAATCTGGCGGATCATATTTTTCTCCGTAGGTGCTCACACTCTGGTGGGAGAACCCCGGGGTGGGGGGCGAGGATATTTTTCAACTCAAAAATCTTTTTCTCAAAATATTTTCCAACTAAGATTTTTTTATCAAAAATAAATTTTTTTATAAACTCTGAAATTATTCTCCCTCCAATTTTTTCTCTGGTCAAAAAATTTTTCAACTTGAGAAATTTTTTTCAATGTTGAATTTTTTCTCAAAATTATATTTTTCCAGCTCTTGATTTTTTTTCAAAATTCCAATTTTTCAGCTCAGAATTCTTTCTAAAAATTTTTTCCTGCTCTAAAATATTTAGAATAAAAAAATTTTGAAAAAATTTGGGTTGGAAAAATTTGAGTGTTGGTTGAGTTTTTAAAAATTTTCAAATCAAAGAATGGAATTTTATACACTCGATAGGTAGTTGATATAAATATCAGTAAATGAAAAAATGTTTGTGAACGAAAATTGAAAAAGAAATCTTGGAGTTAAAAAAAAAGTTGAGGAAGAAATTTCTAGAGTCAAAAATTTTTTTGGGGTTAAAAAATTAAAATTTTGAGAAAATAATAGTACAGACATAAACGATGGTTTTCAAGAAGTTCTAAGGTGAAAGTCAAAAGTTTTAAGCCGAAAGTTTGTTTATATATAGGTATAGGTACAAGCTGAAACGAAAGCTGAAAGCTAGCCAAAAGCTAACTGTATGAATCAAAAAACTAAAAGCTAAATCCAAAAGTTTCATTTTTGAACTTTTCAGCCGAAAGCGAAAAGCAGAAGTTTTATTTTACGGCTTTTCATTCCTGGATTTCATTTGGTGTGAAATTCTTCATTTTTTTTTTTAGAAAATGTGGTACCGTTGTGCTTAACTTTCAAAATTTCTGTGGATTTTGGGATTTTTTAACAGCAATTATTGAAAAATCCTCGTACCGCACCTACGAAAAAATCCCTTTAGGTGCTCGAGCACGCCAGCACCTCCAGTAACGCCGGCCATGGAGGTATTCCTTAATTTTACACAATTTTCCAAAATAAAACATCGAATATCGTTACATAAATATCTTGCAGATGAGTGTTGAAAATCTCTGATTGTTATAATTCATTATTAAATATAGTTCAAGCCTCATGTTGTAGAACTTCATGTTTCATTTTAAGAGCCCTCAAGAACGCCTTGGGCGTACATATGAATACAGGGTGTCCGTTAAGTGGTCTGCCATACTTCATTTTTGGATATAACCGGATACCACTAAAAAAAGTTAGATGAACAAGTTGCATATCTTGAAAACTGAAGGGACTACAAAAAATTTTGTTCGAAAAAAGTTCTAAAAAAATGAGCTAATCAAGGGAATGGATAGTATGTTGAAAAATGAACAAATTTTGTTCCACAGAATTTTTGCCCAACATCAAAAATAAAGGGGCTACGGGAAAAAGTGGGCTTCAAAATTTTTTTAAATTTTCTCAATTTTGGATGACCTTTGGCCCCTTTATTTTTCATGTTAGGCAAAAAGTCTGTAGAATAAAATTTGTTCATTTTTCAACATACTATCCATTCCCTTGATTAGTTCATTTTTTTAGAACTTTTTTCGAAGAAAATTTTTTGTAGACCCTTCAATTTTCAAGTTATGCAAAAAGTCATATAATGAAAATTTATTCAGTTTTCAAAGTACTATTCATTCCCATGGTTGAAAAAAAATTACGTGATTTTTTAAAAAAATATAATTTGTCCCTTCAATTTTTAAGATATGCAATTGACTTGTTCATCCAACGTTTTTTTTTTTTTAGTGGTACCCGATTATATCCAAAAATGAAGTATGGCAGACCACCTACCCGACACCCTGTACGCCCGCTCTTGATCGAAATCAACCTCTGCTTGGTGGATATAATACATAAGCGACGTTCCTACGAATTCGCATCAATTTCGGCCCAGGTTTTGGCGTTTCGAATTTGCCATGAAGACCTAAATCAAGAGGCAAATAGAGCACGCAACCAGGATTAGGTAGTTCAATCGAAAAGTGCATTATTCTGAATTTTTCGACTTCAAAGATGAATTAACTGTCGATCACCTCTTGCTCTTCTAGTACGCCTGGATAAATGACAATGTCGAACAAATAATTTATGATGGTCGAATTCCCAATTCCATGGAATCAAGAGGCCACTTCATGAATGGAGGCTAGGACCTAAACCAATGTTGCGGTATCCATACAAAATCGAAGAAGGGCGAAGGAGGTCGCATACTCATATGTAATCGAGATACCGCGGAGAATCAACTGTTTCCGAACCCGCCGAGAATATGGAAACGTACGAATTCGTTTTGGGGACAAGCAAGATGCTCCCGAGCTATCTAGTGTTCCTTGTGAAATAGTTGGAAAACTCCATGAAAATAGATACTTCTTCTAGAATAAATAAAGGATATTTCTGCTTCTTTTAAAAATTGGTGAAAATTGGAATCTTAAAGATTTTTTAGGGTTCTAAAAAATGATGAAATTTGGACAAAAAATGATAAATTTGACTTCAGGTTTGAAGGTTTGATGTTCTAACTGCAAAAGCAATGTCGTCAAATGTTTTGAAGTCCGATTACTCATTAAGTAGCCTGAATTCAACTTCAAACTCCAAGTTTTTATAACAATGTTCAAATTTTGTAAAATTTCCAAAAATTCAGTCAGTTTGTTGCAAATCTGGAATTTTCAATGAGCAACAAGAAGTTTTCTGTAAAACACGTTCATAATGTATGAGATTTATGAAAATAGGCCTCCATGAAACGGTTGAAAAACACAGACATCGAATACGTACCTACAGAGAAATCAATCAACCTGATTTCTGACCAACAATATTTAAAATCTACAAAGCTCACTTAAAGCTACCCAACTCGAGACAACGACGACCAATACAGCTAGGTATAAAAATAGACGTAAAAAACCTTCGTATCTAGCCGTTGATAAAAAAATCAATTTAAATACCTCCACACAACCAGTAGAAAGAATCGTGTAGAATTTTTATGGATATAGACCCTCCAGTACGAGAACGGATATTGATTTGGTAGTAATAATGACGTTATCGCCATTCACTGGACGAATAAAAAATAAACGAAAAATGCAAAACGCCCCCGTTCAGGTCATTTTTGTAGGAAATATAAACCGGTGATAAAAGGCGAAAATGAAATAATATATATTTCGCTGGCCGGAAATATTAGCGATGTATCATAGGTAATGTAGACAGTATACTTCTTAGCTGCCCATAAACTTTATACCACATTTCCCATAGTAAAAGCTTCGTTCATCGTATTATTACTTTTTGCCCGGATCTTCATCGAGGATTGATTGTTTTAGGTGATACGTTCGTCTTCGTTTAGATACGTATACGAAAATACATATAACAATTTTGTACACAATAGAGTACTATGTGCATTATGCACGTATATATCGTACAATTGTACAAAAGCCAAGTTCGCATACTAAATGACGATATGAAAGATAGGAAAAATAAAATGTATTCGAGGCACGTTTTGGCATAGAAAAATTCCAATACTGAGGTAGACGCGAAGACATTAACGAGACCAATTCGCACCCCTGAACGAGTATACCTATATGTAGCTTTAGTATACGCATAAAATCAACTATCAAGTTGGGTTTTATTCTTCTCTCAAATACATCAATCGAACAGTAGTGGAAAAATTCATGACGATTAGAAAAACCATGGAGTAGAAAAAATTTGTCAAAATTGTTGAAGTATGTTTGATGAAAAATTAAAATTGAACCGAAAATGAAGAAATTAAATTTACATTGAAACTGTTGAAATTGAAGGAATAAAAAAACCTCAAAGATGAGGTGAAATTGTAGAAAAAAAATCAATCTCGTATACAGCTCTTTCAATAATTTTAAGAGTGCATTAAATTTATTCATCAACTATAGACAACCAGTTCGTATACATAACATTAACAAGAGTAATTGAATATGTGCATTATCCTCATGAACAATAAATTCAAGCTAAAGCCGAAATAACTACTACGTATTCCTAAAAACGGGGAGGGGGAGGGGGAGGGGTCCAAAACATTAATACCACTTTCAATACCCTATTTTGATTCACTTGAACCGAATTATTACCAGTTTCACAATTCAGATCTTCCAAAATAATGGCATCGATTTTAGCCAACGTTAAGTTCACGTATAATTGAATATACAGGGTGTCCCATGAATCGTCTGTCGAATATATTTTTTGGATATAATCGGGTACCACTAAAAAAAAAAACTTGAGATGAACATGTTTATTTTGAAAATTGAAGGGGCAAATGCTGCTTTTACAGAAATAATGTCAAAAAAAATTTCGACCATGGGAATGGATAGTACTTTGAAAACTGAACAAATTTTCACTTCATGACTTTTTGCCTACTTTTAAAATTGAAGGGACTACAAAAAAATTGTTCAAAAAAATTCTCAAAAAATAAACTGATCAAGGGAATGGGTAATACGTTGAAAACTGAAGAAATTTTGTTCTGTAGACTTTTTGCCTAACATCAAAAATAAAGGAGCTAATGGTCATTTAAAAATTTTGAAGCCCATTTATTTCGAGTGACCCCTTAGCTCCTTCATTTTCGAAGTAAGGCAAAAAGTCTACAGAACAAAATTTCTTCAGTTTTCAACGTTTTACCCATTCCCTTGATCAGTTTATTTTTTGAGAATTTGTTCTGAACAACTTTTTTTGCAGCCCTTTCAATTTTAAAGATAGACAAAAAGTCATAAAGTGAAAATTTGTTCACTCTTCGAAATGCTATCCTCCCATAGGTAGTTGAAAAAAAATTTTGACGTGATTTTTTTTAGAAGTAGCATTTGCCCCTTCAATTTTCAAAATAGGGAACATGTTCACCTCAAGTTTTTTTTAATGGTGCCCGGTTATATCCAAAAAAAAATGTTTGGCAGACGATTCATGGAACACCAGACTGTGAATTACTTGGAAAATATTTTTGGCCACCGTCATGTACTAAAAATCGATATAAATTAATATATTTTGTCTAATTTACGATAGACATATCAAATTTCAAACACTCACTCGTGAATTTTATACCTAATGAGTGAGAGCTAGTGACTCGAAAAAAATTAATTGTATTTTCAGTACTGGTTGGCGAATATCAAAACCAGACTGAAGGAAAATGAAATCTTGCTGGATGCTCTATTATAGAACAATTAAAGAAATTTGGGAAATTTTGGGATAAATTGATCACTGGGACTCAATTGTTTACGTAAATGATGGAGTTTCTTCTAAACAAAGTTTTCGAAATTTTTGAGATTTTCATTTCCTGAGGTGGTTCATTTTCCTTCAAAAATTAGATTCCCAAAATTTTAATCCCCTACATTAAATAGAGGCCATGTCCTGGGTCTTTTTTTTCTTATGGGATTGATGGATATCAAAATATTCCTGAAAAATCTGAAAATATGACTCAATTTTGGTTTTTTCAGGTGAGCTTTTCACAAGGAATTATCCGAGAGGAGTATCTGTAGGCCTCAAATAGTGCATTTTAACAATTTTTTCCAACTAGAGAGCTCCCCGAACCCTCCTAGAATCAGGGTTCCAACTTCCAACGGATCATTTTAACACGGATCACGGATCGTGATTCGAATCAAATTTTTGCGATCAGTAAACTGTATTCGAATCACTTTTTTCAGTTTGATCCGTGATTACTCTTTTTTCGGGTGATTCGTACTTTCGCGGATCATTTATCAATATTTTTATTATTTATTTTCAATTTTTTTTGTGCTGGTGCTGGCTGATGTTGCAAACGTGAAAATCATCAATCGATTTCAGTTCAACCTGAATGACCTCAATTTCGAGAAACGGGTCCTTTTGAAATCAAATTGTCGTATAAGAGCAGCAATAATATCTTAAACTCAAAACTCATTGTCTGTACTCCGTACTTCGAAATAAATGTAACTAAAAATTGAAAATTTGTATTTTGTACCTATACGTTTTATATTTTATTGTAAAAAAATAAAAATTTATGAATGATTTTGAATTTATCCAATTTTCATTCTCCAAATCAATATTGATTTGAACATAACAATTAAGTAGAAAAATATTCAAAATCTGAAAAGGTCATCAAAATTCAAATTGAAAACTCATTAATAAATTGAGCGATTTTTCATTTTTTGAAAATAGGGCGATTTTTAAAATTCTGACGTTGGACAGCTATTGTGATAAAAATGTTGCACAAAACAAATTGGTAGCTATGGATCAATGAAAAATTCAAGCAGTTGAGAATAAATCATCGATATTACGATTTTTTTTCTTAGCGAATTTCAAGTCTCCGAAGTCAAAATTTCAAAATCGACTATGATTGTTTTTAAACAGATATTTCAATTGAAGAACACGAAGAATGATTTATTTGCTGAGTAATAGCGCCCTGGCTAACACATAATGAAGAAAGAACCACTTTTCCCTGCTGCATCCCACCTTATTTTCTTAATGGCACAGGAAAGCCGTTAATTTAGACAACCAGCAAAGTTAATTTTTACACGGCCTCCTTTTTCTCGACGCACGGTATCTTTTTCAGCGAAAATTTGATTTAAACAATATTTCCGTTCCGTTTTTCGTCGAGCTGGGTTATAGTAGCTCCAGCATACGATGTTGAAGCTCCACTATCTAATTTTGTTTCTTCGCCGTACATACTTGAAATAATGACGCGAAGCAAAGAAAATATCTAGTTCTTCAAAACTTTACCCGTAAATCTCGGGTATTATTTAATATCGGTGGGGTTAAAACTTATTAAATTAACGAAAGGCGGTTTCCGTTAAACGAGCGAGGCAGCGAAAACGTTTCCGCGGATTTTATAAAAGTGCTGTACACGTACAGTACACACAGAAGAACGTGTATAATTATTAATTGTACTTAAATGATAAAATACCATAAACTTGGTACAAGGCGAACTGAATTAGTTTGCCTCTTAACGACTCCAAAATTAATTTCGAATCGCTAATTATGCTGCCGGAAATTCGATTTAGGAAAGCGTCTAGTTTCTCCCGATTATTCATAAGTTTTTATTTAATTGATAGTAGGTAAGATAAAAAATTCTTGTTCAAGAATATCAACAAAAATTCATTAGCATACTATTTCGATAACATATTGTTTTCACAAGAGATACCGAATTATAATGATGTGGTTTCAAAGAGGAAGAAGGTAAGTTGTAAAATCAACTTGACGAAAAAAACATTTCAAAAAAATTCTCATCAATTATAGAATATTATCTAGAGAAAAAATTTATCGAAATCCAAGAGGAAATTTCACCAGGAATTCGAAAAAATTATTTTGGAAGTCGCATCGTATTCCCAAATGCCTTGAAAGAAGTCCCAATTTCCAAAAATTCGGAAAGTTTGATTGTGTTTTTCAGAATTTAACAATTTTTGAGATTGCGGCTCTTCTTAGTGCACTTGGAGGCGAGTTACGACCTTTTGATCAATTTTTTCAAATTCCCTGCGAATTTTCAGATTACAATCAAACTCAGAATCATAAATCGACTCTCTCATTTATAAATCAGTGAAAATTATCGAAAATCACTGAAAAACAGTTGGAATTCCGGCACAGTAATAATTCAGTGAAAAAATTTCACTGAACGCAAATAGTGAAAAAAATTGTTGGAAGATTAGTGAAAATTCACTAAAAAGTCAGTATAATTTCTGAAATTCACTGAAAAATCAGTGAAATTTGCTGAAAAATTAGTGAAAATTCGCTGAAAATCAAAAAAATATCACTGATTTTTCCTATGCTGCAATTTTGACTATTTATCAGTGACATTTCACTGATTCAAAATAAGACAGTACTCTCTTATTCTAAAAATCAGCAAAATTCACTGATTTTCAGCGAAGATGATTTTTCAAAGATTTTCACTGATTTTTCAGTAAATTTCATAAATTTCACTGACTTTTTAGTGAATTTTCACCGATTTTCCAGTGTTGTTTCTCACACATTTGTTTTCAGTAAAAAAAAATTTCACTGATTTTCTCCTGTGCTCCAATTCTGACTGTTTCTCAGAGATTTTTTCAATTATTTTCACTGATTTATATATTGAGACTTGAGAGAGTAGATTTTAAAATTTTCAGGAATATCCAGGCTTTTCAGGGGCAATTAAGGGCATGATACGGTCCTAAAAACTTTTCGATTTCCTCTTAAACAGCGATAAAAGGAGCAAAGATTTAGTCTTCAAACCAATTTTATCGGATTTTGCATGACTTCAAGATTATAATATTACACATTGAACAAAATATGGTTCAGTTCATCTTTTATAATTAAAAATATTGAATTTCTTTGTTATATTCAATTTTTTTAGTAATCAACTGAGTCGATTTTTCAATTTCTAAAACATTAGACATCAAGGTCATTTTCAATGAGCTTTTTTCATACTTAAATCTATCAATTTATTTAAAGCGAAAGATGATAATGAAAATTTGATAAATAAAATTAAATCAAAAGGAAAATTCGTCCAATTTTTAAAATTGAAAAAAATAGGGATTGAGAAAAAAAATTCAAAAATAATAGTATATTATGCAACAAGGGAGATAAAGTGATTTTCGACGAATTTTGAGGTTTATTGCCCGAGCGAAGCGAGGGAAATAACTCAAAATCGTCGAAAATCATTTATCTCCCGAGTTGCATACGATATTTTTCATTGTAGAGGGAGTAAAAGTCGAGTTTGAGCACTCGAGCGATTCGCGAGAGGGAGTAAAAGTAGACTTTTACTCCCTCTACAATGAAAATTTTTTTACCGATATGGATTGCAAACGACATAGTGAGTTATGCATAAAATCGTTCCATCAAGTAAACCAAAAAACATACAGAAACGTAGGATGAGTTTTTGCAGTTAACCACTTCTCTTGGAATCACGTCACAAATCTGTGTTCCAGTGTCATCATTAGGAATGAAAACCCCGAATTATCCTCTGATTCGTTGACAGATTCTCAAGCAATCAAAAAGTAAACTGTTGTGATTTTTTTTTAAATGGCGATCATTTGAAATATTTTATATTTTGTTCCAATTCAATTTTAATATTACTTATATTCATTTTTCAAATTGACAGCATTTTGATATGAATATATTATCATTTCTTGATTATTTTTTTTAGCCCCAAATTTTATTTTTGAGCTCCTGATTTTCTGTCCTTATTTCAATAAATTCTACAATATTTTTTTTGTGCATCGCAGTTTAAAATGAAAATATATAAATACACCATACAGGGTGTCGAGTAAGTGGTCTACCATACTTCATTTTTGGATATAACCGGGTACCACTGAAAAAAAAAGTTAGATGAACAAGTTGCATATCTTGAAAATTGAAAGGGCAAATGATGTTTTTTAAAAAAATCATGTATTTTTTTTCAGCCATGGGAATGGATAGTACTTTGAAAACTGAATAAATTTTCATTATATGACTTTTTGCATAACTTGAAAATTGAAGGGGCTACAAAAATTTTTTTTTCGAAAAAAGTTCCAAGAAAATGAACTAATCAAGGGAATGGATAGTATGTTGAAAAAGGAACAAATTTTGGTCTACAGACTTTTTGCCTAACATCAAAAATAAAGGGGCCGAGGGTCATCCAAAATTGGGAAAATTGAGAAAATTTTTGAAGCCCACTTTTTTTGAATGACCCGTAGCTCCTTCATTTTTGATGTTAGGCAAAAAGTCTGTAGAACAAAATTTGTTCATTTTTCAACATACTATCCATTCCCTCGATTAGTTAATTTTTTTAGAACTTTTTTCAAACACAATTTTTTGTAGCCCCATCAATTTTTAAGTTATGCAAAAAGTCATAAAATGAAAATTTATTCAGTTTCCGAAGTACTATCCATTTCCATGGTTGAAAAAAAATACGTGATTTTTTAAAAAACATCATTTGAACCTCTTCAATTTTCAAGATATGCAACTTGTTCATCTACATAACTTCTTTTTTTTAGTGGTACTCGGTTATATCCAGAAATGAAGTATGGCAGACCACTTATCGGACACCCTGTATAGGTATGGTAGTACAACAGTTGATAAAATTATCAAAAACAAATAAATACCACAATCAAACCTAAATTTTAAGGCATTAGAAATACTTCAAGTGCACGTTTTATTCAACTCTCTAGCATCTTTGTTGATGTTCGTTTAATTTTTCACTCAACTCGATGTAAACATTCTTACGTCAGTTTAAAGAGTAAAAACGACGATGTGGGAGAAAATGTTAAGTTCGTTTGAGAAATTATTGGGCGACATTTCGCAAGAAAGAAATTATCATCTATTCATTTGAAAGTATTTCATTTTTTATTCATTCAAAGACTGTTTGTCGAGATATTTAGGGTGAAAAGGCTGTTTTTTTTGTATAAAATAAAATGGAAGTTTTTATAATTTGCAAGTATTTTTATTCTTTAATTTGGCGCGTTTATCCTTTAATTTGTATTTTCTTTTCATGGTTTCTTATTTTTTCACTTCGTTTCTTTTCGTTTTCATAAAAAAAAAACGATAAATTTCTTAGCGTAGAATGACGCGTTTCAACAGAATTAGCCGCTATTGTTTATTACCTACTAAAACTTTACCGCATTACCGCACAGATAGAGCAGAAGTCGTTACTCAAAACTGATTTTTTTTTTCAATTTAAACCTTCGGTGTAACAGTTGGTGAATTTCATTATTTTGAATTTTTGGTAAATGGTTCATCAAAAAAGGGTGTGGTATGATTGAACCTGAGCAAGCTTCAAATTTCAGTCCTCTGAGAATTTAAAAAAAAAATCACTAATGACCAATTCAAATGGTACACCTTGTAGGAAAGTAAGTAAATCATGTTTTTTCCTTTGGTAAAAAATAAAAAATACAAAATAAATCGTCAAATAAACTTTTTTACGGTCACTTTTCTTTCTATTCACAGTTACGATATCGATTTTCAATTAAAAGTACCAAAATAAAATTTAAAAATAATTATTGCAACTGTATCAGGAAGCTTTGCCCCTCGACCATTCAGCGGCCACGATGCACAACATCAAATTAACCATATTCGCACCACTCTGAAGACACTTCCTAAATTCAGCACACAAAACTACCCCTCTCACTTTCAAATTCTACCAAACGACCACCAGACAAAAGGGAAACCACGACCCTGATCAACTTCTCAAGATAAATATCCGTATCAACGACCAACGTCGGGTCGAAGACAACACCACGTAATTCTGGATAGGTCCAGATACACGAAATACGTACGTACCTTTATCGCGAACACCATCATCGTGGTAAACAGTGACTCCAAAATAACAATACAAAAAACGTTTATTTTTCTCATAATACAAAAAAAATAGCACCTTAATACCCCTTCCCTTCCACACCAGACCTTTGTTTATCATAGGTACTTACAATGTATTCATCGTATTTTTTATCACGAATGTTTTTTTAGGCATACGTCAGTCTTTGATTTTCCAGCTCGATGCCGATTTTCTCATCGCTACGAGAAAATCGTTGGTATCTGAAAGCGAAATTCGCTCTTTTAATTTGTATTGTGTGATTACTTATGATATGTCGTTCGTGCGCATACAATATGCCAAAGCGGTGAGGATTTTAGCCATTAGCATCAAGCGTCCAATATTAACCAATTCTTTTAGTTTATCAAGTATTTGGGAATATTAGAGGGATTTGCATGCCTTTCGCAAGGGTTTCATTATGATTATACTTTACAATTACATTCATAATTTGACAGTATAATGACCTATATTTTTTTCGTTTTCAGAAACGAAAACGTAATTTTTTTTGTTTTTGAAAATGAAATCATTCTATTGTCAGATTTTCGATTCTCAAACCGACGAATTATAAATCGAAATTTTCACCGATTTTTCTTCAGTATTTTTAAAAAATAAAAACGATTAACAAAGAATTTAGTCTTTTAACAATAAAACACAAAAAATTTCATTTTATCAACTTTGCCCTCAAAAATCACATACGCAGTCAAACCCAAGCACTGATTTGCATTCGAATAGCTTTTTCCAGCTTCAGCAACAATACACTTTATTCCTTCAAAATGCAGAAATGCAAATAAGATTTTCGCCTCTTCTTTAAGCAAATTTGAAATTATGTACAACAACACCTTCTTCTAACGTCTTTGACAACGCTACTCGACCTTTCGCCTCATATTCAGAACTCTTCAAATTCAGGCATCATAGCGAAATTTCGAAGAAAAAAGTGACTTTTTTAAAGTAAGAAGTGACCAAAAAATGACCAAAAAGTAACCAAAAGTAACCAACAATTCTATTTTTTCGAGGGAATTTTTTTACAGTTTTTTTGGGGGGAAATTTTTTTGAAAAATCATTACTAACTTTTAATTTTTTTCTTCAAGAATTTTGAAAAATAGCAATTTTTACGTAAAAATGTGAATTTTTGCTTGAAAATGCGAAAAAAGGTGACTTTGGGAGGAAAAAAGTGACTTTTAGTGACCAAAGTCGAAAAAAGTGACAAACATCCTAAAAAAGTGACCTGCTATGATGCCTGCAAATTTCAAAAGCAACCTTAGCAAAAGAACTTTCAAAAACTGACTCCAAACTCATAAATTTTATCTCTAAAATAATCACGTACCATGAAAGTACTTCCCAAACAGCTCAAAACATAGGTCACTGTAAATAAAAATGAAAATTCACGCAATTTTCTGGGGTTTTCTCACCATTTTCATAGCATTCATCTTCTTCAAATTCGCCCAGAAAAATTTCACCTTCCATTAAAATAAAATTCAAAGAACAAAACGTTGAAAATTCTTGCTTTTCACAATAAAATCATCAAGATTCTTGCTTATTTCCGGCTAAGTTCAGGGTGTTCACAATATCTCGGAAATGGAGTTTCTCCGACTTTTTCAGGGGTTTCGGATCAATTTTTCGAAGTTTTCTACGACGTTTATGAAACATGGAAGAGGGGGCATTTTTACGCGTGATGTAGACCACGAACTCAAAATTGGAGCAGATATTCGCATCAATACGTTACACCGCGAATTAAATAAAACTCGATGAGCAAGAAATTAATATCACCCAGGTTATTCAATTTTTCAGTCGTTAACATAACATCATGTTTTCGAAATCTAAACATGATTTGAAATGCATGGGGTCAAAAGAATCTTTTTTCAAAAATCACTATACTTTTTACGAGATTTTTAAATGTCTTTTTTCTGGTTACAAAGACGATTAAAATTCAGATTTTTGACCCCCCCCCCCCCCCCATCAGAATGAAAATTAGAGAACTTGAATTTATTACAGAAAGAATTTCAAATAAAAAGGGAAAACTCGTATTTTAAAACAAAATTATGAAATTTTGAAAAAAGAATAATAATGTCAGGATGTCTACCGAATTTGTGAATGAAAATTCGGATTTTTTACAACCTGAAAATTTAAAAGCATCGGGATTCGTCATACCTTTCCAACTCCCAAAAAATAGAAAATAAAATTTATAAATTCCACACTGGCCCCTCAATTCTTTTGGCTTGTCTCAATAAATAAAAAAATCGATGAGGGAGTAATATATCAATCATTTGGGTGAGTTATATTAATGTGTTCAGCCTGAGCGAAGCAAAGACAAAAATTCGTACGCAAAAGATTTTCAAAAGCTGAAAATTCATCACGTTTCTCTCATTGAGATTTTCCAAAATGTGACCAATAATTTGAATTCTTTTCCATTACCTCCCCGTTTTATTCAACATCGATCGTGGTCAAGGGTATCATGACGTTCCTTTCGTATCGCAGTCAATTAAAAAGTACGTCGAAAAAAAAGAAGATTTTAAACAAATTTTATAGAAACAAAGAAGGTAATTACTCCCGAGCGTAGCAAAGGATTTTTTGCTTTGAAAAATTCATAATTTTATAGACTACGACATGCATTTAAATATTAATTTTTCTATACATCACGATCAACAAAAAATTAATTTAAAAAATCAGTCAAGAGATTTACAATTTAGCTCGAACAGATCGAAGGATTTTTTTTTGAAAAATTTATAATAAAATAAGTAAGGAAACACTTTTCTAGATGATTTATCTTTCTTTTGAATTCAAAAAAACATCCATGGAAAATTTTAAAATTCCCCTCTCTGTAGGTTTTCTCGTTTTTCTTCACAATTTACACCTCGTATCGATAATATCACACATTAGGGAAGCTCGTGACCAGGAATTATGTCCGGGGGGGGGGGGGGGGGGGGGGGGGTTACGATCAAATACGCCAAACATTCATAATAAAGAAAGAATGGTCTTTAAAAAAAAAGGAACGAAAGCTTAAAAAGTTAAAAGCCATAACAAGAGAGAATGCCCAACACCACGAAACTTACATTCTCTCGTAGTTCAGTCTTTCTTCCATTTTCAACGATGGCTTCGTTTCTTTGACAGCTTCGACCAGGTAATCCATGCGAATTTTCATATCGTTCTGAAACAAATAAATAACAAAGGTATTGTAATAATTGCCGACATATTCGAGTACTTAATTGACACACGTGAAGAAAACAATGTGCACTTATTAAATACGAAAATACATTGATACCACGAACGAAAAATACACCCAATATTTCTACATCACGAACAACCATCGATGTAGACGAACACACACGCTCGCAATTAACGTACCTACATTTTCGAATTAATATAACGACGAATGTACGTACGCAGATAAAATAAAGCGAATTTCCTTATGTGAACTTCTCGAAGGTAAATACACTCCATCGAAATGACAAAATTAATTCAGTTTCCCATAGATTACACCGTCGAGTTAACTACTTTACACATTATGTACTTAATAACGAATTAATCTCGACTTGAAATCGCATTATATGTGTAGGTATCGCGTACAAAGGTAGACCGACATTAAACAAAATTCTAATCCCTACCGAATCGGCCCCCTATTATGTTTGATTAACACCGACGCCCTTCGCGCTTAAAACAGTAATAGCAAATTACGTATCCAAATCAAAGTATAATCTAGAGCATCTCATTTCCTACGTATACTTTTCATCGAGATATAGTCGACGACGTTCGTAGACGCGAGAGGGTGACGCAACTCCGAGTATTTTTCTTGCGCTGGTATTACCAAAAGATATGCGACGAGGTTTGGCAAACGGTAGTATCATGTTCGTCGAGATCGCGAAAAAATTTAAAATGTTTGTTCTATTTTCGATAACGAAAGGTAAAAAGGGACCATAAATTTATACATTTGAATTGAAAATATAAGTAAAATCCAGAACTAAAAAAAAAAATACATTTTTGTCGTGTAAATCTCCCCCCTCTCCTCGGTTTACTAATTTATAACTAAAAATATAATTTCAGATATTATTGAAAGAGAAAGAAGGCAAGGAATGAAAATTTCAAAAAACTACAATTTAAATATCGAAATAAGGCAAGCTGATTTAAAAATTTTGCATTCTGTACAACGGTTAAAGCCCCAAACGTCGAAATAAATATTTGAAAAAGTCGAACGATCTCGGATTTTGAAAAATACGATTCCAACGAAGTCTATCATCGAAAAAAATTCAGCAACAACATCCAATTGAAACGTCAGCTCACCTCTTCCACGATTTGGACATCAGCTTCACCGGAAATCTGATCTGTATAATCGAAAAAAAAAACAAAGATTACCAACCGTTCGACTTGAAAGACGAAAAAAAAGTCCTGAGCTTACTTATTCGACAGTTCTTCATAAGAGCGGTGTAAAAAACTGCCTGGAGATCAGCACCGGTGAATCCTTCGGTAAATTTAGCGATCAAGTTGAGATCAATATCATCATGAATTTCGGTCGACGAACAAATGACTTTCAAAATCGATAACCGTTCTTTCTATAAAATGAAAATGAAAATTATTATTTTACTGGATTTTCTCACATGAACAGAAATCCGAATTGAGCATCTTACTTGATTAGGAAGAGGACAATAAACCATAGATCCCAATCTACCAGGTCTGAGTAACGCAGGATCAATGAGGTCGGGTCTCGATGTAGCAGCTAGAACCCATACGCCGGATACACTTTCGACGCCGTCCAACTCTGTAAGCAACTGATTGACCACGCGATCGGTTACCCCGGTGATATCGTTTCCTCTCCTAAAAACAAGATAAAAATGTAAAATGGGACAAGAACTTTTATAGATCTGCGAAGTAAAATTTCATACCTGGGAGCCAAACTTTCAAATTCGTCGAAAAACAGGATACATGGTTTGGCATTCTGGGCTCTATGAATAATACAATGATTAGCCGACGGAAGAATTAATTTCAAGTTCAACTTGAAAAACATAAAATATACCTGCGAAAAGTATTTCTAACACCTTCTTCGCTTTCGCCGACGTACTTCGATAACAATTCCGGACCCTAAAATAGCCATCGAAAAATTAATCCGATCTAAAATTTTCACAATATGAGCGATATCGATTACTAACCTTTATAGAAATGAAATTCAACGAAGATTCGCCAGCTACAGCACCAGCCAATAAAGTTTTACCGGATCCAGGAGCTCCATACAATAATACACCGGACTGCATCTTTAAAGGGCATTGCTTGAACACGTCCGGATACTGGGGAAAATACAACACGATGAAATAAATCAAGACAAACGCGCATAAAAATTGCGAAAAATGCTCACTTTGGACGGCCATATCAAAATTTCCGTTAATAACTGCTTCGCTGCATCCAATCCGCCGACATTTTTCCATGTTACAGACGAATTCTTATGGAAATCGACGCCTTTCAACGAAACTGGAACAATTTCAGAGACGGCTGTGTCTATATCGTCTTCATGCACCGCAACTTGATCAATCTGCGAAGAAATCTTCACTGCGACGAAATGAAAAATATTACATTCGAGTTGAAACCAGATTTGAATGAAGATAAAAATAGAATACCTTTGCGTTTAATAGCTTCAAAATAAATTCTATCAACCAGGTCTGAAATATCCTGAATACAATAACCTTCTAAACGTTGAACAACATTTCCGATGAAATCAGGCTTGAGCATATCGACCAAAACGTGATATTTGATGGTTAGGAATTTCATCAATGCATCTCGTCGCATGTTCTGCACAAAATACGAAAATTCATTACAATGGATTTCAAAATTATCACAACTGATAATGTGATAAGATAACAAACCTGATCTAATGCCGGTAATCGTTTCTTGATGGAGAATGTCGGCGCTCCTCGAGCATTGTATAAACTCTCTTCAAAAACTGACAAATTCGTTGCAGTGGCTATCACAGTTACTTGATGAGAAGTGTATGATCGAACGAGATCACTGAGCATGGAAGACAATCTGAAACAAATTGAAAAAATATTCAATATTATTCTAAAATACGTACATTTCAATATGATTAAATGTTCTGTACCTGTTGGTATACGAAGACGCTGATTTTTCAGCATGTTGTTGATCATTTTGTTTGGAAGTTACAAACAGCACATCTAGGTCATCTAGAATAATAACAGAAGGCTGGAAATACCCGCATTCTCGAAAAACGGACTCGAAAACTGTCTTCAATTTGTTGACCAATTTTCCTACCAAAAAGAAACATTTCAAAGATTGAAGCAAACACGTTGATTAGCAAAAATTCAATGAATACCTTTCAAGGATTTGCATTCGACGTATTTGACAAAAATCCGATAATTTGATCGCGTTAATTCGTCAGCCAACAATTTCATCAAGCTAGTTTTTCCGGACCCACTGTCGCCTAAAAATAAAATTCATTATGAAAATTTACAAAATTTTACGATTATTCGAAATTCGGAAAAAAAACAACATACCTTCGATGATAACATGATTTGAATTACCGATTGAATTTTCAGTTTTTTGATTTTGCAAAAATCCAAGTTCCAATAAGGCGATAGAAGTCAATTCTCGGATAATATCGTGATTGAAGCTGAAAAAACACTAAACCAATTAATACAACGAATTAAGAATCAATAGATATTTTACACGCAACTATCGTACCTAAAATTCAATAAATTCAAACCGAACGACGATTCTTCAACAACTCCGCCGTTATTTTCGATTTTTCTTTCAACTAATACGAAATTACAATTTTGAACATCGTCGTAGCACATTTCCACGTAAGGAACATTTAGCGGATTAAAACTGAAGTACAAAATGTATCCAGAGATGTTATGAGGGCAGTAGTTATTGATGATAATCGTATCGTGCATCTGCGTATACGAATTTAAAAAGCTCTTGATTTCTTGAGCTGGAAGTTGCTCGTTGAGACAGGAATAGTTCACTTCGGTGACGGTACAAGGCACAGATTTTTTCACCAAGTCTAACTTGACTTTGCTATTTGGTTTTAAATTTAAACTGATTCTGATTCCATCAGAAACGAAAATCGTTGGGTAACTGTTAGCCATGATAAACTTATCGTCCGGTATGAACGAGGAAATATATTCTAAAATATGAACCTGAGCATAAATTTCTTGAGTATTGAACGAAGTAATGGAGGTAATATCTTCTCCCTTGTCCAATTTATCTTCTTTAGATGATTTGGAAAGTGCAAGCGGAAGGTGTTTCAACCTAAACATGAACACAATTAGTAATATTCAAAATACACGCGAGTTCTTCAAGAAATGAAAATCAAACCTGCACAAGGCGAATTTCTGATTCGAAAACCATTCGCTGCTGAGATGCTTTTTCGATATAAATACGTTATACGTGTACGACGTAAGGTTAGATATCATATTGAACTCCAATCCATTAATCGAACAACTTCTTAGAACACACGGCGAAGAAAATTCCGTTTCAGATATTTCGGTACTTGACTCGTCGTGTTTCTCTTCCTTTGGCGCGATGAAAGACACGATGTCTTTAAAAAACGAACTCCATGAGTTTACCGCACCGGACTTGATCCGGTTTTCAGACGAGCACGTAGTACACGGTTTAATTTCCGTCGAAACAATCACTTCGGTGAAATTCTCCAAAGTACCGAATGGACTGCCTTCGCTTAACTGATCTGTAATCCAATACGAATATATTTTGAAATAATGCCATTCTAATGCTAGAATCGCGAAAAATTATTCTCACCTACGTGCACCATCACAGAGATTGACTTCGAAACCCATACGGTTACATTTTGATGCAAGCTAACCACGCGAATTTGATTCAATAAACTATTCTGCACGGTATCCGCGCCGCTTTCCTGAACATACGAAAATAAGTTTTTCAAAACACAATTCGAAAATATAAACAGACGAATTGGGCGACATACCAAAATTTCGTAATCGTCAGAGCTGATGGGAGTAACATGTAGGTATTTGAGCGATTTCACGTGGCTGGAGGACACAATTACGCTTTCGTGCTCCTTTAAACATAGTGATTTAGCGAATGCTGCACTGATATTACACGCATTTTCACCATTTACGTTGAATGGTGTAGCGTAACACGAGGCATGGTTGGACTTCGTATTGTACTTCACTTCGATACATCCCTATGAAACGAAATCTTATGAAAATGGTTTATACCTAGTACTAGAAAAATAGAGCATTGAACACTTACCGAAGGATTCGAAGAATTTTTAAACTTTGGTAACAACTTAGAGTGTAAATAAACAAAATTATTCTCCACCGGAATGAAATTGACCACAAGGGCAGTAACTTCAACCATGCTTTTGAGAACGCACAACGCGAAAATCGAAGTGTGGTAAGTGCTTTTCAAGTTTTCGCATTGCACAATATTTAATCCACGATTTTCAATTTTTCACGCGGTAACTTGTCTTTGATAAAAAAGCAAAACTTCTTTGTTTTATTTGTGAAGTCGACTAGTCCGTACTTTTACGGAATATGGCGCATTAGCATTACGCAAATAAAGTTGAATTTATCGCGCAATGCGCAGAGCACCTTCGGGCACGTTTTTTGCGAAACAATGTTGCCAAAACTTTTAAAAATACCTTTCTCGTGTTTTATATTTTTTTAAATTCACATTTTTTTGATGAAATCGTATAATAAGAAACATTTAGCATATATAATGAGAATAAAACTAAAAATTATCATTAACTTTATGTCAAATTTTCATTTTTAAACTCTTAATTGTATTTCCAAATTTCAATTTTTTGTTTTTTTATACTCGTAAAAGAGACATTTCAATTCACATCTGTAACATCCGCCGTTGAATTTGAAAAAATCTCAAACATCTGTGTTTCTGTTTATTCGTGATTTTAAAAAGTAACGAACTTTCTGGCATACAAAATATGCGAGTTGTTTGAAAGAGAATGGTGGAACGTTGATTTACAAGCTTTTAAAAGAAATTTGTATAGCAATGGTATTTAAATTGAAATAGTAGTTGTTTTGTTATCTAATTTGTAATTTTACTTCGTCTCAGCGCCAATTTGTGTAGATTTTCAAAGAGTAAGTAGTAAGCCGCTTTGTTCTCAATGGCCGTTATGACTTCGCCTTTTGTAAACAATCGTTATCCATGCATGTCTATACGTTACCAAAATTACATATTTGTTATTAATTGAAATATATTTTGTGCGTAGTTTATATAACCTGTTATTTGTGGAACTATGGCGCCCCACCGTGCTTCTACAAGAGTTACCTTAGGCAATATCAGAAAAGCAAATTCTATATCTTCGGAAAATTCATTCATCGGTAAAAATACGTCATTCGCTAAAAGAAAAGCAGAAAATTCTCCGCCGAAAGGTGGCGTTAATCACAAAAAACCAGCTTTCAATGATGTAGAAAACGTAAGTATTGTTTTTCACCATGTTTAAAAATTTGATATAGATTCCTTATCTATTTTGTTTGTTGTATAGGATAAATCAAAGCTGCTCGGTTACAAAAGTTTAAAAAGCATATCGGAAAATCAACTGCATGTTCCTCTAACGAGATCGAAAGCTGGCAAAACTACAACTACTGTAACGCGACATCCGCTTAGTAACATTCCTACAAATGCTGTCAGTGGTATTAAGCTATCTCAGAATAAGACTAATTGTCTGGTGAAAGCTAAAGTCGTTACGAACACCATCAAACCTAAAGAAGTCCATAAGCCGGTTACTCGTTCCAGTACGAATTCTACGTTGAAATGTATTTCAAATAAACCCGTCGCTGTAGTTACTAAGGAACAAAAACCTAAAGAAGTTCTAAAAGTTACGAAGAAAATCAAACCTAAGACTGAACCCGAAGCGTCGGAAAATTTACCTAAAGAAACCGTCAAAGCCGAACCTCTAAATGATCAAGAGAACATTAAACCTGTCGAAAGAGAAAGGCCAGTCACGAGATTATCCAGCAGATTATCTCTTCGTAAAAGTTTATCTGATGAAAAATCCTGCGAAAGTAGTTCTCTTTATATTTCCGCTCTCGAAGAAATGTGAGTTGTTTGATTTATTTCACTTTTTTAAAAATAAGATATCTGTATATTAATCGTATTTTACTTTTCAGTTCAATTACTTCGTCAAAAGACAAAGTTACTGTCAAAAATGAAAGATCAATTTCAGAATTCGATAAAGAATTACTACACGATCCCCATCAAGTTTCTCTTTACGCTATGGAAATTTTCGAATACTTGAAATCTCGAGAGGTAAATTTAGTTCAAAAATATAATTTTACTTGACCAAGATTGCTGAAAATTAAATTTATTTTTAGGCCAACTTCGCTTGCGATGATTACATGAAAAAACAAAAAAGTATAAACGAGAGTATGCGTGCGGTGCTAGTAGACTGGATGGTTGAAGTACAAGAAAGCTTCGAATTGAATCACGAAACCCTCTACCTTGCTGTTCGAGTTGTAGATAGTTACTTGAGTAAAGTTGTTATCCCGAAAGAAAAGCTGCAATTAGTCGGAGCAGCTGCCATGTTTCTTTCGTGCAAATATGATGTAATTATTTTTCTTTTAGCTAATTTAGTTTGGTGC
Source organism: Pseudococcus viburni (assembly GCA_033439095.1). Lineage (NCBI taxonomy): Eukaryota > Metazoa > Arthropoda > Insecta > Hemiptera > Pseudococcidae > Pseudococcus > Pseudococcus viburni. The sequence continues at coordinate 418,211 of JAVBJF010000059.1, forward strand.
TGTCTTTGATGTTGGCCTTTTTTTTCGTAGGAACGTTTATCGCCAATGATCGACGACTTTGTATATATTTGCGATAATGCGTATACACACGATGATCTCTTGGCTATGGAGCAAAGCGTCCTGTATCAAATAAAATTCGAATTAAGTTTCCCAATTTCTTATAGTTTCCTGAGAAGATACGCCAGAGTATGTAGAATACTAATCTCTATCATTCTAGGTTGCCGCCAAAGTATTTTAATCGAGATTGTTTTTCAGTGTGCTAGAATACAAATGCCTTTACTTACGTTAGCCAGATACATTTTAGAATTAGCTTTGATGAATTATAAAACAGTCACGTTATCAGAGTCCAAGCAAGCGGCTGCTGCTTTATACTTAGCTTTCAAAATGGTCAAACACGATGACTGGACAGATAAATTGGTTTATTATACTGGTAAAATATTGAGCTAAATTTTACTACTGATTATTATAACAAATATTGACAATATTACTTTGTTTAGGCTACAAAAAAAGTGACTTCAAAGATATCGTTTTACTGTTCAACGATATGCTTCATCAGGAACCATCTGAACAGCTAAAGACCATCAGAACAAAATACTCTCACGAGTAAGCTATTGAATTCAACACGTAATTATTCAACTATCGAGTTGTTAATGTGATCGTACTTTTGCAGGTTATTTTTCCAAGTCGCCAAAACTTCACTACTCGATGATGACCAACTGAATTTAGATTAGTGATCGTTTATATTCTAGATTTTAATGAAACTTTTTAACTATTTTATTGTTTTTAATGACGTCTTTAGACTGCGCATTTAATATGCGTTTTAGTTTTTTTTAACGTGTCATTTTGATATATTTTTTGCTGTATTGTATTTTGTGTGATAGAATATTGTAAATGTCCATAATTTTGTGTTCCACTGTATATTTTTATTTTAAAGTGATAAAATTACGAGGTTTTTTTTTACGTATTATAATACTTTTTAATTATTTTAAATGAGAACGTTGTTTAGCGCTTCGTTCTGATTAATTTAGTAGAAAACGTGCAAAATTTTCAGTTTTTTTAGTTGAAAAAAATCATCGTGTGAAAGCGAAAGTTAATGAAATATTTAAAAAAAGTTGAATGTTGGACGCTAGAAGTGTAAAATTTTGTAATATATGTTTTTCTATTGTTTGAATGAAACGATTATTTTATTCACCATATAATTATATCTGTTAAAGAGAAAAAGAAATTAACAATCAACGAGTTATATTGAAACATTTCACAGCATAAGTATAAAAGTGATATTGATAAATAATATCGAAACGAGTGATGAAATAAAATAAATTAAGAAAATGATGTGTATTGATTGAGCTAATATAATGATATTAGGAAATAAAGGACGCAAATAAATTCATAATAATGGCTTCCTCCAAAAAGGTATATTATCACTGATGATAGACTTCAAATTCGGTATAACGCCGAAGTTGAATAAATTGAATTTTTCGTTTAGTTCATGTCAAGAAACACGTTCGTTAATACCACTCTTATTCGAATCGTTTCGAATATTAATTCTGATACATTTGGGGCAGATTTTTTTCTGATTGAAACATTTGATATGATGACAAGAACCACATTTAATACATCGAACAATAGCGTTGATTTGCCAAGGGAAAATTATCTCTTGCTTGGAACAAATTTCACACACAAATCCTCGAGCGTGACATAATTCGCATTGGCTAACGTGACTTTCGCATACTTTTGATATATCGAGCAGTATTTTACGTAGTTTATTACTCTTTACTTGGCAGAGATCATTTAGAGAATAATTATCAGGATCGTTATACATGTACGATGGCACGGTTTTCAATATATCTTGAGCCCTGAGAACGAATTAAATGGATTAATATGCGATGCAGAATTAAGCTTGACGTTGATGGAATGAAATTTACCTTTGACCGTATTTGCAGGAGAAAATGAAATCTTTGATATAGAACAAAGATACTCGTAGAAGTCGCACTTTTTGAAGATCTCGAGCTCGATGATAGAGCATTTGGTTTAAATCCATGATATTAAACAATGGATCGGTAAACATCCCATCCAGTAATTGAGCCGAGAAGTTCGACACGGAGTATCTGAAATATGCATAATCGGACAATGAAAAATTTTATTTTTCGACAGAGACAGTTTATGGATGGAAATTTAACCTATTGAAGTCCCATTTAGTAAGAACTTTGCCAGGTATCACAGCCATTTGTTCGGTATGACAAGAAGTACAAAAATATCGGCCAAGGTATTCGCAATAACGAAACTTGGAAGCGTATTTCAGAGCTACTTTAGTTCCACACCCAGCACAGCGATAAGATTGTTTTTCCATCAACTGTTTCCTTCTGCAAAACACGAAATGGATTTTAATTTTAATGCAAAAATCGAGTTGAAAACCGAAGCCGGAAATTTAATCATTTAATATACTAACGAGGGCGGCGGGTGAGGGGTAAATATAATCTGTGGCCTTGGAGGAGCCCACTCCGATGTTCCTCGTAAAAGCGTCGATTTACTATCTGCATTTTGTTCGTCGGCGTCGTCGGTGATGAATAAATTATTTGGAAGTGGTAAAATCTGTCCAAAACATTGATCTTTCATTAATTAAAAATAAACAATTCAAATTTAACAGTTCAAATTTCGCTAACCTTTTGAGGAGCATCACCTTCCGAAACCAACCATTCGATTTCAGAAGCTGCTGGTAATTGATCATCTTTAAACCTTCGAAGTAAAGAAATGGCAACGTTTTCAGCCGAAAGTGATAAACTTGGATCGTTGGTACCTATTTTCGAACTATCCGTAAATGCAGAAGATTTAGAAACTGAAGAACCTGTAAAATATTTCAAGATGAATATTACGAATAGTAATGGAATAAGATCGGTTTTATGTACCTGAATATTTATTTAACGATCTGTGTTTCTTGGTGTTTTCTTCATCCTCGAAATCGGTGGATATGCTATCTGAAGTTGAATAAACCGAAGACGACAATGAATTTACACTTTGATCAGTTGTCATTGTAGCTAGAAAAATAGTTCAAGTTGATTTACACCTGAAAAAAGTAAAGTAAATTCTAACAATGTAATTTTTACCGTCAGTAGTTTCAGGTGAAATGATATTATTAGCGTGAACAAAATGTTTCTCTTTTTGCTTCTGTCGACGACGTATACGAATAATTCGTTTAAGCTGATTGATTTCTTCGTCACTTTCTTCCAACATTTCATCAACTACGTTCAATTGTTGATTAAATTTTGCCTGAAAATCACAATTCATAAATTTATTTCCATCCTAGTCGTATATTCATCTTGATATATAATTCTTACTTGCTCCAACGCTGCAATTAAAGCTTCGGAAACATGAAAATGGGCATTTTCTCTATCCAACTCGGCGTAATTATTTGTAAAAACACCGGAAGATAAAAAACTCATAATACTTTGTCCAGGAGACGGTTTAGTGAAACTTCCGAAAGACAATGGCAAAGTAATATTGCCACCATTTTCTATAAAACTTTTTCTTCTCGGGATCCTAGGCGAAGTGTTGACCAAAGTTCTCGTATCTTCGGAACACATACTCGGACATTCGTCGTCAGATTCTTCCCAAATTCGAAATGGTAATTTGAAAAATGACGATCTTCTTCTTCGTTTATGTTTAGAAGTATTTCTGAAACTTGAATCGACTGTATCTGTACCATTCGTGTTACGTGATGAATTAGCGTGTCGACGTAGCGTAACAGGTAACGATTTACTTCTTTCTTTGGTTGAATTGTTTTCCGGTTTATCGTATCTAATGAAACAAATTATTAAAATCGAACAACTCGTTGAATCGTGGTACCCCAATTATTTGAATAACCCACCTGACTTTGAGTAAATCGGTCAACAGCTCTTTATCGTTGGGCGAATTTTCTTCGGAAAACGAAGAATGCGAAAAACTGTTTCTACGTAGCCGAGAAACACAGGCTACGTTTTTCAAAAATGATATCCTGTATTTCTCTTTATAGTACATTAAATATAAATCAGACGAGCTGAAATATTTTTTAAGCAAGTGTTGCCTGATGAAATGTTTGGCATTTTGTTCATACGAGGTCGATTTGAAAGCCGAATTGACGAATTTTTCATTTGGTAGTTTCGATGATACGGGTTGAGCCATTTTTTCAGGATCGTTATGGTCGATATGTTTTGAAGATCGTTTAACGGGTTCTTTTACCTCTTTCAAGGTTTTTTCGACGACAGGCCACGATGTGTCATCGAGTTTTGGCTCAGGATATGATAAACTTCGACGGTGAGTTGATTTCTTCCTAGTATACTACAAAATGAAAAACAATTGAGATGAATCCTTTTTTAAAAAATGATTAAAAATAAATAAAAATTACCAAAGTCGAATCAATTTTCGCCAACAATGAAAACTGACGTTGTTCAACGGCTTTCAAACAAATTAAAGTAGCATCGCTGTACTGGGCTTGACGTAAATAACCAGTTGATTTGTAGCACGATAGCAGATGTTCGTGATCTGATAGTAACCACGATAGTTTTTCTGATAGTGTACGATTTTCAATACTATAAATCAAAATCACATTAATACTCGAAATTTCGCAAGAGAATAAACAATTTTGTGATGTTACCCTCTGTACAGCCAAGTCATTGCTTTATCACTAGTACGAACAGGAGATCGAATCGGTGATGCATATGTTCCTGTTCCTAAAAATGAAGGCGAAGCAGCTAACGTGGGCTGTAGCCAACTCAAGCCTTGAATAAACACCCATAAATCCGGTTCGCCCTGCAGCACGGGAGTATAAATCAGACGAAAAGAAATTATAAAATGAACTGAGATCATGTAACGTACGTTTTCTTTGAAAAATCTGAATCCATGTTTGACTATATCGACGACTGCAATATGTAGCCGATGCAGACTTTCGTACACTTCCCATAAGTTTTCAGAATTACGAGATAATAAGTTTTCCACCGCTGTTTTCAACTGGTTCAAAAGAGATGCATAATTTTCTTCTCGATTGTCCATAGTGAGCTGCGAACAGAAAAATATTGAATATAAGTACACCCACTGATTAGAAAAAAGTACATTTTATATTAAATTTTAAAATCGAAAATATGACGAGATACGCACTATTTAAGATAAGTAGACCTAGTGATACATTTTATGTCACAAAGAATTTCACAGCAATAGGAATTCCACGTAATTAATAATCATTAATCATTATATCTAATGTTTAGAGTGATAGATATGTATCAGGATAAATGAATATAAACACTTGAGTAAACTTATCAGACAGTGATAAAGTGTGAACTTTGGAATGCGAATTTTATTAATTTGAAAATTTACCGAATACCGAACATGTTCATTTTGGGTTTTTGGTACATAAAAAAGGAAAGCGCAACTTTTAAAAGTTGAAAACTTGAATTTAAGGATGAAAGTTTCGTATCACCAAAATACCTCAATGAGCTTCATTATGGTTTTTAACATCTGATTACCATTGAAGGTCAGAAATTAACGGTAAAGAAACCGAGGACAGAAGAAATTATAAGTAAGTCAAAATTCGACGTGAATAATTAAAATAAAATGAAAATTTTGAAAACAATAAATATTGATAAAACTCCTTGATAAGGTAAATTTCTTGTTTCAAGTTTCAAGTTTTGTTTTTGAATGATTGAGATGAAATTGTGGAGTTTTCGTGACTTGGAATTGGTGGAATTATTTTTCATTATCCAATTTTTTCTATAAATAGATACAGAATTGAAATTTTTTTTATAAACTATTCATTTTCAACTTTGAATTTAGATTTAAAAAACATATAATTGAAATTTTGTTCAGTTTCAATGGTAAAAAATTCCAATTTTAAAAACCACGATATCTCGTGCAATAAAATTCACTTAAGACTACCGATTTTGTTTCATTTCGATGATTTTCAAGTACACTTTAAGTAGGTAGATAAACATCGTGAAAAATTGAAAAGGAAAAAAGATAAAACACCTAAAATTTTTAGATCTTAGAAGTCGCGATTGAAGTGTTTCTCAGCGTTGAATTTATTTCATTTCACTAACTTACATTCGTTCTAAAGCCTTGTACGGCTACACCGAACATTGTTTTCAAGTGTTTAGCACCTTCCATGTACAGAAAACTATCAAAATGCAAAGTGTCATCAATACTGTGAAAGGCACCGCTCTTGGGGTAGCTGAATATTTGACTCCAGTATTAAAGGTATAAAGCAAACTAGGTACATTCAGATCATGTAAAAGTGATGGAAATGGGTAAAATGTTGAATACTTCGTTTCTTTACACCGTTGCTCTTGTACATTTGTTCATTTAGGAATCAAAATTTCGCGAAACAGGGGTTATTACCCCGGAAGAATTCGTCGTTGCTGGTGACCATTTAGTCCATCACTGTCCAACGTGGCAGTGGGCTTGTGGAGATGAAAATAAAGCTAAACCGTATCTACCTCCAAGAAAACAATTTCTCGTCACCAGAAATGTACCATGTTCACGCCGTTGCAAACAAGTCAGTAACTTGTTGAGTCAATCTAATGTGTTTATTAGGCCAACTACTTAATTTTCAATGTATCTTTTAGATGGAATACAATGACGAACAAGAGAAAGTTATTGAACCCGATAGCGAAGGTGGTTGGGTTGATACCCATCATTATGATTTATCGGGTGACCTAGAAGAAAAAGTCTTAGAATTAACGATAGATTCGGCAGTAAGTTACATTTATACTGTTGCCGTATTGGAATTTGAATCGATTTTAAATCACTGAACCGATTTTAAATCACTGAACAACTTTCAGGAAGAACAATTCGATGAAGGGACTCGCAAAAGAAATAATATTTTTGGTAACGACGTCAATAATGAATCAAAATCTAGTAACAATGCGGATCCAAACACGTGTGATAATGAAGACGACGGCGAAGATGATGAAGCTCTAGACATGGATGAATACGAAGAGAGTGGATTATTAGACGCCGAAGATGATGTAATTATTATACTCTTTCTTTTTTCACTCGTACTGTATCGAAAAATTGCCCGATAATGACATCATCAATTTTGACTTAATTATCATAATTATCTTGTTATCGTTTACGAACATCTCAGTTACGATAATTGACATGTGTATTTTTAAAATCTCGACGACTGTTACAGACAACCGTCGATATTAGGCAAACACTTTCGAACAAACAAGAAAACACCCTAGAAGGCGAAATAGTGAAAACACGTACCTATGATTTGCATATTACGTATGATAAATATTACCAAACCCCACGATTATGGATTTATGGCTATGACGAGGTAATTCAACTTATTTTTCCAAAATGATGAATCCTTGAACATGCGCCACGCTGAATTAATTAAGTAGCGTAAAATTATCAGAGCGTGGTGAAAAATATCCATCAGGGGTTCTCAAATTTACCACTATTGTTTTCAGAATCATAAACCATTAACCGTTCAACAAATGTACGACGATGTTAGTCAAGATCACGCGAAAAAGACTGTAACAATGGAATCTCATCCTCATATACCCGGTCCACCGATGGCTTCCGTACATCCATGCAGGTGAGTATCAATTCGTTACGAATAGAGCTGAATTATTATTTTTTATTCATGTTGTACTTTGAATTATAGGCATGCCGAAGTTATGAAAAAATTGATCAATATTGTGTTAGAAGGAGGTGGTGAACTAGGTGTTCATATGTATCTGATAATATTTTTAAAATTCGTTCAATCTGTCATACCTACGATTGAGTATGATTTCACACAAAATTTCGCTCTGTAATTTTCATTTCATTGATCAAGTAATCTCCTAAAGAATTATTTCATTTACAACCGGTTATACGCTTTTTTTTGTTTTTTTATTTTCATGTGCAACTATCATCTTGTATTGTTATTTAAAATGTACTAAACCATCTGAAGTTTATTAATAAATTATTTGTACTGTTATAACATTCTAGTACATAATTGATAGCATTGCTCTGAAATATGTATTATATTGACGACAATGCTAGAAGATATTCATTTTACTGATACACTTGAAAATTCGCCGACGAGATAAAATTATCAATCGATATTAAGTTCAATGGTATAACAAAGCAAATAAAAAAAACGTTGATATAGGTTTTATGGTGATATTGAATTATAAATACGACTCGAGTGTTATAAATTTTTTCGAACTTTGTCCACTAATCACTCACTACCAAGTCGAACAAAAATTATCTGTTAATCTTCTTTCGTATGTTCATTAATCGTAAATAAATTCGATAGAGTTGAAATTTGTGCATAGCTCCGTTAACCTACATTTTTTTCACTAAATAAGTAAATATTCAAACATCATGGTTGGTCACAATACATTCGGAAGCACTTTTTTTAAAAGGAAGTGTTTTCAATCGTGTCAAGAAATGAAAATACAATCAACTTACTGTTTAGGATATTGATACTTCCTTCGTAATCCTTTATTTATCCGTGTGTAGAAATAAAGCTGTTTACAAGTTGCTTATTTCCTGCAGTGTGGAAACAAGATTTCAATGCAATAGCCAAAAAAACACCGCAGCCGCTGGAATATTATCAATTTCCAATTTGCCAAGAGATCAGTCATAAATCGAGTATTTCCATAAGACAAAATACCTTGAATTCTGAAATACAAAATTGGAAATCCTCCCATTGATTTAGATCACCTCTCCAAAAATTCACACTGCCTCATTTTCAAATACCCTAGCAACTCAAAAGTTGCAATCAACTGCGACGCAATATGTAATTAACCTGTATTTAAAATTTGAACGCGATTCATTATCTTGCATACAAACAACGGAAGTGAAAAAGAAATCGTTTAAAAATAAATTAATACGCGAATAAAAAAATTAACAAAAGCGATCCGCCACGTAATAAATTAAATAAAATACATTCGCATTGAAAAAACTTCATCAGTGAATTTTTTATCCAAACTTCGAACTTAAAAAGTAGAGAAATTTTTTTCTAAAACGCAGTTGAATACTTTTTACAAAAGCATTGCATTATGATAAAAGAAAAAAAATTGAAAATACTGTGTAGCTTACAAAATATAAGAAGAAATAAATAACGTCGTTGCATACGAATTAAGATCAATACGACAGGGAACTGAATACGGGTACGCGTGCCCAAATTTGAGACTGCGAACAGCAACTAAACACAGTGAAAAGGGATCAAATCCAGTTTTCAATTCAGCTGACGCAACTCTAAGAATTTTCTCAGAATCTCATCGTTGGTGTTTTTTCTGAGAGTTTGATGTTCAAGAACGATAGGCTGTAGAACGTTGATAAGAATTTTTTTCAATTCACCGGTCAGCATTTCACCGCTAGAATATTTCTGGAAAATAAAAAACCGTAAAATAATGGTTCGTTTTTGAAAACTGAATACATTTCCAATGTAATTATCGGTGAACTATGATTCATTGGATTTTTCCGTACATTAAAAATTACTGGTAAAATGTTGAACCACAGAAGATAAAATAATCGATTTAAATTTAATGAGTTCAAGTATCGTAATAAACGTAATATTTACTTTTTCTATTTCCGCTAATTTTTCATCATCGTCCAAGAAGAATTTTAGGTACTGAAATGATACATCAACCGAGCAATTTCCACCTTTCGCTCGGTGCTCTTCTACCGTAGCTTGTCCGCCAGAAAATGCGTATTTATTAACCTAGAGCAACAATTTACGAATAAAATATACGATTTTAAAGACGATTTTCGAGGAAATTCCAGAGTAATAACTATTTACTAACTTTATTAGCAATTTGTTTAGGCGTATCTGTCAAAAATATGGCAGAATTATCATCACTAGCAGACATTTTAGTCATAGCTCCTTGCAGAGCTGGGAAAAATACTGAATGTATTAAGGCAGGCTTCGGGAAACCAAGCTTGGGAGCGACATCTCTCGTCATTCTAAAATAAGGGTCCTTCAAAATACAAAAACATTAGTTGTCATTCGAGATATTTTGAAAAAAAAAAACAGAAAAATTCATACTTGATCAATTGCACATGGTATCAAACAAGGAACTTTAGCTTTTTCTCCAAATATGAAAGGAAAAGATGAAGATAAAGCCGGAGCAGCTTGAAACGGAGGGAAACTGATTTTTCCAATATGATCACTATCTGTTAAACCGAAAATACCTTTGATTTGATTGAATGTCACGCATTTACTAATTTTCGATATATTTTCGTAAAATGCACCGCACTGTCTGAAAATGCAGAAATGAAAGAGCTCGTAAGCAAGTTGACATTAAGCTCATTTACATTGAAGAAGTGAAAATTGGCTATCAACTTACCCCATATACGTGAAATTGGTAAAAATAAACGTTTTCTCGGGATTGAACCCGCAAGCAATGATATCTTTGGCATTTTCAAAAGCTAACCTCTTAGTATCTTCTAATTTGAAGTCTTTCCAATAAAATTTCTCGTCGTCAGTCAACTGAATTATCACGGGTACTTTGAATACATCTTGTAACCATCTGCGTAAAATGTAACACAATTACACGTGTGTTTTGATGACGTTATGACCTTAATCTTTGATCGACTCACTTTGTAAATATAAAGGGTATCAGATGACCAAGGTGCAATGCTTGTGACGAAGGACCTCTACCAGTATACAAGTAAAATGGTTTTCCTTGTTCATAAGCATTGAGTATTTGATGCAAATCCCGATGCGAAAAAAATATCTTTCTGCGTAGCAAATGATGTACTTTACGACCGGTAACTTTTTCGAACCGAGCTATCAACTCGTCGTCGATTTGAGATGAGCCAAATCTTTCTGCAATGAGAAAATTACATGGAATAGTTGAAGGATGAGTTGAAAATCATATAAAAATCCAAAATCATAATACTTACTGATCAATTTATTGTAATCGACTCCCGTAAGCGAGGTGCTTGACACTTCCCACGGATTCACAACGTCTTCATCAATATCTACACCGTTCATCTTATCTGTTACTTCTTCAGTTTTGGTCTCCATTCTGTATTACTAAAAAATCAGCACCTCACACCATTTAAACTAAAAAAATTACACCACAAAGTTGCACTGAATAGTAAAGAAAAGACAATGAAATGATGAAATTTTCGTTCACCACGTTATCACCGAATCAGTTCGAGTAATTTTAATATCAGTGTAATGAGATTTCAAAATTTTCATTCCCCCTCGTTTATTATGAAAACTAAAAAAAATCGCGATAACTTCTACGACGCATTAAAAAATAAACTCAATGTATAAATCGACGTATGATGGTTTTTTAAATTTATTGTATTCATTTTTTCTCATAAATGAACAAGACTCTTTAATGTGTAAAATTAAAGAAGAACATTTTAAAACGAATTTATCTGGTAGAATTGATCGTGCTTTCGTCAACGATTTTGCAATTTTCCGATTTTCTCCAACTTTTTTCTAGACAATCAACAGTAATTTTGACGTGTCAATATTAAAACGAACCATGGTCATACGTCTCAAGTATATAGGTAATTTTTTGCCCCAATCGTGAAGTGGATTTTTTATTGAAATAGATTTGTGAAAAACACTCCATTTGAGTAAGAACTAAGAAGGTAACGAACATTGAATTGAACTCGCTCAATTTGTCTTGATGCAGTATAATGCATTGATTATTAAATCAATATTGCAATTTTATAATTAAATATTTTATGTAAAGTGGGAGCCGAATGAATGAGGCCAATAGTTAATACTTATTTAAACTTTAAAGATGACCGGAAAATGTTCCAACAGTTTGGCAATTGAGGCTAATTTTTTACACTATGTTGTGCAACATACAGTTAGACAATTTTTATTTTAATATCATTCGAAATCACAAAAATATTTCTCTTGGTCTATTTTCGTATTCTAAGGGCCAAGGTCGAAGAATTTTTATTGAAATTTCAGCGACCCGTCATTAATTATTAACGAGGGATTTTATTTTTGTGTAGTATTACAATAAAATATTGACCAATTCAAATACAAATTAACTCGAGAGAAGGTTTTATTTTTTTTTTCAATTTTTACCATTTCGCTAGGAATAAGAAATCGCAACTACAAAAATCAAGAGAAAAAAATTCTTCTGCAAAAATGTTTCATAATACCTTAACTTCGATCGTTGAGAAAGGCCTCCAAGTTTTCATTTTCAACCACCATGGTCCTCATTTTCTCATGAGCCATTAAAAGGCGGCCCTTCCAAGAAATGAAATACCGATTTTTTTTCTGATCATCAGAAAAAATGCTGCTATTTTCAAAGTTAATAGTCAAACGACGAAAATTAAGCTGGAAGAATTTTTCTGTTATCGATGGACTAATGCCTGATAATTACTTAGATCTCAAACTTCTGTAGAATACCTATGTAGTGTCCCTAATCCCCAATGAGAAAAATTTAGGCCGGTATTCATAGACAATACTTAAGTACCAAGGAATACTTAAGTACGCAAAAACCTATACTTCGTACTTAAGTATTCCTTGGTACTTAAGTATTTATTGTCTATGAATACCGGCCTTAGAATTAGAATATTTTAAATGGATTAATCGCAGGAAAAAATGACTGTCAAAAAAAATTTCAAAATTATCTCATTTTCAAACTCCAACTTGAAAGATGATTTTGAAAAAAAATTCAAAAAATCAAACTAATCAATTTCTCTTGCGGATTGGCTAATTTTAAAATGACGTCTTTAGAATAACCAATCATAAAATGAATTTTCTCATCAGTGCAGCCACATAACAAATTTCCACGAATTATCCCAAAAAATAAAAAATGCAGTCGATAAGAAAAAACACTGTTGAATAAAATTCTAATTATTTATAAGCCTAAATAAATTTTCCGGTAAAAAAATGCAACGCGAATGCAGTCATAAATTCAATATTCGTTCTGTACTCACGTAATTTATTTCTGTTTACAATTGAACGCAAAAACCAAAGTAATCAAAATCAACGAAAACTATGTTTTAGTTTTGATAGCACTTGAGTGATTATCTGTTATCAGTCGAACGTTTTTCTTTTTTCTTATTTTAATTCAATGTTTGTGATAGATGTGTCATTAAAATGAACGGAAGTTGTTTAATCAGCTAAATTCCTCGTTTCACGTTATTTTGACTATGTGCAAATAAATTAGTGCAAAATGGCTGCGTTAATTAATCCTGGTAGCAGTTCAGGATCTGGAAATGACAGACAGTTTTCCAATAAAAAGCTGGTCTTAATTGCGAAACTGGAAGGATGTAGCGATGATATCAATCAAGCAATATTAATTCCCGGCGTTGAAGGTGTTATCAGCGTTTCAAATGATAAGTATGTATATTTTCTTTTTAAATTGTAATGAACATTTGAGTATTACCTCTGATGTAATATTTCTCCCCAGAACTGTTAGAGTATGGTTGAAAAGAGACTCCGGACAATATTGGCCTAGCATTTGTACTTACCTAAATTCAGCAGCTACCTGCCTCTATTATCACAGCGAAACTAGGCATTTGTTTGTCGGTTTAGAAAGCGGTATCATAGTTGTAAGTATCGTTATCTTTAGAAACACATTTTGAGATCATGTGTAATCCGAATGTTGTTCTTCTAGGAATTCAATGTATCGGACGATTTCAATCGTTTAACTCAACTTAGAGATATTCAAGCTCATCAGTCTAAAGTCACGGCGGTGTATTATAATGCTAAATCCGACTGGGTTATTAGTATAGGTCGGGATAAAGTCCTCCAATATTATAACTTCCAGACTGGAAAACCCATTAACAGTTATATTTCTAATGCCTGGTGTACTGCTTTAGCGTATCCTTTTTCAATATTGATACCTAATCGTAGGTATTAAATTAAACTCTATGCAAATTGATACATTTTTCTTAACTAGAATTATAGGTTTGATTCAGAATCGAATCATGGTTTTATTGGCGATTTCTCCGGCCAAATTACTATGTTAAAATTAGATAATATTGGTGTTAAAGTTATCACTACTTTGAAAGGACATTCGGGTAGTATTCGCACTTTGACTTGGGATATCAGCAGTCGACAGTTATTTTCCGGTAGTTTCGACCAATCCGTTGTTGCTTGGGATATCGGAGGACAACAAGGAACAGCTTATGAATTACAAGGACATAAGTAATCCTCTTAAATTGTATTTTTAGATTATTATCATAAATCCGGATGTAAAATTAAATCTTGGCTTATTTCTAGGAACAAAGTAACTGCTATTTGTTACGCTCCCCAAAAACGTATATTAGCTTCCGGAGGTGAAGATAGCGTCATTATATTTTGGGATATGCGTGTCAGAAGAGAAGAAGTAAGAATCGTTAAGCTTATGCAAACAAGGCAATTTCTTATCAAATATTGACTCGCAATTTGATGAATCTTAGACACCTTCGTGGGTTGAATCAGACACTTGCCAACTGTGCAGTCGTCCATTCTTCTGGAACGTTCGAGCCATGATGGATCAAAAGCAATTCGGTTTACGTCAGCATCATTGTCGCGGCTGTGGACGAGCCGTTTGTGACAAATGTAGCGAAAATCGTTCAGTCATTCCTGTTATGGGCTTCGAATCCCCCGTCCGAGTCTGTGACACTTGTTACGTACATAAGAAAGATGCCGAGTAAGAATATTTTTATTACACGTACGTGTTTCGTATATAGGTTCGTTTATCCTGTTATCGTTTTTTTCTTTTGCATAGTTTATCGTCTTTAGCGTCGTTTCACGATGCCAAACATAGTATAGTTTCTATGGATCTCGATGAACCAAAGAAGAAGCTTCTCACGGTTGGTCAAGACCGCATTATCAAAATATGGGATACTTCTGTGCTATTATAAAGTACCTTGTACACTTTTTGTTAAGTATTTTCATGTTGATATTTCTGTCGTTTTCCTAATAAGTTAGATCTTATTTATTTGTTTATTCATCTTTTTTACCCGGGGAATCGCATTCAATTTTAACGATTAGATGCGTTAATACAATATATACTCTACTTCTAATTTATGTGATGTTTACTATGGAAAAAAGTTTTCTTTACTAAATATCATTGTTTGATAAACGTACCTATATTTACATTAAAATAAATTATAACGAAGAATTCTTGATAGCACCTTATGTTATTTCGTATCGTATTCACCTCTCTAATGAATATTTTACACGAGTCAGACTGAACAAAACAAAAAACATGTAACAAAATTTTTAATGAAAATTGAACAGTTCATCGTGTAACGTCATAATGCTGGGGCTGGTTTGATATCCAATAAATGAAGTCCATTGGTAAAGACTTGATGAACCGCTTTAATCAGATATATTCTTGCTACGACCATTGGAAATAATTGAGGTTGATTGTACTGTCAAAATTAATTCACATTTAATTTCTGGAAATTGAAAGCGGGTTGAGTAATTAATAAGGTAACTTACCAAAAGTATTTTCGTACTTCTATAATAAGAGCTGACAGTACGAGACATATCGTGCAAAAAGGTAAACAATAAATAAGGAGCAAATCGTCCTTCTTTGACGTTCTTCACAGTATTTAGCACAACATCAGGAAATTGGAGCAAAAAATTGAACAGAATGATCCATTCTTTCTGAATAATTGAGAAAAATAAATTATATTATGCAGGTGTCACCAGAGTAATGTCATTTAAATACAATATTCTTACTTCTTCTTTAAGAACACTGAAATCGACCGAGTCAACAGAAGGTAGTGGAGGATAAAATTTCTTTTGAACTCGATCTTCGTATTCATGAATAATAGCATTCATCCTCGAATAATTGTACATGATAAAAATAGCGGCGCCTATAATAAAAAAATTCATTAAAAAATTGGAAATTGAATTTTGTCGAAAAACCCGGCTTTTATTCAATTTCACCATCGAAATCTTCCAAAATTGGATTGAAATTCATTACGACTGGGCTGTTGACTTTGACATGCAATAAATTAAATTTCAGCAGAGCATCTGTCAACAGTACAGTAACATGATCCAATATCTTATCCCTGTATTTCATTTCTTCCACCAGTGATCTGTTTTTTATTCTGAAAAGATGTAAACGAATCGTTGAGACATTAATTTGGGAAATTATCATCTTAGAATAACAATTAGCTTCTACCTTTTGTATTCAGGTACAGTGATACCAGTTTCTTTTGCTTTAGTTTCAGCGTTTTGGACAACTCCACATAGCACGAGTCTATATTGGGTAATATCGATCGAACCATTTGATTTATGGGTAAAGTATAATTTTTGATCGCACTCGTTTTCTGAAACCGTGAAGCCCACAGCCGATGCTAAATTTTTAGCAATATTTACTAAAAAATTTACTCTGAAATTAGTGAGATCGTCTAAAGAACTTTTCTCGTCGCAGAAGAAATGAACTTTCTGAAAAACAGATTCAATAAATGATCAATTGTCGCAAAGGAAATGTAATAAATGAATCGTATTTTCACGTACTTCTTCAGAAAACAACGAACTGCGACCGTAATCGGAAGACAATGAATTGATTAGTTGAATGTATTTAGCGAATATTTCTGATCTGTTTAATGATATCAAGATACGGTTTTTCTGGGATTTAATACTTTGGATTGGTAAGACAGATTTTTTAAGAGCATTATCCAAAGTTTCGAGAGTAGCCTGAAAGAAAATAAAACATAAAAAGCGTAATCTACATTGATAAATTCAATTTGCTATTTTTTTAGAATTTAACAAAATTTCTCACTTCATCAATACAATTTTTTGTGAAAACCACGAAGTCTCCCTCGGATACACGTTGGGAAATTTTGATCACACTTGGGTTCAGTTCAGAGGTTTGAATTGATTTTAAATGAGCTAGAATACTTTTCTGGAGACTAGTTAACATGTATGTTTCCATTTTAGAGACTTTTAGGTATTAATCCATTTCTTTTTTTAATCATGTACTAAAATACAAAATAGGTACCTTTCACTTTTTGTTTCTATCGCAAGTACTTAGCTATCAAAAATTTTCAAAAATTTTAATCAAGTGTTTTCTTTTCGGGCACTTACTGAATATATGTACTGAATTACTGATAACAGCAGAAGGAAAGTGTTTTTTTTATGCAAATGTTCGGAGCACGTCGGTTATCATCGGAAACACTTCGTTCAACTTGTTTTGATTTTTAAAAAAAAATTCTGTCTAAATTGAAATTTTATTCAATTTTTTACGATCTTACGTTTTTTTGTACTCGTGTTGTCGTGTAAAATTTAAATTATAATTTTTCATTCTTTCTAGGTATGAACCGTGTTAAGCCAAAACTGCCAAAAGCAACCAAGCGACATAAAAAATGTCACCAAAAAACAGACTTGAAAGTAGAAAGTACGATAACTTCTAAAAAAAGTTGAAGAAGAGATAATAAATAAATATGAGAAATATGAACTCTGGTATGTAACGTTAATCTACATATTACTTAGTACCTAATTTACGTGTTCAGAAGCTTATTCTGTATTCTGTGTTACTAGTGAGAAATATGTACCTACCCACATTAAAATCTCAGAACTTCAAAATTTGTCGCTTGATTGCTTTTGGCTTAACACGCGTGCCTATCTGAACAAAATTTTGCTCAATTTTTTTTTAATATACTGTACGAAAATTTATTTTTTTGCTTTCAAACACGTAATTTTTTTACGACTTTGAATTTTTTTATTTCTTTATCAGAATTTTTACTCATATTTTTTCTATGTTAAAATTTTCATAGGTACTTTTTTCAAATAGTAATTCAGATCATCAGATGACAATAAAAAAGGAAAATTTTGATGGAAAAATTTAAGATGAAGAAAAAAATTACGAGGATCCAAATTTCCATGTTTGAAGAAACATTGAGTGTCATCTCTGAAAAGAAAAGCATGACTATTCGTATTTGTTTAACGTAGCTTCAACTTTCATTTAAATTAGTTCTTCATTGATATTCAGATTCAAAATTCCGACAAAAGGTAGGTAGGTAATGTACTTAGACATCGAAATGTTTTTTTTAATAACTCATTTTCAAATTTTCATTATGGGTGATTCTAAATTTTCGCAGAAAACTCTGTACGGAGTAATTATCTCAGGAAATATACATGCTGGAACAATGCGGTTGGAATGTATAGATAGATAATCATCCCCCCTACATATTCCTGCGAAAATAATGGAGCAAAAAATATTCCTGTCCCCGAGGGGGCTAAAAAAGTAGTCCAAATGTCCTCGTCGTGGCCTGTACTTGATTTCGCGCTGAAGTCAAAATACTTCTGTTCTCTCCTATCGCAACTTTCCAAGCTGAACTATTGCACCAACTTAATGCAGAGAGGTCCCATATTACTTATTATGACGTTAAAAACATATTTCAAAGTCGATGAAGCACATTTTTAAAAGCTCAAAGTAGCGTACGGAATTTTTGGTCCTTCGTCGTGGCTTTTTTTCTCGAAAGGCTGAGAGAAACAGTTGGTTATTTTAGAATACAACAATTGGTCGAGTCGATACCTTGACATCATAAAATTACTGTCCAGCTGTAGATTTGACTTCAGTGTTCATAATAATAACGATTTCGTGAAAAATGTTTCCAAATTTATAATTCGGCACACAGAAATGTCCTCGTCGTGGCTCTTCATTGTGAGGCTATACCTCAATTTTTCATTTTTTTCAAAGCTGCCTCAAAATAAGAAGGTGAACCAGTTTTCGATGCAATAGTTGGTTTTTCCTCAAAACGCATTATTTTCTTACAATTTGGACATTTCTACAATTTTGTCCTTCGTCGTGGATGTCCTCGTCGTGGCATTCCCCATTTAAATTACATGGGGAAAATCTATTTTTGTTTTCCAGTTGTGTGAGCATGTGAATGTTATCTGGCACACTAGTATTAACGACTCTGATCAAAATTTTTCAGAAAAAATTTTTTAAAAATTTTTAAAAATTCCTAGACGAATTTCTGCGAAATTTTAGAATGACCCATATACATACTTACATGGATCCGCGTTTTAATAACTAAATCTACAGTCAAGCAAAAATTTTACACTGGAAATTCAAAACGCTGTTCTGGTTTATTTATTTATTTTTTTACTATAAACACACAAAAACATTAATTAAAAAATAACAAAATAAGTAAATTGTTGTCTTCAATTTTTTTACGATATACAATGGGTCTATAAAGTAGGCAAATCTGCAAAATTCAACTACATACATCAGAAATCAGATAATCGAGATTAGCAACTTAAGCTGTGTTATTTACGTTGAAGAATGAAACTGAATGAATATAAGTTTTTAAAACTCTAAACTAACAATCCATCTCTTCTCTTTTCGAATGCATTTGATAACAATGTATCACATTCATCGAATCATAATAGGTACTACTATCATGGTAAAGTGTAAGCGTTAAGCGCTTTTGAAGAATTCTTTCTCATTAATTAACATATTCTCAGATCATTTTTCAAACTGGTGTTTCATCGTCACATTTCATTCCATTGAATATGTACGTTGTTACTGTTTTATAATCTGGTTTAACCTACAATTGAAAAAAAAAGTTGAATTAAGTGATAAAATACCAGTTTTAGGTAAAAATTTAGAACACTGATCAATTCAAACATTTCACTTAGGTATTTAAACATGCATTTAGTAAACTGTTTTTATAAAACGCTCGATTTTTTAATTGAAAATTTAGAATAGACTACATGGCTACCTTAAAAATATTCGCCAATTTCTAATTGTCCTCACAGGAAAGTCTCTACAGGAAGCGTTTTAAGTAATAGAAATTTGTGCCAGTTAAAAAATTAAGCAATTTTTTCCCATTTCACGAAAGAAAGATCTACGTTTCATCTCATTTTTCAAAAAAAAAAATTATTCGCATGCAATAAAATCATATACCTATGTGAAGATTTAGATAGGTATACGAATAGAGTGAAATTAAAAAAGCAAAGGAAAAAATGAGTGAAAACGTATTTCTATCGAATTAAAAAGTATCTAGGCTGAGAAAAAATTACGTTTCGATTTCGACACATTTTGAATAAAGATTTAAAAATAAATAAATCATATGGAATAACAGATCAACTAACTAGGTAGGTATAGAATTTTTACCATCTTCATTCAGAGATGGTAACGTAATAGGAAGATTAAATGAAAAACATAAAATTATCAAAAGTTACTAAAAGACTTATGTGAAGGAACAGATGAAGCTCGAACTTGCGATACTGGGCATGTGATTAGCCTACTTACAATAATGTGTAAATGTTACTAATGCCGTGTGGGACTGATGTTAGGAGGTGTAGGGGGGATAGTCCCCACCTTTATTGTTAAGCCTTCGTCTTCCTCTTCTTCAGTCATCGTTGACAATTGGTGTTTTTCGTCTTCGCAAATTACATCCTTTTTATAATAAGTTTTTTTCTGCGACTTTGATCTGAATAAAATAAATTTTTAGAAAACTCGTCAAAGGCTCTTGAGTTTTAATCAAATGAGCTTCAATTACATTGCCACCGAGCCGGGGGTGTTTTTACGTTCATTTTTGCCATTTTCGTAATTCACCTGTTTCCAGATACCAGTTTTATTAACTTCTTCTGAGATATTTATCGACGATAAAGGAATTTTCATGATATTTCCATTTACCAAAGGTATTTGTAGGTTTCCAGAAGAAGGAGCGAAATCGATGGGTTTTTCTTCCTGTAAAATTAATATTTCTGTTAAATAATTTTCCACGATTAAAAAATATGAATGTTGGAATGTTGTGGGGAACTACGCACAGCATCTTCTAAACGTAATTCTTCTTCAGTTCGTTTAATGGGTTCGGGCATTATATCGTCCAATATTTTTAATTCTCTTTGAGTAAACACATAATCCAATGCTTTTCGTAACCCTATCATTACAACTAACTGCAAAACACAATATAAAATTCAGCATACATATGGTCGATGATTCAATTTTTCAAGATACGAGATCTTACCATTAAAGGAAATAGAATTGACGTTGATTTAACCGATTTAATTACCCATAATACAATTAGGCAGATTAGCTGAATGATGGTGAACAAATGAACTCTTTTCAGCGGCACCTGAATAAATTTTCAAAAAAAAATTTATTAAAACTGCCGAATATTTACAAAACTTGAAAAATATTTTACACGGGTTGGTTGGTACCTGTCTTAGGAACATATGATCAGGTTGATATTTCGCCGGCATAAATATAATTAAAATTCGATCGAAAAATTGTAGGCCTTTAAGCGAAGCCACTCCCATATATAAAAATACTCCATACAACACAGGCATCGGAATATGACGTAAAAGTGGGGTAATCAATACAGACAGGCCAATCATTGTAAATATTAACACATGTGTTACTCTTTGTTCTCTGAAACATTAACATAAGTATAAATTCGTCGCGGTGAAATATCGCACGTAAATCACATAAATCAAAATCACCGACTCACCGAACACCTAAGAACTGAGGTTTTTCACCCGGAGCTGCACATTCCGATTCTAATTTCAGCGAATTTACGTGATTTATCGATAGTACAGTAGCTGCCACGAACCAAGGAATTCCCATAATAGAGCATATTATTATCAGAATAGATAACACGAATAAATCTAAATGATATCCACAGCCTTTCTGTAACACGATTTAGATTTATTTTTAGTACCTAAGTCGGAAAAATAGAATTTAAGAATTTGAATTAAACTTACTTTTAATTTATTTTCCTTTCTGTTCACAATTACAGCGGTAATTTGCTGATCCATAAATATCAATATTGTTCCGAGAAGTGCCGGAAGAATGGCAAGCGGAGCAGTCCATACAGGATTAGAATTAAAAGGGGGTACGATCCAGCCACGGCTGGGAGAGGTAGGTTTAAATTCTCGAGGAACCTGGAATAAATATCCATTTGCGTATAAATATTATAAGCATCATAATAACTTCGTCGATGAAATTTCAATCAAACGTACTTCTAATTTAGGAGTCTTGACGCCGACGACGAAATCCATAATAGACATACTGAATATAGCAATAATGACAGCGAAATCGCTAATAAATTGCCGAGCCTATGAAACAGTCGATGTGCATTTTTTTTTAGAATTTTGTTAAATAGCAATCTATAAACAAATGTTTACCTTTGAAGAGAAAAATAACGCATTTTTGAAATCTTTCAGCTGCACAGAGATCAGAAACGTCCCGAAAAATAAAATTATCGACATCAGGAAGACATCAGGGACATAGGTAGGTGGATCGCAAGCCTGTCCAGACCATGTACCGTTCCAAGATTTGCAAGCATCTTTATCGAGAGAAGTCCAATTTACTGTTTCCACGATATCAGGCAAATATTGCGAATTTTCCGGAGGAAAACAGAGACATTCCGCTGTGTGATCATGATGATTCGAATTGATAGGATATTTTCTCCCAATTGAGGCAACGTTTTCTATAGCCTGGTAAAATAAGTATTTTCAGTGAAATAGGTACCTATGATTTTGTTTACTTCAGAATTAACAATTAGGTACTTACCTTATAAATAAAAATAAATGCAATTAGTGTGGCGAAATTTTCCTCAGTAAACCTTGTAATATAACAAACAAATGCGCTCGCGTCAGAAGCTACTAAAAGTAATAAAATAAATCCGACCCATAAACCGATCCATAATCTGAATGATAAATAATTCCATTTCCGATCTCTGTAACAGAATTTCAATCAGTATTACGATATTCGAACTCTGAAGTCTGAACCCAAAAATAAATTCGACTTACGCGCAGAAATCATACACAATCTGTTCGAAAACTAAAACAGGTCCAGTAGATCCGAGAATAGTCAATGGTTGACCGGAGAACAACCCGTAACCGATACCGCAAACGAACCCAGACACCAATGATTCCATAGCAGCCATATTTTTATGCGTTGCATCGCTCAATAAGCCTCCGAAAGTAATAATTGGCGAAAGACAAGCGAAGTATAAAAATATCCAAGAGGCGACGCATTGTAAAGCTAAAGCATCCGTAAAATCTGATTTGTACCTGTAAAAATAAATAACTACCGTGAATTCTGAAAACATTTTGAAAGGTGAGTAGAAATTTGTAGGTAAGTTTACCAAGGTAATTTTCTTTTCACGTCGTTGATCAATCCACCAAATAAAATACCAGTTCTGGACAACCCGGATTCTTCACGTAACTTTTGTTCGTCAACTTCAGTTTCCAAATCTTCTTTAATCTTCTCTGAATGCCTTTTTCTAACATCCTGTTGAAATCATTCGAAAATATGTTCAGTACCTAGATACAATCATCTATTGTTGAAGGAAAGAGTGTGTATGTAGGTACCTGAGGAATGGCAGCTGGAGGTTCAATTCTAATGGACGGATCCCATTCCCCAGGAGGAAGTACAGTCACAGCATCTAAAAATTCATCTATAGCAGCAAGTAAATGATTACGATTCCTCGCTTTATAAGCGACCTCGTGAAATATCTCATCTGACATCAACGTCGCCATCGAGCGACCAACTTCATGATAATCTAATCCCTGAAAAGTTCACAATCACACGTTAATCTATAATTTCAATGATAAATGCAGTTATGGAAAATATCTACATTACCGTAGGGCCTAACAATATATAAATAAAACGAGACGGAATAGGTACTTCCGTCAAATCACTCAGAAACACCGCTTCCGAAAGTCTAACAAATGCAGAAATTGGTTTCTCCAAGAAATCAACCTGTCCAACTAAAATACTCGAGGCCTCAGCACCAGCAGGAATTTTACGCATGAAATGCGTATTACCCTAGAAAAAAAAGACGATGAGATGAATTCATTCGGCTTCAAAAGATTTTAATCTTGAGACTTACTTTATGATCAGGATTCAAGTCACCGTAGCTTTGTATTCTAGGCATTCCAACGTATCCTGTTTTTTCATTTTCTGTAGTACTAATTGCACCTGAAAAGTTGAATATAATTTCAATGTAGGATTGAAATAATACATATTATTTTTAAGACAATTTTACAAATTTTCGAGTTAAAATCAATTTGTTATCTCAACTGGCAAGGTTGATAAACTGCAGAGAGAGGGGGGATGTCAGAAAAACAAAATAAGGAATTGTAAACAACATTATGAGAATGAGACATCAGTGAGACTCGTCCTCGTGTTAGATCTTGAATCATTTATTTTATTTTATTTGTTAATCCAGTGTTAATCAGCACAAAAGCCGTGAAATAACATTTAATTAAGAAAAGAATTACACAGTGATTGTGACTTGCACAGCAGACTGCAATTCAATCAACAGACAATGAAGACACGTTCAAGTTCAAATTCTTCTTTCCGAGGGTAAGTTTGTACTTGGTACTTGGAATACATTTAGATACTTACATCTATTACTTTCATAAGAGGCAATTTCATTTCATTAGAAATCCAGTCTCGAATCTCATAGTAATTAGACAAAATTAAGTAAAAGTGCAGGAAATCGATTATACCTAACGAGGGAGACCCCTCATTTTGAAATTTCCTTACCTATATTCCTACTTACTTAAGACGAGATAGATAAAGGAAGTACTAAACAGTCTTTAATAGAATTAAAATGTTTGAATCAGATAACAGTCTAATGTTATCTTCGACGTTATAAGTAACTACCTTTAGCTAATAGTTATAAAGAAGAGACGTTGTGATCTACGAGTATACCTACAGGTGGAAAAAGATACGTAGAAAAGTTACTGTAGTGCACTAAAAGTAAGCTACAATCTACCATCTTTTATCAGCCCAATAGATGAATGAACGAAAATGAAGTCTACCAAAACAAAATCCTACCAAAAGATAAGACTGTGCTCAAATTCTAAATCATGCTTCTGCAAACAAAAATCCATATTCATGAGATAGTTTGCAATGTTTCAATTTTTTCAATTTCATAAACTTTTGTTGACTTGACCGTGATCTTAGATCTTATGTTTAGGGTTTGATCGTTTAATCGATGAATGCCCGTTTGAGTGGAGTGAAAGAAAAACATATCTATTTCGGATTTTGACGAAAAATCGGTGAGATTAATTTTACTTTGAATGGAAACCTCCCACGAAAAGTTTGAGCTCCAAGCTACGACGAGTAGAAACGAGGTCTTCAAAGGTCGATAGATGCCACATAAAAATGATACCGCGGGATACTGGATGTTCGGTTTAAGGTTCCAAACATTTTCTTGGCGATGCAGCAACTTAGAATGAACGTAGGTAAATAATTGTCCGCCTTCAAAATTGAAGGGGTCAATTTCAACTTTTGGAAGTGTGAATTTTCGACCTCATGAAAATTGCCACTTTTGAAAAAAATTAATCCAATTTTTTGACACATTTATTTAATGCCACGCAAGTGGTATGTGCATGTTTGAATTTCTGCATCTCCCTGGCCGATTGACCTTGAAATGAAGGGATTGTCACAAATTGTAAATTGGGAGATTTCTTCGTTCACTTATACGTTTCAAAAACAAATCAAAAAATCAATTTATTTGGTCCTTAAAATAAATTTTGATAATTTTTTTCAAACAAAATTCTTGGCAGTGCTGCCAACTGCATTATGACTTTATTCAATTTTTATAAAATTCAAGTTGTTCAATCAATAGTCTGAAAAGTAAGCGAATTTCTTTTAATAGGTAGGTATGCAACTAAATTTCAATCAATTTTTTTTAGAAATTTTTGTACTACCGTGATTTTTTTTGAAAAATTTCATTAAGATTCATTCTTGGAGGCCAAAGAAATTTAGCTCGATTTTGAGGTCTTTGAGCGAGTGATTTGGGTTAGAAAAAAATGAAGAAATCCTTAAACTTGCGATCTATAACCTTTTCAACCTCTTTTATGGCGGGTCGAACAGAAATGGGACTATTCTTCGATTTTGAGAATCTGATTTAAAAACGATTAGATTCCCGAAAATATGAAAATTTTTCAAAGAAAGAAGCGACGAATAGAATATTCACAAAAAATTAAGACCGAATTCACTAGATACCTAGTACCTAGACCTACCTAGACCTAGGTACTCAAAATGTGCAAGAAATATTACATTTCAAGTTGTAATATGCAAAAATATGCAAAATCAATATTTATAATTGTCTTGAAATTTTTTTTATAAAAAAAATAACTTGGTGACACTAATGAGTGGAAAAGTATTACGAATATCTTCAAAAAATTAACAAAACATACAAAAATGCTTAAAAATGAAAAATTGTCAATTTTTATGATTTTATAAATTATTACGTGATTTTTTTGAGATATTTTCATTGCCATTTTTATTGAAAAAAATCGCTAAAAAAATACGTAGCGATTTGTCGAATTTCGCTAAAATTTTTCGAAATGTGCAGAAAACCAGTGAAAGAAGTCAGCAAATAACAATAAAATATTATCAAAGTAATCTCTCGAAATCATTTAAATTAAAATAATAAAAATCAATTTAGTCTAATTCAACAAGAAAACAAAAAATTGAAAGCGTGATCATCAATTTATTATTTCTATAGGATTTCAATCCAAAAAAAAATCGAAATGATTTGAAAAGCGATTGAAATTTACTAAAAATATTGGAAAACTTGTTTAAAAATTGATACCTATTTATCTAAAATTTTACAATAAATTAAAAAAAAAATTGTTCTTTAAATCTTGTACTTATCATTTCTGTTTTGTGAATTTCTTCAACTTTCTATTCAGGCATTAGGTATAGGCATATGTTTCTCATGGCATGGCATAATTTTAATAACTTATAATGTTTTCGATAATTTTATCAAATTTCTGTCTACTTTTATAGCATTTTGATCACTTTTTCTACATTTTGAACAGATTTCGTTACATTTTATTTACAATTTTGAAACATTTATACTTAGGTACCTAATATTTTTGAAAATTTTAAAAACAGTTCACTTAATGTTCTCTGCTTATAATACTGATGGAAAAATCCTGAAAATTATTCGAAGTCCAAAATGTTATGAAAATATGGATTGAAATTTTGTAAAAACAATACCACCAAAGTTGTTAGAAGCCAGAAAAATTGCCTCAAATGTCATAAAAATTGCACAAAATGAAATAAAAATTTGTTGAAAGTACAATATTATCGAAAAATAAAAAATCGCAAAAGAATCTAGAATGAGCGATTCGAGAAAAAATTTCCAATTTCCAATTTTTGAATTTTTAATTCTTTGGAATGATGAATCCAATTGAGAATCCCATCTAAATTCGCATTTTCATCATTTTTCGTGGTTATCACTTTTGATTCAGAACTACCCCAACTGTGGGTCAGGGAGGGATATAAACTCAAAATACTATTTTCAGGGGTAACCTGGGTACCTGTCTAAAAGTAACACAAAACATGTTTTTTTTTTTCAAAAGTGACATCGCTCTGAAGACCCTAGCTCCATTTCTGTGATGGCTAATGGGCTTCAATATTTTCAGGAACGTCTCAAATTTCCTCACCAATTTTCGTTAAAATCCCAGGTATGTTTTTTTTTACTCCACGAGAAATAAAAATAAAGGTTGGGGGCGGTCTTATATATCCCATAGTCCATCCATCTATTGAAAACTTTACCTTCGACCTAATCAAATTTACGAACCAAACTGATTAATTTGGATCAAAGGCTCTGTAACTACGATATTTTCAAAGCTAGACGAAATACACAGAAAAGTTATACCCAACAAACACAATACTACAATAGACAAGAAATTTTACACAGTGGATTCTCGTGCAACGTAACTTACTATATACCTTTTATGGTCTTTCTTCTACCATGCCACGTACTACTTCTCCTACTTTGAAAATCTGCAGCAGGAATTCATTTATGAATTATGATATTTCAAACATTATCAAGGTAAAATTTTTAAACGTCTAGGTGCGTGTAAATGACCACTGTTTCCTATTAAAAGCTCTATGCGGATCGGTTGGATGATGATTTTGAAATACATTTCTAAGGTATACTCTTAAGGTAGGTATCTAAATCACTATTAGCAATAGCTTAAATTTACATAATTAACCCTACCAGTAGGCGCAGGTGTTAAAAATCTTCCGAGACTTTGAACAGGCACCAGTGTAGGAGCTGAATGAGTCTCTTCCACTGCAAAAAGCAATTCGTGCGATATGTTATGAGTGCTATGTTAGTAGGTAAATTTAAATACGGCGACTTTTATCGTCACCATATTTCAATCAAACCCTAGATTCACTCGAACGGAATTTTTACCACAATTAAAACGCATAATTCTCAATTAAGTCGGACATTTTAAATTTATTACTCGATGGTAAGAAAGAAAGATTTATTCAATAGCTTCTACATAAACACGCCAATCTGTACCAGATGTATCCTTGAAGATAACTTATTTCTTGAAAGACAAGTTTAGACTATTTGTATACCACCAACGGCTTGAAAATTGCCTATTCAAAATATCCGTCGTGTTTTTATTCCAACAACACGCCGTATATTTTTTATAGCTTTACCTTTACTCAATAAAGGGCGAATTTTACCGGCTGTCAACAAAATAAACACCGCTCCCGTAATTAACTACTGTTCGCGTTAAAAATGAACCGACGAGGTGTTTAAATGCCTATACCAATAAAAAATATTGAAAAATTCCTTCTTTCGATCGCATAATAGTTATAATTAAAATCGAAGCAAAAAATCTATTAACTCCGTTCGAGTACCTCATTTATAATTTTTTCCAACGAAAAAGTGAATGAAAAAAATTGAATTAAATTCTACCGCCGATGTATTGGCCTCTTTCGAGTAAATAAAAATCAGCCTTTTTGCCGCGCCACGTTCAATTTACAAGCAAAATGTGCGCGTTTTTGTGAAGCAGAATTACGTAGTATGAATTCATCGACGTGGAAAATTTTTGATTCTCGAATTATTTTTTATTTATTCATTTTTTTTCAACGAGTATTTAGTAGGTTCGTGTTTATTGCAATGGAAGCGTAGTTTATTGGCAAAAAAAAATTAATTTAGGAGTTATATAGGCTGTGTTTGTTTGAAATTAAATCATAGATCGCGAATATGGACAGCTTTTGCCAAATTTATTTATAAACTTACTCTTCGATGATGAATGGCTTTTGCCAATTTCAGCCAACGAGCGTATAATGGGTAACTTAGACATATTATTATCTTTTCTTCTCTCATGCTGATGCCTGTGCCTTTGTAATAAAGTTTCTTTAATCTGAAATTTCAATATATACATTATTTCTCAGTCGACGATGCGAGACTGTATCGAGTTAATAATGTCAAGCGAGTATGAAATTAATGCCTTATTGACGGTAATAAGATATGCAATTTATTTAACACGTCAACGCGCCCGAAGTTTTGATGAAAAATTTTTTGCTCTGCGGCGATATCAAACAATGGATTTTTTTGTGATGAGAAAATTTTATATTTCGAAGCGATACGTACATTAAAATGTCAAACGTCTCGGTTTTGAAGGGTATGCAAAGGACAGAGATGAGCTATTTACATCAAAATTGCACTTTTCAAACGTCGTAAAAAAAATGGAGAAGAGTAAATGAAATTTTTAATTATTCGCGGATACTTCAAATGTAAAATTTCATTATTTCAAAAATATTTATTCGTGATTTTGACCAGGCAAAAAATTTAAATTTATTTAAAATTTACAAATTACCATTTTAGGAGATGGAGAGAATGAAGATTAGGGTCAGACTGAACAGAGAGGCTGATTGTTCTTATTCTAATGACAGAATTGTTAGTAGGTATTTCTGGTCGAAAAAAATTGGGTTCGAGTTGAAAAATTTACAAAAGTGTGGAAAAACTGAAAAACGTTGAAAATTGAGTAATGGATATTTCTAATTTCGTGGCAACAAAATTTTAACGACTTGAATAGAACTATCAGATTTGTAGGCTAAAGACCTCTCCTCTATATAATTTAAGAGACTCCTTTTCAGGAAAATTTTCAAACGCGGAGTCAAAAATGGAGAAAAGTGCATTTTGAGCGAGAAAAATCTGAAAAAATTTCATCTGCGAGAAATTTTCAATTTTTTGCCGAACAGTCAATTCAATTTTGATTCCTTGCTGTTGAGAATGGCCTGACTCTGAGAATTAGAAATTTTCAAAACCACTGCTCTCAGGTCGAACACCAAGAAACAATTTAAATCAAATAAGTATTTCATTTTTTTTCTAATTTTCGATGTGCATTTACCCAAAAGATAAAATAATTGAAAACTTTAAACAAAATTCTCAAAATTTTACATGTTTGTTCTCGTGGAAGTGAGAGAAGGGGCCAAAAATTAAGACTAACGGAAGACTTCGAGTTCGTCAACACTCTGCATTAAAAATTCCAATCGTCTGGGTTTTTGGTTTTTTGCAGGAGCATTAATTGAAAAGTTGAAAAATTTTCAGAATCTCTTATTTTTGTTGAATGGGGGGGGGGGGGGCACTTTAAAAAATTCTCAAAATATTAAACTGAGATAACGTTTATTGAAAAATTTTCGTTGGTTTTTTAAAACTCGATAAAATCGGTCCAAAATTTGATTTTTGAAATTTTTTTTTGAAATGGGTAAAAATTTATTATTAACTATAATTTACAAAAGCGAGTGAAAATTGAAAATAATAATATTGTCTACAAATGACATTTTTTTCGAAAATTCACTTTCATTTTGTCTAAAAATTCAAAAAGTAAAAGTACCTATTAAATTTTATATTTCAAAGCAGGTACTTGGACTTAGTACTGACATACTTATTTGAATGTAAACTCGATTTGTCTTCAATGTCAATTCAAAACTGCAAAACTGGAGGAAATTTACTTCAAAATGTATTCTCATAAAATACGAAAAAATTATAAAAGTTTGATATGCATCGACATCTTGTTTTTTCACATCGTTTTCATCAATATTTCTGCAGCAATGAAATTTCAGTTCTTTGAATTGGTAATGAAATTACTTGACGACAATTTTTTTTTAAATCCTTACAATCAAATTTTTTGGATTCAAAAAAATTTAGCTCACAATGCACACATGGGAGGTATCCCAACTCGAAAGTAAAATTTTGAGCCCAAACAAAAATAAATCGAAAATACATCATAAAGGGATCCCATGTCCAAAATTTCAGATGCTAAAGTTCATTTCTCGAATTTTGGCGAATTTTGAAATTTCAATTACCCCATCGCCCTGCAAAATATAATAATTTTATGTAATCAACAAAAAAAGCTGAAATTTGGAGCATACATATATACCCTATTTTCAACCTCCCGAATCGATTGGATGCGGTTTCGAGACGTTTCGAAGCCACTATAAAATTTTAGAATTTTCCAGCGCCAGAGAAAATCCCATAAAAATTGTCCAGGATTACCCATATTGGTGACCTATTTGATCAATAAAAACACAATTTTCCGAAATTCGTAACTTTGAGTTCAAATTCGCATTTTTGGACAAGACATTTTTCTGGAAAAAATTAAAAATACGCCAACGACGCAGTGCGCACGCATCGAGATAAAAAGCTGAAAGTTGGTAAATACTCTATTTTCGACCTCCCGAATCGATTGGAAGCAAATTTTGAAATTCTCCATCACCTGAGAAAAGCCCATAAAAATGGTCCATATGAACTTCAGCACCTATAGTCGCGATTTACCCATATTGGTGATCTATATTCTATCGATTAAGCATAATTTTCCAAAAACCGTAGCTTTGAATTAAAATCCATATTTTTTCGGGAATTTTCAGCCAAAAAACAAGGTTTTCAACTCAAAGTTACAAATTTCAGGACATTATGCTATAAATCAAATGGGTCACTAATATGGGTAATCCGCGATTTTAGGTGCTAAAGTTCATATGGGAAATTTTCACGGGCTTTCTCCGGTAGTGGAAAATTCCGAAATTTTCTGGTAGCTCCGAAACGTCTCAACACCGCTTCCAATAGATTCGGGAGGTCGAAAATGGGGTATATATCAATGTTCAGCTTTTTTCGTTGATTAGATCAAATTTTCATATTTTGCAGGGCGATGGGGTAATTGAAATTTCAAAAATTCGCCAAAATTCGATAAATGAACTTCAGCACCTATAATTTTGGATATGGGGTCCTTTTATGATGTACTTTCGATTTATTTTTGTTTGGGCTCAAAATTTTAGTTTGAGTTGGGATACCTCTCTTGTCAGGAAATAATTTGAAGGCTTCAAAATAATTAGAGGTAGTACATGTTGAATGACCCAGAGACCCACCTTCTCTGAATTCAACAAAAGGCAGGACCAGACCGACTGGGGTTAGGGGAGATAGTTCCCACCTTCATTATCTAATAGAAAAGTTGAATTTACAGTTAGAAAAATCTAATACATTCAAATGGAAAATGAAAAATTTGCGAAATTGATAGCCTTCTTTTTCCTTGGAAAATATGGGGAATTTTATTTTGAGTGAAAAAATTGAGAAAATATCCATTTTGAGTAGGAAAAATAAAAAAAATCAGTTTGAGTTGAAAATCGTTCAATTTTTACTTCTATTCTTTCATGATCCCAAATTGGGGTTTTACTCCGTGTAGAATATTGAAAGGGAGAGATAGGAATAAGAGATGAAAAAGATTTTTTTTCAAAAAGTTTCATTTCCTTTAATCTAGAATTGAAAGAAAAGCTCAAGAGTATAAAAACTTGAAACATACGAAATGTTTCGTTTTTAAAAAATTCAAATTTTTGCATATTTTTTAATAAAAACTTTTTGAAACGTAATTCAATAATTAATTTCTGATTTGTTAGTACAATTCAAATGGGGGGGGGGGGGAATTGGGTCAGAAATTCGATGCATGGAATTCTACGTAGGTAATCCTCTTTTTGATAAAATCACATTCAAAAAAATCCGACGAATGAAACCTACATTTTTTAGATACCACGTTAGTTTTTTTTTCAAACCGACCCAACTAAGAATAAAATAGGTACCTGATGGTAACCCGATGTTGCTCGGACAGATATCGTATTACGACATTCGTACCTAACCAAATAAACGTTGTTTTGAAACAAAATACAAAAAGCTGTCATTAAACGCGAAAAAAGTCGGCGAAAAAGGGATAAAAAAATTAGATAGCGTTTAATTAAATGAAACGCGTTGAAAAAGCTCTCGAAACAGGGGAAATGAAATTTTTTCCCTCGGATAGGTGTGTGGGCTAGGTAGCTAGGTAGGTAGCTAGGTACCTTTTGATGTTATTGAAACCTTGGGTACTGCGTAGGATTTATGTAAGCTGCTGCGTAATTCAATTTGCTCTACTCACCTTATCCTTACAGTCGAAAGGTATGACAGAGCAGCCAATCATATTATCCAACATGAGATCAGTAACC
This sequence comes from Pseudococcus viburni, assembly GCA_033439095.1. Taxonomy (NCBI): domain Eukaryota; kingdom Metazoa; phylum Arthropoda; class Insecta; order Hemiptera; family Pseudococcidae; genus Pseudococcus; species Pseudococcus viburni. The sequence goes on from JAVBJF010000059.1 coordinate 451,375, forward strand.
TCCTCTAAGGAATGGGCATCCGCATCCAAAACAACGGTGCCGTTTAAAATAAAACTACGTAGCTCAAATAACGCGTGTAATGATAACGTAGCTACATGTGGTTTGGACCACCGGTTTCCTCCCTCTTCGACATCTTCTTCGAATTTAATCCATCTAAATATCGATTACGTATGTATAGACAGAGGTATTCGAATTCGAGCAATGAACGATAGGTACAATAAGAAGAACGAAATTACTGCAGGTGGCAAAATCTACCTCGCTGTTTCCTTCCATTCCATGCCAGTTTCATCGCGCACCAATTCTTCCATTTCGGTGAAAAGGGGGTGTGGTTCGTGCGAACAATTTTCAGCATCTTCGCCCAAGATGAATTGTACACGTTGAGCGGGCGGCGTGACTGTAAGGTTGTATTAATTATAAAGAAAAATAGTCGGTATCTACGAATACTATATATCTACGCCAGGGTATAAAATTTTCACACCGTTGCGCCATCGTCGTAGAATTTTTCCGCCGCCAACGTTATTTTTCATCGAAGCGTATTTTTACCCAAGTATTTATACCTAAAAAGAGCCAGGATTGACATTTAAAGCTCGAATTGTTGCAATATTAATGATTTTTGGGTCGAAACCGAAGCCAATGGACAATTGTCACGCCGCTGATGTATTCAGACACGAAATTATTGTAATCGATAAACGACATGTGGATATTCGTAGACGATACAGTACGGTGAACTTGATTAATGGAAAAATACCGCGAAGTTCGATTAAGCTACGTGATTGATGCCTATTTTACTTATTTATTTATGTATTCGAGGCGCACCGGTGCAATGGATGGGTATCCGTAATTAACCGAAAGAAGAAAATTCGCTTACTGGCTCTTTCGCAATCCTCCGAGTCATTTTTATTCTTCGTATGTACTCGACGATGATGCCGACGATGGCGTTTCTGGTTAGGAACGTGGAAACCGGAGAAAACCGAACGGGCTCTGTGTCCTGCGAATTATAAATATTAAAAAATACATTTGGTTGAATTATTAATGGCAAACCATAAAGCACAAATTGCAATTTAATTATTTTCATAAATCCGTCGGGCTTAGTGTAGGTAGATATCTTTATAGGGTGTTTCGCAAGTAAAGTGACTCCTTTGGTTCATACTTCAAACGTAGGTGATTCGAATTGATTCTAATTCGTGTGGTGGTCTAATCTTTGAATTGAAGGGGTAAAATTCATTTTTGACTTGATTATTTTGGTAAAAAAATTTTTATCAGAAAGCTTCACAATTGTAAGGGTTACGTATTCCTTTTTTGTAGACAGGTGTCCAAGTCTGACGAGCGAAAGTCAACTCGTATGATTAGGAGATGATCAACCCCCCCCCCCAAGCAGGGCCGTGCAGAGAAAATCCGGGCCCGGGGGGAAAAATTGAAGAGAAAAAAAGGTCTCTGACAATGGAGGGGGGCTCAAAAATCCCAAATTTTTGATTTTTGAGTTCCAATACTGCGCAAAAGAAGGAGGCTGCGGATAACAAAAAAAATTAAGTCGATTAACGCAAGAACCTTCAATTCTTCAAGAATTGTAAACGAAAATAATTTTTTTTTAATTCCAAGAAAATTCAAAATTGATTAAATCAATTTCAGAGATTATTCATTGACTCAATTTTTTGCTAAAATCAATATTTTATAGCTTTGTCACTTTCTCTTATTACACTTCTCTTCATTTATGAAGAAAAATTTTAAACCGTTGTAAAATGGTTAATTTTCTCGAAAAAGTTGTGCTTTTTGATCTACACACAGTCGTTGAATAATCTTTGAAATTAATTTTAATAGCTTTTAAATTTTTTGAAAAAATGAATTTTTGACAATTTTTAAAAAATTGAAGGCTCCTGCGCGATCGGAACATCAATTAATCGATTTTGAATTTTTCAAATATAATTTTCTACTCGCCCTAGCCCACAAGTGTACTGATGTGATGGGTATGTGCTAAGCCAAATTTTTTGTTTGAAAGGGCCTCGCGCTCGCTGTAAAGACAGCATGTTTTTTAGTCCTAAGGGGCCCTCGCGGGCCCCTACGGGCCCCCAAAAGCCTCGGGCCCGGGGGGAAATATCCCTTTCCCCCCTCTCTGCACAGGCCTGCCCCAAGGTGACCGTCATTTATATTTTTTCAGTATACGAGGGAGGGAAGAGTACATTTTGAATAGCATACTCCGAATTCAGAAATGCAAAAATTGTATTTTCAAAGACTCGATTGGCATAGGAAAAAGGATATCATTTCTGAATTTTGGGAACTTTCTCCGCGCGTATCACGCCCCCTATTATGTCTACAATGGTGGCTATGGCGTCACTCGATTCCTTATACTCCTGTAAACAATTTTTGTTATTTCCGTGACCCCCGTTTTTCCACTTACAGAAAAAGTTATTCAGTAAATTGTGTGATTTTTGATGAAAAGTCGATATTTGAGAGGGGGCGAGGCACCGGTTCCCCCTTCCCAAACAGGCTGAAATTTTTTCTGTGTAGTACCTACCCATAAAGGAAAAACTTGGCGGGGTGGCACGATCGATATCTATCAAAAAAAAATTCCCCATGTAAATGTAATTAACTCCAGTGAACAACTCATTTTCGCTTTTTAGGCACTTCTTCCGCTCATATTGAGCCTCCTAATACGTCTACGAGGGTGCCTACGGTGTCATTCGATTCCTTACACTCCAGTGAACAATTTTTGTTATTACCATGACCCCGTTTTTCCCCTCGCAAAAAAAGTTATGTGATGAATTGTGTGATTTTTGATGAAAAGTCGAAATTTCAGAGGGGGAGAGGCACGGGTTAACCCCCTCCGATTGGGCTGAAATTTTTTCTGTGTAATGCCTAGCTATAAAGGAAAAAATTTAGAGGGTGGCAACTTGACATTTCAAAAATTTTCTAATATGGACCACCCTAATGCAGACATTGTCTGTCTTCAAAATTGAAGGGTCAAATCTCCAAATTTGACTTTTCAAACATATTTTCCACCATAGAAATGTGAACAACCACGAAAACATCATAATCAATTTTCTTCTGATAATTTTTTGTCTCACTTTAAAGTTTAAGAGGGTAAATGATATTTTAAATGAGCCATTCTTGAATTAGAAAATTTTTACACTTATTTTTCTGTTTAAATGATACTTAGCCCCTTTAATTTTGATTCGCAGTGTAAAAAATTGAACCAATTTTTTCAATTTTTAAATTAAATATCTATAGGTACCTAGTGTTATTTTTATGGTGAAATTTTTAAAGAATTTTTTTCATTCTGACATTCAATTCTGATCTTGAGAAAATTTTGAGTCGATGTTGAAGTAAAATTTCATTCGGATGTTAATGTTGAGCCATTGATCAATGTATGTTTAAAAAACGTTGAGTCAATGTTGCGAAAATGTCGAGTCAATTACAATGTTGATCAATGTTCGGAAAATATGGAATTGATATTGATAGTGACGATATTGATCAATGTTCAAAAAATGTTGAATCAGTTTTGATCAACGACGAGTTAATGTTTGGAAAGTGCTGAATCAATAGCAATGTAGATCAATTTTGAGAAAATGTTGCGTCGATATAGATAATGAATTAATGTTAAGAAAATATTGAGCCATTGACAATGTTGATCAACTTTCTTGAGATGTTCTGTCAGTGTTGATCAATGTTGAAAAAATTTGAAAACAATGTTGCGTCATTGTCACAGTAATGTTGAGGTAATGTTGAATTATGTTGAGAAAATGTTGAATCAATGTTGAGAACATGTTGAATCAATGGTGAGAAAATGTTGAATCAATGTTGAGAACATGTTGAATCAATGTTGAGAACATGTTGAATCAATGGTGAGAAAATGTTGAATCAATGTTGAGGAAATGTTGAATCAATGCTGAGAAAATGTTGAATCGATGTTGAGAAAATGCTGAGATAATGTTGAAGCAATGTTGAATCAATGCTGAGAAAATGTTGAATCAATGTTGAGAAAATGCTGAGATAATGTTGAGAAAATGTTGAATCATTGTTGAGAAAATGTTGAGCCAATGACAATGTTGATCAACTTTCTCAAAGTGTTCTGTTTCTGTGAGTGAAAAAAATTTGCGTCATTGTCACAGTAATGTTGAGATGATGTTGAATCAATGTTGAGAAAATGTTGAGCTAATGGAAATATTGATCAGGGTTGAAAAAGTGTTCTGCTATTGATCAATGTAAGGAAAATGTTGCGTCAGTGTTGAATTAATGCTGAGAAAATGTTGAGCTAATGACAATGTTGATCATATTTCAGAAAATGTTGTATCAACGTTGATTAATGTTGAGAAAATATGAGAAAAGTATTGCGTCAGTAATCCGTACTTTTGAAATTGGAAAAGTCGCATTGTCAAGTCATAGTTGATAGAATATTGAATCGATGTTGAAAAAATGTTGATAAGAGTGAAATAATGTTGATCAACGTAGGTATATCAAGATAACGTTGAATCAATGTAGATCAATGTAAAAAATGTAGATTTGGAGGTGAAAATTTGAAATTTTTACCACTGCTGATGTGATGAAAATTTTATCATCTATGTTGATGAAATATTGGATTCATGTTGAAGAAAACTTTGTATGCATACCTAATGTTGATGAAATGTTGAATTAATGTTCAAGGAAATTTTTTTTTAGGTATTGATGAAAATTTGAAGAAAAAAGATGAATATTGAAAACATGTTGAATGCTGATTCAATATTCCATCAATTTCAAGCAAAGTTTTTTCAACTCTGACCAAACATTTCCTCAATATTAGGTATTTTATATTTTTCATCAATATTTTATCAACATTGATGACATTTTTTCTCAAAATGTTGGTTCAAAAGTCCATCAACATTTAAGAAAATTTTCTTCAACAGTTTCATCAACACTGATAAATTTTTTCTCGCCAATTTAAAATTTTATTAGTATTGATTGCAGTTAGCCAAAAAATCATCAGAACAGAACTTTTGCTATTTTTAGAGCACCAGCTGTGCTCATGAATGAAAATACATGGGTAAGGTACCTATTTTATCTGGGAGGGAATTTGTCCCTTCAATTCCAAAAATAGATAACAAAATAAATATAAAAATAAAAAGGAAGCAATTTTAACATTTTTCATTTTAAAATAGGATGAAATTAGCTTTAAAGTGATTATGATACAATTACCTATTTATTGATTTCGGGCAATTTTTGAATAAATTATCATATTTTTGTCACGATGACGTCAGAAGTAAAAAAATTATTCGAAACTAAAAAATAATCATATCATTTGGAGGCTAATTTTATCTTATTCCAAACGAGTCATTATGAAAAATGTCCAAAATTGCTTCCTACCCAAATTATACGTATTGAAAAATTAAAAATTGGAAATTCACTAAAACCAAACTTTTAGTTCGCGGTATTGAAAGGTACAATATTCCTTTTTTCTCTATACTAAATATACTCATAAATTTTTAATTGTGGTTGATTGTCATAATACTTTATAATTTTTAAACAAAAATGATGGAAATTTGAATTTTTGTCTTTTTTTTTTTTGAATATTTAATAAGGGAGGTTTTCCTTTTATGAAATAATTCCAACGATTTTTTAATCAAATATCATAAAAAATTGAAAGAAATTTCGAATAAAAATTTTCAAATGAGTATTTCAATATTCCTTTACAGTTTGAAAGTCCAGCATACATTTGTCCTCGCCATGGACTGCCTAATAACCGTACTGACGGAGTCACTTAACTTATGAAACACCCTGTAAACTGTCTACATGGACATATTTACATTGCGAACAGGATTAATCTACCTACCCTGGTCTTAATTACCCTTCTGTTCTTGTTCCTCATATTAATCTCTTTAAAACCAGTATTAAAAGTTTTAATCATCCGACGATAGCTTCGACTCCGATACTTATTAGTTCGAAATATAATTTCTGATTAAAGCGTAATAAACAGAGTTTAAAACTCGACGAAAATTGGTTTGGTTACGTTACTTTAACGATAGGGCATTTTTTGCAAGAGCACTTTTTCAAGTTCTCAGCGAGCGAGTCGCAAATAAAAACTTTGATAGAGGTTCGAATTTTTCCCCATACATAATAGAGATCGAAGTCGAGAGCTTTCTAGCCCCAAATCGCACTTTTACGTGTAATTCTATCGCGTATCAGAAATCAAATAGATATTATTAATTCAAATTTTAGATGCCTTCGAAAACACGACAAACAACAATTTACCAACGAAAATTCTGACCCATATTTTTCAAAACTCACAAGCTTAAAAAACCAGGACGAATAAATTGAAAATTTAAAACCGCGTTAGCGTAACAACGACGAGAACAACTCTGGGTAACCTTAATTTGCACAATAATTCGAGTATAATTATAAAATATGTAAATTTAAATTAAATTTTTAAAAAACGAGTCCATAATGACCGCGTAGCTTAACACTGTTGGTTATTTTTTGCCCTAAAAAGGTGAGCTCGTTGTATTGCGCTGAGATAAAAAACATGCTCCGTTGTTTCTCTCAATGTAAAATTTTATACTTATAGCGTATCTAGTAAAAGTATCGAACGAAAATTTCATTAATAATTTGCTTCATAACAGAATGACGTGAATTCGTGAGTTTTCGTGTATAATAAAACGAGCTGCTTTAAACTATAGCCGAGTTATGTAAGCGGGATATTTCTTTTGAGAAGTAAATTATATTGTCTTTTATAATGATAGTGTCTTTATACTTGTATTCTGACGCATTACCTTCAAAATCTTTCTCCGTGTATCCTTGACGGAAAGCTTGATACGCGCGAGGATCTCTGGGAGCATCCTCTAGGGTAGGATTGTCCATTTTTCTAGCCTATTGTGTAATCAAATGCAATTTGGTTTCTTCATAATTGACACTGTGGTGTATTAGGAATTTCTGAAAAATATTTTGATATAAAAATCAATACGAAAAATACCATTTTTTTTTTACGTATTTCTACATCAAGCTGGCAGTTTGCTTCGCGTCGTAAAAAGTTAAGTGATGTTAAAATTATATCAAGTTGACGTAAATCTACGTTTTCCTCTCTCTTTCCCTCCTCGCTTTCGAACTATAATTCTGCAAAAATTAAAAGAAACGTAATTAGGTTTCGTCTTGCGACACAATATAATAACTTGCCTCGCTAAAATACTAACAGAGATGCTTTGAAAAATATTACGTCGTGCTTTAAACCCGAAATTATAATTTACAGGGAAACAGATAACTGTAGATTCCTTCTGTGCCGCAAAGAAAAAAGCTACAAAAATATGTAATTTGAAAAAGTCAAGATATCAGATTAGTGTTTTGAATTTTCTTTTGAAAAACAAATTTTTCAAGGATTGCGAATATTTCGAGCCAATTAAGAGGATTTTTAAAAAGTTTTTCGTTTGCGGATTTGTAGGTATTAAAACATTTGCGTTATTTTGTCAAATTTCTTGCAAAAATATATAAACTTAAAGGGTGAAGGGGAAGGAAAAAATAATGCAAATATAAAATCTGTTTCATGATTTTTAAAAAAAATGTGTTGCACGTGTGTGAATCTGGATATAGAAACCACCCTTTGGTGCCAAAAATTGGTTTTTGAGTTGACACTGATTTTGGGATTTTCAGAAGGAGTAGAATCAAGGGGAAACCTCAACTCAAAATCAGTTTCTGAGGGTGGTTTCTATATCCGGGCTCACATAACCCACAGATATATTACCTGTCTTCTCTTTTAAGCATATTTTATAATCTGAGATCCAATTTGAGATATAAACCCCAGTTAATTTGGATATTGAACGGATAGTAATTCATAAAAGTTCAGGTGGAGTATAATTTTGAGTGAGATGGAAAAGGAAAGAAGGGGGCAAGGGGTGAAATCGTAAATAATGATATCATAAAAATCAAAAAATGAAACGAAAAGTTGAAAATAATATCCAGTTTTTTAGAGTGATACATATTTGTTGAATATGTTTGTTAATTTGTGCGATTATAAGACTGTCCTCATCGCCCCCTCATTTCATTTAAATTAATTCAAAAGTTTTAATATTTGAAAGTAAAATTAAATTTTGGAGTTGTTCAATTCGCCAGCTTCTGTATTTTCAGTCGAGAAAATTAGATACCTACGAGTCAGGAGATTCGGAGAAATGATGTCATTTAAAAAAAAAAATCTTATTGAATTAGGAAACGGGGGATGGATTTTAAGTTGAAAAAATAAGAAAAAATTCAATTTTTGCATCCCAATTCTCCAAAAAGTCGATTTAGATTTCTTCTCATTCTTAGTATTCTCAAAACAAAGGCAGGTTTAATTTTGGGTAATTTTTTGAGAATGTTTAATTTTGAAGAATTTTTACGAATTCAGCGATTTGTGAAAACAACTCAATCTCTAAAAGTTGGCTCTTTAACTCATTTTTTTTAAATTTACCACCGAATTAAAAACATTAAAAGTTTACATAATTTTACATGGTTTTCTGTATTTTTTACAAATTTTACAAATTTTTGGAGCAAAAAAAAACACAATTTTTTAAATTTAATTTTATGAATTACTTAAAGGATTGAACCAACCAGGAGAAGGGGAAATAAGTAAAATTTCAGTGGAAAAATATAATTTAGAGTACCTAGGAAAAACTATGATACAGAGTCTGGAAAAATTTTATTTGAAATTGAAAAATTGCAAAATGATGTAAAATTTTTTTTGTTCTTTTATAAAAAAAAATTGAAAAAAGAAGTATTAAATTTGGGTGAAATTATAATGAAGTTTTTTTTGTCAGATCACTCAAAAAATGCATTTAAAATGACGAAAAATAGAGGTGACTCAACATAGAAAATTCTGAATAAAAACTATTCAAAAAGAAATAATCAAGCCAAGGGCTCAGAAACGAACCGGATTTGACTTACTGAGAGGAGAGGAATAAAAAATCAAAATTCCCAATTAAAATACGTTTTTCTGTTTTTTTCCTACTCAAAAGTACAATTCTCCCAATCCCCCCCCACCCTTGATAAAAATGTCATCATTGCAACTAAAAGTGTTTTTTTTTTTGAGGGGAAGAAGACAGACTAATTTTTTCGACTCCGTTCGGACCAACCTACAGCCTCTGGAATAAAGAAAGCAGCTTTTAAACCAGATATAAAAATGTGCATAAATACTTACTTAATGGAATCATTTTCCCTAAATTTCAAGGAGACTTCCAGTCGAGCAATTCAATTTGAAAAAAAAATTAAATCCTTGTTGATGATATCCAGATTACTTACGATTAACTTTTTTAAAAATTTCTTCAGTAATCTAAATTTTCCTCCTCCCCTCCCCTTCAATAATTATTGATTACATTTCAACAGAAAAAATGTGCACATTTGAAAATAAATGAGGGTTAAAGGAAGATCAAAATTAGTGGCATCGCTGAAGGAGAAGGCTTAAAAATTAAAATCAAAAATTTTGGTATTAGTAGGGCTAGGTGAGAAATTATTTAATTTTTTCCAAGTCTAATTTTTTGTCTAATTTTCCAAAAAAATTCTTCACTTTTGACAATTTTCCGATTAAAAATGAAGAGTTGGCTGTTTTTTAATCTCATTTTTTTGTTTTATCTGACTCAAAAATCTTTCTTTCTATTGTCTCTTAAAATCTGGAATCCCCCCCCCCCTCCCCTCATCAAAATGGAACAAAAAAACTTGACCCAGAATCTAAAGTGATAATTTCAATTTAAAAGGTTTTCCCAATTTTTTTGTTGTTTTTACTAGAAAAAAAATTTTAAACCGAGTACAAAATTGGAAATAATTTTGGTTATGATTTCTTTCGGGTTTTTATTGTCAAATTTTACCTGTGAAATTATGAAATATTTTTTAGAAAGTGCTCGTATTTTTATTCTTAATTAAAGCTGATTTTTTACTCCCTAATCAAATAATATCGTGAATAATTTTAATTTCCTGAATCTTTTAAAGTCCAATTCAAAATTGATGGAAGAGAGCTAAAATTTTGAAGATTTGGGATTAAAAATTCATCATAATTCATCATAATTCATAGGGAATAAAAATTCACAAATCAGAAACAAAATTGAAAATTTCTTCACACCATAAATTAATTATCGTTTGGCAGAGACTTTCCATATAAATACCTAACTGATATCAGCTGCAAAAATTTCCATTTTTCAATCAACTATTAATTTTACATGCATTGCAAACGCATTGCGACTCATTTTGTAATAAGAATCGATCCTTAAATCGTCCCATTCACACATACATCTTACAATATACTTTAGGCTCCATATTACAACCACGGATAATTTTGGCAATATTTCCAATTCCTTTTTGGTAAATCTGGAAAAGGCGCGTGTTTTTCATCAGCACACACATTCATCAACAAGTGTATAAATTCTTTTTAAAAAATAACAATTTCACGCCTTTTTTGGCATCATAACGTGTAAGCTGCGAGCTTTCAAATACGCGTGGAAATTCTCTCTCTCGAATAGAAATGCTGTAAGCTTCTATACAAAGAGCTTACAATAGAGACCAATACGTTTCTTATTCGCTTGGCTGGCGGTGTTGAAAAGAAGCAACATTTTCTGAACTGTTAACACATCAGAATGTATAAAACATTAACATAGCGACTGGAATATTTCAATTTGAAATTCGTCTTGTCTCTATTACCCAGATATTTATGTACAGAAGAACTCCTACGTCTGGGTAATCACACTCGAGTAGAAATTTAAATTGCTAAAAGTAACGAGAGCTTTGCGACTTGCCAACGATACACACGTTAAAAGCTTATCAACAAAAATCACCGTACATTTGCATATTTTACATTTGTAAAATGGAGGTAAAATCACGAATATCGGTGAAGAAACCTTTTATGTACACATTAAGAGATTTACCTACCTTTGTAGGTACATAAGTCCTTGGAAAAAAAATATAAAACAAATATCGATCACGTTTCGAATGGGATAATTTTATGCGGTGAACTTCGCCGTGTTCGCGATGCAAACGATTGCGATCAACAAAGACGACGTATTATGAAGTCGTTAAATGATGTTTGCTATTGATACAGCCTGGGAACGTTAAAGACTTATTTATCTCGGTTTATACTTCTTTATGGTATAATGGCAATTTTCATCTATCGAGTGATCTGCGTGATACGGCACAAGCGAGATGAAAAAGTAGTTCACAGATACGGAGGAAATTCATTTCGCGGTATTGCAGCATCTGGTTCTGAAACCAGCGAGATAACCGCGATTGTGGTTTTCTATTGGCCGAAAAATAAGCGGATAAAGTTTGCAACAAAAGTTGCTCCAATTTTTTGTACTTTGATGTAAATATACAATGTATTCGTCTTTTCTGACACACCCCAGCCTACGTTTCGCTGGTGTAAGTGAAGTTTTCACCTGCCTAGACCAACGTTACCTACATCGAGGAAAAAAGTTGCTGGGTTTTTTGCCAGCTCGAAAGAAGAGCTTATAATTTATAAATGACCTCCTTGACGTTATAATTTTGCAAATTCGTTGCTGGTAATTGAAATACCCCGCAGTGTTTGAGAAAAGAGGATTATACGCTGAGATGGCACAAAAAGTTTCCACTTCACGTTATCGTCGTCGTATTCAAATATCTTAAATAATGACGTGAAATGGTACTTTGAACGAGCATCAGCCGAGGCGCAGGAGACGTTTATTTCAAAATGACAATAATACCCGACGTTGTATTATTATTAGACAAATGAAAGCAACATTTTTTTGAATAGCGTTCAAGTTGGCGTAATTCATAAACGATCGAGTGCTGCGGTAAACTCGCGTATAATAAAACGGAGAAAATATTTCACCTCGAGTCTATCGTCATTTTTAATGTAACTAACGTCGTTAAATTAGATTTTCTATGGTGAAAAATTGAAAAACTATTTTTGAAATGTGTTTTGTGAAATATGACAGACATTCGCCAAGATAGAGCTTGTTACTTGTTTATACGAGTAAGATGCGAGCTAGAGTACTACCTATCGCTTTTTTTTCACGTGACGTTTTCCAAGAGGAAATTTTGATCGATGACGATAGCTATAGATAGTTTTTTTTATTTCGGGGTTTTCTTTTTCGGTGTGTGAAAAAAATGAACTAACGGGTTTTTAAGAGTACTTGAACGAGAAATTTTCTACGTTATGAATCGATGGAGTATTTTCATTGTTGTGAAATTTCGTTTAATAGGCGTTTAAATTTTATCAGCGGTTTGGATTTTGTAGCAAAAAAATTAGGCTGGGGAATTTTGGTTGGAAAAGCAATAATTAAATTTTAGGTGGGCATTTTAATTCGAAATTACGTCCAACTTACGAGTGGAGAGAGGGTAATTTAATGGAATTTCTACTCTTTGTGTAAACTTGACAAGGGATCAGAAACTTGAGCTGGAATTCATTAAATTAAAACTCGAAAAGTTACAGAAAGCGGGTCAGAAAATTTTAAAATCGTGTACAAAGGTTTTGAAGCTGAATTTTGTAATTTTTAAAGAATTTTTGGGATAGAAAAAATGCTCGAGTAATTAGGGGAAAATCTTAACATTTCATTGGTCGCGTTGAAGGAAGAAGCGTTTAAAAGGACCGATTTTCGGAAATTTTGGTATCCTAAAATTGTTTATACGATGTTTTTGATATGAATCATGCATTGGTTTCTTCGAAAGCTCCTTGGACCATTGGAGAGAGTAAATGGAGCCTCAAATTTGAAGATTTGAAAATTTTGGGATTCTCTGAGTGAATTTTCTAAAACATTTTGAAGTGTAATAATTTTTGGTTTTTAAACATTTTTGGGCAAAATGACAAGATTTTTATGTAAGTACCAAAAAATTCAATTTTCGAGTTTTTTCCATTCTTAAAATTTTGGTAACTCTTGAAAAGCTAAAAAAAAGCTTCAGTTTACCTCAAAGTATATTTTTTACAAAACATGCATTTGTATTACAAGTTCGAAATTTAGTTTGAAATTTATTTTACGAATGTTGGCTCGAGCTATTTTTCGAGGGGGCGATTTTTGGAACCCCTGATAAAATTTATTAAGAAATAAAATGCTGTGGAATATGTTTATTTTTTGGAATTAGAATTTTCAGTCAATATCCAAATTGTTTATTTTCTCCCTTTCCAATTATTGATCCAACAACAAGCATTAGATAATTTTTGGCAGCAATGTTAAGTATGGTCTGTTATCAGATAAATTTTCAAAATCGTCCATTTTTGGACAGAACATTCAGGAATATCATCTAAAGTCGATTTCTATTTTCATGCCCATTTTTTCAATGAAACGAACTCAAGAAATTGAAAGGCATGCATTTCGAAATTTGTAAAACTCCTTCCCCTCCTCTTCCTCAACATTTTTTGAATTTTTTGGCGCATAGAACGGTTTTTAATATGGAATTTTTCAGAATTCCCCCCTCCCCCACCAACCCACCCTTATAACATATCCTCGTTGAAATGTAAAGTAGTTACAGGATTTTTTTCAAGTTTTTAAAAAATCCATTAAAATTGAAGGGTACGGAATTTATGGATTCTTTCTTGGTGTCAAATTTTTATGCTTAATTCTTGGTAAGATTTTATGAATTACGATACAGATTGGCCTCTCCCCTTCTCCAGCTAAATGGACTTGGAAGGCAAAAAAAACGTATATTTTTATGTCTTACTTGATAGCGTTGAAAATTTTCAACCCCCTTCCCCGCTTATGACCTTTTCTAAATATGTATAAGTATTTCAATGCACGACTCGGGTTTTTCCACAATTGAAAAAATTTAGTCAAGGCCCAAATATTTTATTTTGCACCAATTTTGGTTTTTTATTTGGTTCCAATTTTACTTCAATGATTTTAGGACTTCAAAAACCTTTTTTGAGTTTTTTTTGACAAAAAATTACATTACTTATTTCAAATTTAGAAATTTTGATGCTACATACTTACCTACATACAAATAAGTGAGCATCTAATGTTGATCTATGTTAAAATATTGAATTGAAATTTATGAAATTTTTGTGAGCTATTGAAGTAACCTTAATTTTCATAATTTCCATATTTTCAAACAAAATTGTGAGAAAATTTTTCAGAGCTTTCAATTTTTTAACCATTTATAAAATACAAAAATCATTTTTATAACAACTTCAAGTTTTTAAACCTATACTAGATTAAAATAATTTTCTATTTTTTCAAAAATTGTGAAAAATTTTAAATTTTTAGAATGGAATAGTCCTTTTTGGAATCATTTGTGGTTTTTCCGGAAAAAATCAAGCTTTAAAACACCTGAAAAAATATGTTTTTTAATCAATTTCAGAGGTGAAAATTAATTACTGGCCAAAATTTCACCTTCTGTTACGAAAGTTATGGAAAGTTACCTCATTTAGAAATATTTGATAATTTGCCAAAAACTGTCAAATGTGTTTTATTACCTACTTAAGAAGTTCGTTTTCATAGACGAGCGATGAGGGGGGAGGGGGTGATGAAGGTTGTTCATTTCACTTGATCAATGCATCTCGTTATAAATAAATAAGCGCTAACCTACAATCAAATCAGCAAACTCCTTGCCCCTGCAATTCCGATGCTAAGCAAATTTATTAACACCTTTTTCAAACACCTCTCCATACGCAGCTGAGATGGAAGCGGAAATGGGGAAGGGTGAACTAAGATCGTTAATAGATATCTGTTGATTCGGTGGTACCTATTCGAGGTGGTACAAAAAAAGGGAAATTTTCTCAATATATAATTCTTATCTTGCGTCAAAAATACCCATCAGCGGCGTTTAATTCACTACGTAGATGAATTTTTTCATCTCGATAAACCTTGTACTTTTTTCGAAATAAATTGAATTTTTCTCCAATTCTCAGTACAATAGAGATCGGCGCAACGTATTGTGAAGATTATTTATTTTAAATTTGCGATTGACATCAAAGAAAGAAAGACGCTATTGTATTGAAACTGATCACAGTATGAGACGAAAAAAAACTACCTCAGCCTACCCATCGGAATCGTATTTATTCACAGAAATAGGACTCTATAAAAGAATCGTGTAAGGGATTAACGACAAAAATCGTATACAGATATCGTAACCAATTCGTTAAATTGCTCGGAAAATAATGAAAGCATAACTGAATTTAAAATTCTGCCATCGTCGCGAAAATATTTGCGAGCGAAAACAACGTTTATTTTGCAACATGATGACTTTATTTCGCCGAATAATACTTTTAGTATTCAGCAATCTAAGGAAATATCCTGCAAAAGTACATTCGTTTTCTTGTTATTCTTCATGCAAACGTCGTCGTGTGTAGTACCAGCACCTACTAAATGTGTAACAAGAACAAGGTCTAACGAAGGACACATTCGTGGAATAAAATTTCGCGTAATTCGAGTTTATAGTGTGTATTTTTCGTAGGTATTCGAGTGCTAAATTTATAGTGAATTGAAATATAAATGGTGGAAATGAGATACGAATAAGATCGAGAGCAATTTCAGATGACGAAATTGGAAATATTTCGATAGCGATTGTAAAAATTCGAAATTTCGTCGTTTTGTTCCTATTCGTTGTTATTTTTGATAGTGAAAATTTAAAATTTTATTTTATTATGAATTTTATTAATAACACAGGTCGACATGGAAAATGCTGTTTGAAGTGTAATGGGTGATTTTTATAACATTTTTCTCGCTGATCACGAGAAAAATAGTGAAAAAATTCCATCACTCAAGGATTTTTCACAATTTGAATTTTTTGTTGGACAGTTTTTCTACTTTTTTTTGATAACTTTTGACACTTGAAGTAGATTTTCTGAAAAAATTAAAGGTTCTACGAAAAAAATGAATAGAACATAAATTGAACGTATCACAGCAAAAAAGACATAATATAGAAAAAATAGCGTTTTTGGGAAATCGCGATTGAAGTTTGAGTATACTTTTTTTAATACTAAATTAAGGAATTGGGCTGGGGAAAAAATTTTACCTTAAAATTTCATCTTTTTACTACAAGAAAACAGCTCACCCATCACTTGATACCTTTTCTATTTTTTTCTATATTGAAAACAGAAGGTTGAGTTATATGTCCTTTTTGTTGTGACAAAATTTAATTTCGACCCTTCTACGTTTGATGACGTATAATTTTTCCGGAAGTGAAAATTTAAAAAAAATCTTCATACAAAAGTTGAAGTGAATGAAAAAAGGAACATTTTCGTGAAAAAAAATTCCAAATTATCTTTTCAGGGAGCGGATATATCGCACTTTGAAAAATGGCAACTTTTCTTTTCATTTTCTTGGTTACCTACAAAAAATACTTAGAATACATTTTGGACAAATTTTATTATTTTTTCAAATTTATGACGAAAAATTAACTAAAAAAACACTTCATTAAAATTTAAAAATTTTATAATCATCTGCACAATGAAAAAATTAAACATTAAGCAAATTCTCGAAAATCAAACATATAATGTAGGTAACGAAATTGCGAACTTCGCATTTTGAAAACGCCATAATTCTTCGAGGAAAACATATTGGAAGGTGGGAGGGGGCTCATTGGATAGAGAAAACTTCAGAGAATACGAATCGCTTGTCGCATCAAAAAGGACATAATTATGCTGAGTTATGCCCTTTTTGTTGTGACACATTCAATTGTAAAGCGTAAAATTTCCTTTCAGTAGAGTCCGATCAGTTTTTTCTTAGAAGGCTTAGCTTTCGAGATATTTTAGTTGAAAGTTCAAAGTTCAACTTTTTTTTGAACCGAAAATATTTCAAAAACTCAGCCACCTTTGAAGAAACTAATTCAACTCTATTGAAAGGAAATTTTACACTCTACAATTTATGTTCCATTCATTTTTTTCGTATGACCTTTTCTTTTACCAGAAAATCGACTTTAATGGTCAAAATTTACATAAAAGAATGTAAAACGAATTTTCAAGAAAAAATTTCAATTATAAAAAATCGTGATGCGATGGGGTAAAACTGAAATCAAATTCGAACTCTGCACTAAAAAATAGGTCAGAAACATCAATCAGAATTAATTATGTAGAAAGAAAATTGTCGATTTGCCGCCCCTTGATATTTATATTGTTGCAAATGGGAAATGTTAAAAATGCGGTTCATTACAAAAAAATGATTTTCTGCCGAAAGAAAGAGGGTTCTACGAAAAAAAATCAATGGAACATAAATTGTAGAGCGTAAAATTTCCTTTCAGTAAAGTCCAATTCGTTTTTTCTTAAGTGGCTTAGTTTTTGAGATATTTTCAATTCAAAAAAAAAGTCGAACTTTGAACTTTTAACTAAAATATCTCGAAAGCTAAACCTTCTAAGAAAAAACTAATTGGACTCCACAGAAAGGAAATTTTACGCATTACAATTTATGTACTATTCATTTTTTTCGTAGAACGTTTTCTTTTTTCAGAAAATCGACTTTAAATGTCAAAAGTTATCGAAAAACTAGAAAAACTGTTCAACAAAAAATCCAAATTGTGAAAAATCCTTGGATGATGGAATTTTTTCACTGCTTTTTCGCAATCAGCGTGAAAAATGATATATAAATCACCCATTAAACTTCAAACAGCATTTCAAAAGTTCAAAAAAGTCGACCTGTATAATTAGGAGAAGTCATTTTGCGAAAATTCGCCAACTTAAATTTAGGTAACTTTATTTCTTAAACAACTTTGAAAATCTCGAAAGACTCGAGGAAAAAGTAGATTTCCTCGTCACACGTCAAACCATCAGTTTCACTTTTTTTGGCCTTTACCTGATATATCTAAATGCGTCACTGTTTTCGCGCAAAAATCACACACCGAACGTACGGGGATTTCCATTAATAATGCATTTTCAATTTCTCCACGTAGGTTCGATTGAAAAAACGAAATCGAAATTAGGTCATTTTATACGAGAATACGCAATGGAGGTGCTTTTATGGCACGCACGAACACACACAGTAAATAGTACGAAAAGAGACAATTCCGAAGATATCATAAAAGTTGAAATTTCTACGCGGATTTAATCAAAACTTCAAATTGAAAGGACCAGATGTGCGGCACACCATTCAAACTATACCTTTTCTTAATACCCGATCCGAGATAGTTTTCAATGTTATATTATCCATTCGGATGATTCTTTACAACCTTGAAGGCTACGTGCAAATCTCTTTATTTATTTCACTGGTATTACTCGGTATGTAGTTTTAATTGACGATAGTCCTCGAGGATGAACCAAAGGACTAAATAAAATAGCATTTAAAAGCTCAAAAGTTACTTGTGCCATTAGTCGAGAGGAAAATTTTCCATAAAAAAGTCTTCTTTTTGTACGTCAAACAAATATAAAGTATAATAATTTCAACTTGTACTTGAACTTTTGTCTACGCAGTTAAAACCTTTTAGAAAATTTTTTAAATCAGAGTTCCACATTAGCGACGTGAAAAGCATCGTAAAACTGTAAGAGATATACTCATGATACTGTATTTTCCGTACATCTTGACACCGTGTGTTATCTCGGTTAGGATTTAATAAAAGAGGAATAGGGGTACCCAACCTACCCAACGTACCTATATCATTCAAAATCAGATTATTCGCTTTTAAAAAACCTTGGGGTTCTTCGAATAAAAGCATACTTTCATTTGGAATTATTCGTACATATTAAATCAATTATTCGCAGGTATTTTGAATAGGTATTTAGGTACCCTGGATGCCAAATGAGCTTATAAACTTCGATAAATTCATCAAATTGGGTCAAGGTGAAAAATTCGTTCTCGCTAATTAATTAAATTTCGATGATATCTTTCGAAATTTTTTTAACGTTCGTGAAATTTTTTTCGACCGTTTGACGATTCCCGAGTCCTTGAAGAAATATTTCAAGCTCAGAAAGAAGTGTTTATCGTCGTATAGCTTTCGTAACTTCGTTTGTATAGACTATGAGGGATATTTTTTCCTGTTTATTTTAATGGTTTCTTGAACCGAAGCAACTATCTTAGGTTAGGTTAGGTTAAGTCTGACAAGTACGTATGTACTTGTACTTTCATTCTGCGTGCGTTTAATTGTTGTACGTCGATTTTTATCATTGTTTTAGTGAGCGATGACGTCGTTTATTTTCGTGTTTGAATAATGAAGGCGTGTTTTATGAAATATTGTTCCATCTTGATCTTACATTTATACGAATGAAATATTTCCTAATATTAATTTTAAAAAAAGAGAAGTGAAAGGATGATCGTCTATAGACCAAAAAGTTGACCAGCTAGATAAAAATACCATTTTCTGATTTTTTTTCTACTTTAGGAATTTTTATATCAAGTTATGAAAGATTGGAATTTTCAAGGGGTTTTTTCTTTCAGCTTTACCTACTCTGTTTTTCATCACGTTATCTCTTTAAGATAGTGAAAATTGAATTTTATGTAAAATTTTTATATAGTTGAAAATATGAAATACCAAGGTAAAAATGATGAAAAGAAAAATAAACATTATTTCTCAAAACTTTAAATTCTTGGTGAATTCATCCATCAGGTGCAGAAGAATAATATAGGTACTTATTGTAATTTTGTTTAAATCGAGGGTTGGTTCACTTCCAGGCTTGGAAATGACCATCTTTTCCCCTGCACTACCATCTTGATGGAAAAATAATCAAATTTTCCCATTTTGGGTTCAATCAGAGTGGAATCTACTTGTCATCTCAATTCATGCAGTTGAGGCACTGTTTTCAATTAATTCGCAGAGGGAAACCCTGGAAATGGCATTATAAAGGAAGAAGGGATGGAAATTGAAAGATTTCCGACATACAATCTTTTTCAACTTGAAATTCAAAATTTTTCAGATTTTTTCAAAAAATAAATCATTTTAGAAAAATTTTACAATTTGAAGACGATTTTTTCGAGTAAAAATGAAATTGATCATTTGGAAAGGGATCAGTTGCCCTTGTTCCCCGCATTTGAACCAAGAATGCGAAGTTAAAGTCATGAATTCGAATTAGTAACATTTTCCCTCATGTTTTTCAAAATGGAGAAGGGACGAATGACAAGAGAACCAGTTGAAGTGCCTGCCCTCGATTTGAACTTTAGTTTGATTTTTGGAAATATTGTGATCCAAAACTTCCTATGGTTAAAATTTTTCAGGATTCAAAAAAATGATTTTTTTACCTATCGAAAATGTTGTTTTTTTGAAAATAAAGCACTTTTTCCGCAAAAATGTTAAAATTAGGCCCTTACTTGAAACGGATGCCTTGCCATTCCTCCATGATCAGTTTTGAGCCTCCTGAGAAATTTTCATTTTCTCCGATATCTTTGAATTTGTCCATAAGACGTGGAAATTAATTTGGATAGTTAAAAATTGAGTTTTAAACTAATTGAAGAATTATTTTAGGTACTCAGATCATTTTCGAATTTTCAAGGTAAACCTCTCGAATGTGTTTTTTACCACGTTTTTAAATGGGGAAGAAATATCGAATGATGAAATCGGAAGGTCGTTCCCTGCATTGGCGAAAATTATTGTTTCTCACCTAATAAAATTTCACCCCCCCCCCATTTCTGATTTGACCAACGACTACCAATCTTCTTCAAGCATTTTCGATATTTTGTTCGAAATTGCGGTGATTGTAAGTAATCTTGTTGAACAAGTCGAAAACATACTGAAATTCGATTTTTAACTGTTCAAATTAATTCTCACGCTTTCGGTAGAAATTTAAAGATACTTACTGAAGAAAATCGAAATCATTCTGGGGCTCTCAAATAGTCAAGAATGATGAAATTTGGTTAATTGGGTCAATATTAGGTAGATACCTATCTAATTCTCATTATTTTTATTGAAAATTTTTTTTAGGTAGGTACTTATTTTTAAAAAAATGTATTTTCGCTGAAAATCGAATTTTTTAAATTAGATTTTTAAAAATCGTCAAAAATTGAAAAATCAGCTAAAATTTTGGTCAAATAGTTTTGGATTATACTTTTTTTTTAAAACACACTCTCGATCAAATCGTATACGGGTCTTTCAACTGAATCTCTCAATTCATTCATCCAAAATGTGACAGCGTAAATGCGTAATGCAGGTACCTAGCTACTTACCTAGGTACCGTGATTATTTTCATTGAACTTCGTTAGTTCACCTCCAAAATCTCCAAGTTCATAAACTACCATTTTACTCCTCCCTCTCTCCATTGTTTTTGTAGATTAATAGTTATACATACAGGGTGTTCCATGAATCGTCTGCCAAACATATTTTTTTTGGATATAACCAACCGGATTGAAGGAGCAAATGCTGCTTCTAAAAAATCGCGTCAATTTTTTTTTCAACCATGGGAATGGATAGTACTTTGAAAACTGAGAAATTTTCACTTCATGACTTTTTGCCTATCTTTAGAATTTAAGGGGTAAAAGGGCTACAAAAAAAATTGTTCAAGAAAAATTCTCAAAAAATGTTGCCTAACATCGAAAATAAAGGGGCTAAGGGTCATTAAAAATTGAGAAAATTTGAAAATTTTATAAAGCCCATTCATTTTGAGTGTTTCGTAGCCTCTTCATTTTTGATGTTAGGCAAAAAGTCTACAGAACAAAATTTCTTTCGTTTTCAACGTACTATCCATTCTCTTGATCAGTTAATTTTTTGAGAATTTTTCTTGAACAATTTTTTTTGTAGCCCCTTCAATTTTAAAGATAGGCAAAAAGTCATGAAGTGAAAAATTTCTCAGTTTTCAAAGTCCTATCCATTCCCATAGTTGAAAAAAAAATTGACGTAATTTTTTTAGAAGCAGCATTTGCCTCTTCAGCTTTCAAAATAGGCAACATGTTCATCTCAAGTTTTTTTTAGTGGTAGGTACCCCGTTATATCCAAAAAAATACGTTTGGCAGACGATTCATGGAACACCCTGTATTTATCCATTTTGGGACCAGTCAAAATAGGATCTCCTTGCCATCTCATAACTTGAAATGATTTTTTTTGACATTATTAGGGTGGAGTGGACCATAGAAATTGAAAGATTGTTAATTCTTACGGATTTTTTTTTATTTTTTCGACTCAAATTCAAAGTTTTTCAAATTTCCTCAAGGGGGTAATCTCTAGTCACTTTTACAACTTTTTCAAGTAGAATGTAATTTTTTGAATGAAAATTGAATTTAATTCGTTAAGAGTTAATTGCCCCCGCTTTTTCGCGTTCGGTCCGGACATACCCACAGAAATTTAAAACATATGAATTATCTGAATCTGAGATCTTTTTTCCCTTCGCCCCTTCCAAAATTAAGAATGAATGGTTAAGCTCCGTAAAATATGTAACACCATTTTAAACATTGCTGTACATTTTTACTTGAATTTAAGAATATTTTTTGTGAACCAATTAAAAAACAAATGCCACAGAAACGTCGCATTTCCACGATTTCTAAACCGAAGAAAAAATTACAAAAATTTATCTCTTTCAAACAATAGTAGTAATTAAAGAAATTCACTAAATTTTTCGTTTCGCTTCGTTTAAACCAAAACTCCGGCTTCTTTTCGGTTTTGACTTCAAAGCGAACTAGCTTGTTAATGGTTCAACTGCAGAATTAAAATTAGCTTTAGCTCGCGAACTACTTGGTATGCCTTTGTAAAGAATCATCACTGAATTTCGCCTCCATGCATTTGTACTTACCCAACACGTCGACAATTGTGTTCATAATTCGCCAGACTATTTCTCGGTTTGAATATTCATTCAACATTAATTGCCTGGCAAATATGTACTTGGTTTCTCGCACAGAGCTGAATAATTTACGGCACAAAACTTGACAAACGCACGTATGTAATACTTTTATTATCCAGGGAGATATCGATAACAATAAAAGTAATAAATATTGAGAGTGTTTTTCAATCAAAATTTATCCTCGAGCACTCTCGACTTTTGAGAAATTGTTTTTATGGTAAAGAATAAGAGGGAGAGAAAATGGAGTTTCTACCAGTGGATTAAATTAACGTTATGCAAATTTAATTTCGCGTGAGGCCTGAACAATTGAATATAAATATAAAGAGTTTTTATTTTTAAAAATGTTGGTTTCTCGTTCTCGAGTTACAAAAGCTACACTCTAGCGTTTCTATTAAAAGAGCACAGAAATTACAAAAGGCCTCTAATTACGACTCTACATCTTTCACCGGAAACAAGCCGAGTTTGAAGAAACTAGCAATCGGATTTCTGCAGCGTAAAACTTAAAAAGCCTCGTTTGTTCGTTGAACTTAATAAATTAGTTCTGTTTTGTATTGTATTCCATACCATGCCATTACCTACCAAAGAAATGGGTATATTCGAGTCGGCCTGTGTTTGTTTTAATTTCCAAACTGTTTTATTAATTATGTTGGTTAATAATCGAGTAGCTACGATTAACAAACTTTAATCTTACCATGATTAAGCGGAATTTTCAACCGAACGTTTACTCCTACTAGTTTCCATCAAACATATAATTATCAATTTTAAACATATCCTACGTTTTACAATGTAAGCTCATTTTTAAATTAATGAATTGCACTTGCCAGTATTTATTTTCCGGAAAATGGTTTCGGTATGTTTATGAAAGAATTAGCGAGGTCATGGAGTTGAGAGAGGAAAGGGCCGATGATACTCTGTAGGTTTTGAAAAATTGTTTTAAAAATTCCCGAAATGAATCGATATGGCTTTATTAATAATTACGAAAAATTTGGAATTTTTTATTACGTACCTACTTATTAAATATTTAGATTTTTTGACATGTTTTTCAAGAATGAATAAAGGATTGAAGGATTAGAGAAAAAGATTAGGATGAAAAATTTCTCATTTTAGTTATTCTTTTTGCTTTTAAACTTTACTGAGCAAGGTTTAAACAATGGAAAATAAATTTTTTATAAGAATTTCAATGAAAAAAATAGTTTTTAACTTGATTTAATTAAATTATAGGTAGAAATCATTGCATCAAAAACAAAAATTTATCAAGAAGCAAAAACAGTTAAAGAATAACAGGTAAGTATTGAACATAAAATGCACTTCCCCTCTTCCTTTCCTCCGTTTAAATACAAAAATATAGATTAGGCGTGGAAAATTTTAAAGCTAAAATTTTCTTTCAGTAGACTGGTCATCAGTTGGAGAAATTTCACATAATAATTGTTTGACAGTTGGAAAAATTTTTAGCTCTTCTTTCTCCAATTTTAAGCACTTTTTTCCCAAAAATTCTATTCCAGAACTACGTCCGTAACCTAATTGGAAAGGAAGTTCATTGAAAGAATGAGTGAAATGCAGATTCTTTTTGAATACCTACCCCTCTCTGTCTCCCACATTGGATGAAAAGTAATCTAGACAGGTATGCATTGTCTAAAGTTTCCATATCCGATGGATATTTCAGCAGTGCGGTAATGGAGATGAATTCAATAATTTAGCCATACTGGAGTATCAGGTATTAACACTTGAGTGATGCATGGTGCTTTTAATGTGGGCCTACTGTCAGTGCTGCAGCTTCATTTGGACATTTAAAAATTGGTTTTCGTCGTGGAAAAAATCTTAGAGCTTTTCCGTACAGTTCATCTTCAGTTTCAAGTAATTAATTTTTTAAATGGTTTAAAATCTAATTGCCAAACCAAGATTCTTGATTACTCTCGAAAATATATTTTCTAGAGGTAGGGAGTCGTCTTCCACCTGTTTATAGAAGTTGAATAAAGGAAAAAAGATTTAAAATAGTTGTGAGATGGCGTCGAAATAACGAAATAAAAATTTTACGTTTCTAAATCATCGCCGGAATGTGGTTTAAAAATTGTGGGAATTCAGGATAGGTAAGTACCTAATTAAAAATTTATTTTTAATTTTTCAAATTTACCAAAAAAATTTGATTCAGAAAATCTTTATTTTTCCATTCAATTCGATCTTGTTTTTGGGACGTTCCATATCAGCAACGTGAACAAATTCTGATCTGAGATCTTTTGAATTAAAAAAATTACGAGTTTCTCCCATTGAGAATTTTTTTTAGGAACAAGGGGAGGTGGTATCAAGAAATTACGTCGATATTTGAAATAAGTACTACAAAAAATCAAGCAAACCATGTTGTCCAATTTTTTTCTAACGTCTGTGTGGGGCATGGAGGGGGGGTCGAATTAAAAAATTGATTCTAAATTCTAAATTAGAGTTTCTAAAAATTTAATAAATCAAGTATAATATCGTACGAATTTTTCAAAATTTTTTGAAATTTTTGGCTGACTAAAATTACGAAGGGGGTATTAAGTTGATATTCAAAATCGGTACATATAATTTTTAATTCTAAAATTCATCCAAATCAATAAATCGTCTTTAAAAAAAAGAGTTCCAGTCATTTATCTACATGCCAAGGCTTGGGGTTTTAAGAATCTGAAGATTAAGCAATATGCATCAGCCAAGAGTATGGGAAAACAATGTTTTGAAAAATCAATATCAATGAGGTTAGGACAGCTGCAAATAATAACGAATGTTGAATGATATGCGACGTGGTTTGTATGGGGGGGGGGGGGTGATCGAAATTGGGGGTTCCATGTCCTTTCAGAATACCACAATTTTAGAAAGATACATAATTTTGAAAATAAATGATATAAAACAAACAAATTACCTATTATCTTCTTCATGGATTTTTTACAACATTTTTAATGAGGGCCTTAGAATCAGACATTTTTTGAAATTAGAGTTTTTCGCAGTAAACTCCAATTTGAAGCTGTTAAAATTTTTTAATAGTGGCTTTAAATCCCCTTTTAGTGTTCTTCAAAAGCACGCAAACAAATTTATTCCAAGTTAACCAATCTTATTTTATGAAGTTTCAAAGTTGAATAGACACCTATTACTTTATAAAGCTCTCTCTTTAATCCCTCTAAAGAATTTGGGGTGAAATGATGATTGTTTTTTCATCTACAATGTGGGAGGAACTTATGAAAATTTTTAAAAGAAGGTTGAAAAATCTGAAGTCAGAATTGGTTCGATTTGAACTGGATTAACCCGTTTAAAAAAAGTGTTGAATTTTTAATTCAAAAAATCTTTTATATTTTCAATCAAAAAAAGTTTGCATGCAGAGGAGACTTTGATCATTAGCTTGATGTTTTGCTCTTTGCTCTTAATTCTCACAAAATTCCTTATTATTGCATTTTGCTCAAAAGTCGAATTCCTCACATCCTCTCCCCACTTTGAATATTTTATTTTGAAAATTTTTCAATCTTGTATTAAAAAAATTTCAAAACCTTCATTTTCTATTCAGAATTTTTTTTAAATATTTCATTCTTAAAAATTTAAGTTTTTTACCTACTTACAAAATTCTTAATTTTTTTCACTTTTCTACGCAAGAGTTGAAAATACAAATAGGTATATAAATGGTACATATCATATCTTGTGAGGGTATTGATTTTCACTACGGATTTATTCGAAACAACTCCTGACACCTGTTTCCTATACTTTATCAGGGGTTTCCAAACAGCTTTAAAAGCTTGCCACATAATAATAGAATCTCGTTAAAAGACTAAAATTTCTACGAAAACTCGGAAAAAAATATGTCAGAGGTTGTTTTATGTAAAATGCATTACCTTTATTGAAAATGGAATTTTTTTTATGAATAAGTTTTCATCAAATACGCCATATCTCTAAATAATTTAATAATGTTGGCCATTTTCAAAAGTACTGTAAAAATTCTTTAGAAAAGTGAAAAAATTAAGGAAATTTCTTTTACTCTTCATTATTAACAGATGGAGAAAAATTCGCTTTTTATTTTTCCGAAATGTCAAAATATTGAACCCC
Source organism: Pseudococcus viburni (assembly GCA_033439095.1). NCBI lineage: Eukaryota > Metazoa > Arthropoda > Insecta > Hemiptera > Pseudococcidae > Pseudococcus > Pseudococcus viburni. The sequence continues at coordinate 478,001 of JAVBJF010000059.1, forward strand.
TGCTTCCTGGGAACGAGGATTCATGCCCGATTCACTTGAAAAGTTTATCACTTTTCTTTGACTTTACTACATTATTTTTTGCAATTTTTTATCAATCTTCTTGAAAATTTCTCAAAATACGACTAAGTTATCCTTTATTTCCAGCACTGCATGATATTCGAAATTCTCCATTGTATATCATTTTATGCATTGATACATTTCAGAAAATTGCAAGATTAGATTCATTTTCAAAGAATTTGCATAAAAATATCCCCAAAAATGAACTTTACTCAATTCTTTAAAAACCACCATTTTCATCTCACTTATCACCATTATTTTTCCAAACTTTTCAAAAAAAATCATTGAAAAAATTCAAACCTGCAAACTCATCTTTCCCAAATCAGCTACCGCTACCCCCATTCCGCAACCCCATCCAAAACTCACTTTTACCAGCCAATTAACGAGACGGTCTGCAAACAGACCCGCACAAACCCGCAAGTTACCGCGGTAAAACAAACAAAATATTCGAACAATCAGCATCACATACTTCGAGCTGGAAACTAATTCGACGACGTTAAAAATTCGATTAATTTGTTGTACTCGCGTATAATCGTAACGACGACGAGAAAATTCCATCAGCGAATACATAATGACGCCGTATAACTAACCCGATTTTCAATACCATACCATAAGTCTTTGGGGATTTCAGATTTAGAAGAGCGAAATAAAATAAAAAAATAGCAAAAACGTCGCAACTAATACTCGAACCTTTTTCGAATTTGAAAAAGGTACGTATATTTTTACCAAATAACGAAACCGATACAATGATCCGGGTTTACTTGCATATTGTAGCATTCCAACCAATAATGATGAGGTGATTTTGACCAAAAAGAAATAAACGTATTCATACATACAGGGTGTTTAATAGCTGACCAACCTCCATCCAACCAGTGAATAGGCAACTCATCCTGAGTCTAAATATACCTACGTTTGCTAACCTTTAAACTGCAAGGGCTGGGTTATGTTCATCCGAATTTTTTTTAGGTTTACTTGGTATTTTTTACCGTGAGCTACTTGACAATTAAATGAAATAGTGTTTTTTAGTTCTTCAATTAAATTTTTTTGTCAAAAAAAACTTGAAAAAATTTCAGTAAAAAATTTTAATTTGTGAAATTATTTCTGGGTTATTTAGCGTAATACACGATTGGTTCAATGCTGCAAAGCAACCCCCATCTGCCTCTCTTATTCAGTCACAAAGATGAAAAAATATCGAAATTTAAAAATTCAAAAAAGTGAGGTTTTTCCGTTTTTCATCCGTTTTTCTCAAAATTAAACGCTCTTAACACTTGATTCAAGTAAATTAGAAGAGTGAGGTATGCAATGCACCACTGGAATGATCGAAGATTTCTCTTTTAGAAATATTGCTAATAATGGAACCAAAAAAATATGACTTTTTTAGTTTTTTGGAAAAATAGAAAAAATCGTAAATTCACCTGTAAAAATTATCAACCGCGTGGAAAAATTCCAAAAAAATGGGATATGAGTTGCCATAAAGTGCAACTTGCCACCTACCTAAAAAAATTTCGAATAGCATAACTCAGCCCCTCCAGTTGAAAGATTAGGTGAATATTAGGGTGGAGTGAAAAAAAAAAAAAACAACAAATCTTGGATTATGACCAAATTTGAAGGGGTGGTTTACTTTGAGTGGGAGACTTTCCCCCAAAAAATTATTCTCCCCAGGGGCAAGGAAAGGGGAGCAGGAGGTGCTCAAAGTGCACCTCCTTTTGAAAAAAAAACAGTTTTTTGTGGTTTGTAGTCAATCAAAATTGTGTGAGAAGCCTTCTTAGCACTTGAAAGATGCAATTTGAGTTTCTACATCTCCCTAAACCATCGCCATCCTCTTCTCCGATCAAAACTCAGACTGCTACCAGGGGGTTGAAAAGTTGCAGATTGCAATATTCCAATAATATGGAATTTTCATCAAGCTGGAATGATTTTTTTTTCATCGAGTAATTGAACAAAAAATGTTTTTCAACCACTGAAAGTGAATTTTGAAAAGAAAAATTGAAAATTTTATACACCAGTGCAGCCAACAGTCAATCATAAAATTCCAAAATACGGAATTTATATCGACTTTGACTTGATTATTTTTTCGCCTGAAAATATCATGTTTTTTTTCAATCACTAGAAGTATATTTCGGAATTTTTTTTAGAAAATTTTGTATGTCAGTGCAGCCAGTTACAAATGTGACACGTTTTGCGATGGGGGGGGGGGGGTGGTGGCTTAGGGTGAAAAACAAAATTTTGCAGGAGAGCTAAATAATCGAAAACTAATGATAAAATTGAAAAAAAATTCATTGTTTTTTGCTAGTTAGAACCTTCTTTGAGATATGAGTGGTCTTTTTGGTGGAAAAAATATTTTTTATGGCAAATTAGCTACCTTAAGATGGGGTTAACTTTGGGCCACGGATGAAAGTACCAAATTACCACCATCTGCTGTGGCCCAAAGTTACCCGGCCTGGACCAAAGTAACCCCATCTTACGGTAAGTTAGTTTTGAACTCATTAACATAGAATTCATTCTAATGGTTTTGTTCGTTCTCAACGGTCAAAAATAATACTTCCATTGGATTAGTCGTGAAATTTTATACAAGAATTAATTACAATTTGAAAATTATTCGCGAATAAGGATTTTAAAAAAAAATACAAGCTTTTTTATCAAAAGTTTTGGGGAAAGTTTTCTCAAAACTATGGTTTTTGGAAGTCAAACTTTAAAGATGAATTGTGTGAGCTCATTTTTCATCTTTGAGAGGTGAGGTTTGCAGCATCGTGTTCAGTGTGAAATTTTACATCAGAATCCATCAAAAAGTCGATAAAAACGTGTCACAAATCGTGCATGCTACACTATGGAATTTACGTTGACCTCAAATTCATTTTTTTATCGTTTGAAAAATTCACAATAATTTTGTTTTCAATCATCAGAAATAAAAAATAATAAATTCAAAGTCGATAAAAATTCTGAATTTTGGAATTTTTTGATTTGCTGTTGGCTGCACTGACGTATAAAATTTTCAATTTTTTTCAAAATTCACTTTTAGTGACTGAGAAAATTTTTTTGCTCAATTACTCGATGAAAAAAAATCATTCCAGCTTGGTGAAAATTTCATAATATTGGAATATTGCAATCTGCAACTTTTCAACCCCCTGGTAGCAGTCTGAGTTTTGATCGGAGAAGAGGATGGCGATGGTTTAGGGAGATGTAGAAACTCAAATTGCATCTTTCAAGTGCTAAGAAGGCTTCTCACACAATTTTGATTGACTACAAACCACAAAAAACTGGTTTTTTTCAAAAGGAGGTGCACTTTGAGCACCTCCTGCTCCCCTCCCCTTGCCCCTGGGGAGATTAATTTTTTTGGGGAAAGTCTCCCACTCAAAGTAAACCACCCCTTCAAATTTGGTCATAATCCAAGATTTGTTGTTTTTTTTTCTCACTCCACCCTAATATTCACCTAATCTTTCAACTGCAGGGGCTGAGTTATGCTATTCGAATTTTTTTTAGGTAGGTGGCAAGTTGCACTTTATGGCAACTCATATCCCATTTTTTTAGAATTTTTCCACGCGGTTGATAACTTTTGCAGGTGAATTTACGATTTTTTCTATTTTTCCAAAAAACTAAAAAAGTCATATTTTTTTGGTTCCATTACTAGCAATATTTCTAAAAGAGAAATCTTCGATCTTTCCAGTGGTGCATTGCATACCCCACTCTTCTATTTTACTTGAATCAAGTGTTAAGAGCGTTTAATTTTGAGAAAAACGGATGAAAAACGGAGTTTTGGTCGGAGAAGGATGGCGATGGTTTAGGGAGATGTAGAAACTCAAATTCCATCTTTCAAGTGCTAAGAAGGCTTCTTACACAATTTTGATTGACTAAAAAACACAAAAACAACGTTTTTTTCAAAAGGAGGTGCACCTTGAGCACCTCCTGCTCCCCTCCCCTTGCTCCGAGGGGGCTCAAAATTTTTTGGGAGGTCTCCCACTCAAAGTAAACCACCCCACCAAATTTTATCAAACTCCAAGAAATGTTTTTTTTTTCTCCACCCTAGTAAACATACCTACATACTTGGATTCAGGATGAGTTGCCTACTCACTGGTTGGCAGGAGGTTAGTCAGCGATGAAACACCCTGTATAACAGCATTGGCAAAAACTAAAGGAAATATTTCACGCGTTCGGAGAAACACACAAAAGAGAGGAATAAACCATCTAAATATATACGTAGGTAGGTAGACTATACATCTGGTGAAAAGATTTTTAATATTCGAAAAAAGCATCTCGACTGTCGTACTCGAAATCTTTCCTTTTTTTGCTCGAGAAGGAGGAAAAAATACGCGAGAGTAATCCTATCCTAAGGGAGAACCTTTTCAATAGTCTATAATTTTATGGATTCAATTTGAACGACTTCCTTTTCATTTCCAAGTTCATAGGATTCATTAAGAAAATTTTTTCCATTCCGAATTCTCGGTTTCATTAATCTGTTGAAAGTATTCCTAAAATGTTTACTGTTTTTGGCTTCTGGGAGCCGGATTCGTATCTCGAGGTAGGAAGTGGCAATGGTAATTGTGGTAGCTCGCAAAACGTGAAAGGATTTCGCGGGTAAGATTCCAAAAGCGAATTATAATTTTAACCAGACCCTGGCGGCTTTATTATCTCGTATAGCACGCGAGAAGCCGACCACAGAGCTGTAATAGCCGAATGTAGCTCGAAAGAATACTAAAAATTAAAGCAACCCTGATATAGGTAAACCAGAGCTGGGTGCACAAGTGCATTAATGTTGAGGGGGGACGACCAGCAGACGAGGCGGAATTAAGTCTGCAGCGAGTCGATTTAAAGCATGGTTAGCCGGGCTGCGATCGAAAGCGACGCAAACAAGAAAAAATCAGGTAACACGAAGCCGGTAATTAACGAAATAGCGAAATGATACCATCTCCGGTGACATTTCGTTTGAAATATCATCATTCGGTCCACCTATCGGAAGAAATTAACCATAGCAAATTAATTGGCGGGTTAAACGACGCGTAGCATGCCATCTTGATTAGAGATAATATCGCTTAAATCACAATATGCTGCGCAACTTACCCTCTTTCGCTGCGAAAAAAATTCAGTCCTATGCCGAAACGTGGTCTATCCTTTCAAAACGTCTATATCATGTCGTATAAATCGAATACACAATCCGGCTACATATTTCGCATCGAAATAAATATAATTGCGCGACAGAAGAGAATCTTGACCAGCAGCATTTGATCGGCGCCCTTAAGTGAACCGTACAAAACTGAGAATGTTACAAACGCCCAGAAATTAAACGTTAGTAACCCTTTGCGACGAACAAAGTTCGCGAACGATTCGCTTGTCGGTAATCCTCAAGTCGGGCCCGTATACCCAAGTCACGCATTTTCTTCTTCTCTCGCCCCGTCTCCTTGTGTTTCGTCAATTAACGAATCAAACATTACAATTGTATGTTGTTTCAAACGACATTTCTTATTTACTATAATTGCCTTTTCGATTTCCAAACAGCTTGACGCGGTTTCCAAAGCGGAAGGGGGAAAAGTAACGCTATCGCGTATTGGGCTAGATTTTCGAAACGAGTTGCACTAGCACAAGCCTCCCCAACAATTCGTTTTTCTTGGTGGCGAAAAAAAATCCGACAGGAAATTTGATGCTCGTACAATTTTCATTCATACGTAAAAATATTTTCATCGTTGAAATATCTTATAAGAAAGAAAACACCCATAACAAATATTTTGATTAACGTATTGATTCGATATGGGTTTTACACCTCTGTGCTCATCTGCACCGTTCGAAACCCATCGCCTATTTATTTTTCAACCGAATAAATTTCAACGCGATTTTCCTCCATCAGATAAACATTTGAACCAGCGACGACGCACACCACTGATAAATTTTAACCACTTTAAAATAACACTTGGGCAAATAGTAGGCTTACATACGTGTACCTAATTCTATCATTTTTTTCCTCGCATCGTATCCGACTTAAACGAGCGTCCGATACTGTTCACTTCAAAAGGTTCAACTGGAATTGCGTAGAAAGAAAATATACCTACCTACTTTAAGTGATATGGAAGACGCGTAATAAACATTACGAGGTGTAGTAAAACTTTCTTATATACTTGGTAACAAAACATTTACAAACACCTGATGCAAATAAAAAGCCTCCGAGGGTATTACTACCATCAAACCAATTTATTTACCTATCAAAAATAACCCGACTCCTACGCTCCGAAGCGTTAATTTTTTGTCAACTCGTGTCACAAGTTTTGTCATTTTGATGTATTCGATTTTTATTTATTCCATTGTAAGTGAATACTCGTAAAATTGCCGGTATGTTGAAAATATATACGTAGGACTAGGGAAAAGTTCGAGAGCGATAAGAATAGATACGTGAAATGAGAGATAGGTATTAATTTTTTCAACTATAAAAATCCAATTTTATCATTATAAGGGGGAGATTTCCTTCTCTGCCTCCCTCCTCCGTTCAGTAAAGCCCAACAGAATTGTATTTCAATTTTCATTTTTTTCAACTTACTCGATTCGAGGGAAAAATGTATAAGTTAAGAATCTAGGTACATCTACATATTAGGTACAAATTTTTAGTACCTACTGGGAAATTTTAAATTTGAAAAATGTTATGCATTCGAAAAAGTTCCTGTCTTCAATTTTAATAAAACTTGGATAGATGCATGGAAAAATAATATTAGGAAATCCTAGAACTCAAAATTTTAAAGTCAATGGAAACTGTTTGATTTTTGAATTTTTTTTGAAGATTTGAGATGAGAAATGATTTTTTGCGGGGGGGGGGGTCACTGAATGGCTGATCCAGAAATGCACCAGGCACAAAAAAATTACTTACGGAAAATTATGATTTAATACTCAAGTACATACTTGAAGGTTTGGATTTTTTAGTTCAATAAATTTAGCTAGACTGGATGTTGTGGGTAATCAAATAAAAACAAAGAAAATCATTTCCTTACAGCAGCATTGCCAAGATGCAAAGAAACGATTCTTCCTCCCTAATGAGAACTTTTCTCTGGAAAAAACAGATTTTGCTTTTCTAACACGGTTTCTTGAAAAATTCTTTCACTAATCCAGCAAAAAAAATTAATAGGTACCATAAAAGGCACCAACACTAATTAATGAGTAATGAACAATAATTTACTCACGTAGATTTTTTTTGTTTTGTTTTCTGGTGAGTTACGAGTATAATTTTCATCGATTAAATAAGTATAATTTTTCATGAATTATAGAGAAATTTCAATTAAATTACTGTCTAATGAAATAATTGAGAAATTCTTTCAAAAATCTTGTAATTTTTACGTTTTCCGATTATGATTACCTACGAGAATTTTTGAAAAATATCAGTTTTATTCAGTTAATTAATATATTGCGAGAATTATTCAAGAAAAGGTATGTAAAAATTGAAATCTAGCTATTTCCGCAACATTTCGGCTGTCACCCGGAAGAGGAGTCGACACCCCCTTCCCCTAACCCATTTAAAAATATTTCTGCTGGTGCGTGATCTCGAATTCCCCTGAAATTTATTTGGAGCGAATTGTTTGCTTTCTTAGTGCATTTTTAAATTTATGATGAGTTTCTAAAGAATAATTTGTTTAAAATCTCACAATTTTTCCCTGGTCTATCTAAAATTTGAACAATCAACTATCAAATAAACTTGAAGTTTTAAAAAATATTTTTCAACTTTCCTCTCTCAAAATGCAATTTTTTCACAATTTTCCAGAAAAAGGTACTTACTCAATCACATTATAAAATTATCCAACACAGAACATAATTTGCTCAATTCGACGTTCAATTTTTATTACTTCAAAGCAAGAATCATTTGCCCCTTCTCAGCCTTCCCCCAGGACATTGCAGATCTTCTAAACAAGGTACTCAAAATATGTAAAAAAAAATTGTCACTTTCCCATTCAGCTATTTTTTGATTGATATGCCTAATACACGACAAGTTAACTAGAGAAGGACCTACATTCAAGACTCGAAAGGTTGGAAAAATTAATAGGTACTAACAATACAAGGTACATTACATACCTATCTAAATAATTTCGAAGATGCTGATTCTCGTTGAAATAATTACCTAAAGCCAAATCTAAGATATTCTTCAGAAAGAAAAATTAAATGGAGAGAGGGGAGGAGGGGAGCGGAGGAAAAAAAATCATTATCACCCGTAAAAATGTTTTTTTTTTCATAGGTAATGAAACTGTAAAAAGCGACGGTAAAAGAAAAAATCGGTAGAAATTTCACAGAAAGAAAATCATTGGGAAAATGATTAGAAATGAGTAAAATTCGCTGAATATCAAACAAATTTCCCATAAAATGTGTAAGTCTTTAAAGAAATCAGTAATATTCATTGAAAAATTAATTTATTGCAATTTTTTAGAAACTCACAAATTTTTACATCGTTGCAAACTCTGATTGTATTTAAGTGATTTTCCACTGATTCCAAGTGAGAAAAGTGCATTTTAATAAATACCTAACATTTCAAAAAAAAATTTAGAAATTTTGCTTTCTGCCTATTCTCTAAAGATTGAAATTTTCTATAATTTTGTTTTTTTCTAAAGCCATTTTGAGTTCGAAGGCTGAAACACTCGTGTCTCTTCTGATTCAATATGTATGCCTATTTTTCGAATTGTAAGAGCGAAATTTAAGAGTTTATTTTTTACTCGATTTCGTAAAAATTCTTGTAGTAGTGCACAGATATGATTCGAAACGGTCACTTCGAAAACCATTCAAATCTGGAGTTAGAGGGTTTTTCACTTTTTCAATGATTCTGATGCTATGAGCTACGCTCTATCTGATGGTGATGGAACCATAAAAATAGGTAGCTCGGAAGTCGCTTATTTATGACTTCAAATATTTGAGTCATTTTGAAACTCCACAACTTCTGTTGTTATGGGGTTTTCGAAAAAGTATTTTCACCCAAAGCTCCAAAAATGTAGTTAAGGCTTATTTTAGAGGATAAGTATTCCTTAAAAAATCACTTTTTCCCGTTTTCTAAAATTTCAATGAAAATTGATAACAATAATTTTTAAGAAAATTTTTCATTGTATTCGGTTAATAAATTGATTTTTTGCAGCATTAAATCATTTTGGGTTTCAGAATGCACCAATTTACTCACTTATGTACTACTTTTTTGGGGATCAAATAAAGCCATTTCGAAAACCCTACAACTCCACCGACTTTGCCATAGAATAAAATGACTGTTTATGGCATTGAGTTTTTGGAAATTATCAAGGCGTGCTTAGCATGATATACTCTACAAATTTACTGAAAAGTTTGACATTTTCTCCTAAGTATAAAATGCACATACAGTTTTTTTCGTTTTCTGAGAAATTTTAAACAAAAATTGGGATTTTATCAACTTTTTTTTGAATACTTCGAATGTGATTAGGCATTTTCTGTTGATGTAGAAGAAATTGAATTAAATCCCCTTTTAATCCTAACCAGGGTTGTCCAGAGTCTGCATTGAAAAAGGACTCGCAGAGGACTCGGAGACTCGGAGTCGACTCGGAATAAGACTCCGAGTCTTTTTTCTTAGAGACTCGTTCCTTGAAGACTCGGAGTCTCTTTTTTGAACGACTCAAAACTATGCGAGCGAGTCTTTTTGCGAGTCTATTGCGAGTCGCAGTTTTTTTTTTTTTAATAATTGTACATATAAAAAGTGAATTTTTTTCGTTTTTTTTTTTGCGGTTCTCTCAACGTTTTTTCCCGCGTGAAGCCGTGATGCCATGAACAGAGAACAGAGAGATGCAGTGAAGTCGCATGATTTTCAATTTACAATTTTATATGAAACAAACATCTTTCAGAAAAATTATTATAAGTGAAAGAGTGAAACATGAAAGTTGGAGAATGAGAATGCGAAAACTAACTAGGGACTACGTGACTACGACATTTAACCCACACATCAAATGACCAAAAAAAGACTCGGAAAAAAAGACTCTGAATAAGACTCGAGACTCGCTGAAAACTCCGAGTCTTCTTTAGAGTCTTTTCATGAAAGACTCGCTTAATGTCGACTCGGAGCCGGAATTTGTAAGGACTCGCGCCTTTCGACTCTGAGTCGCAATTTTTAAGGACTCGCGTCAACCCTGATCCTAACTCATATATCAAATACTAAAAAGTATTACATAAGCTCGAAAATTTTCAACAACGCCAAAAGACATAAATAGGTATACCTATTACGAGTAATATAATTTGTAAATTTACAAAAAAATCAGTAGTTTTTCAAAAATAGTACATACTGGTAAACTTTTTAAAAAATGGGGTAGAATAAATTTGAAGACTGACATTCCAAAACGCAATAAGTCCTAAAACTTTTTATGAGAAAAGGGACTTAGATGTAACTTTTTTTCAGTATATTCAAGTCCCTTTTCTCATATACAGTTTTTGGACTTACTGCGTTTTGGAATGTCAGTCTTCAATTAAGTTTAGCAAAACATTCTAGATTTTTTCAAGCATATTGTCAAACAATTACTTAATATTTGAGACGCAATACACACATTCTAAAATATTTGCAATGCACTTTTCAAAATTTCAATAGGTACCTAGTAATTTGATAAATTCCGAAAATTTTGGAAAATCTGTCAAACTTGAAGACAATAAGATTTACTTAAGTAAATTTTACATGGAAAAATACGAAAAGTAAAAAAAAAATTTGATGTCAAAATTACACATCTTTGGAATAAAAATAGAATTCTTATTATTTTCATTGTTTTAAAAATTGAGATGAGGGAGAGAAAGAATTTTGAAAATTTTATTTTGAATTTTTCAAGGAATCAAAGGGGCCAGCAAATTTTGGCCCTGGAGCCTGCGCTCGATCTAGCTAGCTCTTATCTATTTATTAGATTGAAGGCAATTTTAACTGAAAAGTAAAACCCCTCCATATCTTCTCGAGTTTTAAATTCTAGAAAACATGAAATATGTTCCAGCAGTTATCTAGCGATCGAGTTTTCCAATAATTTCCAGACAAAACAATAAAAAAGCGTCAAACGCACCTCGCGAGGTCAATAATCTTTCCCTAGCCATCGAAATTAATTATATCGACTGTTGAAACATCATAACTGATACACATCGCAGTTAAATTTGTAAAAACGATAAAAATTAAACGCAATTCTCGAAACGTATAAAACGCAGATATCAATTATTAATTTTTCAAAACAAGCGAATGAAACGTCGAGCAAACCGCTATTTTTGCCATCCATTCAGAATAAAATTTCTCCTCGAATCGTACGTGATTTTCATCAAGAAGATTACATTACATTTGCAAGCGTTTTGCTACTAATTTGAAAATGCTGTAGTTCGAAATACGTTTTGAATTGAAATGAGCGATGGCTTTTATTTTACCCCTAATGGCGATATTATATAAAATGCTAGATAATTGTTTAACGTTAATTGCTGGTGTTTTGGCTGCTTTTACGCATAATTATAAAAGTGAAAAGGGGCTTTTGTAAATTGAAGTAGAAATAAGTTTCGTTATTGTAAAACAGAAGATATGTAGTTACGACAGTCGGTGAAAAGACGATTCTCAACGCCTACGAAAATGTTAAAATTTATAATACGTCCCTGACCTTTGAAAATATCTTGGTAAACGTTCATTTCGACGCGTGATTCTTGAAAAGGTTTATTATAAAATACGCGGATTTAACGTTTCTACGGACTTCATAAGTATTTTTGACGAGAGATTTTGAAAAATTCCAACATTACGTTTTTACGTAGTTGTTATTTCGTAACCGAGTTGACGGTTTGACGCGAACGAAAGTCGAGCTTCAGAGAGAGTAATTGTCGTGTATGGTACGATTTATTGAACTTGTATAAATGCCACAAATTGTCCGTTCGTTTAGTACCACGTCGACTTGTTACAGCGTTTACGCGGTTTTACGAGAGCTAACAACCGAGTTACACCGAAAAGTAAAGACAGAACGGGTCTACATCAAGGTTGGGAATATTTAGCTCGGAATATTCATTCGGAAAGTTTCCTTTTAACGACGCCTTTTGACGCCATAGTCGACTGAAAATACCTTACAAATAATCTAATTAAAATTTCACCCCTCGCAGCACACAACGCAGCGTAACTCGACATTCTCGTATAATTATCCGTAAAATTTAATCAAAAAAGTAAACGCAGGTTTGAAAATAAAAAACATTGCTTAAAATGCAAATAAAACTGTCTCGGGGTAAACACCCACCTTGGAATGGTATTTTGTTACACGTTTTCAACATTATATAGCTCTTTAGTCTTTACATGTAGGTACTAGGTAGGCAGGTAGGCAGATAGGTACCTACGTTGCGTAAGTTTAGCATAAATTTGTAAATGCGTTTCCTCTCTATTGTATCGAGTGACGACTTCATTGTGCTGTTATCTTACATACGAACGAGTGCTGAGAAATTTTCATGCTAAACGGGAGTCATGAATTTGAAATTTTTCGTTCCATGCTTCAAAGCTTCATGACGCCTTAATTTACTTTACTTATGTCAGAATAGGCCTGAATAAGCTAGGCGTATACCTGGGTACCACCTACGAGAAAAAACTTTCCGAACGTAGCATTAAACACGGGAATAATCTTTGTATATTTCAAAGGTTTCAGTCGTAATCCTCACTTATAATCTTACAGTTGGAATTGGAATACTTTACATTCGTATAAATTACCCATATCTACTGCTATCATCATTCATAAATGAATTGTTTGTTTCCAAAACACTCAGCAACATTTTTGGTGAACTTGGGGTTATTATCGTTTTTGATAGTATTTTACCTCAGGGATTTAGTGGCAGTATTTCTTTGGGGTCAAATTCAAGATTTTGGGGACTGGGGATCAAAAAACATACATTTTTATATTTCACATAAAAATTTTGTGATATTTTCAGTTTTGCACCTCCTCCATTGCGTTTTCGGCTTTTTGAGTTGATTAATGTTTGTTCAAAAATATCTGATGAGAAAAATTTTGTGATCGAGTAAACAGCAGAACGTGAAACAGACAATGTTTACATATAAGGTATAATACCAGTTATGGATCACTTTTTCTTTGAATTCGTGTCCTGGCGTTAATTATAAACCAATTTTGGTGATTTTTTTTTTAAATAAACGTTGAACCCTCCTTTACAAAGTAGCACAGTTGGATTTTGAAAAAATTAATTTCGAGTGTTTTGTATTTGGCTTACAAGAGCCAGAAAAATTACGTTTTGGGGGGGGGGGTACTACCAATTATGGATCATCAGATGAAATCAAAGTTATTAATTTTTTCTTCACTATGGTTATATTTTTAGCATTACAAAGATGATCTTCAAAGATTTTCATCATCAAACCATTGAAAACCTGAAGTTGAAAAACTACCAATTGTGGATCGATCCATAATTGGTACCACAATTTTTGATCCGCAATTGGTAATGGAAAAAAATGAGAAAAGTTGCCACTTTTATGTCTTGTATTCGGACTTCCTGACTTCCATATCACTATTTTGGAGGGGGGGGGGGGAAATACAAGACTTTTCATCCTTGAAAAAAAATGAAAAAAAATTTAGAAACCAATTGTGGATCAAAATTTATCAACCCTGCGACTCCACACTTAAAAAAATGGCATTTGCCAATTAATTTTCTAGCACTGGACCAAAGTTTGATATGGCGTTATAACATCTAGGGGTGTACATAAATGTTCAACCTTTCATTTCCCTTGGTGGGGAAATTGCCTACTTTTTTATTTGAAGGGACAACATTTTTAGAAAAAATATGTATTTTTCGTGTTTATTGATAATTTTTTTTCACTGAATGAAAAGTGGAAGGGATGAAATCGTCACCCGACAGATACTTGTGTATCTATGCCCTACTGGTTCGCGCACAACACTTTGCCTATCTTTTGGATTTAAGGGGCAAAAAAATACAGAAAAAAAACGCTAAAATCCCGAAATACCATAACCAGTACCAATACCAATACCGAAACGCTGAGAAAACAAAACCAAAACCAATACCAATACCAATACGCTTGAAAAAACGAAACCACTATCAATACCACTATCAAAACGAATTTCTGTTTGTTTTGTTTTGGTATTTTATCTCTTTTTTTCAGGTTTTTTTTCCCCCTAAATTTTTTTCCAATCATAATTTTTTCACACCAAAATTTTTTTACTCAACTAAATTTTTTTCAAAACGTAATTTTCACGAACCTAAATTTTTTTCTCAACTAAATTTTTTTTTTCAAAACGTAATTCTTTACACACCAAAATTTTTTTCTCAACTAAATTTTTTTCAAAACGTAATTTTCACACACCTAAATTTTTTTCTCTACAAAATTTTTTTCAAAACGTAATTTTGTTGAGAAAAAAAATTTAGGTGCGTAAAAATTACGTTTTGAAAAAAATTTAGTTGAGGAAAAAAATTTTGGTGTGAAAAAATTACGTTTTGAAAAAAATTTAGTTGAGTAAAAAAATTTTGGTGTGAAAAAATTACGATTGGAAAAAAATTTGGACCTCTGAACGTCTCCGATAATGGACTTAGAAAAAAAACTAAAAAAAAATGAGCCTCCACCAGAGCATTTTCGGGAAACAGACACTCGTCCCCTACGCCCTTGAAAAAAAAAACAAAAAAAAAACAAAACGAAACGAAACGAAAAAAAACAAAAAACAAAACGTTAAAAATACCATAACCAAAACCAATACCAATACCGAAACACCGAGAAAAACCAAACCAAAACCAATACCAATACCAATACCAATACGATTGAAAAAACAAAACCACTACCAATACCACTACCAAAACGCGTTTTGTTTCCGATGACTGGTTCCTGCCAACGTAACGCACGAAAAAAACCAGTCTGTGACATTTGTCACATGTGTGGAGTCGGCGCCTCGGCGGGTTAAAAAAAGAACAAACTGAAAACCAATTACGGATCACCTTTACTTTGAAATTTCACTGTAAGGATCTAAGAATGTTAATCACACAGCACATAAATACATGAAAAAATCTCAGAATTAACAATTTTGATGAAGAAATTGAACTTTTTTGGTACAAATTTACGTTTTTTTCATTGCTTAAATGACACTCAAAACTCGTGAAACTGGTTGATCACACAAAAAATGTGCCAATGGTTTATTAGGTAATAGGTATAAAACGACCAATGAGGTGTGGCTTTTCAATTCCTAATTAGAGATGTTAAACTACCTGTTTTTGTTCCTCCTAGGAGGAAATGTATGATTGAATTTCAGTAATTAAAGATTTTTCCTCCTGTTCTAGAAACTATCGATTGATCAATTGGTAGTTTCTAGAACAGTCAGTTGTTTTTTTAATATGTGTTTTTAAAAAGCCATCACTCATAACGTTACTTTGCCACCTAATTCTGAAAAAAATTAAATAAAAACTTAAAAATTGAACTACTTTACTTCAAATTACATTGCGTTTCCATTTTTATTACGTTTTTAGAAATTTTTAGAAGTTTTTATAAAGAAAGTAGGCGGAGATTTGAAGTGCCATTTGGGATGGAGGGGGCTTTACTTGAATTTTAGAAAATTTTAGACGATTTTTCCGTTTTTTTGGGCCTAAATTGGAAAAAAATTTGAAAAAATAAGACATTGTGAAAATTTTGAAGAAAATCTGGAAAAATAGGGATTTTGACTTATTGTCTGGTCTCAATCGTTCACCCGCGCACTATCCTGTTAAAATTAATTTTATGATTGATTCTTGTTCTGGACACTAAAACAAAGAAATTGAGCCCGTATGCCCTTTTCCCCACCCCTTTCCCCAGGGTCCACCCCCCACATTTCAAACGTGTGTATCGCCTTATCTATGGGTTGCATGTAATGAAAACATTTTCAAATTAAAGTTGTTCCTCAGCACCTAATGTACATTTTCATTTCTCATCAAAATACATTTTGGAGCAACTCCTGCCCCCCCCCCCCAAATTTAGAAACAAAACATGTTTTTGAGAAAACCTCAAAATCACGTTTTTTTCATTATACAATTTTGTGATGTTTTTTGATTTCTTTCATATCCGAGCGAAGCGAGGGCGAAACTTTGAGAAACTTTGATTTTTAATGCTCCAAAAAGGCAATTTTCACGTAAGTTCCTGACGCCAGGGGGGTCGTCCCCCTCCTAGCTACGCCCCTGCGGAAGCTCAACTCACAACGATTTATACCGATCACATATCCACAAAATGTCGCAATGACGGATCCAATCATTAAAAAAAATCTTCAAAATTTTTAATTGTGATATTTACTCATTATTGATATCCTGTACTCTTTGAAATCTTGGCTTCATGAAATTTGAATAAAGAAAAATACCATAGATAAAGAGGCAAATATTTCATTTTACACTGAAACTTAAAATTTCCGAACTTATTTACAACCCGGAAATTCAAGTAGGTAATCACCGGAAAAATTTATATAATTAATGCTAAAGTTTAAACTGTGAAAAAAGATGGATTTCAATTTTAAAACAAAGTTATTCAGTGGTGCACCAAGTAGGTACTTCGCAAACATGACCAGACACTAAGACGACAGATTAAGTTTTTTAAATTAATGATAACCTAATAAACAAAAAACATATTTCAAACCGGTTTGACCAGTTTTTCATTGTTGAGAAATCTTCCTCAAAGTAAAAAATAAATTAGTATTTCAGCGGATTTCTTCCTGCACTGGCATAGCCAGCCGAATAATTAAGGAGAGGAAACTCAACGACCTTCAACAGATCTTATAAAATTTCCAAAAAAAAACGTATACAACGTTCAAGGAAAAATTTTCCATGAAAAAGCATTCGAGGATTATAATTTTCCAATTTCTTCCACTGTTCGAATAATCTAATGAAGGAAGGAAAAAGGGTCGTCAAATCATGCTCCCTGAAAAACTCCCCAACATCCGTAGGTACAAGGAAACCTACATTACATAAAACCTGCTGCTATTTTTTTGACATCGTTCAAAACAAATTTCGAAATCTATTTCTGAAGTCTACCAGAATAACCATAGTCGTAAAGGGAATTCTCGTTCAAGCAGGGAACAAAAAAGCAATTTTACGGTTTATTCGCGGTCTTTAAAGGTACAATAAAGCAAAAATGAGCACGAAACGGAGAATCGAGCCGAACCCCGGAGAACGTAGCGAGCTTAATTTGAAAACTACACAGATTCGAGATTAAAAATCATTCATGAAATTGCTTTTAACCTTCTCTGATCCCTTAGAAGCGTTTTCTTTTGACCAACGCACTGCCCAACAAAACATGTTTTTAGACCAGCAACCTAAAACCTTTGTAAAATGAAACTCCGGATACCTGCTCTTACATACCTATAGTGATGAATTGAATACGTATAAATCAAGTTCAAACTTAACAAAGTAGGTATATATTTCGAGACATTTATTTCGCCTCATTCATCATACTTTGTTTCACTTCGATAAATTCTTTATCAATACATAAACCAACAAGACAAAATCGCCCGGAGAATTTAGAAAGAAACCTCAAACCATTTGTGGTGTAAAATTTCACCAATCGACCTCTTTGTGTATAGAAATTTTCAAGGCAACAGCCAGCGGGTCCATTGCGGTAAAATAGCCCCCTTCCCTTTGTTCCAATAGCAACACAATAAGATGAAAAATTACCTCAGAAAAAGCCTATATAGTGGTACAATTCCCTAGACTCTTTAATTACTGCACGAAAATTTGAAAATTTTCGTCGATACGATGACGACCTTGAAAAAACCTCGCTCGGATTCGCCACACGACTCGATCGTCTTCCATACCCTTGAACATTTTTTTAACCCATATCTGTTTTTCGATGAAAAATGCGACCTTTTAATACTTTTTTCTCGAGTGACGAAAAAAATAAAGAAAGTATAACCAACTCGTAACCTATCTAAAGTACCCTTCGTATGGTAGGTTATTAAATGGCGTTGTGTGGCATATGGCGTGAAAAAAAGTGTTTTTCGAACGAGTTTTGCAAAACAATTGTCAGGAGGATAATACCATTATTTTTACGTGGTCGTGATAGAGGACGGAAACTAAAACGGTCGGTCGTTTCGCGTATATCTAATTTAAAAACAAGGTTTTTAAAAGTCAATGAGGAAAAATTAAACGTTGGAAATGTAGTGTTTAATGAATACCCGAAAAAAAACACGGTTCCGTAATTGATGACTCGTTTGCGACATCGTGCGAAGTAACAATGGGGCCAGGTATCCCATGGGAATTATTAGCGAAAACGTCATCGTTGGGTAATTTCTTAAGGGCTCGAGCTCTTCGATCGATTCGAACATTCCATCTAATATCGATACGAATCGCGAGATTAAAAATTTTCCCAGGCTAGAATAAGTCCTCGGAGATGCGGTGGAAAATGCCCACCGCAAACGACATCGACAATCTTAACGAAAGTTGGATTTAAGACGCGTAGTAGAGCTCCGCGTAGGTAGACCACATTCGTGAATCTCGTCGAAATATCGCACACCGCGTAATATTCGTATAAATAATTCAACATCCGAGCATAAAATGGTTAACAAAGTTTATAAATGTACGATATCGTGGCACGTTTAAATTCCACAATCTCGTAAACCGCAATCGCGTTCGCCAAAAAGGGAAAAAATACCAAAATCATTCTCCCTTTTCACGATGTGTTGGGAAAAATATCGAGTAAAAAATGCTATACAACGTTGTGCGGGCTCGTCGCGTCGGGTACCCTGAATTTTTCAAATTCGAAGGCAAATATTACATTTTTTAGTCGAATACAAAAGCGCCGATAAATATTGTACCGGAGTTATGGGAGAAAAAGAATCGAGCTTGTTCGAAAGGATAGAAATTTCGTTCTTTCAAATAATTTGAATATGAAAATTAAATACGCTATTGAATCATATTTCTCATTCTCAGCAACGCATAATATTTTACCGGCACGCTGCTTTTTACCAATCGCAATCGTTCATACGCAAGCGCATTTTATCGATTTTACCAACGGCGGCGTGGTTTATCGTCTAATCCTAACTTGAAACTTTTTTCCCCAAGACTTTTAAGAACAAATTTTACAAGCTTTTATATACGTATTGTTTCGTGAAACGTACTAATAAACGTATGCAGTGGGAAAAAAATAAGGAAAAGAGTCAAAGAAAATGGGAATCAGCTTACACGACTCGTGCCTATTTAATATCCATACCGAATAAATTTTTGGTTCGGGAGAGAAAATTTGAGTCGTTTCTTTACTTAAATTATCCCATGTGGTCGAAATAAATGTCAAAATACATATCAAAGACGAAATTTACAGTAAATTGTATGTGCAAATGTAGTTTTATTTTAACGAACAAAAATCAATAATATATGGGAAAGTTTTGCGAATGTAAATTCGACTCGTTTAAAATTTTGTCTGGGGTTCTATGTGCGGTTTCTCGTCACGTCTATTTCATTGGCGAGGCAAACTATCGACGAGGTTTTTAAAATGCCGGCCGGTATGTGACCATAAGGTGCCGGAATGTTTTTCGTCACGATTTTCATCAATATTGTCAACTTTTTGCCTTTTTTTTCAGACGGTTGGGTTATAAATTGAAAAGAAGTTGTATTGGGTTCATAGATATGTGACCATATTGGTTGTTTATTTGAATTTTAGAAACAAAAATATATGTAAATTATGGAAGGAAGGGGCTGAGAATTGGAGAAAAGTAGGGGTGGTCAAAATTGAATGAAAAAATTGAGTAATTTAATATTTCAGTGGTGTAGTGAGGATATTTTCAGTAGGTGGATGGACTGGATGGTACATGTACGGATTTGAGTGAACAAAAATTGAAAAATTTCCGGATTTTTAGAATAAACAATCAATATTCTTACTTACTCTGTACATCTGAATCAGTCAAATTTGGTGAAATTCTGCCTTTTTGAATCAGTAAAATAAATTTATTTAACAAATCAGTGATTTTTCCTGATCTTTTATTAATAAAAATTATTCATTTTGCTGAAAAATTGAAAATTTACTGAGTAATTAGTGATTTTGACAGAGAAATCAGTGAAAATTTCACTGATTTAAAAAAGAATTTCATCAAATTGATTCTGAGAGTAGATAATAAGTTTGTTCATTGTTCAAGAAATAAATTGATTGAAATGCTGTCCAAGCGAAGCGAAGGCGAAATTTTTTTTCAACAGTCATATTTGAAAAACAAAAAAATGCACTTCGTTTTGACTTTTTTATAATCAAAAGTTCCTTTGCTGACCTCAAGTGGGGGGGGGGGGGGTCGAGCTCCTTGAGCCTACTCATTGGGTGCACTTATGACAACAGACAACACAATAAAGTTGAAATGATCGAAGTGTAAGATTGGGATTATGATGATTGACCGGAGAGGAGGCGGGTGAAGAGAATCTGTCAATATTAATGGCAAATCGGTGCGAAAGATTTATGTGAGGATAGTTGCCATATTATCGTTATATTAATGATAAAAAATTGTCTAATAAATTTTTATTCATAATACAACAATTTCAATTGAAATTTTGATAGGATTTTTTTCCATTTTTTTTTCAATTTTGAAGCGAAATGAGAAGCGTGGGAATAAAGTCTGGTGGTTTAAATTTTTTACTACGTTCTTTGATGTCTTGAAACGACTTTTTTTATGGTTTCAATTAAATGATTTTTAAATCGTATAAAAATTAAAATAAACACATTTTTTCATGTTTTAGAAAAAATGCGGGTAATGTGACCATAAAAAAGACAATTGAAAAAAATTGTGGGGACACTTGCTTTGCTGAAGCAATTTTTCAAAAATCATAATTTTTTGGGCAAAAACAGACATTTTTAGCTTATTTTTAAGTTCTCCAATTTTTGGAAAATTACTGAAAATCCTTTTAAAATTATTCAGAATTTTTCAAAAACGTCACAAATCTTCAAATTAAGGATATGATCATCAAAAAATAAAAGTTTGATTTCAGTAATCATTAAATGAAAATTTTGAAGAATCTTTCAAATTTCACATTTTTGACAGTTATGAAACCTACCAAAAATTTTTGATCTCGATCCAAAGAGAGACGGAAATCAGGGGACTTCAAAGAGAGTCATTTTCGAAAAAAAACCGAGGTTTTACCACTTTTGGGTGTACCACCTGCTGGAAACCTCGGTCACTTCCCTTAAAAAGCGGTGACATTTCAATGAAAGCATTAAAATAACATTTTTATATTTCTATAAAAAGTCACTCATTATTATGGAATTTTTTATGCATAAAAAGCAGTGATGTGGAAACGGAACGGAAACGTTTCCAAGAAACGTTTGGAAACGCTCAATTTTGAGAAACGGGAACGGGAACGGAAACGCCCTGCAATAATTTTAAGAGAAACGGAAACGTGAATGGAAACGGAAACGGAATCGGAAACGCGAAAAAACGCATTTCCGGCATTTCCAATCGCATTTTAAACTTTTTTTTCATAAATTTTGATCTCAATTGGTGTCGAAATGTCGAAAATATTGAATTTTCTTCAATTATAATTTACATGGCAAGGTGTAGTATATAATTTTATACACCCATAAAGGATTGGGAGAAAATTTTTTCATCGTGAAAAATTTTGCGATTTTTGGTAGCTTGGATTCAAAATTATACAGATTTTTTTCCTAGCACTGGGCTACTTTGATCAATAAAATCATAGTTTTTTAAAATTTGTAACTTTTTGTTCAAATCCATGTTTTCTTTTGGAAAACAATTTTCCTAGAAAAAATATGAATTTGAACTCAACTCTGCTAAATTTCGGAAAATTGTGTTTTGATCGATCAAATAGATCACTAATGTTGGTAATTTGGGGTTACAGGGTACTGAAATTTATATGAGCCATTCATGGGGTTTTCTCCAGCGTTAAAAATTTCTAAAATTTTCTGGAGACTCTGAAACGTTTCGAAACCGCTTCCAATCGATTTGGGAGGTCAAAAATAGGGTATAATGCCAAATTTTATCAATTTTCGTTGATTTTAAATGAATTTTTCGTGCCCTGTAATTTGAAAAAAAATTACGGAAACGCGTGAAAACGCGTTTCTTCAAACTGAACATGTTTCTGGAAACGGAAACGGAAACGCTGCACTCGGAAACGGAAACGTTCCCAGGAACGGAAACGTTGTGCTTAAAACTAGAAACGTTCCCAGAAACGGAAAAATTTTTTTCGCGTTTCCACATCACTGATAGAAAGACATTTGAAAATATGAACAAAGATCATGATTAATAAATGATCACAGAAAATCACAAATTTACCGACTTCGTGACAGTTGTCCTTCTAGAGGAGGCTTCAAAATTCTTTCTTTTTTTGGACAAAAAAATATTGAAACGTAATTTCTGAAAAGGTAGTAGGTAATTAGGGATTGTTGGAAAAAAATCTGCTCAAATGACTTTTTCATTTAAAGTTTTCTATATCAAGTACATATTATTTTATAGTAACCATAAAAAAAATTTTCAGACTTTTTTCCCAAATTTTCCCGAAAGAGATGAACATAAAATATGGCCTTTAATGATGTTTTGAAAATTTAAAAGAAAAAAAAATGAAAATCTACAGAAATGATGTTTTGAGGTGAAATGGTCCATACAGCAATAATTTCAATAATTAAAAATTTTTTGTAAAATATGTTATGTTCTTAAAATTTTCAATTTTTCAATTTCTTAAACTTTGGAGCAATATGATAGGGAAGGGGGAGGGGGGTAGGGACCGGCTATAAAATATAGTTTGGGAGCTCACATTTTTACCGCGTTTTTTTGATGCCATGCAATATTTTTCTTTACATGCCCCTTTAAATATATTTTTTCAAAAAAAAAAACATCAAGTACTCCCCCCACATTTCATAATTTCTGATATTTTAAGAATTCTTGAACTTGAAATATACTTACTTTCAAATTACCAATTTGAAAATTCAAAATTTTTTGCTCGACTTTTTAAACTTATAATTTCATATTTGGATACTGCCCTCAACATTTCAATCATTTTTTCGCTTTTTCTTAAAACTTCATATTTCAACAGTTGGCATTTACCTACCAAAAGAATTTCAATTTTTAATTTGCTTCAAGTTTGATATTTTTAAATTATATTTGGTACTTTCCATTCTTTTAAAACTTTTTTCTCTGAAGGAGAATTTCTATTCATTTTTGTACCTCAGTTAAGGATCTCTCTAAATTCTTCTCAGTCTGTTTCAGCTAATGCCAAATTATGTCATTTTTAGAATGAAGAAGAAAAAAAATGCAGTGCTCCCTTTTTTTCTGTGCATCATTTTGACAAAACTTCATCTGAGAAATTCGAATACGATTGCAAAAATTGAAATGCGGCCATACAACTTTGTTCGATTCAACTCTAGATAATACATAAATAATAATACCTACCTAAGGGTCAAGTCGAAATTGTAGATTTTCCATAATTTTCAATAAAATTAAAAATACTGTATTTTACAAGTATCGATGACAATTTTATTTTTCAAAATTATACTTTTTAATGTCAACTTGGGGATGGGGAAAAGGTTCTCATTAAATTCTTCTAATAAATTTCCTCATTTTTCCCCTCTTCATATGTACCCCTTCATCCTAAAAACTTCGTATACTACTAAAATCTGTAATCTAAAATGATATTGTTGAGAATAAATTTAATCTCAAGAATTAAGAATTTGTTAAAATGCAACCACAATGCTTATTCTTTCATTGCTTATTTTTCAGAGGTCGAAGTCCTTTAATAGAAAAAATTATTCAGTAAATAAAGGGGAAGAAGAATTTAAAGCTGCTGTCAAGTTATTACAAAGCCATCCAAAAAAAATTTCCAGTGGAAATTTCTTTCCTCATTCAAAATCAGCACTTTTAAATTTGAATAAAAAATTCAATTTAAAAAAAATTAGGATACGTAAATTTTCTTATTCAGAATTTCAGGACTTGACATATTCATTTTTGCAGGAAGAAAATGGAATTCGAATTAGCATAACAGAATCTGCATAGAACACGTGAGTGTTTTAAGAAAGAGCACACTCTCTTGACTTCTTCACTTCGTACTTGTAAAAAAAGGAACAAGCAAAAAAACTTACGTCTTCAAAATTTTTTTCTTATTTATTCAAAAATAATAAAATTTTCACTTTTGTATTCTTCATGTTTAGAACGTCAAACCAGGAAGCAAATTTTCAACCCTCTCCTCCTCAATCTATTTTTATAAAACGTGCCCGTTTTTAAACTCACACCTTGAATTTCTTCATAAATATTTATGATTTCAGCATTTCGATTATATTGACATAAAAAAGAACAGAAAAAAAGGGGGAAAACAATAATTACAGAATTCAATATTTCGTCACGTGCAATACTTAGAGATTTTTACAGAGAAAATCGACTATTCGTGTTTCTGTCTACTACGAACAACTTTTCACATCCAGGGTTCATCGAACCTTTACGAATAATATTTTCTGAATTACATTTTCAGCGAAGGTACCTACTTAATTCACGGTGTTTTTTTCCTACATAATTTCACCCCAGCTTTTACTTTCTCCTTAGATGAAAATTGAAAACTAAACAGATCTTTTTATATAGCAGCAAAATACTCATAAATGAAATGAGTGTTTATCGCACGCAGCGGGCCAATTACCCTCACGTAGAAGTGCTCTCTAGACACACAATACAGGTACCTAATTTTTCGACGTGCTTTATACTCCCAGTTCAGGTCTCCACCGATGAAATTTAATTTTGGGGGAAATTTTCGACCCATGTCTGAATTCTTTTACGAAAATATAACCCAAATATCTAATTAATTTTGAGCTTTTAGCGATTCTATTTTAGCTAAAGAATTTCGTTGGCTGAAAAAAAAAACACGTTTTCCTGTCACGAATCGCTAGTACGAGCCGTTAATGGCATAAATCTATATTTATAGGTAATCTAAAATTACTATATTTTGTAAACCTGCGTTGCCTTTGCATTACGACAAAGGCGTCGAATACGTAGCTATTTCTATTTTTTTCGTCATTTCCGCAGATTTAATCGAATTTCATTTTCAGGGACGAATAAAATTATAAGAAAATTACGCGAAAGTAAAAAACTATTTTAGAAAACTGGCATTTTTTTGAACAATCGAAATATGAAAAAAATAGAAAAATTACCATTTTGATTTGATTTATTTAATTTATAATAATTGAAAAATAAAACCAACTTAATTAAAACAACACTCAATATTATAGATGCATTCGAAATTCGACATAAATTTAAAATTACGTATTAAATAATAAAATTTACCGGACAACAAAAAATTGAGCGAATTCAACATTGAATGGAAGAAATTAGCATGAGTTACGTATGTACACGATCGTCAATCGAATGCACCGTTATAATTATTATTCAACTTTAACATAAAAATTCAACGTTTGACTAGTTAAATAAACATTTAAAAATTAAATTAAAAATCAGATCGATGTTAAAATTTGATAAAAATTACGTTAGTAAAACAAAATCAAACATTAAACCACTGCCTGCTTCACAGATCTATTTTCGTATTGACTAAATCATTCAAATCGCCGATCTATAAAAAAAAATACAGCAGCTAAATTAGTAGCAGTAACAACGCGCGAATAGTCTACGGAAAAATGTATTTTTAGCAAAATTCTACCCGTATCGCGAATCTAAGCCGATTTCTCATCGTCAAACAAATACCCCTAATTCTCAATACAACGCGAAACAATTCGATTTAGAATCAAGTTTCAATTCTATAGCGTTTTCTTCCACTTTTAGATTGAATAGCTCAAAAATGAATACGAATCGATTAATGACGCAGTTCACGTCGTAATAATAACTTAATTGGGTTTCTCATCGACGAAAACGACGCAGAAATTCCAACAATTTGCGCTTCGCAATCCATAACGAATTTGGAATTAGATACTCTCGAGAAATAGTTCAAAATTCGAACGAAAAAATTGATAGAACGTTTAAAAACATTAAACACGCAGGAAACCGGAGGTAAATTTGAGCAAACGTCGAAAAATAAAACAAATCGACCATTCGAAAATGTAAACGTAATAAATCAGAGAGAATACCGAAACGTTTCGAACGTAATTCGTTTTCTGCGAAAGTTCCTTCTTCGTCGGAATGTGTTAATTCGATATAAGCGAAAATCTACGCTATTTTTTTGAAAAAAAAATACAAAAAATCAATCTTACCTCTTCGAAGCTAATAATTGGTGTAAAAGTGGCAACCAGATCCTCCACATCGATGTATTCGGATGTCGGCGACGGAGGCATTTTTTCGCAAGAGTACAGCTCCGGTAACTGATTTTGTTTATTCTTTATTTCGGGACGATTGATGGCCAGATTTGAGCCATCTTCTTTTCGAGGAGACTCATCAGGTAATTCGTTTTTGATTACGGGTTCGAGTGGCTTTTGCATGATAAATTTAGATTTATTCTTATTCCTACTTCTGATAACGATAACTTTGGTGGGATCGTTTGAAATTTGAGTATTTTCTTTTTTAACAATAACGAATGAATTTGGCTTGTTTGTTGATTTCAAAACCAACGGACTAGATTTTTCTTCGGTTTGATGAACTGGTTTGGTGGTTGGGCTCGGTAACGAAGGTTGTATCACTGATGGATTTCTATCAGGACGGGGAGAATTGAATGAAGACTGTTTAGCGGAGGCATCCACGTAAAGAGTTTTTTTGAGATCATTCTTGGGTTTTAAAAAGTCGTTAATTTTGGTTTCGTCGTGGTTATTTGAATCATTCGATTTTGATGGATTTTCGGCAAGAAAATGGCTCATGAAAGGAATATATTTTTCCTGAAAAAATTACAAAATTTGTTCAGTGACTCTTTCATTTAGTTAAGATTGATTCAACGAAAAATAACGCTCACATAATTATTCGAGTTGTCGTTGCTATAAGTCATTGAACTGTAATCAATCTCCATTCGAAGTTTGGCCCTCGGTGAAGTTGATTTCATCGTCTAACGAAAACGTGGAAAAAAACAAACACGATGAAATAGAATAACACATGACGTAAAACGATAAAAACTAATACTCATTCGAATTCCCATCAGAGACTTACTTTTTTAGAAACAGAATCTGGTTTGGGATTTCTAGCGGATTTCTGAGTCTTGTCATGAGCCTGAAAACAAATCGATTAGGAAAAAATAATGAATTATGGGTTTATATAGGTGATAAATTAAACCAACTTTTTTATGACGCAGGAAATTACTCTGGTCGGCGAAAGTTTTCTCACACGAATCGCAGGAATATGGTCGTTCGCCTGTTAACATTAAAAAATTAATATAAAATGGGGTTTGACAATTTCATTATGTTTAGGAACCGATGAACTCACCTGTATGAACTCTTACGTGCTTAACTATTGAGCATTTATCAGGGAATCCCTTACAGCAAATGTCACATTGATAAGGGAACATTCGGGTGTGTCTTCGATAGTGAACACGTAATATTCGGTTATTAACGAAAGTCTTCTGGCAAATGTTACATTTATAAGAATATTCCTTGTTGTGTTCGTTTTCATGCATTTTCAACTAAAAAATAAATACATTTTGAATTACACGATATTTTTCGTAGAAATGGATTTCTAAGTATGGAAAAATACGCACTCTGGAAACGGTGGGAAATTTTCGATTACATTTGGTGCACTGATATGGCCGTTCGTTCGAATGTATTTTTTGGTGTCTGTATAAATTACTGGAGTATTTGAAAGTTTTATCGCAAACCTTACATCGATAATCTCTTCCTCTTTCATCTATTTATAGATATCATTCGTTAAACATGGTTAATAAGTTGACGTAACTGTGTCGAAGGAACATTAATTACGTACCTTTTTGGCAATCGTGTTTGTTTCTGAATTTGTACGGTTTTTTGCAATGCTTGCATTCCACGATATTTTGTTTACACGTCTTCAAATGATTCTTGAGAAGGTCTTCGGTGATAAAGGTGGCATGGCATTGAATACATTCTGACATTCTGTAAAAATACACTCGTGAATGTGATATTTTTCGAAAAAAAATACTCGTTCTCATTGTTTATCTATTCATACCTTATTACAGAATGAATCCTTTTGAAATGTCTCTTCAGTAGTCTAGTGGAACTGAATTTTTTATTACATTCGCTGCAGTTGTATAATTGATTTTCTCCATGTTTTGTATGAAAATGATATAATACGGAACTCCGGTGAGAAAATTTTTTGCCACAAATATCGCAAATGAAAACTTTACTGGGCGAGCGTTCATCATCAGAATCAATCTATAAATACGAAAATTAAAATTTCTCGATGTTACGCAACAAATATTATCAAAAAAGAATGTTCTTACATTGTTTCGAGATCTATCTTCTTTATTGGTTTCTCTGGTGTAATATTTTCTTCCATTTTCGGGATATTTGATATTATCTGTAATGTTGAGAAATATTTCAACGGTTATGGAATGTTTTGTTTTCCATTTTAAATTGGAACTAATAAATTCGATAATTAGTAATGTGCCAACGTTGGTTAACGAGCGATAATGCTATTCAAATTTATTCACGATTCAGTTTCATCTACCATATGTTCTT
Source organism: Pseudococcus viburni (assembly GCA_033439095.1). Lineage (NCBI taxonomy): Eukaryota > Metazoa > Arthropoda > Insecta > Hemiptera > Pseudococcidae > Pseudococcus > Pseudococcus viburni. Next base: position 506,505 of record JAVBJF010000059.1, read on the forward strand.
TAACCTCTTAATTAACTATGAAGTTATTTTAGTACTCATCGTAATTATTACTTTTTTCGGTTGAATCAGCTTTTGTACTTGGATAAACATCAGTACCACGATTATTTGGAGTTGGAGCAACTTCTTGTTTGCATATTACATCAGAATGTTTGAAATTAGTATTCTCTTTACACGCTGTCGCCGTGAATATTTTCTTCAAGTTTTCCTTAATTTTATCATCTGCAGCGGTTGTAGCAGCTGCTTCTGCGAAGAAATGCACAATTCAAAGTTAAAAAAGTCAATTAATTAAATACACTGATAATCAAATCGTTACCTTTGAATGGCGTTACGTCATTTTTAATGAATTGTTCGGTCTGTAATGAAATAAAAACAGGCGTCAACTAAATTCACAAAATTCGTATTTTTAAAACTATCTTTCTGTTATGTACCTTCTTGAGCAATAGTTTTTGTCCACTGATTACAGAGTTGAAGAATTTGACGACATTTTGAACGTTGGTTTTACATTCGACACATATTTTCGTTGGTAATGTTTCGTTTTTGGTCAACTATCGAAAGCAAATTATTAATAAAAAATATTAAAAGTAATATTTAAAATAAGTATTTACGCTTACTTTTATGGGCAGATATTCATCGATTAAGGAATAAATTTCTTCATCTTCATCTAACTCAAATAAGGATGAACCGTACTCAAAATTTACGGCACATAAACGACAAATATTAGACTTGTTTGGTGTTTTCATTGGCTAATCAACGCGAAAAATTATTGTCAACGGAAGCAATTCTATTCCCGAAAAAATGATATAAAATTTTTAGAACGAATCCTGGAAAATCGCAGGATAAATTTGCGAAATTCGTAATCCATATTGTAATTATTTCTGTTCTGTTCTAGTACTTGTGATAATAAGCATCAAGTAACATCAATGATGATAAAAGAATTCATGAACGAATTGCTTATATAGGCACCAAAAAATGCTCGTTTTTTGCATCATAAAGAACGATTCTTCGCAATGTAAGATTTTCAGCATCTTCTATTGTGTTCGATTTTTTCATCTCAGCGGAGAAAAATAATTAAGAATTTTCTAGACGGAAAATTCCGAATAAAATTTCCATCAAAAATTAATGGCGCAATTAGTAAGGTCGTTCCGTTTATTCTTTTACGAAGATTTTTTCCAGTTCATTATTAGCATTTTATAGGAGAAAATATCGTGGAATTTCTTTGGCTCATCGACCAATTACTGAATTATTTTACGTTCGTAAATGAGTGAGATTTCGAAATATAAAGTGAATTTGTAAAACCAATAAAATTATAATTTCGTACAAATATATTTATTACAAAAATATTGATTTAATAATAACAAAATTACAAACACTTGATAATATACATCGTTGAAATTTAGAAATCAATAATCCTAGCTAATTTCTTTAGACGGTTGAGAAGAATATCACCTTTCTTGACTGTTGACTGATATAGCATACCACGAACCAATGTAGCTTCCGGAGCTTCGGATTGGAAATTACTTTTAATATGAGTGTAATGGCTAGTAACCACAGCCCCAGCGACGGAATCGATTTTACACTGAAGTCTTCCAGCAGCAGCAAACCTTGCTACTTCAGATTCGATAAATTCTACGGTTACTCCGAAAGATTTAGCCATATAGTCCAAACTGAGGGACCTATAAGCTTGTAAGATTTGCTTATACGCACGTAATCGCATGGCTTGATTGTAATGACGATAATGAGGATGGAGTAAAGGATCGCGTTTCATATCAGCTTCGACTTTTGCTAGACCTATGAAGAAATCCGCATATCTGCCGTCATACAACGAAAGAAAGTATTCCTTTAGATCTTTATACTCTGAATTAAGGGCTTGTGCCATGACACCATGATGAAGAAGTTTCTTTTTCAATTCACTTCGAGGTAATGCGATCATACATGCGTACACAGTGTATCTAATAATTGTACCGAACGACGCGAGTTCGTAGGATTCGAAAGTTGGCACTACGTCGACGAAGAGATTAGCAGCCCGGGTGAAATCTCTAACCGCTAATGACCAGATACCTTCGTAAGCTTTGAGTTTGTTACGAGCGCTCCAATCACCGCCGCTGGTTTCGATCAAATCTGCCGCTTTTTCGATCACCGATTTCATTAACTTGATGTTGCATCCTACAACAATTTATTAATGTTTAAAAACGTTCAAATAGAAAGGTTACAGATAATTAAAATCAACTAACCGTGGAAATAGGCAATACGGAACAAGGTGAAAATGGCATCTATCCTGTGACTTTTAGGTACCGTTTTATCGTTAAATTTAGACTCGGCTAGAACAGTGGCAGCTTGCTGATCGCCAATGGAACATAAATAGTCCAGTTTGGCTTGCCATATACCACTGACTTGATCTTCTTCATCGATGAAATTTTTATCGTGTTCTTGATCTAATTCTTGAATACGTTTTTCGTTCGCATCGGTCATGTGTTTCAATAAGGCATTATCGACTGGCCAACCGAAATCTTGGCATACGTTTTTATAATACGGAGCCATATTGCCTTCGCGGATTCCTTCCATTAATTTCGCTTTCAATTCTTCATTGTTCTTCAATTCCGGCAACGTTAGACAGAATTTGATATTGGCGAGGTTCATGTAAGCAGGGGTAGCGATTTCTTCTTCCATTTTATCTGAGGAGTGCAGTAAAATATTAAATAGTTTGGAATATTGATGCAATTTGAAAAATTATGGAAAGAAGTGCAAAGAATGAAGATGAAATGCTATGTACATATAAATGTATTTTAATGAGAATGCTAATGTTACCTGGGTATTGTTTTTCGATTCTGGTAAAAACTAGGACGTGTTGATGGACTGTTGGCGAGTTTTATGATGTCTTAGAAACCGAAAAATATATCGAATTTGTTGAATTTCTTTCTAAAAACAAAATTTTACGTATTTTTCTTCAAAAATTGTGTTACCGACACAAAATTATCAACTCATTGTCACAGAAAAATTTATTTCACAGATAAGACTTTTAGGTAATATTTTACAGCGACATCTGGTGTCGAAATTTGAAAGCATAATTTTACTGTAATTATCAGTAATTACTCTTGAAAACAGTAAATTTCTTGTATTTTAAATTTTTAAATCAAATACAAGAGTATGTTTGGTTATCTAATCTAAACATGGCAGGAGTATTATTTTTCGATGTTTTTTTTCATTTCTTGGCAAAATTAATATTTCTGATACATCATATTGGAAAATATTTTGTAAAAATGAATCGTGATTTGTAAATCGTAGTTTTCACTGAGAACATGAGAAGCAATATTTCTTATTTAATTCTACTTTTGAAATTTTAGTTATGAAAGTTTTAGCTTTGATGCTTTAATTTAATTCATCAACCTTTAACGAATTTTTGAGACGATGTTAAAAACTAAAAAGCCCGAATTTTATGAGTTTGATATTTTTAGACAAAATTTATATTTTGTCTAAGTTTACGACATGCCGGTGTATACCTATAAAAATACAATTACCTATAAAATATCTAACGTAAAAAAAATCAATAGTAGCGAGTAAATTGAATTAGTCTAGACCACTGAACGAATAATCCTATTTATACTTCAACTTTTCAGTTTATAATATCGATGGTGAAGTTGTGACAAAATCAACATTTAAAATTAATCTCTAATTACTAACATGAAGGTTCTTCCAATTCAAACAGTTTTACTGATCGGGGTATTATTTTTTAGTTTTAATGAAGTCTCAGTAAGTAGAAATTTTATTACATTTGCACTTCGTCAAAAACCAGTACCTAAATTACTCATTCGTCCACCATTACTAAATTTTTATCTATTTCCATATTTTTTTTTAGTGCAGCACAGTAAATTTGAAAGTAACAAATGAAGTATTTCTCGACATAAAAATTGATGGAAAGGATGTAGGAAGAATAACTATCGGTTTGTTCGGAGAAGATTCCCCAAAAACAGTTAAAAATTTTTTGACTATTGCTACAAAAGGAATAAAAGGACGAACGTACGCGGGAACAAATTTCAATCGCCTGGTTCCCAGATATTTTATTCAAGGTATTGAATTTATCGTTGAAAGTAATTAAAATTTTACGAAATTTGATCACGATTTTTATAGCTGGAGATATTGTAAATAATGATGGAACCGGTTCCACGAGTATTTATGGGGATCACTTCCCAGACGAAAATTTCAAAATAAATCACACTGCTCCGGGATTTGTTAGTATGGTCAATTCTGGTAAGATTTGTAATCTTGTGACCATTAGTAAAGGGCTTTTTGACTTGAATTCAAAATTTTCCTAGGTCCCGATACAAATGGTTGTCAATTTTTCATCACGACTTTAGAAACTCCAATGTTTAATAGACGAAATGTCGTATTTGGCAAAGTACGTTCGTATATTTGAGTCAGGTTTTCAATTTATTAAAATTTTAACCCTACTTCGTTTGAATTTTCCTGAAAGGTTATCAAAGGACAAAATATCGTGCATTTGATCGAATATCAAAAAAGAAATTATTACACCGAGAAACCATTGCTTGATATACGAATCTCCGACTGCGGTGAATTACCTGTCTCATCGCCTTATTATGTATCTGATCATCCGTATACGTAAGTGAATACCTAATTCATATTAAATTTGTCAATTAGTAGGAAAATATGGCTCAATCGGTAAGACTTTTTCTTCAATGCAGACTATGGGCATACATCAGTGGTATTGTTCCTCCGTTATGTTTCTCTTTGGCCATTTTGGGAACTTTCCAATGGATTATGAATCGGCTCGACGCAGCATGTGTGTAAATAAATACTATAAAGCCTTGTTGAATATTTTCAATTCATATGTTTAAATTAAGTATATTTTTAAAATAATAAAATAGGTATTGTATGGAAAATCGAATTTGGAAAGGTATATAAGTATATTTGCAAGAATAATGTACATAAAACACATGAAATTATAAAAATTTAATAAATTTTTTCCGTATTCAAAAAGTACCTAGTACCTACTTACACTTACCTACCAGTTATTTTTTGCAAGTTTTAAAACCGGTTTGAATAAATGCGCAAGTTATTCTATCAAAAAAGTTTCTCATCTTAAATGAAGGTATAAATTATGTATTTTCTCATATTATTGGACCCTAGAATATATTTTTTTAAATTACGTATTCTATCATTTTCAATTGATTAAAAAAATTGGTAGATATTAAAACTCGACGTTGATGTAAAATTTCAATTTTAAATTATCAAAAAATTTCAACATTTCTTTTTCATAAAATTTTTGTTTAGGTATAACTTATCAATAGTCACGTAAGGAAAAACTATTTAACGTAATAATTAGGTAGGTACGAGAGAAATACTTTACGCTTAAATACTTATTCGAAGTAAACTTAAAAAATAGGCATTTCTCGAAAACGAATTTCTTTTTTAAAGATTAATTTCCTTGCAAATTGTTTTTCACACAAATCTTTAGGTACCTATTTCAAAAAAACAGTCACTTGTCATACGTTAACCTATTAATATACTGCCAATTTCTTGGCGAAGGGCTAATGAAAACTTCATGTTTTCACCTTCGCAATAATTAAAGATATGCTAATCTTTTGCAAAAATTATTCCCACGGGTTTTATTCCTTTTTGTTATCCATTGGCTAACCCTCGTTCAGCGTCGTGATTTTGATTGAGAACTGGTGTCGCGTGTGACGTCCCAATCGCTTGCTCGGCAAACAAAATTCGTTTATTTTTTTCTGAAAAAAGTTATCATGTTACACATGCACAAGGAATCCTTACAACAGATTTTACTTCAACATAAACCAAACTTACTAGCCATTTTAAACATAATTACTCCCCACCAAACACTCCAACCCCATCCGACTAAGCAAAATAAAACGGTGAACAGTTGAGACCCGGCGACTAGCAAGTTCACTAAAAACGCTCCGATTCTCGATACTATGGAGTCATTTGCCGAAAACCTTGGCTTACCGACGAATAAACAAAATATTCCACTGGATAATGTACCTGTAACGTGTAATAAAAGAATAAAATTCCGTACTGATTCTAGATAAGATAAGAAAATTATATGACGCGCCAGCGCCAGCCTTTCTTTTCGCAGCATTCATGAAATATTCATTTTTTTTTTAAATCGCTAGACTTAATAGAATGAAGTTAATTCGTCGTGTTTAAATGATTTCAAATGTATCATAGTGTGATATTTTTAGAACATTTTTAATCGTAGAATTGAGGAATTTGTCTAGTATATTGATTACTTACCAAAACCTGGCAGGAAGACATTCAAAATTAAACAAATCCAAGCTAATGGTACAGGCAATACTGGTATAGCTCCTCTCATCAATGATCCATGTTCAACAAAACTATTATCTAATTTTGGAAAATCCTGTAACAAGAAAATTCCAATTTTAGATTTACTTAGGTATTATTTTAGAAAAATATCGATCAGTGTTTTCAAGTTCCAAATGTAAGTAGGTATCTATGTTCAGACTGAATAACTTGAACATATTATGTCATAATATTACGCAATTCATATCTCAATTTTGTACTTGTCTTATTACAAATCCCTATTCAATTCTAAGAAGTTGGATGATCCATATAAATAAGAACTATATGTTAAATTATGCTGTACAACTCGTTATGCTCTTAAAATTTTCTATCAATTAGTTACGCAGCTGCTACATGGAGTTCTTTACAAAATAGGTATAGATGATGCTACAAAAACATCATTTTGCTGAGTTCTACATTTTATTCAAATCAATTCGCTTATTAATCATAACACGATTTTTTCACACAGATACTCACAGTGAACATCCTCGTCCATCTTCGTTTCTTCGGAGCTGATATAGTACTCTTTCTGCGTTCCGGCTCAGTAATTTCTTTCTTCTTGCCTCCGCAACATAAACATTTAGGACAGCACGATTTCTTACAGCAATTTTTCAGCTTCAGACAAAAAGCTGTATTCAGGCAACATAGTATACTTAAACATTTAAAAAGCCCCGATTTGCAGCTACCGCAACATCCCTTTTTCATCGGTACATTTACACAAGCTACACCGGAATCGGATTTCGTCGCCTGGGGCTTGGGTAAATCTACAGATTTCTTCTTTTTCTTACACGATATCTTATTTAGTAAACTTCTAAAGGCGTGCTTGCAATTGAAGCAACGGAACGTAACCGATTTCTTTTTATTTTTCGCTTGCTCGGGTTTCGGCTCCTTTTTGCCTTTTTTTAGCTTGCATTTGTAACAAAAGCAGCAGAAGTATTGTTTAAAGCAGGACTTTTTTGGTAATTTTTGAACATCGCCACCCTTCGTGATGGTACTAATTTGTACTGTTTTTTCAGCTTTTTTGAAGCATCTCGGACATCCTGGCTTGAATTTATTCCATCGAGATTGCGATTTCTTCGGTTCGACGAGAATTTCTCTGGAGGTTTGTTCTTTGGTGGATTTCTTCAACGATGGTTTTTTCATTGTTGATGTTTCGGGTCTGAAAATGATAACGATGTGTTAACAGAATTGTCGGCGAAAAAGAATGAAATACAAGCAAATAGGATTGAAAAGCTCAAAGAAAGAGCCAGCTTTGGGACCAGGTACGTATTCAATTTTCATTCGAAGGAATCAGTCAACCGAATAAATTACTGTATAATTTGTATATCTACCCAAAGCACCTATCTAAAGGGTGAATATTTCCAGAATTTGCTATTCTAAAACCTTAACGATGGCGTTTAATCAATTCTAAAAGATCTGCAGGCCTAAGTTAGGTGCATCTATCGTTATTTAGGGATCGCCTACAAAGCTATAGCTTTTATGCCTACGCTATCATAAAAAAGATACTCCGATAATAAGCGATATTTATGAAAAACTTTAATATCTACCTACGCCGAAGTCTGCCAAAAAATCAAATCCTTGACCGTGAAAACGATATAAAACGTTTCCTTCGCTAGCTTAAAATTAAAACGTATATTTGTCACACTACCGAACACAACTGCTCGTTACTATCCATTGCTAAGGACTGCGTGCCAGCCCCTGATTTTCATTTGCAAGTATTATTTTCTTAAATATCCCTTTTAAGCTGTAAGTTTAATAAAGGGTCAGATTTTACACCGAAGAAATGTGTAATTTCAATTCAAGGTCATACGCTAGCGTGAAACTCTCGATTTTGCGGTACAAAGTCAAACGATTTCGATCGACAAAACGCTTGGGTGAATGTATTCTATATAGTAAAATAATTATCATTAAAAAACATTAACGCGCATAAAATCTTTTTATGTTGATGCATTATTTTTCATGTTCTGGTGCATTGACTTTGCAGGTGGAATGAATTTGTTGCGTTTAAATGGTAATTACGGTTCGTGTGAAGACAAGAGTGTGATGTATTGTTTTTAAATACCATTATGTGTGTGTCGGAAATCCCCGTTGAGGTATATGGTACTCAACAGCCATGTGTTTTTCCTGAATAGCAATTGTAATCGACGAAGGGAGAAATTGCAGACGTCTTGAGTGCATCGTACGATAATTCGACGATCGTATGGGAATGATTTTTCATCGTCTGATACTAACTGATGAGAACTTGAAGATTTTTGAGCTAACTTTTCATTATTTCGTACGAAATCACGTCTTTGATCGGTTTTAGCTCAGCGTTGATAACCCATTATAACACAAAATTTGAGCTGTTTAATCGACAGAGGACAGATCACTCAGCAAAACTCCGAAAATTAGATACTAATGTAATGAACAACGACGTAAGATTGAACTTTTCCGAACAAATTCGTGAAAAAGAGTTCAAAATTTGACAATTGACATTTTTGCAATTTTTTTCATCTTTGCATTCTTATCATCAGATAATCACGAAAAAGGTAATGTACACACATCAACGTAAATATCTGATTAGGTAGTGATCACGTTTCAAAATTAACCAATAGAAATCCTCCTTTCTTGTCATAACCTGTTTTGATTGGTTATATTTTGAGTATTCAAAAAGGAAAACTGCGAAACTGTACGAACGGAACACAAATACACACACACAACAAACAAAAATAGCTGCATGTTTTGTTTTGAAGCGTCGGATTTTGATTTGAACGGGATTGGGTGCCATTTTTATTTTATGTTGTTCGTGATTCTTCTTCTTATTTCTTTTATGCAGTTAATTGTTAATACGTAGTTATTTAGGTATCAATTTCATCGCATTTCGTGGTCGTGGTTTTTATTCATGTTTTTATGTGTATTTTTGATTGAAATTCTTGTTTAATTTCGAATAGTGCATCGCGATTATTTATTGAGCATTCGTAAATCTTTTTAAATCATATTTTGTGGAGTAATATAGTTCGCGTTATGAAAGGCCAGTTTTATCGTTGATTGATATCGTTTTCGTTCTAATATTTCGCGAATTGAATGTTTTACAGAGGTTTCCGAAACTTCGCTTCGGTCGCAGTTGGATGAAAGAATGAAATGCTATGCCCTGAGCTGATGCTGGATCTCACGATACACTCATATAGAAACACGAAAAGAAAGCGAAAAATGGGTAAGTTATCTGATGATTTTAATCAACATCGATTCCAGCAGTGTTGCCAACCAAAAGTATCGAAAAATCCTCATAACGACTAAAATGCACTTGGTCAAAAATCCTTAAAAAATCCTTAACCTTTTTTTTCACGAATAACGTCACTTTCAACGTTACCTATCACCAAATTCTGAAAAAAAAGGAATAAAAACGTAAAAATTGAACGAATTTTACTTCAAATTATGTTGCGAAGCCCGTTTTTATACGTTTTTCAGAAATTTTTACAAAGAAATTAGGCGGAGATTTGGAGTGCCATTACTGCCAATTGGGGTCGGGGAACAAAATTATTTGAATTTTAGAAAATTTTGAAGAATTTTTCCGTTTATTGGCCTAAATTGAACAAAAATTTGAAAAATTAGGGCACTTCGCGAAAATTTTGAAGAAAATTTAGAAAAAATTGATATTTTAACATAAAAAATGTGTGTTTTTGGCTCGTTTTTTCAATTTTTCTCGAAAATCCTTAAAAATCCCTAAAATCATGATATCCTCAAAGAAATCCTCAACAATTTTTCACAGACCTCAAAAATCCTCAACTTTGAGGATATATCCTTAAAGTTGGCAACACTGGATTCCAGTGTAGTTTGTATGTTTGCAACGTGACGTCGGAACCTTGGATTATTACTTAGATTCTTGTAATTACATTTTTCTCGAACGAGTCACCGCAGGAAAGTGAAAAACAAGAAATTTCAGCGATTTAACACGAAATACACCCTTTAACCTTATCAAATTACGTCGACTCGGGTGAAAATTACCATAGTGTTAAATGGAATTTCATCATTTTAGATCATAAAACACAAGCTTCAACCAGCTCATCGGCTCCGTTCCAAGTTTACCTCTTGAAAACAAATCGAATATGTAGGAAGTAATCGTATCAAATGAGAAAAGATGTAAATATTTTGTACACACGAGTAACTTAATGAGCGGGGAATTCCAAAAGAGTAATAATTTTAAAGTCAAGGCGTACTATATGGCGAAATATATGCAAAAGGCAAGGAGGGAAAAGTAAAGTATGTCCATCGTAGTCGACCCAGTTCGTGCAGCGTAAGAAACCGATGAAATCGCCTGATAAACACGCGATATTCTTCGCATTATGGAAACAAAGGTCTGAAAATTTTAAATTTGAAAGAAAAGACGCGAATGCTGTCGTATTACGAGGATAGGAAACCGTGTACGTGGCGAGTGACCACGATTTTATGTTTTTTAATTTACGATCGAATACTTTGTTCAAAGGTTTCGAAATGAGGAAAATTTCCTGCCGCAGATTCGCGTATGTATGAAGTCGAATATGAAGTGGCGTGAATAGGTTTCAGTTTTACCCTGGTTTGGTTTGGTTTTTCTATTTTTATATGGCAACAATGACTGAGTGATATTTTGGAAATTATTGAAGGTTGTGTACGTCGAAGTAATTCTTCTGCGGTGATGATTAATGTTCCTAAACAGTTCATCGAAGTTTTATATGTAATCCATTTTGTGTTCGATTCTGTCCAAAATCATCATAAAACTACTCCAAGTACACTTTATTGCCTATTATCGATAAACCCAAAGGGTGTTTCTTTTTCTGTTTTGGCTTTTTAAAGTGAATTTAATAAATTAAATTGATCATCATGTGATAATGGATTAGACGTAAGGGCGTAACCCCTCAATAAATTAAATTGCTAAACGTCTTACCCTATTATCGAAATTTTGAGATGTTCCATTTTTTCCATAAAATTATGATTCAAAAGGTACCACCGCATATCGTGGTTACATAATATTTTTCCTTCTTTTTTTTCCTCGTAGTTGGTATGTTGAGCACCCTTCGCGAGACCTCGTTTTTTTAGGAGACCGATGCAAGGTTACGCATTTTTTAAACGTATATTTCAATATGTGTAAATTTACAAATTGACCTATTTGAATTTTACGAAATTACTTTAATTATACCTACTTTTCTATTTTCCCCGTCTTTAATAACCATCTTATTTTTTACGACTCATTGATTTTAATTTTATACGAATTACCTATATTATACCGATGTATGTAATTTCCCATAGGTGATAATTTTTTTTACCAAATTAACTACTTGCTAAACATAAACATCCTCTTGTTGAGGTAATTTTATTCGAAATGACTATTTAAGATGGAAAGTGCATACCATTTATGACTCCTTAGCGATCAACAGCCTGTGACTTATTTTTTTATTTAATAGAGCGAAAATTATAACGGGCCAGTGATACAGATGAAAGAATATTTTAATGTAAGTTTTGAATTATGAAAATCTTAATCTAACGACGAAATGACTGCATAGCGAAGAAAGTTAGGCTAGGTAGGTAGGTGTATTTTAAGTCGCATCGTCGAGCCGAAATATTACATATAACGTAATTTTAGTGGTTCCTTATTTTTCACTCATTGATCATTCGAGAAAGTAAACTACACGTGTATGTGTTTCGTGTCATATTTATATTGTGGTGGGAGGGGTATGAAGGGTCATAACTGTCGAGATGGGAACTGTGCTCATTTTAAAAACTGAGAACATGTTCCAAATGTTCTTCAATTTTCTGATTCTTGAGTGGAAAATTACAGAAAACTAGAAGAGGTGTGAAGCTTAGTTGAATTGGAAAAAATGAGACGTGAAAAACGATTCAATTTCAAGTTTTCAGGCACCTAGGTATTTTTTTGGAAAATAAAAATTTTTTGTATCTAAAAAAAAATTCAGTTGTGTCTAAAAACGGGTAACTGAGATTAGTGGACAAGGAAAGGGGAATTATGATGGAAAGAGTTGATGATAATTAAAGCTGAATCAATTTGGTACAGTCCCGCTCCCTCATTTTTTCAGTTTTCAAATTTTTAAAGATTTTTTGAAAAAATTGTCAATTTTTGAAATATTATTGATTTTTTGGGTTGAATTTTTGTTTTATTTGAGTTGGAAATTTTTTTTAAATTAATTGTTTGATTTAAAGAAAATCAGAAAATGCCATTTTAATCAGAATTTTTTATTTTTTTGTGCCCTTCCAATGAACCAATTTTGATTCGTTTGTGATCACAGTGCAATTTTCATGTTACATATATATTTTCCTATGTATTTTGTGTATTTAAAAATACCTGTAAATGTCCAAAGATGAGGAGTGAATAATACCGATGTTTCATTTTATCATTTTGATGAATTTTTTCATCCTTTTTCGGTTGAAAATTGTCGATTTTTTTTGATTTTGTTAAAAATGTTTTAGTGAAGTTGTAAGCTGCAAATTTAATCACTTCCTTCTTTTAGACGTTCTGGCTCTTATTTTGGTATTAAAATGTTTTTTTCGAATATTTTCTGTTTTTCATTTATTTCGTCGCCAGGAATGCAATGACACGCCTTGCCTTCCCTTAGGGACAGACTTGCATTTTAGTTGAGAAAATCAAGTTCAAGTTGGTAAATTTTCAAGTGATGGCTTTTTGGAGAAATTTTCACCACGAATTTAAAAAAAAGAAGAAAAATTACATTTTGAATAGGGGAAAAAATCTGACTCAATCAGAAATTTCCGATTTTTTGCCTCCTCCCGGATTTTTTGTGTTGATTGAAATTATGGTAAAATTTTCAAAATCCATCCCTCAGAAATTTGCTTTGGCTTCATAATGATCAGAATTTGTACCTATGAGTCTCATATCAGTCATCATGCCCCAAAACCGACCTTATACTTGAAAATGTCTGTTTAAAAATTGTTGAATCAATCACGCCTTTCCTAAGTCTGAGTCAGGGTGTAAATTGGGGAAGATAAGCATAAATTTTAGGTTTGGTGTACGATTACATGTCGTAACGTCATTTACCACTCGATTATAAGGGGGTCATGACGTCACCAGTGTGCTATTTAATGCCAACTTTGGTGAAAAGCACAGGTGCGTTCGTGGCAATTTTTTCCAAGCATGTGCAAAGCGATATTCGGATATCGAAATGAGGACACGATGGAATTAATGAGAAAAAATTCAAGTGTGACGTCATTGAGAAATGGATGAATGACGTCAATTACTCTACTCGCGGTTGTATCGTAATAAATTAATTGATAATGAGAAAAACTAACAAGCAGAAAAATTACGCAAATCTTACTTTTCATTCAACCAGGATGACTTGCTCATTCCATTTCTATTCTCATTGGCAGTGGGATTATTAACACTGGCGACTTCTTTATCTGGTTCTTGTTTGATGTTACCCACGTTGGTGATTTCTTGCTTAGGTTCTTCGATTTTGGTCACAGCTAATACGTGAACTGGTCTAGGGGAATTTTTCGGATCTGACTGCCTGTTCAGTTGGGGTGAATTCTTAATTAATGATTCTTTCATCAATTTTGGTGAATTTTTCACGTCTTCGATTTTTTCCTGCAATGAATTTCGTGTTTCCGATTTCGATATGAATTTTTCGATTTCAGATTCGACTTGGGTTATGGAATCGATAATTTTATCTTGTTCGGATTTCTCAACAATTGGATCTTTTTTCTCGACGATTGGTTCGACAGGTGGCATGGCTTCGGATGTATGATTGGTCATCAGTTCTTTTTTGTCTTCTTTGACGCAGACTTCCTCTTTCTTTTCATTCATAGCTGATCTGATCTCGTTGATGAGATCTGGCTCTACAGGTGCCAATGCTGGCTCAGTCGTGGTACGAATCAGTGTCGCCGATGATTCGGTCATTGTCGAACTTCCTATCGAAATTGGTAAACTTCTCGAGGTATCCGAATGTGGTAAATCTTTCTTCTCTTCTTCTTTTTTAGATTCACCCTCGGGGGATTTTTTCTCCGGAGATTTCTTCCCGGCTTTTTTTGCAGCGCTGAGGAGTATATTGGTAGTGATGGCTTTTCTCCTGATGTTTTTCATTGCTGTGATTTTATCTTTTGATTCTTCGGCAGATTTTTCACCCGATTCGGATTCGGCTGTGGGTGATTTTCCGTTCATTGTGGCAGATGTCACTTTGGCAGTTTTATCGACTTGTTTTGCGGCTGGGGGTTCCTTCGGTGGAGGTTTTTTTTCGGTTTTGATTATTCGAGAAGGTGATTTCGGAGGTAATTTGGTGATTTTGGTCGGTGATCGGGCTGGACTTGGTAATTTTGGTGCGAGGTTTTCTTTCGATTTGGCCGAAGCGAGTTTTCCTTTTTCTGGAGTTTTGGGTATGGGTCTAGGAGGCCTGCTGGGTGATTTTTTCATCGGAGAGGTTATCTTTTTTGGTTCAGGTCGAGCTGTTTTTGTAGGGGAAGAAACGGGGGTTGGTTTTTTATCCGACGGTTTTGATAGGTTTAGGCTCTTTGGTTTTGATGGCTTCTGCGGTAAAGGTGGTTTTAGCTGTTGTCGAACTGGAGTTTTTGGTACATTCGTCGCGGTCAAATTTTCTGAACTACGTAACGGTGGTTTAATTTGGCTACGTTTATTGGCGTTCATCTCTTGTAATATTTCCTGAGCTCTGTTTGGTGAATACGATACGCGACGATTTAACGGTCTAGGGATTCCGGAAGTCTTGGTACCCACCGGACTGACAGATTTGCTGACCTTTCGTTGGCCACGTTTAGCTACCGGTAATCTACTTCTTGACTGGTGTTTTTCGTTTTCAGCATCGTCTCCGTTTCGAGTCGGTGACGGTTCTCTGGAGTGCGGTCGAAAGCCACATCCTCTGAATGGGCTTACTCGACCAGATGGTGACGGATCGCGAGATGGTGATTTGCTGCCGAGCTCTTGTATTATTACAAATGATGGTCTTTTGCGGGATACGATCGGGGGAAGTATTCGGTACGGATTTGGAGTCGGTGGAGGGCCCGGTATTTGAGGTGATAATGGAGGCAAGACCGTGAACGAGTCGGTTTTCACGAAGTGATTGGGTACGGCATCGTTGAGCCGTTTGCATTCTGGGTATTCTTCGTCGTCAGATGGTCCGATTTTAATTAAGGTGAAATTCATATTTGCTAAATGTCGCTGCGACGTTTAGCTGCGACTTATCCATTAAATTTGTACCGATGGTCGGTACCGTCGGATGGCGCTGAAGGTCTGGAATGGCGGCGATTCTGGCAAACTTTCCAGGTAGTCTGAAACAAAATACGAAAAATGTGTTTATTGTAATGTGCATTCAAGTAGTAATAATAATAGCGAAGAGGAACGATGAAAGAGATACTTCGGTAAATTCAAACGAAGTGTGTTTTTAGAGTAACCTATTGTAGCTATTGCAGGGGTAGAAATGGTGTTATAGTTTGAGTTATTTCTCGGTAGATTTAGACTTTTGATCGATGAAAAAAATAGCGTTTTAAGTCGGAAAACTTGCAAAATTGATGACCTGATGAGTTTTTTAAAAATAGAATTAGAAAAATTTCACGTGTTGAGCTCAAAAAATCAAAGAAAAGTGTAATTCTAGTCGAAAACATTTGTAAAAACTGTATTAGTCTCATACTGTCAGTCAATTATATCATGACATTTTTTGCAATGTTATAAGTAGTTAAAAAGTGCTGTAAGATTTCTTAAATTAACAAAAAAGACATTTCCAATTATTTTAAAAAGAAAACTATTGTTTTGGTTGTTTTTTCCTGCGTCAATTTTTCCCAAAGCTTAAGAACTCCTAAAACTTGGAACTTTTTGTCTGGTAGCTCTGCGAAAAGTGTCAAGATATAAGGGGAAGTGGAGCAGGATGCACCAAGGGGCAAGTTGTAAATTGGCTTATTGTCGTCAGTGATGTGATTGAAAAAAATTTTCTGGGCGCCTGGTGGATGGGTATCCATTCGATACAAAACAGAAAAAAATTAGACTCGACGGATTGCTTGTTTGTGAGTTATTATCAATAATGTGATTTTACGTGATTTTCGTAAAATTCTTGAATTTTGATTTTTGTGAAATATCATGTTTTCAAGTTTTGAAAAAAAAATTCAGGTAATTTTTTTTGTAATCTACATCCAATTACCTATCGAATGATTATTTGGTTGAACTTTTCCCTATATTTTCTTTCCAGTACACTGGGGGAAAGAAAAATAGTGCCAGTGGGGCAAGATGCAAATTGAAAATGGGGCAGGATGCAAACATTGTTTTTAAATGTGAAAAAAATCAAAAAATTCTGTAGGGTTGAGATATGCATCAAAATTAAATTTTTTCGGCAAAATGAAAGGTAAATGTTTGAACTTTAATTTATTGCAAGAAACAGACAATTTGACCAATTTGAATAGATTTGGCAGAACATTTGGCCTATAGATTGGTGCATCCTGCCCCACCTTCCCTTAATCGACAGATAGTAAATGTTCAATTTGCAACCTTCTCAATAGGTAATGCCAATTTTCGAACAAAAAATTTAGATCAAGGATTCTACTAAATAAAGAAAGATGAGAAAAAAAGTCAAAGGAAGAATGTGAAGAAAATAGGAAAGCTATGTTAACTGGAGTAAAAAAAGTAAACCCCTTGCATTGCTTTTTAATTTGGGACTGGAACAATAAAATTTGAAATAATCGTATCCTCGTTTCGATCGTGCTCAATGAAATCACCTAGGTATTTGATTACTTTGAGAAACATGGGTTGAAAATCACTCAGCATTTTATTTAAAATTAAATTTAAAAAAAGTTGAAAAATGATGTATTTTGTTTCTGTAAATAACGATTTTCCAATTTTCATGAGTTATGGAAATTGAGTGCAAAAATATGAAAAATTAATACAAATTTTTGACTTTTGTTAGAAAATTTAAAATGTATGGAAACGAAATATCCCTAAAGAAAATTCTATGCTCTTTTTTTCTTGGAAGTTTGAATGTTGGAAAAAAATTTCACCCCTACCCCCTTCCTTCTCGCTCTCATCGCATTTTATTCGGAAGGTACAAAATTTCAGTGAAATAGAAATGCTTATCTATATATACCTTGCATAATACATATTTGAATACTTTAATTTTAAATGAATGGTATGGAAAAATTCTTTGGAAAAGTTTAGAAACATTATTTATGAAAGAAAAACAATTGATATAACAAATCATTAGAACAAGATCGTTGTTTAGTATTCAAAATTTCCATCTTCGTGATTACCTTCAATTATCGTAAGATTGGGGAAAAAATCACAATATTGAGTTCGTTCAACTTCAGAAGCAATCTATTCTTACGATCAAAAATATGATTTCAGCCATTTTTTTGAAAAGCCAGTTGCTCCTTAAATTTTAGAGATAGGCAACATTTTCAACTTGAACTTTTTTTCAACGGATTTCATTTTTGACAGACTAACACCAGAAATTGTGCAATGCTCCTTTAGTGAGCAACATAATAAACAATTAATTCAATGAAAAATGAAGAACAACTGAGCATTATTTTTGACACGAATAATTTTTTTTAAAAACTCATTTGAAATTTCTTATCTTTTTTTTGTTGATGATGCAATGAACCAACAGAGATAGGTTCAAAATATTTTCCAAAATGTATGAAAAATTTGTTAGGTTAGTGAGCCAAATAGTTCGTCGCATCCGCTTGAAAAAATTATGTATTTTTGAATTTTGAAACTGGAGTGGAGTAGTACCCTAGACTCATTTCCTTTGATTGTGAATTTTGAATGAAGGAGGGGTTGAAAATTACAATGTCTGTAGTTTATTTTATTTATTCAGATACGTAAATATGCACCTTTTTTCAATAACTTTTGTATTGAACGAATTGTTGTGGGATATTGCGACTCTGAAAGCTTTACAC
Organism: Pseudococcus viburni; assembly: GCA_033439095.1. NCBI lineage: Eukaryota > Metazoa > Arthropoda > Insecta > Hemiptera > Pseudococcidae > Pseudococcus > Pseudococcus viburni. The sequence goes on from JAVBJF010000059.1 coordinate 524,700, forward strand.
TGCTCCTTCGATACAGCAGTTAGACAAAAAGTACACATCACGAAATCTGTTGCCAAAAGTGCGTGTTAAAATCTGGCTCGATAAAAATCTAAAGCCCAAATTTAAATTACACGTGTAAGTTATGTGGTAACTTGTACAATTTAAACTTTTGTAACGGAAAGTTTTATTGTTCTCATACATTTTCTTGCTCATCTTCTAAACTTGAGATCATCGTCATGCCAGAAAGAAGCGTAACGAACATCTCTGTCAAATTGTTTCCGTTGAAGTATGATCAAAATCTTAAACTGTCACAGAGTGAAAGTATATATCTAGCCTACGGTTATGTAAATTATGTGTTTATGCTTAGTGGATAATTTTCCCCATTTTATTTTTCCGTTTTACACCGGATAAGTTTCCAAGTACCGGATACAAGGTATTTTTTCTCGTACCAAAACTCCCATTTGGGTTGGTTTACGGAAATACGACGTACTTAAATTTCATAACATGTGGGATTTATTTTAATCGATTTTTTTCGTCTGCGAAAGGATAAATTTTGCTTATTTTTTAAATCGATTTGTGTGGGCTATTTATAGGGGTGAAAATTTGCTATTTTTGTCGAGATAGGATACCCGTAGGTGAAAGAATCCGTTCGCGTAATTCGATAACATATTTTTTCCAATGTTTATAAATCATTGCCAAATGCATGAGGGTTGTTAACTGTTATCTTTTTTCCACGGGTAAATCACCATTAATTTTTTTAATTGCCCAGAAACACGCGATTCGGACTTACAAATATCTATACTTATACCCCCGAGTTGATGAGTTTTCCATGGAATTTCATTTAAACGAGCCTTCGTTCTGGGTTATCTCGTCGTCGAGTGTTTCGACGACACTTGGGTTTGATATTTGCAATTTATCGGAGTTTTCCCCTGTTTCATTGGTTCTATTTTTGGATTCTTCTTATCGAGTTTATTGAGTTAGTTCAATTGATTGGTATCAATTTAATGACTATTTGTGGGTGTGAGATTGGTACCTACCTTTCTTTGTGAAAAGCTGGCAAGTTTTTGTAGAGAATTTCGAAAAAATTTAAGATGCTGCATCAGCATTATTTTACCTGTTGCCAAATACCTACATTGATAACAAGTAGAAATAAACTAGAATTGTTTTAAATACTTTTTTATAGCATTAAATTGGTATTTTTTTCAATGAAAAAAGTTGATACAGTTTTTTAAATTTGACCTAGTTGATCAAATAAGGCGATAAAAACGTTGAAAAGTGATCCCATAATGAAAAAATCTAAGGGAAATTCCCTAATTATTCCAATTGATACGAAAAGAGATCGCCATCAGCATTTTGAAAAGTTGAATTCACAAATTTATTGAAAAAAATGTGCAAAATAAGTACAAAAAACTCACTTTTTCATAAAGTTTTCACGTTTTTAAAAAATAGCATCGACGAAAACAAAAAATATACGAAACACGCAAATTAAAAAAATAAATAGGTACGTAAAGGAACTCTCGAAATTACAGATCGTACGTCATTTCGAACATTTAAAAAATTGTAAATTAGCACGAACGAATGCGATAGACGATGCAGTGATGAATTGACAAACGGATGCTCTCATGATGAGGTCTATACCATCGGCGTGTGCGAATCGTATCGTCGATAACAGAAGCGATCATTCGTAACGAACTAGGAACTGGATTGAAATTGATTTTTCAAAAAGCTCTTTGTTTACGATGTAATAACTTTTTTAATACGGCTGCGAGATACGCGAATTTCAGAGGACGGCCGGCACCTTCCATGTTTCTTAAAAACTGCTGCTCATAATCGCCGTAATCACTGATACTGACCACCAGGTATACACAGGTAGGTACAAACGAGTCACGCGATTTTCATTTCAACGTTGATACCATTTGCAAGTAGAGCGCGCAAACTCGCCGCTTTGGTCTTGTAAAAATCATTTAGTATGAAAATCGTCTTACTTCCTGATAGGTAATTACAACAATAGACTTAGACTTAGTACATTCAGATCAGCAGCTTGCCTTACGTGGTTAATGGTAATATCAAACTGACCAATTAACGCGAACTTTACACTTGGGATTGGTCAAAGGTGTAGAATGTTGCTGCACTTGTATTGTACCTGTACGAAATATTGCCAAAGTCCTTATCGAGTTTTGCAATCTGAAAGAATTTTACTGGTTACATGACTATAAATTTTGACGATTGATTAACATTTTTTCCCTCCTGCGTGGTGTTTTTGTTTTATGACTTTTGGACGTGTATTGATTGATGAATTTTACTTACTTACTCTATTTGTGTTCGTAAATCAGTAGCCTTACTATTTTTCCAAGTTGAGACGGTGGTAGAAAATGTTCGCAGCTGTGGCAGCCAGGAATTCCTCATGGAGGGGGTCCGAACTTTCTTAATTTTTTGAGAAATTTTGAGTTCAACCACCCCTCTCCATTAAATTTCCGTTTGCTGTAAAAAACACTAAATTCAAAATTTGAATCATTATCATAAATATTACGGAGTCCCCTGGTTACGCCACTGGTTCTCAGTACCTATTTTTTTAATCTAAACCATTTGCAGGCATCTAAGCGAGTCACTTTTTTAGGATGTTTGTCACTTTTTTCGACTTTAGTCATTTTTGGTTACTTTTCACGTCTAAAGAGTCACTTTGGTTACTTTTTTCCCCTCAAAAGTCACTTTTTTCGCACTTCCAGGCAAAAATTCAAATTTTCACGTAGGTAGCAATTGTTATTTTTCAAAATTCTTCCAGAAAAAAATAAAAAAAATAATTTTTGCTAGTTTGTTTGTTGTTTTGACGAAGGAATTTAATAAATGAAATTATTCACGTCTTTTCAGTTGATTTATCTTTGAAATATTTGCAGAAAACTAAAAAAAAATTGCCCCCCAAAAAACTGTAAAAAAATTTGCCTCCCGAAAGAAATTGAATTTTTGGTTACTTTTGGTTACTTTTTGGTCATTTTTGGGTCATTTTTTGCTTTAAAAAAGTTACTGAAAGTTACTTTTTTCTTCAAACATTTCGATTCCTGTTTTTGAATTAATATGGTGTAGCCTAATCAACCAACTTTCTGCTTTAGACAATTTCATGTGAAATTCCAGCTCATCTACCTACGTGATTAATACCAAAATGTCTTTACTTCAATTCACATCAATGCAATATTTTCGCGAAAATTCATACCAAAATAACTCTTCTGATAGGTTCATGTACCCGTATTATTTCAATAAAACTACCTACTTATCTCAGTCTCGTTTATAATAAGCGTCATAAAAGAACTTTAATACTGGCGTATAACTCGGGACGACCGTTCAGCCTCTTTCATTAATATCTAACATGAGCGTAGGTTGCAAAGGATCAGTTATGAATCATTCAGTGTTACTATCGCCTCCTACACTTATAAAATTTGGTATTACGTCTGGAGTGTGTTGTATGAATGAAACGAATTATACGTGTTTCGAGTTAGGGATGTAAAATTACGTACGAGCTGTAAGATATTTCATCCTGATTTGCGCAAGTGTTCGAATTATTTCACTAGTAAAGTTGAACGAGGAACAATGAGTTTAAAATCTGCATGAAGAACAGAGATGTTTAGGCGTAGCTTGAGGTCATTTTTGAAGTTGAATGCAGCAAAAATGTATCTTTAATTAGAATTTATCAAACTAAATCTGCCATTTTCGCCAAAAAAAGAGATAGAATCATGCCAGGTGAGATTGTGAAGTATTTTCCTACCGAAAATCTTCTTAGTTGTAAAAACTATCAACAAAAAAGCAAATATCGAAATATTTTTGAAAGAAATTTGAAATTTTAAAACTGAGTGTTTGCAGGGAGAGATATGATTGAACAATGAACGTGGATCGAAACGTCTTAAATTTTTACCGCTTTTTTACAAGTTGCCTTGGAACATATTTCTGCTGGGGTCTATCAAAATTTTAAAAAAATTGCAAAACGCCTTACCTTAGTGTGTCTCCATTAGGCCCAGGCCAGTCTTTTTTTTTTATAAATCGACAAGGGGCTCTTGAGATCCCCACACAACATTGGAGTTCTTTAAAAATGGTAAAATTTCAAATTTACCTATTCTATCATCTAAAAGCTCATAAAATTGAATTATCTTGAAAAACTGACAAATAAGCGGATTAAAAGGCGAATTTTCAAAACATTCAGAAAATTTCTGAGATGATGAAGTGCGAAAAAAATCGATAAAAAAGAGAATTAAAAAAAATCGATCGAAATAATTTTGGAAATTATTCGACACTTTGGACATTTACTTTCCTACATCATTTAACACTCAATTTTGTACATGTAGGTCTAGTATACCTACCATTGGGCTACGTAATTTATTTTAGCTTCACAGAATTTTCAAAGTTTTTGCTGTTACCCTACAAAATTCACAAAATTTGGTAAAATTGCTAAATTTGACCTCAATAAAATTCAATTAAGACTTGAAAAAAAATTTTCAAACCTGAAACAGTTGGTTTTTGTTAATCGAATATTTTCGAACGTTTTGCTCTTGTGAAAACTTGGATACCTACTTCCGGAATTTTTTGAATTTAGAGAGTAGAAGGGAGAAAAATCTTGTTCATGAGTTCACATTCGCGCTTTCAGATCTTATTGTGATTGCGAATACCAGTAGTAATAAAAATTCACCACGTCTGTCAATTCGTTTGAAATGAATAATTTGAAAAAAATAATACCGAAGTACTTATCGTAAGATGTAATATTTATTCGTTGGAAATTGAAAAAAATGATTAAAATGATTAATTAATAATTATTACGAACAATACGAAGATGGGAATATTGAAAAAATAAAACATCGAAAAAATACGAACAAAGGAATGTCGAAATCAAACACGTTCCGCTAATAATTAAAATAATTTATTTAAAAATAATACTGATGCCTAAAAAAATCTTAGAAATTAAAAATGAAAGTCATTTTGACAAACCATTGGATCGACAAAATTTTAATAAGTAAAAGAATTTACATCGTTATTTTGCTCCTGACACACTTCTTTTTTTAACAACAACCTAACACTTCGAAGACACCAGAAAAAATATATAAATCCAATAATAATTTATCTATTGCTTATCTCACCTCTGCAAGCCATGGCACATTACACAGCCGTAGACTACATCACAACTGGAACACAACATTAATTATTGCGCTATCATTGGAAGAGACATACATTAACAATTAACCAGAGCGAAGTCTATGAACTATAATAACTTAAAATGAATAATAAATGCAGTTTAATTGGGAAATTATCGACGGATTATTTTTTCAATTTGGCTCTTTGATCATCCATACGCCCTGACTGCAAACGACTAATCAATGAGAAGAAATCTTCATCGGGTACCGTGGAAGCTTTACTGGAAGACTGACCAGCACGTTCTTCTTCCTCTATATCATTAGCAAGTAACTCACGCTGATCATCCAGTCTACTACCCGCTCTTGCACGATTTTCTGACGGTGCTCGAGCTGCCAACTCAGCACTTTCACCTCTGCTGCTAACACTTGATCTGCACAAACCAGGCAAGTTTGGTAGTTCGACGCGTTGTTCATCCATACGTTTGCTCTGAATACCCATTATCAAGTCCAACAGATCATCTTTTGTATCGCCTGTAAATGGTAAAATTATAAAGTTGAAAAAATTAACACTCTACTGATAACAATTATCTTTCAAGTAGACAGTCTTATCTGTTAGCACTTGAAAATTTTGAAATAACAAACAACTTTTCATTTGCACAGAATTTTTCACACCTTATGTTAGGTTGTTTTAATAAACCTGATGAAAAAAATTCACAAAAATAAATGATGTAATATAGAAAAATGTGTGTACAGAAATAACCTCTCTCTAACATAAGTTCCCTCACAGTTTTTACAGACTTCTGACAAATAAGGCAATCAGTAACAAACCATAGATACCGATTTTTAAAATTTAGCCTCTGAGAGATATGTGATACAAAAGTGAAAATTCTCAGTTGATTAATGTTGAAAATTTTCTGCTGCTCGGCTACAAAGTATTTTTAATTAGAGCCTCTTCACTCAAAATTTTCAAAAAAACTTCAAATTTTAATGGCAGTTGAAATTTATTATTCAAACTCTGACGTGTAACTTTATTATGCTTTGCTCTCCTGGAGATTAAATAGGTAATAAATCTACTAATCATGAACAATAAAATTCAATAAAAATATTACCAAGTGTTTTGCTGTTCTCTAAATAAGTACCTAACTGTTGAATGTATATTAGATTACATATATCTGAGAATTAACACTAATGAATTTACCATTAGCTACTGCCTCTGTTTTTGCATTATCGCTTTGGTTCTCCTTGTTGAAGGAGCCCTGAGAACTCAATGAACATCTTTGATCATCCATTCTTTTAGATTGAAACCGTGAGAGTAAATCAAAGAAATTATCCTCGTCGTCGTTCTGTACAGTAGCAGCTTCAGGCTATAACACAAGATACACCTTTATTATTCGAAGGCCCCTCCTTAAGCTAATTATATGTATACTTCACATGGCTGGTCAGCTATTTTTAACCTCATGAAACAATTTTAATATATTACTGAATTTATGGTAATTATTTTGAAACACCTAAATGTTCAACTATCTATTCTGCTAAAATACCATGTTGACAATATGCATAAGGTGTGTAAGCATATAAGTACAGTGGATTATGTAAAAAAATATGGACAGTATGACTACGATGGGCTATAATATTTCTTTAAAATGTCAAGTCACAGTGTAGCAATTCACATTTTTTACTGTACTATCCGCTAAACACACAAATACCCAAGCATTATCTATCTTATTACCTTTGGTAAATTATTAGTTGTTGTATAACTTGAACTACTAGCAACTGTACATTTTCCTTGCTTTCCGTCTGGTGTTAGCTGCACAAAAATATTGACAATTTGTTGAAAAAAATTCAATTTTTAAAATTCCTTAATTTTATAAAAAATCACATTAAAGATTTTAATATTACTTAAATGTTTGCTACAGGATAATCAACAGGTTGATAAAGATAAAACTTTACACAAACGCCCAATATACAACTAAACCTCAAAATAGTACTTGAAAGTGATCACTTCTACACTGAAATACTAAAGAATGATAAGACTTATCAGCTTATCATTTTTTAAACAACTAACGTTTCTGTAAATACAATCCAATTTTAAATACTTGACACAAATATCCACCTAGGTGTTTTAAATCCAAATATCATGCTCAATTAGGCTACAAAACTACTTTTCAAGTAAATACATTTGAAATAAATTTACTAGCAAAATTACGCACATACATAGAGAACATTTGCGTCATCAATCAATCAAAATTTTTCAATTACAAACATATTTTTTGGTAAAACAAAACGAATCAGGTTTTCATTTTTGAAAAATTGTGATATGACAAGCCACAAGAAAACAAAATGAATAATAACAAACATCAAAATTATTAACCAAATTTCCAACTGAATGATCAATGATATTTATAAATGAGGTGATTAATATTAGAAAAAACGCCGGATAACTCTGGTTTCTTAAAGAAATTCCGAAGTAAACGATTATGTATTAAACCATACAAAAGTAAAAAAATTACCTGATAAAGATTTTATTTATTTCCCGAAAATATGTAATTTCTCTCATAAAATTTGAACTTCATTTAGAAAAAAATCACTGTACATGACATTTCTCTGGATTTAAGTAAGTAACGTGTGTAGGTACTGTAGGTCAGACAAATTTCTCAACTTGAGCAAAAACAAGATGATCTACATTTCCTTTCAATGAACAAAACAGTTACCTAAATGTGTTTTTTTTTTTTTTTTTTTGGTGATTATTGCCATTGAATTTGAAAGAACCAACTTCTATTTACTAATTATCCCAGAGAGAATACATAATTAGTGCAAAAAGTGAAGATGAATAATGAGTGGGGAAATTTGAATTACCTACACAATTTTTTTACCATTCTGAAACATGTTTCACATTTGAAAAAATCATTATTTGGAGAATTTTCTTTGGCTTAATGAATCGTTAATAAGCAACATGGTATATATAAAATTTCTAAACATTAGTATAAAAATTAAATTACCTTAAAACAACAATTACTTTTATGCACCACATACATGAAACGAAGCATTTCACTATTTTATGACCAACTTTAATAAACAAAAGAAATATTAAAAATTCAAACCCATTAGACTGCTCAAAACAAAAGTAGTGTCTATACACCAGATTGTTTACCATGATACTGATATTTTAAAAACGTGACCAAAATGTGTTGATGATAAGAAGTGGTAAACAAGATAATGAAGTCATTAAACTGGTTCAAGTAAAAATATCCCCAAAACTTGTACAATTTACACAGTGGGAAAAGCGAAAGCCACACAGCAACTACCTTAATAAGATCAAGCTGTTCCATGCTTTTGCGTCTCACCCGGTAACGCCTGAGTCCTGGCGACGCTTGAATGCTGGATGCTGTTGCTACTAGTTGAGCAGTTTCAGGTGATAAATCATTTGTTTCTCGGCCAAGGATTTTTTTCAGGTCCATTATGTTTACATGAGCAGTAGCTTGACCAATAGTGTCACCAAGCTACATGAAAAAATGTGCATGCACTGAATGTAATATTGAAGTGCTTACATTTATAATTACCCATAGGGTAAATTTCATTGTTGTTTTGGATTTTACTTATACTTTTCAAAGGGAGAAAAACCAAAAAAGTTCAAATCAAGTTGAATCAAAATTGTAAGTGGCATTAATGTATCTCACATACCTCTTTAGATATAAGTAAGTGCTCCTCAGCAAACCTTAATGCTCTTTCATGATCCTCCAGAGCTGTATAAGCATTTCCCAAACTCCAACAAGCTCGGCCTATTGAAACAAAAAAATTGAGATTATCATAAAGAAGTGTAATGGGGCTTTAATTAATGTTTTTTTTTTTTCAGCACATACCTTCACCAACACGGTCTTGTAGCTGTTGAGCAATTAAATAATGTCGCAAATGGTACTCTATAGCTGTTGTATAATTATGAAGCAAGGTGTAAGTGTTTCCCAGACTGTAGCATGCCTGTGCTTCAACAGCTTTATCTTGTAATTCTTGAGCAAGACTCAATGTTTTCCTAAGGATTACAAATATAAAATTACAAAATGGCAGAACATTAAAAAAATTCAAAAATTTTCTCACTTGTAATGTTCTGCAGCTTTTTCAAAATCGCCCAAAAATATATGTGAATTTCCTAAATTGCTATGAGCTCTTCTTTCAGCTGCTTTATCTCCGAATTCACGAGCTATTTGTAATCTCTGCAAAAATAATACTTATAATTCTGGCAATCAGGACATGAAAAGAGCAATCATAAAGCACTTACTTCTTCATGATAACGAATTGCTTCTTGAAAATTGCCCAATAGATAATTTGTATTACCTAAATTTCCACATGCACGGCCTTGGGCAGCTACATCACCCAGTTCTTTCATCAAAACTAAATTGTCCCTGTCAAAAAACCAAACTTAGATCTCATTCCAACATTTTCAATAAAAATTTTAAAACAAATTTCAAGTACTCATAATATTTGACTGCTTGCTTGAGGCAACTTTTCACTTCTTCAGAAAATTCACCAGGATCTTGTTGACCAACTCTGCCAATATGTTTACCTTTCGCATGATAAACATTTCCCAAGTTATACAGAGCTCTGCCTTCACTCAACTGAAAAAATAATCAATTAGAAATCTAAATAATGCCTTAAAAGATGAAAAAACTGAATACAAACTTTATCATTCAATTCTTGGGATATTTCTAGATGACGTTTACAACATAGCACAGCTTCATCAAATTTGCCCATTACTTTCAGAGCATTTCCAAGATTCCCACTAGATTTAGCTTCACCCAGTTTATCACCCATTGTTCTGCATGGACACAACACAACAATAACATACTAACTGCGAATGCAATTAATGAATTCAGACAACCTGACTCACCTAGCCAAAGTGAGATCATGTTTATGATACTGGACAGCCTTAGCATAATCACCCAAATAGAAATATGCATTTCCTAGCTGGCTATATATGGCACTCAATGTACGTAAATCTTCAGTACCAGCTTGTATGGCTGCTTGAAAGAACGCCACACCAGCTCTGCAATCACCAGATTTACACAGACGTTCTCCTTCTAGGGCTAATTCCAAGCACATGTTTCCAGAATCTGTATAATTCTATACAATATGGGAATAATTAAAATGGGTGATTCAAATTTGGAATGTATTGAGCTATTTTCACAGTACCTGATTTTCAGTATTGGAATTTTCTTCATCTTTGGAAGCCATACTGTGCAAGTATTTTAAATAATGGAAATCTAGAAACAAAAAAAAGGAGTGTTTTTGATATAGCGTTTAAGTAGAAATTCATCAAAAATATGAATCATTAGATAAACATTCATTAAATTAATTGATAAACATACCTGAAATTAAGAACAAGTCCGACCTTCTGTGTTCATTTACATAATTAAAAAAAAGCAAAATGGGCGAGTCCCTAATGAGTGAACATTTACTTGTATCGATTTGAGCACTGAAAATATACCTAACTTTGCTGTTTTAGTACAATGTGAAAGTTTTTCAAAATTTAGGAGAAACGTTAAATTCATAACAAAATTTAAATCTAATTATTTTGTTTACAACTTTACAAACCACAAATCAAATTCAATATTATTTTTTCCTTTGATAAGAAAAGGCAACAAGCTATCAGCTAAGGCTGCGCTGAATGCAAAAGGATTTTTGGTTTTCATTGTTAATTATTTTTATTGTTTCAAAATTAAAAATATTCGTTTCAATTATTGACAAATATCGAAACGACATAACATAAATAAGTTCGATAAATATTTGTTTTAATTTATTCGCCCAAAAATTGAAAAATTCAAATAATTCAATTGTATTTCCGATATTCCCGCATCTAGTTCCATCAAATTGTCAAAGTAAAAAAAAATAAAAATTTTAATCGAATCATTTCGTTCTATAGCGCTCCGGTGGCGCGTTTTATAACTACAAACAAAACAACACTACCTTGCACCAACCAGGCCGTAAAGTTCGACACGATTAATTCTGGTACGTCTGATATTTCGAGATTCATGTATTTTGTCTCGTTCGCAGTTTGGTATTGAAGATTTGTCAGTTTCTGTGCAGTGGGTTTTCAAAGTTTAACTTGTTCAGAATTTTGAAAGCACGCCGTGTGAAGTGACGTTAACGCGATGTGTAGTTTTTATTTGTTCGCATTGTGTCGATATTCGAGTGCTAATTTCGCAGAATCGTTCGGTTACGGCGTGTTTTTAGTGAAATTATGATTTATCTCTAAGTTTTTGTGTTTTCTCGTATCAACCTTTATAACGATGGCGGCGAATTCGAATCGAAATAAAATGGTTCAGCCGAAGAATATATCGTCGATTTTAGCCAAATTGCATGGCGCTTTCACCGAAGCCATCACCGTACCCAAATTGACTGCTGATAAGAGGACATTGGATAAAACATGCAAGCTGATGGATAAAGTGGTGAAATTATGTCAACATCCGAAAATGAACTTGAAAAACTCGCCTCCGTTTATTTTGGATATTTTACCAGATACCTATCAACGGTTACGTTTTATTTGCTCCAAGTACGAGCATCAGATACACATGCTGCACGAAAACGAACATTTCAATTTATTTATTCTGAATCTAATACGAAAATGTAAACAAGCTATAAAACTGTTCAAGGAAGGTAAAGAAAAAATGTACGACGAGAATTCCCATTATCGTCGTAATTTGACGAAATTAAGTTTAGTATTCAGTCATATGTTAAGTGAATTAAAAGCATTGTTTCCTAATGGATTATTTACTGGAGATCAGTACCGAATCACCAAAAGCGATGCGGCCGATTTTTGGAAAAAGAATTTTGGAAACAGGTATGTGGGGTTTTTCCATTCTCATTTATATTTTTCTACGGTTAAGGTGATAGATAAATATCGTTTGCTAATTGCCAATAATTGCAATTTATTCTAGAGATGAAAACATTATAATCTCGAAGTCGAACTTCGATACATTTATGTAATTCGTGATGTGTGAATTTACATATTCGTGTGTTTGTGTGAGCCTCGCGTGCATTAATGAATGAATTTCTAGTCCTTGTGTATGTTATTGAATGATTGATAGATTTTAACGTTATCTACACGTCTCGCTGATAATAGTTCGAATTTTATTACGATACCTGCTCGTTTCCTGTTTATGTACGTAGGTGAACTAATGTAAAACGATGACACTTCGCATGTTTACGAGCTAACGTTAGTCGAGAATTCAATAATCTTGAAAATTTTCACCTTTTAGGAGTACCTAGACCCACCTTGCTCGTCTCATAAACATCTAGAGTGTTCGAATCGGTCGACTGCTCGGTTGCGGAGGTTTCATTTGCATATTCGAGTGTTGGCGTATACATTACTGAATGAAAATGCTTATTTTGTAAGTAATCAGCTGATAATTGTGGTAATAACTCGAGGACGACGAGCTACGTCGAAGTACCAACGCATCACCGAAAGAATGAATTGTTTACCAGCGAGAATACAAAATTGGCATTACGAAGTATTGATAAGAGATGTTTGGCTGGCAGGGTGCACGAAACGGGCGGTAATTTCGAAGTCAGTCTCACACGTCGCGTGTGTGGTAATTTTTTTTTCAAATACGTAATCTGAAATATTTGATCTTTGTATTCAGCTTGATTATACGTCGTGTGGTACATGCTGAAGCCAACATAGACACACTGTGATCTCGATTATTTTGCTCTGAAACGAGCTCTCGTCGCTTCCGCGTTGATTTGTCACGCTTACAGAGTACGGAGCCGACGTCGTCGGTGTGGTAATTTTTATCACGATGATTCTTTGTAAACGACGAGATTGATTTGACATCTGGTATACGGTAGGTTTTTGATTGGTGGTAGCGAAGACGCTAGACGACGGTTTATTTAGGACGAGAGTCGTTTACCAGAATGAACGATAGTTTCCAAAATTTCACGAGACGAGCGTAATGAATGAAAATCTATTTTTATCGCGGCCGTTTTCTCCTTGAATGATCCTCCTGCCTCTTGCCTCCGATGGGGTTTCCTTCCGCACCTAGCTCCGCTGATCTACGGTGCCTTTTTTTAAAATTACGTTATTAATCTGTATATATGAGTATGTAGATTCTAGCGTACGTGTATCCGTCTGTATCTGTGTAGACGATGGTGAAATGTAAATAAGTTAATGTTCTGTTCTTCGTGTGACGTGGGGTGCCACGAAAAGTAGCTTTGAAAGGAAGCTGATTGTTTTACGTAGCCTTTTAGTACCTTTTATGACGATTAGCGTCATTATGTCTGCTGTACTGTCTACCAATTGTCGTACGTTGTTGTACACATTCGAGAATAGTGTGTTGAACTTGCCCATCGTATGCGGTAACGTCGTATCGTGTCGTAAAAAGCTTGTTTATCGAGGGTTTGTTAGCTTGAAAAGAGAGAAAGAAGCAGTTTTAATGACGATTTTCAAAAATTTAGCGTTTTTTAAAATCAGCACTTGAAAACAGTAGGTATGATGAAATAAAGTTATTCGATACAAGACAGGAATCGAATTTTCAAGGTAAAAAAAAAATCGTTTTAAAAAATTGTATGTAGTATCGAGGGATATTAAAAGTTTCTATGTACGAGAGAATTATTTCGTTGAAATTTTTCCTCAAAACGTTATTCTCACAGGAATAATTTAGAAAAATTGTTGGAATACGAAGCTACTATCGAAGTATGAATATCTTACCTTCGTATTTTTCTCACACCCTTCATCGAACTCTCTCACAACGAAAAGAAGCAAAATTTAATCAAATTCCAAGTAAGGGAACCGGTAGTAAAATTTTGAATCGAGACGAAGTAAACGAAAGAACATTCAAAATTACCCTCCGCCTTCCATCCAACATCCAAAATTTCAGATGCCACAGTTCATGTTTCGAATTTTTATGAAAATTCAAAGATATTTCTCATGAATTATAAAAATTTGATAATCTGATTGGTGTTGAAAACTGAAATTTGAAGTACCCATTTTTTGGGCTTCCGAATTAATTAGAAGTGATTAAAAGCCAATTTGGAGTCTCCGACGAATTTTCTAATTTTTGCGAAAAATTGAAGAGAAAAATGGATCCGGACCCGACAATAACGGATTTTGGAAAACAATACCTGAATTGTTCAAAGGTGTCGTCAATATACTCTCTCATTCCGAATCAGTGAAAAATCACTGATAAACAGTCAGAAAACAGTCAGAATTGCAGCACAGGAAAAAGCGATTTTTCACTGATAACTCAAAGAATTTCACTGAGTTTTCAGTGAATTTTCACTGATTTCCAGTGATTTTCTTTAACTAACTTGCTTTTAATGAAAACATTTTCACTGATTTATTACTGTGCTGCAATTCTGACTGTTTTTCAGTGATTTTTGATCAATTTCACTGATTCAGAAATGAGAGAGTAGGTAATTTGTGTTCATACATGCCCAAGTTTTTTAGGACGCTTTTCATAAACATTTTCTCAGAACTGGGAAACATCAAAATTCGCTGGGAGCTTCTGATTGGCTCGAAATCACTTCCAGTCGGTCAGGAGGTTAAAAATAGAGAATAATGTCAAATTTCAGCCTTTTGTGTGAATTCGATCATATTTTCGTATATATAGCGAAATACTTTAAAATTTTTTTTTAAATTTGATGAAATTTTGGTTTTTAAGAGGGAGGAGAGTATTTTTGAATTTACTTTCAATCTTCTTTTATCTTGACCATTTTTTTTTTTTTGGGGGGGGGGGACCTAATCTCAATCATCGAATTATCGGCTTCGAACGGAGGGATGAAGCATTTCGATAAAATAATGATCAATCGATAAAATTGCATTTGTACTATACCAATTGTGGTATCAGGTGTTGAAACAGTCTTTTATTTTGAATCAATCAGTGAAAAATCACTAATATGTGCGTTTAATCTGAGGTATTAGTTTTTTTCACTGATTCATGAATGACCGAGCACGTGACAACGGAACTTGAACCATTCGAGTATGAATCTGAGACCTGTTGTGATTTATTTTATATAAATGAATTATAAACTTACTTGCTTCGAACTAGAAATAAACGCAAGGAAATTGAATTGCAGAAATAATGCAGTAATATACGCAAAGGACGTTCAGAAACTATTGTCAGTAGGGTTTTTCTGAAGCAGCACGCATCACCGCATATACGGGTAAAACGACTGCAGAATCGTGTAAATTGGAGTTTTTTCTATCTAAGTATATCAACTCTTAGTCTCGTCCTAGAACTCGTTTGTGTCGATTTGGAGTAGTGATTTTTAAAACGTGTTGATTTTCGCCTCCGAACTAGCAAATGGCGAAATTCTTCGTAAATTGGCGTTCTTGAAAACTTTTTTTAGTTCGAGGAATAGAAAAAAGTCACAGGGAGCCAAGTCTTCGGATTTGGCTCCTTGTGATTTTTAGTATTGCATTGTTCTTTCAATTAAAAACAGAAGAAAATTAAACATTTTCGCTTTTGGTTTGCTCAAGCTTAATATATTTACCTACTTCTCTTAAAAAAAAGTGGTTTGAAGATTATTTGTACCATTTCTTCAGAATGGAAATACTTACTTGAGATATCAGAAAATGAATCGTTTTGTTTCTGAAAATTACAATTTTTCAATTTTTAGTTCTCGTATCGTTCGTATTTGTAAATATGGGACTGCGTGTCTAACTGTCTATTGGCTCTTGAAAATTCTTGATGAAAAATAACATATTTTTCATCACAATTTTCGTCATCTTATGCGTATCTACTTTTTCCCCTCTAGTTATTACTTGAAAATTTGAAATTTTTAGAAGCAGAAAATTCTCGAAGAATGTTTTGTGGTACCCTTCCATCCAAAATGTTGGAAACTTGAAAAAATTATTGCAAAATTTGGAGAAGTTTTGGAAAATGATTTTTGAATAAAATGGCGTCATAATTTTTGAAATTTTTCTGAGGGAAGGGTCATGCAGTGTAAGAAATGATAAATGCCCAAAGAGTCGAGAAGTTCCGGAGAATTTTTTTTTTTTGGATTTTGGTAGACACCTTGTAAGTATAATTAAGAAAATACCTCAACGATTAATTTTTATAATTATTTTTTACTTGGGCTCTTTCCAATACCATAATGTACTTAATCGCTACATTAATATGTAATTTCTGCACCTAAAATTGGTCACCAATTTGTCGTTTAGAATCGACTAACTCGAAATTGGCGTAAATCTGCTCATTTTGGAGATTTTAAAACATTCCAAAATGATAATGGAAGAACCCTCTCAAGGTTTCATTTTGTCTTTACCTTCGGTAATCCTCTTCAAGCCTAAAAATTACTCCAAATTGTATGATTTCCCCAATACCATTTTATTCTAAACATTTCGCAAACTCGAACCGTCATTTGGTTCGTATCGATGAAAACAATTCGAATGGTCTAATCATGGCACGAATTTTCCGAAACAATTTGTAAATTTTCATTTTTCAATATTAAACAAACAACTCGGGTCGACAATGATGGCGTACTCGAAATTAAACTCGAATTGCGAAATCTAAATAATCGTTAGTTTTAAAACTAATTTACCATTGTTGAATTAATTGCTTAATTTTGGTCGGCTCTCTGCACATTCTCCCTTTATATTTATGGCACTCGATTCCCAAAACGATAAGCGACGTAATGTTGCACGTTGTTGTGCCAAAACCTATCCATAACCTTTTTAAATTTAATTTCAAAACCTCCCTTGGATTTCTCCATTCACGTGTATTATATTACATTGTATTGTATACGTAGCCTATGGTGGTACACAGCTCAACATCGCCTTCGTATATTTGCAAACTTGGCATAAAATGGCCTTATCGTGTAATACTACCGATATTCCAACTTATATTTATTTGGGCTTACGAGAACACAGATACACGAACCCTTATTAGGTAAATTGTATTCATTAAAGTATTCATTTCGCCTCAGGTGAAACACGCCCGGTACCAAATCAACGATTCGTTGTGCAAAAAAAATGGAAAAAAATCGTCCAAGTTTTTCCATTTTCCGCATCTGTTTCCAAATTACCACGACACAGTTTTTGTAAAACATGACTACGTGGTATAAAAAATCGCTATTTTAAACTCTTCCGAACGAGATTTAATCATTCGGGTAATATTCTCCGAGCATCGACAGGGTTTCTCGTTGTTTTCGTATTGTCGAGAAAAACAACAATAACACTGCGTAGCAGCAGCACGTACGATACGCTACGTGTAAAAGACCGGTCAGCTTTTATCGGCTAGAATGGCTATTTCTATTGAAGTTATTCTCTCGTACCGATAAAATATCATCTTATATCTGACGAATGAATGGTAGACCAACTGTAACGATTTAAACCGAACCGTATTCTACTCAGAAAGCTCGTCGAACTAACCGCCAAGCTGAATTTTCTTTCATAGTCGCATTCGACTATATATTATTCAGAGACGAGTAAATTTCTGTCGTACTGGCCTACATTTCAAGAATAGCTTTTCGCGTACGTTGGCGTAAAGCTCGTCGTTATCAGAAAGACGAATCTCGTAGACTTATTGGCTCCTTATTAATAATGAAATTACCTTCATTATCGCCAACATTTCGCTTCAAATAAGCTATAATTATCTAATCGAACCCACGGTGAGAATTTTTTATCCAAAATTGTTTACGAAGGAAGTTTAGATTAATATTATCGTCTCGATGTAATTAAAATTACCCATCTGGGATAATTAATAAAAGTAAAAAATTTCTTTAGCGAGGCGAAATTTAACGAGCGGTTTCATCCCTCTCGTTTAATTTGGCCCTTTTTTTGCTCGTTCTTTTTTTTCTAATTAAACGAGCGTTAAATCATTATTGCGCCAGTATTCGCGAAACTTTTATCGAACGTAATGCGAGCATTTGGAGGATGAAAATTAACCTTTTAAAACGTTTAACGCGATTTTCTCGCGGGTGATTTGACGAGTTTATCGTCGATATCACACACCAATTAGGTTCGATAGTGAAGATTAATTAATTACCGCGCGCGAAAGCAAAACGATGGGATAATGTTTGAAAATAGAATAGCATGTTGTACAATGTGCACTTGAATGGCCATCGGACCGTGGTACGACGATTTGATAGGTTTAATCTTCCGACCACCGAATTGGAACGAATTTTAAACATTTTGAAGCCAGCAAAGATTTTTCATTGAATTATTTGCGATTTTTTTGCCACAATTGTCCTCGATTTGTTTTTTTGTTTGTTTTGAGGTTTTCTGTACTGTACCATGATAGATGATGATTGGAATAAGTATCGATGTATCGTACTAGATTTAATAAGTAATTCTCTTTGGCTCAGAATCGAAATCGGTGCACTTGAAAAATGCCTATCGGGCTGTCAAGGTTAATTTTCGCGCCTATTTGCGTTTCCTATTTTGGTGCTTTCTTGAAAACTCAAGTAAAAAATTCTTGAAAAATTGTATTTTTTGTTTTCTTGCGAAGAGGCAGAAAAAGGTAAAGGTGGTACTTCCTTACTAATCATCTTTTTCACTTGAAAAATTTGTATTCCACTCCGACAGTTTCGAATCAAATTTTTTAAAAATTCAAATGAAAATGGTTTGGTATGAACTTTTTAAGAATAGTTTGGGAGGATCCTTACATTTTTATTATATTTCTTCTTCAGGTAGTTTTCAAAAAAAAAGTTGAACCACGGTCTAATCTATTGCGTACTCTCTCATTTCTGAATCAGTGAAATTGATCAAAAATCACTGAAAAATAGTCAGAATTGCAGTACAGTAATAAATCAATGAAAAGTTTTCAACTGAAAGCAAGTCCGTGAAAGAAAAATCACTGGAAATCAGTGAAAATTCACTGAAAATTCGGTGATATTTATGAAATCCACTGAAAAATGTGAAATTCTTCGAATAATCAGTGAATTTCACTGATTTTTCCTGTGCTGCAATTCTGACCGTTTATCAGTGATTTTTCACTGATTCGAAATGAGAGAGTATGACTCAAAAAAATAAGAAATGATAACTGTTAAGTACAAGAGATAGTATATTTTATTTAAAAAATATAATAACGAGACAGCATTCAACAAAAATACTCCAATTACAGTAAAATTTATTATTCTGTAATAAATTAATTTTTTTAGGTAATGAATTTCTTCAATTATTGCGATAAATATTAGGTTTTTTCAATTTATTGATTTGAGATCATGCATGAAATTTCATCAATTTCTGCATCAATTAATTTTTGAAATGATTAATTAATAGCTTACATTTCGGAATGATGGAACTAGATAGGTACCGTAAATACTTTACTAGGTATTCGTAAAGACCGTTCAAAAAATTTTAATTTTATAACTATTGAAATATTTAATGAATTGGTAGAAATAGAAAAAAAAACTTTTTATACCTAGGTATTTTAAATTAAATCGGATCAGATCCTGCTCTTTTCATTGTTTTAATTGATCCCACGTTGAATATTGCTCTAGGTATTAAATTATACATACATTCAAGTAACCTTTTCCCATTATACCCTAAAAGTGACCCCCCCTCCCCCCCAGCACAACCTTACACTGAAGAATAATGTTTGAATTTTTTATTTTGAAAACATTTCGATCGAAATGACCACGAAATGCGGCACAACATTTTCGTGCCGAAGATTATTTTGTTTATTGTTTGGAATAGTTTGATTTCTCACGCAACTCCTACTTTCTGATATGAATTGGGATAAATTATCTTTCGAATGAAAATGTTGTCGTAATCATTTTGATCGAAATGTTTTCTAAATAAAAAGTGTAATCATTATCCTTTTGTATGTGCCTATGCTGAGAAGAGAGGGTCACTTGTGCACTTCTTTCGAAAGATAAATGAAGAGTGTGTTGCACAAAAAGTGTATCTAAATCTCGAACACGATTTGACAAGAATTTTCTCCCTTGACCCTACATCCTTCAATTAATTGCTCTTTGAGTCTAATGATTAGATTACTCATTCAAAAAGTTTCAAGAGTTGAACTTGAGATATTTTTGAAAAGAGTGATCGAAAAATGCGTTTTTTCCAAAAATATCATTGAGACCCGTTTTTCTCTAATATACGAGTAAAACCGTAATTTCAGAAAAACTTAGAAAAAACAGGTATTTCATGTTAAATATTCCTGAAAAATGGGTCTCCATAGTTTTTTTTTTTTCTAAATTGAAACGTCTTCATCAAGACTAGTTTAGGGGGAAAATTTAGAATTTTATTGTTTTGTTGAATTTTCAATGTTTTTTGAATATTGGTTCACAGATTTTAAGTTGAAGAGGGGAAAGGATTGCAGTTGAGTCTGATAGACAACGTTTTGAAATCTAGTTGAATTTTTACCATCTTCTCTTCCCACTGAAGCTTTAAAATCTCCTTGCAATTTGATCAATTTCTTCAATCCATCTGCACGTAATGATTGATTAATAACTTGCTATAGGTAATTATCATTTTGATGATAATTAAACTCCGAAGAGTAATGTCAGTGTTCTTTGAATAATGTTACTTATGAAGATTTTAAGGGTATGCTCTATACCTTGTTATCAGTGAAAATTGAAAAATTTAGGATCGGGATATCTTTTGAGGACTTTTGAGATATTTACAAAATTTTTCTTCAATTAGAAAAAAAGAATCTTCAAAAATCACCAAAATTACTTTGGATAAAAAATGTTGTTGTTTGTCCAATTTTTTTCAAACATTTATTTTTTTTTCAAAAATGGAAAAGAAATTTTGAAAATATCTCAAAAGTTCTCAAAAGATAATGTTGTTCCGAAGCATTATATTAAATTTTCAGAACATTTTATTCGATAATGCTTAAGATATCCCGATCCTAAATTTTTCCACTGATAACAAGCTACAGCATACCCTTAAAAGTATAACAAAGGTGGAGAACTGTAGCTGACTTTTGTGCTATCTTCTCCCTCACCGAATTCAAATTGGAAATTCTTTTGCAATTTGATAAATTTTTTATATACCGCCTGTAATGATTGATTAATAACTTACTCACTATACTGCGTATAATTGGGGTTTTCAAGGTGTAAAATTTCAGGGAATTTTGGAATTTTTGTTGGAATTTTTTTGAAAATTCAAAAGGTGGAGAAATAATTTTGCTGTTTTTATTTAAAATTTTCGAATAAAAATTCGCATCCATCAAATTATGAATTGAATAACTAATAACCCTTGGTAGGTCCAAGAGTACTCGACTTTCTTTCATTTTATAAAATTTATTTCAAAATTTAGGTTTTTTGGAAACGTAATTTTAATATGCTGTAAGGAAAAAGCTCTGCAAACGCGTATTCAGGGGGGAAAAGAGGACAATGGTCTTCCCATGAGGCTAAAAATACCTTATCAAATTTTCAATGACTATCTATACCAATTTTTTTGTATTTCAAACATAATTTTTCGTAAAAATTTCCTCCCTCATTTCGTTCGAGCAGTAAATGTGTTTTCTTTGGCATGCATAAAATAACCAGCTATACTTTTTAGATTTTTTTTGAAAAATCGTGTCATTTTTTTGATTTTTTGACATGGTTACTGGTTCACTGCTGTCACCTACTTTTTTTTCCCCTCCACGAGAAAATTCTGGGTACGTCTTTGTTCCTTTGTTCCACCTTGGACAATACATTGCATGAAAAAATGACTCCCCCACCCTCATTCTTCGTAATGCCATGAGTAAAATTTCTGAAAAACTTGGAAAAATTAGTCTTAAAAATCTGGAAATGCTGAAGAAAATCATATCTGAAGAATAGTTTACTCAAGGTTTAATGTTTCTTGATTTTTGAGGGTTTGATTAGATTTCGTCGGCTGATAAACAAAAGTACAAAATATTTTCGAGCTGGTGTGGTTTCCTCGTCACATGTAATCATCGGCCCGCCATAAGCTGTTCTTTCGCCCTTGGTCGTCGCACTTGCACCATCGCAGACTACGAGATAATACCCGCATTTGTATACATAAGTTGGCAAATCGGCTGGTTTTGGAACGTTGACGCCGCGAATGACAGATGAGCACCGTTCGTTTACTTTATAATACAAAGACGTGGTCCGAGGGTGGAGGACGGAGACGAGGGCGTTTCGGTGGTGAAGTAAAATTAACGTAAATTTACTTTCGCTTTTTCGTGCGATACTCGACGATGCGATAATTCCACCTGCGGCGAAATGAAATAACGACGGGCGCGACGAAAGGTATCGTATCGGTATAGCTTTTTAAGCTCTTCGGTAAACAAAAAACAACGTATGTAGATACCTTGATAGAAGAAAAGTAAAGTAGCCGAATTATCTATAAACCCAAAGCTGTAGGTATAGCGATTCCATTTACTACGCGGCGATGGTTGGTTGCTGATTAATTAACGTCTCGATGCTCGATTTTGTTATTTTTATTGTCTTTAAACGAGATAGAAGCTGCGGGGAGAAGGAAAAGGAAGATGAATGGAAATTTTTTTCGCGTTAGTTTTTTTTATGGAGCTCGAAGCTGGCAATGTAAGAAGTTTCAATGAAGCAGAATTATTGGAAGAGTTAATTGCGTATCGTCGAAGGCGGGGGGGGGGGGATCGATGCCGATGGGTTTCCTGTTTATGGAAGTTGATCGTTTTTTCATTAACACGAAAATATACTCGAATAGGATGAGAAGTGGGATAGGTTGTACAGTATGGTCGATGGTATTAAATTATTTCCGGTCTGTGAAATGGTCGAAATAAATTTTAATTCGTTCGTATATACTACGATACGGTTCGATTTGGATTTGGAACGGAAAAGGCGAAACGACGCGAGAATTGTTGAAATGTGTCGAATTTTTATAAATAAGTCGGCGTACGAACGAAAGAGCACGGCAGCGTAGGTTCGAGTGTTTTTTTATTTTCCTCTTCGCTTTTCCTTTGCTGTTTGCTCGACCTCTTCATTTTTTTGGACGTCTTTTGTGTATACGAGTTCGAGCACGCCCTATTTTTTCCCAAAGTTTTCTTTTTCTCGCCAAATATCCGGCTGTGCAGAAAGCGTTTGTGTTTTTCTCTCAAAAATTTAATTTTCCTTTTGTGCTTTTGTTAGGGTAATTTTGCGCGACGATGGAGTTTTTCTCTTTTCCGCAGCTCGTACGAAAGTTATACCTCGAGTTGGGTTTTTTTCGCCTAGTTTGAAAGTAAAATATACGAAGTTGATTAGAATTAAAAGTCGACGACGATAGAGCGAGTATTTCTCGAGAAACGAAATGAGAACTCGAATCGAATGAAATAATCAGCGTAAATGTATATAAATGCCGGAGCATTTAAACGAAATGACGAATATTTTTAAATTTCAATCGTTTGGTAATTTAAGTGTATCAATTTAATTTACAGTAGAAAAAAACACAAATAGAAACGAAGGACGTAATTCGTTTTTGGAAAATAAATTTTTTGTTCGAATCATCGTTCGAAAGAGAAGAAAATCTATAATAAAAGTAATTTATTTTATTCGACGAAAGTTTTTGCGAAATTCGATGTGGCACGGGCGTGGGTACGAGATGGGGGTCGTTTCAAACACAACTTTTTAAATTTTCGGTTCGCTTCGGATGACGTCATCGTAAAGTCCATTACAATGCGAACGATTTCATTTTACGGTTCGACTTTCTTTGTGTATGGGTGATCGAATCGCCAACGTCGCCGCATAAATACCGAGTCTCGTGACCGGAAACGTACGTAGGAATATAGTGCTGAAAATTTCATATTTTTGGCGTAGATGAGTGAATTTGATAAAAAGGGGATTGGTGCGATACGTTTGGGTTGTTTTGTCACGAAGGCTACGTCGAAGAGGGCCTTTGACCTGGAGTGATCGAATTCTACGTGTGAAGATCTCATTTGCATTATAATAATTTCTCAAGAGTCTAGCTGTCTGCTGGTCATAAAAGTCATGAAATTTGACTAAAAGGTCATGAAATTTTATGAAAAATGATAAGTATTTTCAACAATTTTCTCTTTCATTTAAGTACTCCAAAGGATGTTTTTGGACTTACTGCGTTTTGGAATGCCAGTCTTCAATTATTTTCGAATTTTTAATCGAAGAAAAAACACGTGAAAAAATAATTTTTCAAAAATATTTCTGTAAAGTAGAGTAAAGAAGAATGGGTGTCAAATGCCAATATCAGTTTTGGGTAATAACATCTGTACTTGGACCATTTTTGATGAAATTGTTTGTAAAACTCCTATATTTTTTGTATATGGTCAGATTTTTAGAGGGGATTTTCATCTTATTCTTTTTAAATTAAATTCAACACTCATAGGTGCACATAAGGGGAGGGCTCGAGGGGCTCAGCTCCTTCCTTCGCGAAAAAGAAGTGATTTTTTGCTTTTCGAACAAGATTTTTCTAAAAAAAAAATCACCCTCACTTCGTTCGGGCAGTATTCGAATCTATTTCTTAAGCCAAATTTGATGAAATTCCGCCTTTTTGAAACAGTGAAATTATAAAATCAGTGGTTTTTCACTGATCTCTCAATCAAAAAGTACGGATTTCTCAATAAATTCCCAAATTTACTGAAACATTGGTCATTTTGACTTAAAGACCAATGAAAATTATTTTTTAGGACTAATTCAGATGGGTGTATTTTGAAAAAAAAAAAAATATTTTGAAAAAAATGAGAATAAAAATGTAAAAAGTTTTTTAAAATGTTTACCTAAATTAGAAAAAAATTGAGAAAAAATTTAATCTCATCAACATTTTTTATAAAAAGTTGGGTATGATTTGTCGTTGCAACAAAAAAGGGTGAATCCACCAAAAAAATAGGGTATCTAAATGACAAAAAATTAAATTGCTACTGCATGGTGTCCATTCTCTGGAAAACCGGGAAAACCGGGAAAAGTCAGGGAATTTTGGAATTTTCTCTGGAATTTTTCGAAAATCCCAAAAAATGTAAATCATTTAGAAAAATGTTTTTTTGCTTATTTTATTATAAATTTTTCAAAAAATTTCGCCCTTGCTCCGCTCGGGCCAAATTATTACATCTTTTATCCAATTATTGTCTTATTCATCATTTTTTGTCGGTCGTAATGTACAATAAAATTGATACATATTTAAAATGCATGTTTTTGTCCATTGAATTATGAATTATCCAAAAAAATTTTCCTCACTACGCTCGGGGTAATTTACACTTTTTCTTTCTACAGAATTTATTTTTAATCTTAGTTTTTTGGAAACTTACTTTTTAATGAGCTGTAATGAGAAAGAAACGTCATGATGCCCTTGACCACGATGTTGAAAAAAAAGGGAGGGAATGGAACAAAAATCGAAATTATTGGCCATGTTTTAGAAAACATGAATGAGGGAAAAGTGGTGAATTTTCATCTTTTGAAGATCTTTTTGCCCTCGCTCCGCTCGGGCTCAACTCATGTATATATTTTCATAAAATGATTTATATTTTACCTTCTCATTCACTTTTTCATTTATTGGTACAAACTAAAAAATTGCAAGGGATTGCGTGAATTTATAAATTTTGAGACAAATGTTTTTCATTTTGGAGGGGAAGGGGGGAATGAAATGTGAAGAAAATTTTGAATTTTTAGCCCGGAAAAATCCGAATTTTTATTCGCTCAATTTGGTTAACACCCTGGTATAATTTTTTTCATTTTTCAAAACTTAATTTTGCGTGGGAATACTTGGTTTTTCCTTTTTATTTAAATTTTTTCTGTGGGTAATAAATTCAAATTTTCAAATTTTTGTGGCGAGGGGGAGTTGGATGGGTGGAAAAATTTTCAGAATTGAATTTGAATATTTTTTTGACCCGAAGAAGGGCATCTAAAGATCTCGTAAAAAGTATCTAGTGATTTTGAAAAAAAAAAAATCGTAAGACCCTATGCATTTTATATTATTTTTACACAAAATTTCGGGATGTAAGTACATCAAGCGAAAAAATTACCCCCCACCCCTCCCTGGTTTACGAATATCATACTTATAAGGTCTGGAAAAATTCGAAAAATTGGTCTGGAAAACCTGGAAAAGTCAGGGAAAATCATTTCTGAAATAATAGTGGACACCATGTACTGGCGAAGAAAATGCATGACAAAGAAGTTCTTTAAAACGCCTAAAATATTTATTTCATGTTCAAAGAATACATTGAACAATAAATTAAAAAATCACATGTCAACAAATTTCTCTCACACTACAAGGGATTACACTTCAATCACAACATGCAACTTTAAACAAATTTGCATTCTTAGTACATGCTTATAAATTGTCTGTTTCGAGAAATAAGGACAAGTGCACACTAATAGGGGCAAGTTGTCTTATATAATTGTGATTTTCCAAATACGGTGTGCCAGTTACAAAAACTGATCTAAACTTCTCCATTTCTTATCTTTTGATTTATAAGTTTGAACCATCTTGGGAGTTCTTTGGCTTTTCGATTAAAATCAAAACATTGGGTGAATCATCAGGCATTTGAATAGCTTTGTCATTTCTAGTGGCCCACTGGTATGTACCAGTGTCTTGCACGGCATAGTTAAATCCTAACTAGTTAGTTATTTTGCTAACTATACGCAAAAAGTTAACTATTCGTTTGCCTGGCGGTTATTTTTAACTAGTTGACAACTAATTAGTTCGAATTCATATGAAATACACATGCGCCGCCCCTACACTTTCCTTATCTTTCAAGTCTCTCAAGAGATGGATGACTCATGCTTGTACACAAATACGTATCTGGTCAAATAACTAGTTAACTAGTTGATTGTACCACCGAATAATAGTTAACTATAGTTGTATTTGTCAGTTGTGTGTGCATCAAATGTCTAACTAGTTAGAATTTAACTAGTTAGATTATCCGATATAGTTGTACGGTTACACCAGGTATTTAACTATACCGTGCAGGACTCTGGTATGTACAGGTCCACTCCTTCAATGATGAACCTGTAGAAGTGGCGAAATGTGTGCAGTTTGTGTTGGCAGGATCTCTCATCATTGACCACTTCTTTGCAAGATCAACTTAGCTATGTAGAAATTGACCAACTAGCAGCCTTTCTCAAAGTATGTGCTTGTGCTTTATTACATTAGCATCTTCTAGACCATTGTTTGTTGATGGATACTCTAATGTAACCCCTATGTAGTGATAGCAAAATGCGCGCACTTTTGCGCACCTCAGATGTAAAATTTATTCAAAAATCACGAAGTTTTTCAATTTTTTTGCTCAAATTGAGGTTTTGAGGGATTTTTTGGCACAATCTTTGATGTTTTGTTACAAATTTCAAATAAATTGCAGATCAGAGTTTTTAGACGCGTATTTTGAGGTATCACATGACTTTTTTTCTGAACAAAAAATACAAAAAATGTGCATATTTGCGAATTTTCTAAACTCCCAATTGAGAATATGTGCGCGCATTTGCAGACCACACATATGCTCACTGCCATCACTACCCCTATGTACCATTTGTTATTCTTAAGCAACCACTGTGTCTCAAAATAGTCGCAGAAATCGTGCTCTTAGAGCATTTGAGACCCTAATCCAAATGCCCACCACTTCAACAAAAATAATTTGGTGGCTTTGAGGAAGATATCTTTGTGTGGACAAGTTTGAAGCGCATCTTAGTCAATTTTCACAGCTACTCTGGTCTTTGTATCTGTCGCTCAAACACTCATTTCTGTCTGGGGGAGTTGTCGTAATTCATGAATAAAAATAGTCGTGGAGATAACCTACTCTGTTGTTCCAAATTTACAGGTTCTAAGAGAATTATTTATCCTTAATACCACCTATTCCTATCTCAACACATAGCTTACCTATATTTTTCCCAAAAACGTTACCTATATAAAGTTTTGTCTATTTAAACAATTGAGAAATATTGCCTCATCTCTAAAGTGAACTAGTACATTTGAACACATCCACAATCTAAGGTTTTTACCCGAAAGGGAAACGTGTGTTAATTTTTTAATTGAATTTTGACCGTCTCTTATTTTTCTCAATTTCTCAACCCCTCCCTTATATATTTCCGGGTGTGTTTATGCCAGCATTTAAGTTACATTCATTCATTTTTCGAAAAAAAAAAAATACAAAAAGATTTACAAATTTACTTTTTATTAAACTCGTTGAAAATTTTTGTACTTTTCAAAGGTTTGAAAGAAAATTCGTTGTGTGGCTTTCTAAATGGCGAATCGAACTATGGAATGTTTGAATTTTACTCGAAGTTTTCTCATAAGTACGAAGCCCCGAAATGGCACCAAAGCGCGAATTTCGAGCTTAAATAAGTCTAAATCGATCGAACACCCTGTGTGTATATATTTATAGCTATGGTAAAAGTTTTCGTTCGACTTGTTTTCTTTGAAAGTATCGCGCGGCAAGCTGGTTAACGTGTGAATTATGTACTCGTCTGTAATCACTTTTGTGCGGGTCTAACGCGTTCGTGAAATATAGCGACGAGGTGAATTTTTCAATACAAAACGCTTTTCGAACCTTTTAAGAATGAAAGTTTTTGTTCGAGTTGTTCCAAGTCGAAGGAGGCGTTTTTCAATGAATGCCGTTTCTGTTCGTTTGTATAAATACGATTGAATTTCATGAAGTGGCCCAGGCGCGCGAAACGATACCCTGATTTGTCGACCGAGCTGCTATAAAATACTGCGAATAAATTATCTATCGTGCGAAGAAGTATCTTTTGTGTAAATATCTAAGCTCAGTTTTTAGGTGGTGAATGGATGGAGGGTGAAAGTATAAAATCCTTACACAAAACCGAGGTGTAATTGGGTAGAGACGAGGTGGTGTTGAAAAAGTAAGAAAATTCATCGCTTTCAAGAGGCCTCTAAAATGAGAATGGAAAAAAATTATCGCATTACGATAACGATATTGTTTAGGTATGTAAATAACAAGGGAGTATGGAAGAAGTAAGGAGAGAAGAGGAGATGAAGTAAAAGCTCTCGAGTAACATTTATAGTCGTTGGAAGGGGGGGAGGGAGTCGAATTAGAATATTCGACGTATAAACTACTACTACGACATCGAAGAATGACTCGAAGAGCGTAGAGAAAGCTTGAATGAAAGAACGAGGTACTTGAAAAAAACGTATAGAACGGCAATGAAACGCCGCCTCCGCTGCCACCCGTCCATGTCTCGATAATGGCTACAAAGCGTACGTTTTACAAAGAATTTTCGTATTATTCGACGTATCTTCTACTATACGAGCGAATGTAGTGTGACGTGGTGACAAAATTTCAAATATATTTTTTTCATTCGGTCGCGGTTTTTTATCATCGCTAACCTTGACATACATATGCGGGGTTTATTTTTATATCGTTCGACGTAAAGGCTTACCAGAGTTGGGTTTATAGGTACGAGCTTTTTTGAACCCTGGCGTGATATGAAGAATGATTGAATAGGCGCGAGATGAGAGTACATTTGGCGAATTATTCCCTATAAAAAGGATTCGTATAGCCGAAGGTATATTACACGATACGAGAAAGCTCTACAAATAGATTTTTTTGATCCGCAGAATTAACTCGAAGCTTGGAGTTTCGTATATGCTCAGCATGAGGTTTTTTTCGGCTCTCTTGGTTTATATATTTTCAGAGATATAGAATAGCGAGATATATAGCCGTATTAAAGCCAAAGGAATACGTTGGTTGGAAAAAAATACTACCTAAATCTTTAACTCGGCTCCATTGTTGTATACGAAAGCGAAGTGATGAGAAAAGCGAGCGTATCTCGGGTCGTAACATTTAAACGCTTTTAGCTTTTAGAATCTTGCGAAAATACCGGTGTAATTTTTTATACCGCTTGAATGAAGCGAAAGTTTAATTGACGCGAGATTCGAATTCGAATGGTGGTGGTTTTGGAGAAAGGGGGAAAAGAACGAGCTTTTTTACTAATTGATATACCCGAGCCCATCGATTATTATAGTCCACTGCAATTAGGAAATTGACAAGAAATAATTTCCATCAAAGATTTTTTTTTTGGAATATGTTTGGGACGTTGCCCTCAATAAAAAACAACAACTTCCCCCACTTCCCCCCTCTTGCGTCGCCCCCAATTGAGGATCAAAGCCCCCGAAAATCAGTTTTTCCCACATATCTCGGTAAATATTGATTTTACGCCAAAATTAGCTCAGTACAGTTTTAAAGTAGACTAAATTTGCTACAACTTTGGTTCTATGCATTTTTTTGTAGCTATCATAGGTGAGGAGAGGGAGAGTCTTGAAAAGGGGGTGTTTTTGAAGCAGGTACGGAAACACTCATAATACAAGATCGGAACCTACGTTATACATTTCGTTGAAGCGTTTGATGATATTTAATTGAGAAATTCATTTACCCCTCCTCACTTCGTCACTCCAACATATCAGAGGTAACGGTTATTTCGCTAACTACCCCGCGAACTCCCACGTAGCAGCTACTAATGTGCAGAAAATAAGAATAACAATAGTATAATGCACGCTGGATTCGGAGAGGGTTAAGAACAGAGTTGGATCCCAAACAAAATAAAATGAGCAGTCCACCGAGATACTGCATGTAATTTTGATCAGGCTACTTTGTTTTGTTCAGGTCACCCCCCCCCCCCCCCCACCAATAAAAAATAAACTTTTTTCAATTTCCATTTCTCACAAGAAATTAATTTTGAAATTTTTCCAGGGTGTTTACAGATTTTAGGAATTTAAAATTCGCAACTTTTTTTCGCGACCTTTTCTCAACTTTTCATGGTCCAAGTTTGTCCAAAAGACCCCCTTCCCCCCTTACGTATACTCGTTTTAAAGGAAATTTCAAGTACTTTTTTCGTTTCTCCTTCGTGAATAGTTACTCTTCTTTTTTTATAGGAAATTTCCAGAATTTCATAGATTTCTTACTAAACAACATTTTTAGGAAAATAATAATTAAGTATTCAACACTAATGATGAGAGAAAGATTTTCAAAAAAATTGAAATTATGGGGACAAATTTTTAGGTTTTAAAATATTCAATTGTCAAAAATAGAAAAGGAAAGAGTCTATGATTATCATAATTTTGAGAATCACTGTTGTAAAAGTAGTACAGCACGAGCGAAGCGAGGGGGAAAATTTTTGAAGAAAAAAGCATCCAGAAGCTAAAATTTCTTCATTAAAATTTGTGCTTTTTCGTGCTACTTTTTCAGAATGTCCAACAAAAAATGATTTCTATTTTTTACTCATTTTGTTGAGGTATGTTAATCTGTTGAGCCCAAGCGAAGCGAAGGCGGAAATTTTTGCTAAAAAAAAAAACATAAAAATTGGAAAATTCACCAATTTTTCCTTATTGAGAGAATACTTTCCAGATGATTCCGTAGATGTCCAACTTTCGCTAATGATAGGGTTTCAAATTTAACATTTAACAAAAGCAAGACCTTTAACTTGAAAAGCAGAAAAGCAGGACTTTTGCAGGGTTTGTAGGACCAGGACTCGCTAGATACCCTATTTTTTGACTTCCAAAAAACACACAATATTTTGTAATAAGCTCCTCTCCATCCAAAAAAATTTAGGAGTAAAAATTTTGAAAATTCCATTCGAGATTATCTGTAAGTATCATAATAAAGGAGAAAAAAAAATGGTTTCACTCAAGAAAATTTAATTATCTAGGTTAAAAGGGAAGGAGGTTAATATCGAAATTCCTAAAATGGAAAAATTTCAAAATTAATTTCTTGTGAGAAATGGAAATTGAAAAAAGTTTATTTTTTATTGGTGGGGGGGGGGGTGACCTGAACAAAACAAAGTAGCCTGATCAAAATTACATGCAGTATCTCGGTGGACTGCTCATTTTATTTTGTTTGGGATCCAACTCTGTTCTTAACCCTCTCCGAATCCAGCGTGCATTATACTATTGTTATTCTTATTTTCTGCACATTAGTAGCTGCTACGTGGGAGTTCGCGGGGTAGTTAGCGAAATAACCGTTACCTCTGATATGTTGGAGTGACGAAGTGAGGAGGGGTAAATGAATTTCTCAATTAAATATCATCAAACGCTTCAACGAAATGTATAACGTAGGTTCCGATCTTGTATTATGAGTGTTTCCGTACCTGCTTCAAAAACACCCCCTTTTCAAGACTCTCCCTCTCCTCACCTATGATAGCTACAAAAAAATGCATAGAACCAAAGTTGTAGCAAATTTAGTCTACTTTAAAACTGTACTGAGCTAATTTTGGCGTAAAATCAATATTTACCGAGATATGTGGGAAAAACTGATTTTCGGGGGCTTTGATCCTCAATTGGGGGCGACGCAAGAGGGGGGAAGTGGGGGAAGTTGTTGTTTTTTATTGAGGGCAACGTCCCAAACATATTCCAAAAAAAAAATCTTTGATGGAAATTATTTCTTCTACTGGCCATTTGTGTTACTAATTGCAGTGGACTATTACTAATTGATAATTCTGCTGGGTAGAAAAATGATGTACTCGTGTACCTTTATGGTATTGGAGTTTTTTTTTAATGAGATTAGTTTTTCAAATGTTGTTTGTAGCATCGTTTGAGCAAGATTCGTAGGTGTTAGATATTATGAGTTTTTTTTTATTATTGATGATTTTTTTATATTGATTCATTACGAATTGTTAATTATCTGATGATGAGGTCGCTCGACTCGGGGATTTTTCTACTACGATGTTTATATTTTCGCGGATCTGGTATGCGTCATTCGTGGAATTTGAATATCATCTGGCGAATTTTATCGATAAGAAGTGCAGAAGTACCCACGAATACTTTGAATTATGCGTCGTTTCTTTTCGAATTGCTTCATCTGGTTGGGGAATTCCGAAAATGTTGAGTGGTGTGATAAGGAGGAATTGTCAGCGTTGTGTAAAGTTAATATACTCATAAAAAATTGAAAATTCGATGAAATTTTCTTCAGTTTGGTAACTTTTGAAAGATGATGTAAAAATACATCACGCCATCTTTGAAAATATGTTATGCAAATTGTAGATTAGCCATGATTATTATGATTCTGAACCAAAATGGCATTTATGTGTAAGTGTATAATTATGTCAGTCAAGCTCAATTTCATCTGCCCCGCCCATTTATGGGGGAGGGATGAGAGTGGAGTCAATCGATTGTACTCGGTTTGTGCTCTCATGTGCTGGCATTAGTTTCGTTTGTGCTGATTCCTTTTCCCTGAAAACGAATATCGGCCAGGGTGGGGCACCTGAAATGGTGCCCCGCCCATTCAAGATGGGGGGATGGGCGTGAGATTGGGGTCAATCGATTGTGTTGAGTTTGTGCTCTTTTGTGCTGATATTATTTTTGTTTGTGCTCCCTCCCTTTTATGGGCGAGGCATCTGAAATGGTGCCCCGCCCATTTCGTTTGGGTTCCCTCCTTCTTATGGGCGGGGCATCTGAAATGGTGCCCGCCCTTTCAAGATTGCGGGGAGAGGTTGGGGCCAATCGATTTTGCTCGGTTTTTGCTCTCATGTGCTGGCATTAGTTTCGTTTGTGCTTCCTCCCTTCTGTGGCCGGGGTGTCTGAAATGCTTTCTGAAAAACCTTGAAAATAAATCTTAATAAAAATAGAACAATCGAAACTAATCCCAGCACATGAGAACAGAAACCAAGCACACTCGATTGACCCCTCTGCTACTCCTCCACATGAATGGCGGGGCGGGTGAATGAAGTTTATAAGTCACTGTTATTTTTTTTTTTTTTGGTGTATTCCATCAATTCGTGGGATTGTGAAACTCAGCTTCCCACTATGTCTGTGTTACTGTATTTCTCAAGTCAAGCACGAAAATAGGTTGCTTTGTTTTTGTTTTTTTTTGAAAGTTGACTAGAGAGGGGTAATCATGGAATTGTATCTAGACATCGAAAAGACGTGGTGAAAATCGTACCCTTCTGCTCATTTTCCCTGAAAAATCTATACTTATTCAAAAAATTGAATTAGTACATACACGTTTGTAAAAAAAATTGTGTCTTGTTTGAAGAACAAATTATAAATTAAAAAAAAATCTGTTTGAAATTGGCTCAGCTAGTATAATGATGTTTTTACCCAATAAAAATCATCAACTGCGTTCAGTGCGTTGTTTTTCACTGTACCGGTGGTACCATTTTCTCTCTCTAACTTGGTCATTTCTCAGAAATGAAATGTATGTATTTTTTCAAAATATTGAGAAAATTATGAAAAATCGCGGCTGATGGAGTTTTCGGCTAAAAATATTTATATTTGGTACTAAAACCATTTTAAGAAATTTTTTTTCGGATTTTTATAAAAATTTTAAAATTATGAACAGCGCGCAGCGTGTGTTTTTCAAGTATTTTTGAAAAATGAAGTTAATGTGAAAAGTAGAAATACCTAGCAATTTCGTGTAAAAACATTTGTTATTGATATCATGTTTTGGAAAATTGTTGAGTGTATTCGGATTTTAAAGGCAATTGGGCATGAGTAAGGGTTAAATCAGACTTGGAAATTTTTACATCGCTTTTCTGGTCCCTAGACCCTAGAAATAACTTGTTGATCATTTTCTGATTCAACATCGAAAAAAAAACAATAGTCCATCTTAGAAATTGCTCTCAATTTGCAATTATTATTTTCCCCAAAAATTATTGTATCATCTATGAAAATTATCTTGAACACAATAGCCATCGATGTGCTGCACTTATTGAAAAACTTCCCCCTATAAGATCATTAGAATTTCTTTGAAAAATCCTTTCTTCGTTTTCGAAGAGTGGAGACTCATTCTTTTTTGGGGAATTTGAAGTCCATTTTGAATGAAAAAATTGTGACAGGGTGACGAATCGATAAAATTTTGGCTGAAAAAGTAAAAAATCATAAAAAGGGGGGAAAATGAAAAATAGCGCAAGACTATGTTGAAATTTTAACGAATTAAAAGCATTTTAAAATGATATGAAGAAATGAACTTCGGTAAATAAAAAATCTTGAAAGCTAATTTGACCACTTACTTTTTGAGAAGGATGTTTTTTCATAATTTAGTTACTGAATTTGAATTTCCGATCTGACATTTTGTTCGTAGTTGTCAAGAGAACTAGCGGTATCGGGTGCTCTCGGTTACTTCCGAACGTGTTCGTTCGACTTCCTTTAATTTTTTAATCATTTTTTCGTAGGTATGTATTAGGTAGAGCACATACCTCATATTGTACTTTTATTCAGTTTAATTGGCTGAAATAAAATAGATGATCGATTAATGATTAATTACGCGAGTATACAAAAATTAAACTTTTTTGGCACCCATATCCTGGTTTCTCCAATACATGTTAGCTTTGAAACATCCAATTTTCTTTTTGTTCACTCCCACGATTTTCTATTTTTCACGTTCAGTGGTAATTCAATGCGACGTAGACATTTTTTTTCAACGAGGAAAGATAAAACTGGTCTATGAATTCATCCCAACATATTCTTTACTTTTTTCATACAAAACGCACCTATTATTTTATTGCGTCATAACTTGGACATAATGAAGTGAATGATCTTACATACTGATGGTGATGATCTATTGCTGGCACCGAATTAGAAATGTTGTAAATTTTAAAAGTTTTCCCAAGCCATCTTGGTGTTCTTAACGAAATTTCGCATCAATATAATTTGCATTTGAAATTAGCAAAAAAAAAACGAATGTAAGAGAAAAATACATTTTTTATGACAACTTGACTCTCGACAACTATTGTCGTCTGTACAATGATTGAAAATTGCATCGCGGGGAAATTTCTTTTTTCAAATCCGCTGCATGTTTCAATATTCATTCGTCTGTTGGCGGCACTTCAAAGACAGGTGAATTGAACCACAATCGAGTGTTTTTTTCAACCGGTTTTAAAGCATCGATACCGGTCTCGGTATGAATACATTGTTGCACGAGTACAATGTATTTCTTTTTTTAACCCATTCATATCGTTCGAAGAATTGAAACATGGTGATTTTTATTTTCGTGAAATCGGCTGGTTTCTTCGATTTTTGATTATTTTAAGTACGTTTCAATAACACTTTGATGCACTCTTTGGCCTTTGGATTTTGATATTATCATTCGAATGATAATTGTGAAGCATCGAGAAGTCAAGTATATTAGGGAATTTTTAATAAGTTCATGATGAATGGATAATTACCTAATCGGATAATTAGAAATCATCCATTGTACATTTGAATGGGAAAAAACATAAGGTCAGTTTATCTGCCGCATTTCTATTCTGAATTATAAAAGTAGATTTGGTCGAAATCGTTTTTCTATCATTCGATTTTTTTCTTTCCTCACCTTCAGTCTATTTACGATATTTTCAAGTAATTTTGGGTACTTGGACGTATCTCACGCTTCAGCAGATGGGCCTCTTTCGCTTTAGTGTACCGATTTCTAAAAATTTACCTTCTTCCCTCTGTACCGCCAAATTTTTTGCTGCTAACGTTGAATTTTCAGGGTTTTAAAAAAATATGTAATTCGTGTACGTTTTTTTCAAAACAAAAAGTTTAAAACTTGCTTTCCTTTTTATATTGATCGCCAGAATTCGTATTTTGATTTTTTTCAATCGATTTGAAGTCTTCAGCGAGAAATTAATTTTCTCTTTCATCATTTTTGAAAACTTATTCAAATGCTTTCCAAATGCGATAGAATTCGATTTGAACGACTAAATTTCTGGTTCCAGTCTACTTGCAAGAGCCTAATCAAATAATCTGTCATTTCAGGAGGAGATAGTGCAATGTACCTAAAAAATGAACTTCATTACAATTATCAATACTAATGAACGATTTTTTTTTTATTTTTTGTTTCAGGTGAGTCTTGAATGTTTAGAATTTTTATAGTTTGAATAAGAATTATTGATGAGTAAGTTATTTTTTATGTTCCTTAAAAAATCATTCTAGCCTGAAAGTTTGCGAGTGATGTTCTTCAATTTTTCGAGTTTTGCACTTTAATTCCAGCAAAAAATCATTCGCGAATCCACTGCCCGGAATTTTCTAAAAATTATTTATTTTGTTTGGACTATTCATTAGGGAGTCGGGGGCAAGATTTCCAGCTGCCTAAGTTGATTTTTGGGCATTCTGGAGGCATTTTAATGAACTGGAGGAATCTAGCGTTTCGCCGAAAGTTCCAGAATATTTGAAATATTCATAATATGGGTAAATGAGGCCGATTTGATTAAGAAATAAAAATTTTCACCTTATGTTTTGAATAGAATGCATTTTTTAAAAATTCTCTAAAAGTTGAAAAATTAATTCAGACAGATAAACATTTGGCTGTGAGGATTTTTTCATTAAATTTTTCGAAAGGGTATAGCAGTATAAGTGTGGTGCTTTGGCCCTGTAAAGGGATTTTGATGAAACCTACCCCAAAAGTTGAGTCATGATGAGAAAAAATGCTGACAGAAATTTTGAACCCCCAGAGCAAGTATTTTCAGGGGGAGGGGCCAAAATGTGTTTTTTAAACTTTACTTTTTCGTTTTTCGCCAAATGTAGATAAAAATTTCGTGTTTTTTTAAATTGAAACTAGAGGGTCAGAAAAACCCTAAAAAAAATTTTCAAAATTTTTGACCCATTTTTCGTCGAGTTATGGTGTTTTAAAAACTGAAAGCTCAGTTTTGAAAAATGAAAGGCTGAACCTCCTCTGTATCTTCCCCCTCCCCCTCCAATGAGGTTTGGTGATGACTGATGACTCATTTTTCAAAATTGAGTTATCAGTTTTTAAAACACCATAACTCGACGACAAATGGGTCAAAAATTTTGAAAAAAAATTTAGGGTTCCTCTGACCCTCTAGATTCAATTTTTAAAAAATACGAATTTTCATCTACATTTGGCGAAAAACGAAAAAATAAAGTTTGAAAAACACATTTTAGCCCCTCCCCTACCCCCGAAAATACTTGTCTGGGGGTCCAAAATTTATATCAGAATTTTTTCTCATCATGACTCAATTTTTAGGGTAGGTTTCATCAAAATCCCTTTCCAGGGCCAAAACACCATACTCATCCTGCTATACCCTTTATCCAAAAATCGAAGCCGTAGGGTCGAAAAGGTTCTTCCGTCAGATGTTTTTCTTTCGAAAATCCATATAATCACATCCCTTTCTACGACCTCTTCTACGAGATACCGTATTTAATTCGAAACAAAGATGGAAAGTGGTGGGAAAACCAGCTCGAGTAAAACCGGCGGTCTATTTTCTTTCATATAAACACGATAGATACACGCTCGTGTAACGTTTCTTGCAAGAAAAATAAAAAAATCAGCGAGAGAAGACGAAGGAGAAAAAAAAATCAAATAAATTAACGTCGTTCATTCGGCACACAATGATTGCGATTTTCCACCGGCGTATACTATTTACTCTGGCACGCAATCTAATATAATTTTCCACGCTTGGTTGGCGTATAAATACGTAACCGGTATAAACTTTCGCTTTTATACAATCATATTTTCTTTTCATTCGACGAACGTACCTATGTAGACGTATGTTATGTACACACATGTACCTATACCTGCTGTTCAAAGACAGACGAATTCATCATACGAACGTATAATATAACGACTCGACAGGGGGGAGGAAGCGCCATCTTCGGCGAAAACCGCATTAGAGCGAATTTCCAATTTCATACGGTTACGTCGTATCTCTCTTTTTCTCGGTATTTCTTCGTTTATAGTTTATTATAAATTAGGCAGGAGTATGTTTTTTTTTGTGGAAATTCTGACGTATTTTGTAACCGCAGAATATTTGGAGACGCGAAGAACAAATTACAAACTCGTCGTGTAGTCGATTTTCTGCACCCTTATCACCTTGGCCGGGGGCGTCGCGACGTTACCCCTGCGAACCCCTAACCTTGCTTCGGTTTAGTTTCAGAGTCGAAAGTAATGAAAATTTCCTAAATAAAATACCAACTGTGCCGCAGGAGGGACCGGTGATGGCTCGGATATTACGACTCTTTTCGTAGAAACTGAATATTAATAATTCCCGCCTACTGAAGTACGTATTATAACTGCTTCGCGACATCGCAGTTCGCAGGCAGGCAGTGGCGGAAATTAACTTCGACCGGGTAAGAAAATCGTCATTTGTACGAGACTGCGAATGAGGTTGGATGGAAAACGAGAGATTTTTCTGGTACCCTTCTCTCGGGTTTGCGATGAGTGAATTCGCCATGCTGCGAAATTCGATTCGTCTTGGGCGGATAAAATACCCCACGTACGAACGAGGTACGATTAGAGAATAATCTATTTTTAATAAATCGACCGTGTTCGTCGGATGTGTCGCTTGAGCACTGGTTCGATGAACCAGCAATTTACTGAGTACTTCCGTACGTCATCGTTATGCTTGCATCAAGTTTATGAAATACGTTCGTAGTTCTGATACTTAATTCTTTTTTGATACCAAATTTCGTGAATATTTCAAAATTTTTCTCGCGTAAGAAATCGAGAACGAGATCACGTTTCGAACATGTATCTTTTGTTATCGTCACACGTAGCAAAGTTGCATTTAAAGAGACCCTCCGCTTGGAATTATTACGTGACTTAATGGGATAAGATTATTTAGACACAACCCTCGTCGTAGAATTTTCAACCGTCATATTTTCGGTATGGCATGATGTTTCCAAGGCTATGTACAAATTTCAAAGTCGAAGTTACTGCGTCGTTACTATCGTATTCGGAATTTTGCCTCTTTCGATGATAACAAAATGAAATTTGAAGGGAACAATCCCTCATAGGTATTCACTTCTATAGACCGAACTCATCTCGAGTATTATACTCGCAAAAACAATCCAATTACCTTTTGGCTCAACTTTAACGCGAAAACTTGACGTAATTAAATATAAACGTAGGTATAAGTTCTCATAACTACTTGAGTGCTGTGCTGTAACATCGTCGATGTCGTAGATGTCTCGCATATCCGCTTATAAATTTTTATGTTATTGTATGTACTCGTACGTTCGAAGTAAGCGATGAAATTCAAAAAAGGGAGGAACACGTGTTGTTTTTTCGTCAACGTACGTGATGGTTGAGGTGTTTTGCTAAGGTGGAAGAAATTCACCCTTAATTTACATGTTTTTTTCGTGGGAAAGGTCTGGTTTGTAGGTGGGGTCTTTTTTGAGATGTGAAAGGAATCTAATGCGGTTGGGAATTGATCGATGTGGTGGGATGGTGATTGTGTAGTTATTTTTTTTTTTCGCATAATTGTATTCCATCTAATTTTTGGACGAGTTTCGTGTAAATTTTTTTCTCGGGTTTGAATAATCTCTTATTTGTTTTCTTGATTTACGTGTATTTTTTTCATGATATTTGGAAAAAATGAATTATAAATGTGAGAATACTGAAAATGGGATGCAGAAAATTATTTTGTTTAGTTGGAAAAATTCTAATGGCCTGGTAACAAATCGTTCGCTCCTTTTTACTTCGATATAGTCAGAAAAAATGTGTGAAAAATCGTTCTCAGAATCTTGCCGGTAAGAATTTCGTGGTAAATTTCATCATTTCTGCAGGGGGGGGGGGGGTAAATTGAGAAACATATTTCTTGAGCATTAATTGAAAAAAATACCTTAATAAGCATTTGTTTAATGTTCTCGAATGTCGAAAAAAATGGATTAGAATTCATTTTTCTTGCTGTAATTTTATCAATGTGATAGTGTTTCAATTTTATAAGAGTAAACGTGTGTATGAAAAAATTTACCTTTTTTTGAAGTACATGAGGTATCTACACTTTTGCAATAGTATAATATTAATGTTGATAATTTTCAATTGTTGACATATTGGGGTATTTTTTTAATTTTAAAAATTTTTGTGAATTCGAATTATTTTTCAAATCTGAAAATTTTTATTTCGATATTTTTCAAAACCTAAAATTTTTAGAAAAATTTATTCATTTGTAATTTTTGAAAATTTTTATTCCAATAATTTTTCCAATTCTAAACATTTCGATAAATTTTGATCGTTTTAAGGATTTTGATAAATTTTATTAATTTTTTAATTTTAGGCATCATAGCGGGTCACTTTTTTCGACTTCAGTCACTTTTGGTTACTTTTCACGTCTAAAAGGTCACTTTGGTTACTTTTTTCCTCTCAAAAGTCACTTTTCCTTCGCACTTCCAGGCAATAATTCAAATTTTCACGTAGAAATTGTTATTTTTCAAAATTCTTCAAAAAAAAAAAATAAAAAAACTGATTTTTGCTAGTTATTGGGAAACCCAAGAAAAGTTGCAAAAGAATCGAAAGGATGGTGACGCATTAAAAGTCTTTGGCCAAAGCCCAGGAAAAAGTGGCTAAAAAACGAAAAACATACGACGACATATTTTCGTTGTGTCATAAAAAATGGAAAAAACCCGCCGAAAAAAAAGATGTTGCTGGTATCTCGATCGCTGAAGAGCTTTTATCAACGACAAAATCAATTAAAGAAGCATAAAAAAAATTCACTGAGAAAGCCGAGCAGATTCAACGGAAATTAAATGATAAGATGAACACTTGTATTACGAGTTTAGAAGTGAAAATGAAAAAAAAAAAGAGTAATGTAAGCTTTGTTCCAAAAATTCGGCAATTTGAACGTTTTCCTATAATTATATTTAATATTACGCTGCGTAACTGTAGTGTTGATTTGTTTCTTGTTTTGACGAAGGAATTGAACTGGTAATAGAATTGGGTATTCTTGATGGTTGTGGGGCAAAGGGGTGAAAGATCACTTTATGCTCGACTTGGCCACTTCCACCGAAGAATCACTGTAGTTTCTATCAACCCAGCACAAAATATGCTTGCGTTGACTGCACGAAATAAATACACGAATATTGGAAGAACGAAGTATATTCGCGTATTAGTAACTCATACAGCCTAACTGAACTTAGGCAAACACATTGATAGTTCACTATAAATCTAACGAAGGTAAATCGCGGATACATACACACACGACACGATTATATTCCAGTAAAAATAGATAAATAATGAACGCTCGTACCTACAAACAGGTCCTATTTATAGGCACGAGCTTCTCTGTCTGCGGGAAGGCGGGAATGGCTCGTGAGCTTCCGATTGGCTGGATATTATGTCATTTTAACTCCAGCAACCAATCCAGAGACTGGAAACTGGAGTGCTAGAACCTTCTCCAGGAACATTGCGCAATATTACGATATATTTACGCAGATGTTCACCCTCGTCAACTCACCTGACAGGTGAGATAACGAGATACGTACAATGGGAAGGTTCATAGCGCCGAAGTGCCAAAAGTAGCGATAAGACCAAATTAATGGACTTATGCTACGCAGCAACAATCGATCGCGTACGTAGGTAATAGGTAGCTGCGTATAAATACGTAGCTATCCTATTTACCTCCGAATAGGCGACGACAATGGTGCAATTTGGTAGGTATTTACCTGCCCGGTTCATTGCCCCACCGAGTACAAGTCGTAGTAAGTGTTCTCGGGACAACAAACACGGACCCAAATTGCCCATTGCCTAATGAAGCCCACTGCCCCACCCCTGCCCCTCCCGAGAATGCAGACAGAGACGGTTCCAATAAAACACAAAGAAAACACAAGATATAATTTACACAATTACAATATCTTGGTTTTAAGACGATCATATTTTACATTTCGACATTAAAAACCAAAATCATACACCTTATAAAATACCAAGAATGCATTAAAAAATAGACAAAGTACAAAATTTCGACAACTTTTAGCAGACTAGCTGCAATAAAAATTTATTTACACGAAACATGTACAATGCGAGCAGGTACACAAAAAATGACAAATGCAAAAAAAATGAAAATTTATAAAAATACAAAATGCAAGAAAATACAAACATTTCGTATAAAACCAAAGTATAAAATAGAAAACAAAAAGAAACATTACTTTATAAGCAACGTTGGTTTACCTATTTTATAGAAAAACGATACATAATACAAAAAAAAATAATAAGTATTATGATACGAAAAATGGTCTATTTAAAACTAATTTACACGTTACAAAACATTTCTCAATCTTAAAAGGACGATATTAAGATGAAGAAAGAAACTAGACCTAAAACTTATTTACAAAATTACACGCTATCAAAATTACATTTTCGAAACAAAAAACCCAAAATTACAATTTTGAACAATTTAGAACCAAAAATGAATCTCAAAATCGAGAATTTCCTAATTCCTATACAAATTGCTGAATTCCTGAATTTCATAACTGAACAAAGAAAATGAAATTCAGGCGGAAAGACCGATTTTGGACCTAAATCCTAACCCCCAGAAAATTTAGAAACAAGACCCCAAAATTTCCTATACAAATTGCTGAAATCCATGTTTTCTGCATACCAACAGGAAAAGAAAACATGGCGGGGTAAAAAAGAAATTTAGGCACGTATAATTTCACGTAAACAAGCCAAAAAGAAGGAATTTCACCTTTAACTATTTTCAATTTTCAACGAAACAATAAATTTTCAAAAATTTTGACACGAAAAATAGACAATTAATTAAAATAAAAAATAATCGAACGAAACCATCCATGAATACGAATGATTCGTTCATACAGTGTTACCACTGAA
Organism: Pseudococcus viburni; assembly: GCA_033439095.1. Taxonomy (NCBI): domain Eukaryota; kingdom Metazoa; phylum Arthropoda; class Insecta; order Hemiptera; family Pseudococcidae; genus Pseudococcus; species Pseudococcus viburni. The sequence continues at coordinate 568,087 of JAVBJF010000059.1, forward strand.
TCGATTATTTCACTATTTTTCGGTTTCGAAGAAAACAAACATGTTTTGAAAACAAAACATTCCTTTTGATAACGTTTTAGAAAATTTTACACATTTTAAACTCTTTTTGGTGGCTTACGCCTTTTTAAACAAATTTTATAACGTAATAATATCAAAAAGAAACCCAAATGCTACCCTACATCTGCTAGACTAGCATCGGTACACGATTGTATCGATAATGATACAAATAAAACGAATTCAACGCGGATGCCGAAGCAGAGCCGGTTGAACCGTACGCACGTATAAAACGTAAGTAAAAATGTACATTTAAACATTATACAAATATACGTGTAACCGTAGCAAGCATTGCTGCTGCGGTTAATAAAAAATATACATAAATAAAACAAAGTATTTACAAAAAATACGTTACTCAACGGAGTAAACGTATACGTACGTTATCATCGATTCCACTCAGACCAGCTGAGTGGAAATCGCGTACAAGCCTTCGATAAACGAAGTAGAATATTATATTTACATTGGGCCCAATGGATGCATTGCACATTCCATTGGGACACCAGTCACAGCCGAGAAATAGGAGGTCATTGCCGAGAATTATTTGAGTCGATAGATACCGAAAAATCGAGACGAATATCTATCGGACTCGGAAGGGTTACCAGAAATGAAATCTGTAGATTTTTAAACCAAAAATGATTTTTTAATTTACCTCGAACTCGACAACGAGTCGATAGAACAACCAAAGATTAATTTTAAGTACAAAGACGATCCAAACGGTGAACAATTTAGATATAAGAACCAAAAGTTACCATTTTCAACTTATTTTAAGCAACCAAATCATAATGCCAAAGATGATCTAGTTTTAAGTCTTTTTATATTTTACTTTTTACTAATCCAAAGTTGTTGTGTATTTTCTGTTTTTTGTTTTTACCATATTTTTAAGTTCCAAAACCAAAATATAGATGACGACCGGAAAAGAGGAGTAATTATTTTTGACATCGAACGATGACCAGCATCGCCGAACGAATTTTAACACCGGAAGAATTTTCAATACGAAAGAAAATCGAAGATTTTCAAAAACCGAACGATAATAAACGACGTTTTACCGCACGCCGTACCGGAAATTATTTTATGACACGAAAAACATAGAATATTATCAAAAACGAACGATATTAGACGTCGACGACGCGATATACACGAAGTAATAGGTAAAAAATCCTAGATACAATTCGAATTTGCATCCGGAAAGACATAGTTCGAGAATAATTACATACAGACGATTTTAACCTCACCGATCAGAATCGTTCGAGCGTGTCGTCCGAATCGTCCGTATCCGCATCCATGTCTGCGTCATGGAGGTTTTCTTGCCGCACAGAACCCCGCCTTGGATTAGCTGGGCCCGGCTGCAAGTGCTCCAGATTCGGAATTCGACGAATTATATCCGCTAAGACGACTGGAGGAATCATTGATGCCGTGATGAATTCCGTAATTCCACGTTCTCTTTCGATCTCCTCCTTCTTTTTGAGGATGGCGGTGTGACGCTTCTGAACGGAAGACTGGTATTCGGTGATACGGAGCCGTTTTTCGAGGACGCGAATGTTACCCTCGGCAGGAGCCCTCTGCTCCTGCGGACCTAACGATTCCCAACACCTCCACTGGGTTCAGGTTTTTTTGCCTTTCCCCGCCCTCCCCGCCGGTTTCCTGCATTTGGGGGCCCCCCCTTGAGGGGTTCAAGCCTTTTCGTGATACACCCCAAGGTAAATTTTGGCGACGTCGCCAGGACACCCGCCTTACTGCCGTTACCGGGAGTGAAAGGGCATAAAAAGGTTTGGCCCGCAAATAGAGCGGGGTCGCGCACCGGACCAGCTCCTTTCCCTCTACGACGTGTTTGATATCTGTCGGCCAAAGGGAGGCCTGTCCCCACCTGCCGGAGGGATCGAACCCGAAACGGACATGGTTAACGACGTACTAAACTCTGACGGACAATACCACGCAGCGAATCACTAACCGGACTCCTTGCGTTTTCAATCGCCGGTACCGTACTCCTTCCTGTCCGAATCCGTCTTCTCAAATCGTACGTAGCTTTGCACTTAATGGCAACTTCCACGCCGAAGATTACACCGTTGACGAGAACGCAAATCGCCGCCAAATTTAACGAGAATACGCCGATCAGCAAAATCAATAATTCGAACTTGGAAAATTTCACGCTCCCATCCACGTAATTTGCCATATCTATAACATTGACAAAATTACCTACTCTATTCTCGAACGCGCACATGTGCCTATTAGCCTATATACTTACAACGCGATCTTAGGCCTAAGAATTATAACGAAGATCCGAACAAATCTAAACGCCAGTAATCAATATCGATCGTAAGAAACCTATAAAAAGGAAAAATGATGTTTTCAACGATGCACCATAATTCAATTTTGAAAATGATGCAATTCGCCCCCAGCTTGGTCCATGTCACAGAATGGGTGTAAAGCTGAGGAATCATTTTCCTGACAATTTTCTAGATTTTAGTTATTTTTTCCAAACAAACTTGAAAAAATTACGCGAATATTCTAGTACAATATTACAATGTGCTTACCTTGCAATAGTCGTACAACGTGGTCATAAACCGGATAAAAGAAAAAATTCGTACAAAAATAAACCTCGAGGATCAGCAGACGAATCTAGCGTGATCCAATGAATGAAATTCGAAAAAGAAATTCGAAATTTCCTCCATAAAAGGCGAAAATACGAAATATTAGAAAATAACGTGGTCGCAAACAAAGAACAATACACATGAAAAATTACGTTCAGTACAGAGAACTTTCAGACACAAAAATTCAACCTTCCAGAAAAGCTGTATAAAAACGATTAGAACCCTTCCAAAATCTGGCTATTCCCATCTCGTAGAAAATGAAGGAGAAGCGGGGCGGAGAGGACCGAAAAGACGAATCATCGCTTAGGAATTTCAATCCCCTTCCGGCGCCATCGGCGCTAGACCCAGTGGCAGATCCGGTTTTCTAACGGTACCGGAGCACCACTTGCAATTGAGAAAAACTAAAAATTGCAATTGTCCAAGTGCATGAAGTAATTGCCAAGAATTACTTTGTGCACTTTGGACACACTGTTTAACATCAGATAACCAGTGTTCAATTTCTTCTTCGCATTCAGACCGCTTGTTTTTTTCGGTCTGGATGCTAGGTATTCGTCAGCTTGCTTTTTCAAGCTTTCGTAACCTTTTTTGTCAATATTTTTCCTCAAGGCTTCATCCAAAATTTGAGTATCTTCTTTTGTGAGATACGTTTTTTTCTTATACCTACGAGTTACCTCGTTATAGGTATCAAGCATCCTACTCGATTCATCGGACTCATAACCAGACGAACTTTCAGATTCAGAACCCTGTTGAACAGGTACAATTTTGTTTTTAGCGATTTTCTTTTTTAAAGCTTGCTTTTTAGTAATGGTTTTGGCTACTTTTTTCACCGGAAGCTTTTCTTTTCGAATTATAGGCTCAAAATCACAATCAGAATTTTTATTCCAAATTGCATTCTCATTCAATTCGTTTTCAAAATTCTGAGAAAGGTCGACAGACGAATCTAACGATTCTTTCTGTCTCCTCAACTCTCTCGCTCTCGCTCTGGTTACCCTACCATTCTGATCACCTGAAATACTCAAATTTTCGCTTACATTAGCATTTTTACCTTTATTTTTTGCCCCAAGTGGGTCGATCAATCTCGATAAAGGATTATTAATTTTGATTTTTTCTTTCAGATTCTCGTTTGACGTGATAGGCGTTTCCACAGAGTCAACATCAGAAGCGGAGGTGTTACCCTCGGATCCTGAGTCAAGCCCTGAGTCAACGTCGAGGATAGGAGATTCAATGTTCAAATTTTGAGATTCGACAATTATTTCAGCCACCTGAGGAGACGAATCTTGCCCCAGTTGCTGAGAAATACCAGCTTCCTCACTCAACTCATACTCTAAGTTTTCATCAAGTGAGTCCATTACGTCATCATTTTGATTAAATGATTCGTTAGCTTTAATTTTATCGCTTAAACTTTTATCCGTAACCTTATTAGGCATACGTTCACTTGCTCGAAGGAAGTCATTGATTCGCTGCTGAATCGTTCGATTATCGATAACAGACTTACAACGATCCTCATTCTCAACTTCCTCAAGCTATTCTTTACTCAAGAACAAAGTCATCTGCCTAGCATTAACACACTTATCGTCTGTAATACCAGCAAAGTCCTTTACCATATAGTTATTCGTACCTTTCGATTCTTTCACTATATAAGGACCGTATCTTTTTTCTAATAATTTTTTAGAAATAAGATCGACAGATGAACTCTGGCGGTGAGCGGTAATCATTACCATATCACCTTCCTTATATGGAAAAATTTCACCATGCGACTTATTAAATTGCTGTTCTTCTAAAATGCGAATTTGTTTGCGTTTTTCACGCACGAAATGTTCGATGGCTTGCTCATCGTTCATTTCTTCAATTTTTTCGACCGCTAACTCAAAAGTATAGACAGCTTGTCTAGCCAATTGATCTGCCAAAATATTCATATATTCGTACCTACGTGCGAATACATGCCTAACTTCGCATTTTTCGAATTCCCTACGCAATTTCAAAATTTCCTTGAAAATTTCTTTATGATGCACATCTTTTTTGGCGTAATTTTTCCAATTTTTCGCTTTCCAGCGAACAGCCCCCTCGTTTACCGCGTATACGGTATACTTAGAGTCTGTAAAAATTTTCAATTTTTTGATATTTTTAGCAATGCCGAATTCCATCGCTTTTTTAACCGCAATAATTTCTGCCAAATTATTCGTAGACCTATACTGATCATGTTTTACTCTTTCAGATACGTTATACGCAGATTCCGGAGCAAAACACATACCGATGCCAGCGATAGCCTCGTCTTTGCCATTCTTAGCACAAGCGCCATCGACTACCACCCGCATGTACCCGTCATCGTCGAAAATTACCTCTTTTTCACTCCAAACCATCTCCATGAGCTGTTTAGACGTGATCGAGGGGAGCATCGATTTTTCCAAAATTTGTCTCAATTTTTTAAACTCGTTTTTAAAGTTAGTTTTTCTTCTGTTTACAGTCAAGCTGTCGGTCAGAGAACCTTCAACCTGCCAGCATTCGTTCGGCGAAACACCGAGAACACTAGGCTGGTCATTGAGCTGATTTTGGACTTCCTCGACATAGGCATCCCAACCCTCGTGAGTATAATATTCGTCGGGGTATTTATCATTTATTCGGACACGCAGTTTTTCCCCTAAACATCGAAAAATTCGTTCGATAGAGGAGCTGCAAGGATTAAAAGGACTACAGTGCGCGATTTTGGGGCCCCTAGCTTTGATGCAGGCTTTCCATTCTTTGGAAATAAATTGAGTACCATTATCGGAAATTATTTTTCGTGGCGTAATGCCATAATTTTTCAAAATTTCGAACATAAGTTCCATTTTTGACACGATAGTTTTGGCCTCGATATCTGAAGTCGGAAAAATCCAGACTTTCCCAGTGAAAACGTCTTTCACTGCGAACAGATATTTAATTTCACCTTTCATCGCTGCTATTGGTCCACAAATATCGACCGAAAGCACTTCGCCTTTGTGGTAAGCTTCGACTTGAGACCACTCAATTCGTCGCTTCATACCGTAATTTTTGTTAACTTTACAAACTACGCATAAATTCGTATTCATTTTTATAAATTTAAGCGCGTTTGGGTGAAAGTATAATTGCCTGAAAATTATTTCTAATTTATTACTGCCTACATGACCGTATAAATCATGTAGGTAGTATACGACATCGTAAAACAATGCTTTTGGCAACACTGGTACTTTGGTACCATCGAAATACTTTCTCCAAAGTAACTTTTTACCACCTTCCATCGTGACGTCATACTTTCTCCACGCTCGATCACTAATGGCTTTCTGTTTTGGAGTCAACATTTCACCAATAGGATATAACTCATCGAAAACTTTATCGCACATTTCGTCCTGCGCTTGCCAATCGGGCAAATTGTCCAAAAGTTCAAGCAGATTTTCCTTAAAATTTTGAATTTTAGTCAAATCATACGGTTCCAAACTCGTTCTGACCTCCTCCTTCACTTTCGCCAACTTAATATTATTCAAAGTCAAACTAGAATCCTGCGATTGTTTGAAATTTTTTAACTCTGTTTTTGAAAGTTTCAGGTCATAAATTAAGTCGTAACCATCGAGACGAATGATCCAGTTTGCGGCTTTCCTATGAGTTTGAGCTAGATCGGTATACTTGCTCACGAGAGGCTGAATATCCTGCCTAACATGGACTTTCCTACCATGTAGCCACATCTCCAATCGTTTTAGTGAGTAGGTAATTGCCAACATGTCTTTATCCGTACACGTATACCGTTTCTGATAATCCTGTAAAGTTTTATCAAGAAACATAATGATCCTATCCTGGCCTTCAACTTTTTGGTAGAGTACGCTCGAAATCGATTCGTCGAGGCACTCTGTGTGAAGCCAGAAATCGAGACCATCGATCGGTGCACACAGTTGAAAATTTTTACAATACTCACGTTTCAACTCGAGAAAAGCCTGGTCTTGTTCTTCTCCCCAGATGAAAGGTACGCTTTTATGCGTCAATTTCATCAAAGGAGCAATAATTTCATTGTATCGGGGAATAAATCTTCGATACAAATTCGTAAGACCAACTAAAGCCTGAATTTCGGTTACAGTCTTCAGTTTAAAACGATCGTTTTTGGTATGCTTGGCTTCGAATTCCAAAAATTTCTCAATTTTCTTGTTTTGTTTTCCAAGTTTACCAGTTGACAAAACATAACCGAGATGTTTTGTCGAGTTCTTGAACAAATCAGTTTTTTCAGCATTTAATTTCAAACCAAATGCCCTGATTGCCTTCAAAATTTCGACTATGTCCAAAACGTGTTCCTTAAAACCCTTATTTCGGACCAAAATGTCATCCACGTATGCTGTGATCGAATCTTTATCGGGCAACACACGTGTGATCATTTTTATAAATTCAGCCGAAGAAATTTTTAGGCCATAGGGAAGTCTTTCGAATTGATAGACTTGCCCCTCGATCTCGAACCCACAGAATTTTTTAGAATATTCGTCCAAAAGAACATTCCAAAAGCCGCTGGTAACGTCAAAACTAGAAAAGAATTCCGCATCACCACATTGAGTAATGATTCGGTCCAAAGTTGCTGGCTCAACGTAATTATTGGCCAATTTTGGATTTAAATATTTTGGATCCAAGCATATTCTCAAAGTACCGTTCGCTTTCACTCTCGCTAAAACATTATTGATATACTTCGTATCCGAAGGAGAAATTATATTTTCTCTTAACATATTTTTGATTTCTTTTTTGATTGCAGGCATGAGCTTATTAGAAGGCCGATAATTTGGACCACGCCAGGCCTCTTCATCCTCCATCTGGAAATGGACCGGCGGACCTTTATACTCACCAGCGGTTTTTGAAAACACGTCCGAAAACTCGCTAATTAAATCGTAAGCCCATACCTTCCTCTTTTCAGAAATTTTCCCTCCATCTACGTAAGATTCCAGGCCGTCATAAAGTTTTTTCAGAAATACCTCAGATGAATTATCATACTCAGGTAAATCCTCCGCTCGATCGTTCTTTGCATAAGTATGTTTCCTCATTCTGTTATGAATTTCGTTCCCATACCTACCATTCGGTTTAATCTGACTAATTTTCAACTTTCCTTCAAATTCGTCCTCTTTCATATAAGATAGGTATTCTTTCACATCCTCACGCTTTGGTTGGCAATAAGCCCTACCGGTGCGAATTTTGGGTTCAATACCTAGTTCCTTCATTGAATCCCTACCTACAATAAATACTTGATTACATTTTGGAATTAAATAGAAAGGTACGTTTATTTCGTACATTCCAAAATTCATATTCACTAGAAGTAGGCAATGAAGGGACTGAACGATTTGCTTGTCAGCTAATTCGAATTCGACCAGCTGACCAAGTTTTTGGAATTTTACAAAGTCACGAAAATTGTCAAATAGGTACCTAGCGGTAGCGAATGCCATCACGTTAGGTTCAGCGCCTGTATCAAGCTGGGTAGGAAAAACTACTCCACCGATTTTCATTGGCACTACGCAGGTATTACCTTCCTTACGCTCGAACCGGTAAACGCTATCTTCCGGTACTATTTCAACCGGCGAATCCTTTTGAGGGGATTCCATAGAATTAATGGTCGTTGCGCCTAGCGGTAGGCTAACCTGAATAGGCTTCTGAACATCGGTTATTTCATTCTCCCCGCCTAGCTGTCCTACTACACTTTCTAACGCTTCAGACACTCTCAGCAAATCTTCCAGCGGATTCGTATTTTCATTTCTACTCGCTTCGATATCAGCTCTCACGTCTTCAGGAATGACAGAGTCATCCTTCAGCTTCGATTCAGATATTCTCACCGATTTTACAATCCTACCTACTACGTTTCCGTCATCGTCTTTCACATCCTCAACCGATCGAGCAGCAAAATTATTCGTTATTCTTTCAGGCTCAGCTGAATTCATAACTCGCGGTTTAACCGAAACTAAAAAGTTTTTTACAGATTTTACTACCTCATCAAATGCCTTACACGATGGGAAACATCGCTTAAAATAGCGATTGTAGAAAAACATAGGCCTAGAATATCTTACGCAGAAATTCTTGTCTATTTTATATCGTAATTCACGATTTTTCGGTGATTTTTCTGTTTCAGCGAATAGCATCGAAGGCCTAGTCGCTACGTGAACGTTGCCAATTCTCTGCATCTGATAGAAAATACGTCGAATGCCCCAGAGCCGGTCCAGGGTCATTGCGAATGCTTTTGTCCGAGGTTTAATAATCGGAAACAGTAAAATGATCTGTTGGGCTCCTTTTTTGATCAGGAGATCGACAATAGCTTTCATTTCGCGCTTGATATATGAATTAGGGACGTAAGCACTATTTGCCTCCCTTTGACAGCAAGACAAAATTACTTTTGTAGAATTTAATTTTACAGGTACGAGAGCACGCCTCAAAGATCGCAGCGAAATATTTTCCTTCAGATATGAGCAACGCCGAAGCATTTCCAAATCAGTATCAGGACTATTTCGTGCCAGAAAGTAGGCTAGCGAATCGCCTACTAACTGATGACCTTCGAAAGTATAACTTACTGGCTGCTTGTAGTACTCGTACCTGTCGGTGTTCCGTTTTTTGGAGGTTCAATATTATTGACCCTTAACGGTTTCGAGGTTCCAGCCGCGGTAGCAGCGGGAGCACCCGATCCACCGTTTGAATTCGTAGGCGTACCCTCATTCGATTTTCTTTCACCCTGTTGGTGTCTGAAATTACGCGAATAGCCATTGTTTTGTTTGTTACGATCATTATTCATGTTGTTATTATCGTTGTTATATTTTCTAAACCTGTTTTTCCCGCTCGAATTATTATTCGAGTTGGAATTTTTATTAGGATTAGAATTATTTTGGAAATTCTGTCCACTTGGCTTTTGGCTCGAATTTTGAGTCTTTGACTCTCCATTTGATCCATCAGCCTCGTTTCCAGAATTTCCTTCAGATCGTCTGAACGATTTCTTTCCTTGATTTTCCTGATTCAAATTGGAAAATCTTGGGTCATCGGAAAATTGTTCCCTTCTGGTATTGAGTTTGTCGATGTAATCGTAGGCATTCGCGATTCCGTCCATGCCTACCCACCTACTCCACCAGAAGGGTACTTTTTTCTCGATATACAAAATTATGTCACCTTCCATAATTTTGATTTCTGAAATTGCTTTGATTGTATTAACCCACATTTCAATTTCCATCAATAATTGTCGAGCAGTAGTACAGTGAGAAAATTTTTCGTTTTTAAAATTCTCCCAAATGTCACGTTGACATTGTCGACTCCAAAATTCGTCTAAAAACGCTTTCCTGAGATCCCCGTAATTGTCATAAACATTAGACTCCGCCCTCCAAGTCTGAGCTTTTTCGTATTTGATTAATTGACGAAAAACGTTCATAACTTCAACATCCTTCGCTGTAGGATAATTATCCAGCGATTTCTCGTAGAGTTCCAAAAATCTCAGAGGGTGTTGCCAATTTTTGTCGTTAAATTCAATTCCGTTGTCTCTCGCGGTCCTAGCATTCAATTCCAGAGGCTTAATTAAATTGATCGTATTACTACCGAAAATCGTAGCATTCAATCGTGGATCCTGTACTACTGTTTGATTTTTTATTGATTTTTTGTTACGAAAAGTATGACTGTAAATCGTATCATCCTCTTCATTCTCACTCTCATCCTCTTCATTCGTCTGATTCTGAGGTTGAGCATTTAATTTTTCGATTAATTCATCGATTTTTTTATCACAAGATTCGAATTTTTTGTCAATAGCCATAAAAGTCTCTTTTAAACTTTCATTGTCACTTTCGGCCAATACCAAACGATTTGTTAAGTCAATTTTGTCTTTAACTAACTGTTCATTTGTATTTTGTACGAGAGTAAGTTGAGCTTTTAACTCAGCTTGCTCTCTTTCCAAAATCGAAACTCGCGTAACCAGCTCATCTTTTTTATCGTTGAGACTAGTAATTTTCCTGTCGTATTTTTCGTCTAAGTTCGTTACTCTCGCCCCTAGATCTCTTTCTACGACACGAAATTCGCCTTCAATGACTCTGAAATTGTCTCCAAAATCATTGATACGTTTTCCTAACTCTCCATTTTTCGTGTATAATCTAGAAATTTCGTCTTTTGAGTTTTGTAACTCAGAAGCTACTATTGTTCCAAATTCATTAACCTTACGGTAGTCGGCGTTTAATTCGTCAACGTTTGTAATTTTATCGACACGAAATAATGGACCTTTGAATAATAAAGCTCGTCTTGCTTTATAATCACTACGCTCCTGAAGAGCTTTTCTGCGTTTTTCTTGCTCTATTTCTCGAGCAATACTTTCGCTTTCTACGTTATTATTTTCGTTAGTCATTTCAGCCAAATAAAATCTCAAATGATTTGAGAGAATCGAATAATCGTCTACCTTCGCAGGTAGAAAAAATATGAAAATTTTTACTACCTATCAGTTCTCTGTATTAAACCTAACAACTAGGCGAACCACGTACCTATCTTATATAAATACGCGAATTCTCATACACTAACGCGAACTGACACCGAAGTTGTGCACACGGTGCTCAAAAATCGGTAAAAAATGCGAAAAAAGGGTAAAAACGATTTTAACGATACCAAGTAAAGATGACTTGCTTAAAGCTGACTTCTTTCTTGATGCTTTAAAGATGACTTCTCTAAAGATGTCTTCTTTAAAGTTGGCTTGATGATTCGACGAAAACTCCAGTTTCAGTGAATTTTTCTGTTGAGAAAAATTTTCACCAGGATTCGACTGCTCCAAAAAACGCTGATTTGGCACAGATTGAAAAATCTCGGGCGCCACTGAACTGGTAATAGAATTGGGTATTCTTGATGGTTGTGGGGCAAAGGGGTGAAAGATCACTTTATGCTCGACTTGGCCACTTCCACCGAAGAATCACTGTAGTTTCTATCAACCCAGCACAAAATATGCTTGCGTTGACTGCACGAAATAAATACACGAATATTGGAAGAACGAAGTATATTCGCGTATTAGTAACTCATACAGCCTAACTGAACTTAGGCAAACACATTGATAGTTCACTATAAATCTAACGAAGGTAAATCGTGGATACATACACACACGACACGATTATATTCCAGTAAAAATAGATAAATAATGAACGCTCGTACCTACAAACAGGTCCTATTTATAGGCACGAGCTTCTCTGTCTGCGGGAAGGCGGGAATGGCTCGTGAGCTTCCGATTGGCTGGATATTATGTCATTTTAACTCCAGCAACCAATCCAGAGACTGGAAACTGGAGTGCTAGAACCTTCTCCAGGAACATTGCGCAATATTACGATATATTTACGCAGATGTTCACCCTCGTCAACTCACCTGACAGGTGAGATAACGAGATACGTACAATGGGAAGGTTCATAGCGCCGAAGTGCCAAAAGTAGCGATAAGACCAAATTAATGGACTTATGCTACGCAGCAACAATCGATCGCGTACGTAGGTAATAGGTAGCTGCGTATAAATACGTAGCTATCCTATTTACCTCCGAATAGGCGACGACAATGGTGCAATTTGGTAGGTATTTACCTGCCCGGTTCAGAATTTAATGAATGAAATTATTCACGTCTTTTTAGCTTTTCAGTTGATTTATCTTTGAAATGTTTACAGAAAACCACAAAAAATCCCCCCCCCCCCCCAGAAAACTGTAAAAAAAATTAAATTTTTGGTTATTTTTGGTTACTTTTTGGTTACTTTTTGGTCACTTTCTGGTCACTTTCTGGTCACTTTTTGCTCAAAAAAAGTTACTGAAAGTTACTCTTTTCTTCAAAAATTTCGCCATGATGCCTGCAATTTCTGAAAATATTGATTGTAATATTTTTCAATTTTCAATATTTTGATAATTTTTGAAATTCTGAACATTTTAATGATTTTTAATGACGTTAAATTTCAAAAAATTTGATAAATTGTAATAATTTTTCAAATTTTGATAATTTCAATTCTCCAATGTTTTTCAAGTTTGATGATTTTTTAAAATCTGAAATTCTCAGTTACATTCTAATGCTGACAATTTTAACAGTTTGAGTATTTAAAGGCTCTAAAATCTGACTTTGAATTGAAATAAGCGAACTTTTGATTCTTATACCTACATTGTTTTGAGGTTAGAATCTAAATCTTAAACTTCCCTCCCTCTCCAGCGTCTTCCAAGATGTTCCGTTGTATTTGCATTGATGGCGTGAAGTAGTGATTTTCAATTCGAACCGTCATGTGACAAGTACACTTTGAGAATGGAGAAAAAAATAGGTACGAACTAGAGTTTGAAATTTTTTTTTTTAAATTGTCAAAAATATTTTATTTCATGTTTTGGTTTCTCTTTTGTGAGAGTATTCAGTAAATTTATTCATATCGATTTTAATATTTTGTATTCTGAAATATGTTCTTTCGATTCTTCGATGTTTCAAATCGAAAATAGTTGGAAGTTCGTGAAAATACATATTTGATGCATGTAAAATTTTGCTCTATTAGGATGGTTTCGATTCATGTTCTGAGTTGCTTCGTTATTAACCTTGGGTATTTTTGTTGCATTAAAACTTGAAGAAAAGATAAGAATCCAACGTTGAAGCGTGCAGAATACAACTCGAAAGAATTCTGTATCTATACTATGCATGTACATGCACGTATGCATGTATATTATGTACCTCTACTTACTACCTAACTTTAGATCTCTACGTAGTTCGTGTACTACGTTGTACGTACTTCAACGTTGATAATTCTGCATCGTATTTTCATGTTCAAAAGTTGACGCTACGATGTTGGATTTTGTTGGATTTTTCCTGTTGGAATAGGTAATAGAATAAGTAGGTATCTTTATCTACCTACCTAATTTGTCTGTCGTACTCGTTCATTTTACTGCAACAGTTCCCTCTTATCTGGTTTAATTTTCGATCGAAACGATAAGACGGCATCAGCAGATGCTTGCTCGATTTTTCGTGCCTAATTTCAGTTTATTTTGAGCTGTTGGTATGTGATGTGGGTATCGAGTATGCAGAGAATTGTCGTATTTTACTTTTCCAAACCGATCGCGGGTTGATTTGAATTTTATTTCGCGTCTCGTGTTGCAATATTTGACGTATTTGTACCTGCACTTGAGTTGGTGAGTTCGTTCCTTTACTTTAGATTACCTATAATATTAAGTACTTATATTTTTGGTACGAGAATATTTGCAGAATTTCAGTTTGAAACGTGCAAGCTTTTGCTAACTTGAGTGTGACAAATTTGTACTCAGCTCGTACCCTAAACAGGGTTCGTACCGAGTACGAAAAATACGAATATTGAGCAGGTAATAGAAAAGTATGAAATTTTGCTATAATTCGGCCGAAAAAATCATAATTCCAGGTCAATTATTCGATCCAGAAAGTTACGAAAAAAAGTACGTTGGAAAGTATGAAAAAGTACGAATTTTTGGTTTTCAGTTTTGGCACGAACCCTGTTAAATTACGTGCCATATTTCGATATTTTTCTGTTGTTTTTCAATCGAGTTGAAATCAACAGTTCAAATTGTGTGCAGGTCTGGGTAATTTGTGTTGAGATAAATTTTCATATTGTTCTCGTGGAAAACGACGAATGCGCTTCCACATTTTGAAATTTTTTTCATCGTTGCACCAAATGTATGTGTTATTTTATTGCCGCGTGTAAAATTGATGAAAAAGTAGGCCTGAAAAGTTGACAATTTTTTCAATATTTTTTTGAATTTTCAATTGAACTTTGAATTTTTTTCATTAATTTTTTTAAAATTGTGTTGGTAAATTTTTCAAAAAAATTTCAGCAGGTTTGCAAAGCATTAAGATTATTTTAATTTTTTGTAAGAATGATTTTTTCTAAGAAGGACGAAAGTATTTCGCCTAAGGTCCTGAGAAAATTCTGAACAGGTCATGCACAAGACTTACAAAAATTCTGTCGATTCAAAAATGATTTTATTGGAAATTTTGTACAGAAGTCACCATTTTTCGAAGTCAATATGTTTATTTGGTGTCGTTCAGGTTAAATCAACATCATCCACCTGATATTGTACTCTCAGGTCTTCGTCAATTGAACAAATTAATTACAACGAATTTCTAAATTTTTTCTGTTCGTGTATCTAATTTTGTGTTAAATCTTTTCAAAATATGGCACAGTGGTGTAATTTTTTTCAAATCTGAAAACACTTCCTTCTCTTTATTTTGCGTACCGAAAATAAATAAGAATGACAATCTACCACCGACATTTCGATTCTGTTGCTGTCACAAATTACGGTTTTTTTGCATCTGTTATCCCTATTCTGAGCTGCGTGAAATCGGCAGAAAATTTCCTTCGGAATTCGTGCTGAGTTTGGTTTGAAAGCAACGTAATTGGGACGCGAGTTGACGTTGAAAAGTTTCGAAGAAAAAGTCCAAGGTTTTTTGGCGAATAAATACCGGATATTTATTCGGGATGTTTTGTAGTTATCTACGTGCTGTCGAAAAATATCTTCGGAGGGAAAATGTTGGCGAATTTCTTTGGTAGACGTTTTGATGTGGTTTTGCCTACATCAGCAGAACTGTCAGAAACTTTAATTGTCCGTTCTTTAGTTTCGTATGTTCCTAAACATTTAACGTGAATAATTCCATATGAGAAATGTTTTCAAATTTTTACCTGTAAAATCATACTCTGCTACCACCTTGGTTACGATTTGATTTCATAAAAATTCAGCTGTAGGTACAATGTTTTTTGAGGTTGTGATCTACGTGACTTCATTTTTTTTCAGAAATTGTACTCGACACGAAACGTTAGTTCACTTATTCAGTTGGATTTTTGTTTTTTTGATTTTATTTCGAGTTACTATTGAACGAAGGAAGAGGTGTGGATTTTAGTGAAATGTATGGTCTGTCATTTTTCATGTTCTCAAATGAATTACTTCGTCAAGTGTCTGTTCTGGATGAAATGAAAAATTATTAAAATTCATTTTTCATTTTTGTGAAAGCCGAAAGCCATTGAAACGATTTATTCGAAACCAGTTGAATTCCGTATGATAATTATGTATTGCAAAATCTACCAACATTTTGTATGAGCAGTTTTCAAATTCTGTTTAATAGATTAAAGGTATCCTTAACCGTGATGAGAAATTTGAAAAACAAGGCTTTATATATTCCGAATTTCGAGCTCATTTTCTAACGCAGTAGTCTGATTTTTTGATGTGAGATAGGGGTTTTCAAAAAGCAGCCATGGTCAAAAAATGAAATTTTACAGAAGAGTGAAATTACATTTATGCATGTTTCCGAAATTACCACACCCACGTTAACGTTTCAAACGAAAATTTTTACTCAATGAAAATTTTTGATTTTGCCTAGCTCGATGAGAACTGAGTTTTGATAAAGAATTACGTGACGTGTAGAAAAATGTACCTTAGGTGTGATTTATGTATCATTCAAAGATAATTCTCGAATATGCCGACGAATATAATCGTATCGGAAATTTCGAGTGCAATAAGTTTTCGTTTATACTTTTAACGATTCTACTGTATAACGTCGTCTTGCTCGCGTTTTTCTAAGGAAAAAGGTTGGTAATGGGGAAATGTCTTCGCAAGACGTTACACTTCGACCTTTTCAACGTGATAAAATCTCGTAGCTCTTTTTTTGAATGGAAAAATTGTAGGTAATCGTTCGCGTGTTTGTTGCCGAATGAAGATATTACAGAATCTTTCAACAGGATCGTTGAAATTTTTTAACGTCCCAATTGGTGATGGGAATGAAAGGAGCGAAAATCATATGCTCTGTGTTTTAAAAAAATATGAATTGCTTACTTTTATCGAGGAGGTTATACAGAGAGGTATGTTCATGCATAGAGTGGAGCAATGGATTCTTGCCTCCTCATTTGGATACAAAAATTTAAAATTGTCCTTCGTCGCGACCTCTTATGAATTTATTAATTAAAAACTTGTCGTCGTAGTGGTATTAAAAATACTGCCTATTAAGGTATAATCAGGATAAAGGTATAGCCCCATCGATGCTGTCGGTTTATCGTTTCTTCGCTTTTAAAACGCCAAAATCGACCGAAGCCTTTAGTTGCTGTGTTTTGCACGCCTGTCGCGGCACCACTTCGCCCTGGCTCGTTGTTTATATAAAATTGAATTAACGTATTTGCTGGAAAAGCTCTCTCGTTCTCTCTTTGTCCGCTGCGGCGAAGTTTCGAAATTATTGAGGTATTGTACGAGCTTGTTTGCGGCAAAGTACGCGACCCTGGTGCTTTGATCAAAGCATTAAACAGTTTTATCGAGTGTTTCTCGAGGAGGCTTTTTCGCTCGGTTCGGGGGTTTTAAATAGGTATGCGCATCGACGAAGGCCTCAACCTTTCGAGGATTAAATTTTTTATCGGCGTAGAAATCTTCTCGTTGGGAAGCAATCTAATTTCGAAGGGATTTTCGTATAGGTTTTTACGATAGGAATGTTTGAAAGAGAAGATCTCGATTGGATTTGAATTCAATTTTATAAACGTGTATTTGAAAGCGAGTGTGTTTTGAGGATGAGGGAATACATTGGTGAAAAATAGCCTCGGATGGATTTTGATATATATTTGGAGTTTTGGATGGAATATGAGTCAAGATGGCGATTTTTTTCAATTTCACAAAATATGTACAACAGGCCTCGGAACAGTTTGAAAGTCAAGTCTCGGTCTTTTTTCGCCGTTGACTTATGTTTTCCAGTAACCTGCGGATTTCATTTCTTTCCCTCTTTCCAAATGATTAGCTTAAAATGCTATCTCGCGGGCCTTAGTATGTTCTTTGGTGATGTCAAATCTTATTGAATTTTCAATTTTTCATTGGTAATCATGTTCCATTATTATAGAACTAATTGTGTGTGCATTGCATATTTATTCTCGTATATCAGCTCGAGTCAACTGCTTTTTTACACAGAGACTGTTCCGAATTCAGAAAATATCTTCAAAAACAACAATCGTCTGACATATTATTTTTATCAATTTTCTTGTCTCATGTGATCAAACAGTACTTGATTCACTTGTTCAAGATGATGAGTAATGCGCATTCAGTCTTGTTAATCGAGAATGCGAAAAATATCTATTGTCCGTCCAATATAGCATGACACAAATTGTGTCAGTTTCATATTTCGAAAGCCAAAAATAAAATTGCTGTAGTTAAATGGGAAAAAACCAAAATTTTGTTTGCTTTTTGATCAGGAAACTGACACAATTTGTGTCATACTATGTTGGACGGACAATATGAAATTCAAATCAAAAAGATTTACGTTAGTTTCAATGAACAATGCTTTGATTATATGTACTACGTACATGGATTGCCAGTTCATACCAGGTGTTTTGAAGCGGAAAAATAAAACGACAGAATTGCGAAGCGCTTGCGTGAATTGTTGACATTGTGTTTGAATTGAAGTTGAAGTCACATAATTAATTAATTACTATCAAAAGAATCACAAAAACACTGTAATTCGACTCATTTTTGAATTTTTACCATCACTTCACTTTGAATAAATAAAACTTCAATCAAAAATTGCTGATAAATCGCAAATTTAATCATTTTCTATCATTTCGAAGTTTGAAACTTTTGATACCTTGAGTAAACAAAAAATTTCCCAGCCACTAATTTGTCCCATTCCAATCCCATTTATCCAATCAAATGACGAGAATTTTGTATCGAAAAGAATACATTTTCAATGATTTTCAAGCATGCGCCCTACATTTTGATCTTTTCTTTTTTCCGCTTCAAAAAACACTTTTTTTAACTAATCGACTGGCAATCCATGTAATTTATATAATGAAAGGAACAATGTAGGAAGGTTACGAAGGAAATAAGGAATTACGTGAGAAGTGATGGAGACAAAGGGTAGGAAATTCGTTTTTTCTTTCTTCTTAGGTGTAGTTTTACTACACAGGTGTGGTTGTATATTTTTTTTTGTTTTTTTTTTTCTAAATAAAAATTCTTATTATTTTTTCTTATTTTAAGTATATTTTTTAATTTTTTAATTTTTTTCTTTTTTAAACAAAACAAAAAAATATTTACAATAAAAAATGAAAAATCATAAAAATCATAAAAAATTGAAAAATCATATAAATTAAAAAAATTACAAAATTCACAGAACTTGAAAACCCTTCCATAAAAATGAGAAACAATAAAAAATAAAAAAATCACATGACAAAATTAAAACATTTACTTGGAGCCATCCCAAATGGCTCTTTTTGTGAGGGAAGCCAGAATATTATCTGGCTTACTCCGCATATGGTGATAGAGCTGTAATAATACCATTGGGTGGGTAGTATCTTACCACTGGAAAATGTCATCATTTGGTCTGAAAAAAAAAGACTAATTAATAAAATTCTTATAGTTTAAATTAATAAAATATACTTACACCTCGTAAATAACTCCATGGCTCGTATAAAATACTTTCTGGGGTTTTGGAAGTGACCCCTCACTAAATATTACACTATCATCTTCTAATATTATTCTCCGTCTGGCTGCAGCCGGATCAAACTCAAAGGTGAATTTCGAGGGGGTCAGGCAAGTGTTTAGTATCGGGGAATTAGTGAATAGAGGGAATTTTAAAAGAAAATATTGATTGACTGTTCAAAATAAATGTATGTTATCCTATTATCAAATAAATTATTTTTCTGAGTTAATTACTTGAAATTTTTCTCTATTTTAAATTAAATTTAACAGGTAATTATATGAATTTTTGAATGAAAAAATTATATGTATATTTTAAAATCATTTAAATATAATTTCTTAATTTAACTCGATGATTAACCGTTCTTCATGTTTTTATATTCACACCTATTTCAGTGCTGTCCTTCTTCAGTGCTATCCCAGGAACAACCTGGACCGAACTTGAGCCACGTTGTTTTGATTGTCACAGTGAGATAGGAATGGATACCCTCGTAAGGTTGTGATGTTGTGATAAGTGTTTGAAGAAAAAAAACTTGCCTAAAATCATCGATAAGAACATTTCGTCAAATAAAAAAGCTTTAATTTCGTCCATTGTCAGGAGATTTTAAAAATAAAAAATTGTTATTTTTTCTCAGATTGGGAGAAATCCTTGAAATACCCATTTTATATTATTTTAGAGCTTTAATTCCTAAAAAAAAAAAAACGTGTAATTTTTATTGGTCAGGCAAAGAAAAATTACACGTTGTAGTAAGTTTACTGACTTAATTTTCAGGGTCTTCAGTTATTTTTCTAAGGGGTGAGGTAGCGTAGAAGTAAGACATGTGTCAGCATAAACCATGTCGTCGTAAATCTAAACGACCAAATTTTCGACCCCGTGTTGCCTTTTCATGGCTGCTATCGAATGAACCCGCAACTCGTAGGTGGGTACGTTACGTACGTAATTTTCCAACGAAACCGCATCCTTTTAATTTATCTACCCGAGTTACCTAGACGCTGCTGCAAAAACGGTCACGTCTATGTAATCGAGGCGCAATTTAATTACGTCCAAGTCGATAAAACATTACGATTTTTGTACCCGTGTCGACAAAGCGACAGTTTTTTTTTCATCTCGCGTGTTTTCATTTCGCGTGTGAATTTTCCAACTTGGTGTTGGATTTTTTTCGTCATTTGTTAAAAGATGAAATTTTTGTAGTTGAACAATGTCCATAGTTGAAGATTTACATCAACGTTGCAAAAATAAAGGATATGGGGATACGTTCGTTGTGTATGGTGGAACTGAAACTCCCTTTTAATGTTTTGCTCGTTTGTCAAAAAATTAAATGAGACGAGCTTTTTCATTCATTTCTGAGTTTTTATAAACGTTAATTAATTCGTTAGTCGGTGATGATGGGAGTGAGAGCTTTAGCATGACGTTTTGGGGGGTTTTCACATACACTATGATTTGTCGTCCTAATCCCACGCGATATATGTCCCAGCCCTACTCCATTGTAAACCCTCCAACGACAGCGAAAAAAATTCGTGATACGCAATACAGCACCAACACCATTATAGAGGTAGTTTCGTAACGAGCACTTATTTCGACTTTGTTCGTCGAAGAACGCCGACCAAGCTCGAACCTCTTTTTACCAAGCTCGACGAGAACAGAGTTGGAATATAGAATTACGTGACGTGTAGAAAAATGTACCCTGGGTGTAATATACCATGCCGAGATAAACATACGCGACGAGCTTTCAACGTCGTGTCGAGGTCGCTCGTCCTCGAATAAGCCGACGAATATAATCGTATCAGCAATTTCGAGTGCAATAATTTTTCGTCTATGCTTTTAACGAGTCTGCTACGTAACACCGTTTTGCTCGGGATTTTCTAGGGAAAAAAGGCGGATAATGGGGAAAATGCCTACGCAAGACGTTTCGTTTTGACGTTTCGGCGTGATAAAGGTTCGCATCTGGGGTTTTGAATGGTAAAATTATCGATGAATTGGTCGTGTGTTTGTTGCTGAATGAAGACGAATATCCGAGTGGAAGAAATCAACATGGTGGGATTATTGAGTTGATATTGTAGAATCTTTCCTAGAAAATTGTTGATTTTTTTTAGATTTTTAAAGGTGTGATTGGTGATGAAGAGGGGGATGAGGAGGGAAAATCATATGCTCAGGATTTCAAAAAAACATAAAATTGCTTACTTTTACTTATATTACTTACATAAGCTCAAATGATTTGAGCCGTAAAATATGATGCAAAATAAATCAGGTTGAATTATAATGGCAAAGCGAAAATAAACAGCACGATCGTAACATAGATGTTGTTACACAGGTAACTGCTTTCAGAGGAATGAGGAGTGCCTTTGGCAAAGGTGACCAAAAAGTAGATGTCGAAACATTTTTAAAAATTTATTTAAAAAATACAATCGAAGCTACAATTTTTTATATCACAGTTGGTGTTGGAACTGATGCCCTCATGCAGAGAGAAATGTAGCTACAGCGATCACCGATGTATCATTGGAATTGTTGAAGTTTTGGCTACGATTTGGTATATTGAAGATTTTGATACGACAATTAGTTTTTTTGTGACAGCGATTCAAAGAGAGTGAGAAAATGTTCTCGGGTTGGTTTCTTGAAATTGAACAAATAATTCAACTAAAAATTCAAGTTTTACAAGGGAAGATCTTTGAAGAAATTTATTCTGCCCTATATGAAATGTATAGTAGTAATGCCTACTATCATTCTATGGTGTCCAAATGGTACTCTAAGTTCAAAATTGGCTATAAAGATTTTAAAGATAGTGATTACAGAAGAAGACTAGTCTCCCGTGGATTTTACCAGCAATAAAATATGAAATTTGTTCACACGAGTACCTCATTGTATTACAGTAATGGGTGAAGTGAAGTGTATAAGAGCCTGTTACAAAAAATTTTGCTGTAAAAACTACAAAAACTTTGTCTTAAACTTCTTCCTGTGAGAATAATCATTTTACACAACAATGTGTTTGCTTGTTACTGGATGAAAAATCATGGAATACCACACCTACAGCCTATACCTGAGTCTGTGTGGCTAAGTATGACTTGGTCCCAAAATTTGAAAAAAATTTTGAAGGAAATTTTTGCAAGCCTAAATCAAATTACAAGTCAACTGACCCGAGCACCTTTTCTCACTCTTTTTAACTCACTATCACTACAAAACTAATCTCCATATCAGAATCATCAATATACCAAATTGTAGCCAAGACTTCAACAATTCCAACAATATGTTGGTGATCGCTGTAGCTACATTTCTCTATGTGTGAGGGCATTTTATGCGCAACTTCGCAGACAACCCTCGTAATCTTTGAAAAAATTGTGATTAATTTTATCTATTCTTTTTTCTAATTTAAAAATAAATTCTTGAAGAGCTGCATTGTCTATGTACAAGTTCTTCTTCTTTTGCGCCTTTCACTTTAGTTTCAGTTTCAAAAGTATTTTTTAAAAATTACTTTGTCTTCTTTGTAGAACAGTGCACCAGCATGGGTTGTTGCTGAGGATGCCCGAAAAGAAAAAAAAACTTATAAACCACATTAACACTATTTTTAAAAAACAAAATATAAAAAAAATAATACTTACCTTATCGTTGAGGGTTTGCATCATCATCACCATCTTGTCAGTTGTAAATGGGTGATTCTACACAAAACACACATTTTGGCGTAGGTACATGCAAAAATTTTGTGTAAAGCTCATTAATGAAATATTTGAATATAGCTGGGTCAATCATAGTGACCACCTCTACCAATTTCATAAATTGTGATGTGTCCACCCCCTCCCCCTTCTGATGTAGAGCCCTCTTGGTAGGCAAAATTTCCATCACCGTGGCTGTAGCACACCTCGTTTTTCAAAGTTATTTTTACCACCAGCAAAGAATGATGGAAGTTCCGTTCTCGCGACTTGGTTTCTTCTATTCCTCACACCTGTATGCAGATCAAGATCTAAACAAAACTCATTTTAGTGACAATCTCCAGCTCTGAGGTGGCCTGAAAGCTCTGTAGCACGAGTTTTGTTCCTTCAACGTGGTCAATTTTCATTGCTCATGTATGGCTTATTGTAAATATTTTTCGCGGATGTATGAGTTGACATTTCTTTGGATGCTGGTCCAAAATCTCATCCACTGATGAAAAATCAAACATAAATTACCCTGTACCTTATATCAAAATAAATCAGTAAAAAAATGCCGAAATTACTTTTTTTCGTTCCATCACCGTGGTTATCAACTGAAGGAAATAATATGAGCTGTTGAGATCAAAAAAATATCGTTTGGCAAGTACAGGGTGACCCAAAAGTTCCGGAACGTAACGTTTTTTTCGTAATTTAGAGTGGAATCTTCCATATTGTCTCGCGTTGATCTGAACGAAGGGTTGCCAACTTGTAGGTCGACAAGGGACAATGCCAACGCTGTACTCAAAATATCCGTGAGGGGTTAAGTGGGGGGAGGCAGTGTTGCCAATTTTATAAAAACTTGAATTTTTTGATAAATTTTTGCCCCTTCAAATTTTTAATTAGGCAAAATCGGAATGCATTGATTGTTGATCCTTGTTCAATGGCCTTTCATATGCAAATATTATTTTTTGAAAATCTCAATTTTTAAAATTTTCGGAATTTTGGGTTTTGAGATTTTTTTTTTTGAAAAACTCAAATATCGAAAAAAGTTGAAAATTTTTTAGTAATTCGTGAACAATGAGGGATGAGTTCATATTTTTTGAAGGGAATGGAGCTTCAGCTACGTCGTAAATAAGATTTCATTATTTGCTGGGCCTTACAATTTTTTTTACGAATCAATTTTTGCGTTCCGGAAATTTCAAGTCACCCTGTATTAGTTCTAATTATGTTGAGTTTTTTTTTTAAAAGTATGCTGAGTGATTATTAAAATCATTTATTCAGTTTTTTTTCATCGATGTAGCTAAAAATTTCTTTTCCTTCGCCGTGGTTGTTTAACATGGCTTTTACATAAGGCCTTTTTTTATGTGAATAT
Source organism: Pseudococcus viburni (assembly GCA_033439095.1). Taxonomy (NCBI): domain Eukaryota; kingdom Metazoa; phylum Arthropoda; class Insecta; order Hemiptera; family Pseudococcidae; genus Pseudococcus; species Pseudococcus viburni. The sequence goes on from JAVBJF010000059.1 coordinate 592,095, forward strand.
GAATTTGACCCAATATTATTAATGAGGTCTTGGGTTCATATCCAAACAATTCCCCCTAAAAAAGAAGGGGAAAAACACTTTTTTTCAAAGAAAAAATCATTTTGAAAAAGTGTGTTTTTGGTAGAATTACCTAAATATCGACAGACTCAGAAGCGAATTCGAAATCAGCAGCAACGGCTGAAAGAGCTAAAAAATGAAAGTTATTGGAATCTTGAAAATTTTTTCAAATTAAGTACCTAACTAGAGATACTTACAAATTTGGAAACGAAACGCCTTCCATTCCGCTGGAATGACATACATTTGAGGTCGATGAGAAATAAACATATAAATCTTTATTAATAACAAAATTAATATTCAAAGTTTAAATTTTATCTAGTTTAAAATTAATTTTTTAATTTTTCAAAAAAAAAGTTCAGAACGATCCATTCTGTTGTACAATAATTTCCTAATATTTTGAAAATTTCAGTCAAAGCAATTACGTAATGAAGTGAAAAAAAAGGTATTTTTGCCATTTCGGTGAGCACTTTTGTTGACGTTAATGAACCATTTTCAGCAAATTTTGACAGTTAGACTCTTAGAACCTGAAGCTTGGGACCAATTTTTGCGAAAACTAGGATCGAAAAAATGCCAGCCTCGAGGCGAAATTAAATTCCGTTTCGTCGAAGCGTGCGTAATTTCGAGGAGATTTTCGAGCGGATTTGGCGAGCCTTACGGCGGCGTACGGTTCGATAAATAATGAACAATGTAATTCGCGGCGAATTTCTCAAATCATCCTGATACTCGTAGCAACAGCAATTCTTAACCCTTTCGTCATCCCTTCGCGTCTCCGCCGTCGAACGAAACTTCTTGTAACCATACCAAGTTCACCGCAACGCAAAAAGCAATGAAAACGGCAACGAGCGTTTTATTTTCATCAATCATGCCTGCTTAATTTCAAACAAGCTGCTCTGTGATACTGGTTGCTCGACAAATACCAATCCTCAAATTCTAATTTTCCGCTTCAAAGGTATAACGTACGATACGATAAACTATATCGTCGCGTATACAGATACCTCACCTACGTAGGTATTTGTGTGATAACGATTCCAACGGCATCGTAAACCCTTAAGGATAAAGGTTCGTTTCGGACCGAAGAAGGAAATTTTACGATTTCGCAACAGCGTCCACGTCCGTTTCTGTAAAAATTATCCGATTACTCGAATCCCACGCAGATTCGCCGGTCGTAATAAATTTCGCTAACGTGCGTTATTTTTCTCGCCTTTTCCGAACAACTTTCGTTTAGTTGGAAGTTTCGGCTGTTATTTTGCAAAGCGTTTCTTTGGCCGATCAAATGATCCGTTAATTATTACGAAATTTTCTCAATTGTTCGCTCCGTTTTAAATTTCCTCGTTTATGTTTTGATGTCTGTCGAGTCGAGAGTCGAGATCGTCGTGTAATTTTGGTGGCGTGCCGTGGCGTACGAGTTGTTCTGCGCTTCCTACGCCTTTGTTATTCTTTGTTTTTTACTCTCTTTTTGTTTTCAATTTCGCGAGGCAACGATTCAATTTTAAAGGGGAAAATCCTATTCCATTAACTCTGCTCGCTATAACTTTTTGTATTACCAACTTTTCTAATACTTTGTAATTTGAAGATGGTATGAAAAAAAGGCAAAATGTACTTCCATATTGCTTCAACGTGAATGAAAAAAGTCATCGTAACGCCTCGTATTCGTATTGCCTATGTACATATATCACATTAGCCACGTTCACCACGCAGCCCACCATATTTGTACCGAGTGAGCCGAACGAACGCCATTTCGTCGGACAATAAACGCTCGTAAATAACCGAATATTTTTTTGGCCCGGTCTATAAATCTTAAATATATTAATTTCACCAAAAACGCTGCTCTCACGTCTCTTCCATTTATTGGTAAAGTTTCCGATTGTTATAGGCTGTTGAGCACGATCTTTTATGACTTTTATTGTCCGAGTCGCATCGTCCTGTGCTATCGACTGTATGAGTGTAGTCTTCGTGAAGGCAGCAGAAAAATATAATTAAAGAGGTAGAGACAGAAAAGTACACCCATTTGGAATATCACGAATGATTGTAGATGCGCACGTACTTGCATTTCCTCATTTCTGGCTCCGATGATTGGTTTTGATCGCGAGGATGAGGTGTTGTTACGATATACGTGTATTTCCCAGTCACATATTGTGAAAAATTACTCCGGATATAGGGTTTCCTCAATTTCGTATGTTTTTCGATTCTTTGATGTTTTATTGCAAAATAGTTGAACTTGTCTCGTGCAAAAATCTAATTTTTATTATGAATGTAATTTACCTGTTTGTTGGTTAATTTTCGTTATGATAAGTATTTTCTAAATTTGGCTAATTTTGATCATCGATAGAATTTTATTACTATTTTGTTTGTTTTATTTCAGGTGAGTCCGGAAAATTACTTGCTTACGTATTGTCTGGATGATTCAGGTCATATGAAATATTTTATATACTTAAATGTTTATTATAATTACTTTAGGAAGGAAAAATCAGAAAAATCAATGTTGTCTACGTTATACAAATACATATAATCAGGAAATTGACTGGAAAAAATTCGGTCTTTTTGGACTTATAGATTCGAAAAATGACGAAGTTTCGCCTATTATTAGAAAAAAAAATCAATTTATTTACTTACTTTCTAATAAAAAAGAAAAGTATTCATATTTTGTTCAATTTCAAAAATTATCAAAAATATGATACTCGTCGGCCAAGGTCCCAACGTCCCAACCGAAAAAATTTCGTGAACCTTTCTTAATGTTAACTTTTTTACTCGTTAGTGTTAGATTAGGTAGGTACTTGAAAGCGCGAAATTGGACTAAAAAACAAATTTTCTCATCTCAGCACAGTACTTATCTAACATAAATTTTTAGAAATTTTGTGTGAACTTTTTTCTCGCAAGAACTTCTTCTTAATTCACGATAAAAGGACGAGCCAAAAAAATTACAGAGGCTTACACAGAATTTGTCAGTTTGAAGAATTTGTGTGATGATGTAACATTTTCACGTTTGCGTTTTTCAAATTCGTATAATTATTTACTCGTAGTTTGTTCTCCTTGTACATACTATGTGCATAATTTGGCTTGTTTTTTACTTTCAAATATGAATTTTAAAAATAATTTTTATTTGAATTTTAAATATTTATAATTTTAAAAATAATATAATTAAATAAAATGGGGGGGGGGAGAGTCCTCAATTCGATAACAAACTAAAAACCCACAAAAAATCAATCATTATTATTAATTACAAGGAAGCGTACCCGTACTTGGCGCGGGAAAGTCACTCAATCACATTTTTAGCGACTTTGCATATTTTCTCTTTCTTTAAATTGGTAATTCCCTTCATTTAAAGAGCATAAAGAATCAAACTCAGCCTTCCGGAAAAAAGACCTTACCCTTCTAAAACCCTTATCTCTCCACATAAGTATCTCTTCCACTCCCAGACTCATTTACGTCTGCCTGTATTAGATTAAAATTTTTCAACACAAAAAAATCATGAGAAAACTGAAAGAATAATTTCCGATCTTAATAATTGTTTTATCGCAAATTCTACTGTACCTAGTAGTCCAGGCAAATAAGAGAAAAAATGTACCAAACCCCCCAAAAATTAAAGCCTGCTTTTTTTTTCGCGTTTTACGTTCGTAATGGTCCACTACACAACATACTAAAATGGACACCCCACAACCCTCCGCTACCCACAGGAGAGGGGTAAACGTCCGCTGAAAACCGGGTTTTCGTGAATATCTCCTCAAATAAGCCTCAAAATTGAAAAGTAGTTATGAACAATCTTGTTTTACCCGTAATTTCCTATCGGAAGGGCTTTTTTCTTTTTCAAAAACACTCACTTCCTTGACCAAAAATTAAGGGTAAAAATCACCTATTTTTCAACAATTTACTGCATTTTTGGAAAAAATCGAAACTTTTGGAAATATCTCCTCAAAAAAGCCTCAAAATGGAAAAATGGTTATGAACAATCATGTTCTACGTGTAATTTCCTATCAGACAAGTTCGTTTTTTTCGAAAACACCCGTTTCTTTACCCAAAAATTAAGGGTGAAAAACACCTATTTTTCCAATATTCACAGTATTTTTGGAAATTACGGAATTACGAAGCTAAAAGTACCCAAAATGAGTATTTTTTTTATACATGCTGGTAGGGTATTTCAAAAAAAATTCACCGCAAAAATTTCAACCCCTACCGTTAATTATAAAGGAGGTTATTGAAATTGAATACTGCATTTAAAAAATCGAAATTGTGGAAAGAAAAAGTACTATAAACGCGATGTTATGCTGATTATTGGTGATACGAACACTTCTTTGTGTCGTAAGGATTCAAAAACTATATTTTCAGCTTCGTATTTCCATCATTTCCAAAAATACTGTGAATATTGGAAAAATCGGCGTTTTCCACCCTTAATTTTTGGGCAAAGAAGTGGATGTTTTCGAAAAAAAAACGAACCTGTCTGATAGGAAATTACACGTAGAACATGATTGTTCATAATCATTTTTCCATTTTGAGGCTTTTTTGAGGAGATATTTCCGAAAGTTTCGATTTTTTCCAAAAATGCTGTAAATTGTTGAAAAATAGATGATTTTTACCCTTAATTTTTGGTCAAGGAAGTGAGTGTTTTTGAAAAAGAAGAAAACCCTTCCGATAAGAAATTACGCGTAGAACAATATTGTTCATAACTACTTTTCAATTTTGAGGCCTATTTGAGGAGATATTCACGAAAACCCGGTTTTCAGCGGACGTTTACCCCTCCCCTGGGGGTAGCGGAGTGTTGTCGGGGTGTCCATTTTAGTATGTTGTGTAGTGGACCATTACGAATGTAAAACGTGAAAAAAAAATCAGGCTTTAATTTTTGGGGGGTCAACTCCTAAAATGCCTGGACTATAGGTAACCAAAATAATTTTAATAAAAAATATAAGGTATATTCGTAATTACTAGAACCAAAAAAAAATCAATCAGAATCAGAATTAATAAATTTTTTCAATTTTTTGATTATTTTTTTATAATCTTCTGTATCTGAATCTTCTGAATCCTCTAAAAGCCTTTCAAGTTTCGATTTTCCATTATTTTTTTTGCTGCAGTTGCTGCTACAACTCGCAACATTTTCAACTACCGTTATATCGACTTTCGAATTTTCTGGTACATCAACTTTTGAATTTTCCGGTTACACTTATAGATAGGGTTGTACTGCTCAGAACTTTTCTTGTTTTTTGGTACCTGTAATGAAAATGCATCTAACAACAGAAACAGCATTAATTTATGAAATATATGATGATACGATATTAATTTACCAATCTTTTATCTGTAATGTCGAATCATCGTTAATTCTAATGCCAGTATTCCTCGGTACGATTAATTTGATTCTATCATTATACTTTTTTTAAGTTCTCCAAGACCAAGAGAACTTCAATTTTTGGCGGGATTGTAACAAAATGCTGTTCTTGCCTCATCTCTCTCGTTTCTATCAACAAACCCTTCTTTTTGATTTTTATCGACAAACAATGCATTATTCCGTGAACTTAATTGTTTTTTCTTACGTTTAGAAGTTCTGGAGTACTGTGATAGGTTTGATTTTCATTTAGGTGGCGTTACAATTAATCAGAACAGAAAAATTTAGACGTCGATTATAAACACACTGATTTACAGATTAATCTCGCCAATTTTTGTAGCCGGGCAGTGATTACAATTTTTTTAACTGGACAGTGATTATAGACACACTGATTAATCTCACCAATTTTTGTAACCGGAGAGTGATTATTTTGTAATTCATCTTTTGATATCAGAAAAAACGATGTCGTGATAAAACAATAACAGAACAAAATTATCTTTGCTAACCAATTAATGTTATTAAAGAAAACAAGTGAATGAAATTAATTAAAATTTTGACTCAGCGCAAGGCCAATTTTTAGACTGCAGGAAATTTTGCTTATGCAATTTTTCTTAATTTTCTCCATGAGCAAAAACTATTTTCCAGAGTTTGAAGGTACCTTTGGGAATATAGGTAATTGCTTAGCAAAGAATCAAAAAAATATGCAGGTGATGTATGTGGAGTGTAGAAGTACCTTTAATTCACAAAAACTTTGAAGCTCAATTGCAGCTTTTTAAAGCAAAATTTTGAAAAACTATTTTTCAGTGGGTAATTTACACGTTTACGCGAATGTACAGTCAAAATTTCAATTAATTTCATTCAGCAGTTTAGCCGTGATGCTGTGACAAAGTTTTTCAACTTCCCTTTATAGATAAAAAATTTATATAAAGAATATTTTTAAAAATTTAAAATAAATTTATTAAAAATTTTAATTAAAAAATGATTTAAAATTGAAAAAAAATCTAAAAATCATATTAATTCTTGATGGAATCATTTTTGAATGAAAACGTGTCGATTTTTTCAAACATTATGACATGCATGAAACAGGAAGGAAATTTAAAAAACCAATCAGTTTTGGTTACTTTTTTAACATCGATAATCTAAAAATTATCAGTTGTTGCCAAAAAAAAAAAAAAATGAAAAAGGTACCTAATATGAATATCTTGTATAACGTTATTAAAATAATTTCCCATGTTCAAATAATTTTTTTCCTAATGAAAAGAAATTTTTTCGGTCAAGTTTTTAGAAGAAATATTTGAAAGATTATGAAAAAAAAAGTCAAAACGAATTTGTCATCGGTATGGTTGGAATTTTTCTTTATTAATATTATGTTTCATCAGTGCTGTGCAGTGTGCAATCCCAACAAAAATAGTCTACTCTGCCTTGAGTACCTTTATTTAAGAAATACATAACTTCCTCCACCAACATGTATTACACGTTTCTGATGTAATTCAACTGTATTATTGGCATGGACTGATAGACCTAGTAGTCCCCCCCCTCCGCTCCAAAAATTTAACAGCTAAAAAATTGAAAATTACTTACTATGGTGAAAGAGGAAATATAATAAATTTATGATTAAAAAAACGGTATACATACGAGGGGCGTTTCATAAGTAACTACACACCTCTCATAACTCAAAAATGAATAAAGATAGGAAGTTCAAGTAAAAAGCGATTTGTTCGTTAGGAAATTCTCTACTTTTTGGCATAATCATCGTTCAAATCCAAAAATTTGTTGTGACGATATACCAATTTTTCGATCCCCGCGTAGTACCAACTTCCGTCCATTTTTTAGAATAACGATTCAGCGGTGCAACATATCTCATCATCACTCGCGAATCTTTTTCCTCCTAAATCGTGTGTTATCTCCAGAAAGAGATGAAATTTGGATGTGGCGAGGTCAAGGGAATACGGAGGATGTGGGAAAACATTCAATTTGAATGAGTTGAGTAGAATGTTGATTAGGGAACAACGTGTGGACGTGCTTTTCCGTAAATGCTTCATCACTCGCGAATCTTCTTCCTCTGTTTCCCCTAAATTCTGTTTTATCCCCGGGAATAGATAAAATTATAACACGAAGAGGTCAGGGGAATACGGAGGATGTGGGAAAACATCCCATTTGAATGAGTTGATGAGGAGAATTTTGAGAAGCAACATGAGGATGTGCATTATTGTGAATGCTTCTTTGATCAACATTCTACTCAACTCATTCAAATGGAATGTTTTCCCACATCCTCCGTATTCCCCTGACCTTGCCACATCCGAATTTCATCTCTTTCTGGAGATAACACACGATTTAGGAGGAAAAAGGTTCGCGAGCGATGATGAGATATGTTTCACCGCTGAATCGTTGTTCTAAAAAATGGACGGAAGTTGGCACCACGCGGGGATCGAAAAATTGGTATATCATCACAACAAATTTTTGGATTTGAACGGCGATTATGCCAAAAAGTAGAGAATTTCCTAACGAACAAATTGCTTTTTACTTGAGCTTCCTATCTTTATTCATTTTTGAGTTATGAGAAGTGTGTAGTTACTTATGAAACGCCCCTCGTATTTTTACTTGAGGAGAAATGATTTTCAGTGTTTATTCGTGGTCTTTTCTGAATGCGTTTGGAGTTTTTCTTCTTTAACATGTAATGAATTATTTCGTTACCTAAATATTATTATTGTGGGGTAGGGAAAAAAAAGAGAAACCCAAAGGGAACAAAAAATTTGTCAACGAAAACGACACGAACGAATGGGGTTTCCTTCTGCACAGCACGCCGCAGCGCGGCGGTACCATTGTGTAATTTTCTTTTAATTATTTCATCCGGTGAAAATTTAATCCAATTCAGTTTTTTATTGTTGAAATAGTTTAACGGTGTGGTGTGTCGGGGTGAATGTTGAAACGGTTGAGATGGTAGTGTCGTCGCGAGTTTATCATCGAGTTAATATTTTCGCCGTTGATTTTATTGTTGTCGCTTTTAAATTAGGACGCTTGGGAAATACGAGAGAATTTTTTTCATGTCTTTTTTTTCTCCAATGCGCCGACGACTAAAGCGTGGTAAATGAGCGGTGACGTTGGTGACAATTTAGTCGAGTCGACGTGTGATGGAAAAAATGCTACCGCGTGGTCTTCTGTATTGTTTATTTTTCAAGCGTTGGAAAATTTAACGTGTGTGTAATACCGAGCTGCATGTTAGTATAGTTGAGCTTTCGTACTCAAGGTTGTGTTTTTATTGGATATAAAATTTGAAAAGAAAAAATTACCAGCGAATGGGACAGTTATTTCATTTATGTTTATTCATATACCGGCGTTTGAAAAATTACGAGTAATTTTATTCTTGGCTTTGGTATTTTTCTCTTAAATGATAAATGGAGATGTTGCTTTTAGTAAAAGAATATACGTACGATGTTGCTACCAACCACGTGATTTCCTTTTGGAAGGGTGCGTATCCGTTGAAAGGATACGAATAAAAGGAGAAAAATAGCGAACGTCGAGAATGAAAATTTAAATCAATTTAAAACCGTCGAAATTTCTTATATTTTTCTTACGACTCGTCTTTTCGCATGGGGAAGAGGGGGTTGTCATTTGAGATCGAAGGTCGACTAAAGTCTTGGTGATTGAAAGGGAAAGAGTTTTGTGTGGATATATATTTATTTTAGAAATGTATAAATAAATGAACGTTTGAATCGAATAATACGACATCCCAGCTCGACACTTTGAATACTATACAAATAAATTTCACCTTTTTCGTATCTATTTTTAAATGTAATATAATTCTTGAGAAGGAAAAAATTTACATCGAAAAATACATACCGTAGCTTATTGACGAAAGAAATAAAGGGATGAAAGTGAATAAAAAATAACCATCGTATTTCGTCGATGATGAGATAAAAATAAGACGATAAATGGAAAAGGATAAAAACAAATTCCAAATTCTTGAAAAAAAAATTGTTACTTACTGAAATTTTCTTAAATCTGAACATTACTCAAGTTTTGTTGTTGTTACCTATATTTTTGTTTCTTTTTTAATTTTAATTTTTTTTATTTTACCCTCCGAAGTTTATAAAAAAAGTAAATTTTGAAAAGGTCAACGAAACCTTTTTTTTTTTTTAGACAAAAAATTCTCGTTGTGAAAACTTACGCACCCAAACAAACTTTCAAATTTTGTTGTGGTGTTTGTTTTGTGGAATGTACTATACATATTTCTTTTTTGGTGGAAGGGGAAGAAAGAAGGTGAAGTGGCCCGGATAAATCGAGTAAACATACCACTTGATGCATGGAGTTTCTAGGCCTGAGCAAGGGTCTCTCTCAGAGGAGACTGTTGAATTTAAATTTCAAAGCAGTGATTTTTGATTTCAAGGTGAGATATTTGATATTGTTGTTTCTCGCATGCAAGGGTTTTATATGAATTGGCGAAAGGGAGAAGAATGTGGGGGAAATTCAATTTCAATGTTATTTTCCCAGCTGCTTGATGGTAGCGCTGTTTCGTTGCGCACTTCAGCGTTATCTTGAAAGTCGAACGAGAAAACTGGTGAAGTAAAGTGATTTCTTGTGAAACTCCTAATTCTCTTGAATGAGATTTGGAAAAAAGACATTTGTCATTTCTTCTAACTTTTTAAAATAATTATGTTTACATCTTGAGCAATTTATCGTTTTGTGAATCAGTTTTTCTAAACTATTTTACTGAAAATTTTTGCCTCACATTTTACGTTATTTTTGGTGTTTCATCATTTAGCTCCAGCATTTGGGGGAATGATGGTAATCGATTTTGATTAACGTAAGTTGAAACTACTTGAAAATGAAGTGAAAATAGTCAATTGTGGCTTTTTTCACCTTCTGTTACAAAAGAAGTGTGTCAAGAAGGTAAAAGATTACTTATTAATTATGCGAGCGAGACAATATTATCATTACTTTTCAGTAAACAAGCTGATGTTACGCTGCAACTGTACTCTTGTAATTTCTGAATCGGTGAAATTTATCCAAAATCACTGAAAAACAGTCCAAATTGCAGCACAGTAATAAATAAGTGAAACATTTTGCTCTGAAAGCAAGTCAGTAAAAGAAAATCACTGCTCTCTCATTCCGAATCAGTGAAAAATCACTGATAAACAGTCGGAATTGCAGCACAGGAAAAATCAGTTTTCACTAATCATTCAAAGAATTTCACAGATTTTTCAGTGAATTTCATAAATATCACTGAGTTTTCAGTGAATTTTCACTGATTTCCAGTGGTTTTCCTTCACTGATTTGTTTTCAGTGAAAAAATTATCACTGATTTTCTCCTGTGCTGCAATTCTGACTGTTTTTCAGTGATTTTCGGTAATTTTCACTGATTTATAATTGAGAGAGTGGAAATCAGTGAAAATTCACCGAAAACTCTGTTATATTTATGAAATTTACTATAAAAAAAAACTGAAATTCTTTGAATAATCTGTGAAATTGTGAAAAAGCGCTGAAAATCAGTGAATTTCACTGATTTTTTCTGTGCTGCAATTCTGACTGTTTATCAGTGATTTTTCACTGATTCGAAATGAGAGAATGGCGGTGTATCAGTGATTTTAATTAATTCGTAAATGAAGAATTATCTCTTTCATTTTGATTCAGTGAAAAGTCACTGATAAGCGATCAGAATCGTAGCATAGGTAAAATAAGCAACATTTGATAATTTTTAACCGATTTTCATTGATTTTTCAAGGAATTTCGTCTATTTTTAAGCAAATTTAGTAAATTTTACTGACTTTTCAGTATTCATAACCGTATGATGAAGTAAAAGGCTCTTTTGTACCCGATCCCTTCCTCCCACCTCTGGGGAAATATACAGGTAAATCCTATTTACGCAGTTGAAACCTCGTCATCGATTCAATTTGAAATTACATCTGCGACGTGGCGTATTTCATCGACGATCCTTTACCCTCTGGAGAACGACACACGCGATATAAACGTCATCGTTTGTATGGCATTTGTACCTACAACAGGAATAAATCTCTGAGAGAATACCAGCGATTGTCTCTCTTCCTGGTAGTCTCTGGCGATTACTGGAAATTTAGATGAGATTTATTCTCGAATTTAATCGAAAGACCTTGGTAGTGCGATCGAAGGCCATGCACAGCTCTGGAAAGCTCGAGCTGCGCTTCGCTCGCTGTATGTATAACAATGTCGCCTTACTCGATCGAGGCATGGCCAAAGGGAAAAGGAAACGAGGAGAGACGATTTTATTGGTAATAAAAAAGCTACTTATACATTGGAAATTGGTTATTTACGTAAAACCACGCGTTTTATATTCGAATTATACATACGATAAAGTGTATGCGTTGGTTCGTACGTACGTCATAACACCGGACATCATAAATCTCGCGAGCGTATATTTAGGTAGAGAATTGGAGGGGGCAGGGGAGAGAAAATTCATTAAATTTTCGCCGACACCTTTATTTACACGGTAAGAGATAGATATACGAGTACGAGTGTATACTGGAATATGTAACAGACAGATATCTGCTAGTGCTGTTGCAAGCTTGCAACCTTAGCCAACGTCAATACGAACGAGCATCGGGGAACCTTTGGTGATGCTCGCTCGCGAATCCACCTTCGGTACGCGTTCCTTTTGGCAATGCATCAAGATAATTTTTAATTTCATCATCGTCGCATACTTTGTTTTTGTAAATTTTTACAAAACGTCATTATTTTCGGTGAAAATTAAACGCCGCCGACGCTTCGAGCGGAGATTGTCTTTTAACGCGACACTTTCGTTTTGCAAGTCATTAGCCGCGAGTGCGATTTCGGCAGGTCGGGGTTGGGTAGGAAAGGGGTAAATGATGCAGATTAGTGTTTTTGTCTAGGAAGTCTGAGGATGATTGGCACCGTGTGTTGTCCTGTGAATAGAATTACTTTGAGAAATTAAAATGCATTAGAGTCTTTGGATAGTTCTTCAGCAATTTTTCGCCACATGACTGTCTTCTTTTTGATAGCACCTTTGTACTTCTTGTACGAAGAATTCGTAATTATATTTTTTCATAGATATCCTCTTCCCTTTTGAAAATGAGAATGCCTTGGTCAGTTTTGCTTTTGAGCATTTTATTTGGCTTGGTATTATCTGCATATATCTCCACTCCTATGGTCTGAAGTGATCTTGGGTTTTAAGGACCCTGAAACTGATTTCTTACGTACTCTGTAAGTTCAGTAAATTCTGAATTCACAAAAAATAATACACTATAGATTCAAATCAGAAAAAGAAAAAAAACACTTACCTACCTTTGGCAATATCTCATTCAAGATAGGTATGCATTAGTTGTAAAAATATAATTTTTGTAAATTTAAAATTTATACATGAATATTTTTTATTCAAAATTTAAATAATAGATATAATTAAATAAAATACATGATTTTTTTACACTTAAATATCTGTTCTTTATACGGTATCAATTATGAATACCTACTAAATGAAATTGAAACAATTGAAATCAAAAAATCTTATAAATTATTAAATAATTATTTTTTGAATAATAATAATATTTTTAATACTCCAAATTATAATTCTAAAAAAATTATAAATATAATGTATCCTATATAAGTAGATACAATTTCCATAAAATAAATCTTTTGGATAAGATTTGAAAAAAATAATGAAGCTTATTCATCGGGCACCTATATTTTCTATATCATGTAATTTTATAGGAAACTTCCGGGTGCTTTTTTTAGCAGTCTTTGTTACCTGCAAAAATCTATTTTCCAATTATAAAAATCATATTTTTCACCTGAACGAGTTTGACTCAAAAAATGTGTTGAAGTTGTTGAAAGATAGTCGACGTTTTTGACGTGAACTTGCTTGTTTGGTTTCATTGAAATTCGAATGTCCTTAATTCGAAGTTTCGTTTTCAAGATCTACAGGTTTGACTTGATTAGAGCTATAATAGTAGCGATCTGTTACTCGGAAAAATTTGTTGAATTCGATGCTGGGTCGGTTGCACTATTAAAGCCTTTTTTTGAGTTTCAAGGTCAGTATCCTAATGCATCTCTATTTGCTATTTCTGTGGCTTAAAGTGGTCTCATAATGTTTCTGTGGCCCTGAAACAGATTTCTTACCTGGCTTCCCTCCTATCTCTCACACTACAAAATTTTAGTGAATTGAGAGATAATATTGGATTCCAAGAAGAAAAATAAAAAACACTTGCCTTTTCATATCGATGGTCAAGAAAAATGGGCGATCATTGAATTGTATTCTTGACCTGCTGTGTGGTCCATGTTAAGTTATCAGAGAAATTTGGGAATGAGGGAGATGAACGATAAGCTGAAAAATTTATTGTTTCTCATTGTACTTTTTGTGAAATGGAAATTCTGCACTGCAACAAGAATTCTACTTTTTCACTAGTTCGCCTCGAATGGTAAGAAGTTGGTAAAAACGCTGGTCAACGTTTTGACATTTTGTCCCTTTTATGATTGCATTGAATATCTCTAGTTCGAAGTCTTATTTTCAAGAATTAGGACTACAATGGTATATGCCTCTCGAAAAGCAATTCTTGAGTAGAACGAAGGTATGTTTGGAAATCAAAGTGAATGATGGTATTTCTAGAAACTCATCGTTTCAATTCAATGCCTTGATCGGTTTCATTTTTGAAGCCTTTTCTATTTGGCCTCAAAAGTGTTTCGGAGGCCCCAAAACGAACTTTTCTCAAACTCCAAACCCGAACATTTTTAAAGCGAAATGTTAATACATTGTAGAATTATGCAATTTTAGCTTCTTGTCACATACTGCAGAATTTATATCGAATTTAGAGATACGTTTTATGAGTGATTTACCAGGCATAATCGCCGTAGTTGTGTCCGTTCCAAGAGCATTCCGTTTCTTCTTTTTATTATCATTGATCATGCTAAATTCTTACAAAAATGTTTGTACTGTGTGCTGTTGTAGTTTTCAAGTAGAAAAAGAAATCACACTTACCTACTTACATGTCTCCCTGGAGTTTTTTTTTGGTGTAACTTTCTGAAAAATGTACTCTCTTATTTCTGAATCAGTGAAATTTATCAAAAATCACTGAAAAACAGTCAAGAGTTGCAGCACAGGAAAAATCAGTAAAATTCATCAATTTTCAGCGATTTTTCACTAATTATTCAAAGAATTTCACAAATTTTTCAGTGAATTTCAAAAATATCACTGAGTTTTTAGTGAATTTTCACTGATTTCCAGTGATTTTCGTTCACTAATTTGTTTTCAGTGAAAAAATGTTCAGTGATTTATTACTGTGCTGCAATTCTGACTTTTTCAGTGATTTTTGATAAATTTCACTGATTAAGAAATAAAAGAGTAGAAAAGTCAGGCAATTTTGAAATTTCCATTGGAATTTTGTAAAAATCCAGAAGAAAAATGAATCATTTGTAAAGTGTTTTTCTGTTTATTTTATCATATTTTTTTTGCCTTCGCTTCGCTTGGGCTAAATTTTACCATTCCTTAATTGTAACTTTTTCATTTGACATTTGTGAACCATTTTGAATAAAAAATTGATATTTTTGAATGTATTTTTTCGTCCATTAAATTATGAATTTTTCAAAAAAAATTACTCAATACACTCGGGCATAGTGATTATACAGGGTGGCTCAGTTAAGGTGTGAAATATTAAAACCACGAATTCTACTTATCATTTGGAGTAAAAAATGTTATATACATGATTGGTCATAAACGCTTTATTACTGAGTTATTCGCCTTTAAAGGGGGCCCAGATTTCACCCAAAATTGGCAATTTTCGCTCTAGCAGTGAAAATTTTCGGGGGTAGGTGGTGGAAAAAGTGAAAGGAGGTTCATAGAAATGTATAACAATTTTTTTTTTTTTGGTTCATAAGTAAGTGTTTTAAAGCAAAAAATGTGTTTCTGTACCAGAAAAATAGTCGAACAAGAACAAGAAATCATTTTTTTGAAATTTTATTCACTTTTAGGGGTAATACTACTTATTTAACACCTATTAACCCAAATTTCTGTTTTTTTTTTATTTATTGGATGCTGAGTAATCAATTTATCAAATTTCGACCATCCCACAAAATTACAATAAAAATCGAATTTAATGATTTCTCATGATTCCTCATTATTATAAAAAAATTTCGCCCAAAATTTTTTTCTAAAAAATCAAAAAAATGGAGGGTATTTCAGTATAATTTATTTTGTGGCAACGCTGTAGTTACCTTCCGCGTAAGTAACCCCGACGCTCGTCTCGTTAAACGCAACATTTTACGGGCGTCGCGATGCGCAACGTTGCCGAATTTCCAGTTCTTTACTCGGCAATATCTCAGAAAGAAAGCGTTTTGGGCCCATGTTGAATATGACATTTTTTGTTCGTATTGATAAGTAGAATATGAGGTTTCAATATTTCACACCTTAACTGAGCCACCGTGTATAGAAGTACTTATTAATTTCGATTTTGGCCCATACAAATCATACAAAAATCATACTTTTGACTAAAAATTAGTTATTTTTTCAATTTTCTTCCTGTTTACATAACGCCTAGAATAACTTGTAAATTGTTTTTAAAAATGTCTTTTTTTTTTTTGTTTCAAATATGCTTTTTCAGGGAAATTCTGTCCATATTTCCATCGGGCAGGACGAATTTCGCTTCTCAAAAACAATTGAAAGGACATTTTTTTGAAAATAATTTTTCAAAACAAATGTCGCCCTCTTTCTCAGGCAAATACTTTATTCCTGCTTTTTTACTAAAAAATCGCATAAAAATTGTGTAAATCTTGGTAAATATTTTAAGGCAGAAGATTTTCAAAAAGTTGTACCTTTCATAGTTGGGATTTTCAGTTTTTATACTTACTTAATATTAATCATGATTTAAAAAAATTCTTTCGAAAAAACACATTATTTTCTATTTCTATTATTTTTCGCTCAAACCATTGAGAAAATAAAAAAGAAACTGACAAGAATAATTTCACCTCCTCTGCAGTATATTTTTTCATTTCAAAAGAAGCTCGTACCTACTTAAAATAAAAATTCAGTCATGAGAAATTCATACTTCTTAGTTATAATTCTGCGAGACATTCTTAGAATTTATTTTAAAACTATTTTGTTTGGAAACAACATAAAGATGCCCTTGTCCACCATCACGCGACGGAATTTTAAATCCCCCCTTTTCATAAATATGATGTGTAAAAGGTCTGGAAAAATTGGAAACATTGGAAAAATTTGTCTAGAAATCCTGGAAAAGTCGGGGAAATCATTATTGAAATATTCTGGACACCCTACAGTTTTTTCGTAGTAATTCCTAGCAATTAGTTTTTTTTCTTATGGTTTTCAGCTAATTTCTTTCTCTTTTTAGGGGTACGTAAGTATTTTTATTCAAATTTGTTTTTTTCTAAAACTCGGGACTTCTCCACTTGATTTTTTTTCACGACATGACCATAACAATTCGTATTAGACTCAGAAATAGAAAATAAAACGATAACCTAAGCTGTACGTATTTTTCAAGGAAATTACAAACCCGGCTCAGAACCTCGTTTCAAAAGCCTCACAAATTGAATCCAATAATATGTCGGTAGACAATGCTAGAACGGAAGAAAAATTCAATAAAATTCGTTTACAAGCGCGATAAATATATCCGTTGGTTTACTCTTCCAAATCACTCGCGATTTCCGTTTCATCGATTTCGAAAAATTTGGGTAAACGCCAATTACGTCGCTTGGGGAAAAAACCAAATAGCATATTTACATTGTAACAGAACGTAATTACGCTTATAATTGATTCTCGTATATTTCGATTACGCGACACTCTTCTATTTTTATTGTTACTCGTATTATTACTTACGTCAATAATAATTTGTGCAATAACGCTAACGGAGCAGAAAAAGTAGATCAGTCGAGTGTAAGAAAACGTGAGGAACTACAGACAGAATAAAAATCCTCTTTCTAACGACCTATCTGTGTAGTCTCTGCACCTTATCTTGGTATCTCGTTCGTACGAATGTGCGTTATTGGCATGGCATCGAAATGTCGATTGGATTCGAGAGGAGGGTGAAAAAAGGGCTGACTTTTTCAATCAGTTAACGACGTTTGATATCGGCGCAACGCGAGATAAAACGAAGGCGTGGGTGTTCGTATGTTTTCAGTAGGTATTTGTAGGTTAGGTGGAAAATACCTTACGTTCGCGTTCGGTATTTTCCTTCGATATACCTACGTGTATTCTGTTTTGATGGCGGTATGATACGCGAGAGTTTGTGTATAATGGCACCTTTTGGTAATTGAATATTCAACTTTATTTTCCCCCTTTTTTTTCGCGATTCAGAATTCCCAACTATGGAATTCCCTCCAAACGCCTCGAGTACGTCGAGTATAGGGATATTGTCTATCATGTCGCCTTTCAGCACTCGAATTAAAATTTAATGGAATAAATGCGGTGGGGAGGTATGCTTTTGGTAATATTCGGCATAAAACTGGTAAATCCAAGGGGATCTTTTTTCATGGCTTTTGGTTGTCATCGTCGTCGTCGAGACGAGTATGTGTATTTTCAAATAGTCGTCGAGCTTTTTCAAGGTTGTAATGAAAGCGTGTTTTCGAGTGGCTTTTGTTTCACATACGCGCGAATGTAGAATTGCGGGGGTCTTATTGTGCCGCGCCACTGAAACAGAAGACGTGTCTATTTTGTAATTTTCAGCGTACTAGCGTGATAAATATGTCCTTTTTTACCAGGCATCTCGACGCGATTATTGCGAGAGAAGCCAGCTCTGAATTTATCTGTTCCTTGTATTCGTATGTACGAGATACTTAATCGTTTCACGGTGAAATGCTTCTAGTAGGTATGCCTTTTATCCCATTTCAGTACGTTTTAAACCTTCAGATGCTCCTTATACCGATAAATAAATGAGACGAAATTTTAACTAAGGAAGGATATAGTGAAAAAATTTCCCTTCGGTGGGCTAATTCTTTATGCTCGTTAAGGTTTCCAAAGGATTAACAGTGGTCGTTAAGGCGTTACCATACCAATTAATCCGTCTATACGAACGAAGGTGATTTATATTGCCTATTTACGATACGAAGAAATATTTTTCTACTTGAAAAAGATAAGGTTCGAAATTTAGGTTTGATGTGTGAGGAAGAGTATCACTCTGAATTTTATATTGGTAGTCTTCAACGAAGTCGGAATTAGTCGAAATGCACTAAAATTGACTTTAAGGTTTCCTTTTTTTTTGTTGTTTTGTTTAAAGGAATTGTTGTAATCTTCCAGTGGCAATTTCCACCTCACTCAGCTGCACATCTAATCTATAAAGGGAAACATATTTCTATATTTGAGGGGCTTGGTTCCAAAACTCACTTTTGCCACGAAAATTTACTACGTTTTCTTTGCGGATTTGGGTTCCGTTCTTAATGCTTCACGACTCTACAATCTCCATTTTCATGTTAACGCTTCGACTTTGCTATAATAGACGTAAGAAAAGTAACTTTGGTGTCAAAACTCACTTTTGTCTAATCGTTTTCCGTTGTTTTCTCAAAAAGTATCTTTTTGGCAAAAGTGAGTTTTGGAACCAAGCCCCTCATTTTGTATTCTATGCACTCAAAGATACGTATTTAATGTGTCTCACTTGATGATAGCAACTTCTCATTTTTTTCCCTCTTCTGAGGCACCTTCCTCTTGAAAATGAAAGAAAACATCAAATTCGAATCATACAACTTCCAAAATAAATACATTCCAGAAATGATCTGAAAAATGCATACTAGCGTTCTATTGAATCAAAAAATTTTAATTTTATACGCTCGGAGAATCGTCTGTTTCCTACAATATTTTCATTTTGGAAACCTCTGTTTTATTGCCTCGGGTTTTTCAGTAGCTATTTTCCTCCCCGAGCGGAAACTAGCTATTTTCCACCTGCATATTTGTCTGAAAGCATTACTTACAATATCAGAATTTTTTGACAGCAATTTTCTCATTACCAGAATTTTTGAGCGGTCACCATCCAAGTACCAACACAACCCGATGTTGTTTAACTTCGGTAAAAAAAACAAAAACCTGTGCATTCAACGTGGTACGACCGCTGACAATTAAAATTGCCACTTATAAACATTATTAGTATATTACATAACAGAAGCGGAAAGTAACCAATTGATGAGTGTGAAAGTTTAAGGAGCGAGGCGAAGCCAAGTTACTTGAATTGTAAGAGTTAATCTTGTTACTTATGCTATTTTAATTTTTATGCAAGAGGAAAATAAAATCATAAAATTTCACAAAATTTTTAAAATCTTTAAAAAAAACCATGTTAAGAATACCTATAAAAAAGAATACATGCATGATGAGTCAACTAAACCCTGAAACAAAAACAACTCAAAACCAACAATAACTGAGAGTTCGAGTTGAAAACAATTGATTAAAAGCTTATAATGTTTATAAGTGGCTATTTTAATTGTCAGTGGTCATACCACGTTGAATAGACAGGTTTTGTTTCTTCACCAAAGTTGAGCAACATCAGTTGTGTTGGTATTGGGATGGGTGACCGTTCAAAAAATTCTGGTAACGAGAAAACCACTGTCAAAAAATTCTGATGTTGTAAGTAATGTTTTCAGACAATAATGTGGGTGGAAAATAGCTACCGAAAAACCTGGGGCATTACATAAAACAGATGTTTCCAAAACAAAAATAGGTAGGAAACAGCCGATTTTCTGAAGGTATAAAATTGAAAGTTTTAACTGGTTGTTTTCAACTCGAACTTTCAGTTATTGTTTGCTTCAAATTGGGTTTGTTTCAATGTTGAGTTGACTCATCAATTCATCATGCATGTACTTTTTTTAAATTCTTATCATAATTTTTTTTTGGCTTTTAAATATTTTGTGAAATTTTATGTTTTATTTTCCTCTGGCATAAAATTAAAATAGCATACGTAACAGGATTGGTAAATAACACGATTAACTTGTACAATTTAAGACACTCGGCTTCGCTTCACTCCTTAAACTTTTGCACTCATTAATCGGTTACTTTCCGCTCCTGTTACGTAATATACTATTAAAACTTTTCCAAGACCCTTGCGAGTCATTTGGAACACCTGAGGGGTGATAAAAAATTGTCTGCTTAAATTTTTTTCTCCTCTAAAAAAAAGGAATCACCAAAAATTGAATTATACTGGTACAAAATCTTGTTCTATTCTCACATTCTGGGTAGATAGATTATTAACTTACTAATTTTTTATAGAAGTGGAAATATTTTATTAATATTTTATTTAAAAGCTTCTTTTTTTTTTTATTTGGCACAATTTTTGAATTTGTTTTTGAATGTTGATTCCTCCATCCTTCTGGCTTTTACTCGATATTATTAGAATAAACGTATACATACAATATCAAACACAAGCAGTTATCTCATAAAATTTTTCAATTTTTCCATTAATTTTTTATTGATCTAATTTCCAAAACCTGTAATATTGTATCTGAGTCATTTGTTGAGGTTTGTACCTACTTGGTATTTCGGTATGTGGGGAAAATTCATCATGGTATGCTTACTTCCGAGAAAAAAATTGAAAAATAGTCAAAAAATTGAAAAAAATTTAGAAAGTCAAGTTGGGAATTTAAAAAAATTGCAACATGAAGCCCATTCACATTTTGCAGAATTTTTTGCCGTTTTTTTCGATCTGACCATGGATAATAGGGAAGGAGAAGATAAGATGTTTATGTACCTTTTTGTGCATTAACATGTGCAAAAATTTACGAATTTTCTCACTTGGGTGGATTGTAAGTGCCCCTTCTCTCCTGTCCAAATTGAAGACCGGTTTTATTGCTTCTTATCAAAAAATTATTGGTAAATTGAATAAAACCTCCTCCCCCCCCCCCTTCCTCATATTCTTGGAAATGATCGGGAGCAGCTGGCGTGGAATAATTTTTCTTTAATTTGAAAATTGGATGCATTTATTCTTCCTTATTAAAATTGTTCTTTAGATGACCCTTCCACACCCTTCTTCTATCCATTCGCCCCTACTCAAGTCATCGAGGCGGTTAACGTCGGAAATTTTTTCGTTTTCGACTTTGAACGCAATAATCTTCGTAATCAAAAGTATTGAATATGCTTCCTTCTAAAAGGGGTGACGTTGAATAGATGATATAAAGCGTTGAAATACGAGTATATTTTGTCATAATGAATATTATTGAAGGCTGGAAGAACTTTTGAAAGCCTCACTTCGCCTTTTTAAAAGGCAAGCTATGTAATTTTAAATGCGTTGTAACATATAATGGCGCACAAGTATTAAAATGAAATTGAGCCAAGTGCTGAATTCATTTTGAAACAGTACGAAGCTTTTCAAAGTTATAATGTTGCTGTGTTTAGAAAGGTAGACATTTTTTTGGTGGGTTTTCATAAGACCCTGGTGTATTCATATTTATATGTGTTTTTCATCTCGTTTGTTTTTAAACAGACTGATTATTGGATTTGAAATCAGATTAACTGATATCATGAAATGGACTGTGGTGTATTGACATATTCAACGAATTGTTCAATTTTCATCTTGAAGAGTTTTCATTTTTTTTCAATTAGGTATTATTTTTTCACTTTTTTCTTTTTTTTTTCCATTTTTTTTAAAATAATGAAAATGCGCTTTCTTGCGTAAGTAGATGATCAAATTTGATCAATTTCATTAAAAATGATCAATAATCATATAAGGTTGTCATCTGTGACAAAAGGAAGCATATTCAATCTACACATCATTAATCATGCAAATTATTTCTTGATTTGATGTAATTTTGCGAAGAAAAAAGTCCATATTTTTTGAACTCCTCTATTCAGTGGATAATAACAGCCAAAATAATGACTTGAGTTAAAGGAGACAATATTTCTCACTATCAAATTTTCATTGGATGGTAGAAGGAGGAAGACCATCACGTAATTTTGAGTTTATATTTTTTTCTCGTTTCAAATTACAACTCCCTTGAAAATAAACCGATACATTTGGAATGAAAAGACCAAAACTGCAGCTTAGTCGAAGAAGATCTTACAAATGCCCCCCCCCCCCACCGTATAACCCTAGGAAAATAATATTAATACCTTGAGGATTTTTCTTCGGTATTATAGGATAGTCCAATGATGTGCGCCCTTGTGTAATTATTACGTTAATAAAAATTACTTCCTCCAGAAACTACCCTCCTCCGGGATTGGGATCAAAAAACTAAAGCTGGAGCTTGGACGAAGGAGATTTCGGAAAAGGCGATTCGTAACCCACTGGTTTCCCTTACCCATAATGCTAGGGAAAAAATGATATACTTACCTTGAGGATTTTTCTTCGATATTTTAGGGTAGCCCAAAAATTATGTACAAATAGATTTTACGAGATAACTGCTTGAAAGTTGCGATTTTGATTCGTATTTACGATTCTGTTCGTTTATTCGCATAATCAATGGAAAACACAATAAAAAGTTTCCATTCGATATGGCCTCGCTCCACGTCGAAGAGGAAGTAGACAGAAAACTGGAAAAAAGAATCAAGCCTATCTCGAAAAAAAAATAAAAAAATTGAAAAGATTCAATTTTCCTTGGAGCGACAGAAAAAACGACAAACACTACGCCTTTTCTTTTGCAATTTCCTTATCTTGAATTTACATTAGGTCGGTTGGAATTTTCATTCAGCTTTTATTTTTTCATTTTCTTATCGTCCTAATAAGACGGTACGATTGAATTATCAAATAAAAAATGGGGTAAAAAACGGGAGATGAAAGGATCTTCGTGGATGGGTGCTTTCACACTGGGGCGAGCGATTACCGAGTGTCTGTGGTCGTGTCGCTGCGAAGTAAAATTTAATTCGCGGAACGGGTCACGAAATTTTTCATAATTTAACGTAGGCGGCGAGTCTCTTCCATCCTACGACTTTCGGTTTCGGCGAAATGCGCCACCGAATCGATAAATTGTAAATTCTCGGCGAGTATCTGTAGAAGCGCGTGCTGATTTCTTTTTCAAAGCGACAATAAGAACGTTTTCAAGGGAAAAGAAAATTTCTCCAAAGGGTTTTTTCTTTTCTTTTTGAAACTGATGTGCTTTAATGGAACGAATTTTGTTATCGGTTTGTATCCCATTGAGTATGATTTTATCGTATTAACCGATTTTCAACGATTGGGTGAAGAATAGTTGTGAGAATGAAGAGATGACGAAATTTATATTGGTCTGGGGTGGATTTTTGAAGCAGAAATTGGGTAATGGTAGATATATTTTGTGTGAAGGTATTTTGACTAGAAGAAGGTATGGAGATTTTCTACGAAAAAGTAAAGAAAATCTCTTCTCTGAAAATAAGTTGGTCAGGGCAATTTGAATCTAAGCAGCTACGTAGATAACATTGAATCTCATCGGCATGTGTTGAAAATTAAAGTTTAAGTACCTTTTGAAGAAAAAAAACTTACCGAAATTCGATACCTTATTTCGAATCATTTAACAACTGTACAACATTTGTCTCAAAAGTCTGAAAAAATTATTTCTCCTCAAATTACTTGTTACAGTTCAACTCCCCTTCTCACGTGTCAATCTGTTTATTTGTTGAAAAAACTTGCAAAATGTTAATCCTAATTAAAATCGAATACTTATTCAATTAAAATTATATGTCATATTTTAAAATGTTTTTAATATTTTAAATATAAATTTTAGCATAATATTTTTTTGATATAATTATATTTATAATTGAATACCTAATAATTTTGAATAAGGATGAGCCATTGAGCATATTCCTCAATTTCAAATATGACAAAATAAGATTCGTAAAATTCGTATGTTTCATTCAAACGAACCATAATCTGTGTCATCGAGTACACAGTTGAATTAAAAAATCCAAAGCTAACCCACTTACCACCCTATTTCCTTTTTAATATTCTGTCGGTCGTTTCGATTTAACGGTAGAATTCATAATGTCGAATTGCATCATAAATGTAAACATTTTTGCCTCGTCCGGTGCCCTTCGCTCTCCTACGCCTGATGCAGGTCTCATTTATGGTTTTGTACGTGTCTGTGGTAATTAAATCTACGCACTGGTACGAATGTCGAATGGTGGGTTACAGAACGAACATTAGATTGACAAGTGACTTTTCAGTGAATTTTTACTGATTTTCCGTGAGGAGGGAAGTTGAACTATAACAAGTAATTTTAGGAGAAATGATTTTTTTTTTCAGAATTTTTAGGAGTTATTATACATTCTACCTCAAAAGTCTGAAAAAAATTATTTCTCTTTTTTCACGTCTAGAAATATATTTGAAAATGAATGTATTGCGAGATTTCGCTTGTATTCTGATTTTAAAATTTACATTCGTATGCGTCAATGGTTTTCTAACAAAAAAAAAAAACAGATCCCGCAAATTAAAGCCTTGATTGTGGACACTTGAATTTCCATGCTCTCAATCATACTCTGATAAATAATCAGAATTGCAGCGCAGGGAAAATCGGCAAAATTCTTCGATTTTCAGAGAATTTTTGCTGATTTTTCAAAGAATTTCACTTATTTTTCAGCGAATTTCAGAGATTTTACTGATTTTCCAGCAATTTTTCACTGTTTGCTTTCAGTAACATTTTTTTCATTGATTTATTACTGTGCTGCAATTCTGACTGTTTTCCAGTGATTTTCGATAATTTTCACTGATTTATAAACGAAAGAGTAGCTAAATTTAAAATCTGATCATTTTTTTGATCAACTGTTATTTGGAAACCAAATTAAATTTTTTTTGAAAATGATCGTTTTTTGAAAAAAAATTTATAAATTTATCTGCTTTTTACTTCATAGGTACTTCAAATTTATCGAATTTTTCTAAATCTCATTATTCAAAAAGCGTCACTTGTCAAAAATAATTTCAAGACCCCCTCCCTTCCTTCAGCATCACCATTCATCGCGATCATATCTGAAGCACCAATTTCGAATAGTTACTTTCAATTTCCTGTATGAGTGGAACAATTCAGTAAATATTCTATGAATCTCCCAATACTATACTTCGATCAACACACTTGCCTATATTTTTGAAGCATACATCATTCTTTCCTTAATTAATGGCTTAAATGAGTCGAAATCGATGGAACTTTAGCGACCCCTGAAGTCAGAAATACACCGCCGATTAACATCCTACTTCTCGAGTACCAACACAGATTTAAAAACGCTCGTATCTAGGCGTAACTACGTACGACCACTAGTTCATTACTATCGCCGTGTTTCCGAGAGAGTATTTCTCTCTGTGATGTAGAAAACGTAACGGCATTCCAAGTACCCAACAGCACCTAATAAATGTTTGACCGGTTCAACCTTAAACTGATAACCAAAGCCAGTGGCATCGTCCAACTTACGTTTACTATAACTTATGTAGACCGTCGACGTCGATTCTCCTGTTTGTAAACACCTTTCATTTCGAATTTATTTCCCTTTCCTCTCCTTTGTGCCATTTTCTTTGAAAAAATCAACGAAAAGTAATGGTTTTGTCAAAGAAGTGTAAAAATTGCCTAAAATTGCGTTGTCAATTTGAACCAAAAAATTTCCGGAAAAAATTCGTACGAGTTTATTTTTGACTAGCAATGTTGGTTCGATTCACAATCCTACGACTTCCTTTTTACGAATATACACATCCTGCTTTTCGAATCGCAGCTGGTCTGGTTGTCTTTCCGTGGAAGAAATGGGCTAAAAAAAAGTCAATGGAAATTCTCATCCCACGGTTATCGACCTTTTTTCTAAATAAATCTGGTCGCATTGCGTTAGATTTTTCAACCACAAAGTACGAAAAATTATATGTCTGAATTAAACTTCTGTCCTATTTCATCCTTAAAGGATTCTTTTACGTAAGCGAAAATATCACCCGATTGAAAATCACTTCATGCAGCTACAATTTGAAAATTGGTGGAAAATTTTCTCGCTATAAATAGCGTCGGATATGTACGAAAAAATATTCCCAGTCGGATGATTTCTCGTCGTATATTTTATTTTGCTATCGAACCGTAATCCAATGGTTTCAATGAGCCATTGAAAGCTTTTAATTTGATACCCTCGCGATACATAATAATAGTTAATTTCACGCAAAACCCTAACGATCGTGTTTCTTTTTACCAATTCGACGTCATCGAGATTAAATCCTTTTGTGCTGATGGTGTTTAGATTAGTCGACGTTTTTAGCGTGGGTATATATCGAACTCGGCGTTATTTTTCCGATTTCCGAGAATCGTTGCAGGAAGACGGACATTGGGTCGTCCGGAAATCTGTGCGAATTGCAATTGTTGCGAATAAATATAAAATCATCGATACGACACTGTCGTGATTGTAATTTATCCAACTGGCGAAATACGACACGTGGTGTGACTGTAGAAATTGTTTGCTGGTTCAGATTACGTCCTAGTGAGATTGTTTTATTTTTATTATGTGAAGTAGGTATACGATACGAGCGCACATTATCTGTATGCAATAGAAAAAATTTACTCACCAAAATAATGATATTTCTTCAATTCCTAAAATTTTAATTTTAATTTTTTCTTTTTTCTAAAAATTGAAATAATTTTGTTGAATAGGAACTTCAGTGGTCACTGGTCAGGTACATTATTTTTTTCAGTATCTTCCAGTTTACGTTTCAGGGTTGTTATTTCGAAGTATTTTCGTTGTGTCTGGTGCTAAAAAATTATAAAAATAATTACAAATGAAAAATATACTTTTGAATCCGACTGGCTAATTCTTTTATACAGCTTCAAAATGTTAGTTCCTCTCAGTTGAATCGTTTGTATAGTAATGCATAAATTATTTTAAACATGGACCATATCAATAATACCGGGTGCTTGATTAATTCTGACTCCCCCCCCCCCGTTTCACCAGTTTGTGAACAGAACGAGAAACAATTTTTTTAATTGTTTTAATGTTTATATATGATTACGTAATTAGGTTAATTTGTTTTGATTCGATACAAAATACTATTGTAAATTAAAATAAAAAAATTGTACATAATTTAAAAAATTTAAGCAATAGGAAATTGCTTCTCGATTTCGTCTACAAACAAGGGGCGGGCAAGATAAATCGACAACATGACTCCCATCAAATTTGTAGACGGAATTAAGAAGCAATTTTTTTATTGTTCAAATGTGTAAAAGTATGTAAATTTGCTGTATTTTAATTTACAATCGTATTATGTATCGAAATAAAGCAAATTTACATTATTATGAATAGGACTGAGATTTTTATGCGCTATCAAATCGATTATAAGCGCTTATAAAAAGCGATTAAAATTGCCTAAAAAAGCATTTATATGCGCTATCAAACCCCACCATGCAGCATATCAAAATGTAGGTATTTTTAATCTGAATGCAGAAATGCTATCAAAATTACTAAATTAGAATAAGGAAAGAAGTAAAGTGAGAAAATCATCGAACTTTTATAAAATTATGAATTATGAGAAGAAAAAACATCGAACTTTTATAAAATTATGAATTATGTGAAGAAAAAACATCAAACTTTTTATTTTAAAATTTTCGTGAAAACGATGCGACTACAAATCGAAAACTCGTTCGACAAGTCACAGACAAAATCTTGATTTTTTTTTTAAATTTTGAAGAGTTGATTTTTTTTAAGCTCAAAATTTCAACTTTTATGCTGTTTTTTTAGTGATTTTTTTTCAAATATGCGAGAACGGTCGAAATAAGCATTAAATAAGCGGTTTAAGGGCCTTTTTTTGACTAAAATAAGCATTTTCAAATTACGTCGAAATAAGCAAAAATATGCGATATCAAATTGCATAATTCGGCGTAGAAATGCATGAATCGCAAAAGAAACCATGATATGCGGTATCCACTATCACGCTATCAAATATGCGATATCATAAAAATCTCAGCCCTAATTATGAATATTGAAACACAGAAAATTGTTTTTCATTTTGTCTACAAACTGTTGAAACTGGGGAGGGGGGCAGAATGAATCGAGCACTTGGTATGCGTTCAAAACTAATAAGGCACCAGGCACCAGAATTGAGAGGCCATATTGTGACCATTGGAATTGGAGTCATCTCGAGTAATTGAACAATAATTCGGATTGGAGTTCAGTGAACCATTTTTTTTTTCAGAAGTGCATTCATAGATGCTAATAATTAACCCCATTGGAAACTCCATTTCGGAAATCTGATTGGTTCAACACATAATATCTAAATGTGTACCTAATACTTCTGCTGTAGCCCGTAATAAATACATACATATGTCGCACCCTCAGTGAAATAACAACACATCTCAAAAAAATAAACATTTTTTGGTTCTTTAAACGATGAAAACAAATCTACATTAAAATTTTTTTGTTTTGAGATCTTTTGTAATTTTTCACGTACTTTCCAATGGTGGCAACAGATTTTTGCACTATGTTATTTTTGATTGTTTTTTGAGATGTATTATTTTTGAATTCATGATTTTTCATATTGAGATTTGTTGTTATTGCACTGAGGGTGCGATGTATTCAAAACTGAAATCATTTTTATTACGACGTGAAATACAGTAAAAAAAAAATAAGAAAAATTGCTTACTTACTTGAAAAGTTCATCCAGAGTTCCTACTCCTATTGCATGTCCTATAGCGGTGTTAGTTCTTCACGTCTTGATTCACCCATAGTACTGAAAATAGAAATTATAATATATATATTTTTTTAATAGGAGCCCAGGAAGTTTTTAACATAATTTCGCAGTGATGAAAGTTATTTCATTAACGCCTCCTAAAAAACAAATAAAAAACATATGTATTCAAAAATATTTATAATAAAATACAAAAACATCAACAAAATAAAAAAGTATTTGAAAGTCACAGAAAAAACAAAAACAGCAGAATAAGAAGTCGTTTGAAAAAAAACGGAATAAAATTTGTTTTTGAAAATCACAAAAGAACTAAAAAGACAAAAAAACTACAAAATATTTACAATGAAAAAACAAATACATAATAAAAATCACAGAAAAACTAAAAATACACAAAAAAATGATTCAATGAACTTAACCACCTAAAAACTCAGATGACCCATATTGGTGACCTACTCTCTTATTCCGAATCAGTGAAAAGTTACTGATAAATAGTCAGAATTGCAGCGCAGAAAAAAATCAGCAAAATTCACTGATTTTCAGGGAATTTTCGCTGATTTTGACATGGATATGTCTTTAGGCCTGGGGGGTAAAATTTTGAAATTGTTACGCTAGAAAATTCTTACGCTAGAAAATTCTTACGCTAGAAAATTCTTACGCCTGAAAATGGTTACGCTTGAAAATGGTTACGGTTACGGTGGATCAAGACATTATGACATTATGTTGGACTTAAAAAAACTTATAAATAAAATTAAATATTATATTTGAACATAATAATTTGCTGATATCCTGTTAGACTTGGACGAGTTACGGGTTATGTGTAATGATCACAGTGGATCAAGACATAATGACATTATGTTAGGCTTGAAAAAACTTATAAATATAATTAAATATCATATTTGAACATGATAATTTGCTGATAACATGTTGGACTTGGAGAGACTAAAGTCGGTCAAAAAGTCGGTCAAAAAGATGGTCAAAAAGTCAGTCGAAAAGTCGGTCGAAAAGTCGGTTGAAAAGTCGGTTGAAAAGATAGTTGGAAATCAGAAAGATGGTTGGAAATTTGATCGGAAATTCGATCGGAAAGTCGGTCGGAAAGCCCGGTCGGAAAGCCGGTCGGAAAGTCGGTCGGAAAGTCGGTCGGAAAGTCGGTCGGAAAGTCGGTCGGAAAGTCGGTCGGAAAGTCGGTCGGAAAGTCGGTCGGAAAGTCGGTCGGAAAGTCGGTCGGAAAGTCGATCGGAAAGTCGATCGGAAAGTCGATCGGAAAGTCGATCGGAAATAGACCGATTATTATATGGAAAGTTAGAAGGAGCGTTATATGGAGTTTTAAACAGTTACATTTTTAGATTATGACATAATGACAATATGTTAGACTGGAAGAAGTTAGATGGAACGTTAGATGGAAAGTTAGATGGAGCATTATATGGAGCGTTAGACAGTAACATTTTTAAATTAAGACATAATGACATTATGTTAGACTCAAAGAAGTTAGATGGAGCGTAAGATGGAATGTTGGATGGAAAGTTAGACAGAAAGTCGGGAAAGATTGCCGGAAAATGATTGTCTGAGAGATAGTAGTTGGGAAGATATGTGCTAGTTTAGTAGAGGCACAGCACTAGAAGCTGAGTAAATGGTGCATCCCTCTCCTTGATGGTAATCAGAAGTGTCTTTTGACCTGTGTAATAGCAGTAACACAGTAACTAAATGAAGCTGTCATACCTTAAGGGCATTGAAAGAATATAACCCGACTGACAAAATTTGAAAAAAAAATTGAAAAAAACGTCAACGAATCGCTTACTAACGCTGGCGTCTTTTTGGGAAAAATCGCTGACGAAACGCTAACGTTTTCGCGACGAATTCGTCATAATATTAGTTAGAAATTCGTTAGTTGTTACCTTATTACTCATAAAAAATTAGAAAAATTTATGTCTCGTTAGGGATTCGAACCCGAGACCCTCGGCATAATAGGCGACCTCTCTAACCATTGAGCTACCAGTGCTATTTATCAATTTGCATTTGACAACGGTATTTTGGATTTTTTTTATTCTTTCTCGAGAATAGTTTACAATTTTGTTTACAATTCCTTGTCAATTGAAACAAATTCAAACTAACGAATTTCCAACTATAACACTGGCGAATTCGTCACGAAAACCTTAGCGTTTCGTGAACGATTTTTCCCAAATAAACGCCAGCTGTAGTTAACGATTCGTCAACTAAAAATCGTTTACTCGACTAGAAATCGCGAGTCAGCTACATTTTCGCTAGTCTCGCTAACGAATCGTCAGCAAATTTGTCAGTCGGGAAGTTGATGAACATTCTGAAGAATTATATTAAATTTGAGAGTATGGTATATCTTACTGACATATCCATGTTCTAAGATTTTTGCTTTAAAGCAAAAAACGCGTTCATTTTTTCAAAGATTTTCACTGATTTTTTCAGCAAATTTCATAAATTTCACTGCCTTTTCAGTGAATATTCACTGATTTTTCAGTGATTTTTCTCACTGATTTGTTTTCAGTAAAAAAAATTCACTGATTTCTTGTGCTGCGATTTTGACTGTTTCTCAGTGATGTTCGATAATTTTCACTGATTTATAATTGAGAGAGTATTTGATCTATTTAAGCATAATTTTTCAAAATGTGTTACTCCCGAACTATTTGGCGACTCCGTGACGTTTTGTTACCGATTCCTGTCGATCTGGAAAGTCGAAATTATTGAGGTATTACAATCTTTCAGCTTTTTACCTTGATGCGTCCGCTGTGGACGTATTTTTCATTTTTTTTTTTTTTTTTTCATAAAAAATTAGGTATGCCATAGTATGCTAAAAAATATGGATTTGATCCTGCAGCTAAATTTTTTTGGAAAATTGTGCTTTAATCGATCAAATAGATCACCAGTATGGATAATCCGCGATTTTAGGTGCTTAAGTTCATAGAGACCATTTTTACGAACATTTCTTCAGCGCTGAAAAATTACAAAATTTTCTGGAGGCTCTAAAACGTCTCGAAACTGTTTCTAATCGATTCGGGGGCTCGAAAATGGGGTATGATACCCTAAATTTCGTGTTTTTTTTGTTGTTGCTTGGATCAAATTTTCATTTTTGCATGGCAATGGGATAATTTCGAGATTTTAAAAATTAACAAAAATTCGAGAAATGAACTGAAAGTTCTGAATGTGGTTCTTTTATGATGTCCTTTTACTTTCGATTTATTTTTGTTTCGGCCCAAAATTTTACTGCCGGTCAGGATACCTTCCTTGTTAAACTTGGATTCATTTGTGTTGATTCTTTGTCATCGTTGGTGTAATGGTATACGAGTCATTTAACTTGCGCTCCTTCTTCCTGTATTCTGTATATTTTCTGCATCTGTTTATCTTTCAGTCTGTCTGTCTCTGGTACACGTCATACTCTTGTTGGTATTACTACTCATATACTGCACCCTAATCGCCTCCACCGATTCGCCCACTGTTTCCGATAAGCCGCCACCACTACTGACCACACTAGTGCATTTTAAGTTCACTCGGTTGATGCAATTATAACCGGTCGTTGGCGCTTGACATTGTCGAATGACGTAAATCGATGACTCCGGATTAACTCGTCGCCGCGCCAGCGAGTAGCGAGTGTGAGTACCTCTATCTATCCTTCTCTGTTTCGCTTTCCATTTGTATACATGTACGTATTTCTTATAACACCTTCGCTGCGTGTATTTTTATAACCAAGTGCACGCTACACCGCCGCAGATCTATGCGCTTAAAAACCTAGTTCTCGAATTATGCATCGAGGTCAATCTGATTTTCTATGAGGTTTATTGTGTCGTCGGTGCGAAGTCGCGTGAAACGTAGTACGCCTATGTGAGGCGAGGAGGGTAATTCATCGAGTACTAGAGTGTAGATCGTACATTAGGCAGAGATATTGATGTTGATGAGTATTTTTCAATGAAAAGTTGACATTATGTAGATTTCGGTTCCATAAGGAACTGATTTGAGATTTGAATCAGACATTGTGAAAATTTAAATGGCAGCTTATCTATTATATAGGTGCTTTGAAAAAAAAACAACTGCATTATTTCAATATGTAAGGGAAAATTTTTCAAAATACGAGATTATTACAATTGAAAATTGCGTCAATTCAGCGACGTCGAGTTTTCATATGCAATTTTGCATCCTTCTACCGTCTAAATGCAAACCACAGACTGGTATAAGGGTTTCGGACCTAAAACATTTTCTTTTTGTTTTGTAATGAGAGATAAAAACTGTTTTGATTTTGAAAAATTTTATTTTTAAATTTCACCAATCCAATATCCGGGGAATACCATTTTCCACTTTGTGCTGAAGGTGATTTTTCAATTTTTGAAAACCGTTTGAAAATTAATTTATTTTAAATTTCTTGCATTGAAGAGTTTGAAAGGTTGATGCACCCCAGTAATATTGAGTAAAATTGAGTAAAGACGTGATACTCTCTCATTTCGAATCAGTGAAAAATCACTGATGAACAGTCAGAATTGTAGCACAGGAAAAATTAGTGAAATTCACTGATTTTCAAGATTTTTCAGTGAATTTCATAAATATTACTGCATTTTCACTGATTTTTAGTAATTTTCTTTCACTGACTTGCTTTCCAGTGAAAATTTTTTACTGATTTATTACTGTGCTGCAATTTTGACTGTTTTTCAGTGATTTTTGATAAATTTCACTGATTCAGAAATGAGAGTACAGCTTTTTGATATGCAAAATTGGTAAAAATAACGATTGTTTTATTTCGTTTTCTTTTAGGTTTCGATGCCTGCGAACATCAATCAAAGAATCCCCCCCCCCACTACCTATATTTTATTCGTTGAATGGGTCGTTTTTTGTTTTTTTTTTAAAGATATTGAAGGAATTGCAAAAGTTCTGACACGACGTTAAAGAACGTGGTAAAAATTTTGAATCCTTTTATCACCTCCTTGAACCATTTCACTTTTTCAGTGAAGTTCAAAAATTTTATGTTTTGAAAGAATTGTGACTTTTTTTTCATAGAAGTGTTGTTATACAGGTGACCAGTGAAAAAGATTTTCCGCGATTTTTTCCTTCGTGTTTTTTTTTTACAAGTGTTCGAATTGTATTTATTTAGTTGATTAAAATCAACAATTTCGAAAATACGAGTATTTCAGAATATTGAATAAAATTTCAAGTTTCTACCTATATACTTAGTCTCATATAAACTAGCATAATTTTATTAATGAACGAACCAATATTAATTCTTCTCTCAAATAAAACTTGAAGTGAGTAAAAAAATAATGGAAAAAATGAATTTCCATTGGAAATATTGGAATGAAAAAAAGGAAAAGTCGGTAAAATGAATTTTGTGTGGTTTCAACCAATGTAAAAGGTTTGATTTTCTCTCAAAATACTCCCAAAACAGGTGCTGAATGCCTCTTTCGTTATAGAAAAGTTTTGAATTCCCAAAAACTTGCAATCACAGTTGGATAGTGTGAACTTCTAAGAAATTTGGAACCCATTGAAGATGTAACAAGACTCTTTTAGAGTTTACCTCTACCGAGAGTGAAAATGAAACAACTAGCAACACATCCCGTGCAACCGCATGAAATCTTTTTTTTAAATCCAATTCCAAATATTTCCAAAGATACTTCTGAAAGAAAACATGAAAAAATTGCAAAATTTTATTCATTTTTTAATACCTATTGAATTCATGATAGAACCATTTATCATCGATTTAAACATTTTCAATTGCTTTTTGATTTTTTGAAAATAAAAAAAATGTCAGTCATTTGAGAGGTAAAAAGGCCCAACTTGAAAATTTTTATCACGTTCTATTGACGTCACAACTTTTTTTAATTCCTCCTCTCTCGTTTCAACTTTTTGCAAAAAGCAAAACGATGACTCACTCGTGACTTTATTGGGATATTCGGAAGCAACGAGGGGAAAAATTGAAAAACGATTTCACACACGTCCATCTGGTTCCTGACTAGAATTTAAATTCCAGCTGCGGAAGTTCTATTTGGCAAAAATGACGATTTTTTGATTTTTCTCTGAATTACATAAAAATAATGTGTCAGTTGGAAATCAACAAGGTATCTCGTGATCAAACTCGACTTAGACTCGAAGTTTTGCAACACGTGTAACATAATAAAAACTTCTTGGAATACTTCCTATATACTTGCACACGCTGCACAATTTGCGAGAATTTCACCGGCGCCGACGTAGTTACATTTTTTACACGGTTTAATTATTTCCTGAAATTTGCAATCCGCTTCGTGGCACGAAGACGAACAAAAAAACAGGATAAAAATTACACCAGAATTGTTCCAAATGCAATGCAGTAGACTATCGTAATAAAAGCACAAAACCACTTCATTTACACAAGTTGGCATTATAGTCTATGCACTCTGCGTACACGTCGGGTGCAGCAAAGTAGAAGGAAAGAATAAAAAAATGGAAGAGCCACCGATGATGATGGTAACAACGTAATTTCATGCCATAATTGAAGGTTTTTCTATTCGTGTTTCTACTAATTACCTGTTATAAAGTGCTAGGAACGCGGTTAAAATTACCAATAATGTAGAAAGGTCGTCTCGTATGTACCTTTTTTTCATTATGTGGATGTATAGATGTGTCGGAATATTTCGAAAATATAATAATCGAGAATGAAGAATCTTGAAAAAAAAATTCGGTCTCGATTTCGTTCCACATGCGATCGTAAAATCATTCTGGATTTGAAATTTTTCCACGAATGCGTCACGTAATCGTCTCGAGTTGGCGAACTGTACCGATACCAGTTCGGCCCACATTGTCTATTAATTTCGATACTGTCGAGTTTTAATTACCCTTTGAATAAGATCGTATTCGAATTACCGAGAAGTAATTACCTGTTGTATTCGGGGTATGTTCGATGGTGGTGATTTTCATTTGGTGAGGTTGTATTGAGAGTTCTGGGGATTTTTACGAGTACTTTGGTACTTTGGAAGCAACAGAATGAGCGAATAGATTTTTAACGTGTGGGTGACCCGTGTTCGTTTTTTTCTATGTCGAGTACAGAGTAGGTACATCGTGACGCTTCTAAGAAAACCGGTTCGTGCGTATGCTCTTTAATGATCCGGATATCAAAACAACATCGTTTTATTCGTGAACGTGTGTATCGTAAATGCGAACCAATCGAACTCTCTCAATTTACGCGTCATGAATGAGGGATGCTGGATGCATCGCTAAGAGGTACCTACAATTGTCAGCGCTGATTTTTTCCTCGAATTTGCTACCTTAAAATGAATTTGTATTTCGTTGCTGTTTTATTCGTCGAAATTTATGTTAAATTTGAGGAATTTTTTGGGGTTGGAATGATAATCAAAGTTGTATCCTGTGTTAGAATGTCGAATATATTGCGCACATCCTATTTGGATCATATCCTTGATACGATGTTTTGAATTCGGCGATAATGTGTCGACCAGAAATAATGACAGTTTAGTCATCACTGCGATGTACGGGCTTGGTACGGTACCGTGTCGTTGTTGCGCTATGTATGAGATAATAAATCAACGTTACGCGGATAAACGCCGGAAATAACCTTGCAACACTTTTGACACTGTATTATCTGGTGAACGAGTTCATTTCACTTGCAGTGTAATATGCGTAACACGTGGGTATTTGCTGGGATCGTTTTGAGATTTTCTCGTGTTGGTTTGAGTAAATGGATGAAAAAAATTTACCAAAATACAAACACTGAACACTAATTTTATTCTTCGCGCATATTGGTTAGGCAGTGGCGTCGACAGAATCGAAAATTGGGGGGCACAAAAGGGCCGTGAGTTGGACAGTTTAATTTTGTTGATGCCCGAGCAAAGCGAGGGCGAAGCTTTGAAAAAAATGGATTTTTAATGCCCTAGAAAGATGTTTTTTCATGTTTTAATGCTTTGAAAACCCCTATCTGATGCAAGTGTAAAGT
Organism: Pseudococcus viburni; assembly: GCA_033439095.1. Taxonomy (NCBI): domain Eukaryota; kingdom Metazoa; phylum Arthropoda; class Insecta; order Hemiptera; family Pseudococcidae; genus Pseudococcus; species Pseudococcus viburni. The sequence goes on from JAVBJF010000059.1 coordinate 628,900, forward strand.
AAATTTATAAATACAACATGAATTTTGGGGGGCCAAGCGGGGGCCAGAACTTTTTTCGGGGGGGCTGCCTCCCCCCGGGCCCCCCTTGACGACGCCTCTGTTTTTACACCAAAATATATACAATACGTAGGTATTCAATAATAATTTTTGAAATGAAAAAATTGTCGTTTTTCAAAATCTAAATTGGATATCACATTAATTTAGTACATTTCTTGGAAGGATATTCGTGTTTGGCAAAGTCTTTTTAAATCAAATCCCATTGGGCTTTCACCAAGATGGCGAGGCTTACCGGATTTTAAGGTTTGGGAGTAAACAAACCAAAAAATTTATACAGGTTTAAATGGAAGCAGGTACGATTTTGGTGCTTTTCTGCTTTTTAAATTTTTTCTAAACGTTTAGTGGTTTAAATGAAACCCAAATTAAATTTAACTTGAAAAGGATAAAATTATCTATCGATCGACTATTTTTTGGACAAATTTTATGCATTATTGTAGGAATAGCATATGTATTTCAATATATCCTTATTGAGGAAGGAGCAATGGCCCCTCTCTCTGCTCTCTCACTACTAAGTTTACCTAATAAAATAATATTCTCAGCTCTGGGCAATTTCTTTCAGCAGGTTACATCATACTCCGGTGCTTCAATTCGATTCTAATGTAAATAATTGTTCTACTATAAATGGGCTGATAGACCTTGATGTCTAAACCCAGGGAAGGGATAAAAAAAAAACAAAAAAAATGTGATAACATTTTGAGTACAGAAAGTTTAATCGAAAATACGTAAAAATTTATCGGTAATCCTTCAATATTTTTTACTAGAATATTGTGTAGAATTTCATCCTCTTTCAGTAGATATGTTTACGAGGTTCGTAGCTTTTCTTATTGCTGAGATTTTTTAATTCTAAGATTGAAGAATTGTATATTTGATTCGACTTATGACTTTCACATTAAATTCTAACCAAAAGTAAAAGTAAAATCCAAATTTATTTTTAATTCATAATACGTAAAATTTTATCCTCTTTCCAACGATGTATTATGAAATATGTAGCTTTAATATTTCTCAAGAAATTGTAAATGAAGTTGACGATCCTATTGACCAAGCATAATTCACTATGTACTGTTATCAGTGGTTGGAAAGTAAGACGCTAACTTTAACGTACAATATCTTTAAAAATATTAAAGCTACAGATTTCATAATACATCGTTGGAATAAGGATAAAATTTCACGTAATATGGATTAAAGATAAATTTGGATTTTACTTTTACTTTTGGATAGAATTTAATGTGAAAGTCATAAAAATGAATGAAAAATTATGAGAACGGCGTTCATTGTGTTTGAACGTTGTTCGTTCCTCGTTCAATCACTCATTTTTGCGTTCGTTCACGTTCCGTTCAAAAATTTCAAAAACTATGCCCGTTCTGAACGAACGGGCGTTCAGAACGCGAACGCCCGACAACACTGACATTTTTCACTGATTTTTCATGCCAAAAATAGTGAATTTCGAGACCTCAAATAAAATGATCGCAGAAAAGGGTGTTTATCGAAGTATTTTGACTCCTTAAACACGAATTCTACCTTAGTTTTTCCATTTGGTCATTTCTATCTGTAAAAAAACATACAAAATGTGAAAAATCTGCTAAAGTAAGAAAATTTTTTGTACATGACCCTTTCGACATCGAAATCGTCAAAACTGAATGCGTGAGGTGAATGTACGCTAAAAATCACGTTTTGGGGATATTTTTTCAAGTTCCCAAACTTCGTTATCTAGGCACTAGGCTTTTGTTGCAGTTGAAAGTTTCAAATGGTCAAAACATCATGAAAGAGTGCACCAAAATTGATGAAAAAATTATCATAAAATGCCTCTATGAGATGTAATTTTGTACCAAATATCAGAAAGTTTCCTTCACTTCTGTTGAAATTGAAATTAATAATTCTTGAAAATACTGCAATAAAATGGCCATAGCAGTATAGCACCGAAAGAGTTATTACGTAAAATTAATGCAATAATGGATGTTTATTCACCTTTACTCATGAGAACTTTATTTGCTGACACATAATGAACAGATCCATCCTTATTATAGGTGATCTGATATTCCGTGGACATTTTTATTGAAATAATAAAAAAACAAAATTCGATTTCGGAAATTGAAATTACGATTTGTCAACCAAATTGCAATCTACCAACTTACTGAACTACTGAACAAGTTGCAGAATATTATTCGGGCGGTAATTACAAGATGTAATTTTATGTGACTGAAGTTTCTGCAACAAAAAGTTACTGAAACCCTATTGAAACGGGTCGCCCGAAAAGATCTAATATTCGCATACAAAAAATTCATTCAAATTATACATACCCAATAGCCAATATTAAATTGCGAATAATTCTTAAAAAATGCGAGTATAATTAAAAATACAAAATAAAAAATAGCATATGCAGATTTTAAAAATATTTATCGTTATTCCATTATATTACTGCTAAGGTGACGAACGAGATAGCTAATTTTGTATTCGATTAACAGTTTCTTCAAGACGACTCAAGCTTAGTCGTAACTCGTAATTCTCATTCTGTAGGGCCGTAATTTCTGTTTCACGTAAAGCCAATTGCTTCCTCAGATCACATACCTAAAGAAAACCGATTCAGTTTCAATTGCAATATTGAACCGAAAGTTTTTCATTACTAATGCTAATGACTTACTATCGCCGTCGGATTTTCAACTTCCATTTGGGCATGTACGTATTCTTCTCGGTGGCATCTAAAAAAATAGATGACAATTAATGTGAAAGCCATAAGTCGAATACATAATTCTTCAATCTTAGAATTAAAAAATCTCAGCAATAAGAAAAGCTACGAACCTCGTAAATATATCTACTGAAAGAGGATGAAATTCTACACAATATTCTAGTAAAAAATATTGAAGGATTATCGATAAACTTTTACGTATTTTCAATTTAACTTTCTGTGCTCAAAATGTTATCACATTGAAATACACGCTACTCCTACAATGATGCATAAAATTTGTCCAAAAAATGGTCAATCGATAGATAATTTTATCCTTTTCAAGTTAGATTTAATTTGGTTTTTATTTAAACCACCGAACTTTCAAAAAAATTGAAAAAACACCAAAATCGTATCTACTTCCATTTAAATCTGTATAAATTATTTGGTTTGTTTACTTCCAAACCTTGAAATCCGGTAGCCTCTCGCCATCTTGATAAAAGCCCAATACTAGGACGCAAAAATTGCCAAAGTATGAAATTGAATCCAACAGCAGATGTGATAATTACTCAACCTGAAAATGGTAATGATTGATGTTAAAAATTGCGACTCTTTCGCTCCTTTTTGGGAAGCAGTTGATTGCCACTCCATCAATGAAATGACATGTCTTGTATTTTTTTTCTTAGGAGGCAATTGGATTGTTTCAATTCATTCACTATTTATTTTGCTTATAATATTTATTTTACTCTTTCAACATTTTCTAATCGATGAGGTGTAAAAAGAGCAATTATATTATTCTGTGATATTAAAATAATATGTTTTTGTTCGGCTTGAAGTATATATGTGAGCCTGGATATAGAAACCACCCTTGGGTGTAAAAAATTGATTTCTGAGTTGACACTGATTTTGGGCGTTTCAGAAGGTATAGAATCAAAGGAGAACCTCCACTCAAAAACCAATATTTTACACCTAAGGGTGGTTTCTATATCCAGGCTCACATATGCTGAAAAAAACGAGATAAGTACGAAAAATTTCTCGGAGTTGTGAATAAAACAGTGCTAAAAGTGATAAAAATTATCTAATTTTAATTTTCGCGAATCTTTTCAAGTTTGATGAAAATGAACTTTGAAAGTACTGAAAATTTACTTACTTGTACATACAAGGATACAGAAATAAGTGGTAACATAATATAACGAAATACATTTGATGACTAATGAGAGCTGAATAGTATAGAAAATTTTACATTTTTTAAATTCCATCTCCCCTCCCTGATAAATACGAAATTGATCCAAGCCTGAAATTATCCTAGAAACATGTAAATACTTCAAAGATATGAAAAAAATATAGGTACCTACATTTTCTATAACCAATATTTCAAATTTTTTCCAAATTTTGAATTAAGCTCAGATGAAAAAAGAAAACGTTTTTTAAAGGGAAAAACATGTTTTAAATTTTAAAAAAAGTTTTAGACTAATTTTCATTTGCTCAAATTCACTATTTTGTTTTCGTGGTATCTATTTTGAAATTGAACCAGTTTCAATATAATGTAGCACTATCATATGACCATCCTGTGATCTCAACATTGCGTTTTTTAAGCATGCCTGGTGGATCTCTTCAATGACACTTCTTTCAATGTTGATCCAAATCCATTTTTGTATCAATTTTCCTTTCAAGTTGAAATATGATGATTTTCTGTTTTCATTTCGAAGTCAATTGAAAAGAAAAACGTTGACTAATTTCCACACTCAAAAAAAAAATTAATAAATTTTATTTTAAAAAATAATAACGGGGCACCATTCAAAAAGTTGGCAAAATTTAATCTACAAAATAATAATATTTATCAAGATATTTATTATTATTTTGTAGATTAAATTTTGCCAACTTTTTGAATGGTGCCCCGTTATTATTTTTTAAAATAAAATTTACTAATTTTTTAAATATTTTCTATTATTATTTTTTTGCGTGCATTCCAAATTGCTGGTTGCCTTTAAATTAGGTATATTATTGACTTGAAAGGCTGATTCGAGGTTTTTTTTCCACTTACTAATGACTCCAATAGAAGTTTTATTTTCTTGAAATATTTTGTAAATTTTTTCAGAATATACTGAAAATCTGAATCATTTATTTTTATTTTTCGAGAAAATTTTCACTTCATCAATCCTTCAAAGTATTATTTTACCTCAGAAATACGTTGACGTTTTCTTTTCTTGCGATTGTGATAAGTTCTGTTTTATATTTGGACTGGGAAATCAGTAATAATTTATTATAGCTTCAGTTCGAATGACATCATGATTTGAAAGGGATGTCCGTCATATTAAAGTGATAGAAATAATTGAATAAAATAAGTGAATCAATTGAAGATATTGAAATTGAATGGAAACAGTGTCATGTTTTCATAATTATTTTGATTTCAAATTCTAGGCGAACGTTTGGTTTCATTTTGAAATTTCAAATTTTCATCTTCAGGGTTCGTACTGACACGAAAAAGCAAGAATTTTTGCCATGTGGCATGAAATCCCGAAATTTTATTTCGATTTTTTTAGGTAACCATCAATTTGGATTTTCTCGGAGGTCCAAGAAGTAGCGCGAGAAAATCTCGAAAAAACACAAAAACCGCGAAAAAGCACTCATTTTTTTCCTTTGATTTCAGTACGAATTCGGCACTCGTGAAAGTATACTTTTAAGAAGCAATTTTTCGTTGACAGTTTCAGGAGGGGGCGATTTTTTCGAATAAATAAATACCTACTTACTACCTAGTACCTACACAAACTAAGAACATCAAAAGTGTATCATTATTGAGAAAATTGAATGAAAATTATGATATCTTCAAGGGTGGAAATCGTCGTCCGTTCTCTTTTTGCCTGGATGGCATTCCCTCTTCCCTGTGCTGGAAATCATTGCTTTCTGGCAGCTTTTCTAAATATTTCTGTCGATTGTAAATATGGAATGCCGCCCCTCTCGAGTGATAATAATGACACTTTCTCCGTATTTTTACGAGCTTTTATATTGAGGGGACAGTTGAGGACTAGGGAGATGAATTTTCGCCCTCGTAGACCTAATGGAATCACCTAACCTCTGCTTTCACACATGAGAGCATTTTCATCAATTTGAAGAAAATTGTCAGTTCAAGGGATGAAAGTTTGTAATCATGATTTATTTATAGCTAAAAAAATTTATCCACTCGACATCAAAGTTTCTGGTTGATTTAATACGTTTGCTGATTGCTCATTACGTGTAATCGTTGTTTCACTTCCTCTTATAATGATTACAGCGATTTACCGGTAGTTTTATTTTATCGAAGTGTTCATACGTGATACATAATTTTTTATATCTACGAATGAATCAGTCCCACGTATGAGTGTCCGTTTTCGCAGAAATTTGGACGTTATTTTATTATCATCGTTGGTGGAATGTAAATTTACATAGAAGATAAAAAGTTCATCATTTGATGTAAAAGCTGTGAAAATTTTACAGTATCTAAAGGCATCAAAAAATCTGACGATGGAACTAAAATTTATTGAATTTTAGGCATGAACAATATTGTTTCGAATTACATTTATCATTTTTGGATTAATTTTAGGGGGAAAAATTTCAAAGTCGTCTTCACAACGAAATGTAGTCAAATATAAGATTTCCGTTTTAATTTTATTTCTTGAAGCTTTCATCAGCTTTGTAAACGATAGCGAGCCTCGTAATCTAGAAAGTTTTGTTGCTGAGGAGCATCTTGGAATAAAAGAAAAGAAATCGTTAGATATGATTGTAAATCAGTGATCCCAAGTACCTACGAGGAATCTTTATATAGAAACAGGTTAAACTTTGATGTGTTATGTTTAGCTGAAAAGGTCAGTAAATTTACATATAAGATAATTTCGTTGTTCTTTATAAATTTACTGCGTTGAAAGGAAAGCATAATTCGATGTTTTGAGTCATCGGTTAAAATAACGATTTTCTGTTTTTTTGGTTTTTCTCAAGGGGAGTAAGTAATGGGTTGCGTTCAGAAAATGGTTAACAGAACAGATCAACAGAGAGAAATTTAATTTTCAAAAATTGAAACAGTTATGCGTCTTTAATTGAAAAATTTTCATTAATTCAAATGAAAAATCATTTTTTGATTGAAGAAATGCCTTTTTTTAAATTCAAGATTTATATTCAATTCAATTTTTGAAAATAAAATTTGTACCTTAGTTGAATTTTTTTTCATTTTGCAACCAGCAATTTTTATTTTGATGCTGGCTGAGAAAAAATACCTCACGAGCCTTGCCTCGAAAAAAGGGTCCATAAATGAACCGCACAAATGTTGCTCGAATTAGTCGTAAACTTTATGCTGCAGCAATAATTTCAATGATCCGATACGATGAAACGGGGGGGGGGATGGGAAATTGGCATGAAATTGGTCGATTGCATGTTGCCCGGTTCATTTGTAAACACTGTATAAAAGATCCAATGAAAATAAAGATATGTAGGTACATTGAAATCCCTATCGACGATTTTATTATCGGGGTATTTTTCCGCGCGGATAATCGTCGATACCTTGGCGATTATTTTTACCTGGATGAGTATTTTGGCCGAGATGAACGAGAGGTGCAGTATAAGAAAAAAGATATAGGTATAAGGTACAGGGGTTAATGCGTTCTGTACGGTGAATGTTGATCATCAGGTGTCTTGTTATTATTAAAGTCAGGTTCGATGATGGATGACTTGTTTCTTGTATGTATTTGTACCTCTCTTTACAGGTGTTTCGCGCTTTCGGTTAATCCTACCGTATGAATTAAGAGAGTTGCGTAGGTTGCTTTCTCAGTTGGTATTCACGAGAAGGTGTAGTTTTTATCTTCTTTTTTTCGTTTCATCAATTCGGATTGGTACGGGGTTTCGTATCTGTGGGATTTTTATACTTGATCGGTGTCGAATTATTTCGATAGAACGATTGCGTAATTTTCTTTCGGTTTGGTTTTGAGAAGTGAAATCGTTTTTTTAGTTTTGAATGATAATGATGAAAAATGAAGATGTTGAGACGGATGTTTTTGTTGAACTTTTAAAAAAAGGTGCAAAACTATAGCTGCTTTGGTGAGCAATCCTTCAGCTACATATATGGAGTCAAGATTTATGTCATGAAAATATAATATGCAATTTTGGCATTTGATTCTGAAAGCAATTTTTCTTATCACAACGACAATTAAAAGTTTTCATCATCTCTAATTTTGAAAAAAATTGCTAATCCTTGGAAAAATTTAATGTTCAAAATTAATGCTTGGCGTTTTGAAGATTAAAAAAATTATTTCGTCTTTTTCCAACACCTAGGTCATTTGAAGAAGCTAAGTAAAAGTTTAAATTGTTGAAGTTTATGGCTTTGAAGAATGAATAAGTAATATTTTTTTAATTTTCAAACTGCCAATCATTTCCTGGATAATTTTTTTTAGATTTTCTATTCCATGTGTGTGTTTGTCGTCCCTTTTATTTTGAAATCTTCGACCATACACTAATATGGACTGCTAATGCAATGTAAAAATCTAACGTTGTTTTGGGAAAAGAATATACGGGGTTTTACTGGATTCAAAGCACGCGATTGGTAGTTGGTACACCACACATAAACAAACGGTAATCGCCCTTCCCCGCATCCCGTGATGTTAATCGTTGTGAGCATGCGCACTTGCGTTCTGGTAAAACCCCGTAAAATCTTTGGCCGGAAGCCTTCCATTTGGATTAGCAGTCCATATTAGTGTATGGTCGAAGTTTGAAATCGATCAAAAAATCTTGCGAGAGAATATGCTTACTTCGAAGCAGTAGATGTGCTTTGTTTCCATTATTAAAAATAATTGGATCCCAATTTTTTCAAAAAACCATTCATTCCTTTCAATGGTAAACAAAGGGAGCTACTCTTGCTCCTTTTGATGCTCTTAGCGATGTTGCATCTACCAATGATGTCAACGTCCAAGTTTTGGAAGTTGTAAGAGATATGCAAGAAATAAGATATTGAAAACAAAACAAAAATGAGGCTCAACTTACCTATACAATTTTTTCTCCTCCAGTTATTGTATTTCATCATATTTGAACCACATATTGCAGAAACCGCGTAAGTCACTTTTTATAAATTTTGAGAAAACAACAAAAAACTGATTGTACTGGATATGAATTTTTTTTTGGAAAAATGAATTGCGCCATCTTGAAGACCATAAAAAAAGGGAACTTTTTGTAAAAAAAACTTTTTTTCAAAGGTCCTCCTAGTGCTGTACAGACACGTTCAAAAATCGTCGACTTACGCTGTTTCTGCACTACATTACATTACGGGTCCAGAATTTTTGAATTAAACGAGCTATCACGTAAATAAGACCTCGAGCACACTCCAGGCGGACTCAGAATACTTGAATTCATAATTGTATGGCCCCGCACTCGCGTTTCTTCGATATTTTGACCCATTCACCTAAAAATCATCAACAGGAAAACTCCATTTCTTCAATCTAATACACCTTGTCCAAAAAAATTTTGAAAAGCAATGCGATAAAAGTTTATAATCGTGAAAGAGATAAAGAACATTACGTAGTGCAGAAACGCCTTAAGTCGCGAAATTACGTTCTTTCTGCACTACATGTAAACTTTAGACCGCTACGGGCAGTGCGGGGTGCGGTACCACAACGCCAATTTTTCTCAGAAGGTGTGTCTACCTCCAGAGAACCAAAATCCGTGAAAACATGAGTTTCGGTTTTTTGGCGACTTACGCGGTTTCTGCAATATGTGGTTCATTTTATACCTTATTCCTGTTTTCCCAAACGGGTTGTGAAGAAAGAGAGTGAACGGTTTTGCAATGAAGAAAATCATTGATGAATTTTTAATTTTGAAAATTGTTCAAAAATACTTTGATGAGTGAAAAAAAATTTCTAATATAATTTAAAGCTGAAAATTTACAATTTTTTCCAACATTTAGTCTTCAAATGGACACTGAGAAAAATGGAGAATGAAAAATGAATAGAAAGTGTTGCAAAAAATTATAAATTTTATTCAAAAAAAATAAATTTTATCCAAAAAAAATAAAGTTTATCCAAAAATAATAATAACGGGGCACCATTCGCAAAATTAGCAATTTTTATCAAAAAAAATAATAAAATTTATCACGAAATTTGGTAAAGTTTATTGCAAAGAAAATAAAGTTTGTCAATTTTGCGATAAATATTATTATTTTGCGATAAATATTATTATTTTTTGAATAAATTTTACTGTTTTGTGAATGGTGCCTTTTTATTATTACGTTTAATAAAATTTATTTTTCATTTTTTTGAGTGGAGGAACAGGAAGTTATACACCTCTGTGCCATATTATTACGAATCTCCTCAATTTGACGACACCACGATTTCTTATGTAGAAAAAGATGAGTTGAATATTAAAGATTGAAAATCCTAACAGCAAAAGCCGTCTACTGAAATTTGAAAGTTCATTATTTTCAAGACGAGAGCGGAATGCTGAGAGTTTTTTAAGAAAAATGCAAGATCAAATTATCAATAGCTAACGCTTCATTCAATGTATTATAGGAAAGATCTCGAAATACAAAACAAAGGTACCGATTTTTTTCAAAAAAGTACAAGAAACAGTTACGAAATTTGTACAATTTTGAATTTTTTTTCCGAAAATTTTCTGGAAACCAGGCTGAAAGTTTTAATTTTTCAAGCGGGTTCTTTCAACTTTATTGAAATTCGATTCTACTTTTTTTTTACTCCGCTTCAATATCTCATTTTTATATTTAAGAACCAATAAGTATAGTAATTTGAATTCCTATTTTTCTATTTTCCAAATTCTCGTCACATTTCTGGCATTTCTATTTTTTTTTTCATAGATTCCTCCATTTTGGATCATGTTATGTGAAATTAGTAAGCCAGATATTTGTTTCATGAGTATTGATTATGGAAAACGCTTTCAAATAGTCGAACGATAGTTCTAGAAATTATAATAAATTAGCTAAAAGCAAAAAAAGTTTCATTTTCAAAAAATTTAGCGGAAACCAAAATCCAAAATTTCATCTTACCAATTTTACTATCAGTAAAAATTTTCATATTTTCGTACCTATATCTGACCTTCCATGACAAAACCGACCTTCGGGCCGAAAACACCTAGGGTGTTCGAGAAGGTTTTAAATGAATTTTGAAGGTTTGGAGACCAAAATTATAAGAAAAGTGAAAAACTCAATTTTCAGCCCGAAGATCGGTTTTGTCATGGAAGGTCACATATCTTAATGTTTTTTCGACTTGGATTTTTTTAATTTTTTGCAATTTTATATTTTTAAAATTATTCATAAAAGTTTTTTAAATCAATTGTTGAGTGGGAAGAAATTTTGAAAAATTCAAACTTTTTTTTCAACTTCATATTTTTCAAATTTTCTTTCAACTCAAAAATTCTTTCCTATGTAGTTTTAAAATTTTTCCTCAATTTTTTTACTTTGAACTTTTTATTAAAATTTCAACTTCATATTTTTCTGTATTTCTTCCAATGCAATAATTAAAATAAATTTTTAAAAACATGATATAAAAATGAAAATGAAAAATTTTTAAGAAAACCTAATTTAATCAAATGTTACTGGTAGAAAACGTTTAAAATTGGATACAGCTTTTTAAAAAAAATTAAAGAAATTGAAAAAATGTAAGAGTGGGGAAATTTTGAACTTGGAAAAAATCTGGACTTGGATTGTCGAAATCCCATTTGAAAATCTTTACGAATTACAAAAAATACCATCTCAAATCACGCAAAATCAATAATAATTAAAAACACGTTACACAAGCCGAGTCAAAAAGGCTGAAAATTATAGTCTACTTATGTTTACTTTACCATGTATTTTGTTGGTTTAATAAATCGTCCAGTGTGTTTCGGACGACACGTTGTAAAAAGGCTGCTGCTGTTTTAGGTAGCGACGATTATTTTCCTATGTCATTTTGGCATGTTTTGAAAACCGTAGCCTTTTACGAGGTATAAATATGGCGTGGTTACGTTGGCGAAAAATAAATATTGGCCGAAAAGTTTATTATTTATACGTCGTCGATCGATTATAATTGTACGAGGTTTTAATGGATTTAACAACTTGATCGCTGTGTTGTGATGGTAAGAGATTGGCAGAAAATGTCCTCATGGGGTCGTATATCGTACCCACACACAAAGTGCGATAATATTGCGTTAAGGGTTTTCGAAGGGATAAAATTTCGTACGGTTGAAAGTTTCGACGCGAATTTATTCTTTATCGATGTCGATGGTGTGTTTATTGTGTTTTTTCAAGGTGTTTGGTTCAGAGTACAATGTACGAATGGAATGTTCAACTTTTATGTTATTTTAACCTTGAATGGAGGTTTATTTTAAATAAGAATTTACCCAGGCCTATTAAAATATTACGATTAGTAATTAATTATTGAATCGAAATGGTTTGTGGTGATTTATCATTAGGTCATTGTCGAATTTGATGGTGAATTTTTTTCATAATCAGTTCATTTCTCTTTATAAGCCTCAACAGCGGGACTGTGAACTTTATCGAAGTATACGTGACGAGAAAAATTTAAACCTTCACCTAAACCTCGATAAGCTTTTCTCTAATCTTTTCCTCTTCAATCAAATTTCGATTGAAAATTTTTTATCCTCTAATTCACGAAAATTAACATTCATTCCACGTAAAAATTAAAATCCGTCGTAAGCTCATCGTAATCTCGAACAAAAAAACAATAATTTCCATCTCCGCGTGGGAGAATTTCACGCCGAAAGGCGAAGAAAGGGAAAGGGAACGTCATCTAATAAGCTACTCGAAGACGAATTGAGACAGCCATCGGTCATTTGTAGTAAAATGAATTATCGCGTTGATGGTGCTATAAATTTTCTATGTGATGTTTATAGAAGAAGGTTCCAACTTGTCTAACCGTATCATTTATCACTTCTTGGTTGGTTTTCCTGGTACACGTACGTTTATAAGCTCGTGTGTTACAAATACGCGATATATTGTGTTATAAATGTACCTAACCTAACCTACCTATACCGCAAATACCGAAAATATACAATACGTTGAATTGAGGATTGGGGTAGTATATGTAACGTAATATACGACGCGACGTTGAATTTTTTTCTCCCTGGGACGTGAAATGGTATCTAGAAAAGTCTGTCTCTTTGTAATGTATAAGCTTTTGTATGTGATAGGAGGAGGCATCGAGAGGGGTAGCAGAATATACCTCTTATTTTAAACGTAGTGCATTAGATTACACGTTACGTCTAAATGTTCGGCGAGTTTTTTCCTCAAAAATTTATTACCATCGAAATCATCGGTATGTATCGAAAGTTTGCAAAAAGGAAATCAAATGAAAACTTGCCCCTCGCTCGGTATCTTGGATGAATTACGAACTATCTGATAAGCGAGAGTACTCGGACGTGTGTGCGTTTTTATTCTTGTACGTAGATGCGATGAAATTTTATCGCGTTTTTTCCTTCGTTAGTTGCTTAGTTCGTTAATAAAAGAAAACTTGGAAGTTAAAAACTTCGATCGAAGGGCACGAACGAGGTGAAATTTCACCGGATGCTGGAAAGATGGGAGAAGTGATAAATTTTACTCGAGTTAAAAGTTTATGGCGAAGTTAAGGTTGGGAAAGAAGTGGAATTTAATTTTGATTCTGTGCGTTGAGGATTTATGTAGGTAACTAAGTCTACGTCTACGTATATGAGATGAGTTGTGATCTGGGCCAGAAATATTGTGTAGTGAGAATATTTTCGTGAATACAGAACTGAAGGATAAAATAGTTTCATTATCTGCTGGTCGTTTTTAATTATGCATGAAAAGTGGATAATTAGGAATTGAAACTCGGTGAATTTTGAAACAAAATTATAAAAAATGTGAACTTACCTCAACGTTTTTCCACAACGTGTGTTCTATCTGCATTTTCAGTTTACTCGTTTTTCCACAACGTGTGTTCTAGTTGCATTTTCGGGTAAGGAGGAAGTCTCACAAACCATTCTTGGTTGTTCAAAAGATACTTTTTAAAGGAATTTTTGACGGAAATTGACGTAATTTTCAATCTAATTTCTTCGGACAGAGTATTTAAATAGAAGAGGCCTCTCGTATAAACATTGCATTCTGGAATGTACTATTTTATTTATAGTTTTATACCAATCAGCTAATGAAGCGGTTTAGATTCAGACAGTCCAGGTTTTCCCCCGTTTTTTTTGATATTTTGAATTTATCCTTATTTGTTTCAGCATGTAACGAAGTATGAAATTTTGTATTTTCGACTGGTAATACATTCAGGTCTGAAATCGAAGTTTTTTATGGTTGTTTTTGACCCCACTCCAGCAATGCTTCTCAAAGCCAACTTTTGCCAAACAGTAATATTGGTTATACAGTATGACACAAAAGTCTTGTCAACGGTAAACACTTCTCAATATCTCAGAGCTGAGAAAAGATACCAAGACGGTTCAAACGACAATGCATTTTTAGCGACGAGGACATTGAAGATCAATAATCAAACTTCTAGTCCTTCCTGTAGGGTGTCCATAAATTGAGAAATCGGTTTGGGTCAAGAAATGAGAATCCGGTTTTTTTTATTGAAATAAAGTCTACACACTGACACGATTAAAATATGATAATTATGTTTTTTTGAAACCGGTTCAGCAGCTTCGAAACAGTTGTAAATGATATCCAAAAAGTGGAGATATGAAAAAAAGTTTGAAACAAAAGTTGAACAGAATTAAAAAACAATCATTTTTTGTCCCATAATTTTTTTTCCATCTTGAAATGGAAAGAAGTTGTCGTACAAAAGGTTGGAGTATAATTTTTTCTATGCAAGTCGATAATGAGTTATCAAAAAATGGATATATCAAAAATAGTGTGAAATAAAAGTTGTACAGAATTAAGAACTGAACATTTTACGTTCCTCAACTTTTTTTCCATCTTGCAACGGAAAGAAGTCATGGTACAAAAGACTCGAGTATAATTTTATCCTTTTTAACCCATAACTCATTTCATTGCTAGATGTAAAAAAAAGTTACAAAACGTGACATGTTGTTTTTAATTCTCTACAATTTTTATTTCAAACTTTTTTTGATCTCTCCACTTTTTTGAACCCGGTGCAAGATGAACCCAATGTTTCCAAGTTTCTTGGGTGTTTTTTTACAAGTCGATAATTAGTTACCAAAAAGTGGAGGTATCAAAAAAAGTTTGGAATAAAAGTTGTAGAGAATTAAAAACTAGTCATTTCACGTTCTGTAATTTTTTTCATCAAGCAATGAAGAAGAGATGGCTTGAAAGAGAAGAAATAATACTCAAACCTTTTGTATGACAACTTCTTTCCATTGCAAGATGGAAAAAAAAGTTATAGAACAAAAAATGATTGTTTTTTAATTCTCTTCAACTTTCGTTTCAATTTTTTTTCAAAACTCCACCTTTTCGAATATTATCAACAAGTGGTTCAAAACTGCTGAACCGGTTTCAAAAAAACATCACATTTTAATCGCGTCAGTGTATAGACTTGATTTCAATTTAAAAAAACGGACCCCCATTTTTTGACCCAAACCAATTTCTCAATTTATGGAATAACTCCACTTTTCCGGATAATATTGACAACTGGTTCAAAACTGCTGAACCGGTTTCAAAAAAACATCACATTTTAATCGCGTCAGTGTGTAGACTTAATTTCAATTTTAAAAAACGGACCCCCATTTTTTGACCCGAACCAGTTTCTCAATTTATGGACCCCCATATAGGAAGCACTAGAAGTTTGATTATCGATCTTTTTAATGTCCTCGTCGCCAAGAAAACATTGCCATTTGAACCGTCTTGGTATCTCTTCGCAGTTCTGAGATATTGAGATCTTTAGCAGAATTTCTCCAAACCGTTATGACAAAGGTTAAAACCGACAAAATGTGAGAAAGTTTTACCTTTTTTATGTCTAAATGAAATATTGCTTTATTTTTCAAACATTGTTCTGGAAACTTTGGAAAACCTTGAAAATTGATTTAGGTGCTGCATAAAATTTTAGTTAGAATGAGAAATCGTTTTGTTTTTCATTTTTTTTATTGGTTAAATTGATGAAAATGTATAAATTTTAAATTCTAGATTATTCAAGGTACGCGTACATCACGTGGATGTAAATTTTTTTCATAAATTTTAATTTTGAAAAATTGAAGGGAGAGAAAATTTAAAATATTCTGCTACCCATGTTTCTGGGCAATTATGTAGTTCTAAGAATATTTTCTCAGTTTGTGGCAAAACTGGCATAAAGGAAATTGTAAATGCATGGGTAATTTTGATTTATCTCTATTTCCTGTCAGAGATTTAAATTTTAGGGTGGGAATAGTAACGTTTTAATTATTATTTCGAAAGAAATGCATCTACGTAATTCGATGAGAATTTTAAAAATTTTCTCGTCAGATCTTCCCTGAGAATGGAAGCCCAAAGGGGTTTGAAAGTAATTGAAAAAATGGCGGGTGAAATCATGAAATGTTGATAGTAAATATTTTAATTGGAAAATTGTTTATGATGTATGTAAGTCTAAGTATTCATTAACCTTTAACGAACTGAAAGTAATAGTGATAGCTCTCCCTTTTGAGACATTTCACGACTTAGGAATAGCTCCATGTTCAAAGTAATTGATTTCATAAGCGTACCCAGAAATTATTTAAGGGAGGGGCTCAGAATTCTGGAAAAAATAGGCGGGGGGGGGTGAAATTTCAATGAAAAAATTTAGTAACTTATTTCCGTGGCGCTGGCGTAGTCAGGGTATTTTCATTAGATTCATATTCATAAACGGATTTGAGCCAAGTAAAATTAAAAAATTACGGAATTTCAGTTATTTTTTGCTGATTTTTTAGTCAAAATTATTGATTTGTTTCTGACAAACTGGGAATTGATTGAGAAATCAGTGATTTTTGACCGAAAGATCAGTGAAAAATCATCAATTTTTAAAATAGAAGAATTAAAATACTGCCCGAGCGAAGCGAGGGCGAAATTTTTTTGAAAAATCCTGTTTCAAGAGGAAAAAAATTCACTTTTTTTTACATTTTTCCAATAAAAAAATCTCCTTCCCGAGCTTAAGGGAGGGGCTCGAGCCCCCTGAGCCCCCCCTTGGGTGCGCTTATGATTGATTTTAAATTAAGTTTGAATCTTCTACATTTTCAGTTTCCGAATTGATAAGTCCATCTCCAATAATGTTTTTCAGATTCAATTTTACAATATTTGAGAGTTTTGAAATACACTTTCACATGTATAGTCTGTACATTTTTTTAAATTTGAATTTAATAATATTGCATAATGATGTACATCGTTGAAAATTTGTGTAACAACCTACCATTATTTCAAATTTTGGCTCCCAAATATATCGTTCATGCAGGGGCGTGCCGACCTAGTAAAATTTTGGGCAAATGCCCCAGTAGTTTTTGGGGTGGGTGGGTGGGTGGGTGTGTGTATGTGTAGTTGGATGATGATAAAGAATAATAACTGATTAATTTATTCATAATTCATTTTTTTAGATAAATAAAAAATCGCCCAAATAAATAGAACGCAATCAACCATAATCTAACACTTTTAATAAATTTACTTAATGTAACATACGTTGATAATATAATACCCTACCTATGTAGTACTTATTATCTTATGTTGTATTTCAAACACATTTTTTTGAAACATAATTTAGTCGATGACGGTTGACTTGTTACTTACCCTGAACCAACTAACCAGTAACCACCCACCCACCCTTACCCTACCCACTCCTACCCCACCCCACCCAAAACATAATTAAACCTCCTTGAGTGGTATACACAGTGTAGGGTGGATCGAAAAAAAAAACACATCTTGGATTATGACCAAATTTGGTGAGGTGGTTTACTTTGAGTGGGAGACTTCACAAAAAAATTTTGAGCCCCCAAGGGGCAAGGGTAGGGTAGCAGGAGGTGCTCAAAGTGCACCTCCTATTGAAAAAAACACTGTTTTTTGCGTTTTTTAGCCAATCAAAATTGTGTGAGAAGCCTTAGTAAGACTTAAAAGATGCGATTTGAGTTTCTACATCTCCCTAAACCATCGCCATCCTTCTCCGATCAAAACTCTGACTGCTACCAGGAGGCTGAAAAGTTGCAGATTGCAATATTTCAATAATATGAAATTATCACTAAGCTGGAATGATTTTTTTTTTCATCGAGTAAGTGAACAAAAATTTTTTTCAACCACTAAAATTGAATTTTGAACAAAAAAATTGAAAAATTTTGTACACCAGTGCAGCCAACAGCAAATCATAAAATTCCAAAATACGGAATTTATATCGACTTTGAATTGATTATTTTTCCGCCTGAAAATATTATGTTTTTTTTTTCAATCACTGAAAGTATATTTCGAAATTTTTTTTTCAAAAATTTTGTATGACAGTGCAGCCAGTTACAAATCGTGGCATGCTACACTATGGAGCTTACGTTGGCCTCAAATTAATTTTTTTTATCTTTTGAAAAATACACAATAATTTTGTTTTCAATCATCAGAAATTTAAAATTTAAAATTTTTCTTTGAACATTTTGTACGTCAGTGCAGTCAGTTGCTAATTGTGATATTCTGATATTATGAACTCGAATCCATTATTTTTTCGTCAAGTGATTGGACCAATTTTTTCTCCCAATCAATAGAAATACGTTTCGAATTTGAAGACATCGGAACATCACAATTAGCAACTGGCTGCACTGACGTACAAAATTTTCAAAGAAAAATTTCAAATTTTAAATTTCTGATGATTGAAAACAAAATTATTGTGTATTTTTCAAACGATAAAAAAAATTAATTTGAGGCCAACGTAAACTCCATAGTGTAGCATGCCACGATTTGTAACTGGCTGCACTGTCATACAAAATTTTTGAAAAAAAAATTTCGAAATATACTTTCAGTGATTGAAAAAAAAAACAGAATATTTTCAGGCGAAAAAATAATCAATTCAAAGTCGATATAAATTCCGTATTTTGGAATTTTATGATTTGCTGTTGGCTGCACTGGTGCAGAGGCGTCGTCAAGGGGGGCCGGGGGGCAGCCCCCCGGAAAAAGTTCTGGCCCCCGCTTGCTCCCCCCCCCCAATTCATGGTGTGTTTATAAATTTACGTTACAGTTGCATCAAATAGGGATTTTCAAAGCATTAAAACATGAAAAAACGTCTTTTTAAGGCAATTCAAATCCAATTTTTTCAAAATTTCGCCCTCGCTTCGCTCGGGCACAAACAAAATAACACTTCTTTAATTTAATTGAGACGAAAGTGCGGAAGAATGCTCCCTTTTTACCACCTCCCCATTTTTAGCAGGTGAAAAAAGTCAGTCCCCCTTTTGCACTTCGAAAAAGCAGAAAAATTGTCCAACACATGGCCCCTTTTGTGCCCCCCAATTTTCCATTCTGTCGACGCCACTGCACTGGTGTACAAAATTTTTCAATTTTTTTGTTCAAAATTCAATTTTAGTGGTTGAAAAAAATTTTTGTTCGCTTACTCGATGAAAAAAAAATCATTCCAGCTTAGTGATAATTTCATATTACCATTGAAATATTGCAATCTGCAACTTTTCAACCCCCTGGTAGCAGTCAGAGTTTTGATCGGAGAAGGATGGCGATGGTTTAGGGAGATGTAGAAACTCAAATCGCATCTTTTAAGTCTTACTAAGGCTTCTCACACAATTTTGATTGGCTAAAAAACGCAAAAAACAGCGTTTTTTTCAAAAGGAGGTGCACTTTGAGCACCTCCTGCTACCCTCTCCTTGCCCCTCGGGGGCTTAAAATTTTTTTGTGAAGTCTCCCGCTCAAAGTAAACCATCCCACCAAATTTGGTCAAAATCCAAGATGTTTTTTTTTCGATCCACCCTAATACACAGCCCGGAAAACTTACCTATTTGAAATAGAGTAAAATTGGAGAATTTTTGCAAATCCTGGTGATGAAAACCACTGACCCGTAAATGTCATATTTCCCACGAAAATGCAGTGGAAAATTGTTTTTTTTGTTGATCTATTCAGAAATCAGACTTGATTTTTGTTTGACAATTTTGCTTATTTTTTAATTTTGAAGAATTGTTATGGTGCATTAATATTTAATTTAATGGAAAAGTAACAAATTTTTTGTGGAATAAAATTCATAAAATTGCTCAAAAATTTCAAAAACGAAAAAATAGAGAAAAAATTCAGTTTGGCCCATTTTGGCAAAAATATTCTGTGGTCGAAAAATTTTATCAAAATTTCCTCTTTTACTTTTTGAAAAACATATTTCTTATAATTTTGTTTATTATCCAAACAATTATTTTTACTTTTTTAAAAACATATTTCTTATAATTTTGTTTAGTTGTCCAAAGAATTATTTTTACTTTTTGAAAAAAAACAGTTTTCTTCTAATTCAGTTTTTAAAAAAAATATTCAAAAATGTTTGTTAGGTACTTTTTTATTTAAAAAATATAAGTAAAGTTTTTGTCCGTTTCATCAATAGGTACCTTCTATCTTCTATTTTGGGGTACAGTACCTTTTGGATGGGTCGTGTTGGGGGGGGGCTTGATGGGGGTGGGTGGGTGGGTTTGTCATGTTCTCGCCCCAGTAACTTTTTACCTCCTGCACGCCCCTGCGTTCATGGATTTAGTATGTTTCTTTCACTTGAAAATTAGTACCTAGTCCTGCCCTAACGCTCATAAATTCATAATCATTGAGCATTTGAGGTTTTCTCGGAACGATTCCACTTTCACTGGAGTTATTTTCGCACCTCATTCCAAGACTCGGATTCGTACAAAGGTCGAATATAAAAACACAATAACAATAATATGTACCTTCGAGTCCATATACCAGCTCGTATATCGTAACGTAGCGTAGGTGGTTGTAAAATACACAAGAGCCAGCTGTCATTGCGGTTTGGCCGAACGTTTGTTCGTCAATTGTTCGGTTGTTGCGGCAAATCGCATTTAAACCTTTGGAAAGTTTGCGATCGGCCGAGCCCGGCAAAAGTTGATAAATTAAAAGTTACCAAAACGTGATTTTTGTTTTAAAACGAAACCGAAGGCGGGCGTTATTCGAGAGCAAGGGACCAGCGGCAACCGAATAGTTTGGCGAAATGAAATTGACGAGTTTTATTGCGACAACGTTAGTATTAAATTGCTCTGGTGAGCTTTAAAGCGAGCTATTGAAATTAAGCTAATGTGCTCCATTAAGTAAGATGACGCGGCCGCGGTTTTATACACCCGAAAACAACCCGTATGAGCAGGGGTAGAGTAGAGGTTAACTTTTTGAGCAGTGGTTTTTGGTCGAAAATAGGCATACGATACGATTTCAGTCGACGGGTTGGCGTGGAGTATTCATCGCCAACGCAATGCGAAATTTTTTTCACCCAATCGATCGATTTTTTCCCACATTAACACCCTCGCGGTAGGTGAATTTTAATGAAGTGTGGTAATTTGGCGGGTTTTTAAAGGTTTCCTCCAGGGAGGAAAATTTCGTTCGGCAATTTAAATTGTCGACTCGAGCGACGAGGCTTCGCTTCGTCGCGAATACGAGATATTTATAATTTGGTAGACGTTCTCGCGCCTACCTTTGGCGTTTTTTTGAATGACGCTCAGTCAAATATGACGTTTTCCTTATTGCCTCGGCAGGGAAAATTCGTCGGCTAATTTGATATAATAAGAGGGATTTCGGCGTGCTCTAGTTCGAGCTTATGAGAAAGATGGTTAAAGGCGAAGGGGGGTGGAGACGATGACATTTGTATAGGACACACGAGACGTCTGGAACGAAACAATGCTCGTATTTTTGCGGTATTTGTCAGAAATGACGATCGCTGCGAGACAAGATGACGGTTAAACAAAGACCGACTGCGGTAATTCGAATTCACCACGGTTGCGTACGTGCTGCGGTGCGGCGGTCGCGGCCAACAATTACCTTATGGAAGCCAGGTGATCGTGGCTTGGCGAGATTGGTAATGATGACGATTATAATTACAATAGATGCTAGTTATGGTACCTACTACGTTGAGTTGCGCGGTTGTGCGAGTGCCTCGGCGAGACGAGTCAATGAAATGTATAGGTATACGCGAAAAGAAAACCGGTTGTTTTGCCCAATGCTGTACCCCTACCGGGTATGATTTTTATAGTATTTGGTCGCTGAGAATGGTTTTATGGGTTGAGTGGTTGAATTAGGGCCCTTTGGAGCCTTTGAATTGAGTTAGGGTTGGTGTGTTTTGCTGATTAGATTTTGGGTGGGGAGGGGTTAATTTTTGCGTCAAAATGGATTTAGAGAAATAGGGAGAGTGTTTGTTGAAAGGCGAAAGGTTTTAAAAATTACTTCCATGGATAAAAATATTCTCTTCACATTGCTGATATAAAATTACATGAGAAAATCAGTGAAAATATTTATTTACTAAAAACAAATCAGTGAGAAAAATCAGTGAAAATTCACTGAAAAGTCAGTAAAATTTATGAAATTTGTTGAAAAATCAGTGAAAAACTTTGAAAAATCAGCGAATTTGCTGTTTTTTTCTGTGCTGCAATTCTGACTATTAATCCGTGTCTTTTCACTGAAAAGTCACTGATAATTTCACTGATTCAAAATGTGAGAGCAAGAGCTGGAAAGTAAACAATTACGATTTGATTCTATTTCCAAGTGGTGTTAATTTTCACTGATGAAAATAATGTTGCTGAAAAGTTGTTATTTTTGATTGTCTGAAAAACAAAATACCCTCTTCATAGCCACCAAAACTCGACCTAAAATTGAAACATTTATTTGGAAACACTATTTCGATTTTAAAAGATATAAATTTTTTGTTTCAGTGTGATTCATTTTTGATTTTGGTAAAAATAATTTTCATTGATTTGAACTGTTTTAATTGTTTATCACCAAAATTGATTTTTTCACTAAAATGAAAAGTTGGCAACACTGAGACGAAAAACTTTTAATTTTTTAATGAGGATAATTTTTTCATGTCAATGTTTTTTTAAATATTTATTCGAATATTGGTTCTCAAGATAAGTGTGTTTCGGCTCACAGCTAATCAAAAATTTCGATTTTTCAACAAATTGCGACTTCTGAACGAGGAATGGCCATTCTAAAAGTGATATCTAATCGAGGATCGAGCTGTTTATGATTTAGAGAGATGTACGATAGAAACTCGAATAGCTCTCTTCTAGCTGATTTTCTTTTTCCCTACTTCATAGAAATTTTTTTAAAATGAAAAACAAATTTTTTCGAAAATTAGGTACTTTACTTTTAAGACTTCTTAGCCCTGCCCCTTCAAGCTAGGGGATTAAAAAATTTTATGGTTGATTTCCAACTCAAAATGAATCACCCTACCCTAGTAAATTCGGTCAAAATCTGAAGTACTTACTTACTCTTCGTTTTTTTCCAATCCACCTATTGTGTATCAAATCCTGACATTGATGAATCACAAAATGATTTATTTGATGATTTGCTGGTTCAACTGTACAGATGAATTATTATTATTCACACCAGCCATACGTACTGTCGTAGTAAAAATTTAATTTTTGTTGCATCCATGAGAAAGAAACATTGAAAATAAGTTAGCGAACGTCATAAATTCATTTTTACTCAAATGCTTCTATGAATTTTCGCCATATCGATGGAGGGAAATGCAAAATCGAATATCTTTTTGTATTTCAAAATATGCACTCGTATTTCTATTGCTTTCGAATAAATGCTTGAGAGCGAAAAACCAAATACGATGGATTTGATGGGTCCATTATTACGAATACCTATATAAAAATGAAAATATTCATTTTTTGAGTGGATCAAATTCTGTAGACTGGGGATTTTGAACTTTGAAATTACCGTGGCCCAAGGTTACTTCTTTTTCTGGTTTCCGTGGAAAATTCAAAAACAAAAATTTTGATGCGCTTTGTGCTCTGTGTGGATATTACATTTCTTACTTCCATACTGTATTAAATTTTGATAATGGCTTATTAGGTATTCGTTTCAGTTTTCAGAATACAAATTTAGTACTTGTGGCTCCTTTTGATTTGGTTTTAATTCTTGGTTAAAATTCATTGCGAATTTTTTATTTTAAAACACTGAAATTTTAATAGCTTGATTTCTATTGCTGCTACCAGTTTCATAAAATTGAATCGATTTCTCAAAATCTTCTATTTGGCAACCAATTTTTTCTATTCTTTGAGTTGAAATTCTAGGAAATGAAAAACAAATTCGAAGAATTGAAAAATCATGGTGAAATAAAAATATTTACCTAGTACTTAACCTCTTTCGTTTCAGTTCGGTCAACATTATTTTACTTCTTGGACTGCTGCAACATGTGAAAGTATGTAGCACCAAATTCACTGAAAAAAATAAACTCGAGTGCAATCGAAAATGAAATCGTTATTAGGAATAATGCAAATGGAAGAACAGTGAAAAATCTCAAAAAATTCATCATCCCTTTTCCAAAATTCCCAGATATTCCTTCCAAATAAGGATTGTTTCTTAATTAGCCTGCAATACGAGCACGGCTGAAATTCATCCGAAACTTCGAAATCGTCGGCATTTCAAAATGTACAGTCGATTTAAAAAGTACCCCAGCGATGGCGTTTACAAAGGTACGAAAATTCGTTGAAATATTAACGCGGCCGAAATTTCGAGCTCGTTAAATTCGCGACGGTGAGGCGCGGCGAGTAACTGCCGGGCGAGTTGACCGTGTTGCGGAGCGTTCGCGAAAACGAATCTTTTTTAATAAATTATTAAACAGTCTGGGGGAAAAGACGTAGCAATTTTACAAGTTGATGAAAAATTTTCTACCGAGATGAATAATAATAAACGAGCTAATTCGAAGCTTTAATTTATACGAAACAAGAAAGGAGCGAAAGAAAAAAAACGTCGCGTTGATGAGAATTTATTCTATAAATGTCGTAATTATTATGGCAGCTTGGTTTACTATGCTTTTTTCCATTGTTGACGCGATGCGGGCTGCAAAGTATCGGTTTGTTTACCTGCGAGATTTTCATCGCTGCTGGTGTCATTATAGAAAAGAGTTTTTTTTTTCTCGTGGTGAGAGTAATTAGGGTTTTGGTGCGATTAAAAATGGGTTTTTTTGGACGACGATGTTGAGTATCGTGTTGTAGTCGAGGTATCACCGGGATCGAAAAATTTTTCTGTTCGACGTGTTCTGGTATGCCGTTGAAGTGGTCTTCGGGATAAAAAAAAATTATACCCTGGGAAGATAGAACTGGGTATAACGCATTTAGCTGCGAAAAGGTGCCGCTAAACTGGTAATTATAAAAGTAGAGGTCGAAAAACAATTATTTTTTGTATGTGTGCGTGCCACAGGTTCGAAATGTAATCGCTAACCAGCCCTCGATTCGTGTACCTGCGAAACAAAATGTTTCTACGGTGTAATTGTTTCGTTCTCTCTTGGCACGAAAGTAAAAAAATTTCTAAAAGAGTTAACCCGAGTAAAGAATGTAATCTTGGAGAAAAAAAGATTGTAGACGTAATATTGTCAGTTTTTGTGAAACATCTGCAAGGGCAGGATTTTTTTACGAAAAGGATTTTCCCTACTTGGGAATTGTACGAAAACGAATTTTATTTCGGGTATTTTTTCGTCCGAAAGTTTGTGTATCGGAGGATTATCAGCGATGTTTGAATTTTGCTGAAGGTCTAAAGGTCATGACCGATTGAGTTCGGTGCAGAGGCGAATAAGAGGATTTGCTCTGTACCTGGCAAGGTTCGTGAATTTGGCTTAGTAAGCCTACAAGGGCGATGAGAAAAATTTTCTCGAAAATGTGTTTGCTTTTTACGCAGGCTGTGGTTGAACAGGCTGATTTTTGGTATGAAAATTTTCGATAGAGAGATCGACCCTCGAGATTAAAAAGAGTCGAAAATAGTTCACTATTGGTTTGAAAAGGTTCGAGGTATCTTTACTCCTTTGAAATGAAAGGTAGACGAATAAACGAATAGGCATGAAATGTATGCCTTTGCAAATACGATATCAAATTCCCATTGGATTATTCATTAATGTTCTCAAATGATTGAAAATTTTGTTTCTTTGAAGTTTAAGAATCATAGACCTGGATATAATATACCTAGCTCATTAAAATATTTTACCAAAGAACCTTCGCTAAACAAGCCACGTTTTTTTTTTCTATTACAGTACATTGGTCCCATGGAAAATATTCCGCCAAGTTTTAAACGAAGTGCATCCGATAAGTTCTGGATTAGAAGCGATGGCCCTGAAATCAACGATCGATCTGACGTGCGACGATTATATATCAAATTTTGAATTCGACGTGTTTACTAGGTAAGTGAAAATTTTATTAAGGAAGTTACGTGTCAGGTATGAATTTTCGTCCGGATACCGGTTACCATCGCGTCAGCGGGTAATTCGAAGTTCATTACAGGTTTTTTTGTACGATCATCGAGTGTTCTTGGCGTGCTGTGTTTTTTTGTTCAATTTTTTTTCGCTTTAATTTCATACGTATGGTTGCCCGTTATATTGCAACGAAAACCAGTTTGATCGATGTGAATCACTCGTTACGATGTAGGAAAATTGAACGTGTGGTAGAGGTCGTCCAGCGAGATGCGTCCGTATTGGGTCCGATTTTAGTTTAATTATCGGTTGAATTTTTATCGCGGATTGAATTTGATTTTTATTGGGTGGTGACAAAGGCTGCAATTTTGCAGCAGTTTTATTCCCAGAAATGGTTGGTAATTTTTTTTCATTTTATGGGTGCCATTTTCTTTTTCTGAATGTGAGGTAAAACCCGATTCAATAATGGTTTAATACAGGTCGATGATGCTTCGTGTATGAGAATAGCAATGAATAGAAATTCATGAATGTTTGAAGTGCTCGAAGATCGTCAATTTAAGTATCTTTTCTATCTTTGAAATTTTTTACCCATGTATATATGTTTATAGAAAAGGTTCTGGGTTAATTTTGCGCTTCAAAATGGGTTATTGCTGCCTTGAAATGACCACACAAAAATATATTGAATAGCATTCAAAAGGTTGATATGATAGTACATTGTTCAATTATTCCCTAAAGTATAGTTTTCTTTGTAGGTAATCGTATCATGTTTATAGAAAAGGTTCTGGGTTAATTTTGCGCTTCAAAATGGGTTATTGCTGCCTTGAAATGACCACACAAAAATATATTGAATAGGATTCAAAAGGTTGATATGATAGTACATTGTTCAATTATTCCCTAAAGTATAGTTTTCTTTGTAGGTAATCGTATCAAAAAAAAAAGAAGTGTAAGTACTTGACTTACCACAAATAGGTGAATTCAGAATGCATTCTAAATGGATTCGATCAGAAGCGAGGTTCACCCGCTTCAAATTTGGAGGAGGAAGGTTTTTATTCCACGTCTTACGAAATCTGTTTAGTACAATTTTTTGCTAGAGTCGTTTAAAATTCAAAAAAAGACCTTTGTATTAATTACCAAAGTCCAGAAAAATGGAAGAACATGATGAAAATTGTTCATAGAACCCAGTCACAGGAAGTCTAAAGAAGATTGGTGCTACTCAAATTCCAATAAGTAAATAAATAAATGAATAAAAAAAACTTACCAGTACACGTACAGCTTCAAAATAAACATGTGAACCAAGTTTGAAACTCGCATATTACCTGAACCATTTCTTTTTTCCACTTCAATTTTAGTTGTAAATCTTTAGAACTGTGAATTGTGCACTGTTGTACAGTTTTTTAAAATGTACGAGCAGTTGGACGGAGTGAAAAAAAATTTATTTTGACAAAATTTGGCGAGGTGGTTTACTTTGAGTGGAACATCTCCCAAAAAATCTTGAGCACTCCAATCCAAAGAAAATGGAGTTAAGTGGAGTCGTTTTCGAAAAAAGAGGTCTTTTTTAATGTTTTTGTTATTTTTTATTGAAATATTAATCATTTTTATAGATTCTTGGTTATTTTTGCCCCTAAAAAGTTGCGATCTGAGTTTGTACAACTCCATGAACCATTGACCTCAAATTGGACACCTTTTTTGCCCTCTAGTACGAGATTGAAAAATTGTAAATCATGAGTTTGAAGAATTTTTGATTATACTAAATTCAAATCACCCACTCAAACCTCTCGAAATCGAGATGAATTTTTCTTACTGCCAGTTACATTTTGATTTACTCAATTTTGTAAAATTCAAATTCATTCAGTGACTTGAAAAGTAAGAGAATTTTTTAGAAATTTTTTGTACCAGGACTGCCAACTTGAAATTTTCTAAAAATTGCGTAAATGAAATTACAGTTGACACACTTGCCATTAAAATTTTGTGAAATTATCAAAAATTGTTCTAAGTAACTATAATTTTTTTCTCGATTTTGAGGGGTTTCAGCGAGCAATTTTAATGTGGTAAAAATGACAAATTTCTCAAATTCGCGATAGGTATGCAACTTTTTAATTTTCTGGTAAAGGGGAAAAAAGTGGTACTTATCTAATTTTAAGGTTAATAATTCAGGAAGATGTAGAAATTAGAAATCGCAACTTTTTATTGGAGGGGGAGGGTGACTGAAGTTTCCATTTACTACTCGAAATAGGTGAAAAACGCGTTTTTTTGGAAACGACCTCACCATTCGAGGTTCCCTCGCGCTGTCTCCCTTTGGACTGGAGAGCTCAAATTTTTTTCGAGAGGTCTCCCATCAAAAGTAAATTGTTTTACCAATTTTTTCAAAATCCAAGATGTGAGCCTGGATATATGTAGAAACCACCCTTAGGTGTAAAAAATTGGTTTTTGAGTGGAGGTTCTCCTTTGATTCTATACCTTCTGAAACGCCCAAAATCAGTGTCAACACAGAAATCAATTTTTTACACCTAAGGGTGGTTTCTATATCCAGGCTTACAGATATGTATGTTTTTTAGCTCCACCTTGATGTCTACGTTGAATTTTCTTAATAATCAATTTTAAAATTTACAAACACCAATAATTAATTACATATTTGATTGTGATTCGTTGCACGTCTGCCTACTAGGGCCCAAAGGGAGCCATCCAGTTTAATTTCGAGATGTGTGAAGATTTCCGAAGTGAACCCTTAGTGGTTCGGACTTTTGTGGTGTCTCCTAAACACATTGTTCTACATAATTTTGCAAATTTTGAAGAGTTTGCTGGTTACCAAACAGTCGAGCACAAGATCGTGAAGAATAGAACCAAATACTTTCTAAATATGGAGCCACCCCTGTACCTACACTTCCTCCTTTCTACGCGAACAATTTTCGATAATCGAATGGAGTACAAAATTGTGCTCCGTGCATTCCTCAAAAGGCCCTTCCCTATTGCCCTTTTTGAAAATGAGAACGGTGCAGCCAGACTTTCAGAAAACTGGTTGATGGCCATCTCCAAAGCAGTGGTTGAAAATGACCTGAAGAAGGCGTCCCCTTGGATCATGTGCCCCATGAATGACCGAAATGTATAAATTTGAACCAATCTTTGAGGTTTTTTCCTCAGTAAACTTTGCTACTGAAACATTGTATTTAGTAGTCCATGCAGTGCAATTGGACAAAAAAATGGCAAAGTACAAACAAAAATTCCGATCAAAGGTTTTTTTGGCTTAATTTACTCAGGACACTGCACCAAACTAAGGCACTACACCAAACAATGTGATGGAGAGTCCTGGTCCCTAAAGGGTGCAGGACTCTCCTGAGGGGTGGGGGGTTGAACCTCCCCAAAATAGGTTTTTTGCTTATAACTCGTACAAAACGCCACTTTTGAAAAAATTAATCATATACAATATTAATCTACGTTAAATTTTCTACAAAAATGGTCATCTTTATTTTTTGTGTGAAACGCGAATTGAGCCCTCAAACGGCCTCTGCAAAAAACACCGTTATACAGGAAGACATTCGTAATGAGAATGACACGGCGCGGCGCCTTTAAAATTACGCCAAAGACATAGAAATAAAGATAGGGCTTTCTGGTTTAAGAGGGTGCTCTACGCTTTTCGGGTTGCATAAGCGAGAAATAGATAGGGCAGAAATTAGGTTTAGAATTTCAGTTTTTTTGAGTTTTAACGAGGTGAAATGAAGTAATAATGTATGAATATGATTTTAATACGTAAAATAAAGAAAATAAAAGTATAGAAACGTTTCATTTGCTAATATTATAATGATACTGCAAATTTGAAGAGATGTAAGATTTGTTAGCGGTTTTTGCAGGATTTCTCCCGGACTATTGGATCAAATTTGATGAAATTTGGATATGTGGTGTAAAATAACATTTCTGACAGGCTGAAAGAGCCCTGTTTTCATTTTTTTTCAAAATTCTAAAAAATATTTCAAATTCAATTTTTTTTTTTTGCAAAAATCAAAAAAAGGGCTCTTTCAGCCTGTCAGAAATGTTATTTTACATCACATATCCAAATTTCATCAAATTTGATCCAATAGTTTCGGAGAAATCTTGCAAAAACCGCCAACAACTCTTCATTTCTTCAAATTTTCAGTATCATAATTATATTAGTAAATGAAACTTTTCAATACTTTTATTTACTTTATTTTACGTATTAAAATCATATTCATAAATTATTTCATCATTTCATTTCGTTAAAACTAAAAAAAACGCAAATTCAAAACCTAATTTCTGGCTTATCAATTTCTCACTTATGCAACCCGAAAAGCGTAGAGCACCCTCTTAAGGCATTCGATTCCTTGTAGTATTTCAAGTCGAGAAAGCTAGTTTTAAAATTTTTCCGGTGTGGGGGTGAGCCAAAGGTGATTACAATCCAGAAGTCCTGGTCTCCAAAGAGCGCCGGACTCCCCTGAGGGAGGTTGAACCCTCCAAAGTGGGGTTTTTGCTCGCCCCTGTAGGTTCTGGGTTTGAGTTTGAGGTAAAAATGACCCCAGAAATGGATTCGGAAGCTCTGAATACCCTCTGAAATTGAATTATTTTTTTCCTCCGGAAAATCAGTTTGAAATATTTTGATCAAATTTAGCTTGTTTTTTTTCAGACACACATTGTAATCCCATTTGACTTACTCCCACACCGGGACAAAAAATTTTAAAAATAGCTTTCTCGACTTGAAATACTACAAAGAATCGAATGCCTCAAACCAGAAAGTCCTATCTTTATTGCTATGCCTTTGACGTAATTTTAAAGGCGCCGTGTTATTACGAATGTCTTCCTGTATAAGGGTGTTTTTCGCGAGGGGGGGCTCAATTCGCGTTCCACGCAAACAATGAAGATGACCATTTTTGTAGAAAATTTAACGTAGATTAATATTGTATATGATTAATATTTTCTAAAATGGCGTTTTGGACGAGTTATAAGCAATGAACCTGTTTTGGGTAGTTCAAACCCCTCTCAGGAGTCTTGCATTCTTTGAGGACCATGACTCTTCATCATAATTGTTTGGTGTAGTATCCTGAGTAAATTAAACCAAAAAAACTTTGATCGGAATTTTCGTCTGTTCTTGTGCTTAATTGCACTGAACTCACTCCTGTAATTGAGAAATTAGGCAAATTCACCCGCACAGACTCAATGTGGGTTGCATGGTTAGTGGATATAAGGCGTTGCTCTTACCTTGAAACACCCCATATGATGTATGACCTTTGATATGACCATTTGCATCGTCTGGCGGTGGAAACCTTCTACGCTAATCAATTGTGCGATTTTAAATTCAAATCTTATCTAGAATAAATTTCTATATTTTTCCCACTTTGCTCTCAATTGATTTCCTGTCATTGCATCGAGGTTTTTCCCCCGATATTGTATCTTCCATTATTTTTTCGGCTCGATATTGCACGATAATGAATTCGTGGTTGTCGTCGGCGTATATTGCTATCTGCGGCGCGGTTACGAAACAAAGCATCGTACCGAGAGCATCAGCGCGCGATATGATACGAGAGAAGTGAAGTTAAACGACGCTTGACGAAGTTTGAATATGGGAAACACGCTGCGAAATTGAATTGATTAATTTTGTTTTTCGTGTCAATCTCGGCGTATAGATAGCTGGTAGCTATGGAACGACGATAGCTACGTATTCGGTATAAATTTAGACAAGTCGGAGGGAAAAAGTCTACGTAACGTATACGATACGCAATCGTGGCAAAGCAAACGATTGATAATTACGAGCTTGACATTTGCAAAATTATACCCACGTAAATAGCATTTGCAGGGAATGGCAAGCCTGCTGGGAATTTAGCTCAATATATAAAATTCTCGTTAAATATTGGCGCAGTATGTCGTGATGCGGTTATACACTTATGAGAAGATGGCATAAGTTTAACGCGCGACAATACGACGCGATGCGATGCCGACGTAAACGAAACGGAAATTACATTGTTTGACTTCTGGGAATGATTGTAATGGATTTCGTTAAAACTGTTGTATTGTTCGCGCGATATAAAGTAGGTATTTTTAGGTTTACGAAACGACGAAGAATTATATAAAATTACGTGTTATAAAGTAAACGAGCCCGAGACCGCGTACGACGTAAGAATTAATTATCCATCGGTTGCCGTTGCTGTACTATGAGTGTTTTGTGTGTAATGAGACGAAGCACGCGGGCAAATGGACTGAATCGCAGCTGCGTGTACTGGACACGTACCTACGCGTTTCCGTTATTGTTTTACTTTATTCGAGTAATTTTTCTGTACCGTGAAGGTTGCGTAATTGAAAAAAATGCTTAGACTTCCTCGTTATTGTGATGGATGTAAATTCTCGACGAGGTGTATCGATAAACCGAATGGAAACGAGGTGTTGAGATGATGCTTCTGGTTGAGGAATTTGATCGGGATGTCGAGTTAATGGATGTCCCTACGAGAGTGTCAAAAAAGTCCTGAAAGTGAAAAAAAAATATGAGAAAGCTCAGTTCAGGTTGTCCTTATTCTGTTTACTATAAATATTTTTGGGGGATTTTCCTACCAGCTGTGATGGTTTATCTTCAACATCATTTTTTAAACATTTCTTCTCTCTGAACCTGAATTAGTCAAATTTGGTGAAAGTTCTGTCCTTTTGAATCAGCGAAATGGATTTGATGGAAAATCGGTGATTTTTCATCACGATTTTTCAGTCAAAAATTACAGATTTTTTCTGACAAATGGTAAATTTACTGAAAAATTACTGATTTTCAGTTAAATCCATTTTACTCAAGAGATAGGCCGAGTCAGAATCGCCGGTGTGAATCGTAAAAAATTTCTGAATCGGATTCGCGATTCGATTCTTCAATTTGTTGAATCGCGCATCCGCGATTCTCTTGCGATTCTTTTTAAATACAACTTAGAATACTTCTTTTTTTCTTTTTTTAATAAGGGTATAGCCGGATAATGGGTGTTTTTGGCCCCAGGCCCGATTTTTAATCTAATGCCCCTAAATTGTGTACCTTGATGAGAAAAAATTCTGAAAAAATCCTTTTCGGAGCTATGGCCATTATCTTCAGAAATGAAGCTAACTTCACACACGTCATTTTATTGCATTATTCTCAAGAATTTTTAATTCGAACATTTTCTGTTATTTGACACAAAGTTACATGTAGTAGAGGTCTATTTACGATGATTTTTTCATAAATTTTGGTACATCCCCTCATGAGGTTTTGGCCATTTGGAATTTTCAGTTGTAAAAAAGATCTTAACAGCAAAGTATCCTAAAAACGTTTTTTTGACGTAGATTCATGTCACGTATTCAGTTTTGGCAATAGAGGTGCCGCAAGGGCCAAAAATTGAGATAAACCGTAAAAAATGTTGTTAATTTGGTAGATTTTTCAAATTTTGAGCATTTTATACGAAAATAAATGACCAAATGAAAAAAACAATTCCGTATTCATGTTCAGTAGGTCAAAATACTCCGATAAACACCCTTTTCATGATCATTTTACTTTAAATGACGAAATTCACTTTTTTCACTGATCAGTGAAAAAAGTAAAGTGAATTTTGAGATTTTCAGTAAAATGATCGCGAAAAGGGTGTTTATCGGAATATTTTGATCTGCGTAACACGAATCCGATGTTAGATTCCACTCATACGATCATGCACAACATACAACATTTAAAAAAAAAAGAATCGCAGAAGAATCCGATTCTTTAAATCGCTGAATCGCCTCACCACTGACTTATACCAGTGACTTTAAAAAACTATACCTACTCCAGAATCTGAATGATCTGCTCCATTCTGAATAAATCTATTTTCTTTGAAAGTTCCATTCAAAATCGCTATTAAGTGCTTTGATAAATGACAACAAATTTTTTCCATTTCAAAACATTCAGTTTTCTGTAGTGGAAAGCAAAAAAGTTCATACTCCTATGGTCAGGCCATTTTCACTCCTACGTCAGGCCATTTCTAGTTTCTACTCTTACGTCAGGCCACTTCTGCTCCCATCAGCGCAGGCCACCGACATTTTTTCGAGAGCTCGCCGATTGGGTCCAACTCTGTTTTTGTTCCTTCAGGATCTTGAGATAAAAATCGACCGATCTTTACAAACTATTCGTTTTAGTTAACCGAACTTTGATCCTGAACAAAGGAATACGCTAACTCAAGATCGTGTTGAACTTTTCCGAGAGCTCCCGAAGTCTTTCCTCGAACCCTTTACAAATTTTGAACTTTTGTCCACGTCCTGCAGAGGGCGTTGCCTAATTTTTATTTATTGTAAATTCATTTAGCGCTCCTGGCCGAATTTCCACTGAAACTCCTTATTTTCGATTGTCCGGATATTTGTTGAACACTATTCGCAACCCCTTTACTTTCTTGAGTTAAATTTTTGAGAGTGAATGTTTTGGTCCAGTTAATGCATACACTAAAAAGAAAAGAATCAGTTGAAAAATATCATAAAAACATTCAATTTCCTAAAATATCGGGGCTCTGATGCGCTACCATTTACGATATCTGCCTACATAATAAATTCAAAAAAGATATGTCATTTTATTTGCCAGACTGGATTATACATAAATGACGCCCCCAGTACGCAGCGTTGTGTGAGCGGGGGCCGAACTCCTTAATTACAGCGATTTTCATTTAAAGTAAATATTAGAGTATAATAATAAAGTAAGAGATAAAAATAAAAATGAAACAACTTATAAGTATTAAATATCTGGGGATGAAAAGGGGTGAAGTAGGGAGAACAAATAAAAACAATACCACACAACAACAAGCAATAAAAAAATACAACAAATATAAGGTAAAAGATGAAGTGCAAAAAACAAGAAACAAGAAATGGGAGGCATTAGGAGGTAGAGTCTGGGTAGTGGCAAAGGTATGTACCACCAGGTGTCGGAGACCATCTCAGAGCAGACCAGAAGGCTATAAATTTCAAGTATTAAGTGACCACATTACCCAGTATCAAGCTGCTTTCCAGACTCTAGCTATCTCCAAATGGAGAGTCGAGACTGCAGACCCAAACCCATAGTTGGATTGAACAGTCTAGGAAACATCCCAGTGGCCCGAGCATCAGTTCTCATCTTTTGGTACTTAGGGATGACTACTTCAATCTTATTAATTTTCCTACTTTTTAGATTCAAATGAACATTAAATTTTGCTTCATTTCTTTAAACATAATCTACGGATTGGAGTTGATATAATTTTTGGACTGGGAGTATCCCTTAATTTTGCTTTATTTCTTTAAACATAATCTACAGATTAGAGTTGATATAATTTTTGGACTGGGAGTATCCCAAATTTTTTAAAATCTTCAGTGGTGCTCTCCCCTCTTTTTTTTGCCCCCAGTATCCCGAAGAGCCCACTTTTGTAAAATATGGATTAAGTCAACATGATATTCAGCAGACACCCCCCCCCCCCCCCCCAATGAGGCCATATTGCAAAGCCAATTGGTAAAGTGCATAGTAGTATATTTTAATCATAAGTACTGTTCTGAAATGTTGTGCTAGGTAGTGAAGAAGGTAATTTATTTTACTTAATTTAGCTTGGAGGCATAAACTTTGTTCTTTCCATATCAGCTTAGAATCAATTACAACTCCCAGGTACCAAACTGAGTCAACCTGAGCCAGGGGTACACAGCTACATTGGTTGGGACATGAGTGACTTTCATGTAAAAAGCATTTATTAGCTAAATTATCAGGTTCCCTATAAGCAAAACTCAAAATTTGTGATTTATTAGGATTAGGACCAGGGAGTGGAACCAATTGGAACCACCACCACCAAAAAAAAAACAGAACCACCACTTTTTTTTGGATTTTCAAATGAGAACCAGAACCATCTGGAACCATTTGAAGAATTTATGGAATCAGAACCACTTGGAACCATTTGAAAAATTTTATGGAACCAGAACCAATAGAGAGAACCACCAGAGAGGAGCTATTTTGAAATTAACCAGAACCACCAGAACCAGAGTTTTTTTCTGGTGATTCTTCAAAATTTCAGTTTTTTCTTTTTTCAGTTTCAGTTTCAGTTTACATTCCTGCAAAATGCAGATAATGACTAAATTTGAAAAAAAATTATGAATATTTTTAAAAATTAGGATAATTTTCAAAAATAGTCTTATTAGAAACCTAATTTTGATTTTAAAATACAAAATTAATCAAATTTTGATGACTCATTTGAAGTGAAACAACAATTTTTGAAAAAAAAAATAGGAATCATTAGGAACCGGAAGAACCACCACCAATTGGAACCAAAAGAACCATGAAATGGTCTTGATTCTAGGAACCAGAACCACAACCACAAGAGGTAGAAAAAAAGAAACAAAACCAGAACCAAATGGAACCACTTCAGACCATTATGAAAACCAAAACCTGAACCAGAACCGGAACCATTTCATTCTGATGGTTGAAGAGAACCACCACAACCACCAATAAAAAAAATTCAATTGGTTCCATTCCCTGATTAGGACTAAGTCTATGGCTCCAAAATCAATCTCCAGAATTTTGAGATCGTTGTTAATAAGTTTTATGAGATTTTCTAATCTTTTAGCCCATACAGCAAGTGCTATGTCATCCACAAAAGCATAAAGTGCACCATTTAGTTGCAGTAAAAAAATATAATTTATATATATCAAAAATAATATTGGCCCCAAGGTGCTACCCTGAGGGACACCAGAATTTAACGGTAGGAATTTCCCACGTTTCCCTGCAATTTTAACAGCTTGC
Organism: Pseudococcus viburni; assembly: GCA_033439095.1. NCBI lineage: Eukaryota > Metazoa > Arthropoda > Insecta > Hemiptera > Pseudococcidae > Pseudococcus > Pseudococcus viburni. The sequence continues at coordinate 665,558 of JAVBJF010000059.1, forward strand.
ACCCTCCCCTCCAAATAGGTTCTGAACCATTCATACTGTGTACCCCGACCCCGCAATTCCAGAGCTTCTTCAACATAACACTAAAATTAACTGTGTCAAAAGCCTTAGGTACTGAGATCAACGTATGCAGCCGCGACATACTCCCCCGAATCAACGTATTCCATCCTGGGAGAAATCCATATTGCTTATTATCAAAGTAGTTGTATGAGTTTAAAAAACTTAAGTCTTTTCATCACTTTTTCAAATATTTTAGACAGTACCGGAAGGAGAGATATTGGCCTGTAGTTAGACATATTACATCTATTCCCACTTTTATAGACAGGTATTACAACTGATTTTTAAAAGAAAGAAGGTACCATGGATAGGATCAAGATGAGTCCCACTTGAACGTCTAGAAAAATAATACATTACTCAATGTTACTAGTAGGAAAAAAATGAAACTTCTCAAATCCTCATCAATGTGATGGAATGAGATGCTTATTTCCATTTATGAAAAGAAATCCCTCCTGGTTGAGAAATCGCTCGAAAGTCGCCTCTGATTTGAGCGAGCGCGAGAGTACAGTTTTCTGAAAGAGTAACTAAAATTGTAGCTGATCAAGTTAATTGTTTGATTTTTAGTGAATTTTGAAGTTTATTTGTGAATCATCATCATTCAGCAAAAATGTGTTTTTGTGTTGAATTAATTTACGAAATCCTGTACTGATTTAGGGATTGACGAAATTTTTAGGATCAAGTTGAAATTTCCCTAAACTCTTTGTTAAACTACAAAGAAAACTCATGCTCAGAGTTGTGTAGAATTGTGAGTCAATGGTAATGCAGTATTTAAAAACATTCAATCTCACTTCCATCGTAACTTTTTATGAGAGGTCATTTATTTTCCGGAATTTCAAATTTTTGGGCCATAGCTTAACTGAAATTGAGGTGTTGTCGGTTTTTACATTTATCTAGATGCATGACGAATATTCACTGTGTGCGTATTTTAAATAATTAATTTTTTCATCTCCCATATACCCCCTCCTTGAGTAGATATCACACACTTGCACCAGCTTGGCTAAAAACCCCTAAATAGTAATTCGTCCTTATGTTTCATCATTCCCTCAGGAAAGCTGATGACAATGTAGTTAACAATTAACCTACATAACATATCCTAAGTTTGAAAAGTGATGTTACTTTATTGCCAAGGCAGCATACAGGTGTCTTGATTACTTTCCAGTGCCCCAGTGCTTTCGCTTTCAGGTATTCTGTAGGACTGATATAATTTACGCTTTCATAGATCAAAAAACTTTCGTTGCGCTACCTTTAGAATTTCGGAAAAGCAAAAAGATCATCTCATCTTCCTTATTTTTTATGATTAATGTGTGGTTTGTATCTGCAACACATTTTTTCAGACTTGCTAACGCCCTTTTTTTAGCGTAACGAAAAATCTTATTTCTTTTCTACATCTTCATCACACACTCGCACAGACACAGCTGACGCGACAGACAGCTGTATTAGTAGCCAAAGGAGGAAGGGTGTACTTAAAAATGACTACTTTTTTGCTCGAGGGAGGGGGGGGGGGGCAAAGCTTGAAAAAAATGAATGCAATTGAAAAATGAATAATTGTTACAAAGTAAAAGTCGAAAGGTAATAAGAAAAGCACAGCATTTTGGTTTTATTTAAAAAATCGTTTTACTCAGAAATGTCAGTAAAAACATTAAAATCCTTTGATTTTGAAAATTTTCAACTTTTAGTATTCATATGACCTCCACCAAAAACAAAATGATTTATTTAGTTGCCTTTGCGAATGAAATTTCATTATTCACGTTTCATTTTTTTTTTTTTGCTTAACTACATATATTTTTAATTGTATTGATCTGTGAAAAAAACCAACGGGGTGAGAATTAAGCACTTCCCAAAAATAATTCGAAATTTCCCGACTTTGGCCGTTTCTATCCTTACTGCCTTAATGCTAGATACAAGTCCATTTTTAGATTCCATACTCCAGACTTGGTGGTACTGTCCACGTATCAAAAGAATGGTACATTCGAATCACAGATCACAACTGCGACGAAAAACGCTGCTTCAGCAAACATCATACTCGAAATTGCCAACTATTCGCATACATTTGAGAAAACCCACTCGAAAAAGTTTTACGTATAAAATTATAATGCTGCGCTGGGTTCTCACCGCCTCGCCGTCCTTTCCATTGGAAATATAATAAATAAATACTTATACTTTTTCGCGTATTCGGAGATAGCAAACTCTGTGGAAAACATTAGGAAATTACGAGACCCTCGTTATCGCAGTCGTTGAAAAGTTTTTTTCATTCATAATAGTAGCCTCGCTTTGGTACGTTTTTCTGGCGAATGTCGACGTTAAAGAGGATAAAACTTATAGACTAATAGTGAAAAACGGAAAAAAAGAAAAGGAGAAACCTTGGAAGCGACTTGAGGGGACATTAATGTGATCCTCGTTCGCATTCGTATTTCGGTTTCCTCGGGCAATCGGTGTATCCGCGATGTTGAAAATGTGTTTATTTTCTGTTCGATATCGTAAATAAAACTTGCGCCGGGGTGTTCTACTACACGGCATGTGCGGTTCGTGAAACAAGTGAGAAGTGGTGTGTCAATAAGTCTTGTACTTGTATATTTTCCAGCCGTTCCCCTCCCTCGGATTCGTATCGTTTGTGAAGGTTTAAGCTTCGGCATTCTTCGAAAGCTTTATCCCAGAATTTTCGCGGCTAGAATTGAAAAAGGATTCGGTAGGGATGGATTTTTTCAATTTTCAAAACGTTTGCGTGGGTATGCTTTAAAGCTGGGTTTAGTGGAATTTGGGCCGAGAATTGATCTATGAAGGAAATTTGTGGCATGAAATATGCCGAAAGAATGGGGAATTGAAGGGTGTTGTGGTTTGCAAGAATCGAGAGTAAGTTTATAGAGTTGACGTTATTATAATTTTGGATGTTTTATTTCCGAAATATTCCATTGGAAAATCATAAAATCATGAATCCTTATCAGTGAAGACAAATAAAAAAATAAAAAAACATTTTTGCCCAGCAAAGCTTTTATTTCGGAAAATTGTCGTGAGTGGTCCCCTGAATAACCCCAAAGAGTTACCACCCCACAGACCTCAGGCTAACTTTTTTAGAGGGGTTAACCCCTCCAAAAAGTCGTATTTTCACATTATCTCCTCGGGGGTTGATTTTAAGATAAAAACAGCTCAGTACTTTTTTGTTCTACACTCAATTTCCAACATTTTTTGCATGAAAATTTTTTCAGTAGGACCGTAAGCAGAGGAGATAAAGAGTCTTGAAGGAAGGGGGGTTGGGGAAATGAGCTGTTATTTGAAAACGTGATAATACTTACAAAGTCGTACTAAACTGTATGTTTTTGGTATGAAAATAGTGGTATTATGTAAATTGGTAGTGTTACCTAATACCCCCCCCCCCTCTATATATGTTCACCCCGCTTCACCCATTTGTTTTTATTTAGCAATAGCAGTATGATTGAGGGGTGAGGTGGGGAGGATACATAGAAGTGGGTACAGGGTCAAGAAAATTTTTTGACCTTCTAACCTCTCCCATGTGTCCTCCCCGCTTCACCCCTCAATCATACTGCTATTGCTAAATAGAAGCAAATGGGTGAAGCGGGGTGGGCATATATGGGGGGAGGGGGTATTAGGTAACACTACCAATTTACATAATACCACTATTTTCATGCCAAAAACATACAGTTTAGTACGATTTTATAAGTATTATCACGTTTTCAAATAACAGTTCATTTCCCGAACCCCCCTTCCTTCAAGACTCTCTATCTCCTCTGCTTACGGTCCTACTGAAAAATTTTTCATACAAAAAATATTGAAAATTGAGTGTAGAACAAAAAAGTACTGAGCTGTTGTTACCTTAAAATCAACCCCGAGGAGATAATGTGAAAAAACGGTTTTTTGGAGGGGTTAACCTCTCTAAAAAAAGTTGGTCTGAGGTCTGTGGGGTGGTAACTCTTTGGGGTTATTCAGGGGACCACTCTCGAATATTTTCCGAAATAAAAGCTTTGCTAGGCAAAAAAAAATGTTTTCTTCCAAATGATGCTAATTTGCCTCCACTGTATGGTGATCTTACTTTTTATAATTTCGTACCGAATAAATGAAGCGTGTTAGGAGTTCTGTAAATGAAGAAAAAAGAGGTTACTTACTTACTTACTTTCTAACATTTTGGTTAATGATTTATAGGGAAAAACTGTTTTCATAGAATACAAGTAATTGAGACGAATTCTATCCGTGTTGGAAATTTTTAATTTCTAAAATCCCTTTTCCTTTCATTCAAAATGTTCTGCTTCGATTCATCTCAAAGACGCGAGCTCGAAAAATACTGAATTTCTGCTTTTCAATTTCAGTTCAAATTCTGAAAATAGGTATTTTGTATGATCGATTTTTGAAGCAAAAAAATTAATCAAGCATCATATGTTTTATTATGATTTTCCTGGTGTCGATTTTCCATGAAGTGCATTAAAAAATGTTTCTTTCGATTTTCAAATTTTGATTCTTGTTTGTCCAATTTAAGTGCATAATAATGGTGGACACAGTTTTCGTCTATTTTAAAAATATTACCATGAAATTACCTTAAACAGTTATTGTGAAAAAAATTTTGCAGCAAAAAAAGTGAATCTTTGAGAATAAATTATCAGTTATACTATTTTTCCCGGTGCGAGATTCACTTCAAATAACTGTTTTAAAAGATGTGAAATTTTAAATTCTCAATATGGACTTAGCCCGGGGCTATTTTCACTACTCACCACTTGCACTTCATTTGCCTTATAACATACCAAATGAAAAATTGCCTTACTTGTACATAATTAACTAATTACCTACCCACTTATTTCATATTATTCCTTTTTCCCGTGGTTCTGACAACCTTTTCTAAAGGTTGGAGAAATGAATTCTTAAAATGAAAGTAATGATTTACCTATTTTTGTTTCTTAGATAACTAGGGGGCTCGCCCCCTGGGCCGCTATGCGGCCCCAACCCCTAGCTCGCGCCCTCGCTTCGCTCGGGCTGCTCGCTGCAGTTGAACTTACGATTTTTAAGTCAATAATTTTTCATTGAAATTTGAAACACACGGTAATGAAGTTTTTTTCATTTTTTTCCAAATCATGAAAAATATTTTCATTATTATTTTGTTTTGAAAATCAAAAAAATAAATAGCTATGTCAGTTTGTCAGGAATACTTTTTTACATAACGAAATGAAGCAATTTTTGGCTGTAAAAAGTTTTACAGCCAAAAATTGCTTCATTTCTCTTTTTTTCTCAATTGCCTCAACTAATGTTCAACTTTACTCGAGAATATCTCAAAAACTACGTCTCCCGGAAAACCTGAATGCACCTATCCGATAGGAAATTTAATTTTCTACAACTTTTGTCATGGTTATTATGGACGTAGAACCAGGGGTGCCGAGATCCACTTAAGATTTTGAGGAATTACCCCCCCCCCCCCCAGTTTCTCGCGTACCTCTCCCCCATTTTTCACACCTCCAATTTTTTTTACTAACCAAGTACAATTAGTACATATAAAAAATCATTCTTTCTACCTCCACTTTACTTCTGTTCTTAAGCCCTAAATCATCATAAAAATGCAATCTTTTAAACCAACCAGTGAGGTGAAGTTTCGAAGACATTTTTTCAGGAGGGAGGTGATGAAATCGGTAAAAATCTCTACTCAGATTTCAAATTTTCCCAACAATATGATACCTATATAGATCAATGACTTTCTTTACCCTCCCACAATGCTCATTTTTTATTACGAACCTAGTACCTACTACCCTGGACTTCAAAGGTAGCTGTAGCCAGTGGCATCAGGAGCTTCTTTTTTGGGAGGTTACGAAGTGGGTATAGATACTTTGAATATAGGTGTAAAGGGGAGCTTTTTTCACACTGTTACCTGAAATGGCTTCAAGAATTGTGATTGTGGTTATGCCTGAGCGAAGCGAAGGTGAAACTTTGAAACTTTTGAATTTTTAATACCCAAAAAAGGGGTTTTAATGCTTTGAAAATATCTATCTAGGGTAATTTGGAAAGGGGGGGTGCATTATACATTGAATCCCGGCCACGGATATAGGGAGGAGTACAATACACTCCTTGTGCCCTACTTTTCAATGCTATTGGCTGCAGAAAACATGATTGAAAATTTTTAAAACCAATTTATTCAAATTAAGGCACGAAACATATTTGCTTTTGGGGACGGAGATTTGATGGCACTGGTGACCTAAGTAATTTTTTCCACCCCCTTGTCTCTCTCATTCACTTTTATTGCTTTTTCCTATTTTGTCATTTTTTAAAAACATTTAAAAACATACCTCGGTACTTATTAGAGATTTCCACCATGTTCTTTATATGTAATTGAAAAAAATGATAAAACATGTCTATTTGTCCCGAGCGAAGCGAGGGTGAGGTAGGAAAATTTCAAGAATAATAATAATTTTATAAAATAACTTTTATGCTTTCAATGTGCGTATGTGAGAAACGATTTTGTTCCAAGTGGAGCGAGGGCGAAAATTTTTGAAAACCTCAAATTCCAGGTGCAATGAAACAATGTTTTGGATTAATAAACCTGAATAAAAAAATCGACCACTGCTAATTTAAAATCATTAAAGGAGAAACACCTACGATAAGACAGAGCTCAGCGAGGCCAAAGTTCTTAAAAACATTAAAAATAATTTCTAAGGAGAAAAAATACAAACAAAATTAATTAAAATAATTTTGAGGAAAAATAAGGGAAAAAATCATTTTTGTAGGATTTGGATTATTTTAAAATTATGAAAATAGAAATACAATAAGGACGAGCGTAGCGAGGCCAACATTTTTGAACAATTTTGATTTGGGAGGAAATTTTTGTGTTTTTTTTGAGGGAGGAGGGAAATTTTAGGTGGTTTTGGGGGCGGTTTCTTGTGGTTTTGGAGGGTAAATTCAGAGTTGAATTGTGATTTCTGAAAAGGGACCCTTTCACCCCAAAAATATTTTTGAAGAATTGTCCTCAAGAACTCAGGCTTCTCGGCACCCCTGCGTAGAACGCCTAGATTTCTCAGAAATCTCACTTTTCGCGAGCAAAGCGAAAAAAATGTGATTTTTTCACATAATTTAAGAAAGTTTTCGCTGTAACTTTGTTTCTAAAAGAGATAGAGGTCTGCGGTTTGCGGCATTCGATTCAGCGTAAAATTTTCTATAAGATAGAATAATAAAAAAATTTTTTTTCAATTTTTCTCAAATCCGTGTGTATTGTTTTTGAAAAATCACATTTTTAACACAGGAAAAAAATTCAGAACTTGAACATTTACGTTGAAAAAATTTAGAGTTTGAAAATTTTACAGGAAAAATCCAGAGTTTGTAAATTATTGACGTGATAAGAAAATGACTCTCAAAACGAATGTAAACAAACGTCGTAGAATTGCCCAATTTGCCAACCAACAAGTTGTACGTTTTTTGGATAGCGGATTAGAAACAAATTAAAAAAAAAAAAAAATTGTCCATTTTGTATCCTATTAAAGTACCTACCTAACTGGAATTCAGACTTTAAATTTTAGCAGCCAGCGATATTTATTTCAATGCCGGCTAAATTTTACAACCAAACTTTACATCTCCCGAAAATGGGCAAAATTCGCTTTGGATTTTAGTATAATAGGATTATCGTTATTATCTTTTTTTCATAATTAATTTCACTGTTAATGGAGACAATTATCATAAATTATAAATCATCCTTCCTATTAAATGCAACAAAGCGTATTTTGGATAGAAAAAAAATTCAATGAGTATTGAAATGAGGAAACAGCTGCGACGTTGATGTACACTTTTGAAAATTCCTGACAACGGAGGTATCCCAACTCAAAGTGAAATTTTGACCCGAAACAAAAAAAGAATCGAAATTGCATCGCAACAGAACCCCGTATCCAAAGTTTCAGGTGCTGAAGTTCATTTTGGCAAATTTTTGAAATTTCAAAATTATCTCCGCCCCTGCGAGATATGAAAATTTGATCTAACCAACGAAAAAATATGAAATTGGGTATATACCTTATTTTCGACCTCCCGAATCAATTAGAAGCAGTTTCAAGACGTTTCGGAGCGACCAGAAAATTTTAGAGTTTTCCAGCGCTGGAACAAAGCCCATAAAATGGCCCATATGCACTTCAGCACCTATAATCGCGGATTATCTATATTGGTGACCGATTTGATCGATTAAAACACAATTTTCCAAAATTTGTAATTTTGAGTTCAAATTCGCATTTTTTGGCAAGAAATTTTCCTGGAATTTTTTTTCAATTTTTCTCAAATCCGTGTGTATTGTTTTTGAAAAATCACATTTTTAACACAGGAAAAAAATTCAGAACTTGAACATTTACGTTGAAAAAATTTAGAGTTTGAAAATTTTACAGGAAAAATCCAGAGTTTGTAAATTATTGACGTGATAAGAAAATGACTCTCAAAACGAATGTAAACAAACGTCGTAGAATTGCCCAATTTGCTAACCAACAAGTTGTACGTTTTTTGGATAGCGGATTAGAAACAAATTAAAAAAAAAAAAAATTGTCCATTTTGTATCCTATTAAAGTACCTACCTAACTGGAATTCAGACTTTAAATTTTAGCAGCCAGCGATATTTATTTCAATGCCGGCTAAATTTTACAACCAAACTTTACATCTCCCGAAAATGGGCAAAATTCGCTTTGGATTTTAGTATAATAGGATTCTTTCAAGTTTTGTTCTCATGTTTTTCCATTCTATGAAGACGAGCCTACCGATTTCGTTCAATTTTTTTACGAGTTCTCCTTAATGATCTTATGAAATAAACGTCATTATTTCCATTCAAACTCTCGAAGGGGTTCGGGGGGAGAAACCTCGTAATTTTTGAGGTATTGCGATTTTTTGCCAAACTACTCAACTTTGAAACCTTACATTTCAAGATCAGTTATACTTCGGGAAAAACTGTTTACTGGGTTTAAAATAAAATTACTAGGAGATTCAAAAACGATAATCATATTTTGAAAAGTTCGAAGTTTAACTTTTTTGGTGAAAGCTCAACTTTCATGATGAGTATAAAAGATGATGACTACAATTTAAAATTCTGAAAAAATTACAATGAAGAGCCTTTCTTACCCTTTTTTCAGTCTAAAAATTTTCAAAGTTGGATTTTTGACAAAAAAATCAAAAAAAATATTAAAAGTGAAGTAACACATTGATTGGAATATGTGCTCAGTTTTTTCATCCGACCGCTCTAAACTTCTCTATTTGCCATTTTAATATAATAATACAAAAAGATTAAAAATAACGTGTGACGCTGACGTGTCGTTTGTTAGGTTTTTGAGGGTATTGAGTTCGAATATTTGCTCATTTTTTGGATTTGATCCTTAAGCAATTTCCTACCCCCCTGTTTTGAAAAAACCCATGCAAAAAAATTGAAATAGCGTGTGGCACATCGATTCTCACTAATTTGAGGTCATTTAGTTGTAATGTTTACTTAATTTTTTGATCTGATCCTTCCCCAGGCTCCAATCGACCCCCACATATTAACATAATTATAAAAAATAAGGGGAGGAAGTTTCTTTAATGCGCGGGTATGGGGCTCTGATCGTAGAATAAGTCGATATTTGAACTCAGTGGCCTCAAATTGGTTAGAATCGAAATGCCACACGTTCATTTCATTTAGTCTTTTCAAAATAGGAGGCGGAGGGGGCACTGAAAGGTCAAATTTAGAAAATCGGAAAATATTTGAATTTAGTACTCTCAAAAATGTTTGAATATTGGCCTCATCAAGAGACTGATAAAGAGGCCGGAAGAAAAAACAGAGTACATTTTTGAACTTATCGCCTTCGAATCAATGTAAATGGATGTGTTAGGTACTTCTCTTTTTATACTTTTTTGAATTTTGGTCAAAATTAAGGTCCCCTGTACCCCGAAAAGTGTCGAGATCCTATTTTGAAAATTTGTCAACTGAAAAAAGGAAAGAAGGGTTCTTTGTTGTAATTTTTTCAGATTTTCAAATGGTAGCCTTCAATCTTGAAAGTTGGACTTTCATCAAATAAGCTCAACCTTGAGCTTTTCAAATGTAATTATCGATTTCAAATCTACTGTGAATTTTTTTTAAATCCGTGTATCTCGAGGCATGAGGCTTCGAAGTTGGGTAATTTGGCAAGAAATTGGAATTGTATAAAAATTACTAAGCCCATCCCCGGCCCTTACGAGAGGTACGAAAAGAAATTACGGTAGTTATGTAAATAGACCATCAAAGGAAGCTCGCAAAAGAAATTGAGGACATTGGAAGACTCGACTTGTACATAGAAATGGACAGGAGTGGGATGTGGTTATCATCTGGTTCATGATAACATGCGACGCGACGTTACCAAAATGACCATCATAATACCAAGATGTTTACTAACAAGAAATAAAAGCCATAAATTGGCAAAAATTTTACTTTCTATAGCAAAGAAAATCAAAAATAGCAAGAATTTGAATCATTCTTCTGTAAAAAGCAAAAATTTTCAACGTTTTGCTCTTTCTTGAAATTTTTAATCAAGGGATAAAAGAAGGGGGCCTTTTTTGGGCAAACTTGATGCAAAAAAAATTGTGTGAAAATGGCTAGAAAAATCCATAAAATCACAAGAATTTTCATTTCTTCAGATCCAATATTAGGTACATTGTATTACAGCTTCGATTTTTTTTTAGAAATACCTATCTGCAAACTGTTTTTGAATTTTTTGAAGGCTACGACATATCTGGATTCTGGAATTTGAAAAAATCGCACAGATCGACGTAGGATCTCAAATTCTCAATACTTCATGGTTTGTGCGGTCTCAGGTGTCTCTAAAGAGAGGATCAAAATGACCAAAAATTGTGCCTATTTTTTTTTCAAAAATTGTCTCATGTTAGAGGCCTGCAGGGTTTTCCTCAGATTTTAAAGGGGCTAAAACATTTTCGAATCTGTTCCAACTTATTTTAGGGTGACATATTTGAAAAAATTAACGAAATCGAAGACCTGTGATTTTTTCAAAGGTCTTTTACACCTAAATCATCCAAAAACTCAATAAATAAAACAAATTAAGCAATGTTTTGTCATTTTCATAACAGTTTCATTATTACATTTGAATATCAGGCAAGAGAAAAACTCGCAAAACGATGTGAATAGATATAGTACGAAGCGAGAAACATCTGATATACTCTTAGTATCTATAATATCTGCGTACCAGCCCCAGAAAAAAAGACGTACGCGGCAAGTGTACATACTCGTAGCTATTTTGAACGTGGGGGCGTTGAAAATACTCGTACATACCATACGCGAGTATAACTTGTTAGCATAGACTTTATTGCACTAGAAACTCTGGCTGTGCGCTGACATTAGAGAAGAAATTTGAATAATGAGTTGTAAATGGCATAGGTGGTTCGGGTAGCTTTTTAGCGAAAAACGAGGCAGTCTGGCTTTAATAGATACCACGCTGCGTTGCGTGAAGCGAGAAAAGTCAAAAGTGATGGCGGTTTTTTGTTTATAAAGCTTTCGGGGTACACATCCGTGGCGGTTTGGTAATATACTCGTACTCGTCGGAGGGAGCTTTATGACGAGACGGCCCATGACGGCCGCAGCGCGCCGATTCGAGCTTTAAATTAACTTTTTGGTCGGCGTGTTTGAAAATTTACTGCGGGCGTGGATTGAAAACGGTCGTAGCACGTGTAATATGGAAGCGAAAATTTAGTCGAGGTTTAAACGTCGATTTAGCTTGGTATTATTTTTTGTGCATTCGGTCGGATCGTCGATGTTCTTCAAGGATCAGTGATCGGTCAACATTCGACAATGAGCTTGGAAATTAACAAAACGTAGAGTAGATATGCTTAGCGATCCGAGATGACCGTGAATGAGGCAGATGGTCTCGTGTGCAACCGGTTATCAGATTGATTCTTTTGAACGAATTAACGCGAGAAAAATCGTATTTTATTGGATGCGAGTCTGAACTTATTTACGGGGAGGACAATTCATTTCGTGTGATGCATTTTTTTCTTTCACGCGACTGTCGTTCTCATTACGCAGCAACATTTTCCAAGTTATTATAAATTTTCGACATTTTTAAGATAGTACAGGAAATATAGCAAGATTTTTTACATTATTTGTACATAATAGCCTACCAAACATACTCCTAAAATTTGCACCCCCCCCCTCCAACTCATCGGCCACCCCCGCAAGAGGTCAATAACCTTTGCGGATATACCTTTTTTTGTCTGTAATGCCGAAAGCAAGGGTCGGGGAGGAAAAGGTGTTGAAATAAAAAATTTTCTAGGTGAAATTTCCCACAAACTTGACCGGTTCAGTTGTTCTCAAAATTATGATATTCGACTTACAGTGGGGTTAAACTTTTTCAACTTTGAAATTTTTTTTTAAAAATGATTATTTTAGGTGTAATTTAAAGTTAGGATGGGCTCAAAAATTGCATCCGGCAACTTGTGAGCCACCCCCGTATGAGGTCAATAACCGCTGCTGATATACGTTTTTTGACTGTAGCGCCGAAAGGAAGGGTCGCAGAGGGAAAAGTGGTGAGATAAAAAATGTTCTACGCGAAATTTCATACAAACTTGACCAGTTCAGTTTTTCTGAAAATTGCGACATTCGACTTACAGTGGGGGTTAAACTTTTCCAACTTTGAAAAAAATAGGTCATTTTAGATGTAATTTTAAATTAGAATGGGCTCAAATGCAACTTTTGAAAGAATTTGTTCAAGCCCTTTTTAGCATTAAAAAGTTTAACCCCCACTGCATGTAGGGGAAAAGTCACAATTTTGAGGGAAAATTTAACTAGTCCCGTTTATGGGAAATTCAACTATAACAATTTTTATTTCACTATTTTTCCCTCTCCGACCATCTATTTCAACACTACAGCTGAAAAACACATTCACGCAAGGGTTATTGACCTCAAGCGGGGTTTGCACACAAATTGTCGGATGCAACTTTTGACAGTATATTTTTGAGACCATTCTAATTTATAATTACATCTAAAATGACCAATTTTTCAAATTTTTCGAGTTGGGGTGCAACTTTAAGGAGTATTTTTGGTAGACTATTATGTACAAAATAAATAATGTAAAATTCAGCTTTCTCCTAACGATTCGGAGGTTCGCGTAAATTTTTTGCATATTTCCTGTACTAAGACCGTTTGAAAATTTTTATATTTTTCTATTTTTTATCCTAAATTGTTTTCTCAATTTAAAAAAAAATTTCAAACTGAACTTTCTTCTTAAAATTTTTTTCAAATTGTCATTTTTTTCTGACCTTGAAAGTTCTCGAAAATTTTTCCAATTAAAAATCTCCTCTGATGTTCATCATTTTTTTTTCAGATTGCTTTTCAACTCAATTTTTTTCAATTTACATCGTTTTAAAAATTTTTACCAACTTTGAATTTTTCAAATGTTTTGGTTTTTCGAAAGTATACGCAGTGACATCAATCACCAATAGAAAATACACCGTTCAACAACTAAAAGATGGAAAGATTTTGGTTTTTAATTGGAAAAAATTTGAAGGTAAGAAGAAATTGTAAAAAAAAGTTTGTGTTGAAAATAAATTAGAATTTGAAGTAATTCTGTGAAAAAAATTAAGAGTTCGAAAACTTTTTGAAAAAGATTTAGAATTTGAAGAAATGTTGAAAGAAAAATTTGAGTTGGAAAAATATTGAGAAGAAAATTTAGGGTTCGAGAAAAAATTAGAAAAAATATGTACTTCGAAAAAAAAACGTTGCTTTGCTCGATTGTTGCGTGAAAAGACTCAACTCGTGTATTTCATTGGGAGGAAATGGGTTTGTGTGATTTTTGCGTAGATGCTGCGTATCTTAAAATCAGGGTTGTTCTTTTACATGTAAAATAATTATTTTGCATAAAGTGTAAAATAATGTAAAATAACGATGTAAAAAAATGAAAATGTAAAATAACATGTAAAATAACAATTTCTTGTAAAATAATGTAAAATAACACTGATAAGAGTTGATAATAGGCTAAATGTATTTTATTTGAGCATTTTCAACGTGGTTTTGAAGTTTTGATGTAGTTGAGGTGATTTTGATTTACAATTTAATAAAATTAAAATGGCTCGCTCTAAAGGGTGAAGTACAGAAATTTCCGGCTTCCAAAAATTCTAGGATGATAATAAATACCGTGCCATGTGTAATAATTGCCACCAAATTATACATTGTGTTGTGATGATAACGAACTTAATAATTCCGATATTTCCGATACCAAATGAAATGTAAAACGTAAGGTATATTGATATTACTGATACTGAATTGATATTTGAACTGTGTTAAGTTAAAAGCGACCAAGCACCATCAAAAATTTCATCAAAAAACAGACTCGAAAGTACGATAAGTAACTTTTAAACAGTTGAAGAAGGGATAAAAACTTGAAAAGTATGAAAAATGTGAACTCTGGAAACATTAATCTATCAATAATTTACTTGCTCAGAAGCTTATTCTGTATTGCCAGTGAAAAATATGTTAAAATCTTAGCACTTCCAAATTTGTCGCTTGGTCTCTTTTGGCTTAACACGATTCATTTGATATAAAAATTAATGTTACTTTTTTTCTACTCGTCAGGGTATTGTTTTAATTACTTTATTTGCCTCTTTTCAGCATAATTTACTAAATTTCATTTCCAAACTGTTGAAAAAATAGAATTCAAGTTATTTTACGTGATAAGAGTTATTTTACATGATAAGAATTATTTTACATTATTTTACACATGTAAAATAATGTAAAATAACATTGTTATTTTACATCGGTTATTTTACATTATTTTACACATTATTTTACTGTAAAAAAACTGGTGTAAATTTACAGCACAACCCTGCTTAAAATATAAGCAGTTGTAACGATCAAGGTAATTAAATGACCATATGAAGTGACCCGGTCCTCCGAGTCCGCGAATGGAATTCATTAGTCGGTGAACTTGATCTGATTTACTCGTATTTGACCATCGTGTGGATTCGATTACGTCGATTTGAATTTGATACGGTTTACGTAGGCATTGACAAGTTTACCGGGTTCGATGGTAATTACATTAAGAAGCGTGTGATTTTGAAGTTAATCTCGTTCCTACGACGAAGACCGATTGGTTAATTGTTTTTTTGTTCAACTCGAGTATTTGTATAAGAGACACGATGTAATGCGCAAAAGTACGAAGGATGGCGATGTAAATAATTTTTTCTTCGCTTTTTTGCTTCCCTTTTTGTCCGTAGAGATATTTGTTATGTATTTTGTATTTTAGTAACGTGAGAACGCATTACGTGTTCAATTAAAGAGACACGCGTGATGGTAAATTGGACGTATATGGGTTACACTTTTAGTTTCAATGTATGAGAATAATGGCCAGAATGTATAGGTAGATGTTTAATTATAAAACGCACAAATCTTACGTAAGGTACATATATGAAACGTGATTCGCATTACCAATACGATACGGTCCCGAATTAGTTACAAAGTGTAAGCATATGTTGTGTTGGCGAAGAATGAAGTTTTCCAGACGTCGAGGACATTTGTGGGGTCATTTTTGGTTCGAACGAGTCGTCGATTATAAATTTTGAAGGTTTTCTTGTCTTTGGAAATTCATAGATAAAATATAGGATAATGGAGGGAGTAAGATAGCTTTTGATTTCATGGTTGGATTATAGTTGAAGTCTCCTCATTGTGTGTGGAATGGTTTGTTTTTATGAGAAAAATAAACTCTGTAATTTTTTTTTTACTCTTGAAGTGTAGAATTTGCAGATTCTATCTTCTTTGAAAAATAATCGTAAATTTTTCTTTTCTGAAAGAATAAATAACTGTTCTTCTGCTAAAAAGAAAAAAAAATTGAAATGGGGGAAAGATGATTTTTAAATGCTCTGTAATTTTTATTAGAGTTTGTTGGTCTAATTTTTCCTTTAGAAAATCACATTGCAAAAAAAAGTTTGCACCCAGAGTTGTAGAGAAAAATCCAACATTTATTTACCCTATCCAGTTTTTTCTTCTGATCATTCGTGAAGGGCGTTTTTTTTTCAAAAATAAAAACACGATAATGGGTACGTGAAAAAAAATTAAACAAAATTACTTACTGATTTTTAGTGCATTATAGGTACCATCTAGTAATAGTACTATATGCTGAAACGGTTGAAAGGACTGATAAACTTTTAAAAAAATGTTTAAGAAAACCAGAAATGTCAGTAAAAATCATTTTTGAAAAATGCTCCAATCATGTTTTACAATTTTATTAATTATTGGTTATAAATTAAACTTGAAACTTTTTCAAGAATGTTTTATTTTCTGGGAAGATGATTGAGGCGGAATCTCACCCAAAGTCTTGCAGAAGTTTTGAAAAAATCCTACATTTTAATTCGGAAATTTTGTTGGACATAGACAACGTGCGGTCTCTTCAAAAAATCGGATTCATAGAGCGCTATTTTTTTCAGATAATTCGAAAACTAACACCAGGAATACGACCCCTGAATACCTATCGAAAGATTTAAAAAGTTGAAAATAAAAAAATTGTTGAATTTTAATGTTCTACAAATTTTGTTCGACGTTTTTCTTCGCGTCTTTCTTTTTTTAGTAAGTGGTTTCCAGTGACTGAATGGAAACTACTGAACTGGTTTCAAAAAGTTTGTTACCATGGAGATTTTGATTCGTGAGAAGTCCAATACCGTGAGGTTGGACCATACCATTGGAGTCAACTCTTCGTTTTCATCATTTAACAAAAAGTGACGGGAACTGGTCATCTCTCGATATTTATTTTATGAATTTTAAAGTTGACAGAACCTAAATTTTCAGGCATCATAGGAAAAGTAGAACCAGTACTTACAGCTGAATGAGGAAGAAATAGCTTTGAAAGCTGATCAACATAACTTTTTCCCCATAATTTGAGACGACTCGATTTCTGAAATTTTTCATAACTTGATTGAAATAGGATAAAATTAGCTTTGATATGATGATGCACGTTCAATTTATATTTGATTTGTACGAAATCAAAAAGTAACGCATTTGAAAGCTATGTTTATTCTCATTCGAAAATTTATTCTAAGAAATTTTGAAAATGAAGTCTTTTGGAGTTATACTTTTGTGAGAAACAAAACTTCGGCCAAACTAACGATTTCTCGCTTTATCTATCCTCAAACGTTGTATTAGTTTAATTTTCTCTTACCTACTCTACAGCTTTCAAACGCGAAAATGAACAAAATTTAGTAGTAGTATCACTGAGAACGATATCTACTGGCAGGCAAACCGATGGACAGGAAAAAAATTGTCGTAAAAGTTGGCATGTCACATATTGCCAATCAAACAAGAGACCAAATTAAAAATAGGAGTTTGTATTTTCATCAATTTACCTACTTTTCATCGCTTCTTACCAAATCCCTTTGGGTGGTTTTTTGAGTATTGCGTTTTTTTCCTGTCCATCGGTTTGCCTGCCAGTAGATATCGTTCTCAGTGATACTACTGCTAAATTTTGTTCATTTTCGCGTTTGAAAGCTGTAGAGTAGGTAAGAGAAAATTAAACTAAACGTTTGTAGTACATAAATCTAATTAATCAAATGAAAAAGTTGAAAACGGTGAAATAACTCTACATTTAGAATTTTCGACGTGTTTTTTGGAAACTCAAAAATGGACATTTGCGGCTGTTTTTTAAAGATTTCTCGGAAACGACTGGACTAAATATGATGAATTTTGGAACTATGTAGACAATACTGCTTCCGAGGGCCTACACAACCCTTCTATTTGAAATTTTGAGTTTTTTGTCTAATAATTTTGATGACTTCTAAAAATGTTAATAATTTTGAGCGAAAAGCTCAAAATTCCAAAAAGGAACTCTGTATGGGACCCTCGAGTATGTAATTGTCTAACAACAAATTCAAAATTTATCAAATTTGGTCCAGCCGTTTCTAAGAAATTTTTAGAAAATGGTCACAAATCTCTATTTCTTGAGCTTTCCAAAAATACATCGCGTCGACAATTTCAAATGTAGAGTATTTTATCATTTTCAACGATTTTCTTCAAATAATTACTTCTATTGGATATATTTAATTAAATTTTCTTCCAGTTTATTGCTTCCAAACGCGAAAAAAATCTGTTTCAGTATATTTCCATAGAGTATTCTTACTCTAGATCTATGGTACCACTGTATCAAATGATTTGGCATGCAACCCGCAAAACGTGAAGACCTACCTTAGAATCAAATGAGTGCATCATTTATTGCCAGGTCCATTCGTGTGAAAACATTTTTTAGGGGAGAAATTTTTTCTCTGAAACGTCATCGTTGCCATTTTCGAAACCATATAAGTACTTGCGTGATGAAAACAGAAAACCCGGAAACTTGGTTTCTTTTATTCATTTTCTCTTCTTTTCTGCTAACAATTTGATAATCTGTATCGTATGATTCGCTGAATCGCCTACGGTAACTGATTTTCAAAATTGGCTTCAATTCATAACGTAGAGAATTTCAGATTTTACTGATGGAATTTTTTCTGACTAAAAGTTGATGATCTTTGAACCAACAGGAATGAAGGTAGGAAAAATATTTTGGAGAAATTTGTAACTTTAACGAAATTTGGTTTTGTCACCAAGTTTTCATTCTGTTTCTTGGTCGCGTTAAGTATATGTATTTTTCATTTTTATGGATTATTTTCGCTTCCAATGTTTTCAAGTATGCAGAAAAGCAATTTTTATCTTATGAATGTAAAGTTTGAAAAAATACAATGAAACAGGGGCGGAGAAGTAGATTTTTTCAACATGTCACAAAATAAGCAAAAATTTAGCAAAACCTGAAATTTTCCAATTTTTAGATATATTTTTTCATAAATTTTGCAAGGTTTGATCATTTTAATTAATTTTTTTCGACCCGTTGAAAAATTGTAAACGTAAAAAAATGAAGTAACGCCATTTTTAATTTAAACACACTAATATATTTAATTTATACATTTATTAGACATTATCAACAATCCGCCACTGCAGTGAAAAAAATTTGATGTATTCATAAAAACAAATTTTAATTTTAAAGAACAAAAAAATTAAATAAAAATTTTATAAAAAATGAATTTTCATCATTAATAAAAATGAGGAGCTTGGATATCAAAGTGAGACAAACGTCACAAAAAAATCCATGTTTTTCATTACAAAAATTCCCAAGGAGGAAAAAAATTGAGATATTTGGAGAATTTTAGTGGTAATACTAACTAACAAGACTGAAAAATAAATATTTATCCTCCACCCCGACTTTTTTCATGAAGAGGCGACGGAAAATGCAGTTGTCTACTCAATTCGCCAAATGGCGTTTATCTCACTTTGATACTAAGCTCCTCAAATATTAAAGTATGTAATATGAAAAAAAATTGAATCAATAAATCTTACACGTAAGTATTTTTAATTACGATTGGCATTTAAATTTCAACTAGAAGACCATTATACAATTTTCAGCTTTAAATTACGTTTTTTTTTTTGTAGAATTATCATCAGGAAGCTCTTAATACCCTTTATGAGAATCTTTTATGGGCCTGTTCATTTTTATTCAAAAAAACCAATCGAAGGTTATCGATTTATATCTCGATAATCATACATCCACTTGAAGTAAGACCTAGAGCGACCAAAAAAATCATAGGTGGCTGTTCCCACGTAGCCGCACCTTCGTACGCTTTGATTTTGTTTTATCAACAAATAAGGTCGGCTTTAGATGTAATAATTCGGTACTCCACGTGTACCATGTGTATGTATACGGAATACATTGGTACATGTGTGAAAATTCCATAAATATATCTTGTTTACTTCCCACTTGGAATTTAGTATGTGTACGCAGTACACTGATGCACTTGCATGTCTGTCTGTGCGTGGTTGGGTGTTCGTAGACGATGCGTTTTGGATGCGTGTCAATTTTTTGCAGTCTGTTTTAGCCGGTGATTGGCCCGATTAAATGGGTATTTTTTGTATAAATTGAGCGGTGGAAAAGGATGGAAGAAATAGGTGTAATTTGGATAATTTTTGTGCTCTGATAATGGTTTCGAAACATTTTGCTGTATCTACCTAATTCAATAGAATTTTTGATTCTAAAGTTATCGAGAAAATTTTCAAAAAAATGTCTTACCGGTTTTAAACTTACTTAATTATATTTCTTTAGATCAACTGTTGATTTTATTTATTCTACCTCCGTACTGAAAACGTTGATTTTAAATTAATCCTCGAAGAAAACTGTTTATTGAAATTTTACCAATAGGTAAAGGTTTTTTTTTTCAGTTCACGACGAAAAGAAAGAATACAGCGCGAGAAAAATTGACATGAATAAAATTTGATTTTGTGTACCTATATGAATAATGCACACGAAGCGTAAAATTATATTCTTTTTCAACGAATACGTAGTTTGTACCTTTACCTATACCTATAGATACGTATGTGGGTATATAGAATAAATTCCCTGACCTAATATCGTGCTAAACGTGTATGTGTGTGGCAGATGGATAATACCTGTTCATAAATATTCGAATATATAAGAATGAGAATTTATTTCACGCGCGAAACGACTATATATACAAACGTGTATTATATGATTTTTATTCTCATGTACGTTGCTATACATTGTATGTGTAGTGACGAGAGTGTGAGTAAGTAATCTTTAGATAAAGATGTATAGAGTCGAAAAAAATTATTTTTTCGATATTTCGAAATATGTATTGGTATTTTTCGTCAACGATTTACGAGACTGTAGTGATTGAAATTTTATTTTGGAAAAAGGTGAGGTAAATGGGACTGAATCATATTCATGATGGATTCTATGAATTAAAATGGGTTATTTTAAGGTCTTAGGGCCGTATTTTAAAACATACCTTAAGGTATCCTTAAAAAATAAGGATACCTTATTTTAAGGAATGTTTTGGTATTTTAAAACCTTCCTTAGGAGAACTTTGATAAGGGCTTCCTTAAAAGTCATATTTTAAAACCTTCCTTAATTTCGTACGTGTATTGCTTTAAATACCATGTTGCCAAATCTTAAAAGATGATTCACCCAATCAAAACACGTTATTCAGATATAATTGGCTGTATTTACTTGTTATTGCAAATTTTATCAATACTTTTTGTAATCAATATTGCATCGGTGTTTGAAGTTTCCATAATTTTCTAATTTTGTTTCTATTTTGTTATTCTGGTGTTCCATTCATAATGAATGAAAAAAAAGAAGAAATAAAGAAAATCAGAATCATCTATTCATTTTTTTTTTTGCTAAGATAGGTATCGATTTTATTTTTTTATTGCCATATCAAAAATTTTCAACTTCACGTATAAATTTTTTAAAAGATTTATCGCTTCCAAGACGGAAGATTGACAAAAATGTTTAAGTACGTACAACTTTTTTGTAAATTACCTCGTAAATTTTGCCATCAGCGAGGGGTAGTCTGAATAACAGAAGGCAAAAGGTGCTGCTCCTCAAAGCAAATTTTTATTTTTATTCGGAAAAATTACGTTTGAATTCGGAAATATAAAATTTACATAAATATGGTAAGACTAATGACCCTGTTAAAAAATTGATAAATTTTCCATTTTGAGTCTGAAAAATTGAAGAAAATTAAATTTCAGGAGGAAAATTGAAAAATTCTACACGAGAAATTATCTCAATTTTTAGTTCTCTCTTCCCTGTACTACCCCTTCCCTTGACAGCTTCAGATCTTCTTTCACAAAACATTCCTTCAATTTTAAAAATAGACCACAATAACTAATCGTATAATGTCCATTATATTGATAATATCGTGATCTACCATCATATTTTTACTAAAAAAATCTATTTTTAATGTAATTCAAATATCATCACAACTGTAAACTTGTAAGAACAAAACAATTTGTTGCCTTAAGGTACCTCGCGAGGTACCTTAAGGTATTCCATGTCTCGTCGATAGAATTTGTGTTTTAAATCTTGTTAAGGAACGTTTTAAAATACAAATTCTGTCTAAGGTACTTTTTAAGGTACCTTAAAAACTACTTAAAAATAAGGTACGTTTTAAAATACGGCCCTTAGATGAATGGAGATGGCGACTGAAGGAAAATCAGCCAAGAAGGTCTTGAAAATAATATAGTTTATAAACCGACCTTCTCTATTTGTGTCTGATCAACCATGTATTGTCACAAGTACAGCTGTTTTGTTCGAAATCAGATAAAATTACTTACAGATTGACTATGAAAGTGCACATTTTCGTGGTGGTATTAATTTTTTTTTTTATCAAATGGATGATAATTGAGTTGATAGGTTGGTACTAAATATCGGTTTTGCTTTACTAAAATGAAAATTTTATTTAAAGTATAAAACGTACATCCAAAAATGAATTCGAAAAGGCAAAACTTTGACCATTCGATCAACGAAAATAATCGTAGATAATAGTACAGGCAAATAAGAGGAAAAATGCACCAACCCCCAAAAAATTAAAGCCTGATTTTTTTTCGCATTTTACGTTCGTAATGGTCCACTACACAACATACTAAAATGGACACCCCACAACCCTCCGCTACCCCCAGGGGAGGGGTAAACGTCCGCTGAAAACCGGTTTTTCGTGAATATTTCCTCAAATAAGCCTCAAAATTGAAAAGTAGTTATGAACAATCTTGTTCTACGCAGAATTTCCTATCGGAACGGGTTTTTTCTTTTTCAAAAACGCTCACTTCCTTGACCAAAAATTAAGGGTAAGAAACACGTATTTTTCAACAATTTACAGCATTTTTGGGAAAAATCAAAACTTTTGGGAATATCTCCTCAAAAAAGCCTCAAAATGGAAAATTGGTTATGAACAATCATGTTCTACGTGTAATTTGCTATCAGACAGGTTCGTTTTTTTTTTTCGAAAACACCTACTTCCTTGCCCAAAAATTAAGGGTGAAAAACGCCTATTTTTCCAATATTTATAGTATTTTTGAAAATTATGGAAATAGAAAGTTGAGAAAGTACCCAAAATTATACCAGTGAAGAGTAATTTTTTTATACATGCTGGTAGGGTATTCCAAAAAAAGTCACCGCAAAAATTTCAACCCCTACCGTTAATTATAAGGGAGGTTATTGAATACTGCGTTTAAAAAATCGAGGTTGT
This sequence comes from Pseudococcus viburni, assembly GCA_033439095.1. Taxonomy (NCBI): domain Eukaryota; kingdom Metazoa; phylum Arthropoda; class Insecta; order Hemiptera; family Pseudococcidae; genus Pseudococcus; species Pseudococcus viburni. The sequence goes on from JAVBJF010000059.1 coordinate 688,625, forward strand.
GGAAAGAAAAAGTACTATAAACGCGATGTTATTGCTGATTATTGGTGATATGAAACATTTCTTTGCGTCGTAAGGATTCAAAAACGATATTTTCAGCTTCGTATTTCCATCATTTCCAAAAATACTGTAAATATTTGAAAAATAGGCGTTTTTCACCCTTAATTTTTGGGCAAAGAAGCGGATATTTTCGAAAAAAAACGAACCTGTCTGATAGCAAATTACACGTAGAACATGATTGTTCATAACTATTTTTCCATTTTGAGGCTTTTTTGAGGAGATATTCCCAAAAGTTTCGATTTTTTCCAAAAATACTGTAAATTGTTGAAAAATAGGTGTTTTTTACCCTTAATTTTTGGTCAAGGAAGTGAGTGTTTTTAAAAAAGAAAAAAAAACCCTTCCGATAGGAAATTACGCGTAGAATAAGATTGTTCATAACTACTTTTCAATTTTGAAGCTTATTTGAGGAGATATTCACGAAAAACTGGTTTTCAACGGACGTTTACCCCTCCCCTGGGGATAGCGGAGGGTTGTGAGGATGTCCATTTTAGTATGTTGTGTAGTGGACCATCTTTAATTTTTGGGGGTCAACTCCTAAAATGCCTGGACTATAAGGGGGTTTCCTAGAAATATATCTTCCACCTGATAGGGAAAAATTTTTTACTATTGCTTCACTCTTGCCAAATAAATATTTTGGAGTGCTTACGATGAAATTTTCGAAAATTTTCAGTTTCTGGTCTGGGTTTTCAACATTACGTTTATTAACAGGAAATGGGGCGAAAAATTGTAGACGCTTGGAATGGGAAATTATAAGAATATCGTTTAGCTCTTAGATATCCAATTATAGAAACTAAAAAATCTGTAAAAATTTCGATTTCATTTCTACCTGGAGTGTTTCCTATTGAATACCTACTCATAACTTATTCAGAAGGTGCAAAAAAAGAATATAAGTATTTTTAGACTTTTTGAATTTCAAAAAATTTTTAACTCTGCTTTGCTTGGGTCAAATCATCAATTTTCTTGTTTGAATTTGAAATGTATGGCACTGTCACTTTCAACACAATTTTCTTTATTAAGCAGTGTTTTTGTAAAAAAAAAAAAAAAAAAAAAAAACAGGTGTGCATTGACCCAAAAAAAATGAATAGTACTTGATATTTCCTTGCATTTTGAGGTAGATGACACATTAAAGAAATTCCTACCCTCGTTGGGGAAAATCGTTTGCTAATTATTTTTTTTGGGGAGGGGCAAACATGTGCTTTCCTGGCGCTTGAGAAGAGGAAAAAATATCATGGTGCCTCTGATGAAGATCTAATATTGAAAAAAGGGAAAGAAAACAAGAAAAGATATCAGTTGAAAAAAATTATCTGATTTTTTCTTGGTACTCTGTGGTGAAAGAAGCAACATAGTGTAGGGTGTGAAGTTGTATAAGTTTAGTAGCTGTGGTTGGAATTTTCTGTTCCAATGGTCATTGAGAAATTATTAATTTATTCCCTTAAAATGCGGGAAACGATTTTTGTACGAACTTTGTAAACATCAATGGGAACGTTTTCGAATTGCGTGATTTTGTAGGAGTGAAATGAATTTTACCTGGTACTTACAATCTATCAATAAAAGGTTCTATTAAGACAGTTTTTCAAGCTCCTGAATTTATTTCTAAGGAGAAAATAAAATTGAAAACAATAATTTTCAATTTTGTCTCATGATGTATCGGAATGTATAATTTAGTCTCATCTACATTTATAAATATTTCCAAGGACCATATTTCGATTTTGGATCAAAGGTATCTCAAAACTGAATTCAAAGGTTTGAAAATACCTCTTCGAAAATTTTTTCCAAATTTTTATTCAAAGAAAACTTTCCTTCTCGGGAAGTTTTTTTCGGGGCATCAATTTTTTGAACTATTTGTTTGATTTCTAGGAAAATATTTTTTATAACAAATTTTTGTATCCAGTGCGTATTGTGTTTTGTGGTACTTACTAAATATAATACCCAACCGTTTGTACGAGTATTATTTTGCTTTATTTGAAATGATTCGTCCTTTTGGACTCGCTTTTTTTGCCATGTCTATGTTTTAGGACCGGAATCAATTCAAAAAAAAAAAAAACTTTCTTACTTTGAGCGAGAGAATTATCAAATTATAAACTAGTATTCAGATTTCATTTTAATTAAATTTTCAATTAATAGAGAAATTTTCTTCATAATTTGTTTCTGATTATTGAAAAAAAGTTCGTGAAGTTTTCCAACGATTCGATATAGTTAGCTACTACATAATCAGATCAACCCGAATTCCATAAATTTGAATATCACAATTTGCAGTTGGCTACACTGATCGAGGAAATTCTCAAAATTTTAATTTTCTTCAAAAATTAAAAAAAAATGGTAAAATTACCAGGCTCAAAAATAACTATTCAGGGCCAGCGAAATTTTTACAATATTGGAATTTCGCGATCTACAACTTTTCGACCTCCTGATAGCCGTCTGAGTTTTGATCTGAGAAGGATGGCAATGGTTTACAGAGATGTAAAAACTCAAACTGCACCTTTGTAGTCCTGTTCCATAAATTAATCTCACGCCATTTTGACTAGCTTAAGAAAACAAAAAACGCGTTTTTTTTTTCAAAAGAATGTGCCCTCTGGGAAACTGGTCGAACTTTCCCCTCCACAATTTTTTTGGGGTTGTTCTCCGAGGTATGTTTTTTTTTTGCACTCCACCTTACTGTATTAGGGTGGAGTGAAAAAAAAACATATCTTGGATTTTGACCAAATTTGGTGGGGTGGGTTACTTTAGGTGGGAGACCTCCCCAAAAAAATTTGAGTCCCCTAGGAGCAAGGGGAAGTTAGTGCTCAAAGTGCACCTCCTTTTGAAAAAAACGTGTTTTTTAGTCAATCAAAATTGTGTGAGAAGCCTTCTTAGAACTTGAAAAATGCAATTTGAGTTTCTACATCTTCCTAAATCACCACCATCTTTCTCCGATCAAAACTCAGACTGCTACGATAGGGGGGTTGAAAAGTTGCAGATTGCAATATTCCAATAATATGAAATTTTCACTGAGCTGGAATGATTTTTTTTCATCGAGTGATTAAACAATTTTTTTTTTCATCCACTGAAAGTAAATTTTGAAAAAAAAATTGAAAATTTTATACACCAGAGCAGCCAACAGCAAAGCATAAAATTCCGTGTTTTGGAATTTTATGATTTGCTGTTGGCTGCACTGGATGGCACACAGTGGGATATTTTAGGATTTGAGAGCGCAAAACTCAAATTCGCGACAGATGTACCAACAAACCATCAAATAAGGGGGTTTTCGATGTGCTGAATTCATTTTTGAATTTATTTTGACCCCAAGTCATGAGCACCCCCCCCCCCTCCGGGGGGCAGAATCTGATATTTTGTAAAATGTTGTGTTGGGTGTCTAAATAAATGTTTTTTGATATGCTAATTTCATATTTGAACATATTTTGACCTAGCTCATTAGGAACCTCCTCCGAGGAAGGAAACCCCAAAAATTTTGAAAAATATCATGTTGGGAGTCAAAATATATGTTTTTGATGCGTTTTACCCTATTTGTAATATGAAAACGGGGACGTTAAGGGAAAAGTTACCTATTCTAGGTTGAAACCCAAGATATTACAAATTTATTGCCGCTAGAACCAGTTTGGAAAAGTTTGGAAAAAAAAACTTATGGACCATAATATAAAACGGGGAATATAAAACTGCATGACAAAAGAAAGGGTTTGCACGACGAAAATGGGAAAATCGAATCACGACAGAGTAATGGGAATGCACGACACAGAAAGTAAGATTTGCACGACAAAGTATGAACGACGAAATAATATGAATGAACGACAATTTTTAAGATAAGAAATAAATCATTGAACGACAGTATGAAATTGAATTTTATTAAGTACTGCCTTAATTTTGGCCCACAATTCTATACAACTCTGAGCATTCATTTTTTTATTTTTAGTAACGATGTTTAAATTTCAAATTTTCACTCACTTCAGTACAGAAAAATTGGAGATTGCCCAAAAATGAAGTTTCCATGTTTTCTAAATCTATGAACTTATGAAAAATTTATGAAAAGGTGTTTTTCAGGCTTAAAAAGTTCAACTTTTTTTGGAAATTGAAATTTTTTCTTTTAAAAGCTCTTTCTCGTTAAGTTGGTTTTTCATGTTTTTGTCCCATTTTCTTCAAAACTATTCGACCAATTTTCTATCTGTTTTTTTTTTTATTATTATTATGTTCAGGAGAGATTTCTTTATATAAAAGCAAGCGCGGACGCCCATCAAACGCCAGTAGGGCTTTGTTGGTGCAGTAGGTTGGTGTATATGTCGTAATTGCCGTGCGTTTTATTGTAATTTTCGCTTAATTTTAATTTTTTATTTTTATTTGTCGCTCAAATTTTTAATTTTTTTAAATCGTACTTTGTCGTTCCTTTGATTTTAATTGTCGTTCACAAGTTGTCGTTTAATTTTTTTTTTCTGTGTTTTCAATTATTTTCCCGGTGATTATTTTGTTTCGTCGCCCAAATACATTTTTTTGACGTGCGTTTTATTTACTGTCGTTTATTCTTTTTTTTTCCTGTGGATTAATTTGTTTCGTCGCTTGTTATACAGGGTGGCTCAGTTAAGGTGTGAAATATTGAAACCTCATATTCTACTTATCAATACGAACAAAAAATGTCATATTCAACATGGGTCCAAAACGCTTTCTTTCTGAGATATTGTCGAGTAAAGAACTGGAAATTCGGCAACGTTGTGCATCGCGACGCCCGTAAAATGTTGCGTTTAACGAGACGAGCGTCGGGGTTACTTACGCGGAAGTTAATTACAGCGTTGCCACAAAATAAATTATGCTGAGATACCCTCCATTTTTTTTGATTTTTTAGAAAAAAATTTTAGGCGAAATTTTTTTTATAATGATGAGGAATCATGAGAAATCGTTACATTCGATTTTTATTGTAATTTTGTGGGATGGTCGAAATTTGATAAATTTATTACTCAGCATCCAATTAATTAAAAAAAAAACAGAAATTTGGGTTAATAGGTGTTAAATAAGTAGTACCACCCCTAAAAGTGAATAAAATTTAAAAAAAATGATTTCTTGTTCTTGTTCGACCATTTTTCTGGTACAGAAACACATTTTTTACTTTATAACACTTACTTATGAACCAAAAAAAAAAAAAAATTGGTATACGTTTCTATGGACCTCCTTTCACTTTTTCCACCACCTACCCCCCGAAAATGTTCACTGCTGGAGCAAAAATTGCCAATTTTGGGTGAAATCTGGGCCCCCTTTAAAGGCGAATAACTCAGTAATGAAGCGTTTATGACCCATCATATATATAACATTTTTTACTCCAAATGATAAGTAGAATACGTGGTTTTAATATTTCACACCTTAACTGAGCCACCCTGTATAATGTCGTCGTTATTTCCATTTTTTCTGTTATGCAAACCATTATTTCTGTCGTGCAGTTAAATGGCACCCATATAAAACAAAGATAATTGTGCATGGTTTATTTTAATTTCATTTACTACATTTTTCGCATCATTTGAAGAAACTAAATTTTTGAGTTTTGAATGTTCAAATTCTCAAATATCCCACTGTGTGGCATGGCGTATAAAATTTTCAAATTTTTTCCTTCAAAATTCACTTTCAGTGGTTGAAAAAAATTTTAGATCAATCACTCGCTGAAAAAAAAATATTCCTGCTTAGTGAAAATTTCATATTATTGGAATAGGTATTGCAATCTGGAATGTTTCAACCCCCTGGTATAGCAGTCTGAGTTTTGAATTGATCGGAAAAGGATGGCGATGGTTTAGGAAGATGTAGAAACTGAAATTGCATCCTTTAAGTGCTAAGAAGGCTTCTCACACAATTTTTACCGACTAAAAAACACCAAAAATATTTTTTTCAAAAGGAGGTGCACTTTGAACACCTCCTGCTCTTCTCCCCTTACCCCTCGGGGGCTCAAATTTTTTTTGTGAAGTCTCCCACTCAAAGTAAACCACCACACCAAATTTGGTCAAAATCCACGATTTTTTTTTTTCACTCCACCCTCACTGTACATATCTGCGAGCAACGTTCAAAACTACGCGATCTAGTTGCCATTTGGATGCTGTCATATTACGTTTATTGTCGTGGTCTTGATCGCGTGTATACACGTGTAAAAGACGAGCGAATGGAGGACGGGAGGAACTTATACAACATATATTCGCTTTTAAGCCATCTACGTACATCAGTAGATATTTCTATGCGAGGAAAACTTATTGGAATATTTTATCAAGTTTTTAAGCGATTCGCGTGGGATAGGATAAAATTTATGCATGAAAATTTCATTGAATTCTGTCAGGATGATTTTATACTTAGTACGTTTTTCGCGGAAATACGGATATGCCAAGTTTATGGTGACGACAACGATCGCGCGAGCTGGTTCTTCGAAAGGTATAAATCGTGCGGATACGTGTTTTAAATTAATTTTATAAGTCTAGGTTTATCTTTGGCTACGCGGTAACTCGCATATGCTGATGTTTTATTAATATTCTACTTACTCGGATCAAATTGCCTTTGAGAAGTTTTTCACTTCGAGGTACCTAAAAGGTAATTAAAAGCTATGTGGATTTGCTTTGTTACAGATTATTTCAACCTTGGTCGACGTTATTAAGGAATTGGCAGATATTAGCTGTAACCCATCCAGGATATGTAGCATTCCTAACATATGATGAAGTTAAGGCTAGACTCCAAAAATATATTAAAAAGCCTGGAAGGTAAGAAGGAATTTTTTACACGTTACTTAAACCTTAGATCATGTTGAAAAAGCACTCGTGAAATTGACGTTTGTATAAATTAAAATTACCTACGTTCAATCTCCTTCGAGCTATGTGCTTATTACTTCATTCGACGAATGAAACGGTAGAAAGTGCTGCTGTTCTTTAGAAAATTGATGTTTCTCGGCATTATCTGATAATTATTCGATTCATCGGCGCTACTGAGAAGTTCAAGGCGCAGGCGAGAATTTGGTTACCAAAATGGCAAAATTAATTTCATTTGGTTGGCGTTAAAATGTAAAAATATTTGCTAAACAGGAAACGGGGATTTATTTAAAACAGGAAAACACAACTCGCGGTAGCGAATGAAGAAGGTGTCAGAAGGGAATATTTATACCTTTACTTTGAAATACGTATAAATGGCGTAGGAGGAGAAGAAATTTTAAACGATATTTTTGTTATTACGTTTCAGTTACGTTTTTCGATTAAGCTGCACAAGACTCGGCCAATGGGCTATCGGTTATGTAACAGCTGACGGTGATATTTTACAAACCATTCCACAAAATAAATCTTTATGCCAAGCTTTACTAGATGGATATAGAGAAGGATTGTAAGTATTGTCGTATGGTGCTATTTTGTACTTTTTTTTTATTTATTGGCCAAAAGTAGCATGATTTTGGCGTTTCGAGAAGGTGTATTTCGTATTATTTTACGATCGTCTTGTAGCGTAATTTTTTATCGGTGGTTTTTGGACGATAAACTTTATTAGTCCGGGTATCGGTGTATAATACGAGGAAATTGTCAAACGGTGCTAGACTGAGATACGAATGGGAAACGAAGCGAGGTTCGGAGGTTCCCATTCATAATTCCAGTAAATTGAAAATTTATATAGCTGCGAACACCAGAATCGCGTCGGGATGTTGATAAAAAGCTTCTAAATTACGTTGTTGTTCGCGATACTGAATGGATTCGCTCGAGTCGACCTTGTTTCATAATGAAGAATAAACTCGGGCGAATGAAAGTTTTCACCGGAGGAATCGATTCGACGAGAAAAGTTGAAGAGAATTCTTTAGAATATTAATTCGTCGTATTAAAAGTTTTTTACTTTAGAGGGTTTTTTAGGGGATGTCGCATCGAGGTGTTATATGGCTCGAGAGATGAAGTGATGGTGGTTTTTTTTAACCCTCGTTGAAGCAACTTGGGGAACTTTTTTGATAATTTAAATTCGTAGGTATTCGGGATGTAGGGTGATTTTGATAAATAGTTACTCTGGGTCTTGGCCTCGGAGTGGATTTGAATCGAGTTTGTTGGATGATTGTTATTCGATACCATGAATTGGGGTGGGGGGGGGGGGGTTCGAAGAGGAAAAAATGTAGATGTTTTGAAATTATACCGAAATAACAATATAATATCATGTAAATTGTGGATTATTTAGAAAAAACTGCTTACATAATTACATAGGTACCATATATAAATCTCGTTGATCTTGACAATTCTTGGAATATGGAAACATGAGAAGCACTTGCAGAGTATCTAACGGTCCTGATAAGTCGAGCTTTTTTCAAAAAGGTCATGCGGGTACTGAAAATTCCGTTTTTCCCAATTTCTTCGCCAAATGTGGGCATTAGGCAATTACCAGACTTAGGCATGACATGTGTAAGGTCAATTGGGGTCATTGTAAATTTTTCGGAAAATTGAACCGATTTTGTGAATTGTGATACTCTTTTTCGTTTTACTCTGTAAGTAAGAAAGCAAAGTGATTGAAATTTTTACCATGCATCAATGAATGTATGAGGAGTAATATTGCGGTTTGTTTTCATCGATTCGATTATTCATTCCGAAATTATGTACTTCGTTTACAATTGGACAAGAATATTTACATTTACCCCACAATGATGGGGTAAATGTAAATGCATACATTGTGCCCCATAAAAAACGTATCCCTCGGTTCTCGTTTTTTTTTTGCATAATTTTGAAAAAAATTATACAGATTAAATATTTGAACGCCTGGAAAAACTAACTTGTAAAAAAAATCAAAAAAAATCAAAACCAAAAAAAATGATATTTTGTGTTTAAATTTGTGAATCTCATTTAAATAACACGTGTTTACAATTACCCCACACCTGAAAAATTTGATGGGTATTTGTGAATGCTGCAGAAAATTAATTTCTCAGCTTCAAAAATCATAAGAATTGAATTTCATCATTTTTGAATGTCCGTAGAACTAAATTAATGCATCAAACACCAACTTTTTACTTTTTTCTATTTTTTCTCGAATTTTGAAGATTACGTAGATTGTGTGAAAACCGAAATTTGATATCATGTTTTTTTCATCGCGAAATTTTTCATCACAGCTGTCACCAAGAACCCGAAGTTCTTTATTATAGTAAGACCAATTATTCGAAGTTTTTATTTTTGGCAACTCCAGCTCGCTAGATGCATTTAAGTATTTACAGCATGACTTGTTTACAATTACCTCATGTTTACAATTACCCCAAGTGATCTTACATTAGAGTGGAGCGCGAAAAAAAACATACCTCGGATTTTGACCAAACTCGATAGGGTTGTTGGGAGGGGTCCCCAAAGGGCACTACTTTTGAAAAAAAAACTCAGTTTTTTGTGATTCCAGGCGAGTAAAAATGACGTGAGATTCATGAAAAAGCACGTAAAAGGTGCGATTTGAGTTTCTACATCTCCCTGAACCGTTGCCAACCTTTCTCGGATCAAAGCTCTTTCTGCTACCAGGGGGTCGAAAAGTTGAAGATCGCGAAATTCAAATATTGTGAAATTTTTGCTGGCTCCGAGTTATTTATTTTTGCGCCGGGTAATTTTACCTTCTTTTTCAAAATAAATTTTTGAATATAATTTTCAAATTTTTCTCGATCAGTGTAGCCAATTGCAAATTTTGAAAGTCAAATTATTGGTATTCGCGTTGATCTGATCATGTTGTATCTTACTAAATATTTTTTATCCCTGGAAAAATCCACAATTTTTTTTTATTTTTTCATTAATCAGAAACAAACTGAGGAGAACATTTTTTGTACCAGTGCAGTAACTTATAAACCACAAAATCCCTGATTTTTAATTATGAAAAAATGAATTTCGAGACTTGAAGCAAAATTATCGCGAAAAGGTTGTTAATCGGGGTATTTTGACCTGCTGAACACGAATATGAGATTGGTATTTTCATTTGGCAATTTCTTCTCTGAAAATTAGTCATTTTCAAGTTGAAATTTTGAATCTCGAGCAAAAAATAACGAATTCTTAGGGAAGAAATTGCCAAATGAAAAAATCAATCTCATATTCGTGTTCAGCAGGTCAAAATACCCCGATTAACAACCTCTTCGCGATAATTTTGCTTCAAGTCTCGAAATTCATTTTTTCATAATTAAAAATCAGAGATTTTGTGGTTTACAAGTTACTGCACTGGTACAAAAAATGTTCTCCTCAGTTTGTTTCTGATTAATGAAAAAATAAAAAAAAATTGTGGATTTTTCCAGGGATAAGAAATATTTAGTAAGATACAACATGATCAGATCAACGCGAATACCAATAATTTGACTTTCAAAATTTGCAATTGGCTACACTGATCGAGAAAAATTTGAAAATTATATTCAAAAATTTATTTTGAAAAAGAAGGTAAAATTACCCGGCGCAAAAATAAATAACTCGGAGCCAGCAAAAATTTCACAATATTTGAATTTCGCGATCTTCAACTTTTCGACCACCTGGTAGCAGAAAGAGCTTTGATCCGAGAAAGGTTGGCAACGGTTCAGTGAGATGTAGAAACTCAAATCGCACCTTTTACGTGCTTTTTCATGAATCTCACGCCATTTTTACTTGCCTAGAATCAAAAAAAAACCGAGTTTTTTTTTCAAAATTAGTGCCCTTTGGGGACCCTAGCTCCCCCCCCCCCCCCCACTACCACCAAAATGTTTTGGTGTCGTCTCTGATAGTAACCCAACAACCCTACCGAGTTTGGTCAAAATCCGAGGTATGTTTCTTTTTTTGCGCTCCACCCTAATGTACAGGCCCTACAGGGTCTATAAATGAACCGGGTAACGTCAGCGCAAAAATTCCATTTTTTTCCCGTTTCGTTTCGTCGCATCGTAACAAAAGCTAAAGTATGAAAAAAAAAGACCAACGATGCCTTGATAAGATTACAAGTTTGGTGTAAGGAATGAGTCATCTTACCGAACATGCATGCAAAAGTGTGAAATAATGGGAATATTACTTTGCCAAACAGGGATTCTTACGTTGACGTTACCCGGTTCATTTATAAACCCTGTACATGTAAAAATTTTGACTGACACTTAAAAAAAAAAATCAAAATTCAAAAAAAAGTATTTTTGATGACTTGATTGGAAAAATTCAGACAGGATGTCCTATCTACCTATTCAAATTTACCTTATTGCGAAGTATCAATACCGAGAACACACCAAATTTTCATGGTATAAAATATCGTTTGATTTTGATGACTCGTTGAAATAGTCTAATTTCGTCTTCGAAGGGGTCCCAGAAACAATACGAATCACCTCGACTAAATAAGCGATTCTCGCGAACAAACGGGGTAAAGGAAGGGAAAAAACACCGTCGAGTGACCAGGTGTAAAGGATGAACGTACAGTAGCGTGCAAATTAAGTAGGACAAGCAATTTTGCAAGTATCAAGTCATAACTTTAAACCCTCGTAACTCCGGCAAAAATGAACGGTTTTGGCTCGTATTGGTCTCATTCGATTTGTTGGACTGTCTACTACAAAATAAGACCAGAACGACCCCGGTAGCTTATTCCAGTCTGAAGTTATTCGCGATTAAGTAAAAAAGGGCGAAAAAATTGGAGCTTCGCGGAAATTCAAATAACTTTGAGCGAAAATAAGATCAAGATTTCGTTTTGGTACGGTTTTGTAGTAGACAGTCTAAGGAATCGAATAAGACCAAAACGAGCCAAAACCGTTCATTTTCATCAGACGGAGAGCGGTTACAACTTTTGGTAATGTATGGACAACGCGTTTACATGTAAATTTACATATAAACGCGTTGTCCATACATTACCAAAAGTTGTAACCGCTCTCCGTCTGTTGAAAATGAACGGTTTTGGCTCGTTTTGGTCTCATTCGATTCCTTAGACTATCTACTACAAAACCGTACCAAAACGAAATCTTGATCTCATTTTCGCTCCAAGTTATTTGAATTTCCGCGAACCTCCAATTTTTTCCCCATTTTTTACTTAATTGCGAATAACTTCGGACTGGAATAAGCTACCGGGATCGTTCTGGTCTTATTTTGTAGTAGACAGTCTAACAAATCGAATGAGACCAATACGAGCCAAAACCGTTCATTTTTGCCGGAGTTACGAGGGTTTAAAGTTATGACTTGATACGCACAAAATTGCTTGTCCTACTTAATTTGCACGCTACTGTACATGATTGATTTTGACAGGAACAATCTCGTGAAATTGATATAGACGAAAGACATGACAGAATAACACCGATACTCGGGCTCAAGTTGGTAAAGTTTCAAACGTGAAAATTAATACTCGCTGCTTCTGAAGCGTAATAAAAAAGAAAAAGGGGGACAGCGAAGTAAAATGAATGAAACCTCGAGATATTTTTTCTACCTGCGGGGTTATTTTTCATTAATAAACGTCGACTTATCCGAAACAGTTTAGGATTAACGTCTACTTTTTCTTTTCCCTTTCGCTGGATTTTTTTCGCTCCAGATGAAACGATAAACAGCCTATGAAGTTAGGACGACGAATGATGTCGTATTTCGATCCCAAAAGTAGTCCGGGCAGGGGAACGACTGGTACGACGTACATTAGACTACATTTGATATTAAAATTGAATTATTGGGTACTTCGACGTTGAAGGGAAATCAATTTTGGAGCCGTCGATGGATTTTTTTGCCAATAATTTTTTTATTTCTGATTCGTCTTTGGAATTGTGTCGTCTTCATTCGACGATATCGAGGAATGTTTCAATAAAATAGAACATTAGACCGCAATTGGAAATTTTTTCTCGCGCAACTTGGCCTTTTTTTCTTTTACGAGTTCTCTTTTGTTAATTTTTATTACGAAGGATATTTTAATAAAAGGAAAATTCCTTTTGTTAGGGGTAGTTTTTTTTTCGTTTTTTGTCGAGCTTTCCTTATTAGTGTTTCTCGAATCAATAACGCTTTGGCGATTTTAAATGCGAAATGAGTCCGCCGTGAAGAAGGCACAATGGCAACAATCGAATTAATAACTACGAGGCTGAATTGAATAGAAGGCTTATTGAAATTGACGCCAGAGACTAATTTCGGACGATTAATTTTCAATTAATACCGGTTACGTTGTATTTTGTTACAGTTACCTGTTCCCAGACGGCAGGAATTCGAATCCGGATTTAACGTGGGCTGTGCAAACAACGACTGAAGATCATATTAAAGTTACGCAAGAGCAATACGAATTATATTGCGAGATGGGCTCGACTTTTCAATTATGTAAAATATGCGCCGAAAATGACAAAGATATTAGATTAGAGCCATGCGGGCATTTGTTGTGCGTACCATGTCTGAATTCGTGGCAGGTATGTAATATGTATTATGATCCTCTTTTTACCCTTTATTAATGGAGAAAAAATTACAGCTTTTTGCTTGGTTTTTTTTTTGGCCTTTTTCATAATCCTTTTGGCGTTCGCGTCGTCGAAAATTGTAAAACGTTAACGAGGTCATTAACAAGATGAAGTTTTCTCGTCGAGTAAATTTTCCAACAAAATCCTGAATAAAGTGCCTCTCATTAGGCTATTTTCGTATAAAACTGGTGTAACAACGTGGACGAAAACTTAGGCGAAGGTGGTACCCCGGCTCGGCGTTATCGAATTTTATTTACTTAACGAATTATACGCCAGAGGTACCATTCCGTTGAAATTATTATAAATAAAGGTGTTTGAGCAGGCGTTAAAACACAAGTGTCTGTTCCATTGTCGTCGGCGACAAAGAAGACGACGATATTTAAAAAGCGAAAATGGCTTTCGACGTTTATCTTGTTATTTTTTCATCTTACTTTTCATTTTTCTGCTGAGCGAGTATTTGGAGCATCTCGTTTCTTTTATTCGGTTTATTGCCCGGAGTGCGATGTTCTGTGGAGGTAAAGCTGGTAGGGGGGTAATGGTATCGGCAATTTTATCGGTTCCATAGAATGTTCAATTCGATTGGTAATTTTCGACGAGATTCGAATAATCGACGAAAATGTGTGAAATACTTCGGGTATGGGTTTGGTATGTGCGAAGACCATTTTGTATGGGTGGGTTAGCGAATTTGTCTGGAAACGTGCTTGTGAAGAGATAATGGAGGATTCAAATTGCGGATGGAATTTGCTGTAATTTGAATTTGTACACGAATTGTGGCTGTATTGAGGAAAGTGTATTGTAGGAATTTTGATGTTTTTGGTAGAAATTTTCAGGGAGCGAGGTTTAGTAATTGATTATCAGTTGATTCGCGCTTGACACCGAATGAGTCGCCATCTGTGGGAAAAATGCTGAACTAAACGAAAACATTATAAATTTTTTCTTTGCGTGTATTCTTATGAGGAAATCGCGATTTTCAAAAATCAATTAAAAATCGAGTAATAAACGTGGAGTGCCGATGTTTGTCTTAAATAAAAGGGCTATTCTTCCTCTTTTGGAGAATATTTCTTTTCTCATTTACAAGGCTTATTTTTTACAAAAAATGTATTCGCAAGAAGCGCCCTTTTTTCACAATTTTTTTTACCAAGGACGTCTTGAAATTACTATCAATTGGCCTCGCGTTTGTCCCCACGGTCGTTGGTTTACAATTTTTAACAAATTATTCTTGCTTCGAGGGCGAGAAAATTACCAAGAATTTCCCCAACCCTCAAGGAGTCCACTGAGGAAGTTGAAAATTTTCTAAAAAAAGAAAAATACCTACTGTGTGACGTATCATTTGTTATGATTTCGAGGTTGCTGATTCTAAATTTCGACTCAGTTTTTCAATTTAAGCCCTCAACACCCATCTCCATGCCCCAAATTTAAAAATAATTAAATTAAATTATTAACAAAAATTAAATTTTTTTTTCAAAAAAAATTAAAATAAACAATACTTTATTCAATTATAATATATTACTATTTTTAGTTCAAATTTCAACACCTTTATCCCCCCCCCGTACCATATAATTTAGGGCAAAATGAGAGGGTACAAGCATATAGAAGCTAAGGGAGGGTCACGACCCTATCTGGATGGTACGAGGAAGGTCTAATTTCAAAACTAAGTCGGAATTTGTACTCAGCACCCTAGAAAACATAACAAACGATATGTAACAAGGTGATGTCGACATTTTTTTTCAAATATGACCCAAATTTGGGGCATGGGGATGGGTGTTGAGGGCTCAAATTGAAAAACTGAGTCGAAATTTGGAATCAGCAACCTCGAAATCATAACAAATGATACGTCACACAGTATTATTCTTTTTTTGGAAAATTTTTATCCTCCTCAGTCCTCAGTAGACTCCTTATGGTTGGGGTAAATTTTTGGTAATTTTCTTGCCCTCAAAGCAGGAATAATTTGTTAAAAATTGTAAACCAACGATCGTGGGGACTAACGCGATGCCAATTGATAGTAATTTCAAGATGTCCTTAGTAAACAAAAAAAAATGGTAAAAAAGGGCGCTTCTTGCGAATACATTTTTTGTGAAAAATAAGCCCCGTAAATGAGAAAATAAAATATTCTTCAAAAAAGAAAAAGTAGCCTTTTTATTTAAGACAAACATCGACACTCCACGTTTATTACTCGATTTCTAATAATTTTTGAAAATCGTGATTTCCCCATAAGAATACAATATGTGAAGTAAAAATTTTAAATTTATCATGTTTTCGTTTTCGTAGCAGTGCCCTCTACTGGAGCTGTCAACCGCGACAGTTTTGAAGAGGAGGGGTTAAAAGTTGAAATTATTGACATGTACAATCCGGACCGCGCGAAACATTTCAGTCGTTCAGCGTTCAACTCTTTTTTACGTCTTATCACCATTTGAAATGGGGAAACTGGAGAGTGATGAAATAAACAATTTTGAATTTCGTTGTCGGTTGTATTCTGTACAGCCAAATTTACACAAAATTATGAATAATATTCAATACCATACTTTGAGCAAATTCGACCATTCAGAATACAACCGACAACAAAATTCGAAATTGTTAATTTCATCACTCTCCAATTTCCCTCTTTCAAATGGTGATAAGACGTAAAAAAGAGATGAACGCTGAACGACTGAAATGATTCGCGCGGTCCGGAAACCGTGATGGAAATTCCTTTTCATTTCATTACCCAACTGATCTTAGGTAAAGAAATATTACGTATTTTATGTATAGGTAAGGTATCTCATGTCCTTGACCTTTGATATCTCAGTGTTGGTCAAAGTTTTCGACCATCCATCACAAAAATGAAAATATTTCCGTAATGAAACGGTTCCTAAAATGGAGGAGATTTAGTGCTAATTTATATATCTACATATGTATCCATGTTCATTTTTCAATGAAATATTCCTTTTGTGACCTGTAGACCTTTGGCTTGTAAGTTGTTGATAACGATAAAGAAAACTTCCCTGAAAAATCATGTAGGTACTTTGAATTCAATGTTGTTAGTTTTTCAAATAAATTCATTCCACTGATTCAAAAAGGCACAGTTTTACGAAAATTGATTGATTTAGATTTAGAGAGTTCTGAAATTGGGCAAATGTAGCCTTTAATTTTGGCACCGTCTTTTATCTAGGTACCTAAGTAGTATTCCAAACGTACTTATCTGTTTTGAACCCCGTAAGGCAACGAGGTAAGCATTAAGAATGGAATGGAGCTGAATTGAAGATTTTTTCCAAGGTCACCTCGTCGAATTAAATTTCAATTGCGGATTTTTCGAAAATTTAGTTCCCAGTAATGAACTCATTTGTCAGGTTTTCGTAAATTATATTAATTGTTTGTTCCAAAAATCTCGTCATTTTTCAATTTTTCTTTGCTCAAATCTGTATAATTAAATTAATTATATATCTGCCTCCTAAAGTGCCACTAAAAAAATTAGATTTTTGGATTACCTAATTTTTTCATTGAATTTTGACCCCTCCCCTCATTTTTTCTTGAATTCTCAGCCTCTTTTAACTGTAAAAAAATCCCTCGAAAAAATCGAATTTTTGGTTACTGTTTGGTCATTTTTTTGGTCACTTTTTGCTCAAAAAAAGTCACTTAAAGTCACTTTTTTTCTTCAAAATATCGTCATGATGCCTGTGTTCTGACCTTTGTGACCTTTGCCAAGGTCATTGATAGAAATGTATTTTAACGAATTTTTGATTGAAATACGTGAAAAATTGATGTCATGTTTCGCTAATAGTGAGCAAGTCGATGTTCTATGAATTTTCAGGTATTAAGGTCACGAGGTCATGACTTACGACCTTTGAGGGTTTTAGTTTGAAAAAGCTTGTGTACGTTGATTTCAAGGGGTTGTGAGGTGGATCCTTCTGATTGGAACGGCCTGTGATTTATATAATGTCTGACTAATTATGTTTGCACTCTCACTTATAAACTTTATGACCTATTGACCTTTGTTTCAAGGTTACTTATAAACATCGTTTTTTCTAAAAAAAAAATGATTTTGGCCTGGGTGATAGATTAAGATTTGTTGCTTTTCATAGTATTTTTGGTTTTAAAATTTCAAAAATCAAGTGGTTGGAGGTTACATCTTTGACCTTTGGAGCTTTTTATTTTTTGAACGATTGTTGTTCAATTTTATAGAGATGGAGATGCATGTTTTAATGTTTCTGATGAAAACTACTTGTGATTTTATAATTTTGTGCCAGGGACTAAGAGTCAGCCAAAAAGTTGACTCCTGACTCCGGCTCGACTCCGGAGTCGACTCTTATTCCCTGTTTTGTGCACAACTTTGTTGTGACGAATGTGACCTTGTGACCTTTGCAACCTTTATTTCAAAAGAACGATTGTAATTTAATTCAACTATTTTCAATTTGATCATCCTATTGATTTGGAAAGGGAAAATGTGCTCTACTTTTTTGACCTTTTGGGTTATTGTTCTCAAAAAATTCTGGGTTCAATTTTTTTTTTTTTTTTTTTTTTTTTTTTTTTAAGAAATGCATTTTATATTTGAAAATGTATCAGTTTGACTTGTTTAGCAAATTCAAATCTAAATCTTTGTTCTCAATTTAAACTAAATACCATCAAACACTGATTAAGGTCATAATTCGACCTTATTCTCAAGGTCAAAAATTCATTCCCCCAAATCTAGTCGTGTGGGTACTCAAAATGTAGAAATTTTTTACTACAATTCAGTCTTACAATTTATTCGTTACTAATTCCATTTCCTTCGTTGTGTTTCAGGAAAGCGGCGAAATCCACGGTTTAGGATGTCCGTTCTGCAGAGCAGAGATAAAAGGAACCGAGCAGATAGTAGTCGACCCTTTTGATCCACGTAAACAACATAAACCAGGCACACTGGCGGTCGATATCGATGATGAATTCGATGACGAGGTATCCTAAAATTGATTGTATATTTGAAGTTCTTTTTTTGCGCTATTTATTTTCTTTTTAGTACCTACGATTTTTTTTGGAAAGCTCAAAACCCACTTTCCTTTTTTATCGTAACAAAAGCTTATCATTTGCATATACGAGTACATAACGCATCGTTGTGTATTTTAAATTTACCAGCTTCATCTGCTCATTTTACCAACGTATTTTTTTCCTTTCTTTCTTTCTTTATTTCTTTTATATAGTCAAACCGTTATTATGATAATTGTTAATTCTAAATACGCGATTGTGATATATTCGCAGTACTTTTTGAATTTATGTTCGCGCCATACGTTTTGAAATTAAACGAGGCTGTTGCTATTTATTCGTGTTTGAGAAATAAATTTTTCTCGTATTTTAGGTTTATAAGTTGAAAAAGGAATACAAAGCGAACAAATTTTCAAATTGTGTTTTCTGTTTTTTTTAAATTAAATTTTTAGTAGAATTAACAGTTATCGTGTGTTTTTCACATGTTACTTAATAATTTTCGTTTCTCGCTGAGAAATTTTTAACGTGAAACAGTATTTTAAGATTATTTTTTTATGAAAAAATAATTTCTTTTTTTCTCTTTTCTCTCTATGTAAATATATTTATTGTTTGTTAGCTACGTGTAGTTTTTCTTTCAAAGCTCGCTCTTTACGCTTTGCTTCGAGTTATAGACTTGTTTTTATGAGTTTTTTTAATTAATCGAAGCGATAGCTTTATTTTGACGTTTAGCTAGCATGGTTGAGTCCGTTATACCCTATTGACCATTTTAACGCGAATTGATAATTAGCTAAAAGCGCCGGTTCAATTTTGAAAAAATTTCGAAGAATAAAGTGCCGATATGGCGAGAAAATTCTCGGAAGCAGGTAGCTCGAGATGTAAACATTGAATTATTCATGATGAATTGCGAATTTTTATCGAATTCCGAGATTCGTACAGTAATGCAATTTTCCTATTTATGGTTCTTCAAAATCGCAGCTGGTTTCGTTTTCGACGTAAAATTATCGATTCGAGCTGAATTTTTTTCCAAAAAATGGTTAATAGGGTGACAAATGATCCGGCGACAGGTGAGTTTTGCATGCTCCGATCGTTCAGTTTGTGTGGTTTTACGATCTCTTATTTTTTGGAAATTTAATCGAAACTTGGAAAATTTCATGTTGACGAGGTGAGATTCGAGAGACAATGGTTGGTAAATTCATTAGCAATGTGATGAATTTTTCAACGCTTTCGTTCGACAGTGTTGCCAAGTAATTAAATATTTAACCGAGACTGAGAGTATTGTGTATAACGAATCGAATCGACTGCGAGACGCTGTCAAACTGTGAAATTCGTTTCTTCGCCGAAGTTAATTCCACATCCACGTCCACACGTTATAAATTTACCGGCGAAGAACTAGATGTTGAAAGGTGTTAAAATTAAAAAGATAAATTGAAAAAGGGAAAAAGAAATAGCGCAAGTAGACGTTTCTATTTGATTATATACCTACGCCTTTTCATTTATCTTCGAAGCTTTTCTGAAATTGGGCAAATGTAGCCTTTAATTTTGGCACCGTCTTTTATCTAGGTACCTAAGTAGTATTCCAAACGTACTTATCTGTTTAGAAACCCGTAAGGCAACGAGGTAAGCATTAAGAATGGAATGGAGCTGAATTGGAGATTTTTTCCAAGGTCACCTCGTCGAATTAAATTTCAATTGCGGATTTTTCGAAAATTTAGTTCCCAGCCCGAGGAACCACATCGAGACAAATCGGTACGAATCGATATCGATTTGTGTCGATTTTTTTTACATAATCGACACAAATCGAGGGTCGAGCCAAGGCGGTCTTTTTACGACAAAAATCGACACGAATGAGCACGATTTGAAACGATCGAGTAAAAATCGAGGTGTCGATTTTTCTCGATTTTTCTCGATGTGCTTTGTTGGCAAATTATCGATACAAATCGAGCTAAGGCGGTCTTTTTACGACAAAAATCGACATCGATGAGTAAAATCGAGTAAAAATCCAGGTGTCCATTTGTCTCGATGTGGTTCCTCGGGAGTAATGAACTCATTTGTCAGGTTTTCGTAAATTATTAAATTATTGATCCTGTTGAGCATTCGAAAAGATTGTAGATTACACAAACGTTCTGAATGATACGTGTGGAAAAAAATTCTGAAAAATTAATAACTTTTGTTTGAGTCGAAATTGAATATCTTACTGCGTATCTGGATTTGTTGCATTCTGCGCGAGACGAGCATAAAATATATAAATTTTCAAAGAGCTTTTGATACGACTAGAAATAATTTCTTCTTTCGTTCAACTTTAAAACATTTATCTGTTCAAGTTAAAGTTACCTACTTGAAGGCGGTAACTTCAAAGTATCGGTAAAGGTTGTTTTTGAAGACCATTCGTTTATTAATTTTTAAACCGAGTACTTTACGTGCAATGGAAGGGAAGTTTTTGGATTTTGATTAACGTGGATTAATTTGCATGTTGCCTGTAAACCGAAACCGGGAAAGGTGTATTTATTGGAATTTAATTTCAACGTAGTATTTTTTCTGGAGATAAGGTTTGTGAAGGGAAATTTGCATGATTTTAGTCGTTCGAGTGCAATGTCGAGTGTGAATTCAACGAGTCTACGGTAAGTAATTTTTCTTTTTATTGGGTCGAGCTTTTTATTATGCAAATGCATGAACTTTACAGTAGGTAATCGCTTTTGCGTTTTGAATCGCGTGAATAGAGTAATTTGTTGGTCCGAGGACAAATTAATTTCGTTGGTTAATGTTTAAGTACATGATTTAGGAGGTGAGGTGATGTAATTACTCGACTTCGAGTGGTTTGATTGTTGGCTAAGTATGCTGGATTCGTCGATGTCGAGTTTTTAGTGCCTGTCGAGCGATTACCATTTATGAGAATTTATTCGATAAGGTGGTAAAATTTATGAGTCGCTGAAAACGTACTAATTTTTTTTAAGAAGAGAAAACAGTGCTGAGTTTCTTTACTTTTTTTAAATCGTTAAAATTAATTTTGGAACTAAAGGCATAGAAAACTTTGAAATTCTTCACAAAATTCTTGGGATTTTATGGCGACCAATTTTTGGAAATTGAAAATAAATTTTAAAGTACCATTTTCCTTCATAATTTTCATCAATTTTTCAATCAATTTTTAGAGAAAAATCTCTGCAAACCTTGAAATTTTCATTAATATTTTTTGTTGGTTTTTTATGACCAATTTGTAAAATTGCAACAAAAAATTGGGGTGAAAAAGGCAATTATCCAAAGAATAGAGTCAGCCAAGAAGTTGACTCCTGACTCCACGTTGACTCCGGAGTCAAACTCACATCCTGACTCTTGATTCCACCTTGACTCCGGAGTCAATTTCAGACCTTGACTTCTGACGTTCTGACTTCTGCTTGACTCCGGAATCAATATTTGCCTTGACTGCCTGACTCCCACTCTGGAGCAAAGAATAGAAATCAGCCAAAAAGTTGACCCCTCGACTCCACCTGACTCCTTGAGTCAAGGGAGAAAGTTGACTCCTGGCTCTGGCTTGACTTCGAAGTCAAACTCATACCCTGTCTCCTGACTCCACCTTGACTCTTGACTCCAGCTCAACTCCAGAGTCAAACTTTGACTTTGACTCCCGGACTCTAAATTGACTCCGGGAGTCAGTTTGGTGTCAGTTTGACTCCGACTCCAGAGTCGACTCCTATTCCGTGCATCCCACTTTGGGCCAGAATGTAAAAAAAACGCACGCATTTGACCAAAACCGAAAATCACGTTGGAGACAAACTATGTGGTTACCTAGGTCGACTGTAAACACATTCGAAGTGAAAAATAACTTGTGGTCACTTTGATTTAGCTCCTCTTCCGTGTTCCCGAAGTGCCAAAAGTTGTGATGTGGCACATTACTAGTAGGTTGTTATGGGTCAAGTTATTGAAACAGGTGATTTTGTTTCATGCTTTTATTACATTAAGAAATTGTGATTGAAAGAAATTACTAACCCAGCCAATTTTTTTATACACTGAAATTCTGATTGTATATGTCAATCAAACCTAACAGACCCCAGTTATTTTCAACGTAAAATCCGAATTTTGAGTCAGTATTTGTCTCCAGCCCCCCGGAGGGAGCAGTGCTGAACTGAAATTTGAAAAAAATTGAATAATGTCGAGTTTGATGTCAAAATCTAGGGTTTTTGATCCGAAAAATACGATTCTGGAGCATTTTTTTGTAATTTTGACCCCCCCTCCCCCGCCGAGAGCCTGGGAAGAGGGGCCGAATTCAAATTTGAAAAAAAGGATAATATCGAGTTTGGTATCAAAATCCAAGTTTTCTGGCCCAAAAAAATACGATTTTGGCGTTTTTTTGTGTTTGACCTCCTTGGAGGTCTGGGGATGATACCGAACTCAAATTTGAAAGAAATAGGATAATATCGAGTTTTTTATCAAAATCTAGGTTTTCATGTACAAAAATATGATTTTAAAAAAATTTAGTAAAAAAAATTAATTTTGAAATAAAGGTTCTTACCTACCTAAAACTTTCAAAAAAAATATTTTGTTCTGAATTTTTTTCAAATTTGAGTTCGGTACTCCCTTACGTCTCAACGGGAAACAAAAATTCAAATTAGGTATGTAGCTCCGAAATCGTATTTTTCGGACCAGAAAATCTAGATTTTGATATCTAACTTGATATTGTCCAGTTTTTTTCCAAATTGGAATTCAGTATCCCCCCCCCAGGCCTCCAAGGAGGTCAAATACACAAAATAACCCCAAATCATATTTTTCAGACTAGAAAACCTGGATTTTGACGCCAAACTCGACATTATTCAATTTTTTCAAATTTGAGTTCGGTACCTCATCTCCTGGGGGGGGGGAGGGCAAAAATTGACTCGAAATTCGGATTTTACGTTAAAAATTACTTCTAAATACAAGGTTTATTCGAACTGGTGGCGAGTCATAATTTCTTCAAAATCGAATATTCGCGTGTGTTTTTTTTATTCTGGCCCAGTTTGCATCCTTTCTTTCCATTTCGTTTCCCCGTCTCTCCGCAATATTCCAACTATTTTTAAATCAATTTTTGGAGAACTAATTTTGCAAATTTTAAGGGTAAGAATAATCATTTTTCAAAATATAAGAAAGTGAGAGAGTGATTTTCCTCGCGGTATTTATTTTCTTCGCACAGTTTGAGAAATAGGTAGGTACCTACCAAACTGATGTAATCGGATAAAAAAATTTTAGATTAATACTTGGAAAAAAGTCGATTAGATTGGTATCTTTAGTCAATTTTAACCTTGGAATATCACACTTGAAAGATCTTCCAAATCTAATCTACATTGGTATAAGTTGTTTTTTAAAATGTAAATTATCGAACATCCAACTAGGTACCTATCTACACCAAATGAGACAAAGGTTTCGTCAACGAAAAAAAAAAACGTTCTCGGTAATTGTATTTGTTATCTGAGATGAAAACGAGAGCATTTATTTAAAAGCATCTCTTTATAAAAACTACCTAAAGCGAAACAGTAGGTAGATTTTAAATTGTAAATCCAAACTCGAGACCCAGACTTCCACCATAAAACCGGCGAGCATTTCCTTTTGCCATAACGAGTAACGACTCACAGCACTTGTATTTTGTATCTTTTCGAAGGGGTAATTTTGGAAGCTTTTCTCGTAGGCGGTTTATAAAGAAAGTTGATCTGTATATTTTTTACTGTGGCTGTGGCTAGGCTGGAACAAGAATTCATCGAAAGTTCATAAGTTACATGGTACAACAGCTGAATTGACGGGTTTGGTAATCTCAGCTTATAACTATATAAAGTTTTGAAAAAAATACAAGGTCCGTTGGTGGTGTTGGCGTTTGGGTTTCGTGCGGCTATTTTATTCCCTTGTGTTCCTTCTTATAATATGCGATGGCTTTATTTCTTGGTATAAAAATTTATTGCCCATAGATGCCAGTTTCTGTGTGTTTGAAATTTTCTCTGGCAAAGGATGCAGTTTTTAATAAATAAATGATTGATTTAACGTCGTAGTTTTTTTTGGTTCTGTTTGAGAAGAAAAGGAGTCAAGGGCGGCGATTTTTTTTAATTAAATTTTCTGGGTGAGTAGGTTTGTGTATACCTACTACTTACCTACTTAAATTTACGCAAGTCTACGGTATTTTTACAAAATTATTAACTAAATCGTAAAAAATGAATTTTTTTTGCAAAATATTCATAAAAATGCTCGCTTTCACAGCAGATACATTCCTCCAAAAATTAATTGAAAAATTATGAGAATAATGTAGGGTTACTGTGAAGAGAATACGTACTTTGTAGGTACCTTTTGTCTCTATTTTTTGTATTTTCAGAAATGGTCATTTCAGCATTATTCTGAATTTTTTTCCAACGAAAAGGCTAAAAAAAAGTGCAAGTATTTTTACCAAATTATCAAAAAATAGGTACGAGTATCTACTTTTACAAAATGAGTACGAAAGTTCATAAATTGATCGACTTCACAAAATGGTCCTAAAATTGTCAAAAATGGCATTTTCTAACAAAAACGTCAAAAATTGTCGTATTTGCAAAAATATACGTTATTGCTGCGAAAAAATAATATGGTGTTCAAATTATTAGTTTTTACCTAATTTTCAGATTTTTGATAAAATGATTAGGTAGGTACTTATTATTTTTTTGTCATCCACCGGTAATTTGCCGATATTGTTGACAAACTAACCATTTTTCCTATAATTTTAAATACGGGAAAAGAATATTACATTCCCTATTCGCGGTTGACAGCTCCAATAGAGGGCGCTGCTACGAAAACGAAAACATGATACTTTTTTCGTTTACATGTATTCTTATGGGAAGTTCGGGATTTTTGAAAATTAATTAAAAATCGAGTACTGAACGTGCAAGGTTCATTTTTGTTCTAAATGAAAGAGTAAATCTTCCTCTTTCAAAGGAATTTTTTCTTTTCTCTTCTATGTGGTGTATTCATTTTGAAAAATTAAAATTAACAGAGGTACCGTTTTCATGTTTTTAAAACGAAAACAATGAGAACGCTGATCTGTGATTGGACGATATTTGAAATCAAGGGGAAAACGACATTCTTTCGTTGTGCGCACCATAAAAACATGTAAAAGATGCCTAGGTTAATTCCAATTTTTTTCAGTTAATAAGCTGCGTAAGTAACAGAGAAAAATTATTTTAAAAAGAGGAGGAATTGACTTTTTATATAAAATAAAAATTATTCCTCCACGTTCATTACTCGATTTTTAATAAATGTTTAAAAATCGTGAATTTCCCATAAGAATACATGTACGAAAAAAATTTATAATGTTTTCGTTTAGTTCAACGTTTTCCCCACAGATGGTGACTTATTCGGTGTCAAGTGCGAATACCCCCCCCCCCCCCCCTCGGAGCTATCAATCTATACTTCTTGTGGATTAGACTTGAAATATTTGAAAAAAAAAACTGATTTTATGCAGGGCTGGTGGAACAGAACAGAACAGAACAGTATGAACAAATAAAAACACTAAAATTTCTGTTTTCGCGGAACAATAACCAGAACAGAACAAGATAATGTTCTGAACAAATAAACGAGAACAGAACAGAACAGAACGTATGAAAAATATTGTTTTGTTCTGTTCAGAACAGAACAATATAATTTTTTTCTGTTCGTGAATTTATAATTTTTCAGAATTTTCAAGCTTTTTTGAGGATTTGAAAATTCCCCCTTTCCCTCCTCCCCATGAGTCCAAGCTTAACATACCAGAAAACCACATTTTCTCACTTGGACATCAATTTATCAATTTTTAAAAAATTGAACAGAACAGAACAGAACAGAACATAACAAAAAAGACCAGAACAGAACAGAACAGAACAAAACAGAACAAAACAACTGGAACAAAACCAGAACAGAACAAAACAATTTGTTTGAGGATTCGTTCCTGAACAGAATAGAACAAAACGACGTTCTGTTCCACCAGCCCTGATTTTATGAAATTTTTAAAAACATGAGACATTTAAGGAAAAGAGGAAAATTCTTGAGCTCGAGCAACGCGAGGACAAAATAATAAAAAATTAAGAATTCTAACTACCAAAATGTTCATTTTTTCAATGTTTGAATTGATCCTAATGCATTGCATTACCGCCAGAGGTAAATAAAAAAATCGTTCCAATAAGGAAATGAAAAATTAATTTTTGAAGGATTTCGGGTGGGTTGGTATCCAAACATCCCTTTCCTTGTCAGGGTGTCCATTTTCTGGAAAACCGGAAAAAGTCAGGGAACTTTGGGATTTTCTTTGGAATTTTTTGAAAATCCCAAAATAGAATAAATCATTTTTAGAAAAGTTGTTTCTTTGCTTATTTTATTATGAATTTTTCAAAAAAAATCCGGACCGCGCGAATCATTTCAGTCGTTCAGCGTTCAACTCTTTTTTACGTCTTATCACCATTTGAAAGAGGGAAACTGGAGGATGATGAAATAAACAATTTCGAATTTCGTTGTCGGTTGTATTCTGAATGGTCGAATTTGCTCAAATTATTGATTAATATTCATAATTTTGTGCGAATTTGACCATACAAATACAACCGACAACGAAATTCGAAATTGTTTATTTCATCATCCTCCAGTTTCCCTCTTTCAAATGGTGATAAGACGTAAAAAAGAGTTGAACGCTGAACGACTGAAATGATTCGCGCGGTCCGGATTGATTTAGTAGACTCCTTAGCATAATTTGTTTCATTTTTCAAAACTTTTAATTTCGCTTTAAAATACTTAGTTTTTCCTTTGTATTTGAAATTTTTTCTGTAATAAATTCAAATTTTCAAATTTTTATGATGAGGGGGAGTTGGCTGGGCTCAAAAATTTTCAGAATTGAATTTGAATATTTTTTTTAACCCGAAGAGGAGCATCTAAAAATCTAGTAAAAAGTACCTAGTGAATTTGAAAAAAAAATTCATTGGACCCCAATGATCCCATGCATTTTATTTCATTTTTATACAAATTTTCGGGATGTAAGTACATCACGAAAAAAGTTCCACTCTCCTTTGGTTCACGAATATCGTATTTTAAAGGTCTGGAAAACCTGGAAAAGGGAAGGAAAATCATCTCAGAAATATTGTGAACCCACTGCCCGTATTTACTCCACGGGTACTTTGTGAGAAAAAACTTGAAAACTCGAAAAAGGTCTAGGATAAAAAAAAAATGTAAAAAATTACTTACTGAACTTGGTAAAAATTTTGAATTTTTTATAAAAAACTAATCCAGCAGTGGCGTACCCAAGGGGGGGGGAGGGGGTCCAGGGGGTCTGGACCCCCCCCCCCCCCTGGCGTCAGAAACTTACGTGAAAAAGTGCCTTTTTGGAGCATGAAAAATCTAATTTTCTCAAACCTTCGCCCTCGCTTCGCTCGGGCATGAAAGAAATCACATTTGATAATTATGTATAATTATAGTCAGGAATTTATGTAAAAAATGCCTTTTTGAAGCATTAAAAATCAAATTTTCTCAAAATTTCGCCCTCGCTTCGCTCGGGCATGAAAGAAATTGCTAATTCTATAAACTATTTGAATCAACAATGCAAAAAATAGTTCCCTTTTAATATTCCAAGTCTCCATACCCACTTTGCACCCTCCCCAAAAAAGCTTCTGACGCCAATTCTTGGATTTATTAGGTATTTGTATTGGCTTTTAAGGCCAAAATAATTAGTACCTATGTAAGTTGTTTGTTCCAAGATTACAGTATCATCAGTTTTTTTCCTTAAATGTGCTATGCAAATCGCATGAAAATTTAATAAAGTTTGAATTTTGTGTTTTTATAGTAAAAGGAAATTTGATGGGGGGGGGGAGGTGAACTTACAATTTCTCAAAAATCATGAAATTTCGGACCCCCTCCTTGAGAAATTTCTGGTTACGCCACTGTAATCCAGGAAAATATTTTGAAAAAATCGAGGAATTTTGGGCTTAAAATAATTTTAGTTTTACAAAAAATTCAAAATCACTGAACTTTGAAAACATTTTGTTAAAATTGTGAAAACTTGAAAAAAAATTGGAGTAAAAAATTTTTGAGATCACTGAACTGGAAAAAAATTGAGAAAATTCTAAATTAAAAGTAGCTTTTACAAAATTGTAGCAATTTGAAAACTTGAAAAAAAATTGAGATACTTACTTAGTTTTTAAAAGAACTGTAAAAATTTGACAACTTGGAAATTTTTTGAAAAACTGTCCTATTTACAAAATTATATTTTGAAATGGATAATGATTAGTTTTAGTTATAACATAAAACATTTTGCATTTTTTTTTTGTTTCAAAATTTATGTTGAGAGTGTTTTAAATACACATTAAAAGTGTTTTGAAACTGTTTCTAATGCTTTGAAACCACAAAAATTGTTTCAAAAGTATTTTTAATCAGAAACAGAAGTGCAAATTGTCTAATGTCTGCTCAGAAAAAATTTGAGGAAATATATGAAATTATTGGACTTGGAAAAAAAGAACTTTACCACACGAGACAAAATTGTGCTTCTCGCGAACAGTGGCGTCGGAAACTTTTTTTGGAGGAGGTGCAAAATGAATACCAAGACTTAGAATACCAGAAAGGTTTTCGGGTTGGGGGGGGGGAAGAAGCATTTTTTTCACTATGTTGCCTCAAATAATTCATACAATTGTGATTTAATTTATGCTCGAGCGAAGCTTTGAAAAAATTCAAAATTGAGTTTTCAATGCCCAAAAAAACATTTTTTCCCCTTGTTTTAATGCTTTAAAAGTGCTCATCTAATGTGATGGGGGGGGGGGGTTCAAACGATATTTTGTACCAGGGTTGTACTGATTCGAATCATTTATTTTATGATTCGAAAAATGATTCGAATCATTTTTTTGAAAGTGATTCGTGATTCGTGGTTTTTCCGAATCATGCCTGTGATTCGTGATTCGTGATTCGAATCTTTTTCTATTTTTTGAGTCATTTCACGAATCATTTTTTTTTCATTTCATTTCTGATAATTTTTTTTGTGACATCAATGAATAAAACTACACTGGCGAGAAAAACTTGAAATTAGGGAGAATTTCACTTTGATAGCCAGAAAACCAGAAAATAGCAAGAATCCAATGATTTTACTACAAAAACTCAAAAAGCAATAATTTTCAACATTTTACTCTGCCTTCGATTTTTTTTCAAAGAATAAAAAATGAGGTTTTTTGAGGGCGAATCTGAAGTAAGAAAAATTACGTGAAAATTGCCAAAAAAAACTCCAGAAAATAACAAGATAAAGATAAAGATAAACGTATGGTGTAAAAAAAAATGAAATGATTCGAAAAATGATTCGAAAATTTCGAATCACGAATCACTTTTCAGGAAAATGATTCGAATAATTTTTTTGGAAATGATTCGTGATTCGTAATTTATTCGAATCACATCGATGATTCGTGATTCGAATCAAAAAAAGCGTGATTCGGTACAACCCTGCTTTGTACCCCAGACAGGATGGGGATGGGGTACAATGTACCCTTGTACTCCACTTTCTGACGCCACTGCTCGCGAATATCCTGAAATATTTTTGCATACCAAATTCTGACAATTCGATGAAAATTTTGATAAGACATCGGACCATGAATAAGAATAAGAATAATGAAACAAATAATAGCTAGCGATGACTTGCGACCATTTTCAAAATTCGATTTACAATTTCCTTTATTTTTTGATCTGTGCGCGATGAAAAAGCACTGGTTTAACATAAAATTCAAATTACGTCGCGAAAAAGTACGATAGGGTTGTAAATTTGGAATAAAGCCAATGCATACTGGATGATTGGAGGAGAAAAAGGGTTCGGTAAGAATGATTAACGTGGTAGCTCGTAAAGAATCGTGTAAAACAATGAAATATGCAAAGTAATGCCTTTTGATAAGTTGGCTAAAAGAATCGATGGTTTATGGGAACAAAAAGAGCCAAAGCCACCGTCATAAGATACCTACGTATAGCTACGTGCAGTCGAGTATATTTTTCGGTATTTCGTATTCAGCTTTGCGTAGGTTCGAGCGTGTGAGACGATAAATGCGAACACGTCTGTGTGATTTTTACACGTTGAAGAAAACGCATTATAAGGTAGATACGAACGAACGAAGGTGGAAAAGGATTAAATTAATAATTCATACGGTACATTAAAGAAACACATTTGATGAGAGAGATTTGTTGAATAAACATGGCAACTGTTTTTGTTACAGGAATTGATATCCGGATTAAGTAATTCATTAAGCGCAATAAGCGCTTTATCTCTTTCACCTAGATCTGAGCTGGGGTTTCAGGTAAGTTGACGAGTATTATCAGCGTACCTATAGGTACCTACTTACACCTCCGCATTTTACTCTATTCGAGTCGTTAATTTCTATTCGCAGGAAAGCAGAAGTCCTAGAATATCGCCTAGCACATCGCCGCATTTTTTTCGCCGCAAGAATCCTCCGGTAGCTCAAAGGAATAAGTAAGTTTATCTTTCGAAATGAGCGACGGTGGTTGGGCGCGAATTCAATGTGAAAATTCGTCGGTGTAATTTAATTAAACTTTAATTCAATTACAGCGTCAGAAATCAATTAACGGTTCCATTAGAAGACGCGCCACCGATTCCATTGAGCGAAGATGCGGTATCGAGGATACATGGTAGAGCTTATTTCTACATTGGCTTTGTTCTTAGGTAGTTGGTTGAAATTGATAATACGTGTACGTTATAGATCAGAAATGCGCTGATGAACAGAGTACGTTAGATCGACATCAATCGTGCCCGTCTGTCCATTCCCCTTTTATTAACTCGTTATCTAAAGCTCACACTTTGCCGCAACTTTCGCCTCCGGCGCAGCCAAACGATATATTTCCGCCGTCTTACGATCAATTGAGGTTTACGACTGATTACGAAAATGCTTCTATTATTCCAGGTAAGTCAATCCGGATCGACTCGATGGCTCGAATCGAAATCGCTCAATTTTTTTCACGTGTTTTCCTCGATGGTGTGGTAAAATGAAAATTGACTGCCATAATTTCTATCTTATTCTTTCAGAAGGTTGAGGGAGAGAAGGCTTGTAATTTTTATGTAGATGAGATTTTTTCCAGAAAGTCCAATTTTTTCTGGAATTTTGGTGAATTTTTGAAAAATTAAAAATTATCTTTTGACCATGACCTGCAAAATATGATACTTCTATTTAATAAAATTTAAAAAAATGAAATTTTATAAGCATCATAATTTGAACGTGTCACAGCAAAAAGAACAGAAAAAATGGCGTTTTTGGGAAATCGCGATTGAAGTTTGAGTATACTTTTTTTAATACTAAATTAAGGAATTGAGCTCGGGGAAAAAATTTTATCTTAAAATTTCATCTTTTTGCTACAAGAAAACAGCTCGCCCATCACTTGATATCTTTTCTATTTTTTTCTATATTGAAAACAAAAGGTTGAATTATATGTCCATTTTGTTGTGACAAAATTTAATTTCGATCCTTCTACGTTTGATGACGTATAATTTTTCCGGAAGTGAAAATTAAAAAAAACATCTTCATACAAAAGTTGAAGAGAATGAAAAAAGGAACATTTTCGTGAAAAAAATTTCAAATTATCTCTTCAGGGAGCAGATATATCGTACTTTGAAAAATGTCAACTTTTTCTTCATTTTCTTGGTTACAAAAACAAGCTAAAAATACATTTTGGGCGAATTTTACTATTTTTTAAAATTTATGACCAAAA
The DNA here is from genome assembly GCA_033439095.1 of Pseudococcus viburni. NCBI lineage: Eukaryota > Metazoa > Arthropoda > Insecta > Hemiptera > Pseudococcidae > Pseudococcus > Pseudococcus viburni. The sequence continues at coordinate 720,609 of JAVBJF010000059.1, forward strand.
AATTTACTAAAAAAACACTTTATTAAAATTTTACAATTTTACAATCATCTGAACAGTGAAAAAATTAAACATTACGCAAATTCTCGAAAATCAAACATGTAATGTAGGTACTGAAATTGCGAACTTCGCATTTTAAAAACGTCATAACTCTTCAAGGAAAACATATTGAAAGGTGGGAGGGGGCTCATTGGATAGAGAAAACTTCAGGGAATACGAATTGCTTGTCGCATCAAAAAAGACATATGCTGAGTTATGCCCTTTTTGTTGTGACACATTCAATTATTTTATTTCTCCTGAATGGAATGGTGGCAGTTTCGAAACGTTTGAGAGCCTCCAGAAAATTTTAGGATTTTCTAGCATGGAAAAAAGTATACAGAATTGGTCCAAATAAAGTTTAGCACCCACTTACGCAAATTAACCACATCTAGTGATGGCCTGTTAGATCGATTATAGCATAATTTCCTAAAATTTCTTTCTCTCCAGAAAATTTTTTTTCGATGTTGGAAAATGAAAGTATTTTCTAAGCCCTCTGGATCAATTCGAGACTACATCCAATCGATTTGGGAAATTGAAAATTGAGTGTGTATGGAGAAATTCGATATTGTACTTTGATATGTTCGCTATAGCAGATTTTCCAATTTCGGCTGAAAATGTTTCCTGAAGAAAAAATAATATGGATTTAAATCGACAGTAAGGAATTTTGAAAAATTGTGCTCCAATCGATCAAGTAGGTCACCAATATGGGTAATTTGCGTTTGAAGGTGCTAAACTTTATATGGGAATTTTTTTTTTACTCTGGAAAATTCTAAACATTTTTGAAGGCTGCAGAATGTCTCTGAACCATTTCCAATCAATTCGGGAAGGCAGCAGAGTGTATGTATGTACCAAATTTCAGCTTATTTGATTAGATCATAATTTTCATATTTTGCAAGTTCAAGGGGTAATTTAGAATTATTAAAAATTTACCAGAATTCGAAGACTACTCGCCTAAAATTGCAGATTATTCATATCGGAGATCTACATATTATTTGATCGATTAAAGCACAGTTTTCGAAAATTTCAATTTCAATTTTTTCATTGATTAGGTGCGTATTCAAGTATAATCAATGAAAAAAGCTGAAATTCTTCAAAATATTAAAATTTGATCCGTATATCAAATTTTTATATTTTTCTGATTGATAAGGTAATTTTGAATTTTAAAAAATTCGCCAAATTTCGAGAAATAAACATTGACACCTGAAATTTTGGCCAAGATTTTATTATTCGTATATTTTGATATTATATTTTAGTTACAACCAAATATTTTACGGCCGATTGGGATACCTCCCTGGTTAGAGTTAATATGTTTGCGCTTTTTAAAAAAAAATTAATGCAATTTTGCGTGAGAGGTGCACTAACGATGCGCCACTCGAGTAGGCCGAGCAGATGGGTACTTTCTATTTACCAACTCTGAAATTAGTGACATTTTTTCTCAGCAGTTTTTTAAACTCCAACATTTTTTTTCTCTAAACTTTTCCAGACTTTTATTCCACTGTGATTTTTTCCTTTTGTTTCAAAATTTTTTCTCATTTTTTTTACCAAATTGGTTTTTTTTTTAGAGATTTTGATATTTTTTTCTAGGTACTTCATATTTTCCCCCGATTTTTCAACACCAAAATCATTTTCTTAGCTTAATTAGGCTTAGATTTTTCTCGATTCTTTCCCCCAATATACAACTTATTATAACTTTTTACCAATATCAATTTAAATTTTTGTATTTTTGAAAATCTTTTTGGATCCCAAAAATTTTTCAACTTTTTGGATGAACGATTTTTTATTTGATGATGTGACTCTGCGAAATAACAGCAAAACAGAAAACATTTTTTAGAGAAAAGTTAGTGTTTCAAAAGATTTTTGATAAAAGTTGTAGGATTGAAAAAAAAAATAGAAAAAATTCTAGTTAGAAGAAATCTAAAAAACGAATAGCAAAATGGAGTTGAAAAAATTTCAGGGTTAAAAAAATTATACTTACCTACTTAGTTGTAAAAAAAATTAAAAATGGAAAAAATTTCAAAATGGAAAAAAATGAGAAATATGTTGGGGTGAAAAAATTTCGGAAAAATGAAAAATATTGAGGTTAGAAAAAAATTGAAAAGGCTACTTCTCAAAACGAGTGATGGAATCGAAAATCCGACTTCAGATTTTAACCTCCAGCCGGACTTTTTGGCTAATCGCACAATAATTCAAACATGTCACTTGGAAAATTTTCAAAAAAAAATGAAAAAAATTCACCCCTCAACGCAAAAAAGTTACACAAATTTTGTTTCAGAGCATAGAGCAAAAACTTGAAATTCGAAAAAAAATCATGTTTTTGTTTATTTCTATCAGTAACAATTTAATTTGAATTTTTCAAGTATAATAAAAAAATGTCATCGCATCAGAAATAGTTAAAAATCTATCGTAAAAATTTGATTTAAAAAAAATAAATCAAGTATTCTCTTAAATGAAAAAGCTCTTAAAATATGGGCATGGTTAGCTTGGTCGATTTCAGCTTCTAGCGATATCCTAATCTCACCGAAGTTAGGCCGAACTATTTTCGAATACCTACTAGCCTAATCTCACCTATAAGTTGGATTAGCCTATTCGAAATTTTAACCAATCTAACCGAAGTTAGATCGAGTTATTCGAATATTGTATAGAAAAATCTAACTTAGGTTAGATTGAGCTATTTAAATCTGAACCAACCCACCAATCTACCGAGGTCAGATTGAGTTACATTGAATATTCAAATTCAATAAATGTCATTACATCAAGTCATCTAAATTGTACTTTTTCTTTTATTATTTTTTGTAACCTAACAAATTGATCTTGAGAAACTCTTGAAAAAAAATTGAGCGAAATCAAAAACCTCGAATCCATTTTTGGTTCGAGTTTATATCGAATATATCATTCACGTCCATGCTTCTAAATCTAAACTTCAATTCTCACTTGTGTTTGTATTTATGCAGAATGCGTCGAAACGAGAGTAATATCAGCGAAACGTAATCCGTATATTTCAAATTCGAAACAAAACCTAGTCAGATCATCGTTGCAAGATTCTAGGTAAACAGTTGGTCGCCGAGTAAAAAAATGATTCTATTGAAATAACTTTGATATGTAGGTCATTGTTATAACCAACCCATCATCTTATAGGTTACGCAGCGGAAATTATAATCAAAACTTCGGATACAATTGAAGAAGACTAATTTAAACACAATAACAACTAATATGATACTTTTGTAAAATAATTTTAATTTCGTTTTCCTATCTTATTTTCTTCTTTCGTGTTTATTTGGAGGGGGAAAATTGTTGATTATTTTTTAAATCGTTGTTATTTTCTTTTTTTTAACGGATATTTTTGTTGTGCGAGTCCGTACGTAGAATGTAATTTTTTTTAGATTCTTCTTTTCAGTATTTCGCTTTTATTTATTACGACGAGTGATTCAATAATTAAACTACCAGTACGGAAATGATGATAAGTACTACCAAGTATTATAAGAAACGATTGAAAATATTTTATTGTTGTTCGTGGCAAAACCGCAATCAATGACGATCGAAGTTAATAATGTTTTTATATTTTGTACAATAATTTACACAATCTGAGTCTGAGACCATTCGATGTTGTAATTATAATTTGAATCGAACCACGTGTCAATTGCCATCACTATATTTTCGCCTTCGATAAAGCTGTAAACAGTATAAGGGAACACATTATTATACATTTTGTTATATATTATTTTACATCTAAATATTAAGATGTTTTGATTAGAGAGAAAAAATTATTCATAGTGTAGTCAGTTTTGCCACAATGACGTAAGCTTCGCCTCGAGGCGAATTTTCTTCCTAGTAGATAAATCATATTGATAATTATTTTAATATTCTTGACATTATTTTCAACGGTGTATTGTTTACTTTAAAATTGGTTACCATCTTTTAAAATAAACATATCACTTATTTTTTGTAGATAAATTGTTATTTTTGTGCGAGATTAACGTACCAGTGTTTCCAAGGTAATTGAACTGCAATTTGAAAAAGATGATTATTCGATGGAATTTGCGATCTCTTCTTCGCCATTTTCGAAATCCATATCGTCTTCAGATACGCTAAATTCGTCATCGGATAGTTTATTATCGTAAACTTCATCATCCATTTCTACGTCGAAGGAAGCCTCGTCATTTTCTTCTGATGAAAAAAAAAAATCATGTGAAATTATTCACATTGCTAGATAAATTTGAATATTCTTACTTTTTTCGTGTTGAGTTGAAGCCAAAGTTTCGAGAATATATTTATCGATAGTTTTACGAATTTCATCGCAGAATTCTTCGGGTAACCAACCGTTCTTTGGGTCGTATTCGAAATCGTCATAATTTTCCAATTTTTGTTCTACCTCAGGAATTTGAATATCGCAAAGCTGGATTAAAAGGAATAAAAATTAATAAAAATTGAAAATGGGTACGAAGAGATCGATGACACGTACTTGATAGAACATTTGGCCATGAGGTGGAAAATAACCGGGTTTAAAAATGTAACAATTGTCATCTTTGTTGGTTTTATCATCTCTCCAAGGCTTGTGTTTATTTCGAAGAGCATACCGGCTGGGGAAACGTTCCACCAGTAAGGTTTGAACATTACCTGAAGAGAAAAGTAATTATTTTAGGATATTCGATGGAATAATGATGACTGTAGATCGAATAATTCTCCATTACCTCTAATCCGATAATCTACGGTTTGGTATTGCCGAGCAGCTGGATCTTTTCGAGGATCGTATCCGAAACGTACCCAGGATATTCTGAATGGTCCAGATGTAAAATGATAAGCGCTCAAAGCTAATAAATACTTTAACGATACGTCGTGAAACTGAGTGATATTGGCTAAAGCATTTTTCGTCCACACGGGTCTTTCTTCGAACAACTGCGACAGAAATATGAATAAATATCGTATTCGAATACGTGTCGGTAGAACGGAACACGAACCTGTTTTATTTTCAAAATTTGCTCTTCGGTGACTAATTTCGTCTTAAGGTAACGTAGTGTATTTGGATGAGGACAGTTTGGAATCTCTTTACAATCGTGACTCACAAATTTGACGAAATTGCTTCGACGATCACGAGTACGACCAACAGGATTATTAGCATCGTCGTTTGGTTTCGATGATAAATATGGCTAAGGAATTCAATAACCTTTGGTTTAAACAAATCGAACACGAAGACCATGTTTAATATAAAAATACGTACTTGAACGGTATCGATACGAGCGAAAGATACAGGTGGTAGGAAACGTAATGTTGGTTCATGTAACCACGACAATGGTTCCATTTTTTTAGGAACTATATCATCGTGCAAAGATACATATTTACCAGTTTCATCTTTTTCGATGGGTAAATACTGAAAGTCGGCGAGATCTGAAAATACAATGAAATTTATAATCGGTTAAGAGATATATTGAAATAGAAATAAATCGAAGTACTCACTATTGAATCTAAACACCTCTTTGACCTGTCCTATCACGTTGGGAGTACATTCAACTGATTCGGTACAAGTGCCATCTTCATGTTTAACGGTGGTTTTTTTGATTTTCACTTTCAAAAGGAAATTCGAACTGGTTCTCTTTTCACCGACAGTTCCTTTGCAAAATTTATCTTCTGGACGAAATTTGCATTCTAATTTAGGACCGTTCGAGGTGAATGCCTAATACAGAAAGATTATAGATAGAAAATTGGTAAAATTGACAGTTTTAACGGAAAACTTACGTTGGAAATTCGGTTTATTCCTCCCAGACTCTGAAGCATACGGTCTTCATTTTTCACGTTACCGGGGTACTCGATGCAGTATAAATTATTCGCGGTGGGTTTTTTGCTCATTATATCGCGATCTGGGGTGAAACTGAGTTTAATTCAATGATAAACTACATTAAAAATGAATCAGACAGAGAGATTTTAACATTTTTTCCAAAATCACGCCGGAATAGGAAAGATTATCACCAAAATTTTTTATCGAAAATCAGTGTAAACAAACACAAAAATGAAAAATAATTTGATTGGTTATTTTTTCGATGACGTAACAGCTTCCTCGACGCTGATTGGTTGTATTTTTGATTCAAATGATGAACTATTTTGTGGGTTCACGAACGATTCATTCACCTTTTTTCACAAATTCTGAACGAGTGTGCTCAAATTTTGAAATCAAAATAATTATTTTGTTTTTTATCGATGAAAAGATATTGATAATTAATTTCTTATATGTATTTTTAATATTTTCGATCAATTTTTCTGAATAATTTTCAACAGTTGCTGTGATATTGACGAACATGTCCAACAATGGAGCTGGTTTCGATAAAATATGCAGATTTTGCGGCTACGAGAAGAACATTGGTAAATTCATATTTAGTTCAGAGGCAGTAAAAAATGGACTACTATCAAAAATCAAGCAATTATTTCCAGAAGAGGTAAACTTCGTTATATTATTCTATCAAGCAATCACTGAAAATTAAAATTATCCAATTTCCAGATCGAACTAATCAACACCGAAGTAATTTTACCCAAATTCATCTGCAACTCTTGCGAAACAACGATCAATTATTTTTTCGAATTCTACAACACGGTGAAATTGGTGCAAGAAAACTTGAAAAAAAGAATACAACCTAGAAAGCTACATCAGAATGAACTTTGTCCTGACGTGAGTTCAGTTGACTAGTCGTATAATTACTCTACGAGTATCTTTAATTAATATAATGGTGTGTTTATAGGCACTCTACAAACCACCACATCTTTGCCACGAGATACAAAAACAAGGAATAATCACCATTAATTTCAACTCTACTGGTATTATAACATGCAACGATTGCAATATGAAATTGAACTCTGATGAAATACGTAGTTTGAACGACAGACCTTCTTATTGCATCTGCAACGATTGCGGTTATAAAGACGAGACGCATTTATTTCTTCACAAAAAAAATGGTAATTTGAATTGTCCTCGTTGTTCGTTCATGAATAAGAAAACCATCTCGCAACAAAACGCCACCGAAGTCGTTCAAAATAACAAATTCAAATGCGACGTATGTGGTAAATCGTTCCGTTCAAAAGGTCATCTCAATCGTCACTGTTTGACTCACTTCGGCGCCAAACCCTATTTATGTGAAAATTGCGGAGCAGGATTCAACCAAAGGTCTTCTTTAAAAACGCATACGCTAATTCATAAAAAGGTGACTCCGTTTACATGTAAATGGTGTGGGCAGCAATTCCGTCATAAGCAAACTCTAATGAACCATGTAATGAGTATACATGGATACGTTAACGAAATGAACAACTTGTACGAATGCGATAAATGTAAAAAAAAGTTTATAAATAAGGCCAAACTGAGAAGACATTACAGGAGTCATTCCGGAGAAAAACCTTTCAAGTGCAATATATGCGATAAAACGTTCAGCCAGAATGTGAATTTGAAAACCCATTATAAGAAACACGAAGCGGAAAATCAGTTCCCCAATATTTCCATGTATACGTCTCAATCAGTTTTGAACGATGCTGAGCAAGGCAAACTGATACAAGAGTTGTTTACGGATTGCCAACAGTTGAGTTTAGGTTTGGAAGGCATTTCTACCGATACGAGTTTCAATTCTGAGATCCAGAAGGATTACAGTACCGAACCAGATATGAATTTGAAGACTTCGAGTTCCACGAATGAAATGTTTTATGATATTTCGTCGTCGTATGATTTAATGTACTCTGATGATACGGATTTGTATAATGGCAACGATGCCACAAAGTCTTCACTGTTACCTACGTTTTCTAGTTTGAATACGATACCTTAGAATCATTTTATGGTGTTTATTTGATTGTATGCCAGCTTGAGTGGTTCGGATTTGTGTTTCTGTTGTTTTCGTATTTTGTGATAAATTTTTTATTCAACTATTTGTTGTACAATGTTCAGTCGTCATTCAAACAGTAGACCTGAAATAAAATATCTTCACATACCTATACTTACTACATTGTGGTAGTTATTTCAGTTTCTTGTAAATTCAATATAAACCCATCATGAAATGATCCTACAAAATACTTTGAAAAAAGTTCTATTTGAAATAAAATTAATTAGAAAATAATATTGGCAGAAGACAGATGCATAATGAAAACCAGAATGAAAAAAAAAAAACAGGATATTCTGAGAGAACGAAGACGAAAGTAGCGAAGCCAGTAATTTGAAATCAAGTACATTGTTGTTTTTTCCGTTTGCAAAAAACAACTCAAAATTTTTTGTTTTTCTTTGATGTTACAGAAACATTATTCATTTTTTTCTGAAAATAATTCTTAAAATTGCCCCGACATCATACGCATCGAGATAATAAGCTAAAAATCGGTAGGTACCCTATTTTCGGCTTCTTGAATTTATTCAGGCATCCCACACAAAATTTGAAAAAAAAGTAACTTTAGGGACTTCTGATAGTCGAAAAAGTAACCAAAAAAGTAACCTTTTTTTAAATTTAAATTCATTATTTAGCCCAGAAAATGTAAAAAAATTCAATTCTGTTCTTTGGCACAAAGTTACATCTCGTAAAGGTTTATTCAAGATAATTTTTTCATCAATTTTGGTGCACTCCTTCATGAGGTTTTGGCCATTTGAAATTTTCAACTGTAAAAAAGATCTTAAAAGCGAAGTTCGACTAATTTTTGAAAATATCCTAAAAACGTGTTTTTTGATGTAGATTCACGTCACGTATTCAGTTTAGCGTTTGAGGTGGCGCAAGGGCGGAAAATTGCGAAAAACTGTAAAAAATGTTGTTATTTTAACAGATTTTTCAAATTTTGAGCGTTCTATATGGAAAGAAATGGCCAACTGAAAAAACTAATGTCGGATTCGTGTTAAGCAGGTCAAAATACCCCGATAAACACCCTTTTCGCGATCATTTTACTTTAAATGTCGAAATTCACTTTTTTCATTGATTTTTCATGACAATAAAAATAAATTTCGAGATTTAAAGTAAAATGATCGCGAAAAGGGTGTTTATCGGGGTATTTTGACCTGCTTAACACGAATCCGACATTAGTTTTTTCATTTGGCCATTTTTTTCCATATAGCAGGGCTGGTGGAACAGAACGTCGTTTTGTTCTGTTCTGTTCAGGAACGAATCCTTAAGCAAATTGTTTTGTTCTGTTCTGGTTTTGTTCCAGTTGTTTTGTTCTGTTTTGTTCTGTTCGGTTCTGTTCTGTTCTGGTCTTTTTTGTTCTGTTCTGTTCTGTTCTGTTCAATTTTTTAAAAATTAATAAATTGATGTCCAAGTGAGAAAATGTGGTTTTCTGGTATGGTACGCTTGGACTCATGGGGAGGAGGGAAAGGGGAAATTTCCAAATCCTCCAAAAAGCTTAAAAATTCTGAAAAATTATAAATTCCACAAACAGAAAAAAATTATATTGTTCTGTTCTGAACAGAACAAAACAATATTTTTCATACGTTCTGTTCTGTTCTGTTCTCGTTTATTTGTTCAGAACATTATTTTGTTCTGTTCTGGTTATTGTTCCGCGAAAACAGAAATTTTAGTGTTTTTATTTGTTCATACTGTTCTGTTCTGTTCTGTTCCACCAGCCCTGCCATATAGAACGCTCAAAATTTGAAAAATCTGTTAAAATAACAACATTTTTTACGGTTTTTCGCAATTTTCGGCCCTTGCGCCACCTCGATCATATCAAGAGGGTTCGTAATACTAAAATGGGGTGAAACTTTTTTTTTTATCCAAAAAATACCAAAATTTTTTGGTGAAATTTTTGAAAAAAAGTAACTTTTTTGAGAGAAAAGTAACAAATAATAACTTTTGACTACAAAAAGTAACAAATAGTGACTTTGTTTGAAAAAAGTAACATGGTTACTATAACCCCGTGGGATGCCTGATTTATTGGAAGCGGTTTTGAGATATTTCGGAGTAATGATGAACGCTATCACGCTATCACTGCTAGTGATATCAGTTTTAGTATTAGCAGTAAGTAGCATAAGTAAAGCATTTCAAGATGCATAAATCAAAAAGCACAATCATTAATTCTTATAAAAGACAAATTGAAATTCTTAACGCAAAGGTAAAACACACTTTTTCAGAGTGATGTAAAACAAAAAAAAGAGGTTTTTTTTTAAATGAAAAAATTTGAACCTTTGTTTGACAAAAATTCCAGGAAATTAAACTTCGTGAAATAAACTTTTTTTAAAAGTGGAGAGAAAGAGAAAACTGAAAAGGTGAACTCGGAATCGGAACGCCGGAAAGGAAACATTATTGGAAAAATACGAGTGTGAAAATTGTTTTTTCTTAAATTTAAAAATCCAATCGAAAAAACAAAATTTGGAAAAATCGGAGTAAACGAGAAAACCGAACTGTGGATTGAAAATTCAAATGTTAGAAAAAATTTTAAAGTTTGGATTGTTCGTTTTCCTTCCAATTCCATTCCAAACTTTGGAATGGAATTGGAAGGAAAACGAAAATAAATAAAAATAAAAATTTTTTAATTTCAAATTTCAAACACACTCAAGCTAGGTTTACACACGGACAGTTTACTGGCTTTGGCAAGTACTTTCCCCCTATTGTCTCTGTGTAAACAGGCAAGACAGTAAACTGTCTACTGTCTCATCTCGAGACAGTAACTTTTGCTCGGCCAAAACTACTTTCCCACTGTCTCGCTACTTTCTCGTCATGTGACTATCAAGCTTGATCCTGATTGGTTATCCGCTTATTTTTGTTATCAGTGAATTTGTTTGTGATGAATTATGGAATTCTTTTTTTTTGAAAGATGATTTTTTTGTTACTGAAAAGTTTTTTTAGTAAAATATCAATAACTATCATCCACTATAAATGCAAAAAAGGCCACAGAAAGGTGTTCAGGCGGTATAGTGAGGGGTTTTAATTTCAACAATTGAAAGGTTATTCCTAGCTGTTTCATTCTTTATAAGAGGCACAAGCAGGGCTGCGAGAACGAACGAAGAACAAGAACAAAGAACAGAAGAACAGAGCTTTTTCTCAAAGAACGAACGAAAGAACGAACATTAAAAAAAAAGATTTAAAAGAACAGAGAACTAAAGAAAGAACAGAAATTTCAGTTGTGGTTCGCGAACAAAAGAACGAGAACTGTTCTCTCTGATCTTCAGGTTCATTCTCGTTCTTGTAAATTTTTGTTAAAATTCCGAATTTTTCATGTTTTTTTTTTACTTTAAAATTTTTTTTTTTAATTTTATTGGTTTGAAGTTGATTTTACGCAACTCTACCTACAAAATTATTGAAAAAACATCAAAAGAACGGGAACGGGAACAAGAACAGAAGAACAAGCTTTTTGAAAAGAACAAGAACGAGAACGGAGAACCAGTAGAACAACTAGGAAGAACGAACGAACGAACGAACATATGATTTTTTTTTGATTTTGGGAACGAAAGAACTGAGAACGAGAACAGATTTTCCTTGTTCTCGCAGCCCTGGGCACAAGGCATTAAATTATGTTAATCACATCTTATTGATTCATATTAAATAAATAAATTTACCCAAAATTCAAAATGGAACTTAAAATAAGAATCAAACTACAAATCTGAAATTTGTTATCAGCTTATCACAAGAAACAGTGGGACATTTTACTGTCTGTGTGTAAACACAATTTTTGAAGCAAGTTTACTTGCTCCACTTTCCAAAGCCAGTAAACTGTCTGTGTGTAAACCTAGCTTCACTAGGAGTGCTACCTATCCTATACTTCTGGAAGTGAAAACGAACCTCAATGTCAAAAAAAAAGTCCCAACACACAAATCAGCTGACACATATATTTCTTTCATGAATTCCGTTTGTTCTTTTTGGCGCTTTTCTGATGGTTTCGCCGTCGCTGTTATTTCGCTATTTCTTTTATTCTGCGAAGTCAAAGCACAGTGGTTTTTTGATCATTCGTAATTGTAAAATAATATAATAACTGATACCCCAGCGGTGAACACAAATACTTATTTTAATTGCAGGACAACGTCAGTGTATTATACACTCGCCGAAGCACATTTCTGACCAAAGGTATGTTCATAGTATTTGCTTATTTAACTTCCTATGTTTTATCTTTCCAACGCCTTTTTTCTATAGAAAGATGTCTAGTAAATATCTGCATTAAGTTAGAACTTTGCATTTAATTATAACCTATGAATTTAGTTGATATTTAGCCATTACAAGAGTGAAGATTCACTCGAATCATTGAGTGTTTTCGGTGGTAGTTCTATTTGCCATAAGTCAGTTTGAAAAATATCAATCATTAAACGCCATTTTTTTGATTCCAATACTGATCTGTATGCGTTTTTATAGTTTCCAGGTATTCTTATGGAACCATTATGTATGCTAAATATGAGTGCAGTGACATTAACCAAAACACCGATCAAATCGATAGACACCAAAGTGTTGCAGAAAACTAACGACGAAGGTAATTTGAAAATTTCTTCATTAAGAATAACAATTTAAATGTTTACAATTATTCTAACCGAGATTCTTGATTTCGTAGATAAAAGAGACAATTTAGTCGAAAAACTTGTTGACAAATTACCCGAACTCAATAAATATTTCACCGTTCATAAAAAAATCGGCGAAGGTACCTTCAGCAATGTGTTTGTTGCTTCCAGTAAATTATTCACTCAAAAGAAGAAATTCGCCATTAAACATCTCATACCGACGTCTCATCCTACGAGAATTATTCAAGAGTTGAGATGTCTCAAAGACATAGGGTACGTTGCGATTGATTTTTCAAAATAATCGCTTATTTTATTAATTTTTTACGCTGTTTTGATTGCAGTGGTCGAGACAATGTAGTTGGATTAGAGTTATGTTTACGGAATAAAGATACAGTTGCATTTGTTATGCCCTATTTTCCTCATGATTCGTTTACGGTAAATATTACTACGAGTACGTAGTATTTTGATATTATTTTACTCAAAATTTCATTTCACTTGCAGAATTACGTCACGGAAATGGATCCTGCTGAAACTCAGCTATACATGAAAAATCTGCTGATTGCTTTGCAAAGAGTGCATTCGTTTAATATCATCCATCGCGATGTTAAACCCAGCAATTTCCTGTACAATCGGAAAGAAAAGAGGTAAAACGGAACATCGATTTTTTTAGAATCAACGTGGCATTCTTCGTGCTAAATATTTTCTATTTTTCGTAGGTTTTTATTAGTCGACTTTGGACTATCTCATCAAGTAGATAACGGATTAAAAAAGTTATGTAGTGCGAGCTCAGCTCAAAACGAACGTAAACGAGTCATCGATCCTTTCGAAAGAGTAAATATTATCAGTTCAATCGCTCTCTGTTATTTCCGCGTATTATCACGTTCTATTTTTAGGATAACTGCCCCAGCGAAGTTAAACGACCAGTGTTGCATTCTTTGAGCAGCAATGTACCAGAAAAACCCACCGAACGGCAGTGCCAAAAGTATCCGCTGAAAAAGAGAAGTCCTCTGTTTAAAGAAAATTCTCCAGTTTCGAAAAACCTTAATATTAATCGAAACATAAACCTAGTTAAACGTAATTTGCAATTTGGCAACATTACAGCCGAGGTTAAAAAGGACGTTTTACCTTTAATTTCGAAGAACTTGAATAGCTCTTTGGCTGCCGTATCTCCGGGTGGACTTTCATACGGCTCGAGCTTCTACAGGATTCAAAATTCGCAGGTACGGTACGAAATTAATAAATAATATTTTATAGTCCTATATAAACCCTTTATTTTTTATCACAGGTCAAGACACAGTTCTCATTAAACGCAGCATCTCCGATGTTTCGCAAACCGGTCTCGGGAAAGTCTTCGACTCCAGGTCTTTGCGGCTGCGACACTAAACCGAGAATTTGTAATATTTGCGTAACGAGGAAACCGATGCATGCCCCTAGAGCAGGAACACCCGGATACCGATCGCCGGAGGTTTTACTAAAATATCCTCATCAAACTACAGCTGTAGACGTGTGGTCTGCAGGAGTAATCATGGTATCTATTCTAAGCGGTTCGTATCCGTTCTTCCGAGGTCCCGATGACGTAACTGCGTTAATGGAGGTGGTCACTATTTTCGGTACCGAAGATATTAAAACCACTGCCACTAAATTGGGTACGTAATTTGCCACAGCATCGATGAAATCCATCACCAATGATTTTAAACCTCGGATTATTTTTCAGGTCGTAATTTCTTATCGAATGAATTTCGTAAACCCATCGATCTCCGTAAACTCTGCGAAAGATTACGACAACGTACTTCGAAACCGAAACGAGACACCTCGAATTTTCCATCTTGTAATTCATGCAATGAGAAAATCCTGCCAGAAGGAGGTTGCCTATGCAAAGGTGCCGAAGGGACGGAAGACACTGCAAAATACATCTTCCCAGTCGAAGCTTACGATCTTTTATCTAAACTGCTGTGCGTCGATCCGGATACAAGATACACTGCCAAGGATGCGTTGGAACACGCTTTTTTTAAAATCAATTTTTAATCGTAGTCGTAATTTTATTAGTCAAAGTAGTACTTTTTATACCGTTTTATTATGATTGAGTCTTTTTCAATGGTATTTTTATACGATATTTTGTTCGGTTACTCGTTCAATCGTGTATATTTTAATTCGCATATTTGAATATGTTTGGGTTTGACTAATCCATTAGGTTTTTTTGTTGTTTTAAGATGTGTTTTCATGGAATTGAATTATTTACGGGATTGTGTTCACGTATACTATATTTTTGCTAGTCTTTATGGTATATTTTCGTGTAAACTTTCACTAGCAAAATATACGATTATGGGTATTATAATTAGGTACGTTTTTTTTTTCAACGCCGTTTTCGTAGGTGTTGAAATATTCATAAACTTCGTCAGTATGCCATTTTTATTCATTGATTTTTATTCCGGCATTTTTCTGTAACAATACTTAACATCGAACGGATATTGATACTTGACAGCGAATAATTATCGAATATGAATTTAGGTAGGCGTCGGTACTACTCAATTTTTCCGAAAGGGTAATTCGGTTAGGAAAATTATGCTTGAAAACATGTTACTTTTCCCCTTACTAACAGGTGTGTTTCCTTATTTTTTCTCTATAGGTGATAAATTCGTCGTAGTTCGGTTTTCGAAATTTGGCCTGTTGACGAATCTATGTTGCTGCGCGTTTTTAACGTACGAAATATTTATACTGAGTTCATTAACCATCGAAGCCCTACAACATCAGTCACCATCGAATGATATCAAATTAGCCATTAAAATAGCCAACACGATGTTCCTGCTCGTCATCTTGCTTCGGCGACTAATCAACTCTAAAGAAGAATCAGATATGTTGAATAAAACATTCAAGAAATTTCAACAGATGGATAAAAAATGGAGTAAAAAATACCACCAAGATTGTATTATTTTTATGGTTGAATTTATCGAGATTATTTCCGAATATGGGATTTTTTGTTTTATACAGTTTCGTCAAAATGACACGTTTTATACGTACGATTTAACTTTACTGATTCGATTAGGGTTCGAGATATTGACTCTGACGATGTTGACGACCGAGCAAAAATTATTCGTTTATTTGAACGATTTTTTGAGATGTGATCCGATGAAGAATTCGTTGAACGTGCATAATTTCAGGATGAAATTGGATGATTTACACGAGCTGAGGATGTTAATGAATCGATGCTACAGTTTGGATTTATTATTATATTTTATCAGCGTTCAATTACTCATGCTGCTGGAATGTTTCGATTGGGTCAAAATGTTCGCCAATGGGGATGCACTCAAGATGGCCAAAATGGTGCTGGGAATGTTACGAATCCTGAGACTGTTTTGGATAATGACTTATATCATAAGGAAATGGTGCTTGGTTGGCGAAGAGGTAAAAATAAGCAGTTTGAGGAAATCTACGGTTATTTTAACTCGTTTGTATAATTTTGAAGGGTCGCAAAACATTGGAATATTTATTCGAATACGATGGAAATAAATTCTCGTCCCATACGAACTACCAAGTAAGCTGAAGAAACGCGAATTCTGGGTATAGCTGTTTAAATGGGGTAACATTTCAATCATAGATACTTTGTTCTAGTTGGAGTTGTTGTTAGAAGACATTCAAACGAGAAATAAATTATTTTCAGCTCACAAACTTTACGACATAGATATGCCTTTATTGTACAATGTAAGCTCACGTACGACTAACACGACGAAATCGTTTTTCGTCCCACGATTTAAATATGACATCGTTTTAAACTTTCGTTGGGATAATGTACAAATACCTACTTAATACTCTAGAATGTAATTTCTGCTTGTTAATTTACAGATTTGCGGTACTGTGTTCGCCTATTTAATCTTAATAATGACTTCATCGCCGGTTCAGTCGTAATATGAATTAAAATGACGAGATGAAGCAGGATGTAAGGGGAAAAGTGGAGAAAATATCTGCGATACACTTTACTTAATCGTGGAAATATTTTATTCAAAGCTTTGGATTATGGTTTTTAAAAAGTTATAAAACACGAATGACATTTTAATAACTTGGCCACGGTACGATAATCTTGTGTAAATGGTATCCTTCTTTTTATAGCGGTACGTGCGGCGATTGTGTAAATTCATTTATTGATTTGTTTTTCATTATGTACCAAAGATTGATCGTCGGACGAGTTTGAAATATTACCTTTATTAAAATTTTATATCATGTTGCGTCTAGGTTTTTATTATAAAACGTATCTATGAAGATTGTTAACGATGAGGCGAAAATAAACAACGGTATGAAATTTGATCAACGTAACGTCAAAGGGTTTCGTACACTAATACCTTATTTTCATTCGCCACCGAAGACGAGACCGACGAGTAACCGCGAAATAAAGATAAGCATTTTATAAAAGCGAATTTAAATTACTACGTTTGCGACGAATAGGAATTATGTTAGGTATCGTTTAGGTAAGTAGATAACTAATACGGATAACTTTTGGCAAATCAACATAACCTTTTGGTAGGTGTCTTCCTGAATGATGAAAATAACTTTTCACAGAGTTTTGTTTGTAAAAGTTCTTATTTATGGAATAAGTAGAGGTATTATGCAAATTTGATATTCTAAATGAGGTTATTTATATGATTTAACACCGTTAATAGTTTGTTTCTTATGGAAACATATTATAGTAGGTAGGTAACTTAGATTGATGAGGCATTTTTTACGAACCGCTACGAGGGTAGTCGTTTTGCACATTTTTTTAAGAGTGGGCAGCTAGAAAGTTGTGTTTAGAGCTCAAAACGACGAGGTAAAAATTCCACTTCTCCAATTTTACATTTACCCCTGTAATATTTGAAAATTTTGAGCTCAGGCCAATTTTTGAGTGTTTTAAAAAAATTGATGTGTGACCTATCGTAAATTTTCGCCAAAAATTCAAATACGTTATTCAAAAATTTTTGAACAACTTTTAAAAGTTTTGAGCGCTTTAAATTTTTTGAGTATTTGAAAAATTTGGTATCAATCTTCAGGAATGATATATTCCGTCAAAAATCTAAAAATTTCAAATAAAATTTTTGTTCAACAACTTTTGTAAATTTTGAAAACATAACTGTGTGTACATACTTTTAGGAAATTGTATGCAATAAAAGAGATAGAAATTGACAAAATTCAAGAAAATACGCAAGATTTTTTTTGAGCATTTTTGAGAATAAAACATGTAATTAGAACAGAATAAACAGAAAATAAATGACCAAAAAAAAATGGGAAACTCAATCATCTTCGTAAACGAAGTTTTTGGTAAAATTCTACTTCATTTTCATAAGTCACATGTCAATTTATGAAAAATACATTAAAATTAACCTGATTATGAGCTCAAAATCGCTCAAAAATGCTGAAATTACGATTTAATTAACTTTTTTGTGCTGCTCGTGAAATTTTAACCTATTTTGATAGGTCACATGTCAATAAATTATTTAAAAATACTCATAAATTGGCCTGTGCTCAAAATTCTCAAAAATGAAATTGACCAGATCTTGTGCTCAAAAATGTTCAAATTACATTTCAACTAATACGTATCCTTGTTTTGCTCGTAAAATTTAGCCCCATTTCGATAGGTCACACATAAATTATTTAAAAACACTCAAAAATTGGCCTGAGCTCAAAATTTTCAAAAATTACTCAAAAAAAATTTTGGTCAACATTTTCAAGTTGTTGGTGAAATTTTATCCCAATTTCATAGGTCATATGTCAATTTTTTGAAAATACTTAAAAATTGACTCAATATTAGGCTCAAAATAGCTTAAAAATGCTCAAGACCTATCTAACCATGGTTAGATAGGTCTGTTTGAAAAATCGCCCAATATCTGGCCATAGTTACATTAGTTTATTTGTACATTTCGTCTATCGGTGTTATTAAAGAGCCTTTGAATTTGAAATGTTTAACCTTTTCACAAATAAAGATTCATAAAATTTAAGTTTCTTTGTTTTGAGCAAGGAAAAAAATTAGGAAAATTACGATCAACAGAATCTATATTTCTGTAATTTTTCAATTTTCTCAAGGGAAAGCCTCAGAACCACCTTTTGTCCCCAAAACGTTAATTTTTTAACGTTTGAATCTCAAAGAAATTCATGGTCAAAGTAGGTATCGAAAATTAATAGTTGTACTTTATTTTTCAAGAAAGGTCTTTTGAATGTGAAGTTAAAAATTTTGAAAAATATTAAATTTGTACGTGTACCCAAAAAATTTGATATTTTACGATTATGTCTCGTAATGCACGTACATTGGTATAGGTTTATTTTTATTACCTATATCGCGTAATTTTTTTTATTCGTTAATTTGTCCTTTTATTGTGGTCTGCTGCAACGCATCGCTTTTTTTTCGGCGATAAAACTGCAATTTTGAAGTTTCAGGATACGTCTGAATGTAATTCGCAAAGTTTATTTCGTTATTTCCGTATTGGAATTCTTCAACCCCTATAAGCATGCGATGAGCGATCTTCTTCATATTGGAGTTAATAAAATTGCATAACCAGTTTGCCGTAAATGTCGTGACTCCTACTGTATATGGGATGAACGATCGTTTTTGTCGGAGTTAATAAAATTGCATAACCAGTTTGCCGTAAATGTTTGTAATTCATAATTTATTCTACCACCTCTTAACCGAACTAAAAATTTTTTGCACCGAGGATTATTTTATTTTTGATATGTATTTTTCAAAAAATTTTCAAGACAGTGTTGTCAATGTCAACTGCATTTTGATTAACGCAATTTTCATTGAATTCAAGTTGTACATTTAATAGGTTGAAAAATGAGCCAAGAAATTTTTGGTCGTTAATATAAATTTAAATCCATTTTTTAGAAATTTTTTGCAAGTAGTGCTGCCAAATAAAATCAATCAAAATGCTATTGACAGAAATGCCATGAAATTTTTTTCGAAGTTTTTGGTTTGGTTTTGAGGCGTTTGAATACTACTTTGAATTTGGTGAAAATCGAAAAATCTTCAAATTCACAATGTACTTAATACTTACATTTAAGGTCAATAAGCCTAATTAAGAATAATGGGTAATTGAGAACACTTCTGGAAAAACGTATTTAAAAGTTCTCCCAAATGAACTAGAAAACGTCTTTTGAGTATTATTTTCATTTATAATTGCATAAAAATTTTAATAACTCGTATTCTCAATTGAACATAAGATTTTCAGAATTCTATGGTAATTGGGAACATTGGTTTTTTTTGTTGGTATCACTTTGTTTACTTACAGCTGAAAATTTGAAATTATCATTAGTTCAATAGACATGCTTGAAAATTGATGTTTTGTTATCATTTTAATGGATTTTAAATTCCTAATTTAAAAAAGCTATCAAAATATTGTTATGACAATGACGATTTGAAAAAAGCTCTACGACACGTAATTTCAGATTTAAAAAAAAAAAGAAGTAAAAAGTCGTATTTTAGGCATACATTTTTCATTTTTTTTAAAAATTAGCTGAAAACTTTGGATGTTCTCAATTTGATCAATTAGTATTTTATTAATAGAGATCATTAATTTAAAAAATATTATTTTAACAAAAATTCGTGCAACTTTTCAACCTCCTTATGGAGGGTAAAAGTGCCATCCAATTTCGAAGGTTCAAAAGGTGCAAATTTTTCAACTTTTTGACGAATTTGGGACAAAAATTATTGTGAAAACATAAAGGAGCCCAGAAGGTAGAAAATTAAGGATTTTTCAAAACTATTGAGCGAGGTATCAAAATCCATGGTTTTTGATTTCCCGAGATCATTTCTGAGGTCTTATGAGGTCCCATAAAAGTTCGAGTGAGTGGCCAAAAATGAAAAAATTTCGATTGATTTATCAAAATGCATGTTTTTCACCTCTCACAGGTCACAATTTAGTATGTATTTCTGAGTTATTTTGACTCCTAACCTGAAATCAAGATCCGTCAGGTCTCTCGGCCGAAAACAGGGACAAAGTTATCCCCTCATTCATCCCAGAGGCCTCAGAAGTCTATTTGGAAAATAGCTAATCCGACTATTTAAAACTTCAAGGAATGGAATGTCGCAAACCTGATAGTCCCATCTTCGGGTCAATTTTCAATCTAGATGAACGTGAGATAACTCCTGATTTCATTTCCTGTTTTTAGGGGCACTCAATTCTTTTTTTTTTAATTTATGACACTGAACGACATTAGTCTATGTAGGTAATTTTATTTTTCGTGTTTACATCTAAAATATGTACCTACCTCCGAAAACAGCATTTTTGGTCATATTATACAAAAACCATTTAAAAAATCGGACAAATTTGGGATTTTTTTACTCTTAATGGCAATAATACGACTAACAATCAACAAACTAAGCAAAAAATTATAAATTTTGAAAAATTTGAGCCCTTACGGTGAGAGGAAGGTTGAACATGGATCAAAAAAATTCAAATTTTTTACCACCTCTTTCTGAGAAAATTTCACCGCAATTGTTGGCACGACCCATCAGTCTATTAAACTTCGAAAAAATTTGAAAAATTCTCCACCCTAATGTAGAAACACAAATTGTACTTTTTTATGGGGTGACCAATATTCTCAGCAGATGGCACTACCCGAAAGAGGCAAAAAATTTGTTTTTTTTCGAAGATTATCCCATTTTGAGGTTCCCTAGCTTCATCTCTCTTTGAACTGGGAGGGTCAATATTTTTAAGAGATCCTCCCCTCAAAGTAAACTATCTCATTAATTTCTGTCAAAATCCAGATTGAATTTTTTCCCCTTGATTTTCCCCTTCTTTATTACTAAGCCAACCCCAAAAATAGATACCTATAATTTTTTCCCAACATCTCTTTCACGTTTGAAAGCTGGCAATTTCATAAACCATCTGTCTCTTACTGTCTAAAAGAATTACACTCAAATTCGTTTTCGAAATCGAGTAAAAATAGTTCACGATAACAACATTATTGAAACGTCAGTTATATAACGTCCTTTCTTTCCAAAATTTCCTCAGCTCTCCGTTCGTTCAATTTAGTAAATAGGTCATTTCGCAATAAAAACCTATCGACATTTTCTCACGAAAACCTAACGGAAAATTACATTAAAAATTTAATTCAACAAAAAATTTTCCATACCACTTTGAATTCAATATAAAAATTTTCTCCGTTTAAATCCTCACACCGGTAACACAATTTCGAAAATCTTCCTATCAAACCCACACACCACTCGAACACTTTACGATCACAGGTGAAAATCTCACATCACCGAAAAATAGCCCAGAGTCAAACGCACGAGTTTATGGAAAAATTGAAAATAAATTACATTCGTCTGAAAATTCACCAACGACGAAACGATTATAACGAGACGTATTCCAAGTTGAAGTGTTATTCTCAAACCAACGTCAACATCACTTCAACTACTCGATTTTCTTTTCAAAAGGCACGCCACTCAGAAAGGTTAAAAATTAAATCAAGACAGCGATGAATATTGAAAGCCTCCATCGAAGTCGAATTCGACTCATAAAAGCTACCAATATTACACACCTAATCGAAAATTCAATTTGAAACAGGTGGAAATGAGTAACACCTGAGGTCACGGAGCAGAGGAGATGGAAAAATTGGAAAAGTTGAAACAACCGAGGTTTCCAGTCGGCTTGCCATTGCGATTTGTCTCGAAGACATAATGAAAATTTCCTCCTTGCTTGTTACCTATTCAAAAACTCGTTATAGGATCCATTTTAAAGGTAACTTTTCGAGGTAACCTTAAATTTCATCTGGTATTTAAAAACGCCAACCATAAGCGTAAAAATTAAATTGGAAAACGTCTCGGGAGATCAATGAGATTATTGAATTAACGCCGAATTCGCATCAACCAACCTTTAAGCTTTTTGTTTCGCGTAAATGCTAACTTTGCCTAGCGTCAGTGCGCATGACCCCAGCGACTGGAGATTCCAAACGTCGAATTTTCTCAGCTACCACGAGTCGGTAGTTATGTAAAAATTCCATGTCATGAACGTTATTTCACGTTGTTCGCTAAATTTTTATAACCGATTTTCTGAATTATGCGTAACAAGAAAAGTAAGTTATTGCATTATTATACAGAGGTTTGTGTTTCAATAGGTTGTAATTTTTTTACGTTTACAGAATGCTTCGTAGATATACTTCGATACCTCGGTTTTATGCTTTTTCAATAGGCACCTATAACCTTATCTACGTTGTAGCACGTTTTATACACCTACCTAGTTGTACTTTTGCATGGAGCACTTTTTTTTTTATTATCGAAGCGATAAGAGACCCATTTCGTAAGATTTTTTAATTAACGTCTCGTTCCGAGAGTAAAAATCGAGATACGGATGATGAAATTTGAAAAAAATCCAGCCCTGTTGCACTTTTCAATGTGAAACTGTGTACGTGTTTTTTTTTTAGGAAAATTGTACGCGTGGAATCGTGTAAAAGAGTTCTTTTTTAAATTTGTTTCATAAAAACGTCGTGTAAATAACTTTTTTTTTTTTTTTTGATAAAAAGAGGTAGTTTAAAAAAGGATTGTTTTTAAAATATTCTAGACAACTCGGTCGTAATAAATTAGCATTTAAAATTAAAAGCCACGCGGTACAGTGACCCTTGTCGTGGGCTAATAGACAAGATGTTGCCTTTATTAATCAATATTGTCTTTTGCCTACGAAACAAAGGCAACATATGGGCTTTTTATTACGATAAAAAAATAATTTACGAAATATGAAATTAAAAAACGTGTATAATTAAATTCATTTTGTACTAATGGCTTTTAAAAATTCGCAGCAAATTTGTTTTTTAGAATGTAAAATTTTAGATAAAACGACGTTAACGAAAAAACACGTGGTTTGCGTTTAACGCGATTCAAACACTCTCGGAAGAAATTTTTAATTAAACATTAACGATGAATTATTTAGAACGAGGTAGAATAATGCACGTACAAAACGTCGTGGTTTCTTTTACGAGTTCAATTTTAATACCAATATTGATAACAATTATTAAGTAGTACTTAGTTAATGAATTTAAGATTATGAGACCTATTTCCTGGAAATATTCGCCTTTTGTGTACGAATCAATCCATTTTACTGGTGAAAAGTATCGTCGTTTTCGCACAGAGGTGCAAATTTTCCGTATCATTAATTTTCTACCAAAGGAATTTCGTAATGAAGTTACCTTGTTTAATTGATGTCGAGAAATTCCCATAACCATATTTTGTTTTCATTGTGAATTACAAAGTAGAACGATCACGGTAAATTGTTTCACCGCGTTCTACAGTTCTCTATCGTTTGTTTGAAGAAGGAAAAATAACAACTCATCTTTATTTGAAAAATATAAAAAAATAGATCGCTCGACGTAGCGTAGTAAAACATGAAGTAGAGTAATCCTCGTATAATCGAACTCGGGACGTGGTTTTCTAGTAAAAATAAGTTTCGTAGAGAAACTTCGAAACGACATTTTTTCGTGTACATATTTTTGTTTACAGTTCCAAGGGAAGTATCCCAATTGATAGTAAAATTTTGGGCTAAAATAAAAATGTATCGAGGGGATTTTTTTTGAAAGTTTGGTGGTCTCATCTTTTG
Organism: Pseudococcus viburni; assembly: GCA_033439095.1. Lineage (NCBI taxonomy): Eukaryota > Metazoa > Arthropoda > Insecta > Hemiptera > Pseudococcidae > Pseudococcus > Pseudococcus viburni. Next base: position 744,612 of record JAVBJF010000059.1, read on the forward strand.
GGGAGTTCATTTTTCTTTAAAAATGAGTTAGAGGGCGTGCACTGGGCCTTTCTTTTTCTTATGGAAGTTAACATAAGATGACAGGTTAAAAAACAAAAAATAATGATTTGGGAAAAATTAAGCAAAATTTCCAAAGATTCCTAAGAAATCGAAAATATGACTCAATTTAAATTTTTTATGATGAATTTTGGAATCAAAAAATCATTCTAAGGGGTTCTAGGATCCATTAAATTAGGTGAAAATGGCTCAAATGAACTATTTCAGCCTCCCCCCCCCGAAATCTCCACGGGATGATTCCTTGGGGCTCGAGGTTCCTCCCTAAAAATCAAAATTGAGTCAAATTTCAGATTTTAAATTTTTTTTGGAAATTTTGCATTTTTTAAATTCTTTTTTGTTTTTAGCATTTTTTCTTAGGTTAAATCCCACAAGAAAAAAAGGCCCAGTGCATGGTCTTGAATTGAGTTGAGGGCTAAAATTTTGGGAATCTATTTTTAAAGGAATATGAACCACCTCAGGGGATGAGACCTCCAAAATTCGAAAATTCCATTAAGACATACCTACTCTGAAGTGTACCTACGCGATAAAAGAACTTCATATCCAAAATTTCTGAAACTGAAAAAGTATATAAGACCTAGTTTTATGTACTTTTATTTGATGCTGGAATATTCCAAAATTTCTGAAGGCTTTGTAACGTCTATAAATTATTTTCAATCGATTCGGAAGATAGAAAATAGGCTATTTACCGAATTTTAGGTTTTACCCCAATGCCCACGTTATAAACGAATTTTCAATTTTTTTCAAAAAAATTTTCTGCTAAAAAATATACATAAACGAGGGAAAATGTTCTTTAATAGGTACTGGGTTTTAAAAAAATATCATTTTTTTAGACTTTTTTTAATGTTGGAAAATTCAAAAATTTTCTGGAGGTTTCGAAACGTCTAGAAACCATTTCCAATCGATTTGGGAAGGAAAAAATAGGGTAGGGTATGTATCAAATTTCCGCTTATTTCGTTGATTAGATCATATTTTCATATGTGAGCCTGGATATAGAAACCACCCTTGAGGTTCTCCTTTGATTCTATACCTTCTGAAACGCCCAAAATCAGTGTCAACTCAGAAATCAATTTTTTACACCTAAGGGTGGTTTCTATATCCAGGCTCACATATTTTGCAAGGTCAAGGGGTAATTTTGAATTATCAAAAATTACCCAAAATTCGAAGATTACTCACCTAAAATGGCAGATTATCCAATTCGGAGACGTATTTGATCGATTAAAGTACAATTTTCAAAAATTCATAACCCCAATTCAATTTAAAATTCATAATTTTTTTTTAGTAAAAATAGAAAAATACGCCAAGACGCTCCAAAACATCTCGAAACCACATTCAATCAATTTAGGAAATCAAAAATCTGTGTCTACCCACTTTCATAGTTTATTTTTTTAGATTTTATCGTAAAAAATTATTTCCTGTCAAAGAATATAGATTTGAACCGACAGTTATGTTTTTTGAAAAATTATGCTCTATAATCAATCAAATCGGTAATCAATATTGGTAATTTGCATTTTTAGGTGTTAAAATTCAAATGGACCATTCTTATGTTTTTTTTTTCAGCGCTGGAAAATTCCGCAATTTTCTGTAAGATCCTAAATATCTCGAAACCACTCAAAATCGATTCGGGAGGTCGAAAATAAGGCATATACCTACCAAATTTCAGTTTTTTTCTTTGATTAGATCAAATTTTCATTTTTGATGGGCGATGGGACAATTTCAAAATCTTAAAAATCCGCGGAGTTCTTTATTTTCGATTTATTTCTATTTCGGCTCGAAATTTTATAGCCCATTGGAATACCCCCCTTTTAAGGAAGAAAATATAATCAGAATAACACAAAAGTTATGTCCAGACCTCAATACGACGTGGTAAAAATTTCAACTCTATGGCTTCAAATTCACCCCCCCCCCCCAGTGAGCTTTAAAATTTTTTCGCGTTAAAAAAATTCTGAAAAATTGAACAAAAATTGAAAACATTTTTCCGAGAATAGTCTTACCATAGAAAGTTCAGTCCAAAAATATCATTGGTGATTTCAACTCCTGTTCCTTTTTTGGTGCACTGAAAAAACACTCAAAGAAATAAAAAATAGAACGTGTTACAAAAAATGATAAATTTTATCCCCCAAAAAATTATTTAATCAAAAAAAAATTATCCAGAAAAATAATAACGGGGCACCATTTACAAAATTGGTAAAATTTATTCTAAAAACAAAATAATAGGTATCTAACGCGAAATCTGGTAAAATTTATTGCATAACAATAAAATTTACCAATCTTGTGAATGGTGCCCCATTATTAGTTTTTTAAAATAAAATTTATTGTTATTTTTTTGAGTCAGGAAAATTTGCTCAAAAATAATTTTTCACATTTTTTGAGCTAATTTGAAAAATCATGATAAATTCCACTTTTAAATCCCCCCCCCCCAAAAAGAAGTCAAAAATCATTACTAATGATACTATTTTTGAACTTGACCATTTATGTATGCTAAAGCTATTCTGGGAAATTTTTTTTAAATTTTGTTTCAATTTTTCAGAATTTTTTTCAACTAAGGAATATTTTAAAACCCATTGGAAGGAGGTAAATTTGGAGCTAGGAGTCTGAAATTTTTACCACGTCGTTTTGAGGTCTAGACACAATTTTTGTACCACCTCGCATCCAATTTTCGAAAAAATTGGTAAAACGATCATCCCCATAACGATATCTGCCGCCCTGTTAGTTGGCCAAAGTAATATTTGAATGTTAATCTTTCACAGGATCCGATCAGGATGTCAATTTTTCACATAAAGACTCAATCCGAGACAGAATGGAGAGGGTATGCTCAATTAAGAATGACTCTATTCATCTCAAGAGACGGGTGGGACTCTACAGTGGGGTGGCTTTAATAGTTGGCACCATGATCGGTACGTACGTTGAATAATACTAAATAAAGGTACAAACAAAATACAAATACGATACCACCCGGCGATCCACTTTCGATATTAATAATCCCAACGAGCGAAACTAGATGAAAAATCTAATTTCCATTTCATACATTTCCGTTTGCAAACGCTCGGCGTGGATACGCGATGTGTATTTTCATTTTTATTGATGATGTTTCATCAATTCATTCTTATAAAGTAGTAACTATTAATCATCGATACGACGAAGTAATTTATATAGCTTTATTGGAATAAAAAATAAAATTATGGGGTTTGGCTAAAAAGGCTCCGGAATTTTCGTTTCACCTTCTGGTTTGTTGGTGAGAACTGGTTCGATTGGATTGAGCTTGATAATATGGACTGCTTGCGGATTTATATCACTTTTGGGTAAGTTGACGTTTTATCTGAGATTAATTTTATTTAAAATATGGTACTTACTTTAGGTATCCTTTTGTACGAACATCTAGGCATAGATATTTGGAAAAAAAATTATATCTAAACTAGAAAAAAAGAGAAAAAAATAACAAACGTGAATATTCGATTGCCCATGAAATAAAAATACGTGGGTGGTGTGAAGTGTGATGTCGTGATATGTATTTTTGGTTTCCGTCTTAATACCCAGAATAAAGTTTATAAGCTACCTAGTTACAGTGTTAAAATATTCATAGTATGACCAAGTTAAGGTTTGCATCGTTTTATCGTAACAGTAGTTTTCATATTCGAAGTAAAGTTTTACAGCTTTTGTGTTTGCAACCATATAATAAACCCAATTATGTCGGATGTTTTAGCCTAACGAGACGACAAAACCCTTTTTTTTCGATTATTTTGTCATGGATGAACACTAAAAAATTTCAAAAGTTCAATTTGGGAAATCATAACTCAGAAGAATTCAAAAGTTTAATTTCAACCCAAATGAAAATTAAATGAAATTCAAAACTTCAAAAGTACATTTTTGTAACAGATCAAAAATAAAAATCCCGTAAAAGTTCACTTCTGTCATCTGAAAAGACTTTGAAAGTTCCATTTTATCACACATAAAAAGTTGAAAGACATTATAAAAGTTCAATTATGCCATAAATTAAAACTGAACCCTAAAAAGACTTTGAATAGGTAATGCTCGAATTTCATCAGAGAACGATATAAAAATAACTTCAAAAACTCAAAGTTCATCACAGATTAAAACCAAAAGGGCTTTAAAAGCTAAATTTCGTCACAGATCAAAAGAAAATAGAAAAATTGAAGGGAAACATTTTCAAAACATGAGCATTTCACCGTCGGTTAACTTAATTTATTCAGGGTTGGACAAAATCCGGGACAAAAGGATTTCAAATCTGAAATCCGAAATCTTCTGAAGAAATGGATTTCAAATCAAAAATCTTTTCAGAAAGTGAATTTGAAATCCCGATTCCAAAATCCAAAATCCAGGTAAAAATAATGAAAAAAAAAAAGTTTAAAATTATATAATTTTGCGTTATTTCAATTCACAATAATATTATGTAACGAAATAAAGCAAATTTACATTTTTATGAACATTAAGACAATAAAAAACATTGCTTCTCGTTCTGCCTACAAACTGGTGAAACTGTGGGGAGGGGGGAAGGAGGCTAAAATGTTTCGGAAACCCGGTGTAATTCGATATGTCAATGACGCCATAAGCTCATGACGACATGACAACGAAACTAAATGCTTGATGATGCTGAACCTGAAGCCTGAATACTGATCACTGAATCACGTAGCACGAAATTTTTTGGATTTTAAAATAGGTAAAGGATTTTATTATAAAAATTTGGATTTTAAATCCAAAATCCGTTATGAGAATAGATTTTTAGATAATTTGATTTTAAATCCAGAAGGATTGAAATCCTGCCCAGCCCTGAATCTATTCGGCTTATAGAGTAATCCAACCTAGTTGAATATTTAAAAAAGACTAACAAAATGGCAATACATCAATTCGTCCCATGCAAATTAAAAACCAAATAATTCAACTGAACTCTGCAACCTTGAAAATATAAAATGCACATTGATTTTAAAAAATATTCATTTTAGAACCCGCATAAAATTTTTGTAAATTTTGTAGGTATCAGAAAAAATTTGATATGTGTAAGAAAAAAAAATTCTCCAACAAAATCTGTAATGTGTCACTTTTTCAACAAAAAAATGTGAAAAAAATCACAAACGTTTTGCTGCGAAACAAAAATTTTTAAACGAAAGATGTGCTTGAGGAATTTTTTTTCAAAAATAATTTCACATCAAATGAGTACCTAACTCGAAGTATATTGAAGTACAGAGACGAAGTTTTGTTGGAATGTCAGATATTTAAGCTTTTAGGCTTCTTTTTTTTTTTAATTTTCAAAATTTCTTGGCAATTATAAACAGTTAAAAACCCACATCAAATTTTTCATTTTTTTGACTTTTCGATTTTTGTGAGAGTAGGTATTAAAAATTCATTAACATATTTTAGTAATAATGGGCAGTCTCGAGGGTTCAAATTTTGCTCCAAACTGCTCACTTACAATCTCGGGCGCCCCAGAATAATCGCATACCATCTCGCTTTCGCTCCAAAAATTTCGAATGGTAGCGTTTTCATTTCCCCTATTACTTTTCCTTCAATAAAATTTTTTTGAATTTAAATTATCTCAAAATTTCCCCAACTTTGATATTTTTAAAATTGTTTATGTTCATCACTTTTCAACATTTTTTCTAATTACTTATCAGGTAGGGAAGGAATTTCGAAAAACATCAAGTTGAAAATCTTTATAAAAAATTCAACGTTATTTTCGAGTTGAAAGAAATTTCAAAAAATATGAAATTGAAAAAAATTTGAAGAAATCCTAGTTGAAAAAATTGTAAATATTTAGGTAGGTACTAAAATTTTTACCCCAATTAAAAAATTTTCCGACTGTTGAATTTTTTTAAATTTGAATTTTCTCAAAAATTTTTAAACTTTTATTTTAATTTTTCTTTCAACTTCATATTTCTAATTCCTTCTAATTTGAACTTTTTTTTCAAATTTTCCAATTTTTCCTCAATTTTTTTCACCTTTGATTTTTTAAAAAATGTTCAACTTCACGTTTTTCAAAATCTTTTCTACCTGAATAATTGAAAGAAATTTAAGAAAAAAAATATGAAATCGAGAAAAAAATTTATAAATCAAAACTAGAAAAATTTTGAAAAAATTATTGTTAGAAAAATTTTAAAATTGGATGCAATTTTGAAAAAAAAATTAAAGAAGTTGAACAAATTTAGAGTTGAAAAAATTTGAACTTGGGAATTACAATAAATTTGGACATATACTGACGAAATTCTATTATAGCGGCAAAAATTATAAAGAGCTTTAAAAAAAAAAGGTAAAATTCCGAAATTTAAAAGTAGAAGGAATGATGCTGGAAAAGAAATTTCCAGGTCCAGAAATCGAGAGGACAAAACGAGAATTACAAGCCATGGAAAATAACAACTCCCCAGATGAAACCTTGATTCACTTTGAAAGCTCAATTTTGTCATAGGCTATAGCCAAAAAGACCTTAAAAACTCACTTTTTACCTTAAAACACTTCAATAGCTCAAATTTTGTCACAGATCAAAACTTTAACAATTTCCAAAGTTTAGTACCTATTATCAGATCAGAACAAAAAACTTTAAAAGTTCAATCTTCTCGCTCATCAAAACTAAAAAAATCTGAAAAAGTTAACAGCCTTCAACAGTAAATTTTAGTCACGGATCAATGCTAAAAAGACTTCGAATCTTCAAGAGAGGTATCCCAACTCAAAGTAAAGTTTTGAGTTCAAACAAAAAAAAAAATCGAAAGTACATTATAACAGGACCCCGTACCCAAAATTTCAGGCGCTGAAGTTCATTTCTCGATTTTTGGCAAATTTTTGAAATTTCAAACAACGAAAAAAGCTGACATTTGGTATATACCCTATTTTCGACCTCCCGAATCGATTTTAAGCGGTTTCGAGACGTTTAGGATCCACTAAAATTTTTTTGAATTTTCCAGCGCTGGAGAAAAGCCCATAAAAATGGCCCATATGCACTTCAGCACCTATAATCGCGAATTACCCATTTTGGTGACCTATTTGATGGATTGAAACACAATTTTCCAAAATTCGTAACTCTGAGTTCAAATTTGCATTTTTGGGCAAGAAATTTTCCTAGAAAAAATTTGAAAATTCGCCAAATGCGCATACATCGAGGTAAAAAGTTGAAACTTGGTAGATACTCTATTTCCGTCCTCCCGAATCGAATGGAAGCGGTTTCGAGACGTTTCGGAGCTACCAGAAAACTTCGGAATTTTTCAGCACATAAAAAAAGAAATAGCCGCATCATGAAAATTTTCAACTGCAATTATTTTAAGGGTATGAAGTTTAGTAATGTGGTTGAATAGAGGTTTAGTAGGGTACTTTTTAAATTTTTTCCAGGAGAATTTCTTACCCAAAAATACAAATTTGAACTCAAAGTTACGAATTTTGAAAAATTGTGTTTCAATCGATCAAATAGGTCATCAATATGGGATCATTTGCGATTATAGGTGCTGAAGTGCATATCGGCCATTTTTATGGGCTTTTCTCCAGCGCTGGAAAATTCCAAAATTTTCTGATTTCTCCGAAACGTCTCGAAACCGCTTCCAACCGATTCGGGAGGTCGAAAATAGGGTATATACCAAATTTCAGCTCTTTTCGTTGATTAGATCAAATTTTCATATTTCGCAGGGCAGAGGTAATTTTGAAATTTCAAAAATTTTCCAAAAATCGAGAAATGAACTTCAGTACCTGAAATTTTGGATTTCGATTTTTTTTTATTTGGGCTCAAAATTTTTTATGAGTTAAGATTCCTTCCTTGTAAGCCTATTTCCATATCCTAAAAAGACCTAAAAAATTCCAAGTGATAAAAATTTAAAAGATATTTATTTAAAAACGTATCGAATTCGTCGAAAATATGACTCTGACAAGAATTATTTTCCGTTAAAAATTCCATTAATTCTTCGTGTTTACTTCTGGTATACCACCAAGCACTAAATTACACACTTGAAAAATACTTTCAGGCACAACTCGAACTTACGAAACGAACTCGACGAATTAATAATTGAAGTACCATCTCAACGAGCTGGTGCTTTCTCCTCTCCAGAAACCAACTTGAACTCGTTGTACTTTTTTTCGCAGGAGCCCTGGCTTATGCAGAACTAGGAACAATGAATCCATCCTCCGGCGCCGAGTACGTTTACTTCATGGACGCTTTTGGATCATTTGCAGCGTACATGTTCTCTTGGACTTCGGCGTTGATTTTGAAACCGTCACAAATAGCAATAATATGTCTAAGTTTTGCCGAATACGTGGTCGAATATTTTACAACCGGGTGCGAAATATCAGATTTCTCGGTGAAAGTGATCTCAGTAATAACGATACGTAAGTGAATATAATCTCGTCTCGTACAGGTATTAATATTCCTTAGAGATTAACGCAGCTATAGCGAGACGACAGAGGTACCTTTGTGTATGGTTTTCAAGTGTCGAAATTTTATTTACACGATGAATGGTAAAAAGCAGCTTTTGATGTTCTTTTCCACTATACGGTTCGATAGCGATCGTATATTTTCCTCTTTGTTAAATGACGTCACCGTGAAAATAATCATGCCGAGTACTTATATTATACATCTACCTACTCTTTATTTACAATGAAAATGGGTACTTTGGTTCAGCGTGAATAACAATAGCGTGATTTTCAACGTGATACGGAAAGAAAAAACCGCTAGGTACGAGTTGCGAACGAAGATGTTCTTATTTGGGGTACGAATTATACGGTTTTGTTGCCAAACACCTAAGTTAGGTCTGCCATGTGAAAAATGAACGAAATTAATTTGAAATTATTATCGCACGTTTCTAACTACGTAATTAAATAAGTAGTAAGCAGGTTGGAAATGCTAAAGAACTTTGGACAAGTTTCCGATTGTTTTTGAATCGAATTTGAAATTTAACCTTGGCTGTTTACGTAGTACACTTATAAGAACACCTAACTGCCTATAGATAATTAATTAGTTTTTATTGTTTGAGTAAAAATACGTAGAATTTATAATGGAAATTTTCCCAACTTCATATTGATTCTATTATATTTCCACCTGAAGCAGCTACCTTTGGAATTTTTGGCTTTTTTCCATATAAATAACGCGGGTTGACATTTTTAAGCTTTTAAAATGCTGGTTGAAGTGATTTTTATAGTATTTTTCACAAAAGCACAAGCAGTGAAAAAAATCCATCATCCAAGGATTTTTCACAATTTGAATTTTTAGGTGAACATTTTTTTAAACAGTTTTTGATGACTTTTGACACTTGGAGTCAATTTTCTGAGCAATGGAAGGGGTTCAACGAAAAAAATGAATAGAACATAAATTGTAGAGCGTAAAATTTCCTTTCTGTGAAGTCCAATTAGTTTTTTCTTAGGAGGCTTACCTTTCGAGATATTTTAGTTGAAATTTCAAAATTCAACTTATTGTTTTATTGAAAATATCTCAAAAACTAAGCCTCCTAGAAAAAACCGAATTAAACTCCGCAGAAAGGAAATTTTACACTCTACAATTCATGTTCTATTCATATTTTTTTTTGGAGGCTTGATTTTTCCCGAAAATCGATTTTTTGTAATGAACCACATTTTCAACATTTCTCATTTGATTGTGCGGCATATCGATTTCTACTAGGGCTGGCGATTATAGAAATTAAAATCGATTAAGAATAATCGCCCGATTAATCGATTAAAAATAATCGTCCGATTTTCTCAAATCGACCAATTAATTTACCTTCACCCCCTCCCCCTCCCCGTCCTGGGACAAAAATTTGCAATCCAATTTCAGTTCTTTGTTTCATATGAAAATCTTCAGTTTGGGCAAAATCTCGGGGTTGAAAATGAAAAATCTGTCGACAAATATTATTAAAAAAGAGAAATTTGCTGACTCATCATTTTTTTTAAATGAAAATTTTCCAACCAGATGTTTTGAAAACAAAAAACAGAAATCCGTGCTTTTTGAGCTACTTTTTTGACTTCCAAAAAACAACCAATTAGACGATTAAAAATAATCGGCCGATTAATCGATTAAAATAATTGAATAATCGATTAATCGATTAACCGATTAAGAATTTTGGCCGATTATAAAGAAAAAAATAATCGATTAATCGATTATAATCGCCAGCCCTAATTTCTACTAATTTGAGGGTGCTGAGCTCGATTATCAACTAACTTTTCCGATCTGCCACCCCATGTCCTACAATGACTCCTAGTTCATCAAAAGTCGAAATGATGGCATTTTTAAAAAATAAGGATGCAGCTTTAAACCACAAAAAGTAGGATGAATTGGTGGTGATTATAGGGCATGGGGGGAGGCAGATCAGAAAAGTAAGCTGGTAATCGAGCTCAGCACCCTCAAATTAGTAGAAATCGATATGCTGCACGATATTTTCATTTTTTTGCAAGGATTTCTCAAAATTGGGAGGGTTAGGGGGTACTAAGGGGTCGAATCCAAAAAATGAGCAAATATTCGAACTCAGTGCCCCCAAAAACCTAACAAACGACATGTCACACGTTATTTTTCATTTTTTTGAATTTTGACCTCATCAAGGGGAGTTGATAGGGGGGGTTCAGTAGGGTCGGATGAAAAAACTGAGCACATATTCGAACTTAGCGCCTTTGAATTAGCAGAAATCGATGTGCTACTTCATTTTTGCAATTTTTTTTAATTTTAACCAAAATTGAGGACCCCTGTGCCCCCGAGGGGTGTTGAGATCCCATCTTGAAAAGTAATTAGTTGAGAAATTCATAAAAAGTTTTCCTTACAGGAATTTTTTCAGATTTTTAAATGGTAGCCCTTGGCTTTTGTAATTATCATGAAAGTTGAGCTTTCATCACAAAAGCTTAACTTTGAACTTTTCAAAATGTGATGTCCAATTTTGAATCTCCTTTCAACTCTCTACAAAACCGCACCAACAGATTCATTTTTGACTAAACCAATCTCGAGATATGAGCCTTCAAAGTTGAGCCGTTTTGCAAAAAATCCCAATTGTGTGAAAATTACGAGGGCCACCCCCAACCCCCTGAAGTATTAGGATCGAAATGACGGTGATTCCTTCATGAGACCATCGGGGGGAACCCGTAAAAAAATTTTGAGCGCAATCGGAAGATCCAAGGTCAAAACCTGCTCGAATTGACATAGAATGAGCCTAAGTACAATATTTAAAAAAAAAATCTTCATGCAAAAGTTGGAAAGGATGAAAAAGGAACATTTTCGAGAAAATTTTTTAAAATTATCTCTTCATGGAGCGCATATGCACCGTTCGTGTTTAATTTTGTAATGTTTCATTTTTTCATTGTGCAGATGATTGTAAAATTGTAAAATTTTGATAAAATGATTCTTTAGTAAATTATTCGTCAAAAATTTGAAAAATAATGATAAAATTCGTCCAAAAAGTATGTTTAGCATTTTTTTTGAAACCAAGAAAATTAAAATCACGATGGCAAAAAAATTGTAATTTTTCAAAGTGCGATACATTCGCCCCAATACATAATTTTAAAAAATTTTCACGAAAATGTTTCTTTTTTCATCCTCTCCAACTTTTGTATGAAGATATTTTTTCAATTTTCACTTCCGGCAAAATTATACGTCATCAAAGGTATAAGGGTCAAAATGTAAATTTTGTCACATTAAAAAGGACATAAATAACTCAATTTTTTTTTCAATTAAGAAAAATATAGAAAAGATATCAAGTGATGGGCGAGCTGTTTTCTTGTAGCAAAAGGATGAAATTTTAAGGTAAAAATTTTTTCCCAGCTGAATTCCTTAATTAGGTATTAAAAAAATTACACTCAAACTTCAATCGTGATTTCCTAAAAACGTCATTTTTTCTATGTCCTTTTTATTGTGACACATTCAATTGGTTTTTTTCTTAAGAGGCTTAGTTTTTGAGATATTTTCAATAAAAAAAAAGAAGTTTTTGAACTTTTAACTAAAATATCTCGAAAGCTACGTCTTCTAGAAAAAATTAATTGGATTCTACAGAAAGGAATTTTTACGCTCTTTAATTTATGTTCCATTCATTTTTTTCATTGAAACCTTCCTTTGCTCAGAAAGTTCATTTTAAATGTCAAAACTTATCAAAAAGTGTAAAAAAAAGGTTCAACAAAGAATTAAAATTGTGAAAAATCCTCGGGCGATGGAATTTTTTCACTATTTTTCTCGCGATCAGCGTGAAAAATACTATAAAATCGCCCATTTTACTTCAAACAGCATTTTCTATGTCGACCTGTGTAATTTTTTCTTGATTTTCACCACACAGGTATACTTACTTGGACGAGCTCTCGCATTTTTTATTTTCTAACCCACCTACGCGAAGAAAAAACTCATTTGTTGGGTTAACTCATTTTTTTTCAAATATCACGTCCCTTTTGAATAATGATAAATACACGAGCACCTACATCTATCATTCGTTTGATTCGAATTTGAATTTAATAGGTACTTTTAATTATTTTGTTTCAGTTACGTTGCTGTATATAAATTGCTACAGCGTACAGTTGGCTACATCGGTTCAAAATATATTCACGGCGGGTAAACTAATAGCTATTGGACTTATAATATGTGGAGGAACGTACGAATTGTTATCAGGTACGAAGATGTGCTTATTTAGTTGAATGAACCTGAATTCATAAACTTTTTTGGTACCTAGAATAGGTGTAGGGTTAATCGCCATTGATAAACTTATTTTAAAAGTAGATTTCACGTAATATGAAACCTTTTATGGTGTTTAGCAGGAAGCACTAAAAATTTAACAGGGATGTTTCGAAATAGTACGACTTCGTATGGAGATATAGCGACGGCTTTCTATTCGGGATTGTGGGCTTACGATGGTTGGAATAACTTGAATTATGCCACCGAAGAGATAAAAAATCCATCAGTGTAAGATTTGGTTGTATTTCTTTGACCTCGGGCCCCCTTCCCCTTCTGCATATGATTGATATTAAAATTTACTTGTTGCAGCAATATTCCAAGAGCTATTTTCATAAGTATTCCTTTAGTTACCTTATGCTACGTGTTGATAAATATTTCATATCTGACTGTGATGTCACCTCAAGAAATGATAACATCGGAGGCCGTTGCTGTGGTAATTTTTCACTCGATATTTAATCATTATAAATTGGCCACCAAAATTTTAAAAACATTGATTTCAAAAAAATTGGAAAAATTTTGACAAATTGAAATACTAACTTTTTGTTAAATTTGAAAACTTTTTTTCAAGTCAATGGTCTTAGAATTTTGGTGCTAAGATGTAGTCTCAAATCTTATAGATTAGATCGACGTTTAATTTTTTGCTTTTGGAGGGATGGGGGGGGGGGGGGTTGACAAAAAATTATAAATTGGATTGGCCATTATCTTTGATGTAAAAAATTTCATTTTTTCAAACCTGACAAAATGTATTTTTGGTTAATATTAAAGCATGAAAATGTTTTCAAAGTTTTTTTTTCATAAACCTGAAAAAATACCAGAATTTCCCTTGAATAAATCCATTTTGGAAGAAACATTCCCAGGAAACCCCTAAATCGGAAAAAACTCAGTTGAAAACCTCCAATAAGATAAACCCACTCCGGGAATAACTAAAATCGAAAAACTACACCAGAAGAACCTAGTCCGGGAAAACTGATTTGGAAAAGCCCAACTCGAAAAAATCTCACCTTTGAAATTCACCGAAGACCCAACCTATAAAAATTCCACGTTGGAAAATTTAATGCAGGAAAACCCAAAATCGGGAAAATTTAAGCCTAAAAAAAAACTCGCCCAGAAAAACCCAACCTGGCAACCTTAATCCAGAAAACACTTGAAATAAACTAATCTAAGAAAGAATCATCCGAAAAATCACAATTGAGAAAAATCTAATTCAGAAAAATTCTGCATCGAAAATCCAGCCATGCAATACTCACTTGGAAAAAAGTCCAATCAAGAAAAAACTCGACTCGGGAAAATTACATTCCAGTTGACCTCGGTCGGAAAAACAAAACCAGAAAAAAACAACCCGGAGATCCCTCGGGAAACTTGATAAGAGAAAATACGAGAAAACTCCACCCCAAAAACCTCAACCTGGAAAAACTTCTTGGGGGAAAACCTCACCTGAAAAATTATACTATGGAAAAATCCAATCAGGAAAACCTAACCTGAGAAAATTCCACTTCGGAAAAATTCAATTTAGGAAAAGCTCAATCCAGAAAATCTTACCTAGAAAAACATAAAATAGGAAAAATTTGCTCTAAAATCCTCAATTGGGGAAAACTTGACTCGGGAAAATCCTACTTTGAAAATCCATCCTTACAATCCGAACCAGGAGAAAATCCAGACAGGAAACTCCAGTCTGGGAAAATTCTATTCTGAAAAAATCCAATTAGGAAAACTTGATAGGAGAAAACTCCACTTCAGAAAAATTCAACTCAGGAAAACCATGAATGATTTTTGTAGGGACCCAAAGAAATCCACCATAAAAAAATTGCCCCAAAATCCTCAGTTGAGACCGAACTCGGGACACTTCTACTTCAGAAGTCCATTTACACAATTCCATGAGGGAAAATCCAACCTGAGAAAATTCTACTTCAAAAAAATCCCACCTGGGAAAAACTCCACTCGGGAAAATTTTACACCAGAAAAACATATCCGGAAAAGTCCAACCTAAAAACCCCAATTCGAGGACCCCTCTCCCTCTCGGAAACTCTAAGAAAAGAAAAACACACCTCGAAAACCACAATCTGGAAAAACCCAAAAATGATACAAAATTCACAGAGAAATTATTGGGAAAATTTGATTAGTTTTCGTAACTTGGCAGGTCTGACAAAATGTTGAATACCAACTTACAAAAAAAAAGAGTAAGGTCAATTGGGGTAATTGTAAATTTTTCGGAAAATTGAACCGATTTTGTGATAACTCTTTTTCGTTTTACTCTGTAAGTAAGAAAGCAAAGTGATTGAAATTTTTACCATGTATCAATGAATGTATGAGGAGTAATATGACGGTTTGTTTTCATCGATTCGATTATTCATTCCGAAATTATGGACTTCGTTTACAATTGGACAAGAATATTTACATTTACCCCACAATGATGGGGTAAATGTAAATGCATACATTGGGCCCCATAAAAAACGTATCACTCGGTTTTTTTTTTGCATAATTTGGAAAAAAATTATACAGATTAAATATTTAAACGCGTAGAAAAACTAACGTGTAAAAAAAATCAAAAAAAATCAAAACAAAAAAAAATATTTTGTGTTTAAATTTGTGAATCCCATTTAAATAACACGTGTTTACAATTACCCCACCCCTGAAAAATTTGATGGGTATTTGTAAATGCTACAGAAAATTAATTTCTCAGCTTCAAAAATCATAAAAATTGAATTTCATCATTTTTGAATGTCCGTAGAACTAAATTAATGCATCAAACAACAACTTTTTTACTTTTTTCTATTTTTTTCTCGAATTTTGAAGATTACGTAAATTGTGTGAAAATCAAAATTTGATATCATGTTTTTTTTCATCGCGAAATTTTTCATCACAGCTGTTACCAAGAACCCGAAGTTTTTTATTATAGTAAGACCAATTATTCAAAGTTTTTATTTTTGGCAACTCCAGCTCGCTAGATGCATTTAAGTATTTACAGCACGACTTGTTTACAATTACCCCATGTTTACAATTACCCCAAATGACCTTACTTACTTCACATAAATAATTAACTTTCAAGCAATTTTTAAAATTGACATTGAATGAATTTTATACTCATAAAAATTTATATAAAAAAATATAGATTTGATTTCAAAAAAAATTATTACTTACTTACAGAATTTTGTTAAATTTTACAATTTTTTCAAAATTCAGAACATAGATTTTTATTTGGGTTTTTAGACCCCATAAAAGTGTCGAACAAAATTTCAACAACAAAAAGAACGATTTTCGTACAAATTTTGAAAACTTTAGCTGTACACAAGCTGAAGAATACACCTAAGGAAGATAAATTTCCCCAAAAATAAATTATATCAAGTACATCAATACATCTAGCGAGGGAGAGGATTTTCTCTAAAAGAAATTTATAGTAAAATGAAAGAGGATTAAACCGTTTGTTTTGCAAATTTTTCCAGACCTTTGGTAAACGTGTATTGGGTATGATGGCATGGTTGATGTCACTTACAGTAGTAATATCAACGTTTGGTTCAGCCAATGGAACTGTTTTTGCTGCCGGAAGGTGAGACTTTCACTTATTCGAACATTACAAAAATCTGGGTAATGGTACCTAATAAAATAAATTCGATTTTTTTTTTAGGTTACTGTTTGCCGCAGGACGTGAAGGACATATGCTAGAGGTTCTATCTCATGTACATATCAGAAGTTTAACTCCTACACCTGGTTTGATTTTCACTGTAAGTTCAAAATTAGAGATTTTTTCGATGGATTTAGTTTAACTTAAAGAAATTTAATAAGAGCCGAGGAAAATTTGTTTTAGGCGATTATAGCGATAATAATGGTGTTATCTGGGACAATATATTCGTTAATAGACTTTTTCAGTTTTACTGCTTGGATTTTTTATGGTGGTGCTATGATAGCTTT
The DNA here is from genome assembly GCA_033439095.1 of Pseudococcus viburni. Taxonomy (NCBI): domain Eukaryota; kingdom Metazoa; phylum Arthropoda; class Insecta; order Hemiptera; family Pseudococcidae; genus Pseudococcus; species Pseudococcus viburni. Next base: position 761,188 of record JAVBJF010000059.1, read on the forward strand.
GTTGGTGATGAGATACACAAAACCTGATATTCGACGTCCTTATAAAGTAGGTATTTTAAAAACCACAAGAATTAAGAAATATTACCTATCATTATTTTAAATTTCTAATTTTAAAAAAAAAATTCAAGGTCCCGATTGTAATTCCGATTTTGGTTCTCATCGTATCGCTATACCTAACAATTGCTCCAATTATCGATAAACCTCAGATCGAGTACTTGTATACAATACTCTTTCTGATCGTGGGAGTTTTATTTTACGTGCCATTTGTTCAACATCAATATACTCCTGCATTTATCAGTACGTCACCTCAACTACGTACAAAATATTTTCTTAAAAATAATACCTAATTTTTAAATTCTTTTTTTGACAGAACCGTTATCAATGTATTTACAAATTTTACTTCAAGTTACTCCTACAGATATTCCCATACATGAAATTGAAATACCAATATGAGAGTTACCATTGAAGATTACCATTATTTTCTAAGAAGTTTTTTAATGTTAATTTTTCAGTGTTTTTGTTTTTTGATTCTGTGGCCCATTCAAGCGGCATAATTATTATGGCATTTTAATTATTTGTAATACGGAAATACGGGTTAATTTTATCATAATGACATTTTCATATCACTTTAATTTAATTTTAAATACGCGGATAAGTTTTAAAAAAAACGTTACCTAGAGTATTAAAAAATTGGTGCCATTAATAAATATAATTTCGTCTTCCTGTGTAAACTATTATCAGAAAAATTTTTAATAACGTGTTTGCATTTTAATTAGAAGTAAAACACCAAATTGAATAAAAATATTGTTACAATTAAATTTACGTTTTGAGTAAATAGTTTGTGTTGTTTGATGTTTATTAATTTAGAAAATAAATAAAAGTTTGAATCATATTTAAGTGATGTAATTTTTTCCCATTGGATGGTTTAAGATATTAAGGGCATAGTTCGCATTCCTTTTTGCCTATAGGCTCCCCTGCCAATTTACATCACGCTTATGGGAGTTTATAAAATATTACTTTACTCGAAATGAGAGTGATGAAATTTGCTCAAATTTGAAATATACATTTTTTGAGATGGTTTCTACAATCCTGTGCATGGATTGCTCGTTATATCGAATATTTTACAAGAAAATTGAATTTGAAAAATCAGTGAATTTTTCACCAATTTTTTCCGGATTTTTTGTTCCGTTGAAAATGTAACTTTGAGGAAAAATACCAACGTCGTGTCGTAATTAGGGGGATCGGGAGGAATGACCGGAGGATCCTGAGGAATATTGATACCTTCGGAATCTAGCAATCGTAATTTGATTTTCATTGATAATAAAGTTTCTAAATCTTTTTCCGCTTCTTTGCTGGTCATTTTATTACCGGCAAAAATACTTAACTTGGTATATTTTTTTCTATTTTAGGATGATTATTTGAGTATTACCTAATTACCTAAAAGGGCGTTTACGCCATCCGTCCAGTAATCAAAAACGACTTCATCAGGAATGATATAAAATTCGACATAAACAACGAGAGTATAAAAAAAAATTAGGTAAACGATAGTATTCAACCGGACCTGTGCTTTTTTTCTATGGTCTATCTCCGACACCTCCGGCTAAATCGTACACGAGACGTGATACTTTCAAAGCTAATTCATCAGCTTCCTCTTGAGTAGCTGCTTCGGAGTAAACACGAACAATATCTTCGGTTCCAGAAGGTCTATGGAAAAAAATCGTATGCAAATATTTCTAAATAAGAAAATAACAGATTGTTAATTTTATACCTGACGAAAGTTCGAGAAAAATTGTAATGAGGTAATAAGTCATCTATTCCGGCCTGTAACCCCACAGGAGTAACAGCTTTTCGTTCAGCATCAGTAGTAGTAATCGTGGAACGATCCTGAAAAAAATTAACATTAGCACAAATTCTCGATTCAAGAATTAAAATTAAGACATACTTTGATGGTAACTTTAGCCATTTTATAAGGCACTGGATCATATAAATTATTCCAATCGCGTATACTCCATCCTTTTATATGTAAAATTGTTTCAATAGACAACATATCTGATAAAGCATCGCCCACAGTTTCGTTAATCATATTGATGAACGTAGAGAGCTCATTCAACGCTTTTAGCTGTTCACCACTAAAATAAATACGTCTTAATTAATATTGTCACCGATGAAGATAACGAATATTTTTCGGTAAAACTTTCATACGTGGCTGTTTTCAAAGCATTGGCAATATCATTTTTCAATTTTTTACTGAAAAGTATGGTCCCATGGCCGTTAGATTCGAAATATATTCCTATATCGTATTCGATAGCTTTCTGATGTAAATGTTTCACTCCGGTTTTAGTAAAAGAAGCATCAATATTCTAAAAAAAAATTATAAAAATCTAATTGAGAAATTTTTCGTGATAAATTAATTATAAAAATAATTACCAATTTATCTTTTATGTATCGAGTTGAGCTACCGTTGGCATACGCTGTTTGAACAATCCCAAACGTCGAGTTTAATTTGGTTCTGGCGATAATTTCTCTTAAAAATATAGCGACTGGAAAATTAAAACTGATATTTGAATAGTTCAAAGATACGTTCAATGTGATGGGTACTTACACAAAACAGCCATTTTATCACCATCGGCAACTTGAATTTTTTTTGAGTCATCCAAGTAATAATACATAATACGATCAGCATCTCCGTCGTAACTAACACATCGTACATTTAGATCACCAGGTAAACCATCAGGATACAGCTGAACTTGTTTGATATAATCGGCTCCACACTATAGGAAAATTTTACCATTAAAAATCTAATTCTGAATTTCTACGACTGAAACGAAATAGGAAAATAACTTACATTTAAATTCAGTTTTTCGTGTTCGTTGAGTTTATCGTTGAACATGTTTACTGCCAATTTATTTTGAATACGTTTTTTGACATATTCCATAGCTATTGATCCGACTCCGTTGGCTCCATCGAAATTAAGATTTGGAGTATAATTACCATTTGTGTCGCTCGCCTGTAAAGAAATTTAATTAGAATGGCAATAATAATCAACGTAGAAATAAATAAAAATTCACCTCTTTCCAAAACGTTTCAAAAGCTGTAACCAGTTTATCGTAATATCCTTCGATGGTTGGTACTCCATACGATGAATCGTTTCTACATTTTACTAGATAATGTAACATTGGCGTGGTACATAGAGAAATTTTCGTAGCTTTTGAATAAACGGAGGCTATTCCTTCACAAGCTATATTGACCAAGTTAACACTGCTGGGTCTATCAATAAAGAAACGAAATATAATATCAATTCAATCAAAGTTACACGTATTATAAAAAGTTGTTAATCAATTAACCTTGTATCCCATCCTAAAATTACTTCTCCTTCAAAAGATGTATCTATCTGATGAGATGAAATTACTTCGTTGATGATATCGGAGATTTTATCAGGTCCACAGTTAACAAACCGTGTAGCAAACGGTTCCCAGGTTGCTTTCAACATGTCACCATCTGGATCTATGAGTTTCACACCGTTATCCTTCGCAGGATTATGAGACGCTGTGACCATAAAACCGATCACCTTTTGAGTACATTTGGACCGTAAGCCAGCTAAAACGCCGACTCTGAATGCGACATGTTCCAAAACTGATGCTCTGAAGATCGAATAATAATTCATTATAAATTATAAAATTATAGGTAATGAAATCGGTTAATTTCGCTTACTCGTCTCTGAAACCAGAGGTTCCGTACTGGAGTTCTTTCGACGGACAGGGGTACTTTGTGTAGCCAGCGAGTGCTTTAGAAAAATCCATGATGTTTCATCCACGAAGGCAAACTACAACTGAAGACTTTCACTTCGTTCACTATCACTTCGTAGGGCAATTCCAGCGGTGGTTCCGGTTAATTAACACGTGGCTTGGGATTTACATAATAGAAGCGTTGGAATTCCACGGTTCCAACGGCAATCTGCTGTCGTGTTTTGACATGGAAATATTTTGATCGCGGATTGCGATGAAAAAGCGTGATAAAAAAATCACGATAAAAATCATCTGTTGCATTTTGAATAACCACTTGTGTACTCGTTCAATGATGTACACAATGTACACCGAAAAATTTTAAAGACGTAAACAAAAGCCTATAAGGCTTATCAATTTTTAATTTTTAATTTTTTTCGATAATTCATTCATTGGTTCAAAAAATTGAAAGAAAGTTGGAAACAATTTTGATCTTTTGATGTAAATTTCAGTGATGATGCGGTTATAACTTTCGAGTTTTTATGTTCAGGACTTCAGCTATATTTTCTGTTCGAATTCAATTCATAATGAAACGTTCTAACAGTACAGATTTAAATTCTAAAAGACTGAAATCAAGCGAATCTAATGTTAGTCCTTATTTCGAAACAGGACGATTATCAGACAATTTTTACGACGTTTCTTGTTTCGATCTCGCGAAGAATCTTTTGGGAACTGTTCTAGTTAGAAAATTGGAAAACGGTTCCATTTTAAAAGCTGTCATAGTGGAAACAGAATGTTACCCAGGTAACGATGACAAAGCTTCTCATTCTTACAACGGCCGACGAACACCAAGAAGTGAACCTATGTATATGAAACCTGGGACAATTTACGTCTATAAAACATACGGAATGTATCATTGTTTCAACATTTCCAGCAGAGGTACGAAAACAACCTTGTATTCATCTTGTAGGTAGCATTTTTCGTTTTTATAATTTACTTTGAAGTTTGAATTGAACCGAATTTTTTGATAAAGGTGATGGAGCTGCTGTACTTCTGAGATCGGCCGAACCTGTCACCGAAACGGAGCATATGAATTATAATCGACTGACTTACCATCAAAAAAGAAAGAACAAATTTGAAGGCGATAGTCAACCGGTATCCGATCGAAAAAAGGCACTCAAGTTACACGAATTATGTAATGGACCGAGTAAATTATGTATTAGCTTCGATATAACGGCTGAAAATTGTAATAAGGCTGATTTATGTACATCCGATAGTATTTGGATTGAAAAAGGATCGAGTGTGATCACCGAAAAAGATATTGTGAGTAGCACTCGTATCGGAATTGACTCTGTCGGTGCTGAATGGGCGAACAAATTGTACAGATTTTATATTTCCAATAATTCCAGCGTTAGGAAAGAAAAGGCTAACACCGGACGATCGAGAAAAAAGTAAATCAGTATTAAACAAATCGGTTAGGTGCTTAAATTAATTTTATGAAGTTTTCTCATGTACTTATATGTGTAATTGTGTACCTATGAATCCTATAAAATTTTGATGATATTTATTAGTGATGTATCGTAAATTGTAAAGTAACTGTTAATATAAGTGATTTTTTTAACATTCTTTTTTTATCTAAATTAAATTTTTCTAAAAACTGACTATAGATTCAGTAAGTAATATGATTTCTGGAATTATACAAAGATTGCTTTGCATCCTGTATTTATGCGTATGTAACTTTTCAGGAACATTCCGCTTGCAACGAAAATTGCAGTTGCTTTCAGTGTGAAATACGAAGAGAAATTTTGCAGGCATATCTTCAAGAAAAAGTGCAGTTTCTTGAGTCACGTAAAAAACGCTTAGATCGTTTAATAGAGAAGGCGAGTTTGAAGAATTCATTACACAAGTGAAGTAGATTCATTTCCATTTAAAGAGGGCAAAGAATACGAATGCCTTGTTTATTGTAAGGTGTAGAATGATTTAGAATACTGCAGTAATTATTAACGTTGCCAGAATACTTCGTTATTCATTCATTCATTTTTAAAATGTTTAATCACATATTTGTTTTTTATTTCAATGTCGTATCATGTCATAGAAGCTGAACGTCATATTTAATTATGTATTTTTTCAAATGTTCAACGAGATTACGTTTTTCTATGTAGTTGAACCTGGACTTCATATAAACTGAATTATTGTAATGTGTGTAGTATGTAGATGTAACTGTAAGTCGCTATGAGCATTCGAACGTAAATATTTTTTGTATCTGCTTCAAATTTGAACCGTGTTAAATCAAAAGAGACCAAGCGACATCAAAAATTTCACCAAAAAACAAACTTGGAAGTACGATAACTTCTGAAAAAGTTGAAGAAGGGATAATAAGTATGATAAATATGAACTCTGGTATTGTTCGACCGTTATATCTTGGCAGGTTTGTATTTGTGTAAAAGTAGCAAAACTTCGGAAATTTTCATGTAGGGCTTCTCAAATTTTAACGATTTCATAAGAAATATTTGGCTATATTTTAGTACAGTTAATTTCGATTGGTTGATTTCTTAAAAAATAGAAATAAATTAAAAATAAACAAACAATTCCTTTTTCAGAATCACTGAAATAGAGCGAGTGTTGCTTTTTTTACATAAATACAAACCTGCCAAGATATAACGGTCGGACAATAACATTAATCTATCATTAATTTGCGTGTTCAGAACCTTATTTTGTGTTCCCAGTGAGAAATACGTTAAAATCTCAGCACTCTCAAATTTGTCGCTTGGTCTCTTTTGATTTAACACGGTTCATTTTCAGTTTTCGAAGACCTGAATATCAACAGGGCCCTAGTTTCTCATCTATTACTGTACTGCTGTAGAAACACGAAAACGGTTTAAATCTAGCAGAGACAGTCTGCAAACTAAAAAAAGCACGAGATGTGGAAATACTTAATACTTAATACATAAGAAAGAAACATAATTAGGATTGATTAAAATAACTGAATATTTGAATGTGTGATATTACTTCTTGCTACCTGAACATGATATTTTTTTATTAAAATTTTATATAAGAAAACACTCACGTTCGCTTTTTTCCAAGAGACAAGTTAAATGAAACGGATTATAGGATAGGAATTGTTAAAAGATCTTTTAGATAGGTGGAAGCTTCAACTTCAAGTTTCATTTTTTCAAAAAATTTCATGTAAAATTTTCAAATTTTAGTAGTACGTTGAGTCGTTGAGTGGAGTGGAACGAAGTATTCCGAAACTCTACGAACATAGCCGATCAACCCCGAAATTTTAATCAATCTTATGCTTTTCATCTGTGATTACATATTTTTATTTTTTTTCCAAAAATTTGATAAAGAAACTGATAACCGATCAAAATCGGAAATCCATAATTTTCTTTCTAAATTAGTGTTTTATTATGTAATATTGAAGAAAATGTTGAAAATCGTGTCCTGTCGAATCATCAGAACCGGAGTTCCATCTCAGCTCAGATATTGTTCCGCAAAAGCCCTGGAAACACCCGCAGGTGCTTCAAATTCGACTCCAAATGCTCCCAAGACACCGCTCATGAAGAGATGGATCTCTTACTGGAAAGCACTTATGAACGATTACAAAGATGTCCTGATAGAAGCTGCGAAACACGCGAAAGATCATCCAGTCAAAAGCACCATATGGGCAACGATCCTCTCTAGTGCTTACACTTGCGGTGTTATGAATCCTGACGAACACAGTTTCAGAGCTCATATCGTAAACAGTGCCAATGACTTGATATTCGTCGGAAAACCCATACGGAATCCGGCGACTGTAGATTATTTACGAACTGTCGAGTCTTATTATAATAGCGGTCAAATTAGATACTTAAGTTTAGGAATATTTTCAGTAATTTTACGTGATTTTAAGACCAGAACGAGTGGTGTTTACAAAGATAATTGTTCCTATACTCAACCTACTTATTTAGAAATTATTCGCGATCATGTAATTGACGTTGGATTTTTTAATAAGTGGTGGATTTTGGAAAATAAGATGTTAGAGTGTGATATTAATGAAACTGAATGGAGTTGATTTCGTATTGTTTGTTTTCGTTGTGGAATAAATTTTCGTTTAACATTGCTGTTTCGTTTGTTTTCTACCGATAAACTCATTTTTACAAGATTCAAAAACATATATTTTAAAGGTTTCTAACAATGAATGATCTATAAATACATTAAACTTAAAAATGGTAACAGGTTGAAAATTAATTTCAGATTGTGATAACAAACTAATCCAATAGAGGTTTGGAAGTCAACTCATATAAAATCTAAATCAATGTAATATAAAATAACAAATAAATATCAAATAAATATAAAAACATCAAGAATCTTAAAATAATAATTGACATGAACAAAATAAATATTGCTTCAAAATTGAAAAGCCATGCTTAATAATTCTAAGCAAAAAATAGAATTTTTGGTAAAAAAAATATCACATCGAAAGTTGGATGATAACATTTTGTGGCGTGTTGAAAGTTAAATTATAGTCTAGTAATAATGATAACATAAAATAAGGTAATCATCGAGTATTCGATATCTAGAATGTCTCAATTCTAAAGTAAAGGTAATTTCTAGGTATAACCGAGCTAAATGGAGGTAAAGGGGCAAAATATTTCTCTAAACGTCATGAAAACTTAATTTCGGGGTCCTATGTCATAATTAAACAGATTAAGAACAAGCATGAATCTGAACAGTTGTATAAACAGTCTTATCCGCAGGACCTGCATCCTCATTATGTGGTTCTGCTCTGCTAGAACTCGCTCGCTCTTCGTCATTGGCGGCTTGGATAACTGGAGTAGAATCGCCATCTAAAATTTACCAAAAATATACGAATTACTCTAGAAATTTGAAGATTTGCTAAAAAAAAAATTCATACCATTTTTGATTTGACAACCTTGGCATATTTTCGCAGCAACTACTTGAGCTGTTACGTTAAATAGAACGGAACCAAATAATAGATACGCTAATCCAGCTCCTACAGCTATAGAGATCATTATGTAAGCATTATATGTCATAGCTATCAGCATCAGCAGATACCCAACGACTAACTCGAAGAAATGTGAAAATAGGTCGCTTATTCTCCATACTTCCCTGGAAGAAAAGTGCTATTACATACGTTGTGTCTAGAAAATAAACTCAACTTAAAATGAAATACCTAGATGGTCTGTGATGTTCACGATCCTCTAATAACGTTGATTTCTCGGTAGATTTCGAAAAAGCCAACTTGAAGAAAGATACGGAAGACGAAGTTTGACTTTTTAGAGCTTTGATGATCCTACCAGTCTTCAACGATTCATAAATGATTACCAAGATCGACGTAGAAATGCATACCGCAATCAAACCTGAAACAGTTGTTATCAAATGAATATACAATATCGATTCGAATGAGAAAATATGTTGAAAAGGTCACAATTAACAGATAGTACTGCTTGAATGAGAAAGTAAAGTACCATATGAAAATTTCACTGATAAAAAGTAGGCCCCAGGTGGCTAAGGTAAAACACTGGTGAACAATTTTTGTCCACGAGATCAAAAAATATTAAATTCAACATACCCAAGGGAGAAGAGATCACAAAATCTGGAAACAGAAATTCTTCAATATCGTAACCAAACCAAAAAGATTCACGCATCATTTTACTGATTTTTGATCAAGTTCACGAACAATTGCAGAGAAGAATACAGTTTTAACATTTATAAGTACATGGTGACGAACGTAAAACTCATCGTTATGCATGAAAGCGAAAGTAAAACAATACAAATAGTTGTTTTAAATCTAAATTAAACCACAATTTGACAACTGTTTTATCAGGTAATTAATTTTCAGGGTATCAACAACGATCGACAAAGCAGTTGGGATGTCATAGATAAAAAATATTTGGGTCTAAAGTTCTTCCCTTTCTTCCCCGCTTTTTTTTCAGATACAGTAGAGCCAACGTAAAATTTTGCGGGGTTTTAGCCAATCAGCATCGAGTAAGTATTTGTTGGCTACATTGTTTTTGCGTTGTATGTGTAGTATAATCAAGCCTTATGAAGGAAAAATTGAATTCCTTGGGAATTATTACCAATTTTTTACAATAAAAATCGACTCGGTAATTTAATTTGATAGTATTTTATTTACATTCACAACTGAGAAATGAACGCTGTCAAAAAAGTCGTGTTTTTTTCACTGTTTTAATTAAATTAACTTTTGCGCCTTCGGATAATTTATTGGAGAAACGTGGAGAAACGCTAAAATGATCAGTAATTAGGTGTTAGGCGTGTTACTGATAGTGATTAGTGATTATACTACATTTTGTTAATAGGTACCTAGTACAGTACATATCAGTACCTATAGTCTATGATCTATGACTCCTGTAAATTGAAATAAATTTGGTTCAAAATCACGAAAAAAATTCTCAATAGAAACTCTTAAGAAACGTTCTGTCCCTTAAGAGAGAGAGATTGGAAAAAAGTATGGGTTAAAATTTTTACCTCGCGGTTTTCAGACCATAAGAACCGCTTCATATCCAAAATTTCAAGTGCTAAAGATCATTTCTCGAATTTTCTTCGAATTTTCGAAGTATCTAGGGTATTTTATTATTTTTCGGAGCGATAAGCTTACCGCTCCGAAAATAATAAAATTTGATCTAATCAACAAAAAAACGCTGAAATTCGGTGTAGACCATGTTTTTGACCTTCCGAATTGATTGGAAGTGATTTCAAGACGTTTCGGAGCCTCTATAAAATTTTGAACCATTCCAGCAGTGGAGAAAAGCCCATAAAACTAGTTCATATAAACTTCAGCATAAAAATTAGGGTATCTACCAACTTTCAGATTTTTACCTCGATACGCACATGTCGGCGTGTTTTAAATTTTTTCCATCAAAGAAAATTTTCTGTCAAAAAATATGATTTAAGAATTTCGGAAAATTTTAATTTATTTGATCAAATAGGTTACCAATTTGGGTAATCTGCGTTCATAGGTGCTAAAGTTCATATTGACCATTTTATGGGCTTTTCTCCAATGCTAGAAAATTCCAAAATTTTTTGGAGGTACCAAATTTCAGCTTTTTTCGTTGAACAATCAAATTTTCAGATTTTGCAGGACGATGAGGTAATTTGAAATTTCAAAAAGTCGCCAAAATTCGAGAAATGAACTTCAGCACCTGAAATTCTGGATATGGAGTTATTTTATGACATATTTTCAATTTATTTTTGTTTCATCTCAAAATTTCACTTCGAGTTGGAATTCCTCCCTTATAAAATGTATTATTGTCATGTTTCACTTCTCAAAAATAATTCATTTATAGCATTTTTGCTAAATAGGCCGTCGTGAAGTCGATTTTTAAAATCGTACTAATAATTCATTTATTATTTGACAGTTAAAATTACTCATCATTTTTCAGACAATTTGCGCTCAATTCGCGTACTTTTCCATTTCTGTACCTCCTTCAAGGTATAATTTAGGCAACTTATTGTACTTCGTTCGAATCTAATGTTTGATAATATGTCCATTTGTTAAAAAAATATCCAAATATCCAATTACTCATCTAAAAAGGTAATAAACCGCCAAACACTTCATTACTATATTTATTGTAAAATATGAACGTGACATCTTTAAAATTTGATAACGATTACTTACAGCCTAACCTAACTTATCTTTAAATTTCCACTCTAGTATCTTTGATGGGAACTCGATGAATAAAAATTTCATTATTTCAAAACAATTTAGATTTAATTCAACAATTTTATAAGACATCAAATCAACTAAATATCAATTCTCTATCTTTGCGAATTTTTATACATAATCAATTAATAATTTTCCAATTTCGACTGCGAATTTTTCCAAAAAATCTCAAAATTTATCAAAAATGTTTTTTAGATTTTAAACATGCTCCTTATTATCTTGCCAACCTTACAAAAAAGAAAAGAAAAAATAAATAAAAATAGAAAATCAACTCGTACAATCAGTACGGAGTAAAACTTAAAATAATTCAAACACACGTAAAATTAAAATTAAAAATACTGACAAGTCTATTGAAAATAATTAGGAATAATGTTAATATTTTGGTATACAAGTACAAGTACAATAATACAAACAACGAAAAAATTAAAAATTAATCGAACATAGTCTACTTAACAAAAAAAAATTACGATCTACGCAAATATAATTATTATACACACATACAACTAATGTGCTGGTAACTTAAAAAAAAAGAAAATATGTCAAAATAATTTATTTAATTGTGCACTTATCTACACGTAGAATAGTAATACGTATAATGCGATAGAAAATAAAAATAAATGCATTTGTTTCATTCTATAACTGATAGGTTTGAAAAATTTCGCATTATTCGCGTAAAATTATATAATTTGTATATAGGTAGGTATTTTCAGAGTCGTCGCAATTCTAGAGATTCGATTCTTCATGAAAAATCGTATGAACTCGTTTCCTCTTCTCCTTTACGTACCTGAAATAACAGCCTGTACATGATTGACGCGACGCAGCCACCGATGAAAGGACCGACCCAGTAAACCTGAGAAAGCAAAGGATAAATTAGCCAGCTGAATAAAAATACTCTGTTTGGATTCTAGGGAAAGATAATGATCGTTTTTCTTAAGATAATTCAGTATATAGGCTCATTCCATGTCAACTCGACCCGGTTTTGACCTTTGGTCTAACAAGTTCGTTCAAAAATTTTTTTACGGGTTCCCCTCGATGGTCAAATGAAGGAATCGCCGTCCTTTCGACCGTAATTCTTCAGGGGGAGGGGGGGTGGCTCCTGGGATTTTTTGCGAAATGGGTCAACTTTGATGGCTCATATCTCGAGATCGGTTAGATCCAAGATGAATCTGTTTATGCGATTTGTAGAGAATTGAAAGGAGATTCAAAATTGATAATCAAAAAATGTTGAAAAGTTCAAAGTTGAACTTTGGTGATGAAAGCTCAAGTTTCATGAAAAGTACAAAAGATGAGGGCTCTATTTAAAAATCTGAAAAAATTACTATGAAGAGAACTTTTTATGTATTAAAAATAATTATTTTTCAAGATGGGATCTCAATACCCCTGGGGGAGCACAAAAGTCCTAAATTTTGGTAAAAATTTAAAAAAAAAATGGAAAATGTGAAGTAATACATCGATTTTTACTCGAATATGAGCTCAGTTTTGCAATCCAAACCCGCTTACCCCCTCCCCCATTTAGCCCCCTAATGAAGTCAAAATTCAAAAAAATGAAAAAAAACGTGTGACGTCGTTTGTTGGGGTTTTGAGGCCTGAGTTCGAATATTTGTTTATTTTTGGGATTCGGCCCTTTAGTGCACCCGTAGCCCCATTAAAACAAAAACATAATTTGGGAGTCAGTGCGATGCATGGAGGGCGAATCGATGAAAATCAAGCTCAGCACCCTCGAATTAGGAGAAATCGATTTGACACGTGCTATTTCCATTTTTTGCATGTTTTTTCAAATTTGGGGTCTAGGGAGCACCAAAGGGCCGAATCCCAAAAATAAGCAAATATTCGAACTCAGCGCCCTCAAAACCCTAACACAAGACACGTCACACGTTATTTTTCATTTTTTTGAATTTTGATTTCATCAGGGGGGGCTAAATTGGGGGGAGGGGGGACTGAGCTCATATTCGAGTAGAAATCGATGTATTACTTCACATTTTCCATTTTTTTTTGAATTTTTACCTAAATTTAGGACTTTTGTGCTCCACCAGGGGTATTGAGATCACATCTTGAAAAATAATTAGTTTTAATACATAAAAAGTTCTCTTCATAGTCATTTTTTCAGATCTTTAAATGGAGCCCCTCATCTCTTGTACTCATCATGAAAGTTGAGCTTTCATCACCAAAATTCAACTGTGGACTTTTCAAAATGTGATCATAAATTTTGAATCTCCTTTCAATTCTCTACAGATCGCATAAAAAGATTCATCTTGGATCTAACCGATCTCGAGATTTGAGCCTTCAAAGATGACCCATTTCGCAAAAAATCCCAATCATACGAAAATTACAAGGGTCATCCCCCGCCCTCTGAAAGATTGAGATCGAAATGACGATGATTCCTTCATTTGACCATCGTGGGGAACCGGTAAAAAATTTTTGAGCGAAATCGGAAGACCCAAGGTCAAAACCTAGTCGAGTCGACATGGAATGAGCCTATAACCAAACTTTTTCAGCTCAATCGAAGCTTATTAGGCCTTAGCGTCATTTTTTTATACGAAAAATTACACAGAAAAAAAATCATATCGTAGATGAATAAAATTATTATCAGTTTATACGACAGTATCGTCGAATTTGTTAAAACAACGTAGTTCTACGAGTTTTTTTCATTTCGCAGGTAAATAAATTTCGACTGGTGCGATGTTGTTAGGTGACGTGTGAGCACCTGCTGTTCGCCAATATAGCTACGTAATGACGACGTTAAATTCAACTAAAAATGATGTATCGTTTATTTTCATTTTTCAAACCGATAAAAAATTCGAATTTTCGAACCGACGTACCTCTACGTACGTAGATAGGTATTCAATTTACTTACCCAATGATCGAGCCAAATTCCATATACGACAGATGGGCCAAAAGTACGAGCTGGATTCAAACTGGAACCGGTGTATTTAATCTAGAAAAACACACAGGACGTAATTAGTAAATTACAGAATCCCATACGCCTCCACTTTTGATATTTCGCCATTGTAAAGAAGGAGTTGGCAACTTACAGCGAATAAATGGCAAACAACGGCTGTAATTCCGATCAACAGAGGAGCAATCATTTTCACATCAGTTCTTCTTTCATCGCAGACTGAATGAATGACGAAGCATAATAAAAACGTGGCGATGATCTCGATTCCGAGCCCTTGGACAGGTGTAACATTCGATCCTAAGAATGTATTTCCGAGGTTTTTATGTTCTGTTATAATATTTTGTGGGGTCAGGAGCTGAAACGAGATGAATTTTGGACATAAGTATTGAAAATTTAAAAGAGCAGTCTAGTTACCTATGTTATAATAATTCAAGTACACGGGTATGCAATAAGGTATATCAATTTCGAAACATCCATTTAATAAAATTTTATCTAGAAAACGTAATTTTCAAATCTTTCGATGAGTAGGTAACCTATTTAAAAAACTTGCTCTTCAACGCAACTCGAACATTATCAGTTTGAATTATATCTATGTACAGTGTACACTGATGTGCAAACAAGGGAATGATTCAAATTCGCAATGACGAATATGACCCGATTTATTTCAGTACTATTGAGAGCCCAAATAGATTTGCAGAAAATTTTTCATTTTCACTAGGGAAGCACTCAAACTACACTTAAACAATAGGCACTTGAGTAGAATGAAATAACATGCTGGTTAATCAGTGCTCAAAAACTGATGACAAATTTTTTTAAAATTTTAAATAAAATTCTAAATTCTAAAAATGCTGCATTTGATAGGGTCAAAGTGTAAAAATGTCATTAGCTAATTCAACCCTTCGAATTGGATGGAAATATCTCGAAAATTTTCTTGACCCTGAGCTGTAATTTTGATATTGTTTTATCGAACTTTAATCACTTGAAAATAATAAGAAATATTAAAACCAGGGATGGAAAACCTTTATAAAAAAATAAAGGTTTTCGGTTTGGGTAAAGGTTTTCGTGAAAAAATGAAGGTTAAGGGTTCTAAGGGTTTTCAATTTTTAGAATAAAGGTTAAGGGTTCTTGGTTACTGGTTGCCCGGAAGGTAAGGGTTCCGGGTTAAGGTTCCGGTTAGGGTTTTGGGTTTTTTTTTTAAAAAAATTTCTCATTTGATTAGGGTCATTCGGGCAAAAAATTTTATTGTTGTGATGTAAAAAACGTCAGAAAATCCAATAAAATTGATCCCAGGTCTTGAAAATCATTTCTTAGGAAGATATGGACGTTTGAAGTTGAATGATCAATATTCAATTGCTCACTGTTCATTATATATTCCTACCTATGTCATAAAACTTACAAAATATTCCTAAAAATCAATTTTAAAAAAAAAAGTTAGTTTCAGTATCACAAAAATCTGAACTGCTTGCAGAGAAAACCCTAAAAAAACTGAAAAATTGAAACCTCAAAACCCGAAACCCTTAACCCAAAACCCAAACAAATTTTTAGGGTTAAGGGTTTTAGGTTATTCATTTCCAAATTCATTTAGGTTATGGGTTAGGGTTTTTTTCGCTAGTTTTTATAAGGGTTAAGGGTTCTAGTTATTTTTCAAAGCAAAAATAAAGGTTTTTTAGGGGTTAAGGTTCCAGAACCGGTTCCGGTTCCGGTTCCGGTTTCCATCCCTGATTAAAACCTAGAAAACGATTGGGAATCTCAAAAATAAATTAGGTACCTACTTATGTAAATCAATTTTTGCTCAAAAAATTCAAGTAAATTTTAACAATGATACAAAGAATTTTTAATCGGTTTAGTGACTTTTAACCAGTTTTCAAAATGAAATAAAATTTTTTATTACACAAAATTCGATCTCAAGTGAAATACGAGAATAATTTAAAGATTACGAAAATTCTGCCCCAGAGAAGGCTAAAGAATAAATTTGAATTAGATTTAGGTACCCCTTAATTCATCCTGAAGAAAAGTACAAGAAAAATTTCAAAATGACAAAAAGTCTGCTCTGGAGAAAGGTATGAGAAAAATATGAAAAATCAAAATTCGAGGGGGGGGGGTCGCGACAAAATTATAAAAATACCAAAATTCTGTCCTGGAAGACGATGGAGGAAAATTTTCAAAATTCTGTCTGAATGAGGGTACCAGAGAAATAAATCACCAAAATTCGTCTTGGAGAAACCAACAAGAAAAATTTTAATGTTCTTAAAACGATCCTAAAGAGGAAAATTGTTGAGAAAAATTGATTCTACGGATTTAAGGGATTCGTGTCAGTCCTAAAAGGAAGATATTAAAAGTACCTAATTATTTACCTATTTTATTATAAATAATTTTTATATAATTTTATTTTTTATTATTTATCGGTTTTATTTTTTTGCATTTAGTGAGGATACTCATTTCTTCAGTCCCTCTTCACCGATCATCTTTTTCAAGAACGAATTTCGAACACCACTGATATAATTATATCAAGTATTTTACATATTAAAATTGAAGTACAATTTTCGCGGATAATCTAAGAGAGGCCCACAGCCCAAAGACATTCATGGTGTCTACTCGATCTGAAAAATAAAAATTCTATATACCTAACTAGTTTCTAGAATTCTCTTGTTATTTCCATGCCATTTTTTTCCTTTAAATTTGTCCGAAAATGTATCTTTATTCGATCAAAAAATTCAAAGAAATAGGAAAACGCCGAAAATGCTTGCTTTTTGTAATAAAATCATTAAAATGCTTGCTATTTTCTGTTTTCCTTGTTACTATAAAATGAAATTCTTGCTATTTTCTGGGTTTTCTTGTCAGTAGACAGCTAGACAGCATGTTCCTAGGTAAGAAAAAAGTGATTAAGTAACAATTCCCAAAATTTTGAGATTGGAGCACTTTGGTGCATAATACGGCCTTCTAACATTTTTTTCAGTCATCTGCAAAATTTATACTATGTATTCTATGAAATTTTACGCTAAAATTAAAATAAAAAAAAGATAACGAAAATTTTTAAATTTCTAAAAAATTTCAGTTTTCATATAGCCCTCAAACTATATTTTTCCGAATTCTTGATAAAATTTCTCGCCCAAATCGGAAATAAAATGGATTTCGATTTCGATTGAAAAAAAGTAATAGCAGACGAACCGCTAAGTAGGTACTATATAACATATAACAGCAGAATTTTTGATCTGGAACTTCTGTTGGAATCATTATTTGATAAAATGAACATTTTGGGCTCTAAAAAGTAGTGGGAATGAGCTGGGAAGCTGAAATTTGGATATATTAGAGACTATATCGATATTCATTACTGAAAAAAATATCTGAAATTTTTTTCACTTCGAGCTAATTTCAAGGGTCCGGTCCTCGCTAATAAGACCTATGCCCCAGTTTCTGAGGTCGGAGACTAAAAATAATGAAAGGCACCTTGGGGGTCTCTACGAACTCCACTTTAAAAATTTCAGCCTCCATGGTCATTTATTATGAGCTATAGGCGCGTTAACGTCAAAAAATGGCGGGAAAATTTACGATTTTGGACCACAAATGGAGTGGAGATGATCTCGTAGGCTAAAATTTGGATAATGTTAGTAAAAACATCGATACTCATCACAGGTAAAAATTTCAAAAAAAATTTCACTTTTTTGGGCCAATTTTATGATTTTTACAAAAAAAAACAATCATTTTTCCCAAGATGTGTTCTCAAATTTTTGTGATATGAATTCGCCCACAGGTAGACTATATTTACTCACTAGGAACCTCATGAAGTGTCTACCGGGGATTTTAAAGAAAAGTGGCCCCAGTGGTAGCCCTTGGCTCAAGTACCACACCACCAAAATTTTAATTGCCAGTTTTGAGTTTAGCTCCCACAATGAGAATTCAAAATTTTGATTATTGCCATGTATTTTAAATGGGCAAAACTTTTTTTTTCATAAAACCATCAACTATTATGACCAATAGGTAGAACACAAAAAATGTTACGTACACATATTGCATAACTCGAACATGAAAAGGCTACTCTTTATCAAAGATTTCATTTTTTGTGATTTTTCTAAATTAAATGAAAAAAATTGAAATGAAATTCAGCACTGTCTAGCAGGTAGGGGTAGAATACCACCACCAAAATCTAAGGTGCCTGTTTTGAAAACAACTCCAGATCTATGTGATGAAAGTTTCAATTATTGCCATGTATATTAAATGGGCAAACAATTGTTTCCATGAAACCATAAATTGTTATGGCCCATGGATAGAAAATGTAAAGAGGACCAAAAAATGTTATGTACATATATTGCCTAATTTGAACATTGAAGGGGCTATTCTTGGTCAAAGATCTCATTTTTAGTAATTTTTTCGATCTAAATTTAAAAATATGGAAATTCTTCAAAAAATTTGAACAGAGCCACTTCAACATTGAGAATATGCAAAAGCGTGTGTTTTCGTTTTCCACTCGAGTGTTGTGTAGAAATGGTAAATTTTATTTCAATTTTCATCGTTTAATTAGGAAAAATCACTAAAAATGAAATCTTTGATGAAGATTTGCCCCTTCCATGTTCGAGTTATGCAATATGTGTACAGGTTTTTTGCTCCCCTCGACGTGTTCTACCCATTGGTCGTGATAGTTTATGGTTTTTTGAAAAAAAATTGTCCTTTTAATACATGGCAAAAATCAAAATTTCGAATTCTCATTGTGGGAGCTAAACTCAAAACTGGAATCTAAAATTTACTTCTTGAGGTCCCCTAGTCAGTTAGAACTCATCCAACTCATTTGATTCAGCGCAGCGTTAGAAACAAAAGCGTAAGCTGAATAATAGGTATGTGATGTCCCTACTACCTACATAAAAAATTGTGACATGGGTCCAAACATTTACATTTTTAGCCGAAACGGATAGAAAAGTGAAAAAACACATCTTCGACTATTTTTCAAAATTTATGTCTACTGCAACAATTTTTTTTCAAAAATTTTGCTAAAAACTGGAGGCATCTTTGAAGCACTAGGAGCGAGATCCAGTCTCCAAATCACTTTTTTCAAGTTCTCAATTTTCTTTGGAAATCAACAAAAAAAATAAACGAAAATGATTTCGGGGAACTCACCGTCCTTTCGTAATATAAGGGCAATATTCATACAATATACAAGGTAAATGACCCCAATTTTTTAAAATCCATTGTACCCATAATTTTGCCAATGTAAGTCATTTATTTTTACTTTTATAATACAATTTTAGAGAGAAATGGCCCAATCCATGGACTCTAGAAAATCTAGCTCCTATAATAAACAAGTTTTCTATCACTTTCGTTACACCGATCAAGCAAAACCCAACACTCCATAACAATGAAAGGCTGCGGTATGATCTCGAATGGGGAAATAATTAGGTGATAATATTCGACAACAGGTATTAATCATTCACTCCGCATCACGATTACATAACTCGATACGGATGATAGGTTAGCTTGTCAGGTACACTCTACACTACAGGCGTACACTGCTCCACAGACACTTTATACGCAAAAACTGCACCCATTACTCATAGGAAAAAGTAAAAAGTAACAGTACCTGCAAAAAAAAACCTTACATCTTACATTTCGTTGTACTTACAGTTAAAACATAAAACCCAGCTGTAGCGCCAGCGCATTGTAAAACAATGTAACACAGCGATTTCAGAATCGAGCATTTACCAACAACCAGAAAACTCAGCGTAACCGCAGGATTTATGTGACATCCACTCACATGGCCGATACTCTGAAACACGTAAGACAATTTATTCGTAAGACGTACATATACTTATGATCCACGTTCAATATGATAAATTTTGTTTTTGTAACAATCATTAATAATAAAAAATAAAAAATAATAAAAACCGGCGTTAATACGAGGTGATGGATAATACACGGTAAACCGATATTTCTTCATTAACATTAACCCGGCGTTAAATTGTACCTACGTACAAGTTGTCTTTAAAAGTATGTTTCATATTTTTCAATCAACGGATGCGCGACATCGACACCAGTTTTTCAATTTGTACGTCAACGAGATTCGTTAAAATTCGCGGTTATTTAACCTACTTATATACATTTTTTCCAAGGAATGAATAAATGATCGAAAAGGTACCTATAGATAATTGTCTGAGGAGTTGACTTTTTTTTCCAAGATTAAGAACATTATTAAGGAAACTGTTGCTAAGAAATTTTTCCTCAAAAATCACCACCTTTTTACTTGACAAAATTTTCAGAAATCTCCTCTCAGATCCACAAAAAGGACTGAAATTCCATTCTGAAAATTGTTGAACTTCAAATCAGGAAAGAGGAGTCGACTCTAGAGTCGGAGTCAAACTAACTCCAAATTGACTCCGACTCCGGCTTAACTCCGGAGTCGAGCCGGAGTCAGGGAGTCAAGGTCAAAGATGAACTCCGAAGTCAAGCCGGACTCAGGAGTTGAGGTGGAGTCAGGAGTCGAGGTCTGAAAGTGACTCCGGAGTCAAGGTGGAGTCAGAAGTCAACTTTTTGGCTGATTTTTGTTCCTTGCTCCAAAATCGGGTTAAACTGACTTCAAATTGACTCCGGAGTCAGATGGAGTCAGGAGTCAGGGTGTGAGCTTGACTCCGGAGTCGAGGTGGAGTGAGGAGTCGAGGTGTGAAAGTAACTCCGGAGTCAAGTCGGCGTCAGGAGTCAACTTTCCTGCTTGCAATCCCTCCTTCAGCACAAAAACTTGAAAACTTGAATTTATTACGCAAAAAATTTAAATGAAACCTCTTACTTCGAATCAGTGAAAAGTCACCGATAAATATATGTACTTAGTCAGAATCGCAGAAAAGGAAAAATCAGCAAAATTCTTTGATTTTCAGCAGATTTTCGTTGATTTTTCAAAAAATTTCACTGATTTTTCATCAAATTTCAGAAATTTTACTGACTTTTCAGTGAATTTTCACTGTTTGCTTTCAGTGAATTTTTTCACCAATTTATTACTGTGCTGCAATTCTGACTGCTTTTCTGTGATTTTTGAAAATTTTCAGTGATTTATAAATTAGAGAGGATGGAAAATCCTATTTAAAGCACAATTATGAAAATACCAAATCACGAGAACGGTAAATGAAAATCAGAGATTTTGGACTAAGAATTTGAAATTTTGCTCACAGTTAATTTTTTTATGCCCCTCAACCCCTTCATTTGTTTCAAATCGATAAATTTCACGCGGGCCCCTGCAATTTTTCTAGCTTGCTAGATGAATAGAGAATCCATGAGAAAAGTTTTCATGATCATGAGTATTGAAGTTTCAAAATATTAATGTCAATTATTTTTGCTTCGCTTGGTGAAAATTTTTGAGAAAAAATACCTTTGAAAACTGTAACAAAGTAATTTTTGTTCTTCATTTCAGTCATCAAAGAACGATTTGTCATGATTTCGTGTTTGATTTTTTTCCTCATTTTTTCCCCAACTATCATTGAAATTTTGACCAAATTCACTACTCGTTCACAACTTTTACTATTTAATTTCAAAATCACTCATGTTGCCAAAAGAACACGGTCAAAACATTGGACTCTCTAATAGAGCCCCTATCACTCAAATGGGGTTCAAAATTTTGAAATTTTGAAAAAAATCAGAAAAAATACTAATTTTTTTTGTTTTATTGACGATCTATGGTCATTTTATGATCCAGCAGTGGCAACACAGATTGTTTCAGAGTGTTGCCAAAATATTCAAGGTATGACATTGCTTTTAAAAAAAAGGTCATAGGTACGTGATTTTTACGCCACCCTATTACCAAAAAAAGTTAATTTTCACGATTTTCATCCTTTTCGATTTTCTCTAGAAGGGGTCAAAATATCTCAAAGAATGGAAAAAAGCGAGGTTTGGGCAATAAAAAGTAAAAGAACGATATTTTTTTAAAAGTAGGTAATTTTTCAAAAATACAGACATATTTTACGGAAAAGCAGAAAGAAATTTTTTCAGGAAAATTACGTTTAAAAAGCAAAAAATGACCATATTTTCAACACTTTACAAGCCATTTTCAGCTCATTGAAAAAAGGAAGGAAAATTCCTAATCCCTCCACTCTTTTGAAGGGGAAATTTTTGTGGGACATAATGTTTTGCTTTTTTCGGAGTAATGCCAGCTGCTTTCAGAATGTAGCCACTGACACCACGCGTGCTATACGAAGGTTGCCAGCCTTATTATTATAATAAAGGTTCCTTTTAAAAAAATTCTCAATTTTCCTGATTTTTTTGGTGTGTTTACATGATTTTTTATAGCCTACTACACAGCCAAAAAGGCAAAAACGTCATTTTGGGAGATAATTTTGAAAATGAACAATTTTTTTCGTGTTTTAGAGGTTCTTTAATTGTCGTGAAATAAAATAAAATAAAATTATAAGACTATTGTCGTTCGACGATGCTATTCTAAAGAAATTAGAGAAATCTTTAAAAAAAAAGAGGAAAACGGGTCAGGGGTAATATAATAAGTTTCTAGAGTGAAAATATAACACCTAATATCGACCAAACTACAATTTCTAATTTTTTCGTTCATTTTCACAATAGTATCTCACCCCAAAATGATGGGTTTTATTTTATTCAAAAAAAATCATGTTATCACCAAAAAATCTGAGAAAAAATTGGTAATTTTTTCCTACTTTTTACCGGTTAAAAAATGACCACACATATACAAAACAGCAAAAAAAATTTTTTTTCATTCCTTAAAAATTGTTTTTTTTTTAATTTTAAAAAATTTCAATTTTAATATTCATTTTTTCAAAATTTTAATTTGTTTTTATTTTTTCAAGATTTATTTTTTTCAAAATTTTTAGTTTTTAGTATTTTTTTAAAATTTTAAAATATTGAACCCTATCTGGGTGATTGGGAGTTCAAGTAAATGGTCCAAAATTTTAAACACTTTTTTCGACGTCATATCACAATTTTTCATTAACCTCGGTCCGTAATTTTCGAAAATAGTCAATACCAGCCCATCCTAACCTTGAATGATTCAGAAACGTTTTTGATTTAATTACTCGAACTCTCGAAAATTTGAATTAAATTTCCAAGAAAAACCCATCCAAAACAATGGTATTCAGGTAAACACACAATTACGTTGATTTGCGAATTGAGATAGCAGTTCAGCAATCTAAACTCCAAGGCCACCAGAGAAATACTCGCGAAAATTATTCCGAATCAAAAATCAACCCAAAATGGAAAATTTTCCTCTATAAATCAGCTCGCAAATCGAAATAAATCTATTCCACACTATCATCTCAAATATGCTCCTGGGTAAAATAAATCTTCAATCTGTTACATGATCGTCGAATAAAATCAATTGTAAAACTAAAACGTTTACTTTGCGGACATCCTATGAGTATTTAAATCGTTGATACTTCTCTCTCTCATCTCACATACTACGTAGATTCAGGTACATATAGATAAATGATTCATTCGGTAACTTTTGTTAGACGACGATACCTGTTCGTGGCCGGAGGGTGAATGAAAACTGGGTCAAAAACCTACATTGAACCATAACCCAACATTAAGCGCACTATTTTTTAATACTATTCAATTAAGCGCAACGACAACGACATTTTTATACCTATCTCTATTTCGCCGTATTCAATTGTAAATGTACGAGTATTTCGACTGCTAAATCTCGTATATTCTCGCGTACCTATGTGTAATGAATCATCAATTCTGAGGCTAGTTTCGGAATAATAGGCTTTTATTTGGCCGAGACGATTTTTAAAGGACATGCGACGAGTCTGATGACTGATTTACCGCTCCATGACATTCGTACATGATGCCTTATGTCTTGTTCTCGATGATGACATCATTTGCGGGTACAACTGCCATGCCATGCCGTCGTTGTGCCTGTATCGAAATTCCCATGATTTTTCAAAATGTCAAGTTAATCGTGTTACGTTCAAGAGCATTGGCTTTCTTTCTTCAAATTGCACTGGCTAATGTTTTGTTATGACGCTGATGTTGAGATTATCTAATTAATTTTCAATTATATTCGCGGTAACAGGGTAACTGATAATGCCATACACCAAGTTACATAAATAGTGCAATCTTGATCCCTATCCAATGGCGAATTTGTCTCATTATCATCTTTTATTTTACCTATGTATACGTACGAGCTACGAGTACATGAACTGGGTATTGTTCGAGAAGGTAAAATAATCCCGATGTGTTATCTGCCTACCTATGGTTATTGTTTATTTTATAAAGAGCTTCGAGGATTTTTCAATTTTACCAGATCGATGTATTAGATTAGTGTAATTCAGCCTTTGGATAATTTTAATTAATTACTTCGATCATTGTTTTAATAAAATTGATAACGATGTTTGATATTACGTAATCAACAGGTGTTCGTTTTATCGAAAGTTACGAATTGGAACTGGGTAAAAACACTCCAAAAAACTGGCACGTATTAGAGGACGAATTTACTGAAAACATTGGATTTAAAAAGCTGAGGTAGAAGAAAAATCAATAAATTCGATGACAATTTTTCAGCTGTTCAAGTCTCGTGAAAGTTAGAATTTTTTGAGGAAAATTTTTTGAAAATTTGAAAAAAATCGACGAAATGGAATGTAATGAATTTAGCGAGATTTCAATATTTCAACTGTATAAAGTGCAAAGGTTTCAGAAAAGGAGGAAAAGTAGGGAAACCCTTTTATTTTAAAAATCCCTACAACAGGCATTAAACACAGATTTTGGGAAAAAATTGTGACTTTAGTGACCTTTTATGAGGCAAAAAGTGACCTATTTTTTGAAAAAAGTGACCAATTTTTTAAATGTTTTTTCTCATAAACAAATACACCCTCCCCCTCTCCCCTATTTTTTTCATAACTCAAACTGTATTTCTCTCTGCGATAGTGCTGAAAAAACGTTTTTTCTGAAAAATTTTTTCATTAATAAATCTTTACTTGAAAGTTCGAGTTCAAGAATAAACTTCAAGTAACTAAAAAAAAGAATAAATGTTTTTTATAATACCTACATAGAATTTTCTTAGAAACATCAGTATTTTTTTAATTTTATGCAAGAGCGGTAGGCCGTTTGAACGAAAAAAGTGACTTCAGAATGAAAAAAGTGACCAATCCTTTTGGCAAAAAAACCTTGAAAATACGGGACAAGTCACTAAAATAGGCAACTCTGTTTAATGCCTGCTACAAAAAAATCGAGAAAACTAGGCTGCAATCTGTATAAAGGCCTCATATTGTCCCTAAAAGCACCAAAAATGCTTTCAAAAAATGTTTTTGAAATTTTTTACTCATTTGGACCGATTTCGATAGAAAATTTTAAGAAGAATTCGAAAAAGATGATTTGAAGACCAAGTTACGCTCCCAAATATCCCTTGAAGAGTCTAGCAAAACCCTAAGAATTTGGGTATTCTGGTATTATTATCTTGATTTCGATTCTGGTATGAAATTTTGCGAAGAATTTGAAAAACTGTGAGAAGGCCTATCATGTTTTCAAGTGCCTCGAAGAAAGAAGATTCCAAAACCCAAAAACATGAAAATTTTGTTTCCTTTTTTTCAAAATTTTCAACTGTTTGGGATTTGGGGCCCGTCAACTCTCAGTTCAACATTTTTGAATTTATATTGCAGAACTTTTCCTTTGAACATTAAAAAAAACATAAATGATTTGAACACTTCTCATGCTTCCTATTCTACAACATTTTTTCAGCTGAAAGATTTTAATTGTTTTTTATAACTGCTCTTTCCTGTTGAAAATGTTACATTTTAAATTTTTCAATGAATTTGGCCTGGACGAAACGAAGACAAAAATAATATTGGGAAATAAAAAAACTTCAAATACAAAAAAAACTTTTCAAAAAAATTTCATGAATTTTTTGTCCATATTCAGAGGAAAAAAAGTTGAAATATAAGTAAGTCATTAAATTTTAAGAAAAAGAAATTATTCAACTTGAGTGAATCAAGGGTGAAAATTTAAAAAAATAGAAATTTTATCCACATAATACAGACATTTCGGATGAATTTTGTAACATTTTTATTCATATAAATTCATCAAAATTTTAAACGTCAGAAGCAAAAATAATTTGGCATGAGCGAAGCGAGATCGAAAATATCTGAAAATCAAAATATCAAATACATACATAAAAGAGGCTAACATGAATATTTTATCATCCGAAAATAATCTGAAAAATTTCAGGTATAAGCACAAGTTTGTCAATTCTTAACAAAGTTGAAGAATTTGCCCTCGTCCAACTGCTGGCATAGGAGTATTTAGGATTTTCTAAAGATGGAAACCAAATATGAAGGTGTCCAACAGTAGCAATGTTAGACAGAAAAATAACAGGGTGTCTAACAAAATATGTTGAGCAAAAAGCTTGACTTAACTTGACCTTTTGGAATAACTTTGGAATAACTTTTTGCATGACTTTTTTGAGGGCCACCCCAACAAAAAAATTATCTGTAATCTGTGAGCCTGGAGCTGTTGCACCCCCCCCCTCCCAGTTATACGTCGGTGTGCCTAAGATTTAAACAATTGACGATTTGAAAAAAATAGAGCCCCAGCCCCAAAACAAATATCAACTGAAAAATTTGATTTTTTTAAAATTAAAAAAAAAAATTATTTATTAAGGGTAAGTATAGGTAGTTAGGTACCTAAAAAGAAGTGTTTATTGATTTATGAAAGAAAGCTTGAACTTTTGAGTAAATTAGAGTAAATTAGTTGAAAAACCCTGACTTTTCAGGACCCGCATGACCTTTTTGAAATAAGCTTGACATTATGAGGACCGTTAGACACGTTGAATAAACATTTTGAGATTTTGACCGAAAAAGTCGAATGGTGATATTTCAAAGGAAACGAGGATAGCGAGGGCAGAAATTCTTATGAAAAATCGAAGTTGAAAAAACATTAAAAGGCAACCTTCAATTGAAAAATTCGAGAGGAAATTCTTTAAAATTCTTGCTTTTCATGGTAAAATTATTGAAGATCTTGCTATTTTCTGCCTTTTCTTATTTTTTCTTCCAGTAGACATCATATTACAGGGTGTCTACCGATTTTTCAAAATCAAATTTCGCGATTTTTTCGCGACCTTTTTTAAAGGTATGTAATATCTACCTCTCAATTTACCCCCCCCCCCCCACCCCAAAAAAAATCAACAAGATCAAATTTATTACAGAAACAATTTCATATACAGAACGAAATACGTCTTTGATTTTAAAAAAAAATGCAATTTTTCACAAAAATTTTCCAACAGTAATTTATTTTATGTTAGAGAAGATAAATACCTAGTTACTGCCCGAGCGAAGCGAGGGCGAAATATTTTAGAAGAATTTATTTAAAAAACAGAAAAGAAGTGTCATATTTCCAAATGATTTCTCGTTTTAAATTTTTAAAAATCCCACTGAAAATTCCAAAATTCTCCAATTTTTTGAGATTTTCCCGTGAATGGACACGATACTCCCTTTGAAAATCCCAATTGTGACCGCTACTAAATCTCCCACAAGAACTTATTTTTTCCACTTCAAAACATTCAATTGTCTGAAATAGAAGGGGAGAAGGAAGAATGGGTTTTGAAAATTAATGAGTTCGAGCGATGCGAGGGCGAAATTTTTTAGAAAAAATGTTTAAAAAGGTTACATTTCTTTACTTTTTCCGTTTTGTACAAGGTGAAAAAAATCAAGTTTTTTCGGAAAAATTCGCGATTTTTGATGAATTTTGGGTCAATTTTGCGACTTTTTCGCGACTTCAGCGACCTAAATCAAAATTCGCGACTTTTTCGTGACTTTCGCGACTTTCGCGACCGGTAGACACCCTGTAGTTCTTTTCAACTTCAAAAACACGATGAAAGTGTTTCTTAATTTAAACTATGTTTTTCCACTTTCATCAATTCATCAACATTATTTACGAAGGCAAAGGGAAGGACCAGACTGTTGGCTTTTTTCTGGTCAAACACCCATTTTTCCACTGATTCTACAACCCTACATTATAATTTTATTGTGCAAACACATTCCCTTTCATATTGCCCATGTTAATTTTAAACCCAGCTATTTCGATTTTAACATTTAACATTTTCTAAAAATGTAATTATTAAAATTCGTAGCATTCTTATAGTATTTGCATTTCATAAAACCAACTCCCTGCAGCTGCCCAGTCATTCCACACCCTACACCAGACACCACATCATCACGTGCTGAATAAACAAAACCTACCAAAGGTATACCTTCGAATTTCGTGACTTCGTGTCAATTGTTTATAAATCATTAAACATTCAAAGTTTCCAATCGTTCGTAATGAAACGAATTCGGATTACAGGTAATACATATGTGCTTGCACATGATGAAGTAGTACCTATTAATACAATTTATCCTTTTATGTAAGTGCCACAAATGGATAAAAATTTGGCGCGTATAGAGGTAAACATTCATTCAGTTTTATAATTTTATATACCGGTGTAGATACAGTTTTTTCAAACAAACCTCGACGTCGATAAAAGCAAAAACGCGAAATTCCGACTGGAATGTATGATCGTCAAACAATCGAAATTATTTGCGGAACGATAAAAATGTTGAAATGAAAAGTGTCGTTTTGTTTCAAGAATTCCTTTCGATGGCGCAGGCGGGCTCGATGAATCGTTCAAACGAAACAATACACGAGTCGAGTACTTCTTCAAGTAGGTACGGTTTCTCAAACACGTACCATAATGTGAAAATTTTAGATTCCGAAAAAAAGAAACCAAAATTCGAACACCTGTTGCGCGAGACCGCTGGGTAGGTATATTGACCTTTGAGAAAATGCACGAATGAGGAGATGACTTTCACAAAATTGAAGATATTTAATCGTGGAAATGGCCAAAGCGACGAACAGGACGTTCGAGATAATCGAAATATAAAAAAGGAAAAGAAAACAATTCGAAATGCCGACTTATTACGACACTCGAGCTTGGAGCTGGGTTTAAGTGCGAGTAGGTAATGTATTGGTCAGACAATGGAGCATGGATACTTGTAACAAACTCATTTAAAACAAAAGATCTGCTTAACCTTGTCTGTTTAATGCTTCATTACACAGCTTTGAAAATAAAATGACAGCTAGGAGTCGTGCAAAACATCAACATAGTAGATGGTTATGTGCGGTATTCAAATCAGATGCCAGCGCCAGTGTTTTCGTTTTTCGTTAATCGTTCTTGTTTTGAATGTTTACGTTTGCGAATTTAGTTATGCGAAGAAAATATTCTATCATCTTTAACGGTACTTGGAGCTCGGTGCTCGGTGCTCGGTGCTCGGTACTCGTGGTGAAATGAACCAACTCACTGTTAGGTTGGAAAGCGTTTACATATTTTTTGGGATACGAATACGATATGCTTGAATGCGGCACGTGAGCAAGAAAGTGAAATCTGGTATGAAATTGTGGCGCGGAGTAGTCGGTGGCGTATTCGCCAGAGGTAAATTTGGAATTTGGAATGGAATGGGTTTGATGTATGTGGCGAATCTTCGTATAATGAGAAAATGATTTATGGATTATTACGTCGTCTTGTTGTGTTTCATTCAGTCGAGTTTTTATTTTAAAAATTAACGTTAATTATAATAAGTTTTCCTTCGACGAGCGTTTGACATTATGGAGTGTATAGAGAGATGGTTTATGATTCTTTATTTCATTCAATTTACAGATAAATAGAATGTGGTCTTTGTCTTGGGGAAAACAACTTCCAGAAATTCATTTCAGCTGAACATTGCTGACGAGCGACAGCATGGTTAGTATTTTTTTAGCAAGGGAGCTATCCGAGGTCAGACACGAAAAATAGAAAAAAAAATTCACAGGCTTGTAGAGCATCACGAGAAACTTCCACAGCTAAAATTTCAACCCCTGAAGTTGACTTGGGGTGGAGTTATGAGGGTTTGAATTGAGAAAAATTGTCCAATAGGTACTCTCTCATTTTGAATCAGTGAAAAGTCACTGATAAATTGCAGCACAGGAAAAACCAGCGAAATTCACTGATTTTTAGCGAATTTTCGCTGATTTTTCAAAGATTTTCTCTGATTTTTCAGCAAATTTCATAAATTTTACTGATTTTCAGTGAATTTTCACTGATTTTTCAGTGATTTTTCTCACTGATTTGTTTTCAGTAAAAAATTTCACTTATTTTCTCCGGTGCTGCAATTCTGACTGTTTCTCAGTGATTTTCGATAATTTTCACTGAATTATAATTGAGAGAGTAGAGTACACCGAAAGAACTACAAAAATCTAGATTTTTGTAGTTCTTTCGGTGTACCTATTGGACGATTTTTCTAAACTCAAACCCTCATAACTCCAACGCAAGTCAACTTTAAGGGCTGAAATTTTGGATGTGAAACTTTCTTGTGATGCTCTACAAGGCTGCGAAAAGATTTTTCAATTTGGCGAGTAAGACCTCGGGTAGCTCCCTTGTAAGGATATGAGAGAGATGTCCACTGTGACAATGGTGGAAAATACTCTCTCATTTATAAATTAGTGAAAATTATCGAAAATCGCTGGAAAACAGTCAGAATTGCAGCATAATTCAGTGAAAAAAATTCACTGAAACCAAACAGTGAAAAAAATTGTTGGAAAATCAGCAAAATTTCACTGAAGTCAATAAAATTTCTGAAATTTGCTGAAAATCGGTGAAATCCTTTGAAACATTACTGAAATTCTTTAAAAGATCAGTGAAATTTATAGGAAAATCAACGAAAATTCGCTGAAAATCAAAGAATTCCACTGATTTTTCCCGTGTTGCAATTCTGACTATTTATCAATTACCAGTGACATTTCACAGATTCAAAATGAGAGAAAATTGAAAAATTATATTCAAACAACATGGATATTTCTTGTAATTAAATTTTTTTAGATAAGTACGTTAAAAAAATTACAAAAAGCTTGTTTCAGAGCAAAAGTTTTCAAGTCACGAATATGTTTAGAGATGACTTTCTAGCAAAATGTCGGATTTTTAAGCCTATTTTTCTTTTTTCTAATTTTCCAAATTGCTAAGCAATTTTAATAAATTGAAAAATGATAACAATTAAAAGTATAGGTAGACATTTTTTGGTAATTTTTTTACATTCGATGATATAAAACAAAATGTATTCTAAAATTGTCAATGATTTCTAAAGACGAAACTAGGGCAAAAATCTCGAGGCATGTGGGAAGAAGGGGGGGGGGGGAATGGAAAATTTGTCGACTAGTCATGCTGAAATAAAAAAATAAAAATTTGTGCTTTTTCATTCTACTTTCCTGACTTCCAAAAAATATATTCGAGATTGCCACCAAGTTCCCTTAAATGAAAAGGATAAATTTTTCCCCTCTCAAAATATTCAGTTGTTAGTCAGGTCTCAATTGTACACCCGCTCGGGTTTCATGTTAAAAGTAATTTTATGATTGATTCTTGTTCTAGACCCAAAAACGAATAAATTTCGCTTGTATGCCTATTTTTCCTCCTCCCCCTTTTCCAAGGGTCCACCCCCCAACATTTCAAACGTCTATATCGCTTCATCTATGGAATATACAAAAAAAATTTTCAAACAAAAGTTATTCCTCAGCTCCTAATGAACAATTTCATTTCTTATCAAAATTCATTTTGGAGCAACCCCCGCCCCTTAGATTTGAAAATTGTGTTTTGAGAAAACATCAAAATCACGTTTTTTGCATTTTAAACGAAAACTTTCGGTTATACACTAAAATTTGTAACCACCAAAAGTGTTTGGAATCGAATTTCCTTTCCAATGAGCTATAGCACGACTATTTCCCCCAAAATTTCCCCAGCTGGGTGAACCCCCTCCCCCCTCATTTCAAAAATTGGACCACTAAAAAAAATTGAATGTTTTTTTTTTCGTCGATATCTAATGAACAATTGAAGAGGTCTTTTCCAAAGTGGCCTAAGTCAAAAAAGTTGATTTTGCGTACGAAGTAAAGTACGTTTATACGGCTTGCCTTTGAACATTTCTTTCCCATATCACTCTAAATTTATAGTACAGTGGAATACCTAACAACTGGTGAAGGTCTCGATCTTCAAAAATTTGATGTTAGTGAGCTGGAACCCCTCAAAGTTGGCAAAGTCGTGATTTTTGCGAATTATGAATAAATTGGATATTTCAATTTTGCATTTCTCACCCAATTAAGTAGAATAAATTTTTATTAAACGAAGTATTGCATTGTAGGTACTATTCAGCAATGCCCTGCAAATTACCACCACCTCTCCCCCCCTCAATCAATGCCATATATCAGCATTTTCACATCATTATTCTGAAATCAACAGATATCGAGATAAACTTACGACTTTTGTACTTTCATAAAGTGAAATAATTCTTTAAATTCGCGAAAATCAAGAAAAAAAAATTATGTTTCATAAAGCTTTATTGGGGTTCAGCTGGGAAAAATGTTTATGAATTCGTTTTACAGGTGAGGCAGCCATCAAAACCAAAAACAGTGTGACTTAGGCCACTTTGGCACCCAATAAAATGAAACTTTAGGCCACTTTGGAAGAAAACGAGATTTAAAAGTGCTGGTAACACTGCAAAAATATGAGTTGGTAGGTCGGAATACCTACCACAGATGGGTATCCTTTCATACCACCAGATGGCGCATCAAACTCATTTTTCTCAAAAATTGACTTAGGCCACTTTGGAAAAGACCTCTTCAATTTCTTCTATTATTAAAAATCATTTTGGAACAATTTTCGGGGGCAAATTTTTATGAAAAATCACGCCTAAAAAGCAATATAATGCAATAAGTCCTCAAGTTACCTTTTTTGATGAAAAGTCACTTGCTTAGTTTTTATTTCAAAACTTGAAAAATGAACTTCGGCATTTGAAATTTTGCATATGAGGTTCTTTTATGATGTACTTACGATTCATTTTTGTTTAGGCGCAAAATTTTACTTTGAGTTGAAATATCCAAAATTTCTAAAGCTGAAGTTCATTTCTCAAATTTTGGATAATTTTTGAAAAAAAATTCCTCATCACTCTGCAAAAGAAGAAAATTGGTATAATATGTCCTACTTTTGACTTCCCGGATCGATTGGGAGCGGTTTCAAGACGTTTTACAGCCTCCATAAAATTTTGGAATTTTCCAGCAATGGAGAAAAACGTATAAAAATGGTCCATGAGCTTTAATGAATTGAATTTTTCCAATCATCATTATCTGCACATTTTTTATGAATAAAATAACAGCGTAAGTCAAAAGATTTGTAAATTTGTGATCAAATGGTTTCATTAATTTTGTTCTAATATTCAATGAAAAAAAAATTAATTTCAATTCCGATTTTGATTCAATGTTATCATTTTTATTTTGATACCTATAAAATTTTTAGGACATGATATATATATTTTTTAATTTCATTAGAGAGTCTTCAAGTTTTGGCGCAATCTCACACCCATGATCGTTTGTACTGCTCATATTTCATCAAAAATTTTGGGAAAATTTACCATTTGTGGTATTTTTATACATATTTTATTTTTCCAAAATGGGAAAGCAAAACATACGTCGGTGTAAAAAATACCTTAAAGTGACTGTCCAATGATGAGCGACGTTTTAGAAAGAAAAATTGGCCTGAGGACCACTCAAACAATGAAAAAACTGTGGAATTTTGGGTCTTAAACTCTCTGAATCTGAATCAGTAAATTCTAGTGAAATCCTTTGTTTTTGAAACAGTGAAATGAATCTGCCAATTTTCCAATTGATCATAAAAAGAAATCAATAGTAATTTTCGACTAAAAAATTAGTAAAAAATCACTCCAATTTTCAGTGACAATTTATTTCACAATTTCAAAATTTCACTGATCTAGACTTGGACGGAACTTTTTTTCGAAAATTTTTTTTCAAAAAATAGATTTTAGATAGGTACCTTATTGGTCCTAGAATGTCATAATTTTCCCAGAATTTTACCTAGGTACCCCATGGTCAAAATTGACGAAAACCAGACCCAGCTTCGTTTTATTGGGAGAAACTGTAAAAATAATATTTTTTTGACAGATAATATAAGTTGTTATTTTCTTCGTACCGACTCTTGAATAAATGAAAAGAAACTAAAAACTTATCTATAAAAAAAATATTATTTTTACGATTTCTCCCAATATAAATGCAACTCCAACTTTAAAAGATAGAAGAAATTGTACATTAGATATCGACGAAAAAAAAACGTTCAATTTTTTTTAGTGGTCCAATTTTTGAAATAGGGGGGAGGGGGGTTCACCCAGCCGGGGAAATTTTGGGGGAAATAGTCGTGCTATAGCTCATTGGAAAGGAAATTCGATTCCAAACACTTTTGGTGGTTACAAATTTTAGTGTATAACCGAAAGTTTTCGTTTAAAATGCAAAAAACGTGATTTTGATGCTTTCTCAAAACACAATTTTCAAATCTAAGGGGCGGGGGTTGCTCCAAAATGAATTTTGATAAGAAATGAAATTGTTCATTAGGAGCTGAGGAATAACTTTTGTTTGAAAATTTTTTTTGTATATTCCATAGATGAAGCGATATAGACGTTTGAAATGTTGGGGGGTGGACCCTTGGAAAAGGGGGAGGAGGAAAAATAGGCATACAAGCGAAATTTATTCGTTTTTGGGTCTAGAACAAGAATCAATCATAAAATTGCTTTTAACAAGAATCCCGAGCGGAAGCCTTTTTTTGTACAATTGAGACCTGACTATGTCTGGGATGAAAGAAAAAATTTTATATATTATTTTTGAGAATGAATTGTGTAAATTCATCGAGCAAGAGCGAAGCAAGGGATATGATTTGAAAAATTGTAATTTAAAAAAAAAGTAATTCTTTTTTCAATAGTTTGTTGCTTGGAAAAATTCCATTACTTTGGAGTAAAAATTTCGTGCTTTTATAAGTTTTTCACAAAATTTCGGACTTCTTTTGTGTTTTTATGGTACAAAATGAAAATTTACGTTTCTTTATTTTGTTCTTTTTCGGGCCAGTTTGCAACAAGATTTGCCAATTTATAACAAAATTAGTCGACCTTTTGAGAATGTAAGACGAGTGGAATGCGAGATTTTCAACCCCCCCCCCCCCCCCCCGGTTGTCCTGTCTCTGATAATTTTAATAGTTGACATTTCTGTGACTTTTTGGTATTTTTTCATACCTACTCTTTCATTCACAATTCAAAAAAATTATCGAAAATCACTGGTAAACAGTCAGAATTGCAGCACAGTAATAAATCAGTGAAAAAAGTTTCACAGAAAGAAAACGGTGAAAAAAATTACTGTGAAATCAATGAAAATTCACTGAAAAGTCAGTAAAATCTCTAAAAAAAATTTGAAAAATCAGGGAAAATCCGTTGAAAATCAAAGAATTTTGGTGATTTTCTTTGTGCTGCAATTCTGACTATTTATCAGTGACTTTTCACTGATTCAAAATGAGAGAGTAAACAATGACGGCGAAAGTAGATCGGGCCCTAGTTCG
The DNA here is from genome assembly GCA_033439095.1 of Pseudococcus viburni. Lineage (NCBI taxonomy): Eukaryota > Metazoa > Arthropoda > Insecta > Hemiptera > Pseudococcidae > Pseudococcus > Pseudococcus viburni. The sequence continues at coordinate 796,866 of JAVBJF010000059.1, forward strand.
ATAATTTTCCGGGACCCTTTTTTCAACACCCCCTCCCCCTCCTAGAATTTTTTTACAGGTCATTCCATATTATAAAAATAAAAAATGGTGCCTATATTTTATAAATAATTTTTTTCATCTCAAAAACAATTAATATAAAAGGAACGTAAAAAATCACGACGAATTTTCGAACTGCTGGTCTCTTTTTTCTTGTTCCCATGTGTTTTTCGGCATGGGCTTGTAAAATTTGTTATATTATTGCTTGGTCAAAATTTTATAGTTTTTTTTTCCAAGACTAACAGAATGTTATTATCTTATTATTTCTGAAGTTATCTAAAATTTTACCAAATTTTTTCAAGTCTAACAAAAAATCATTGTCAATAGTGGGTGAAATGTGAGCAAAATTAATTTTTTCATCAATTTTTATTTATTGAAAATGTTCAGTAATTTTGTAAATTTAAATATAAAAAAAAAACTAATTGAAGGAAAAGAAAAAATATCTGACATTTTTACGAAAAGTCATAATATGGAAAAAAATTCTTCAAGTTTTTAAAAGTCTAACAGAATGATATTTTGTCAGTGATAAATATTTGGAGGCTAAAATTTTATTTCAAAAATTTTTTGGATAAAATTTAATTTTAAAAATTTGTTGAATAAAATTTGATTTCAAAAATTTGTTGAATGAAATTTGATGGCTAAAAATTGATCTTAAAAATTTTACTATCCATTTCATAGATTGATCCCAAGCAATACAAAATACAACATACTTATGTATATCCATTTTGAAAACAAAAAAGCATATTTTTCAAACAGTCGCAAAAACATTTTCGATTTCGAGGAGAGATATTCGCCTCTTCCCATCCCTTCCACACTTTCGATTCATTTCAAGGAAAACTTCGAAAAAAAATCAAGTTCATGTAAAATTTCAAGAAAAAATTCAAAAATTTCATGTAAATTTTCAACCACCTATCCGTGGGAAATTTTGCAACATTTTTTTGCCACGAGGCACTTAAAACAATAAGGAAAACACACCAACGATATAATTATACGCGGGTGTTAAATACCGATAATTATCATTCCACCGACCATCGATCACGAAAGATTTATTTTCACATCGCATCGCCACGAGATACGATCAATATAACGAATTACGCTACAATACGAAAAATAAATTTATCATTTGAGAAGAAAAAAAAACGCCGATCATCTTTTCATTTAACGGATTTCATTCGCGTAGTGCGTCCTGCGTATACATAAAATAAAACAGATATCACGATAATTCAAGGCGAACGACTCCATCTCAATCAAATACAAATAAGTTAATGCAATTTGGAAAAATATATCTAATATAATTATTTGCAAATCGAATCCATACGTATAATTTAAAAATTAAAATTTATCGTTTGTTTTAATATACAAACGACGATGATTCGTCAAATTAAAATAATATAACAAATTACGACGACACATTACGACCATAAAACAGGCGCGTTTTGTGTGCGGTCTTTTCTTTTTATGAATGTTACGACCATTCGAATACATTATGAGACTAATGCAAACCTGTAACATACTCGTACAATCGAGCAAGACTTCTCATGTCCCTTCAGGGTGATTACCAACTGTAAGGGTCTTTGATTCGAAATACAAACAGTTTCAAAGATAAATTCAATTTTTTCGAGCAATATAAAAAAGAAGCGTTTTTAAATCCATGTTCAGATGGTATCGCGAAATCATCGACGAATCTTTTGAGGACGAGGTAAAAATAATAAATTAGGTCGATTTGTCGATCATAGATCGAGCAAAAAAACTCCCACATATCGCGAGGCGATAATCATCTACATAATAAAGGCTCGTTTAGAGAGACCTACGTCGCATTTAAGCTCCACGATAAATTAAATTTACAGATGATTTAATACCCGCGGAAGAGGAGTGAAAAAAAATCACGAAAAAAATTTAATTACATCTTAACGTTTACCCATTCATCGTTGTACATTAATTTATGATCCAGCATCGTATTCCCAACACGGGTGAAAAAAATTACAGCACTTAAAAGGAGCAATTGTTGGAAAAAATGATGCAACTGAGTCGTCAATATGAACCCGAACAATGATGAATTCGCGTCAATAAAATATTTCTATGTATCCGACCGACTCTGCGGACCGAATGCTATAGAACAATCTGCACCTTTATGGTGTGTAATATATATTAATGTATTCATGAATACTAAATGAGATTATTGTAGAGTCAATTTTCTGCATTATGTCATTAAGTAGAACGTAGGCACGTGAGCAATTTGCCATTGCAATTAAATAATAACCGATAAGTATTAAATTTAAATAATAAAAGGTACGCGAGGGTACTTTCACGAAGATAGGCAATTTTTTTTGCACGATTCAGCTGGGTAACTTGACATTGTTGCGAAATTTTAACGCGTTCTCGAGTACTGTATGCATTATTGATTTTAAATTTTGCGCTGTATCAATAAAAAGCCGAAAATGGACCTGTAGGTGAGGTGCAGCTAGACCTACGTACCTACTTCTCTTGACCGCGATTGTGTTTCGTGACATTTTAATCCGGTTGAAATAATAAAACAAGAGGAGGGAGATGGGATATTACGATACAAAATTTTGATATTTAAAAAAAAAATCAATGGCGTGGTTCACGATGAAGGCATAAATTGTACCTAAAGTGACGACCTGTGAGAAGAGGAAGTTTATCCCATCGATCGTTTGAATTTTTTCAAAAAATTGACAAATAGGTAGGTATTCTAGAAATCACAAGTGTATACTGCAAAAATTGGTAATTTTTTTGAATATTGACCAAAATTTTCCAAAAAAAAGTTTTTTTTTCAATTTTTAAATTAATCCTTGGATTTTTTCGTTTATACTAATGCAAATTTAATGTTTGTTTTTTGGGTGCTTAAAATTTTCGAAATTAAATTAAAACATCAAAGCATCAAAGCTGCAATCATTTTTGAAGTTTCAATCAAAAGGATCCAGCCGGATATGAGGTGAATTTGACTCCAGCTCCGATTTTAATTCTAACTTCCCTTAAATACGAATCTGTACACCGACCCCTCCACCCTGCTTCCTGTGCAACTAGATAGCAACATTCCCTCCAACACCATTTCAAAAACCTCATGGATAAATTACCTCAGATGGTGTTTTTCACTGATTTTTCATAACAAAAAAGTGAATTTTGAGACTTTAAGTAGAACAATCGCGAAAAGGGTGTTCGTTCATTAGGGTATTTTGACCTGCTGAATACGAATCCGACGTTCGTTTTTTCATTTGATCATTTCTTTGAAAAATCTGCTAAAATAACAACATTTCTGAACAGTTTTTCAATATTTCCGGCCCTTAGTTCAAGGAAATGGTCAAAAACTAAATATACAGGGAAATTTTACTTGAGAAAACGAATTTTTTAGTAATTTTTCCAGGTTGGCCGCTCTTTGCTTTTATGGCGTTTTTCACATTTAAAAACTTCAAATGGTCGAAAAAAACGTAAAGTGCACTAAAACTAATGAAAAAGTAAATATCGTAAATAAATGTCTACGAGATGTAACTTTCTGCCAAGAAACAAAAATTTTTTTTCACTTCCATTAAAATATTACATAATCTTAAAAAAATTCCCATAATTCGAAAAGGAAGGGAGGAGAAATTTTTCCAAGGGGATAGAACAAAAATCGGAGTTGGCGTCAATTTCACCATCTTATCAGGCTACACCCTTTGGTTCAAGTTCGATTAAAAATATAAACCCAAAAAATCATACTTTTGAAAAAACTTGAACAATTTCATTTTCAGAATCATTAGTTTTTCATCGCTGATTTTAGAAATGTTTACAAAAGTTTTAGAAGCGATGATTTTATTAGACACGTCCCTAATTGTAAAATTTTTAAAATAAAAAATCGTTTAGGATTTAACATATTTTTAAAAAATCCGAATTTGTTGAAATAAATAGGTACCTAGACCTACAGCTAGTTGCCTATGTTTAAAAAATACGAGAAAATCTCCGTATACCCATGTTTTTGGTTTTAGGTGAAATTTTATCAGAAATTTTTTCTTTGCCTCTTTTTGATAGTGTTTTTTTCAATTTTTAATTTTTCAAGATCATTCACCATAAATCAATGAAAAGAATATTTAACCCCATCAAAAATCGAAGAACAAAATTTTTCACATGATTTTTTTAAAATGAGGAAGTATTCATTTTTTCCCCTCATTGTTATGTGCACTAACAGAGGTTTACAGAGAGAGCAATCGGACCCTCTAGAAATTTTTAATTTTTAAAAAATATTTATTGAAGGCAATTCGTACTTTAAAAAAAATTGTCTCTCATAACACGGATTTAAAATTGGAAAATATTCTACAAAAAATTAATTTTTGGACTTACTCCTACCCTTGAATGTTACTTCTCCGTTCAGGGTAAAAATGACCCCAGAAATAGAATCACGAAGTTAAAAACATGATTTTGATACTCCATTCGATACAACTGAAGAATTTTCAATTTTGGCCTCACCTCGCCCTCCGTCCCCGAGAGAGGGTTCATTTTGTCTTGGATTGGAATTGACTCCAAAAATGGATTCAAGGGGCCAAAAAACATTGATTGAAATTCTTCACTCTACATATCTAGTTTAAAATTTTTCATTCTTGATTTCACCTCTCCCTTTCTCGGAAAAACGACTCTAGGTTTAGGGGGTCATAATTACTCTAAAAAAAATGGATTCAGGAACTCCAAAAATCCTAAACAATTTTTCTGAGCTTTTTTCCATTTTATTTTTCAGTACCTATTGGTTTACTTACTGTTTTATTAAGCTCAGTGCTCACTCTTCTGAGGGCGGGAATTTGAAAATTGTTTCTGTCTCAGAAAACTTCCATCGGGAATCGAATGCAGCAACCCCCCCCCCACACAGTTTTTTTGTTGTATGTCTTTGGTGCCACTTACAGTATAAATGGCCTACTATTTACTCTGGTCCTGAACACATTTTGAGAGATTCATCATAAATATGTGGAAAAAATCACCCTCCCCTCCCCTCATTCAAGACAATAACAGTGTCCTCATCAATCTATAATTTGTACCAAATTACAATCGGAAAAATTTCTATTTCATATTTTTCGAGAATATTCATAAAAAATCATCCAAAAAGAATATCCTCCCTCCGTTTCACTTCTACAACAGTAAGATGGCCAATTTGTATTTTTTTAAATGTGGTTAGCGAATTTTTTATTTTATGTATTATATGTTTTAGGAGTCTTCGTGAGAATCAGAGAAAAATGTTTCACCCTTCCTCTCCTCCACCTGTATTCAAAAAATAAGTACTCAAATACAGTATGACACAAAAGTCTTGGTAAGCTGAAACATTTCTTAATATCTCAGAAGTGAAAAGAGATATCAAGACGGTTCAAACGGCAATGTGTTCCTGGTATCGAGGACATTGAATATTGATAATCAAACTTTCAACCCGACCTATAGGGTGCTCACAAATTGAGAAACCGGTTTGGGTCAAAAAAATGGGGGTCCGGGTTTTTTATTGAAATAAAGTCTACGCACTGGCGCGATTAAAATGTGATATGTTTTTTTGAAACCGGTTCAGTGGTTTTGAACCAGTTGTCAATAGTATCCAAAAAAGTGGAGATATGAAAAAAAGTTTGAAACAAAAGTTGTAGAGAAGTAAAAAATGAACATTTTTTGTTTCATAACTTTTTTTCCACCTTGAAATAGAAAGAAGTTGTCGTAGAAAAGGTTTGAGTATAATTTTTTGTTTTCCAAGTCATAACTCTTCTCCATCGCCAGATGGAAAAAAAATTACGGAACGTAAAACATTCAGTTTCCAATTCTTTACAACTTTTATTTCACATGTTTTTTGATATCTCCAATTTTTTGAAACCGGTAGGTTTTTTAGATGATTTTTTTCCAAGTCGATAACCGGTTATCAAAAAGTGGAGATATCGAAAAAAGTTTGAAACAAGAGTTGTAGCGAATTAAAGACTGAATATTTTACGTTCTGTAATTTTTTCTTCATCTTGCAATGGAAAGAAGTTATGGTATAAAGAACTGGAGTACAATATTTTCTTTTTATGCCATAACTCTTCCTCATTGCTAAATGAAGAAAAAATTACAGAACGTAAAATGTTCAGTCTTTAATTCGCTACAACTCTTGTTTCAAACTTTTTTCGATATCTCCACTTTTTGATAACCGGTTATCGACTTGGAAAAAAAATCATCCAAAGAACCTACCGGTTTCAAAAAATTGGAGATATCAAAAAACATGTGAAATAAAAGTTGTAAAGAATTGGAAACTGAATGTTTTACGTTCCGTAATTTTTTTTCCATCTGGCGATGGAGAAGAGTTATGACTTGGAAAACAAAAAATTATACTCAAACCTTTTCTACGACAACTTCTTTCTATTTCAAGGTGGAAAAAAAGTTATGAAACAAAAAATGTTCATTTTTTACTTCTCTACAACTTTTGTTTCAAACTTTTTTTCATATCTCCACTTTTTTGGATACTATTGACAACTGGTTCAAAACCGCTGAACCGGTTTCAAAAAAAATATCACATTTTAATCGCGCCAATGCGTAGACTTTATTTCAATAAAAAACCCGGACCCCCATTTTTTGACCCAAACCGGTTTCTCAATTTGTGAGCACCCTATAGGTCGGGTTGAAAGTTTAATTATCAATATTCAATGTCCTCGATACCAGGAACACATTGCCGTTTGAACCGTCTTGATATCTCTTTTCACTTCTGAGATATTAAGAAATGTTTCAGCTTACCAAGACTTTTGTGTCATACTGTATGTTAATTGCCAGCGTTAATTGTTGAATTTTCCAATTTTTGAGTTTATTGGGATGTTGCCTAATTATAAATTAAGGGGAAACATTTTTGCTCATATTCTTCTTTTCCCAAGGCAATGAGCTCAAATTTTCTTCACTCACAAAAATTAAATTTTATCCGAAAAATTTTTTGTTTTCATTTCCAAAATTTTTGATTCAAGTAGTCAAGTATTTGGATGAGGGGTAAGAGGTAGGAATTAGGAAACTTCTATTTCGACATTATCTGCCTACTAAATATAGGTAGGTATAGGTTTATTTTGAAAACTAGCCAAAGATTGAAAAATGCGATCTATTCATATCGAATAAATTTTGAAATATTCAATTGATGACTCCAAAATATTTAGATGAAAATTAGAAAAAACCAAAGAAATTGCGTATAGATGCCCTTATTTGCAAAAAAAAAAAATGAAAAACGCCTTCACCTTTAAAAGTGAATTTCTTTTGAAATTCAAATTTGAAAAAAATTGTAAATTCCAAAAATGAATAAAACCTTATTTGAAAGTAAATCTTTAAAAAAATAAACACACTCAAAAAAATAAATAATAAATTTTATTAAACGTAATAATAAAAAGGCACCATTCACAAAACTAGTAAAATTTATTCAAAAAATAATAATATTTATCGCAAAATTGACAAACTTTATTTTCTATGCAATAAACTTTACCAAATTTCGTGATAAATTTTATTATTTTTTTTGATAAAAATTGCTAATTTTGCGAATGGTGCCCCGTTATTATTTTTTTTGGATAAACTTTTTTTTTTTGATAAAATTTATTATTTTTGGATAAAATTTATTTTTTTTGGATAAAATTTATTTTTTTTGAATAAAATTTATAATTTTTTGCAACACTTTCTATTCATTTTTCATTCTCCATTTTTCTCAGTGCAAAAATGACCAAAATTGCAACAAATTGCTAAAATAATAAATCGTTTATTCAAAAACCCATGCACGGACATCAGGTACTTATGGGGCCCCCGAAACCCGCATAATACCATCTCATCGCGCAGGAAATATAACTCATCCATACCTATATATCTCAAGTTCGTACGTACATCTAATGAAATATTCAAAAATCTACCGCATTTATTTATTCGTGCGAGATTTTTTGATGATACCGCGCCGCCTTGGCGGTTCTCAAACAATGACCTTGAATTGATTTGCGAAAATCTTTCAACGGCACAATATCAGAAAATACGATTGTGCTGTAATTTATACCTGAAACGTGCAAAATTGCCCCCTCTCCGTGTATTTTTTCATACCGCTGAAAAATTGTCCCACAGTAATGTACGAATACATTTTGATATCCGAATTAAATCACGTTGGCATAATTTAATTAATACTCAGAGCTTCGAGCACGTATTCGTGTATTGTTCGAGTTATTTTTCAACTCGGTTAAGTTATGCTTGGAAGTGATTTTTTTCACTGTCACGAGTATTTTTTCATTATTGTTTTTCATTCGCGGCGAGTATTCGTATTCTCGAAGGTGATACGAAATGACGGAATTAACAAACCAGGTAGTTATAATGGCGAAAAAAAAAATTAAATTAAGATTCCATCGTAAATGCATAACCAATTAGGTTTCCTCATCGAGTTGGCATTTTCACCGGTGAAAAAATTTTCTCACAATTTGTGCAAAAACTAATACTCCAAGGTCTCAAAATTTTCGCCAGACCAGAGGCCGAGGAGAGGGGAATAAAATTAATCCAAGTCGCGAGGGTTTTTTTAAAAGCACAATGTAGGCAAATAATAGACTACAAACGTAGGTAAACACTCAACAGCTTCATTGTCTTCACATGACGAGTAATTACTTTAGTTGTAGGCCTAATTACACGGATACGAACTTGGAGTGCCAAAAAGTAGACGGCGGAATTCGAGGTACGAAAACACGTTTATTAAACGATATTCCCAAATGTAAATGAAACGAATACCAAACGATGACCAAGTCGTTAAGTTGTCGAACTCGATCGGTGATTGATTTATTCGTCTCGAATAAATTTTGTTATTGATGAATACAGCTTTTATCAAGTTTCCACAAACGTACCTCGCTTGGCGTTTTCTTCCGCGTTAAATTTTTCATTTAATTATGTAGCTTCCTTTTTTTTTTACATTAAAAAACCCGTTGATCGTGTTAATTAGAAGCGACTTATTGCCAACAATTTATACGTACAATTATGCACATAATATCGTCACTATCGAAAGAAAAAAAAACAGCAGAGAAGATGATACATTGAAAATAAATCGAACTTCTCTCGCCATTTTCGTAAGTTGCATCATTAATCGTACGAAAAAAATGCGGCAGTTAGGTCGTTTAATTCGATCTTCAATTTGTATAAGTAGATAATTAAAATTCATAGCGTCGAAGCTATCGAAAAGTACATATGTTAATGTGTATCGCACGACAGCTAAATCTCAAGATAACATAATTAGGGCAATAGGGCCTTATCTGTAGGTATATTTAAATATGTAAGAGAGGACAAATTGTAAATAATTTTTCTTATCGTGCACTTTCAATTGCATTTAGCAGGTTGATAGGTTGATTCAATTCAACCCTCGTGTGTGGTATTTGACAATGGCGAAAAATTTCCTACACGAAGGTTTGTCTCGATAAGATGGACGTTGAGAAGTTGCGATTTTTGTAAACCCTTCTTGGTTACTCATGTGATGAAGGTCGTATTCAAAAACTACGTAGAATTGTCCATACTCAATTTCCATAGGAATCGTAAAATTCGAGAAAATGGTAGAACTAGCAGTGAATTTATTAAATTCTCGTAATTTATTATTCCCTGAAAATTCATAATTTTTACAGCTCGGTTTTGGTGAAAATTTAACGTGCTATTACGTAATAGTTGCGCAGAGAAAAGAAATGCCCATTTCGAGATTTTTTGCTAACTCATTTCCCATCATGATTAATAAATTGGCAAATTTTTATGATTTTGAAGGTTATATTGGAATGATTTCATGATTTTTTGTGCATATCAGGGTAAAGTAAAAAAAAGAAACCTCGAAATTTGACGAAAATTAGTAAAGTGGTTTACATTAAGGGAAGGGGGGGAGGAGTTTCTAGAAAAAATCGGAGCCGTCTAGCAATAAGGAAGGGGTACTCAAAGTAATTTCAATTTTTGAAAAAAAATCCACTTTTGTATGGTTCAATCAACTCTTGAAAAAATACACTTCGATTTCTACACATACCTAACCCATTGACCTTGGAAATTGCGACATTGAAGATTTTTTGAATCTTAACAACTCAGATGTAAGTACGTCTTAAAATTGAAACAAAGTTTTTTTGACATGGATGTCATAGGCCTGGGGGTGAATTTTAGAAAAGTGAGGTGTTTTGTGTAACGTAACATTTCTGTATGAAGGTTTTGCTTGCGTGACTTTTTTTCAGTGTTGCCATATGTGATTTGAAAAAAGTTATGAATTACAGCTTGCTTAAATTAGAATTTAGGATTTTTTAAACGTGCGTTGTTATTTCAAAAAAAAAGTTGAGCATGATTTTGAAAGAGTGATTTAAATTTGCAATATCGGCAACACTGCCTCTCTAAACTGTAACACAAAACATGATGTAAAAATGTCCAAAATACATTTTATTCAAACAAGGCGTAGTCCAGAAATTTCTCATGAAGGGGGTCAAAAATTTCATCATTTTTTGAGAAATTTTGATCCCCCCCTCCACTAAATTTTCTTTTACTATAAAAACACTAAATTCAAACTTGGTAATGTTCTCATGCGATTTCCATTGCATGTTTAAAGAAAAAAACAGATTTTGGAACAAACAGAAACAACTGTTATACTAATTATTTTGACATTAAAACCCCCAAAAAACTAACAAATCCAAACAGTGGTGTGAGAAGCTTTTTTGGGAGGGTGCAAAGTGGGTAAGGAGACTTGGAATATCAGAAGGGAGCCATTTTTTGCATAGTTGATTGAAATAATTCGTATAATTGTGATTTCGTTCATGCCCGAGCGAAGCGAGGGCGAAGCTCTGAGAAAATTAGATTTTTAATGCTCGAAGAAGGCATTTTTTCACTAAGTTCCTAACGCCAAGGGGGAGGGGAGGTCGAGAGCCCCTCGCTCTAGCTACGCCGCTGTAATGTAAAACTGTCTAAAGATGTATTTTTTTATTGTAAAAAAAAGAGTAAGCAGGTACAATGGTACATATGAAGCGTCCGTTTAAAAAACAATCATAGTCCAGAAGCTGAATATGAGAAAAGGGACCCAGGTGTAACCTTTTTTTCGATATACCTATGTCCCCTTTCTCATATACAGATTCTGGACTATGGTTGTTTTTTAAACGGACGCTTCATATGTTTTGAAAAAAAGAAAATGTTTTAAGAAAATAAAAAACAAAAAATTGAAAAGTATTAAAAAATGTTTTAAAAAAAAGACTGAAAAAAGTTCAAGAACATTGACGTTTCAATAAAAAGCAATGAAGTTTTATCTCTACATGCAATGCCTCAACTCTAAAGTTCATTTGAACATATCCATGATCTAAGGTTTTTACCCTACAGAAAACAGTGTTGATTGTTCATTAATCATTAGCAAGAATACATTTTGATGAAATTTTTCAAAAATATTATGGCAATGCTGCCACCTGCTTTATGATTTAGGTAGGTACACAATTTTGTTCAATTCAAGTTCTTCATTCAATAGCTTGAAAAATGACCCAAAAAATTTCTTAGTCATAGATAAAAACTCTTATATTTAAACATTTTTAAACTTATGTATGGTAGTACTGTTAAGTGATTACTGAAATTTTAATGCAGGCGAATCATTGCACAATTGGCAGCACTGCTATAAATTTTTTTGGGAAATTTTAACATAGTTCATTTTTGGCGACCAAAACAGCTTTTGGCTCAATTTTAAGGTGTTTCAGTGAGCGATCTGATTGAAGTTGATAGGTCAAGGCAGTGCAGTTGCAAAAATTACAACTGTTTTTTTTCTGTAGAGAATCACCGAGATTTTTACATAAGCAGTTTTATCGAAAAGTATGATGAACCTCATTTTTTAATGACCTCTAGTTCTGTTCCCTTTATACTAGAAGGCTCAAATTTCACCTCTCTGACTCAAACCTGTTCAACTGCCTTTAGAATTCGATTGAGTTCAAAAAATGTTGATTTTTTAAATTTTTTTTCAAAAATGGTATTTTACAAAATTAATGTTTTTACCTAAAAATGTCATTAGTACCTAATCTACCTATGTAACATTTTAAACTTTTCCTAATTTTTCAGTAAGTACATATAAATATGACCGGGTTTACGAGAAGGGACCGCTGGCCAAAATCAACTTACCGAGAAAAACGCGGTCAAAAAAACAAGTCGGTTTGAAAGTTGAACTTTGAACTTTCGACTAAAATATCTCGAAAAAAAAACTAATTGCATATAACAGAGAGGAAATTTTAAGCTCTACAATTTATGTTCTATTCATTTTTTTCGTAGAACCCTTCCTTTACTCAGAAAATCGACTTCAAGTGTTAAAAGTTATCAATTTTTTGTTGAAATTTTTTTTCATATTTTTCATATTTTTGTCGTTTGAAGTCAATTTTTTGAGCAAAGGAAGGATTCTACGGAAAAAATGAATAGAATATAAATTGTAGGGCGTAAAATTTCCTTTCCATAAAATACAATTAGTTTTTTTCTAGAAAGCTATGCTTTCGAGATATTTCAGTCGGAAGTTCCTGCGGTTTATGTCATTGGAAGGAGCATACTCGTACTTTCTTCTATCAATATCGATTAAAAACGAAAAATCGTTTTTGATGACTATAGGTACCTTTCCGTAGTCCAGGTCACATACATCTACTCAGAAAAGTCACTTTCTTCGTTTTTTAAATAATTTTTGTATAAAATCTCAAACTAATTTCATGGAGGGAAGACAGAGGAGTGAGAAATCAAAGTCAATGGGTTTTGGGGAGGGGAGAGAAAAGAAAAAAAAAAGTAATTATACATTCTAAAGACCATTTTAAGAAACTTTTTTTTCAAATTTCCAACAAAATGAGAAACGCAATCAAATTGAAAAATTTACTCTAATGGCATTTCTGGGAAACAGTATCAATCTATGAACACAATTTTTGGCATAAAAAATCAAATTGAGTCAGGGAATGGAATTTTTACACAGTCTTTTTGAGGTCTAGACATAACTTTTTAACAACCCCCCCCCCCTCCACATTATCAATCTTTCGTCACGACAAAACTTGAAAAATATACCACCAAAATTCTCGATCAATTGCTGGAAAATTTCGATGAAAATTCAATAAATAAACGATTAAAGCGATGTAAAAGGTGACCTAGACTGGATGGAATTTTCTACACAAACTGTACATCCACCGAGTACTTTAAAAACAAGAAAAATAGGTAATACTAAATAAGAAACCGTATAAAAATACAATTAAACAGGTAGATAGAAAACCTGAGTGAATAGCGAAAAAAAAAAGGTACACCAAATTACAGCTCTAGATTCCAAACACAGGTGAAGATTAACCAGCACCTATTTTTTGTTAACCCATTTGTTTTGGTGTAAAAATCGTAATATCCATGACGGTTATACGTTAGAGCAGACTATAGATGTGCTAAACCATGTGGATTTTTTCGGACATGGTTTAACATGTTTAAAATATCCGCACACCGGGCATTGGATCGGCGCGACTGCTCGGCACGACGTCCTTGCTCTTCAACACAATATACCGGAAACACTTATAACGTTTTCCCTGCAATAAATTCGTTGTCGGTCAAACTCTGGCGAAATTTTCAGACTGCCCGGTACCTAGCTCTATTCAAAACGTGTAATTTCTCAAGACGCTGCCCGCCGCGGCGCGAACCCGCCAAACATAATGAAATTACATGGGAATTATTTCACACGCGGAAAATGATCGAAAATTTGCTAATTTATCAATACCTAGGCGCAAGGGCGATTAAACATTCGATATCAGAGTCGCGTTGCGTCGGTATCATTAAAGCAATGAAAGAGGAAATGCGTTACAGATCGGTCGTATTATAACTTAACGCATCGATGCATGTTGCGTTCAAATGAAATCACGCTGTTGATCCCGAATCACGCCATTTATACTTATAAATGAAGCTTTAATGTGGAAATTGGAAAAAATTCATTGGGTGGGTTTTTTATCTCGATGAGGCGAATAATTACAAGTTTTTATGGAAATTTTGAGGGGTTACTGTGTGTGGGGTGGGGTTAGGGGAGAAAATATCGTTAGATTTGGAATCAGCGACCTCGAAAACCTAGAAAACCTCACCCCAACGTATTTTCATCCCTTATCAATCCAAGACCCAGATATCATAATTTTTTGAAATTTTCAAGATTTAAAGAAGAATTTTAAACTGCTAAAGAAATATCAACAGAAATTTTAAATTTTGAAAACTGCATGACAGCCATCCCTTGAGAACTGAATTCCAGGGGGTTGTAAAAAAATAAAGGGTGATTGGAGAGGAGGACTTTGGATTGTGATAACATATCGTCACGTATATCGATTGTTGGGTTTTCGGATACGCTGAATTCGAATTTGAACTCCATTTTGATCATAGATTCAAACTGGTCAAAAATTTTCCAATTTTCTTCGTCTAACAAAATGTAAAATGTTATAAATCAATGATGACCAAAATTTCATGTGGATTGAACCCCAGCAAGAAAATATATCCATGTTGAAATTTTAAAATTTCTTGGTGTTATAGATGGATTGTTTTTTAATTGACAAAAATTACACGTTTTGTTTTAAGCAATAAAGTTTTTAAATTATGGATAGGTTTTAAAAATGATTTTTTATTAAAACGTCAGGCATTTAATTTTGTACCCATGTTGATGATTTACTCTTAAAATATTAGATATTTACTCATTTGTAATTTTTTCTATTACCCATTTTAAAAATTTAAAAAAAATTCTGACAAAATAATAAAAAGTGAGAAGTGAAAATTGATTCAAAAAAAATCTATAGCAGGAGAGGATTTTTTTGGAAAAATTAAGTGAGTTCTTCTTCAAATTGAGAAGAATACTAAACAATAAATTTTGAAATGGATAAGTTTTAGGCCAGGGGTAAATTTTTGAAAAGTGAAACGATTTTTTACGAAACGTTTTTAAAGTCAAATTGATATAGGTACTGACATTTTGTTATAGGTATTTGAAAAAATTTGGAAAAAGTTTAAATGCTCGCTAACATATCGAAATTCTGTTAGATTTAACAAAAAAAAAATTGACATTACCACAACTTTAACATTTTTTGTCATAGGTACTTGTTTTTCAGCAATTTTGAAAACTAGAAATTAATCTTTTCAACATTTTTCAATACTTTTCCAAGTTTTTCATTTTAAAAAAACCTATCTTTTTCTCAATGCTTGGGAATATATTTTTTTAATTTGTATTTTTACATTTTTTAATACTTTTCCTGATTTTTTTCTCATTTTTGAAAATATTTTCGTTCTTTTCAAAACATCTCCATTTTTAAAAAAAATATAGCTTAGAAGTTTTTACATTAGGTATATTTATTTTGAAAAATTTTGAAACAGAAAAAAGTAAAAAATTTGAATTAGACGCTGAGAAAATTTGAACATGGATGAAAAATTTTTCAGAAAAAAATTGAACATACAAAATTTACGAGCGAAAAATTGTCAATTTTTGAAAGTATTTGAATTGGAAAACAGGCGGATACAATTTAAAAAAGCAGTGCTGCCAATATAAATTTAAAATTCACTGTGCAGATGATTGAAAAATTTTGAAATTTTAATTGAAGTGTTTTTTTAGTTAATTTTTCGTCATAAATTTGAAAAAATAATACAATTCGTTCAAAATGAATTTTTAGCATTTTTTTGTAACCAAGAAAATGAAAAAAAAAGTTGTCATTTTTCAAAGTGCGATATATCCGCTCCCTGAAGAGATAATTTGAAATTTTTTTCACGAAAATGTTCCTTTTTTCATTCTCTTTAACTTTTGTATGACGATTTTTTTTCAATTTTCACTTCTAGCCTGGGAGAGATATGTAAAAAAAGGAGATTTATTCCAACTAATTCCTACATGAAATTTTTTTGCGGGATTCTGTAGTGAAAGAGGTCCTTCTCAACATACTATAAAGTCTACCTCCAAATCACGCTTGCGTTGCGCGTGCGGGCGTGAAATATGTACCGCCGGGCCGTTTTTTGCTATTATCTCACGAAATGTTGTGTTTTTCGACAAATTAGTTATTACAAAAAATATTCCTCGTCAAATTTGCAATCGAAATGGTCATTATGATTTTTTTCATAAAACTATGATTTTTGTGAGGTAATATTTCACGCGCCGCCACAATCGATCATTTAGGCTGCTGCAACCGTATTGTATAGTCGGGGAGCCAAATCTACCGAAAATGGGTCGAAATAATTGAAAAAGCTGGGACCTCTCCCAACAGTTGGAGTATGAACCCTTAAATTTCGAAAACTACCAGTCTGCCGATCCGCAGCTGCTGTTTTAAGTACAGCAAAAACTCGAAAGTTCACAATTTTTATGTACTTTTGGTTGAAAACATTTATGGTCGAAATAGGAGTCAAATTACAGGATATTTTTCTCTGAATCCGAATATGTAGGCCTGCCGACTTCTAAGTGCTGCCGAAGGGTTGGCCGACTGGGTTAAAAGGGAGAAAACTAGAAAAATTCACAATTTTTTGGAAAATTCTAATAAAAAATACAGATGACTTTTCAACTTCAGAATTTAACAAAATTTTTGTATTTTAGGGGGGCGAGGCATAGGGGAGTATCAACAAACTCATGCATATGAATATGTGATATGGGTGCATCATCAAAATATACGTTTTCTGGGTTGTTGAACTTGATTCTGACAAATGAATCAGGGATAGAATCACAAATCCTCATTTAAGAAATCAAAATTTCGCGAATTACATATTTTCATGCCATGGGTAGACAGTTAGACACTAATACACCATTTATCGCAACGATAGGTACATAAAAAAAACAACTGCTGAGAACGCTTAAAACAAAAATAACCTGCTTTTTAGCCCAAATCACACTTAAACAAAAGCGCTTCTACCTATGATTCATGAAAACAGCTATCACTCCCTCACCTCCAACAAAAATATATTGTCATAATCGAGTTCTACAGCCCAAAAAACGTATATTTGAATGATGCACCCATATCACATGTTCATATGCATGAGTTTGTTGATACTCCCCTACGCCTCGCCCCCCTAAAATACAAAAATTTGTGAAATTTTGAAGTTGAAAAGTCATCTGTATTCTTGAGTAATGCTTAGAACCATTTATAACCCCCTTTCAAGCCAAATATGCCACTTTTATTAGAATTTTCCAAAAAATCTGTGAATTTTTCTAGTTTTCTCCCTTTTAACCCAGTCGGCCAACCCTTCGGCAGCACTTAGAAGTCGGCAGGCCTACATATTCGGATTCAGAGAAAAATATCCTGTAATTTGACTCCTATTTCGACCATAAATGTTTTCAACCAAAAGTACATAAAAATTGTGAACTTTCGAGTTTTTGCTGTACTTAAAACAGCAGCTGCGGATCGGCAGACTGGTAGTTTTCGAAATTTAAGGGTTCATACTCCAACTGTTGGGAGAGGTCCCAGCTTTTTCAATTATTTCGACCCATTTTCGGTAGATTTGGCTCCCCGACTATACAATACGGTTGCAGCAGCCTAAATGATCGATTGTGGCGGCGCGTGAAATATTACCTCACAAAAATCATAGTTTTATGGGGTAAAAACGAGTTTTATGAAAAAAATCATAATGACCATTTCGATTGAAAATTTGACGAGGAATATTTTTTGTAATAACTAATTTGTCGAAAAACACAACATTTCGTGAGATAATAGCAAAAAACGGCCCGGCGGTACATATTTCACGCCCGCACGCGCAACGCAAGCGTGATTTGGAGGTAGACTTTATAGTATGTTGAGAAGGACCTCTTTCACTACAGAATCCCGCAAAAAAATTTCATGTAGGAATTAGTTGGAATAAAAAACATATCCCTCCCAGACTATTCCGGAGAAATTATACGTCATCAAACGTAGAAGGATCGAAATGAAATTTTGTCACAACAAAAAGAACATATAACTCAACCTTTTGTTTTCAATATAGGAAAAAAAATAGAAAAGATATCAAGTGATAGGCGAGCTGTTTTCTTGTAGCAAAAATATGAAATTTTAAGGTAAAAATTTTTTCCAGCTCAATTCCTTAATTTAGTATTAAAAAAAGTATATTCAAACTTCAATCGCGATTTCCCAAAAACGTCATTTTTCTATACTTATGTCCTTTTTGCTGTGACACGTTCAATTTAGAGAGACAGTGACATGGGGCAACTTTGAACACCATCTCTTATAAATAGGTTGACGTTTTCGAACCTGAGGTTACCTGATGGAGCATCTTTTAATTACATAAAAAAAATTGCCCATATTCATGCGACTGGGCAATAAATTGAAAAAAATTGACTTTAAAGGAATTTTTACATGTTTGTACACAATTTTTCCTAATCAACTTTCAAGAATATACAACTCTGATCATCCTCCCATTCGACAGAATTCAACTCGCGTTTTTTGAAATAAAAAATAAATAGTTGAATTTTATCTCTTCAAAAAAAAAAGTAAAAAAAAGTACGTTAATTTTTTTGTCAGGACTTTTTGTTACAAAATTCAATACATTTTTTTGGAGGAGGAGGAGGAGGAGGATGCGGCAGAACTTGAATTTCTCTTTTTTCTCTTTTATGAATTTTCAATTTTTGAGAACTCTTTATGCTCCTGGGCTGAGGTCAGCCCAAAATTCAAAACCAAAAAAATTTGATCAAGTCTTCTCCCCTAAGAAAGAAAAAGAAAGCTCTAGAAGCAAGACCTTGAAATCACGATTTTATTATTTTTCTCCTCGACTCCCTCGTACAGTTATTTCTCCCTCCTTGTTCACCCATCGACGATCAAAACGATTTTCGAAACATATCGAATAAGAAGGCCCCACAAAACCATAATCTTTAAGCTCAACATCACCGTAATATAGCCTGTCGTAAACTTGCGACATGCACAATTTATCGAGTATTTACAATTTGATTGATTTCTCAAGCTGAGTTAATTCTTCTGACGTTTTTCGCCAATAAAATCGATTAAACCCTTATCAGCTTACCTATACCTATATTTACTCTGCATCGCGTAGAGACGACTGCGAAAAACATACATACGAGGTACGAGTAATTCTACGATCCCTAGCAGAGAAAACGAATTACGTTACAAGTACGTGGAAAATTTTATACGCGATGTTACGCGATTAAATTATCAATTTTTTTTAGGAAATAACCCCTAGAATAATTCAATGTTAAGAAATTGACGTAAAAATGATAATTTTCGTCGCACCGAGTAAAATTATACGTGACGTAATTTCACGCTACAGGTAGACACGAGGACATGAAGACGGAGACTTTTTAGGTACAAGAGCGATTCGCGATCATTCAAATCAAAGATACCGCTTACCGGTTACGAAAATCATAAGATACCGTTCAGTTCGCTACCAGTCTTGTTTGATTTTTTTTACGACTAATTCAACAGTCATTGTGAGCGAGACGACCGACGAGTCGAAAATCGAGATTTATTCCACACCATCTAACATACAAAGTAACACACTCGTACTGTACTTTAATAAATTTATTAATTCTTGGTCCGGCAGCAAAACGTGTTTATACCGAAAGGTGAAAAAAAATGATCGTAAAAAGAATTCGGCACGATTTCATCGCATCGTAAGAATATCCACACGGTATCTGCCCCGCAGTCCAATAATATACGACCAACATGATAAAAACAGAATTACGGATATTTATAGGCCCTAAATAAATGATACTTAATCAATCAAACATATCGTGATTCAGCTTTTAACACAGATTACCCAGTGAGTGGATGAGAAGCACCCACACTGGTTTTAGAGTACGCATAGTACAGATTTATACCATGGTCATCGCGATCGCATGACAAACGTTCATTGGCGAACTTTACCTATGAAAATTTTTACTTTCATTGATAAAAATGAAAGGCGATATCAAAAATAACCATCGCACATCGCCGCAATCTAATTATATCTATGCCTATGCCAGAGACGTGACTCAATGCTACGAGATAACTTGTCAATTGCTCTGTGGCTGAGAAAGTGCTGGACTTGGAGGAGGAATAAAAACACTAATGATTATTACTTTACCTATTCGGAGGTGGGTAGACTAGGTACCTATTTCTAGCGTATCAGGCGTTTAATTTACCACCGTAAAAAGTCAAGTAATGAAAATTCGTCTTAATTCGTTTAGAAGCTTCGGAACTTATTAGCCTAAGTCGTGACTGTATCTGCTGTGTACAAGAGTACGAGAACATGTCAGTAGCCGATTACTTCGGACTAGTTTTTTTTCCAACGATTAAAAATAATTCGAATTGGAGATTCTCGCGAAAGGAGCTACGTGATGGTGAAAGTATTTCAGATTCATTTTTTTTTAAATATGGCTGGAAAAAAATAAGTATGTGGTGTAGATTGGTATTTTTCCAATGCTGAAGAGAAGAATTGGATTTGATTATGTACAAAAATCACCTTGGGGGAAGCGTCATAGTGTCTATAATGAGACCTAGGCAAAATTCATACATGTTTTTTTTGGTTATGGACCGTTTTCCCGAAGCCGAAATCCCGAACGGACATTTTCCCGAATAAGATTTTTTACGAAAAAAATTTTCACGAATCCTTTTTCCCGAATACCGAAATCCCGAATCCTTTGTTTCCCGAATTAAAAAAATTAATGTACTATTAAATAAAGTTTATTTTATTTTTGCTAAAAACTACCGAAATCGTCGATAGTTTTTTTGACCTTCAGTAGTCGAAAACTACCGGTTTTTTCCAAAAACTATCCGTAGTTTTATTTTGTTGCAATAAATCAAAAAAAAATAGTAAAAAAGGTGGTAATTTGTAAAAAAATCAATGAAAATCAAGTGCAATGTAGTACAAATAAAAGAAAACACATTCAAAAAATTAGTTTTTTTCGAGGTGTCATCAATTTTGACCAACTTTTTGAAAAAAGTTTGATTTACGAAATTTTATGCCATTTTTGAGTGGTTTTACCTCCTGAAAAACTATATTACCGAAAACCTCTGGAGGATGAAAAAAAACTAATGTTATACCACTATGCAATAGACATTCCATAGAAATAATAAAAAAAGTGATTCGTGAAATTCTATATTCGGAATTTTTACATTCGGGGAATTCTTCATTCGGGATTTTTGCATTCGGGAAAAAAGGAATTCGAGAATTGTATTCGGGATTTCGGTATTCGGGAAAACGGATTCGTGAAAATTTTTTTCGTGAAAAATCTTATTCGGGAAAATGTCCGTTCGGGATTTCGGCTTCGGGAAAATGACCGTGAACCGTTTTTTTAAGCACAGATCAAAATCTCTTCGAATTTTACCTTTATGTGAATTTTGTTTATCTTCCATGCAAATTTTTGAGAATTCAAAGGTATAAAATGAAACTTTTGAAAAATGTTACCTCCAACCCTGATTAGTGATTACTCCTTATTTTGGCTAAAAAAGTTCAAAATTCGAGAAAAAAATCGTGTTTTAAAAACAAAGAATTGTTATTGGCTTCTATACCTTTGTTACACTGGGGAATTCCTCTCTCCCATACTTGGTGGTTCTAAAAATTTACAATTTTGGAGAATTTCTACTCTCTCAATTATTAAATAAGTGAAAATTATCGAAAATTACTGAGAACCGGTCAGAATTGCAGCATAGGAGAAAATAAGTGAAATTTTTTTTACTGAAAACAAATCAGTGAGAAAAATCACTGGAAAATCAGTGAATTTTTCTGATTTTTCCTGTGCTGCAATTCTGACTTTCAGTGACTTTTCACTGATTCAGAATGAGAACGTATGCGCTCACGAGAGGATTTATCGAAGAACTGCAGATTTACCAGACAAAGCCTCCGATAAAATAAGGGGCTGTCAATTTTTTGTTTGAATATGTAAAAACTTTTTGAGAGGGAGAAAATGTATATAGTTTGAAAGCGGAAATTTTTCTTTATGTAAATATGTAATTAAATAATATACGGAAATTTTGTAAGGAACAGAAGTTCAAAAAATCAAATTCAATCAATATTTCAACATTTCAGTCCTGAATGAAGAATGAAATCCTCAACTATTGAAAAATTAGTGATTTTCAAAAACAAAATGAATTAAATAAAAATATTTAGATATGCCAAAAAAGAGAAATATTCCATAAAATTTAAAGACGTTAAATAACCTAGAAAAACTGCCATCTTTCAAGTAACAAAGCTTTTCGGATTGAGGAAAAATTCCATAAAATATTCTACTTGGAAGAATATCTGTTCTGATTCGAAAAAAATGAGCAAGAATCAAAAAACTTTAAATATGTAAATTGAAGGTGGAAATCCCCTCCCTTCCCCTCCCCAAAGAGCCTCCTAGCCATACTAACAGAGATAGCATGGTATCTTCAAAATGGCCCACTTTTATTTAAAAAAAAAATTTTTGCTATTTTTTGTGATCCTTAAAAATTGCAATTCGAGATTCTACATTTGTTTGACCCATTGACCCAGAAATTGGCTACCAATTATTGCCCTGTATAAGAATTGAAAAGCTAGGCAAATGACAAAATTGAAAATTTCTTCATTTTTATCAAATTCAACTCGTTCACTTTATCGTCCCGATCAACAAAATTAGAAAAAATTTTCAATTCTTGATTGAAAAAATTCAAGCAAAAAGTGAATTTAAGAACTTTGGGTAAATGATTAAAAATGAACAAAAAGGTGATTATCCGGGTGTATTGACCCGCTGAACACGAATCCGACGTGAATTTTTTCTCTTCCTGCATGAACATTTAAAATGTTAAAAATCTCAAGGGAAAAATGATTTTCAAACTTTTGAGTTAAATGGTTGCTCAAATAGTCTATAAAAATGTAGGCAATATTACCTGCTAAACACGCGAATATGATATTAGTTTCCTCATTTCGTCAATTTTTCTCTTCGAATCAAGGGCTTTGGGTAAGGAAATAACATTTAGTGCCAAATTTATGTTCACGACTCAAAAGTCAAAATTGGCCAAAAATCGACAATGACTTTGCTAAAGATTTTTAAAAACGAATGATATTATTCATGTCGTTTTTTTCGGATTTTCTCAAATAGTATGAGCAATGAAGAATCAAAAATATTGTTTGTTTTTTTTGAAAGAATTTATTGAAAATCGTAATCCCAGAATGACGTTTTGCTCTCTGACCAAGAATAGAGACTTTTTTCAAAATTAATTTTTGTGTTTTTCACATTTTTCGGATTAATTTATTTCAAATTTTCTAAACTTTTCGAATACAGTTCTCAGGTAATGAACAAAACGTGGTAAGTAGGAGTAGTGGTGATCAATGGATGATTGTCTTACAGAATCAAATTTTCGAAGAAGCATACATTTTTTTGAAACCCTTTTGCTTTAAAACATTACCAAAACTTTTGAAAGCATTTGTTATGAAGGTTTTTCTAGCCAAAAAGTAAAAATAATCATGTATTGCCCGAGTGAAACAAAAGCTTTTTTCCCTAAAAATCATCTTAAAAAATGAAAAAAATTGCTTTTTATTCATTCTGAGAATGCTACCGCATTAGTCCCTTTTTTCCGAATAAAATGAAGACTAATACTTGAAAAATGTGATTTTTGAAACAAAATTCTCAACTTTTTTTTCATTTCTTCATCCTAATTTTAAATAAACATGCTAGATAATTTTCTATTTAAGTAAATGTTTTTGAAAAGAAACATTTGTTCAATCCAAGCGAAGCAAGGACAAAAACTTGAAAAAGTATTTTTGAAACCAAAAAATGGGCATTTTAAAAAACTTCACAAGGTCATTTCCAGACTTGAGTAAATGAGAAGAAAATGGGAAAAATTACTAATTTTTGGTAAAATATGACTTTTTGTCAGACTTGTATAACCTTTTAAAATGAAGGAAAGTAAATTACGCCCAAGAGTAGCGAGAACAATTTTTTTGGGGAAAATCCAGAAAATACTAATGGAGAAAGACATGCATTTAAATATCAGTTTTTTTGTTTACCTAATTCGGGAGGATCGACACGTGAAACGTGGAGTGGTGCGCGGAGTGAAAGAGGGGCCAACTTGAAAACGGTAGAACATAATTTTTACATGACGTTTATATGGGAGCGTTCTATTATTTTACAAATTTCTCAAAAACGATGGCAGATGCGTAATTTTTTATACGAACTGAATTTAAAGCCAATTAAACTATCTTTAAGAGCTATTCAGACAAAAAATTACGCAAATGTGGTCGTTTTCGAGAAATTCGTAAAAACAAAACGTTCCTGTACAAACGCTAGAAAAACATTTTCCGACCATTTTTTTTTTTAGATTTTTATCAAATTCCAGCGAAAATTTCAAAAATTTTCCCCCGACTTTTCCAAATTTTCAAAATTTTCTGACTTTTTAGATTTTATCAAAATTCCTTGACTTTTTCAAATTTTTTCAAAATTCTTCGACTTTTTCAGATTTTTAAAATTTCTTTGACTTTCCGATTTCCAGAATTCCCTGACTTTTCTAGATTTTCAAAATTCCCAAATTTCTCCAAATTTTCCAGGAAATGGACATCCTGCTCTCTTACATCGAAGTCTCCAAGGGGCATTTTCCATCTCAACGACGACTTCTCACAGTAAAAATATTCCCATTTCACTGCATCTATCGATCAAAGTACATCTCGACACGTCCTTGATAACATCCCAAGGTTGAAAAACCCAACCTTAAAAATTTTCTAACCTCATTCATCGCATCAATTTAAGGTACCTGAGTGATATACGAGTACATCTGGTCGTATTTATGTACTTAACATAGAAAGGAAATACATTAAAAGGAAAACTACAAATTAGAATATTAAATAGTACCGAAATTATTATGAATTATAACTCTGATACGATACTAAAAGAATATCGGTTCGGCGATGATTGAAGATGAGAGAGTAAGTCCTTCGCCATATGCGACAATATTATAATCCTACGCCACGGGATATGATTTAATATTTTTTATCGTTATTTAATTCACCTGTACAAACGCAAAGCTCCGCAGCCACGATAAAATTGTATTATTAGGTCATCTCGAATCAGAATCCGGTTTACGACGAATTTTGTTTTCAAAAAGCAAAAAAAAAAAGAGCTCAAAGTCCTCAACTGCAGATGGGCTAAATCGATTAGTAATGTCTTAATCGTACTTGTGCATGTGGTTACCATTTAATGACTTTTTTATTACGCGATTCGAAAAAAAAAAAGGTAATTGAAGAGAAAAAAAAAATTCACGGTTGTAAAATTTACCTACGTGCGAGATAATGTCTAAAGCTCGGGGCTTAACTAGGTGTTAAAATTGTCGTATTAATTTTCGATCGAGGAGTTTCGCGAAGAAATTACTTCATAAGACCTTGACATTTAAAACATAATTTCGCCAGGTACCATACGCGTGTGCGAATGCCTGCGAACACCCAAACATCGATGATATTGCATAAACTCTCTACCTCTACGGAGGTGTGTGCATAAATGCTCGTTATCGTAAAATTGACCCGTAATCATCTCCATCAATGAGCCAAATGAGCCAACTCTCCGAGATGAGACGTGCGTTCGTTCGTTATCTCGATTGTAGGTAATTTTTCCATCGTGCGTGGATTAATCTACGATCTAGCTTATTGAATTGATTCTTGGATATTAAATTGGTACGTACTTGGGCTAAAACGGCAATGGTCAGGCCGAAAGTTAAGGCTACCTGGACTACCAGCACTGCATCGTCGACGTGCATGATGGTACCGCAGCCGAAGAACAGCAGTGAAAAAGCTCCTAGAAATTCGGCGCATAGCATACGCCAAATTTTAGTGCTTTCGGTGAATTCTTCTACTCCTAAGATTTTCATATCTGTAAAAAATAAAATTCAGCAATTAGTTACCCGTTTTGAACGAACCGATTGCAAGATTTGGTAATTTAATTACAATCGAACGAGGTGCTCTTTTTTTTCTCATCCTTAACCTTAACGGTAGTTGTCATAATAAACGCAGCTTAAAGTATTTCCGAGAAGGAGCAAAACAAACAACGTTTTAACGAAAAATAAGAATTATTAAAATTAGATCGTTAATTATTAACAATTAGTAAAATGGACAATTTGCTAATTTCACGGATGAGAGATATAATTTAGAACGGTACGTCGTTCGCATAAGTTCAAAAAAAATTCTTCAATATTTTACGTATTTTACGTAGGAAATCAAGTCGAAAAAAATTTGAGCAAGTTTACAAAACATTTTATTGTTTGACCAACTTGACCGAAAAATAAAGATAACAAAACCAGATAAATTTCGCTACCAACGTTCATTTTTCGATTATTTTTTATTTCGCTTGGAACGCTCACCGGAAGTTCCACTGATTTGAATTATCACAATTTTATCAACTTTTTAAGGTTAAATCAGCCATTCGTTTATTTTTGTGAATTTTTGAGAATATTTCCGAATTTGATTGTGAATTTTTCAGTCAAGTGACAGAAAAAGTTTTTTTTTTTAAGTAGGTACTTGTTACTCTCGTTTGAAAAAAAAAATCCCTGCATTATTCGTTCATCATTTCATATACAAATCAAATTCGAACAGCTAAAAAAATAAAATTTCACTTCGAGTAGTTCATCAGAATTCAGAACACAACAAATAATAATGTCTCGCAACTCATTAATCAATTTTCAGACGATAATAAGTGGATTATTGTGATAAGACAAGTACATATTATAGTTTTATGCACCAAGATTCGTCAACGTTTCATCATTTCATGCAGTGGCGTCGACAGAATGAAGTGAGAAAATCTATCGAAAGTTGAAGAGGTTTTTTGAATTCAAAATTCTAGCACCTTCTTGAATTACAAACAAACACTAATTTTTCTGAAAATTTTAAACGTTTGATGGTTTTTCTTTTTGTCTAAAACCATTCATCTAAAAAGTGTACATTTTTAGAAATGAACACCTACTCTCTCATTTTTGAATTAGTGAAATTTTTTTCACTAAAAGCAAGTCAATGAAAGAAAATTACTGGAAATCAGTGAAAATTCACTGAAAACTCTGTGAAATTCTTTGAATAATCAGTGAAAAATCAGTGGATTTCGCTGATTTTTCCTGTGCTGCAATTCTGACTATCAGCGACTTTTCAATGATTCGGAATAAGAGAGTAGGTACCTTATAAAGAATTATATTAATTAAAAAAATCACTTTCATCCCCCCCCCCTCCACCTGATACAAAGGATTATTAATTTTAAAAAATTCAATAGTATGAATTTTTTCTGCATAAAAATCTATAAATTTACAAATTCCCCCTCCCCCCGACACCACTATGCTAAAAAAACCACTGTTTAAAAAATAAATCCTTAAATCTAAAACTCCATCAATTTTTTAGAAGGAATTAAAAATTTACAAATTTCCATTTTTGCAGATTTTGAGAAAATAATTCCTCAAACCTAAAACATATCAAGTTTTTTTTCTATTTTTTTGAAAAAAAATTTCGTTTTTGAACAAAGTTTTACTTTTGGATGTTATTTTTTCAAAGTAAGTGTAAGAATCTTTAATACTCTACACCTACTTTTGTCTCTCTCCTTCCCTCTTTCCGAGACAATATTACGTCAAAAACTTGATTAAGGTTTTATATGAATGTGGGACAGTGAATTCCTATATCTAATCTTGATATTAGTTAATTTAAAAAAAGAAAAGAAAAAAATTCAAAAAATTTTTTGGACCAGATATTCATTTTTTTTTTTTGAAAAAAAGAACTTCAATTTTGGTGCCTTCTACCCCGATTTTATTTTCAACAAATTAGGTATACTTTTCATTTTTTACTCCCCTCCTCTAGTCAAAAATATACCAGAAGGTAGGTAAATTCGAATTTGAGAAAATGAATTCTCAAATTTGATAGGTAATTTCTTCAAAAAAGAATTTTAAATTCGCAAATTTTTATCCTCAAGAAAATGTTTATCTTCTGATCTTTTTAAAATGAAAATTTTCATTTTCGTGCCCTTCTCTCCAAAAACCAGAAATATACGTCCGAAACAAGTGGGTACCTACATAATTATGAGGAATTTCATAATTATAAATGTGAGAAAATCAGTCTTCAAACCTAATGTCTGATTCATTTTAAAAATTGATTAAAAATTCATAAGTTTTCATTTTCAAAAAAATTTTTAAAACCTCTTGATTTGGAAACATTATTTTTTAATGTTCATCCCCCCTCCCGGATCACCCCGCTCATTCAAGAATTTTAACTTGCATTTGGGAAAATTAACTCTTCGATTTATTACTTGGTTAATTTTTAAAAATCTCTTAAACATTCGTCAAATTTCGTTTTTTAGTAGATTTTCACCTTTCGAAGTTTTTTTTATTAAGAATTTTTCACCTCTATTCCTCCTCCCCTCTCCCCTTCTCACAGGTGGAAATATTCCAAAAGCCTTTGATTGTAAGGAGTCTGATTTTACTTTGAGAGAATGAATCCTCAAATTTGATGATACCTTTTTTTAAAATTTAAAAATCACAATTCTTTGTTTTGAAGTAGGATTTTGTTTTTTTTTTCAAAAAATTCTTCTCATTCAGTGACGAAAATACCGAAATTTATAAATTTCAAAAAATTAGATTCAATTTTGAGATAATAAGCAAATATTTCAACATAGTACCTACACATTATAAAATTTTTCAAAAAAAAAAATCATTTTCACACATTTTCGCAACTAATTTCAACTTCGGTAATTGAAAAACGACGCAATTTCAATTTCATCATTTACCAACTAATTACATCTTCGTTTCGAAACGCGATCTTTAAAATATTTTAAAAAATTGCAGAACTTCAATATCATTACTCGGTATTGACATTGAGTCATAGTTGCAAACTTGCCAAATTTTCAAACGATATAAAAACCAGTTGATTTTTTTTCTCTGAAATAAAAAATTTCAGCCACGGAGCCACGACGAAGTACAATTAAAATACTCGTTTGGGAAAAAGAATACGGAGAGTCGATGTCTCTCGTCCAAGCCCAGATGTTTCTCGGCATAAATCGTCACGTATAATTTATCGTTGATTATTTGAAAAATAAACCATAAAATACCAACTATACAGAGATGATTTCCCATACATTTAGTTTATTACAGCAAATTATTCTTTTTCGTAGAAAATTTGTTAATTTTCGAATAAAAATTTTACGTTGTTCGGAATAAATCCATTAGTAGTTGGAAGGATGTGAGTTTGTTGTATGAGAACACGCGGGTTTTTTGATAATAAAATTCTTAATGATGAATCGAAAAAGAGATTTTAATCACGGAGACAGCTCTCGTTACAAAATAAAATTTAAAAAAGCGACAATTCGTGTTTTTTTTTCTCAATTTGAAACCTAATACTCCACAGTTGATGAATAAATCATTACAAAATCATACAGGTGCTTTAGTGGGTACCTATTATTTCAAAACGAAGTAATTTAAATTTAAAAATTCAAAAAAACTTTGTAGATTTTCCATTTGAACACGAATATAGAATTAAATTCAAAAATAATAAAATTCGAGCCTAAACTAACGAAAAAATTCCATCAAAATCCAAAAATTACATCTAAGGAAATACATTACCCATATTTTCTTTCGGTTTCTGCGGTCCTTGGTAACCACCAGTCATTATACGTAAGAAGCAAAGGTTAAAAAAAGTTATTCGTGCGACGACCAGATACCAAATGAATTTGAATTTCGATTAAAGTGCATTAAATTAAAAAAAGCTGCTCAATCATAATCGAAATTATCTCGAGTACTCTACATCGAGAAGGAGAATTTCTAAAGTGGAGGAGCTCGTATAAAAAGAAGCGGTTCGTCGCGGTCAAATACAAAGAATTTTTCCATTTTATCGTATGTACATGTTGGTAGAAAAATGTCGAAATCAAAGATACTCGTAGCACACGACAATAGATAAAATTTCCACGTCTTTGAAATCGGCGCGACTCGACTAGAGTAAAGCAAGTACCCAAATACCATCGGAGTAACTAATTCGCCAAACAAATAAAATCCCATCGATCGCTCTAAAAAACCTGATTTTTCCGACATGTCGAATAAAAATCGCTCAGATGATAAAATTATCTCTAAATTAAAACTCACCTAGTATTAAAATAACGATCGCGAACGCGAATATTAATCGATCACCGAATCACACCGGTTTTCACGATTACGAATTTAATTTAATTCGCGTCAGGCAAAGTCGAAGCGACTGATAGCGAGTTCGGAGGTATCTTTCAAATCGGCGGATCTGAATACAGTTTAGACGCCTGAGGACACCGAGAACGATATGCACGTTCAAACGACGTCGTCGTCTGTTGCCGCCGCGAATACGATGCGAAATTTACCCAAGCCAGGAAACCAAACGTGTACTCGGAATCGAGACGATAACTGTCGCATGTTCACCCGTTACGTCGAATATGTCACGTATCGTGTGCCGCCGGAGCATCCATGGGCGATTTTTCTCCACTAATAATACCGATGAATACACGTCAATTTTTTAGGTACGAATATTAAAAGGAAAAAAAATACACGCTACCTTTTTTTCAGCTCGTCAGCCAACGCAACGCCGGAAGTTATAAAACACTCGCCAAAATTAAGCCGGTCGAATGTGTAGCTCTTGGATTACGCGTGCCAGTATGTTGAGTAAATCTATTCTATTTAAAAAATGGAAGTCACATCAATTTAGACCAAGTACTCTAGGAATAGTCGCTAGAGCGGTTACTGATCAAAGGAGTATTAGTAATACGAATACTCCGAAATATACTACAGGTAAGTGTATCGATCATGCGAAAACAAATACATCAATTACAATAATTATGCAATTTAGATAACCACGAGTACGAGTACACTCGGTTTCCTCTGTATAAGTGCATTTTAGGTACCTGTATCTGTACGATAGCGATTAGCGAATAAATGTGGCATCTATTTACACTCATTTTCACCGAAACACCTTATCGTTGACGAAATTTTATTATTGCCAACAGCTGTGAACATAATTTCGGCTGACGAGCGAGACCCCACGAACGCGAAACGAAAAACAACGTACGTTGGAAAAACGATGTACCTGAGCGAATACCTACAACAAAAAGGGTTTGAAAATTAACGTCGAAGTTGGCAGAATATGCGATGGTATCTTCGAGATGTCGAAGGCGATGAGGTTTTTTTTTAGTTATGATCATTATTCGATGATATTACTTTGGATATTCAACGAAATTGGTTCGATTATAATCAGTGATAAGTAATGTACGACGATGCGATGGCAGGGTTTCGATGGGGATGCGTGAGTGATTCTATAAAATATGTAGATTTTGATTATGAAAGTATATCAAGGTTTAAACGTTCATCTTACTTATTTGTCGTGTGCTTCTGAGTACTTTTGATGGTCGAATATTTGACAACTTCATTAACGAAATTTAAATATTGCCAATTTCGAAGATGGAAATGGATGAAGTTTACTTGAGAGAATTACACCGGAGATGGAACGTTTTCAACTTATAGAAACGAATTTCGGTGATCGATTTCGGGACTAGATCTCAACTCTTGACGATTGGGTTTTGAAGATATCTCGAAGTTGAAACCTATAGGACAGACTATGCTCGTGATCAGTAATCACTCAAATCAGTAATCATTTGCTTGACTATCACCAGACGAAGTTTCATCACAGATCACACATGCATGCATTGCGCAATGAATGACTGAAATGACCGAAATGGCTGAAAATATCAAACGATAGTCAAAATTAGATATATGTACATCGTTTGCATTACTTACTTTTGCAGGATAATATTCGATGAAACTGCAAATTGTTCAGCAACATTTTGGATTTGGATACGATACGAAAGATATCGACAATGGTCAATAGTAGTTGCTTTGTAGATTCGAAAACACTTCCACGAAAACAAATAACAAAATAACTTGATCTACCGGCGCATTCGCATTCATTTAGATTATAAAGATTTCAATCGTAATAAGTAATTATACTTGATTAATTAAAGATTAACTGAACTATTTCGTCATTCGTCAGCTTCGTTTTTCCTTTGATGCGTTCTTTTTTATACTGTTGTTGTTGTTATTCCTATTGTTTAATGTTTATGAAGGGTGATGTTTTTATGGTGGTATTTTCAATCGTGCAGGGGTAATTTTGAGTTGTTTGGAACAACATCAAATTTGGGTAAGGATTACCGAATAAAAAATAAGGATACCTCATGAATAATAGCTTTCAAAGCACCTTGCAGAATTTCTGACCAATTAGATAATATGAAAATTACTGTTGAAAATTGAAAGTTGAAAGAATTTCGTAAGATGCTCAGGCTCACACATCTTTCTGAGAATCCATCATTTTAAAAATTAGATCACTTGTTGTTCGATTTTCTTCTAAAAGGACGAATAAATGATTAAATGGGAGGGGGGGATATTTCGAATGCTGATTTGAAAGTGATGACCAGTGGTGATAGTATTTTTCAAAAATGAACTGGAATCATCTTTTTTTTTACAAGTACCTATGCATTTATGCATTATTTTTTGTTTTTTCTCTTGAAAACTTCCAAAAAATCAAAGAAACATGGATATGGACTTCGAAGATTTTAGTTTTTTTTTTAAAAATAAAAACACAAAAAATATAGGTAGAAGTGCTTATTAAAAATCTAATGCAAGTAAGTATGATTCAATTTTTTTGCATTCTTCTCTAGAATGGTTTGTTTATTTTCGTCGAAGTAGGATTGTTTATTCGAGTGTTTTTTTCTGAAGACGACTTGATTCGTTTTTTTAATAAGGTTACTTAGATAGGTCATGGTTTTTTCTGATGCACCGTTTTTTTTTTTCAGAAAATAACTTAGTTTTCTTGAGAATTTTCTGAAAAGAGTATTTTTTGTGAAAATTGTTTTTTCATTGTAGAGGGAGTAAAAGTCTACTTTTACTCCCTCTCGCGAATCGCTCGAGTGCTCAAACTCGACTTTTACTCCCTCTACAATGAAAAATATCGTATGCAACTCGGGAGATAAATGATTTTCGATGATTTTGAGTTATTTCCCTCGCTTCGCTCGGGCAATAAACCTCAAAATTCGTCGAAAATCACTTTATCTCCCTCGTTGCATAATATACTATTTCCTCGAAGAGGTCTTCGCGGTTATTTTTTTCTGGAAGAGTATTTTTTGTTTTGTTTTCTCTAAAGAGAGCATGATTTTGTGAGGTTTCTAGAAAAAGCAAAAATCTGATTTTTGTTTCTTTTTTTCCTAAAAATTATTATTTTTTGAATAGATCATGCGGTTTGTTTTGTGAATGTTGCTCAACCGCTTCGGTTTTCGTTTTTTTGTTTTGAAAACTGAAGAGAGCTTGTTTTTTTTAAAATCAAAAATAGATAGCTTGATTTCTCTGTTTTTTCTGTTTTTTTTTTTTTTTGAAAATGGTGTAGTTACCTGTTTTTTTCAGTTTTTTGTTTTTTTTACTATGAAATTAGTTAGATCGTTTTTTTCCAAACAAAAGCTTAGTTTTTTGTTTTCATTTTCTATAAACCTGAGCCAGAAAAGGTGATGCAAAGGGTACATTTGCTTACACCGGACTCGCGTTTTTTTGAAGAACTAGTGGGGACCCAAAATTTTAATTTCATTTTTTATGTAGGCATTTCAAGAAAATATGCTACATTATACAAAACACATTTTTCTTTGCTAAAATTGGAATTTTTCAAAATTTTACATAAAAAATAGTAAGTACCTAAGCAAAAAAATTACGAAAGGAGTCTTGGAAATTGATTTTCAATTTTTTTGAGAAAAGTAAAGCCCGGTAAATTTTACTGCACAGGGTCCGCATTCGTCCTCGTCGGCTCTGTCGTCTATCCATAAAATTATATTTTTTGCATTAAAAAACTTAGTTTTTTAGGGATTCCCTGGTGTTTTTTTTTTCAAAAAAAAATTAAGAAAACAAAAACCGGAAAACTGACTTAATAAAATTTGTCAATATACTTACAGGATATGTTATAAAAATTATACTCCATCGAGGCGAAGGTGGATTTTTTTGAGAAATTGGTATCTTTTATTGCCTTAATTTCGATAAGTACATACATTTCAAAAATACCTACTTCAAAATAGATTCAAAATTATTTTGTAAGATTACCTACATATATTTATGCATAATATTAATTCCTACGTTTCGTGCTCCTAACCATCGTTTTAATTAAACAAAAACAATTTTATGCATTGTTTAACCTGACCTTATTTTCAAGACCAAAGGCAAATGTAATTTTTTCTCATAATACAAAAAATCCATAAACTGTGCGTAAATGTACTACTACTTATAGGTTAAGTAACCTTTTCCTCGTTGTCGTAATCGAAAGTTAGTATATTTGCTCATAAAATTAGAAATTTTCAATTTTGCTTGGAAAATTATTATCGTCGTGTGAAGATGGATCGTAGCTAGATATCATGTAGGTATAGGTACCTAGTACTTCAATTCGGTGTTCAGTTACCTATTTAAAAATTTTCACTTTTTTAAAATTCAATATACGTAATTTGAGAAGGAAGCAAATTTTAATATTTTTTATAATAGCTTGTTTCAAAAAAGATAAAATTAGATTTCAAATGACCTTATCACTTTTCGATTTCGTATAATTTTCTCATTTATGATTGTAAAAATCTAGTGACAAAAATGCAATGTAGGTAATAATTAATATAAGTGGACAAAATTAGAAAGTAATTATATCGTGTGAAATCCAATTTTATCTTCTTTAGAACAAATTGAAACGAAAATATCTAAAATTGCTTCCTTTTCGAGCTATTAATGGGTACATTTAAAAAATTTGAAAATTTTGTTATCAATCATCAGGCACAGGTATGCAATCCCAATAACAACAGGTAATTGACAATTTTTACAGCAATTAATACTCGAGTAATTGTTTTAAATTCTTATTTTTTTGCTAAAAACGCCCCTCTCTTCAACAAGCCTATAAATAAACATTCGCCTACATTTAAAGACGAATCCAGAAGACTACCGAATTAAATTAAATACATAAACACGAGCCACTTGATTTATGCCATACCTACCTAGTGAGTATCGGTTTTTTTCTTTATTATTATTGCCTGGCATAGTTGATTCCGAGGTACACAATGCTGTCAATTAAATTCACGTGTAAATAACTTCTTAAATAATCCGAAATATTTACCTCATTTTTATACTATTTACTAATATAATGTTTATTGCAGGTAAACGTAATATTTAAATATTGAAAAAAAAAATGTTCCTACCTAGATTTATACAGCGGCAACTTTTTTACAACGCACTTCACATCAAAAGAAATTTCAAAACTCAAGTACTACAGTTTTACAAGTGCAATTCAAATTCAAATCGAATAATAAAACATTTTCAAACAGTGGAAGGTAGAACTAGATATCTTATCGTGAAAGAGAAAAACACCAAGTCGTTAATTTTTAACGTCGGAATTTTGGTAATTTTACAGAAGTTTGTATAATAATAAGCAAGTAGATATACTTGGTATACAATTTCCCAAGTACCTACTTCTGAATTATTTAAAAATTAAATTATCGAGAAGTATGGACATGATGTGAACGTGGAATTTTCGTGACAATGTTTCAAAATCATGGCTTAATTAATAAGAGAAACACGTTGATAAATTATTACATGCCTACGAAGCCTTTGAATTCACGTGCAGATTAGTTTAATATTTTAGAGAAAATTTTCACGATTTGATAATCATTTCTAGGTACCTAGAATTCGATATTAAATAATTCAAAAGGACTGCGAATGGGCAAGTCGTAATTCATCGAATAAAAATCAAACATTTGAATGAGGTTAAAACCCAAGTTCAACATTTATTTGAAATGCAAGCTACCTACCTATTTGCTGTTTTATGGAAAAATTACCTACACAAACCGTTAACCACATACCTTGTAAGACGAAACAAATCTAAGAAATTATAAATTGAAATTTTGAAATTCAATTACTTACCTTCTTACATGAAAACATAATAATTTATTTAGAAAAAAAACGAACAACATTTATACTGCAATTAGAAGTACACGTTAAACGCTATACTTAAACTTCTAATTTTATTTCCATCAACATTCGACCTTCCTCGCCAGCTATATCGCATTTAAATGTAACTCACCGTTGGGAAACACTTTCTATCAAGAACGTTTCTAGACTAAGAAAATATTTACGTATTTTTTTGAAAATTTTTTTAAATTTCTTTATCGCTTATTTTTACACATTAAAAAACAACGATAAAATTGTTAAAATTGTGTTGCTTCAAAAAAGACAACAAAATTGTATGTTGCATGATCCCTTTCAATAGGGTGATTTTTCTAATAACATTTTAGTTATGAATAAAAGTAAATAATTTGTTAAAAAATTAAACAGGTATTAAATTAATGTAAAAACTGAACTTGTTCAAGTTCAAGATCACACGAATGCAGCACGATCAAGAATGACGTAACCTACTTGGTCTACAGTCCAAGAGGCAAAAAGTGCTCTAGAAATCGAAATTAGTGTGCATTTTCGCTGGACAAAAAAATCAGTTTGTTTATTGTGGGTATGGGTCCCGTAGTCCCAAAAACCTGAATTTTGAATTTTTGCCCCGGCACAATAGGGAGCTGAGGCCTGAAAACCCCCCTTTTTTCTCAATTTTTAAATTTGACTTTGGACAAAATTTTTTTTCACATTCTGGTAGCAGACACTTCCCTGACTCCAAATATATGTCACATTCCTTGGGTCACGGGCACAATGGAGTGCTGGGCCCCCCAATGTGCGATTTTTTGCCAAATTCGATCATTTTTGGCACAATAATGCCTCTATAGGCGTTATGCGGTATGCTGGACAAAAAAAATCAAACGCAATGTATTCTTGGGTTCATTTCGCGTCCAATGAGCCAAAGTTTGAGGAAAACTGTGGGCACAATAGGCCGTGGTGGAATTTCAAAGTTTTGAAAACACGCGATTTTCTCCCCCTTTGTTAAAAAAATAAGTCATGAAAAAAATCTAAAACTTGGGTTGCGACAATATATCAAAATGGGTTAAAATTTCACGAGTAGAGCGAAATTATTGACGAAAATTAAATTTGAGCAATTTTAACCCATTTTGAGCCCCAAATCGGGTCAATTTTTGAGTATTTTCAAAGGCTTGACATGTGACCTATGAAAGTGGGGTAGAATTTCGCCAGAAATTCAACAAAACCATCCAATTTTTTTTGAGCAACTTTTGAGAATTTTGAGCCTTAAATTGAGTCAATTTTCGATTAATTTCTAAAAATTGACATGTTACCTATGAAAGTGGGGTAGAATTTTGCCAGAAATTCAAAAATATCATCCAAAACTTTGTTTGAGCAACTTTTGAGAATTTTGAGCCACAAATTGAATCAATTTTTGAGTATTTTCAAAGAATTGACATGTAAGTGTAAGCTAAGAAACTAGGGTAGAATTTCGCCAGAAATTCAACAAAACCAACCAATTTTTTTTGAGCAACTTTTGAGAATTTTGATCCTTAAATTGAGTCAATTTTCGATTAAATTTCAAAAAAATGACTTGTGACCTACGAATTTCGCCCAAGGTTTTAAAATGTAATCCAAAACTTTTTTAAACAACTATCATGTTTGAGTAATTTCAAGCGCAAAATATTTCATTGCAATGCGAAAAAATGAACAATCTAAACTAATAAAAAGGAAAATAGAAAATTCAAACCAATTACATTCAGTTGAAAAAATAAGCGGGTTTAATTTCATCCAGAAAATTATGCGATTTTGATTTTTTGGTTTCTCTATGAAATTTTAATCCATGAAAGGTCTATCTAAAAATCTACTAAATTAAAGGTTTAAAATTCTCAAAAGATGCTCAAAAAAAATTGGATGGTATTTTTGAATTTCTGACGAAAAATTCTACCTTACTTTCATAGCTTACACTTACAGGTCAATTCTTTGAAAATACTCAAAAATTGACTCAATTTGTGGCTCAAAATTCTCAAAAGTTGCTCAAAAAATTGGATGGTTTTGTTGAATTTCTGGCGAAATTCTACCCCACTTTCATAGGTCACATGTTAAGCCTTTGAAAATACTCAAAAATTGACCCGATTTGGGGCTCAAAATGGGTTAAAATTGCTCAAATTTAATTTTCGTCAATAAT
Source organism: Pseudococcus viburni (assembly GCA_033439095.1). Taxonomy (NCBI): domain Eukaryota; kingdom Metazoa; phylum Arthropoda; class Insecta; order Hemiptera; family Pseudococcidae; genus Pseudococcus; species Pseudococcus viburni. The sequence continues at coordinate 834,831 of JAVBJF010000059.1, forward strand.
TTCGTTCTGCTCGTGAAATTTTAACCCATTTTGATATGTCGCAACCCAAGTTTTAGATTTTTTTCATGACTTATTTTTTTAACAAAGGGGGAGAAAATCGCGTGTTTTCAAAACTTTGAAATTCCACCACGGCCTATTGTGCCCACAGTTTTCCTCAAACTTTGGCTCATTGGACGCGAAATGAACCCAAGAATACATTGCGTTTGATTTTTTTTGTCCAGCATACCGCATAACGCCTATAGAGGCATTATTGTGCCAAAAATGATCGAATTTGGCAAAAAAATCGCACATTGGGGGGCCCAGCACCCCATTGAGCCCGTGACCCAAGGGATGTGACATATATTTGGAGTCAGGGGAGTGTCTGCTACCAGAATGTGAAAAAAATTTTTGTCCAAAGTCAAATTTAAAAATTGAGAAAAAAGGGGGTTTTCAGGCCTCAGCTCCCTATTGTGCCGGGACAAAAATCCAAAATTCGGGTTTTTGGGACTACGGGACCCATACCTACAATAAACAAACTGATTTTTTTATCCAGCAAAAATGCACGCTCAATGAACACTTTTTGCCTCTTGGACTGTAGACTAACTTGGCTTGATGTAGAATCAAGTAAACGTGATCGTTGGATCTTCGTTGGCAAGTTGCAATTACAAATACTGAAAATACGTAAAACTAAAAATTAATAATAAATAAAAAAAATCAACTTCCGACATCGCACACACGTAGTTGTAATATTTATACTTATTAAATATTCCAACGAATAAATTTACAATTAGTAAATTTATCTCGGAGTCGTTGAGGAGACAAAACGTGGTATTTGATTGGAAATACTTGTTCGGTAAAAGATTATCTTTCGTTATTTTACGAAAATGAGAAAAAAATAGTCAACGTGGTTTTATGTTACCTAATAACTAACTATAATATTTCAAGGAAGTTTGAGTTGGGAAGAGTTTGACGGGTCAGGCTTGGATTTAATCATTGGTTATTTGCGTTGTACGTATAATCTCATCGAATAATAATTAATTATTTAATATGAATTATTTTCACATTTAATTTCAGATTTTGAATTTTTGATAATTTAATAGACAGCGAAGTTGTGCCAACTTCCTCGATAATGGAAATTTTTTCATAAATGTCAACAGTTATTAGTACCGTCAGAATACATTGAAAAAATTGTTGAGGTAGTACTGTAAATAAAATATACATGAATGATAATTGGGGAAGTCAACCTGTAGAACTGAATATGTCATGCCATATTTCAACCGAAATGCAGTTTTCAATGCCTGAAAAAATAAGGTCGGCAACATATTGGACATCTTCATATTTTTTTCTCAACATCAATTTTTTTTTCAATTTTTCATAATAAATTATGTAAGTTCAAGATTTAATTCTCGCCTAATAATTTGAAACTGCTCGTTAAAATATAGTAAAAATCTACTTTTTCATCCTGCAGAATAAATGACTCAATTTTACACTTGAAATTTTTTTTTGGTGTTTTTCTTCTTGAAACTGTTTCTTTCACTCAGAAAACACTATGAACAAAAATTCAAGTAAAAAATATGAAACTGAAAATTATTTGAAAAATAACAAGCTTGACTATTCGTTTTAAAATCTTTTTATTGGAAGCAACTTGAATGTCCTAAAATCGTCGTGGGTATAAATATAAGGTAGGTACACTACACCTGTAATTCTCTAAATATGAAATGAGCGTTGGTTTGTCTGAATATCCTCTTTCGTACCTCTTTCCCCCACTCCCAAATCTTAATCGTGAAGTATCGAATTTTGAAATCTCGGAGTTTCCAAGTCTCGAAACTCCTACACTCCATCCAAAGCTGAATTTACAAATTTTAATTTTCTCCTGTTTCCCTCTTCAGGACTAAATTTTGGATTCTCTCCTAATTCAAGTGTTTCAGATATAATTCCTTGGGTTCCATATCGGTCCAGGTGTTGAGATGTCTCTGCCATGATTTCAGGTTTACTCAAAAAAAAAAAAAATTAGCACCTATATTTCATTTTAATCCAGTTTTTCAGATGTCTTGACTTCATAGTTAATATCACTTTTCCCATGGTTTCTAAATATTCGGTAATGAATCAAAAAATTGAAAAAATTCTCCTTCAATGTTATGAATATTTCAAGAGGGCTACTGAATAATGGGATAGATACAAAAAATGAATGCCAACAACTTTTTTTAAGTATAAAATCCATTCAAATTTTTTTTTAAAATTTCAAAACTTATTAAAAATTCTTTTACTTTTTCAAAAGTGAAAATTTTTTTTGAACATAAGGTCAAGTTAAAAAAAGCATAAAACAGACCCGAGAAGGTGAGGGAATGGGGGAGCATGAAATCATAACCACGTTATTTTAAACTCTTAACAAAACTGTCCTGCTACCTCTCTTCTCCTTCACCCAATTCAACTGTCGAAAAAAAAAGCAAACGATTATATCCTAGACAGCATCATTTCTGGAAATCAAAGAGTAAAAAAATTATCAAAAAAAAAATCGATGAAACGGCTCACACCGGCCAAATTTTCATTCCAACATTTTAACCAATTTCCATCCAACCAGACTCGATCTTCATCAAAGCACGTCTCAAAAAAAACAACCTATAAAATTAAACATGTTTATTAAATGCTTTAAAACTTGAGTTATAAAATCACTTAGACGCATACTTATCTAATAAATTTTCAAAACTGCATAAATGCTAAAATATCATCAAGGCTAAGGATGTGGTAAACGTAGACTAGGTACCAATACAATACGATGCGTGTCGAAATGAAAATTGAATTCACAAATTGAAAGTAATATTTGAGATCTTTCCTTCGATGAAATAAATTTTCGCGTAGTGTATTTAAAAAATACTCGTTAAAAAATAAGTGAGATAAAAAATCATTAAAATAAACATTCGAGAACGCTACAAAATACATCGTACTTCGTAAAATAGGTATATCAATTGTAATAAATGCTCGAGTAAATTTTGGACAAATACGGTACATTCGTAAAAAAAAAAAACTTGTAAATAACAAATACAAATAAATAGAAAACTGTACCATTATGTTAACACCTTTTGAAACAACATTAGAAATTATTCACAATCTTCAAAGGTTAGAAAAACAATCAGAAACAAGGGTAACTTCTCGTTTAAAAATTGTGCGTGGTTTTTATAAGATAATAATTAAAAGTAGGTAGATAAATAGGTATAATTTAGAAAAAAATAATATAAAATAAAAAAATAATATAATAAAGTGCATTATAATACAACAAGGAAAACGCTGTGACGTACAAAGCCACTATATTACGAGTAAGTAAGAATTATTGAAAGAGTAAAAACGAGTACAATGATATAACAGAGACAAGGATCATAAAGTAACTATATCCATTCAACACTGTGTCATAAATTTACTTTACATCACACTATTGAGCCAGCTTTTTATCATAAACGTTCAAATTTTATAAAAAATTTCCTTATGAAACTGAAAAAGAGCGTGATTTCTGCCACAGTTCTAAATGGATATAACGAAAGATCAAACTAATCTGAATCCTCTTGGTGCATAATAAAAGACTCGAAGAACGTAGTCAAAAATTTTATGAAATCCTTAGCAACAAGTTTAGTATAACCATTACGATCTATAGAATAGATATACCCTTTCCCCTCATCTGACAAATCAATGTAATATTGGTAAAATTGGTCATATTGATCAGACTCTTCTACTCCAGCTATTAACCAATAATTTTTTATTTCTTCTTGGTTTTTCCCAAGGCTCATACAACGTTTCTTAAAACTACGCTGTAACGACGCTACATACCGAGATTTCTTTTCATCATACTTATATCAGTAGGACCACATATCTCATGCCCTTTACCATATAAAATTCCGTATTCACCTAGGAATTGTATATACCCTATTGGTAAAGAACTCATGTCCACGGAATTTATACTTCTCTATCTATCCTACTAATTGCTAATCCCATTACCCGATCACTTATAATCACTTCTTTCTTTACATTTTCCCCTTGTTCATCTAAAAATTTATCTACAATACTTCGTATATTCTTCATTGCTTCATCTTGATACCTAGTTACAACCCTACTACTGCGAGTGCTAATGCTAGAACTAGGTTGACTTTCTCCAGTATTTTCCATTCTACATGGATAACTCGATGAACATCCTAATTGTATAAAACATATGTTACGGGTCAAATCCGAATTTCCTAGGCCAAACTAGAACGTCCTACAGGCCTCCTGACGTTTTGGGTTTTCCGATAAAAAAAAAAACAGGAAAAACTAGTTCAGCGCACCTGCAGAGTGACCTAAGTGAAATTTTGATTTTGAGAAAAATGAGAGAAAGAAACCCTGTCGAATGGAAGAAAAAGCAAGATATTTGAAATCTGTCTTAGGAAATTGAAAGGGTCAACCTTCACTCACCGCACTCACCCGATCATTTTTCAGAATAGCATGAATCGTTCACAGTGTTGCTGTAGCGCGCAACAAAAAAATAATCACCATCTCAAAAAAAAAATCACTTTGCAGGTGCTATCTTCAATTAGTCAAAACTGTTGGCCAACAAATATTTTTAGGAAAAACTAGTTTATCCGGAGGTAATTAGTCCAAACTGGTTCGGCCAACAAATATTTTTAGAAAAAACTAGTACGTCCGGTGTGAAATTGGAGGTTCTAGTTCGATCGATTTAGAATGTTAGCCTGCCAGGGGTGATATGGCAGATTTCTACGAGTGTAGTACCAACATGTAGCTCAGGCCGATACTAATTCGTCGCACCCCCTGCAAGCCCCCTATCTGTTCATTAAAAAATATATTTTCAATTTTTTTTGAATAGCGCCTATAATTTTGAAGATAGGCAAAAATTCATAAGAACCTTTTTTGTTGGAAATCATTTTTTACATAAGATACGAAAGTATTTTTTTGATACCAAGTGTCTAAGTCTGTCTAAGATTGAAAAAAAATGAAAAAGAAAAAAGTGTACTTCTATGTTTTTCAAATATTTTCATTCTTTGCAAAATAGCGCCTATATTATAAGAGATAGGCAAAAAGTAATAATGACCTTTCTTGTAGGAAATTAAATTTCCTACAAGGTATTGGTTTTGGTTTTTCGATTATTTCAAAATTTAAGTTCATTACGTTCACTTGAAAAATGAAATTTCGCCGGTACACTTATCTTCCTCCCATGAACAGATGGGGGGGGGGGGCTTGCAGGGGGTGCGATGAATTAGTATCGGTCTAAGCTACATGTTGGTACTACACTCGTGTAAAACTGCCATATCACCCCTGGCAGATTAAAGAAGAAAGTGGACCAGCCTTGAAAAATGCAGGATTTTCAAAAAGAAATTTGAAAATTTTTTGAAAATATAGACATGAAAAAAAATCACTTCTTAGCCCTTCATTTTTAATACTGGTCGTATTGGTGCAGCTTAAAATAAATCAAATCAACTAGTTTCTCCTAGGAAGCATGCCGGATATACTAGTTTGGCCAAATATCATTCGGGGGAACTAGTTGGGCCTAACTGTCTCAGGACATACCAGTTTTTCCTGATGTGTAATCGGAAAACCCAGAACGTCCTACAGGTCTCAGGACGTTCTGGTTTTGCCTAGTCCAAATTAGTTTGTCCAACTGCTCTTTGGAGATACTGGTTTGGCTTAGGAAATTCGGGTTTTTCCGAAATTCGGGTTTGGCCGGTAACATATGTTGAAGAGCATGTGTATTTTTTTTATTTAACATAATTTTAATTTTTTTTAAAAACTCAATATGTAATTAATCAAACTTGCGGGAAGATGATTTTCAGTAACGGAAGAGATAAGGATGTTTTTCACTAGGTACTGGTGGACAAAAAGGAGGTCTTGTACGAGATTTTGACAATGATCTTACGGTTCGAGGTGATTCGGAATTTGGAGGCGGAAGTGTTTCGGAATTTGGAGGCGGAAGTGTTTCGGAATTTAGAAGCGGAAACGATTTTTTTCCTACACTGTAATAAGCTCAGTATGTTTCATTAGAGAGAAAAACATTAACAACATGATAGAGAACTTAATCGTACGAAATGTGCTGAGAAAGCGTTGCTTACTTGCCTATATTTGGCATAAACGCTTTTATTAAATCGATCGGCAATGGGAATATGATGGTAGAATTTTTCTCCGCCGAAATCGTGTTCAAGGTTTGTAGATAACGAAGCTATTTGAAAAAAAAAATGGAAAATATGGTATGAAATAAACATCTTTTGTATTGCGACAAAAAATAAATTGGAAAAATACGAACTTGTAAGGCAGCTGGACTTTCGATGATTACATCGGAGGCTTCTTTCAACGCTCTGGAAGCTTTCATTTCTCCCTCGGCTGCTATCACTTTAGCACGGGCTTCTCTAGCAGCTTCAGCCTCGGCGGCCATGGCACGTTGTAATTGCGTCGGTAATCGTACGTCTTTTCTGTAATCGAGAGAACGAAGAATGAATCCAATTCGCATCACGTTTTTAGCATAATTGATCAATGAAAACTTACATTTCTACTCGTTCGACTTTGATACCCCATGGATCGGTGGCAACATCCAAATGAGCCTGCATCGTGTGAGTGATGGCTGCTCGATCCGATAAAATTTCGGATAGATTACGTGTGCCCAATACATTTCTCAGGGTGGTTGCGGCCAATAATCTCGTAGAATGGCTAAATAATCGTAAAAAATCACATTAGTAAGAAATAATCAATTTTATATAGTTGGAAGATTTTATGCTAGAAAAAAAAAGGAAATTAATTTAAGTACATATAAGCTATATTTATCTGATTCGTCATTTTTCACGAATATGATAATTGAATTTTAGCAAAAAAAAAAATTATAGAAAGTAAAGATTATCGCATTACAGCCAAATTTCTCATTCTGCTTCCCTCTCCTCTCCAACTATTTTTATTTTGAAAAAACTGAGCCATTCTAAGCCGATTTAACCCCCAAAAAACGTGATTTTCAACCTAAGGTCTTTTGATTTTTTCTAAAAATTGTTTACAATGTCTACCCAGCCATTAACTAAGAGATCAGAATTTGTTGATCTCAATCATTTTCATTATTTCAGGTGGTGCTTAAGCTCAATAGAGATGATCCGTTTTCCACTTTTTTTTTCTGAAAGCCGAACGAAGAGGAGCACAAAACTTGTACTTATCCAAATCTAAATATAATTCTTAGTATTTTTTGTTGAAAAATCATTGGGAGTGATTTTCCACAGTTTACTCCGTTTTTGAGAAAAAAAAATACAATCATGTACGCGTAAGTATTCTTCATTGCGAAAAAAATGACCAAGAAAGGAAATGAAAAGAAATGTCGATGATTTCATCGGGTGAAAATAGGTACATATCTATACCCAGATAATTTTCTCAAATATGTTCAATTTTTATAGAAAAATTTCAAAAACATGAAAAAGTTTGTAAAATGTTTAAAAATTTTTGAACGTGAACGGAATTCAAGAGCGAGTGGAAAGAAGTAGGAATAAAAACGGGAAGGGGGGGGGTGAAATTTTCATTAGAGTGTTTTAGACATAACCATTGTTCCACTGATTCCCTATATTTTGGGTTTCAAAAAAACTTGCAAAAATATGATCCCTAGTTACTCTTCAGGGGAAAAAATCACAAAAATGATTTTTAATGCAATTAGAAATAATGACTGAGGAGAAGGAAAGCCACTCTTTCAAATCTGTGCCAAAATCTTTAAAAAAAATGAAGGTGTGTGACATAGCCTCCCCCCTCCCCATCTCACCTATTTCCATTCAAAGTTCACAGAAAAAAATTGTGGAAATGGTCGGATCAAAAAATGAGGATCTATTCGTCTCACGTTTTCGAAAACATAACCTTGAACCAAGGAGGTGAAATGGGTTAAACCATAAAAATAAAACCAGATTCGTGTTTATTCGTTAATTACCTTTAACCCCAGATGACTCCAATTCAAAAAATAAAATTATTAAATAACCGTTTCTCAAAAAAAATCAATACTCACAAAATCTGCAAAAAAAAAAATTTACGTTTTCATAATATTTTTCCAATTTTTGGATAAAGATAAAAGAAAAAAAAATAATAAAAAATTACAAATTAGTATTTGGAACATAAATGCGGGAAATCAACGTGAAAAATTGTATTAAAAAAAATTAATTTTTAGGTATCAACAAACTGATAAAATATGGAAAGAATATTTTTTTAGGCGTGTCTGACAATTTTTCCAAATGTTTGTTAATATGCAATTTTTTCAAGAATTCGTTTTCAAATTTTCAGAAAGAGAGAATTTTTTCAATATTCTCATAACATACTGACGAATATTGTAAAAATGAAAACAATTAATTTTTCTTAAATCAAAACATGTAATTTTACCAAGTTGAAATAATGAAAATTTTTTCAAATATTTCTATCTATCAAAAAATCAACCTTTACTCATCTTTTTGATTTTTTTTACATGAAAGGAGCTAAAGTGAGAATTCTTTCAAAATTTCAACTCACGGACATCATACTTAGTTTTTTTTTCTGAATAAGTTTTTAATGAATTTTTTCATGCCTTTAGAAGTTGTATCTTTAATTTCGATATCGTAAACAGATTCAATTGATTAGAATAAAATAAATAATTTCAGAGCAAAAATTGAATCGATGGACCATTTGAAACCAGTGACTGGAGTTATTCTGGGCTGAAAAACTTCTATTCGTCATCTTGCAAAATCCAAAATCTCATTATCTCCCCCCCCCCCCCAAAAAAAAATAATAAGACACCTTTAGTTTACGTCGATCGTAATCGTTTAATGGCTTTAATGTACACATAAAATTTTTCAATCGAGAAGATTAAAACCTATTATAAAACTTTTGACTGATTTGATGTAAAAAAATTCAGGCCTAACTTTAATTATCAATTTTTGCATTAAATTTTAGGAATGACTAGACAACCCCATCAAAAAAGTAGAAGATTAACTTCAAAAAATCACAATTTTGTAACATTTTTCAAAATCTGCCAAAATTGCTAACTTGAAAAAAATTCGGCTAAAAAATGAAATATTTTCACACGTAGGTAATACTTAAACGAACTCAGCATACTTAAAATCGTCTATTTTATTCCACCTTCCACGTTTTCGAAGGGTGCTGGCCTTCTCCAACGTACACTTACAACTATGTAGACATAATAAGCTGTTGCAATTACCTATAATCGGTCACATTAACTACAGCATGCAAAGGATTTTGAATGCAATAATAAACGACAGCGTCGACGCTAACCGTCACATGGTCCTTTGTCAAAACCTAACAAGCCATTCAAACAAAATAGAAAAAACCACATGCATGTAGCGAAAAGTAAAACAAAAAATCAACAAAAATTATAAGTACATAATATACGAAAATCCAATCCAATATCCTAATAGATGCTATTAGTAATATAAACCTGAAAAAAGTAACTAATAAGAATTCATACGTACATAAATCTCAAAACTACAATCATTACATCATTTAACTACCACTCAGTAGATCAGATATCATTTTCATTTTAAAAATATGATTTAAGTAAGTAATTAATGTTGATACTCGATGAAAGTTTAACCATAATGGTTGTATTAGTCATACATTTAATTTAATACGTAGATATTCGAATTAAGTTCGAGTAAAGTTACTCATCGATAAACAACGTATCATCGTCAAGGTTCTGCAAACAATAATTTCCCAGCGTTGGATAAGTATAATGTATTAAAACATCGTTAACGGAAGTTGAAAAAAAAGTCAGTCAATAGACAGAAAGAAATGAATTTTTAAACTGTAAAATGTTGGCACTTCGTTATTTATACTTTTTTTTTCAAATATGTCTCTTCATGTCAAAAAATTTCAATTTTCGAGGATGTACTTATTCTTTTTTTTCTCGTCTGGAAAAACTCGACAAGTATCGAAAAATAGGTTATCCAAAATTTAGAAATTATGCCTATTTTTTTCTGTTTTATTATTCATGTTGAGTACATATATTAATTTAATAAAATTTAAATTACACTCTCGATAACGATTTATCGTTATCTACATTAAATACTTCGTATTTAAAAAACGGGGGAAAATATCCATTTTATACCCCGGTAGATTAGATAAAAAAGAACGAAATCAGCACGTCTACAGTAATCTTATGATTCACATCCTATGAGATGTGAAATTATTTTTAGCATTGGTATTCAAGTCGAATCACCATCGACATCTTACTTAACAACTATTTTAACGATCCATTAGCATTTTTATTCGTGTTTTAAACAAATTTCAAAAAGAGGAAAAAAAATCAATATTCTACCGCACGATACTGCTGGTTTCGAGCTGTACTTTGCTTAAAAATCACGTACCTAGGTTCTAGGGAAGCTAAAAAATAGGAGAAAATTTTCCAATACACCTATCAAAATCTACTCAGGAAAAAAAAAGGAAAGAAAACTCCAAACAAAGTGATGAAAACATCTCGGATGAGGTTCGATTCACTACTCGATGTAATGTTTTTTAAAAATCGAACATCATCGTAATAATTAAACCTACGAAAAACAGCACAAATACAAAAGCCAATCAAACCTATAGGTAAAAATAGAGAAAGAGAGACACATAGAGATGAAATACTAGATACTATGGAAACTTAAAATTTTCGAGATCAAATCAAACGATAACGAATAAGAGTAAAGTAAAACGTTCAAGCAAGGTGCGTCTGTATTGAAGGAATTAACACGAATTTTTCGATAGGTGCAATTCCAGGCTAACCTGTAATCTTCAACGTTATTGGTAGCCATTATAGGACTGTTCACGCGATAAAATACCACCGCGTCAACGTGTACTGTTACAGAATCTTTGGACAGTACCTATTGCATTCAATTACCGTTAATTTACCAATACAAATAAGTTACAATGAGAAAAAAGTACAAGAAAATGAGCTAATAGATCCAACTTTCGATAAAATTAAACCATTAGGTAAGTAGGTACCATTATTCTAAGTGATTATGTACTAAAAATAGTGTTAAAGGCAAATCAGAGGATTTTGAGAGAAAAAAACATTTTTGGCTTTTTGAAATTTCATGGTTGGAAATTATCAAGGTGTCAAGGTTGACCCCCCCCCCCCCACCCCCACTTCTTCTGATCCCAGACCTCAGGTCATTTTTTTATGGAAATCACTTCCGTGAGGCTTTCTCCATTATCTCTCCAGGGTTTACTTTTCACCTCAAAATAATCAAGAACTTCGTTTTCTATTTACATCAAATTTCCCACAAATTTTATGCGAAAAGTTTTACCCTATAACCAATGGGTGAGGAGGTAGTAAGTCTAAATGAGAGTCTTTTACCCAGCCCCAAACCAGAACTTACCCAGGAGAAGGAAAGGAGATCAAAATGAAAAAATGTTCTGGCGACATTGAGTACATGGTATTAAAATTCTCGTTTCGACTTCTTGAATCTGTTTTCGGCGTTATTTTACCATAAAAAAACAATTTGGGTTCAAGAGAAGCGAGAGAAAGGGACGAAAAATTGAAACATTTTCAAAAAAAAAATGAAATTTTAAATGATTTAAAAAAAAAATTTTGTTATGTCGAAAAAAAAAATGATTCATTAATAAAGGAAAAATACCTATAAGGGGAAAGAGATGATGAAAGGGACAGGGACAGGAGAGAGATTCTTCTGATATGTGATATTGATAATGTTACGTTTTTATTTCCCATGTACATTACATACATTATATAAAATTTGTAATTCCAATTGTATTCGCTCGAGTCAGAATATTTTGATTTTGGCCTCTTTCCTCATCTCAGGGAGTCGGAATTTGGGTTAGGGGTCAAAATAACCTCAGAAATTGAATTGATTCCAAAAATCGAAAAACATACATTTTGATACCACACTCAATTTTGAAGAAACATTTTTCTATTTTGATTCCCTTCCCCTCTTACGCCTGTAGATTCAGGTTTGGGGTTAGGGTCAAAATGACCTCAGAATTGGATTCACCTCAAGGTTCCATATAGATAACCCCTCTCCCCTCCCATCAAAATATTCATAAAAATCTTATTCATGGTTCTCACTATTTTCAAAACTGATTTTCCAAGCGTACCCCTATTTATATGTATTCTAGGATTAAGTCTCCGAAAAATAGAGGAGGTACATTGTTTTCTGCTTCAAAATATTTAAATTTTTGGAGACGGGGAAAGGGACGGTTCATAATTTAATTATTTTGAAATCGGATTTTTTATCTCACACTTATTACATAAATTAGGGAAATTCTTCGAGCTCAAGAAGGTAACAAGGACAAAAAATTTCAAAAAAAAGGTTTCCAAAAATTGAACTTTTATCGTTTGGAGGTGTGATCCTCCGATCAGAGCAAGGGCTAAGATTTGAAAAAAAAATTACATGCCGTTGGAGTGAAAATTCCAAAACAAACGAAAAATTATTCACTTCTGTTGCTTCATTTTCGCGCCAATTTCGTAATTTTTGAAATTTTGAAAATAAAATTTTGTATTTTTTTGCCAGTACGACGAACCTTGTTGCTTTTGCGATAAAATTCAACCCTGGGGAGAAATCACCAGAGTGCAACATTTTTCAAAACCTGGGTCAAAAATTGATGTGAAATTACCAAAAAAAGAGTCTGTAAAAATTTGAATTTTTTCATCCTTCCTTGTCCCCCCCCCCGTGAAAGCCTAATTTCTAAATTAATTTTTTACTTTTTTGTTGATAGTCAGTCGTATTATTACTACAATGAAGAGTAAAAAAAAATTTCCAGATAACTCCACTTCTCGATTTTTTTTGAATATTCACATGTTTTTTGTATGGCTAAAAACACTGTTTTTGAAGACATTGGAAAATGAATGCAAAAAAGATAAGGTAGGCTAGGTACATAGGTTTCAATTAATATTGAAGAGTTGATTTACACTGTATATGGACGTAGGACAATCCCCGAACCCATTTCCTTTCTCAAGAGTGCTCAAGTTACCATGAAATAACGTCAAATTGAGACCTCTAAAAAATAAAAGTAGAGTCGGAGCCATCTCAAGTTCATCTAGAATGGAAATGAACCTCCCCAATATCGATCAAAGTGTATGTACTTAATCATTTTTTGTATACATTCCAAAGTATCTGGCTCTGTACAAAAATCAAGCGGAAAATCGGGAAAAATTGGGATTTTCCCACAAAAAATCAAAAAAATTCATAAAATGTCTCAAAAAAAATTAAAATTTCTCGAGCTTTTGGTAAAACATGGACCAAAAACGTTAAAATTTTTCATCAAATCTTTAGATCATTTTACAAGAATTTTTGGCACAAACTCATTAAAATTTGAAATTAGTTGAAAAACGCAGAATCCTACATATCTCTTCCTCTTCAAACGATGGTAAGAGGAAAAACTTTTTCCACAAAAATTGTAGGAAATTAAATGTAGAATACAAATCTTTAGTTATTTTTTATGCAAAAATCAAACCTTGGGAAGATAAAGAACAAGAACCTCATTTTAAGAGGAGTTCATTCTTTCATAGAAAATTACCAAAGAAGTCTGGGGTGGTATTTTTCAGATGTTTAGGGGGGGGGGGGTGACCTTTGACAATTTTCAGCCATATAAAAATTTCAAATAGCTAGAAATATTTTCAATTTTCTCATTTGCCTGCATTAAAAAGTACAGAAACCCTGTTCTACCGTCATCGTCATCTTAACAAAGATGACCACAATTTACAATATATTACCTCTTGTGGTGGCACATCAAAAGACACCGTTCTCAAATCAACTTTGGTATAATTATCGATACACGGTATGATGAAAAATATTCCAGGACCTCGAGCATTTCCTTGCCTCAATCGACCCAATCTAAATATAACAGCACGTTCGTATTCCTGAACAACCTGAAAGTAAAAAACCAGCCAGCGTTTCAAAAACTGAGAAATTCTACATTATTTATTTATCATACATAACGATCGATACGCGTAAGACAACCCAGCCCAAAAAAAAAAAACCAAGAGCCGAGAAACTCTCAAATATCACGCTAAACTTTGAAAAACAATAACATTGATAATAAGTAAAGTATACCTTTTAAAAGCAAAAGGATGGAATTTCAAACGATAATTAAGACGTGACCTTTTTTTTCAAACCTACCATCAGCTCTTACAAATGGTAATTTTTCACTCGTTAAAAGCAAATAAATTTCGATCGTTATTCCGTGTCTGAGATGTATTTACATTTTGCTTTAATAAGTCAGAATTATAACCTATTAAGCGTTTTCATCGATATAAAATGCATACGCCGGAGAAAGAGAAATACAATCGGCGTATTAAATTTCCGTTGCAAATTAATGCGTACAGAACAAAGCGTCGAATTCGCTTATCAACCTACCTTAAAACAATAAAACACGGAAATAGGGAACGTAATCACCAGAAACACCACAGAAGCTACCGTAGCAATTACTTCAATCAATTCGGATTGATGAGGTTCTACAAAAACAAAAGCATAAAGCAAGATACCATTAATAAAAAAATATATGAAAATTTGTTCATTTTTCATCTGTCTCGATTTCATAATTCCACCCACTTCGTACATTTCGTTCGCCGTAGAAAATCATTACGAATTCGCGCTATTGATAGGTAGATAATCGTTCGAAAATGGAAACAATTTGGTTACAACGCGAATACTAAAATGATTTGGGTAAACATCGAATATCTCGTACAAATGTTAAAATTCGCACCACCAGACTAAAATTCTAACTTAATTCATGTCGAATGCTAAAAATCTGACTGACTTCTTCAAACTTTTCTTCGACATCGTCATTCTTTTACGACCGATTTCAATCGTACAAAAATATTGGGTAAATTCCAAAGGGAAAGAAAAATGTAGCATGGTGGGTACGATTAGTGAACTATGAAAATACATAAATAGAGCACATGCCAATCGTAACAAATACCTCGTGTGATGTTATTTCCATTCGAATCGAATATTTTAGAAAACACTCGATTATTAGCCACAGCAACTGCTGTACTTGTATTGGTGAATACAACGGAAGTTGCGGGTGGAGTTGAAGGATCCATAACAGCAACAGGCGTTCCGTTCAACATCCACGTTTAACGTTGCATTTGTATCACGTCGAAAGCCTTTAGAATATTCATGAGGGTGTTTCTTAAAACACGGTGGAATTTTTTTCGAATTTTGGAGGTCTCATCCCCTCAGGTGGTTCATTCTATTCTAAAAATGAGATTCCCAAAAATTCATCCTAATCCTTACAACAATTAGGAAGGGGTCATGCGCTGGACCCTCCGTTTTCTTATGGGATTTAACATGAAATTTTTTGAAAACAATGCAAAATTTCCAAATATTTCATAAAAATTTGAAAACACGAGTCGTTTTTAATTTTTAGAGATAAACTTTAGTTCCATCACCAAGGGTCGAAAATCTTATGAAGGTATGAACAACCGAACATTTTGTAGTGATGGAAGGTTTTTTTTTCTTCATCAATGTCCGAAAAAATTACAAATAAATTTTCGTGACTACGTTTTTGGTTTACATTTTCTCAAAATTCTCAAAATTTCATTTTTTATTTTTTTCTCTCTAAAATTGATCAAGATCAATTCTTATCAAATTTTTTCTACTTACCTACTCCAAAAAATGTTCGTCTCAGTTTTCATAATTTTCTCAGAATATTTCAGTTTTTATTCCTTTTTTTACGTTGTTCAAAGTATCTTGAAAATTCAAAATTTTCCATGTTTCAAATTTTCTTAATCATCCTGAATTTTTTTTCTATTCCAAAAATTCTCCAATTCTCATTTTCATAGATGTCTTCATAATTGTTTTACGTTCTATTTTTTTTTCAAAGTTGCATATTTTCTAAAATTTACAATTTTTCTTCTCTTTAAAATTTCATGATCAAATTTTTATCGGAAAAAATATTCATCCAAGTTCAAATTTTCTCAAATTCAATTTCTTCTACTCCAACAATTTTTCGAGTTTGAATTTTCCTGATTTTCTTATATTGTTTCTAAGATTTTTTCAAGTATAAATTTTCTCAAAATTTCTTTCCATTTTTCACAGGATGTCCACAATATTCCAAAAATGAATTTCACTGACTTTTTCAAGGTTTTCAGACCAATTTTTCGAAATTTTTCAGACTTTTTACATATGTGGAAAATTTCGAAAAATTGGTGATATTCATGAATCATGGTGAAGGGGGCAGGTTTTTCCACGTGATATACTAACTTACAATACAACACTTACATACAACTGAAATTGTGCAAAAGAATGATTTTAAAAGCATGCATAACGATTTTTTTTTCAAAAATCACTACTTCTTACAAGATTTTTAGATGCTCTCTTCATCCCTCAAAAACAATTCAAATTCAATTTTGAAAATTTTCAAGTTCATCCGTCCCCTCCAGTACAGCAGCTTGAGAACTTGAATTTATAACAGAAAGAATTTCAAATAAAAAGGATAAACTTCATTTCAAAGATAAATTATTTATAAAGTTTTAAAAAAGGAAGCAAATTATGTCAGGGTGTCCAGAAAATCATGCAAATAAAAGTTCGGGGTTTTCGGGCTGAAAATTCAAAAATTTCTTCACAATTCATCGCTCCCCCTTCCCCTCCCAATAAAAAAAACACGTTATGGATAAAATATGAACCGAAGGTGAAAATTTTTGCAAAAAAGACCTTCAAAAGTAGAAAATCTTCACTTTTCCTTCAGTGAAATTTGTCAAAAAATGATCAATTATTTCGTATTCTCTTCCATTCCCTCATCTTTTTTTTTCAACATCATGGATCACATTTTATTGAAAAAAGTACGTTTTCAAAAAAAAATTAATGAATTCTGTAGAAAAAAAAGGGATAATTTATCCTTCTTTTAGATTAAAAAAAAAATCAGCAAAAATTTCAAAATTCCTGACTTTTTCAGACTTACAAAAATTCCTTGACTTCTCCAGACTTTAAAAATTCCCTGACTCTTCCAGAAAGTGGACACCCTGTTTGAAGTTTTTCTCAATTTGAAAAGACATCAAAGAAATTATAAATTAGAAAAAAATTGAGTTTAGCAACTTGCTAAATTGGAAAAAATTTAGGAGTTGAAAAAATTCTAAATTTTTGAAAACATTTGAACTTGGATAAAATGTTTTTGAGAAAATGATGAAAAATTGAGCATGAAAAATTTCAGTAAAAAAAATGTGAATAAAAAAAGAATAAAAAATGAAACGATTGGAAAAATGTATGAACATTTCGACACGGAAATTTTTGGTGAACCTATAACGTAGAAAAAAAGGTAAGAACTTGAGAACATTGAACTTGAAAAATCTTCATGAAAAACAGATAAAAAATTTTAATTTTGAAAAAATTTAAACCGAGCCAAGAAAACTATTTGTAATTTTTCAAACATTTATACAGAAAAAAAACCTCCCCATCATTAAAAAAATACGTAAAAATAAACGACTCGGTCGTTCGAATTGCTTTCGAGTTTGGTCAAGCCTATTGCATTTTCCGGGTAGATTTTATCCTTTGATCAAGGGACCATTTGGGAGAGGGAGTTCAGGGACGCCTCAAATAGTACATTTTTGCCATTTAAACTAATTTGAGGAACATTTAAGCTCCTATGATGATTCCTTGGATCCAAAATTCATTCATAAAAATTAAAAATTGAGTTTTAAGGGATATATTGGAACTTTTCGACGCCCTATGACTAAAATGGTCCAAGTGCCAAATTGATTTTTTTTATAGGAAAGCTAAAAAACGTAACAAAATTTGCATTGCGCTTATGGACTTTGCAAATTTTAAACACTTTTTTTTAGGTTTAAATTAATTAAATTTACGTTTTTTTATATTTTGATCGATGCAGCTCGATTCACTAAATCCAAAATTATAAAAACCTTATTTTTGAAAAAAGTGGCACTTGAACCATTTTAGTCCTAGGGCTTTGTTTTGTTTTCTCATTTTTTTCTGTTTTTGTTTTCAGCATGTCATCTTTTACGTTAAATCCCATACGAAAATGGAGGGTCCAGCGTAAGGCTCCTACTTCATGTAGGAGGCTAAAACTTTCGTGAATCCAGCAAAATTAACCACTCTAGGGGATGAGACCTCGAAAATTCGATTTAAGACACATCCTAATTCATATTCGTTAGTACACCACAATTCAATTTAATTTACTTCTTTCGCAGACTATGTAATATTCCGACGATAAATCACTCCGCAAATATTAAACTTGGTGAAAAAAATCCCGACGTTGAAGCTTTTATTATGCAGTAAAACTTCGGAAAAACGTAGTTTCTTTAGTCCTGAAATCCATCACTTGTAGAAAACAAGCGTAACGTTTTAAATCTCGGTTTCTGCACAACTCAGCTATTAAAATCGTTCACCAGTCAGCACTTTGGATCAGCTCGTTAGCAACGTTCGGGTTAAACGCGAGGGTCAAAACAATTCCAAAACTATTGCGATAATTCACGATCGAATACGTTGAAAAACGGCCAAATTATTTTAACAACGATAATAAACAGATGGAAGGCATTTATTAATAGATATTATACGATAATTCGATGCATACGTTTAATCTTTCATCGTATACTCGTACACCTAACACTCCGAATTTTTTCTATGTCCAACTCGATGGACTTTTCGAAAACGAATCCTTAACTGTGTCACGCTGACATACAAGGTCTCTCTTGTTAAAAAGAGGACCCATCAATACACACGAAATAACAAAGTGTTTTTGTATTTTAATCGCGTTTCGCGTACATGCAAAATATATCACTGAAAATGAATGAAAAAAAAAACGCGAGTAAACACTCGTTCTCAGGGTTCTCAGAACCGGACGGACGTTGTTAGGTAAACAAATCATCGGCTGTGTCGAAATATCGACGATTTTGTTTCCATTTCGTGTGATTAATGAGTGCGAACTAATCAAAGTTTTTAGAAAGAGATACAATGTTGTAAACGAATATTTTGTGGAAATCGCTGGTAAACGAGTACACGAGTATGTGTCGAAAAAATGACACCGTTTGGGGTGCACTGACAAACAAATAATGGACGTAGTGCTATCCATCATCTTTAATAATACATTTAGTTGATAAAAATTTGGAACATGGTACATTAAACAAATTATTCCAGCTGTTAAGGGCACTCCACTAATTGTATTCAACCGTGAAACACAAAGTCAAGGTTTAATTTTAAATTTTTAACATCGATCCTTACTTATCCTTGTTTCCATGTTTGACTTTTGTAATTAAAATTTGAAATTGATAAGTTTAACGATTTTATAATGATCTAATTACTAATTTAAAGTTATGAGGGGATTTTAAATCACGAAGGGAAAAATGATGTGATGATAAAAATTTCAACAGATGCGTGTGTGTTGAATCTAAACAGATTTGGATTCAAAATATGAAAAAAATTAATCATCTTTAACTTTATGTATTTTTCATCATTCACATCGATGATGAATGGATTCAAAGGCGGCTCACGGAAGAACAAAAAAAATTGAAGACGAACTTTTTTTCTCTCCGCTCCCCTCACCCCTACGTCAAAAAATTCTGATTTTTCAGCTGAAAATTCGTGTTTATTGCTTTATTTACTTACCAAGAATTTTGATATTTCTGTAATGTATAAGGGAAATACACTCAAAAAAATAAAAAATAAATTTTATTAAACGTAATAATAAAAAGGCACCATTCACAAAACTAGTAAAATTTATTCAAAAAATAATAATATTTATCGCAAAATTGACAAACTTTATTTTCTATGCAATAAACTTTACCAAATTTCGTGATAAATTTTATTATTTTTTTTGATAAAAATTGCTAATTTTGCGAATGGTGCCCCGTTATTATTTTTTTTGGATAAACTTCATTTTTTTTGATAAAATTTATTATTTTTGGATAAAATTTATTTTTTTTGAATAAAATTTATAATTTTTTGCAACACTTTCTATTCGCTTTTTAATTCTCCATTTTTCTCAGTGTACTCTCTGAATTATAAAAATCAGTAAAAATGATCGAAAATCACTGAGAAACAGTCAGAATTACAGCACAGGAGAAAATCGAGGAACATTTTTTTACTGAAAATAAATCAGTGAGAAAAATCACTGGAAAATTAGTAAAAATTCACTGAAGTCAGTGAAATTTATGAAATTTGCTGAAAAATCACTGATAATCTTCGAAAAATTAGCGAATTTTCGCTGATTTTTCCTGTGCTGCAATTCTGACTATTTATCAGTGACTTTTCACTGATTCAGAATGAGAGAGTATTGAGACCAATTTATAGGAATTTTATCAATTTTTATCAAGGTACATAAATGTATTAGCCAATAAAATTAAATAAAACTTTCATCAGAGTACTATAGTTCTAAATTTTCTATCAAAAATTTATCGCTCGAATATGTCTTGGGTCATACTAAGTATTTCATAATATTTTTGAAAAAAATATATTTGAACGGTGGGTTGTGGTCAAAAACTCAGAAAAATCCTCAAAAATGCGTTCTTTGCTTAAATAATGACGATCAGGTGAAAAATATAAATAGAAGTAGTTGTTTGGCGTAAAATTTTAGTCTAGAGTACCCAAACCTGTGCAGGGTGGTGGTGGTTTTTCCCTCGGGGCCAAGTTTTTTTTAGGAAGCTCGCAAGGGCCCACCGGGGTTTAAAAAAAGTTGAAAATTTTAGTTTTTTACTGTGAAGCCTCTCAAAACAAATAAAAATTTGCCTAATTACGTCGTATATCGACGTGCAAAATACCAAAAGACTTCCTTTTTTTTTTACTTGTAGGTACATACATTTTTTCTCTGGGGCCCAAATTTTCTCTATACGGCCCTCAGGATACTGATAATTCAACCATGGTACATTATCACAGAATCGGTAAAATAATTTTTTCAGGAGATCTGAACGGAAAATAATCACCGAATTTGTTAGTACGAATTACACTCGCGCCTGTCCCTCTTCCTCACCTCTCTCACACAAACCTTCCAAGATCCTTACGCTCGCCACATTCCTTCGACATCCGGTTACATTACATCCGTTAACTGACCGCTGTCTCTTTTCCTTTGTTTTTCACCCTCTTACGAACATCTCTCGCCCAAATGGTGGAGTATCGACGGCCATCGATGGATTCCTTTTTAGCAGTTAAGATTAAGATTGTCTTAAGTTAGTCTTTTCAGTTTTCATGTACGTTCGTTCGAATACATCTCTTATTATTTGAGTGTTTCGTTATTCCATATTCTCATATTTTCAGAATGTAAGTTCGACGAATTCGAATCGGTCGAAAATAGTTTTTGTATCTAAGTTTGTTTGGGCATTCCAAAGATCTGGAAAAATATGGGAAAATTAGAATTTTCTCATTTCTGGAAGTCATCAGGGCGCTTCTCCACTAACAAGGGTCATCCATTGCCATTAACTTTATGCATGTAAAAGCCCATCATCATTTCTACGATGATATTTTTCAGGGTCGATTTAATCAATTTTTAAACGATACCCTTAAATAGACAATCACTTATTTTTACTATGAAAAAATGAAAATTTTACACCGTTGGCATTTGATGAGAACGTACCTTTGGTTAAAGTAAACAAAAATTTTCTAAATTTTATATCTTTTCTAAAAAGTTTGGATGTTTGGAACATCCAAACGAACCTAATTTCTGTATCTCATTTCAAAAATCGAAAAAAAATGCCACAACTTTTTAAAAATATCACTGAATCAATGTACAAAATTTGCCCAAAGGGTGCTCTAGGGTAAAAACTGTGAAATTCTCCTGTGTCCAGATTTTTGGAATTTTTATCGAACATTGTTGGACATCACTGGAAAAAAATCCAAACAGAAAGATGTTCCCCTCCTCACGCCTCAGTTTTCATTGATGAAAACCCCGTTTTTTGGGACCAAAATTCCCTTGTGATGAGATGGATCATCTTCAAACCCCCCAAAATCCGTTTTATCGGAAATGAATGGCGGATACACGAAAAATAAATAAAAAAAATGCTCCGGATAAAATTTCATGTCAGCTTGTGTGATTAAAAATTTATCTGAGGTACTTTTCGATAGAACTGCGCACGAGGACAAATTGGACGGGGGGGAGTCTGAGTCGAAAAATAACACTTGATTCGTGAATATTGTGTTCGAATTTGTCGACAAACGCCCAAATATCAATTTTTCAACCATCTTCGAAGGTCAAAAAAAATTCTAAAATAGCTACGTGCCTTAATTTGATAATTTTTAACCATCTTCTCAAGTGCCCTAGCTGGATTTTAATTTTGAGAATTTTTATGAGAACAGACCCACGTCTCCGTCATACATTTTCGACCTTAAATACGCCTCAATGCAGAATTTTCTCTTCGAAAAACTGTTTATGGACAAGGGGGAAGGGTGGGAGGGAGGAATGTTTCACGGTCCAAAATTTTTTCCTAAACGTACGCAATACAATGCCTAATAAAAATTCCAAAAATTTTAGGATGAGAATATTTCACCATTTTTAGTAACCCTGAAACATACTTTAGCCAAAGCATTATACAATTCTTACATAGGTTACAGGCATTGTTGACATTTAGTCATTGATAACAATGTCTAGACGAAGTTTTATTAATGGCTAAACAGACTAAACAATGACTTCAATAACTAGACATTCTATCAATGACTGCCTGATCTTAGACAACAGTGACTAGGACTTCTTAAGAGAACGTTCTTCCCTGCTTCCCCATTCATGATCGTCTTGTTATCGTAAACAGATTGGACTTTTTTTGGCATAGCCTTCTTCCGCAAACATGAACCTGTTGTCATCTCGTTTCTAGTTTCTACTTCATCCATTGGGCAATGCTTTCAGTATTACAGTTTCTTAAAAGGATGATATTCCCCCTCCCCCCCCCGTGATCAGTAATTGTGACCTCTGAGCGATACTATACCATATGTTGGAAAAATCTATTCTGATTTTGCTCATTTTATAGTTTTTTTTACCTTTGGAACAAAAAAAAATTTGGAAAACGGTTGAAAACTCTTCCTGTAAATGAATCTCAAAATTCGAGCTTTTCCTTACCTAAAAAAACAAAAAATTATAGAAAATGAGCTTTTTGTAAAAAAAAAAACGAAACATCGATTGTATAGTGTTTTTTTACCTTTCGAACAAAAAAAATTGGGAAATGGTTAAAAACTCTTTTTAGAAATGAATTTTAAAGTTTGAGCTTTTGTTTGGTTAAAAAAACAAAAATTTCGAGAAAACGAACTTTCTATAAAAAAAAAACTTTTTCGACATATAGTATGGTATTGCTTAGAAGGTCACAATTACTGACCACGACTTACCACTCACAAATATCATAAAATAACACGGACTAAGACACACATTCGAGTAAAAAAAATGTTTCCACTCTCAATATTAAGAGGTATAGCAGATCGAAGCTTTCATTTGAGGCTTTTGGCTGGTAGACGGTAAAAAAATTGAAAAATTCCCATGAATTGGTCTCTATTTTCCCTACACAAAGCAGAAATTTAAAAATTTTTGATGAAAAGGGTGATAAGCAGGAAATTTTAAAGCATATTACGATTTCTTAGCATAGGATAATAACGAAGCGGGGTGGGGTGAGTAATTTTCTTCTCTGATCTTTTTTTTTTTGATCTTCCAAACATACTTAGCAATATTTCCGAAATTCGTGCCAAGGGTAGTTTCATCCATTTTAACCAGGGGCACTCAAATTTCAAACGGTATTATAATTCCGATACGAACCGACCAATATCAATATCATATAATTTCTCAACTAATTGAACAACAAAAATTTCATTAAAAATATTAAGCACAAACATTTTTAGAACCGAAAATACCAGCAACTTTCTCACCTACTGAATTTGGAAAAACTTTAAAAATCACACAGAAGATAAATAATTCATAATATTTATTTTAAAAATGAAAATGTTTTACTCACGATTTTCTTCATATTTATTTTCCATCCTAGGGGGATTATTCCTACTTCCGCCAGCTTCAATATCAGTCATCTTTACTTTAGAGTACTTTCCACTATTGAGACCTAATCAAAAATAAAACACTTATTACTCTTACGCGATAAACCAACGTCGTAATGAAAGTAAAATGGTAATGAAAATGATTCTGCGATAGAAATATGAGTAACGTTGCAGCAGAACGCCGTCATTAAAGTTCAAACTATGAAAATGTTGCAAAGATACTATACTCCATACTGTTACACAACGTATACCTATTTATAACTTTTCAGTAATATTTTTAGGCACAGAAAAAAGTAAGTACACGCGGCGTATATGAGTAGGTATTCGCCTTTTCAAATTATTGTAATCTTCAATTTGAGAATTGATACATACACACTTACAGGTGTAATTAGCCAATTAGAAGCGGTTATCGTGGCTTATCGATTCAATGGTAAATAAAATAATCATTTGAAATCCCAGAAAGACGGAAAGTCACCATACGAAATCGTCAGATGAATAAAATTCATCATCAAGACCTTATAATTTTCAAAGGTTGACGAAATTCTCGAGATGATGCGGTGGAGAAGATACGAATGAAACGTTGGAGAATGAGAAATAATGATGCAGAGGTTTATGCAACGTTGAACAAATAAAAAAAAAACTACGGCAGTGACAGTCTCATTAAGAAGTTTTCCTGCAGTCTGTTTCGAGGCTCATTTATAAATCACAGCTTCGAGGGAAAATGTAAAATGCAATATTTTATGAATATTTCCATGTTTTACCAGAGGTGGTAAGCCAATCAATGAAGATAAAACTTGAAGCTTAAAACTTGAAATTTTTTATAAAGCTTGAACTTGAGTTGAATGGCCGAAAAATCATTGGCTTACGACTTCAGGTCGAAAGCTAAGGCTATCATTACATTCATTTTTTATCAATGAGAAATTGAGAAATGAAAATGCCTGTACCAGATCGAACCATACCTGTTGATTTTTTAGTAGCCCCAATTAATTTAGACGTAAATGGGATTTCGACGGTTCCTATCTAAATTTATTCGAATTTTAAATTTTTTTAATTCTAAATTTTTTTTTAATTTCATATTTTTTTACATTTTTTCCAATTATTGAGTGCGAAGAAATTTTGAAAACAGAAAGTTGAACTTTTTTGAAGAATTCAAAGTCAGAATTTTTTTATATTTTTCTTCAATTTTTTTCAATTAATACAATTTTTTCAATCGGAAATTTCTCACAACTTTTTTCAACTTCATGTTTTTCAATGTTTCTTTCAACTCAATAATCAATTAGAAGAAATTCTAAAAAGTAATAAGATTATGAAATTGAAAAAATCACAAGTTAGAAAAATTTTTTAAATCGGATACAGCATTGAAAAAAATTAAAAATTAAGGAAATTGGAAAAATTTAAGTAAATCTGGAAAAATTTGAACTTAGAATAACTTTGGACTCAGATCAACGGAATCCCATCTGCGTTGAATTTTTTTTACATTTTTCCCCCAGTGTTGAAGTTAAGGTAAAACCAAAAACTGTTGGGACGATTTTAAGCCGAAAAAAGACGAGTAGCTTAAACTTAAAACCTAATTTTTAAAAAAAAAGCTTCAGCTTAAAGCTGACTTACCGCCTCTGTGTTTTGCACGTTGATCTAGTTCATACAATATTTTCCCCTCGATGAGAGTTCTTTCGTCCTTACATGATGTATAAACGTTACTTACTAATTTTGACTAACCTTTGCAACTAGATTTTAGTTTTCAATATTTTGATAACAGAAAGCTAATTTCAACGAGTAAACGATAAGAAAATTCGAAAAACGAACACAATCTTTTATCAAAACAAGTGTTGAATGATGCTCATCATCGGTCTTGGTCTCTGAACTAAAATTCAACTTCATATCACAATAATTATTATAGATAATCGTACTCCTACATTCTTAATTTCTAACCCATGTAGACGAGGAATGAATAATACTTTAATAGTGGGATACCAAACCGTACATAAAAGATAAGCACCTACTCGAGATAAAAGTTTCAATTTGTTATTTCAAATTCAACGCAAAAACCCCAAACTTGATTTATAAATAAAATATTCACAACAATTTACTTCTTATTTATAACAAATAAGAGGGATGAGGGAGAGCAGGTATTAATACATACAACAATACAATCAATCGTATGAATCAGAAAACATTCACATTTCCTATTTTTATACGAAAAGCTGTATCATATGCAATGAGCTTGTTTATACGAATATGTACGTACGAGTGGTTTTAGAGGGTGCTCAATGGATTTCTGATTGCATAAGATAAGTGGACAACATGATAAGGCATAAAAATATTACGTTTTGAATTTTTGCATTTTATTTTTTGTTTTTTATTTTAAAAAAGGAAAAGGATGAAACAATGCCGGCGTATGATTTTGGTAACCTACGTAAAAATAAAAATGATAAAATTATTGAAAAGTTTCAATTACCTATCAATAATTGAAGCGTCCGTTCAAAAAACAACCATAGTCCAAATTTAGGAGAAATTTTTTATTGCAGTTCAGAAATAAAATTTAAGAGAAAAATGATGGTGCTATTTATTCTAGATTAAAGAAAGATTTCAACACATTTTTTGTGTTTTTAAATCAAAGATTTTCGAGCTTTTTGTTTAAAAAACAGCCGTAATCAACTTGTTGAACTACGGTTGTTTTTTAAACAAAAAGCTCGAAAACTTCGAAGATCTGTAATATAGAAACGCCCGGAAAAATTTTTCATTTCAATTTTTAAGAACTGGAGGAGGTACTGAACGGTCAAGCCGGGGGCTCTGTACTCTGTAGGCCTTCAGTTCACATTTTGAGACTAACTAATAATTTTCAGTCGTAGGAACGGTAGGTATGTGCATATAATTTCACTTTCCTGTAAGATTACGTTTTTGAACTATGGTTGTTTTTTAAACGGAGGCTTCAATTATGTTACTAGAAATTTGAAGAAGTGTCAGACTTGATGATAGGTACTTTTCGCAAGATTTCTATGAAACTATTAATGAAATTTGAATATGTTAAGTAGGTAGAAAAGCATTCCAAACAGGATGACAGAGCCTTTTTTTTTATTTCCAAAAAAATTAAAATGAAAATATTCTTCAAAATTTTGAAAAAAAAATGAAAAAAGGGCTCTTTTAGCCTGTTAGGAATGCTTTCTCACATAACTTATCCAAATTTCAACAATTTATATTTATCAGTCCCAGAGAAATCTAGCAAAAACCGTCATCAAATCTTGCATTTCTTATGGTGCCTAAGTAAGTAAGTACATTTATATCATAATTTTATTGGCGACTGAACACTTTTTAATAATTTTATTTTCCTTTTGTTCGCCATTTTACAGAACAAAAATAAACAAATTCAAAACAATTTTTGCCTTATCAACCGCCTGCATATGCAACCAAAAAAACGTAGAGCTGCTTTTCAATCATGAAGACATAAAGAATGATAATTCTGAATAAGGCTTTCAGACACCATCAGATACCGAGACAGATGACAGACAGAATCAAACGATCATTACACTTGAATTAAAGATTACCAGTTCCAAATGACATACAGCGCAGCGTAATATTTCATAATTATGTGATAAACTTGGATAAACTAAAACAATGTCAAAATAAATGGACATCGATAGTAAATTTAATAACATGCAGCTGCCATATCCGTCATTGATAGTCCTCCGTGAATTTACAACTTTCATGAACGAAACATTAATTTTGATTTTTGTCAAACAAATAAACCAAAATTACACCCGAAAATTTATAAAAATGAGTTGAAAGTTGAACTAGTAGAGTATTTCAGATCTCTTACTTACAAGTTACAAGACGATGATCCTGATCGAAGCACGCTTATTATTCACAAAACAATATACAATTTAACAGTACTATTTCACTTCGATTTTAGACTCGGCATTTCTTAGAACAGTAGTATATCACGCCTTAAAAATATTGCAAACGTTCGTATAACTTGGAAGAAAAGCGAGAACGATAAAGCGGAATCACCGAATCAGCCAAAACACGCGTCGACGCGTCTATGGTTTTCTTATCGTTACTTATCGTGATAAGCGATAAGTTGACAGAAAATAATCACGTGAATGTTTACACACACACACACCTACAATCTACATCTATGGTATTGTATTGGAGATTGTAGAATTATAACTCCATATTGAAATTTTTGTCGAAGTGGTAATTTTATAATGCCTTAATAGTGATCTAGATCTTTAACGAAGAGAACTGTGTAATTGCTATTTGATTGATTGAGAAATAGGTACAAGCAGAGCATATTGTGATTAGTGAAGTTTCGACGTGAGATTCCAAATTGAAAATTGTGCTAATACTGGAATTAGTAAGTTCTCGATCTTTGGTGAATAGTTCACAAGTAATGATGAAAATATAGACTTGAATTTTCGTGAAATGTGTAATTATTTCAGAATATGAGCGTATTACGAGCAGTTTTAAACACGCAGCCATCGGATTGGACCACGAGAGCCGAAAGTGACTACAGCAACAGTTACTTGTTGTTTGAAGTGAGTTACTACACCCCAGAATATGATCGAGCTATCAACGGCTTCGAGTCGTATCGACTTTTGATAAGATCTATTCAGAGAGTCCAAAACCCATTCCAGTGGGGTCTGTATAAAATACAGGAAGAAAAAAGAAGAAGCGAGCATGATATCGTCATTCCGGTAATTACAATTAGAATGATTAATGATAACGTATAGTAATGAATTGCCTGTACCATATAATTGACAACGATGTTTACTCGTTTGAAAAAGTGAAAATTTTCTCACGTTCTGGCAGAAACCTTCGGCAGATTCGCCGGAGACTTCCTCAAGATGCGAGATAGGAATAATTCGGCAATTTTCTTCGTTTAATGAGTAAAGTTACCCCCATGAAGGTTTTTTACTTTCAAAAACTAAAATTTCTGTTTCTTGTAACCCAAACAAGCAATTTACAATACTAGAACTCTAAGTACATGTATCATGGCAAAAGTTCATTTACTTAGTAAAATTCCCCCCCCCCCCCTTTTGTATTTTTTGGAAATTATCAGGTCATCTTGACTTTTTTTGATGTAATGAAAGGGGAAGTCGATTCGATCTTTTTATCAGCATTATACTACATGCTACATGGATATATGCCATTTGCATACGATAATATTCATAAAAGATTCATAAAAATGAAAAATCCATGAAAAATCTCTACTTGAAAAAAATTTTTCAAGACAAGGACTAGATTTCGATACTGCAGTTTTGCGTCCTAAAATTTCAAATAAGTTGTTGTAGACGAGTTGAATTAGAGCAGATGATCATCTTTGAGATTACCGTACTGTTCTCTCAAAACTATAAGTAGGTAGGTGTAATTTTATAGAAGAGTTGTTATTTGAAGAAACCGTTTAATTTGAAGAATCAACTTTTATTATCTTTAAATTTTTATCAAATCATCGTCATGGACTATTGTTGCTGAAAATGTCAATTTCTGAATTAACGAGTAAAATACTGTACTGAAAATATCAATTTTTTATAAATGAAGGGGTTTGAAATAAAATCCTCAACGATTCTTAAACCTAAACAATTAAATTCAAGTAATTTCTGATTCAAATATGGATACGTTTCTGGTGGATGAAAATGTGATTTTGTTCGTTAATTTTTAAAATCGAAATTAATTTTTAACGCTACACATATATGTATTACCTTAATACCAAAGCTTATTCCTATTGAAAACTGATGAAACGTCACCATTCTTTTTGAAATTTCAGACTATCGGATATCATATAATTCATCCCAATGACCTGATCACCGCAATGAAGTATCCCTTGGATTACAGACGCTATGAGCACCGAAATTCTTCAGTTCAATCGGACCAGAAACAGCCGAAATTTTTTGACAGTTTACGCTCTGCATATGATAACAGAAGTAGTAGTTTAACTAATAATGATGAAACTATCATCATCAAATGCGAATATTTTCATAATATAAAAAATCAAGGAGATTACTACCCTTTGTACGTGATTACTTTAGAAGCTTAGGATGTTATTCCCTACGTAAGGTGATCATTTTTCTACTTTTTGTAAAACTACTACCATATATAATACATTTTTTTACTTTTTCATTACATAGTTTTTAATTTACAGATACAAACAGTATAATCGTCTTAATTGATTTTTGTATTGATTTATAAGTTGAACGTAAAAGGTCCATTGAACTTAGCATTATAAACATAGTTGATGCAATATTTCGCCGAAGATTTCTTAGTAATGAAAACTTAAGCAAGGAGCTAGTATAATTCATTGATTAGCATTACCTGCGTTACTAAAAAGCTTGTCAAGCGAACAGCATTAATCCCAATTATCCAAAATAAGGCGAAAATTTATCTCGTAAAGATAATACCTGAATTCATCGATTCAGTGCGAAACTGCGATTATGTCACTTTTTACTTAATCTTCAAGTTACAACCGTATCAAAAAACTTCGAATGATTAAAAATAGTAATCATCGTGGAAAGATAGGCGTCGGAAACGTTAAATATTCGGTAGTTAATTAAATTTTCAAAAATGTTATTTTATCTTTTCTATTTTTATTTACAATTTTTTTTCAAGAACAGCGCCCCAGTGACGAGATGAGAAAGTAGAGAGAGAACGTAAATGAAACGATGAAGGCGAAATCTGGGTGAGATGTTCGAGAATTATAAGAAAACGTTCTGATTCGTCGTAGTCAAATTAATTTTTATTTTTAATAAAAAAATTTTTTAAACGATTTTTTGATTTTTTTAAAAAATTTTTAATTATTTATTTATTTTTGAGATAATAAACATATTTGAAATTAGGTATGGTGGAATCTTGATATTGAAGTCTGTAGAATTTCGTTTGTTCTGATTTTAAATTAGGTAATTACTAATTAGAGATAGATACTTATTCTTTTGAATCAATTTTTCCATTAAATTTCAAATTAAATTATTCAGATTTTATTTCAAATTTAATGGTAGAAATCCTGAAAAATCTATTTCATTTCATGTTAGTTTTATGTTTTATCTAGTTATCTATGGGTTTCATTTCATCACCAGAAATTCAAACAAAATCTTGAATTTTGGTTGCCCATGATTTTTGAAAAACTAAAATTATCACAATTTTTTTCATTTTCAATGAGGTTCGAGGAGGATCTTTAAATTCATTTGTCAAACAAGAAAAAAGAAAATGTTAAAAATGATTTTAAAAAAATACAGGGATGGAAAACTGAAAGACTCAAACAAGAAAGAAACTGAAAAATAAAATTTGACGAAACTTTGGGTTTTATGACAAAACATTAAAATCGAACTGAAAACTAAACACGTAGGTATGATCCAAACTTAAAACTGCAACTTTAAACCATGTGAATTTTTTAGTAATTTTTTCGTTAAGTATAGGTTTGTATTTGGGTGATTCTAAATTTTCGCAGAAAACTCTGTACGGAGTAATTATCTCAGGAAATATACATGCTGGAACAATGCGGTTGGAATGTATAGATAGATAATCATCCCCCCTACATATTCCTGCGAAAATAATGGAGCAAAAAATATTCCTGTCCCCGAGGGGGCTAAAAAAGTAGTTCAAATGTCCTCGTCGTGGCCTGTACTTGATTTCGCGCTGAAGTCAAAATACTTCTGTTCTCTCCTATCGCAACTTTTCAAGCTGAACTATTGCACCAACTTAATGCAGAGAGGTCCCATATTACTTATTATGACGTTTAAACCATATTTCAAAGTCGATGAAGCACATTTTTAAAAGCTCAAAGTAGCGTACGGAATTTTTGGTCCTTCGTCGTGGCTTTTTTTCTCGAAAGGCTGAGAGAGACAGTTGGTTATTTTAGAATACAACAATTGGTTGAGTCGATACCTTGACATCATAAAATTACTGTCCAACTGTAGATTTGACTTCAGTGTTCATAATAATAACGATTTCGTGAAAAATGTTTCCAAATTTATAATTCGGCACACAGAAATGTCCTCGTCGTGGCTCTTCATTGTGAGGCTATACCTCAATTTTTCATTTTTTTCAAAGCTGCCTCAAAATAAGAAGGTGAACCAGTTTTCGATGCAATAGTTGGTTTTTCCTCAAAACGCATTATTTTCTTACAATTTGGACATTTCTACAATTTTGTCCTTCGTCGTGGATGTCCTCGTCGTGGCATTCCCCATTTAAATTACATGGGGAAAATCTATTTTTGTTTTCCAGTTGTGTGAGCATGTGAATGTTATCTGGCACACTAGTATTAACGACTCTGATCAAAATTTTTCAGAAAAAAATGTTTAAAAATGTTTAAAAATTCCTAGACGAATTTCTGCGAAATTTTAGAATGACCCATTTACACTTCGTTATGTGAAGAAAATATTCATACTTAATTGTGTAGGTTGAACATCCCTAAATCAAAAAATTTTCCCAATTCAAATAATTCTCAGAAATGTTTTCGACTCCAAACATTTTTACCAGCCTTAATTTTTGAACTTTGGTTTTCCCAAATTTTTCCAACTTGGAAATTTTTCAAAATTTTCAGCAGATTTGAATTTCTTAAAAAACTTTTCTCACTTCAAAGTCGCAATTGAAATGAGATAATAAAATAAGTTTGAAAAAATCTAGAACTTGGAAATTGAAGTTTCGAAGTTCGAACTATAAACTGAACTTATACTCCACAAACTAAAAAACTTGAACTTTTATGAAATCAATTTTGCCATCCATGAAAAATAATTAATATAGGAATTTAAATTTTCTTGCGATTCATAAATTTCTTCAAAATCAACACCAAAATTTATCCGAATTTTTAGAAATTATCATTATTTATTATATGAAGCTTCATGGGTGCTCATTTGCTTATCATTGCTAGGATCTTAAATATTCATAGCATACTGGCTGAACTTAGATTAAAATTCGAAAAAGAACACCAGTCACCTCTCTGACTACTTTGACTCAGTGGGTATAAAAAATTGAATTTTGGATGATTTTTTATAAATCAAATTTCAGTCAACATCGGATCCCAACATTCGACTAGGTACCTCAAATACATACTTGTTGATTTACTGTGTGAAACATGTCTAGGGATTCAACAAAGTTAATTAATTTTTTAAAGGAGTCTCGCTGTTAAACACTTGTAAATTTGTTGCAAATGGACACACCACTGCGAATTTTGTAATTTATCAAATGATTTAATACCTAACACCACCGTTGACGTTAAATATTAAAATTACATCTAGTAAAATTTTAAAACATCGCAAAACTTCCTCCGAAAAGACTACCTATCGTTTATCGTTTCGCCTTCATGGAATGCATTTCTTATTACACGAATGCGTTTGAGTAGAAAGAAGTATTACGGCGCCGGAATCCGAGTAGGATGACACTGTACATTGATCTGTTAGCCTAATTTCGCCCAGAGATGTTATCCTTGTGGTAGTGCGAAATGTGAAAATTAATTTGAACTGATTTAAATAACGTTTTTAAAATTCAAATATTTCGGTTTCGGTCGAACATTGTAAATTAATTAAGGGTCGATACGAAACAGCATTTTTTATCATCAGTCATCAACTCGTGTAAACAGATACATGAATCACACATGTTTCTTCATTAAACATTTCCGACATCCAAGGATGGTATTCGCCAAGTTCAATGTAACTGGTTTTATACGGTCAATACTTTACTCTATGTATATTAATAAAACTACTTTATTGTCGGTTTTTTATGTAATGTATTGCATCCTGCGAATGCATTAATTTTACCTACCTTTTTTCTTTTTCGAAATTTTCCACTTTTTTGTTCACTCGACTGGGGTATCTTTCATCTGTATCAGTTTGGCGGTATCTATGGGGAAATAATAAAAAGAATTCAGTTACAATATCAATAACATATTTTTTCTAGGTAGGAAAAGTTTTTTCAATTTCGTCGTTCTTTTATAACCCATCAATGTAAATTGATCAATTTTATTAACGCTTCGTGAAATTGAAAGGGACCAAATAAACATATGTATCTTTGAAGAAAATCCACTTATCCCTCGAGTGTTTCCACTTCCAGTTCCATCAGCTATCGATTATTATAAAGCTCATCCACAAAGATAAGAATCAGGTCAGAAGTTAAACTAGGTAAACCAACATTTCTGAGTAAAAATTTTTACCAGCGATTATTCATCGCGAAAACATTCGTGTTCAGCGTAACTTCATAATAAACAGTAAAAATGACTCTTTTATGCAATGTCGAGTAATAAGTAACTGTAAATTGTGTGAATTATTGCATTTTTTTTGTCATCTGTAGTGAAAACGCCAAGCTCGGTCTCGAATCAAGTTCTAATACTAGATTTGTTATTTCAAAATGCATTTTGAACATATTTCTTACCACGGTAATTAATTGTTCATGAACATTTACTCCGAGAATTTGAAGAATTTCAATGCATATTTTCACTGCTACCAATTATCGCAGCTGTGAACAAAAAATTGAAACACATTTCTAAAAATAGGCATAAATTCACACAAATTTCATAGTCAAGTCCAGCTTACTTATTTACCTCATAATACCTACACTTTTCCCAAAAGTTCTACATACCTTCTTAGGAAATAATTTAAACCGAGCATTCCTCAATTCCATAAATTGAAAATCCGTGTTCGGTGAGTGGAAAAATATAACTGGCTTCTCTGGCGTTACCCGGAATGCTCAAGCGTATCAAATACTCCAACTGGTTCTATAACGAATTCGCTTTTTTCGGCAGGCTCCAAGTCGAAACTAGAACCACCGCGCCATAAGTTTAATCCTATAAATCAAATGCAGCCACCAAATGGACTCTACGGATAAATTCGATTTTATAATAAATATTCTATTGAACTTTGAGAATATTCTCCCGATACGTACTCACAAATAGCATACAAAATTGGCAAAAAAATACGGAAAATTTTCACGCAATAAATCTTCCTCGTACGTGATGAAAAATCTAAATATTTTTAGCGTTTCCGCGAACAAAAGGGTAATAAACAAAAACAACTTTATCAATTCGCCATTATCGTCTATCATCCGCTACTTGAAATAAATCTGTAACAAAAATTTTAAAAACTAATTAAATATTCAATTCTATGACCACCCAAACTAACGGTAGCTATGCTCTTCATGTACTCTGGCGCCTAAATAGATAAAAGGACTACAAAATATATAATTCGACCAGCAATAAAACATTTTTTAATCTACTAAGTAAAGCTTTCAACTCGGGTTATCGTTTTCTCGACAATTTTCGAAAAAAATTCCAACCACGCGATGCATTTAGACAAATGAAGTAAATCGCCGGCAAATTACTTATTTAAATTCAATCTATTTCCACCCACAAGAGAATACGTACGTTGTAGATGTTTTAAATATTCAATTTAGTACACCGGTACCCGCAAAATACCCGACGGATTATGCTATCATAATGTAAATGTCCTCTCGGGAATACCTTTACTATTCCAGCCTCCACATAGTTGTCTATTGCACTTTTGGCAATACCAAATGTTATTAGCAGTTTGATTTATGAAAAGATATTTCTTACATCTATCGAATTTTTCATCAATGACTTATTAAATAAAATATTCACCCAAGTATGATCTCGAACTGGTTAGAAACACTGTAATAATTTGTTTCTTCTTTCAATTTGTCGGTGTAGAAGTACATTCGGCGAAATTTAAATATGAATAATTTCAATCAATAATAAAATTAAAGAGAAAAAAATCGCAGATAGGATCGAAATATCGGTATCTCCAGTTCTATCTGGAAACAGCATGATAGTGCGATATGAGATAGGGTAGGTCATCAACTTCACACTCGCACTTCACGTTTTAGTAGCTTACCATTAGTTCAGCGGTGCATTTAACTGGTTTTTCCGCTGCGGGGGTTCGCGAACGTTGTGTTAATTAAATTGCATACGTTGATACGTTGAAGGGAACCGATTTATTGTGTTGATGAAGCTCATAAGAAATAAGATACTGCACCGCAGTTGCAATCTGTGGAAAAATTTCAAAAATAATAATAAATGTGAATTTTTTAATCAGATGACAAAATATTGATAGCGGTTATTACAAGTGGCGTAGGCAAATAAGAAAATGAAGCAATATTTTTGGCTACTTGAAATTTTATTACTTGATTGCAAAATGTTCTTCCCAAATTTCTTGTCACTTTTTATGAAAAGATTAAACCTCCTTGCAGTTTTTGAATTAAAAAAGATTATTCCAATTTTTTGTCTCTCGCAGGAGGAAGGGGGGGGGGAGACGAGCCCAATTAAATTACAAAACCACAAAAAACACGAGGGAAAAAATTTCAAAAAAAAACTCAAAAATGTTTTGCAATGGTCGTACAAGAGTTTTTGAAACTTCAGAATCCATTTCTGGGAATATTCTGAACCCAAACCCCAAAAAACAACCTTCAGAAGATGAGTAGGTAAGACTAGGATCAGAATTGAAAATTTTTCAACTTTGTCGAGTGAGGAATTTAAATATTTTTTTTGTTTTCCTGAATCAGTTTCTGGAAAAATTTTTACTCCAAATCATAAATTTTGAAAATTATTTGGTGAAACATTTTCAATTTTGACCCCGTCCCTCTATTGAGGGTCAACTTTCACGTTTTGAGTAAAAATGATCCTAGAAATTGGTTCGAGGAGTCAACAAAAGTGGATTTTGATACCTCACTTGATAAAATTAAACAATTCTAAATTTTGGATTTTTGGTCATACCTTGCCTACTTCAGGCTCTAGTTTTCCATTTGGATTCGAAATAATTAAAGGAGGAGCTCTCACCTACCACTTCATCTTCTTCATTACCAAGGAAAGTCTCATTAAAATGTACAAATGAAGAACATATGTACCGATATAAGAATAAATTATGTCACCTCACTCTTTCCCCCACTATAAATATAATGTTTTCTATGTACGATGTACGAATAGGTATGTAGCTAATTACTACGTAAGTAATTTGTAATTTTAGCGCATGTGCTTGCGTGAGAATATTTTTATTTCGGTCTCTTTCCCCTCAGTGGGTCGCGAATTGGCATGAAGGTCAAAATTACCTCAGAAGCGGATTCTAAAAGGTCGAAAAATTAGCATTTTGGTGCCTCACTCGATAATATTGAAAATTGTCAATTTTAGCCTCGTTCCTTCGCCTTCTCGAACCCTCATTCAATTTTTTGGTAAATCATGGATTTTGATACTTCTATCAGAAGATACTGTTGGAACATTTTTAAAATTTTTGCCCCTTCACCATAGTCGCCGTGAGTCTTGGATTAAGGTTGGAGTCGAAAGAACCGTAAAAATGGATTCACCTGAATTCTTTTTCTTTATTCCTGTACCTTAGGCGCGACTTGAAAAACAAGACTCCCCTCTTCTTCACCTGGAGATCGGAGGAAAAAATTCTACACGAAACTTGTAGGGAATTTGATGTAGACAACAAAACACGTAAAATCAAATTCTGGGCTTGGAGAGATAATGGAAAATTCCATATTTTGGAGGGTACATCACTAAAGGTGATAGTTTTGTACTTTTTTTCGAAGGTTGAAGCGTTGTAATGAGAAGGTTGTGGTCTGTGGTCAGTTTCATTCCTCCTCCAGACTCCGCATTTACCCCCCCCCCCCCACTTTAAAATCCAACTACATATTCAAAAAAATTGAAAAATTATAGGGAAAAATTTTGGATTCTTTTTTTTAAGAAGATGAATAGTATTTTTCCAAAAATACTATTGGCACTCATTTTTCATGATCAAGGTATTTTTCAAGAATCCTTAAATAATCAGTTTTTTCACGTCTTTTCAATAGTAAAAAATCTTAATTTTTTTGAAAAAATTTTCTCGGAAATGATGCTACCTATGTAATATTTTGATCCCAAAAAAAACATCAGGTCATCATCAGCACCGATTTTTCACACTGTTCCCAATTTTTGAAAAAAAACATGCATAAGACATTTTTTCATCTTGAAAAAAATAGTCTAGATGACGTGAATTGATGATGAAAAATGTGTAAACATCATTCCGAGAAAATTTTTTTTTTTAGATTTTTACTGAATAGGTACCTATTATAAAGAAAAATTTTTTAAAGACCTCTGAAAAACAGGATGATGTTTAGAAGTGAATTCCAACAGTATTTTTGGATAAATAGGTATCTACTTCTTGATTTTTTTCATTTTCTACTAAATATTTAAAGAAAAGAAAAAAACATTTGTAAGAACCTCTGAAAAATAGGGTGTTGAACTGTTAATGAAAAATTAGTACAACCTGTATTTTTGGATAATAGGTATATGTACTTTCATCTAAGTATACTAAAATCAGTTTTTGAAAAAATCCATCAACTTTTTCTAATTTTTTAAATTCACCACCCTTTATAATTTCCAACAATACAATTTCAAACAACCCAAAATGTTCTTCCATAATCTCGCTAATTTGTCTAGTCTCATCAAGGACGAAAAAATTACCTGATTTATATTCATAGCCATCAAAAAGAAAGCAATCAGTTAAAAATTTATTCAGCCGGAAGATATTCAACCAAATAGTCCCAACAGCGAACGATTTGTCAATCGGACACTTTACGAGTGTAATCCAATAATATGCGATATTCTGGCCAGCCGAATACATATCTCCGACGCTGACGTAAGTTTCTAATTACCAAATTCGCGTCTCTAGCCGAAAAAATGTCTCGAATAGTTTGCGAAGATGACGTATTTATCATATTATGCAAATACCGCCGATAAAATTACTTTATCTGGTCTCGGGCGAATTTTTACCAGATTATAGAAAATATTTGCATGCGATTGTAAACCGCAAACGCAAATTAGCCGGCAATAGGCCATTGGAGAATCGCATCCGAAGGATTCTCATTTCTACGAATAGGTATACGAAACCCTACAGAATTAAACTAGTTTTTTGCATACTGTTTGTCACAGTTCCTTGACCTTGCTATTATAACTACCAGTCGATTTGAACCTGTTCACGGGTCCGGCACTGTTGGTGATATTTTCTCCCTTTTTTCCTTCTTTTTCGCTAATGCGGTCGATTAGATACCACCTACGTGCCCCGCCTGTACTACCACTCTTGTCCAATACCACTTTGCTTAAATTTACTGGACATACCGTTAGAAATGTGCTTTTATTCGAGATTCGTATTACTGCTGACCCATATTATATCGAAGTCTGGAGGTTTGGTAAAGTGGTTTCGAAAATACCGACACAGTTTCGATGTCACTGAAAAGCAAACGTGTTAATGATTTAATTTTTATTCTATTTTCGGCTTGGTTATCGATCCTACCTTAATCTAGATGGTGTTTTCTTGCATAGCCTGTCAACTATACAAGGACGATCGAATCGGATTTCATCGACGATGCACTCGAGGAATTATAATCTTCCGATATTTTTAGATCCGATTTATATTATTACGTCGAGCATAACGAAGCTGGCTTTTTGACTCCTGAATTTCAAATACTTATTATTAATCTTCATCGTTTAATTTTCCGCATTTCAACGCTTCGTGTTCGGCGACGAGATTCCCCCAATCGCATTAACTGTATTAATATGCTAATGATAAACGACTTAGTAGCATCGGGTTGTTTTTTTCGTAAATGCATCTTTGACAAATTCTGCCTCGCGAATCAGTTCGTTATAATTAAATAAGTTATCGGTTCGCATTACCATATGTCAATGCAATTAATCACGCGATAGCTGAGCACCGATATAAGCTTCTGTCTCCACGTCCACCTCACAGCGAATAAATTGCCTGTAAAAAATCATTCATTAATCAATATAATAATAAGGGTACTGCAGAACAACCTTAAGGATAACGAGATGCATTTTTTTTCGATTGTGCGCCAATTAGATTATGCACGTTTGTATTAATTTACATTTACGTACAATACTTACATTTTGTAATTATTATTTGTGTAATTTTATAATGAAAATCGGTCTTCGATTCTAGGAAATTAAACGAGGTATAGTCTTTGGACAGACATTACCCTACGTGGATAATATAATCACTTCCAGCCTAAGGGTAAAAGCTTTAAATCAAAACAAAAGTCCGGCTTGGCGTTTGAAATATAATAAACATATTATTAGGAAAAATGATGATTCGGTTAGCATAACGACCTCTTTTGCAGCAGACATTTTCGCACAAGTAAACTGCATGACAGCGTAACTCCTACGTTTATTTTTAAATATCCATTCGCATAATCCGTAACGAAAGAAGGATGATATAGCCGCCAGCTTGATATTTGACCTTTAAAAAAAACACGAGCTAGTATATTCTACGAAAGGGTGTTGATAAATTCAGATTAACTTGTCCGGTACATTTCCGATGCGGAATTCAGTACATTGGCGAAATTTTCACAAGTAAAGAGTTGGAATATTAAAGAGTGTCGATATATTGGACGTCGCCAGGAAGACGTTCGGTAGGTAAATCATTATAACGACTGGATAAAATTTAAATATTAAGATCATTGGAAAAAAGATACAGGTACCGATGAGTCGAAACTATGTATGAAAATCTCACCTTTTTTTCACCTTGTTCGGTTTTTATTTCCGTTCCTCAATTTAAATTAACCTTAAGCGAAATATTCACGAATTGGGCGATTAATTGAAACCGTTGGGAATTTTTCCTTTGATTCCAAGCAGCGACCTGAGATTCTGGTTCAGAAAACTAACGATGCAAAATACCTGAAAATTCTTCTCGTACAGAGCTAATCGCCAAACGATTGTTAGAATGATTAACAGCCTGTTTAATGATTAGGCGCTTCTAGGCTGTACCTGAAAAAACAATGCATCAAAGCTAAGTAACACGAATATTGTACCGTGTTTTCGTTTGGTTTTTACAAACATTAAAATATTATGTAACCGACCGCATCCAGCATCCTTTCGGAAGGAACGAAGCTTAACATTGTACCATGGAGAAGCAACACTGCTGGGATAACTCACATCTAAATGTGTATAACTTTTGCGCAACCATGGTGAAAAAATTCGTTAGATGATATAATTATTAAAACACTGCATCTCGGTTGGCAATAAATTCTGATTCAGTTATTTTATAGTCGGTTGGTGTGCTTGACCTCGAAGCAGCAGGAACTGATTTATATGTGTCCACCACTTTCGCTAGGAGTTTATTTACAAATACTTTTTCTGTTTTATTCCATATACACCGGTAATTATGTATCCTCCGAATGTCTGAAACAAGTTATATACAAATTTATATACCAATATGAAATCAATGTAGTAATTGCAAAGTAAACACGACATTATTGGTTAGAGTAAACAAAGTCGTAGGTAGGTATTGCGAAAAATTCCCACTATCGTTGGCTTCGCCACATGTATTGTCGATACGTGCCAAGCATCAAGTACTATCGATCATCGAATTGAAAAAATCCATCATAATTTGTTCAATCGTTGTGGAAAAAATACGATTTGAAAAAAAGATGTGTTTTTTATACATTGGATGTAATTATCGCTATAGGAGATGGACTCTGTGTTGTTCTAGTTACTTACCTTC
Source organism: Pseudococcus viburni (assembly GCA_033439095.1). Classification (NCBI taxonomy): domain Eukaryota; kingdom Metazoa; phylum Arthropoda; class Insecta; order Hemiptera; family Pseudococcidae; genus Pseudococcus; species Pseudococcus viburni. The sequence continues at coordinate 876,175 of JAVBJF010000059.1, forward strand.
GAATCGATGACGCATGTCTACTGTCCAGGCGATGAACTAAAAAAAAAAAAGTATGAAACAATTGAAGTATCATGACAAAACTTACAAACGTAAGTATACGTACCGAAGATAGAGACTTCTTTGAAGAGTTGGAGACATAATTTGGATTTCACGATTAGACGATGATTGTTTTCACGTGTTCTTTATATCGTATAATTACTTCAAGGTTGAGATACACACCTTTTTTCTATAAGATGTCAAAGCCCTGTACAAAAATAAAACAAATCGTAGAGTACCAATGTGTAATAATCATTCGAATCTATAATTATATAGGTAGGTAATTTCCAAATTCGGAAAAAGTACAGTACCAATTTTCGAATCTGAGTAGGTCCTAGGTACCACTTTTTTTTTACTAAAATTAACTTCATTGCCTTTAAAACGATCTAAATTAGCGTTTTTATGGAGAATTTTTCGTAAAATTCCAGAGACGAGCGAAAAAATTTTGTTGATGAGTTTCTAAAAAGAAAAATACAACAAAAACAAACAAAACTCAACCACAAATTTTTTGGCCAAGTTTTTTTTCAGAACGATTTCAAGGGCGGACCAAATAAGTAAATAATAAAAAACAAAATATGAAAATTTTCTTAAATTTAAAATTTTGCTAAAATTTGAATTGAAGAGCTCTTTTCCAAAATGGTTCAAGTGCAAAAACCGTATATGAGAAAAGGAGCTTGAGTGTAATTTTTTTTCAGCTTCTGACAGTAAAAAAAAATGTAGATGAAAGTCTTTTTTCTCATGTACGAACTTTGGACTCAACCCACTTTGGAAAAGAGCTCTTCAATTTCTGCCAAATTTGTAAAGATGATTTGTCCCCGAAATTTTTGAAAAATTTCTTCAGAATGACACTAATTTAGATCATTTCAAGGTTTGAGATGGAGGTGGAGGTAGTTGAGGTATACGGTTGAAATTTGGAGACAGAGCCCCTAGGAACCCTCTCCAGAAATCTGGTACAGTACCTGATGATTTGGCTTTAATGTAATTGTATGATTAACATAATATACCCCCCCCCCCCAGTAGTCCTTGGAGATGGAGGTAGTAAAAAATTTTCCGGGGATGTTTGAACGCTCCTCTCCAAATTCTAAACGGATTTTAGAAAAAAAGTAGTTGAATTCAGACTACCACTCAAGTCTCTAAATTCACTTATGCAGTATTCTGTTCGACCTTAACTTAGAACATAGTCCCCAGGACTGTTTCTGATGTGATTTCACCACAAAAAAACACGAAATATGATGCAAAAAATAGATGGAACTGGAATCAAAATTTCGAAAAAACTCTCGGAAATGGAGGAGGAGAATTTTTCATGGGGGGGGGGGGGTGTCAGAACTTTCATAATGTTTTGAGAAACTTTGAGTTCAGCCTCCTCTCCCTTTCTACAAAATTTCCTTTCACCAAAAAAACACGTAAACCAAAATCTGAATAGAGAATTATTCATTTTTACACACGTCACGATTCATTTGAGAAAATATTACGCGTTTCGGCCGAAGAATAATAACAAATCCAAACAGGGGCATCTTTTGGAGGGTACAAAGTGGGTATGGTGACTTGGAATACCTAAAAGAAGGAGAAAGTAAAAGGGAGCCTATTTTCGCACAATTGCCTCAAATAGTTCATATAATTATAATATTGTTCGCGCCCGAACAAAATTTTGAAAAAATTGGATTTTTAATATCCAAAAAAGGGATTTTTTCACGTATAACATTCCCGCGTGCAAAAAGAGCAGACAAATTTTGCTCCTTTCTGCTCAGAATTTCTGCTCTTTTCTGCTCTTTTTTCTGCTCCTCTCTGCTCTTTTCTGATTCTTTCTGCTCCTTTCTGTTTCTTTCTGACCTTCCGATGCGCGATGCACGCGCAACGGGGGGGGTCAAAAAGGGTCGTTCAATCCGCAACGGGGTCCAAAGGAGCAGACAGTGAGAATTTTTGCTCTTTTCTGCCCATTTTTTCTGCTCTTTTCTGCTCTTTTTGCACGCCGGGTTAATTTTTTTCAAATTCCTGACCCCTTGGAGGATCCGGACCCACCCTGGCTACATCACTGAGAAAGATAGGATGTACCAAAAAATCAAACATTTTAAACATTTTCTCCAGTGAGGTATCACAATCTATTTTTTTTAATTTTTCGAGTTCATTTTTTATATCATTTCAATAAAATAACTAAATACTTAAGGTTTTAAAGAGGTAGGATTTTATAGAAGTGCACATTTTTTGGCCTCAAGAATTCATTCAAGCATGGGATAATTTTGTTCATCGCCATTGTAAGTAGAAACTCTCAACTTCTCCTCCTTTTCCTTCTTACACCCCCCCCCCCCCCCCATCGACACTAATTTCCAGAGGGTAAAAAAACATAAATTTCGATATCCAGGGGAAATTTTTAGGCATCACCAAGTCTGAGATCTGTTCGAATCTGTTCATGCGAGAAATTTGGTTACTCATGAGCAGACATGAGTAGATATGGCTTATAAGGCATATATTCGAAAACCTTATTTTTATTGATCTGCTCATGCCTGATCAGGTATAATTGGACTTGCTCAGATGGGTCAATTTTCAGACGTGATCATCCCTGGAAATTTTTCTCTGAATAATTCGATGGAAAATAACAAAAAAAAAAAAGATTTGGCATTCTCCATCTTTCACTTTTCCGACCACCTGCCTTCGACTTTCAGACCTAAACTTTTTCAAAAATTAATTCTAGGAATAAAAAATACGCGCTCTAATATCCAATGAAGATTATTTCAAAATTCCAAGTCAACCCTTTTCTCTCTTCGGTCCAATTCTGGTTTTTCAAATGAAATAACATCAGACACGAGTTCAGGAGGTCACAATAACAAATTTCAATAACTCGCTCGATTAATGTCATAAAATTTAAATTACCTATCTGTTTTCTGATTCTGCGCCCTTTGCTTCTCTGTTTTTCCGACACCCCTCCCCAGTCCAATGTTTTGACTCAAAATTATTTCAGAAATGGATTCCAGAGATAAAAAAATTATTTCATTGCCTATTCATTAAGATTTTTTTCAAAATTCTGAGCCTATAATTTCCCCTTTGCAATCTATCAGAGGTCAAAAACCATTTTGATACCTCGCTCTTCATAACGTCTATAAAATAAATAATGAATTTTGGTTTTGCAGCCTGTTCCGTTCGTCTTTTGAGTGGTAGATATTGACGTAAAAGTAAGTGAATAATAAGTTTATTAAACGACCAACTCTCATAAGAGTCGAATTTTGCATTACTTTTTGTACCTACTTGAAGTTATTTTTCTAACTATTGCTTAGCATATCTCTTAATTTTGAGTACAACATTGGCATTTTTTCAGAGAAAAAAATCGAAAACTGAAAAAAAACACAGATGAAACAAAGAAATTGGCGCCTAAAAACCAAAATTTTGACACATGACCTTATTACTCCGAATTCGCAATATGGAATCTCACAAAGCCAAATATGATACAATTCCATACCTCCAATCGCCGCAATGTCATTCACACCCCTTTTTGAATTTTTCGAACCTAAAATCAATGAGAAGAAACCAGACCACCCATAAATTCTCTTAATGCACAACATCTGCACGAATTTCAAACAATACATTCTCGAATATACGGATACTACGAATCCATTTTTCCATCCTTTTTTCTCCATTCCTCGCACAATTTCGAACACCGAACCACACCGGGAAATGGTAATTAATATCAAACGACAAATCTCCGGGATACATTTCTAGGAGGTCTTCAATCGGATTAATATCCTTTACTTAAAATCAAGGTCTCCGGTCTCGTTATAAAAAATTTAAAAACAAAAAGAAAAAATTATCATTGTATTGCAAACCTATCATTTGTCTCGGGGTTAATCTCACGGGGCTTATCGTACCTACGAAAAGATAAATGATCGGAAGTGGTTTTTTTTCGCCATCGCGTTATACGTTGCAAAATTAAGATATACTAAATGTATATCGAATAATTCGAAACAAAGATATCTCATAATTCAAAGACGAATACAATTACGGCCAATGTACGTACGATTTCTAACCGGGGTATACCGAAAGTTATTGTATTTGAATAAAATGTATCGGTACATCTGTCGACGACATCGTAGATATAATTTAGAAATGAACCCGATAACATTCCAAATCTAACTAATGTATTATTTGAACTGGAAATATTGTAAAATAATTATACAGCGATTCGATGTTATCGAGAAATTTTACGTCATCAAAGTTGCCTAGCTCGATATGTCAGGAACAGGTGGAAATTGGTATTGAACGAAGAGTAATTCGTCAATCAGAATCATACGAACGATGATCTCGACACCGTGAAAATTCAATATTACGAAATACCAACTGAAAATAAGTCATCACGAAATATATTAAATAATAAAAAATAGACGATTAATAATTCACCTTCAACTCTTCAGCACCCATTCGACGATTAAAAATTTTCAATACCGGTTACCGGGTCGTTTTGAAATATAACAACAATACTACACCTTTGAATTCCTCGAAATTCATCTCCACTCATCATACCGAATTAATACTTAATTTGGAACGAATTGTATCGGTTTCATATCGTAAACGTATATCTATTTTAAACATATCCGAGCAGACATGAAATGCTACGAGTACCGAACGATTCGACGAAACCATTCAAACAAGATGCTATAAACTATTGAAATCTATCGTTTTATCTGATTTACAACAATAATTTAAAAAATGTCGAAACACCATTAACACGCAGCAATATATTCCATATTCAACTTGAAAATAGGTACCTATGCATTCTTCAACCTATATAACTAACCTAAACTCGACAAAATAATATTAGCTAAAAATTTTAATTAAAATTAATTTATTCGTTCAAATTGACGTTTAATTTGTTTATTTTAAAATAAAAAATATTCCATTCCGGTGTTTCTTCGAGTGATCAAAGAATATATCTCATAATCAGATAAAATGTTGTATAAATAATTAAAATGTTTAATACGACCATCAATTTGAATTTTGAAAAGACATTTTGTGAATGTACAACACCCTCCTGGTCAACTTTTCAGTCTCACACGCGGTCAGTTGCATTTTAACGTGAGCCATGTAAGGATAAACATACCACGATGAAGATAGGAAAAATACCATCAATTGGAACACTTGTACATAATTCTTTTTATAAACAGAGAATGGCTACTAGAGCAGTATATTTTCAATTTACCTTTACCAAGTCGTGATTGTACGAAGAAGCAGCCTCGATCGGTATTTTTCAAATTTATTAACGTCCATTGTATGTAGAATAAAAGATGGCTAAGTTTACATACGAGTATGTTCTTAAATTGATTACGTCATGAGAAATGTAATAGAAAATATAATTGTAATTTCAACCTGTTCATTTGAATCGTTCATGTTTCCAGCAATTTTATATTTGAAATAAGTTGTAATTTTTTTCATCGGAGATGGTAATTACGAGATGTCTGCTCATGGCAAGATGAACAGATGAATATTTTTCTTTAATGCCCCGATAAAAATTAAGTGTGAACATGGGTAATAATTTGAAATGATCATGAGATAATTTTTTATAGAACAAGGTTGAAAAAAATTCGCAAGTTGCAAAAGATAGTTGAAATAATTAAAAAATAGAAATATTTTTTTTCAAGTTTTGTAAAATGTAACAAAAAATTTAAAAGTGATTAAAAAATTAATTGTAAGTAATTTATTAAAATCGAAAATATTTCCAAAATATCAATAATTTTTTCCTAAAGAGAAAAACTAATTTTTAAAAAAAAATTTAGAGGCAGGTAAGGTAAGTAACTACCTACACGAAAGTTTTCTTTCAAATTTTCAAAAAAGAATTTCTCTTTTCTTCTTAATTTGAATGGAGCAAATAAAAGCAATTTTGTGACACCCCCCCCCCCCATCATAGTTTGACTTAGACCTCGTTAACAGAAAATTCGAGGGGGGACAAATTCACTTCTTTATTTTATTTTTAAAAACTACCAACCTTAATTTTTTTTGTTTTTTGAATCAGATCTCGAGAATTTTTAAAAGAAATTGAGATACGATTCACCCCATTAAAATATCTTCGCATTTTTTTCAAAATTTTTGTACATTTAGAGGGCGTTTAACTGCAGTGGGTGTAGTAAAGAATTGAGAAATTTTTAAAAATTTGCTGGAAATGAGAATATTACCAATGATTCCCATTCCTTTTTAATTTCCTCACATCATCAGTAAAACCATTTTTCGATTGAATTTTTGATTAGAGTTTCTGAAACAGTGATACCTATTCGTTTTTTTAAATTTAGGAATAGTTCTCCTTTTAAAAAATATTGGAATTTCACCTATACCCCCTCTCCAGAGCAGAAGTTTATTAATCTGAAAATTTTCTTGTACCCTCGACAGAGCAGAATTTTAATTTAAAAATTTCTCTGCACCTCCCCGAAAGTTGAATTTTTATGTCATTTGGACAGGTAATATTTTTCCCGTAGCTTCTCCAGTGTAGAATTTTAGTAATTGGAATTTATCCCGTACCTAAACAGTCGAATTTTAGCAATAATTTTCTTCCACCCTCCTCTAAAGTGAATTTCTATGGTTTCTCAAATTTCTTCCTCACCTTCATTCCCCCATTCCAATGTAGAATTGTAATGAGTTAAAATTATTCTTCCGTCCCTCCCTGCAGGGTATAATTTCAGTAATTTAAAAATTTGGTTCGTACCCATTCCAGGGTGTTTTTTTTTTTGATTGTGTAAATTTCTCCCGCATAACCTTCTTTGAATATGCAACTTGCAACATTCTACGTGCAACGTGCAAGTGGAGTGATCTGGTGAGGGGGAAGGGGGGTTAGTGATGGCAACTCTCCCAGAAATCCTTCGATCAAAAATTTTGCACACCTTCGGAGAGTTCGAGTGAAGTTTTGGAAATTTCATTATTTTAACGAGCAAAATTTTTAAAAAATTTCAAAGCAGACAAAATTAATAGCGAGAAATTTCAAATTGGGTACAATTTTAGGAAATTCCGAAATGGGCAAAATTTTTGTGAAATTTCAAATTGGCAAATTTATATAAAATTCTTAATGGTGACAAAATTAAAAATTTTCAAATTTGGGAAATACAAAGAAATGGGGGAAATTTCAATTTTTAAATTCCAGCAACATTATCCAACAATTGAGTACCGTTTTTCCAAACCGAGCTCTACTCAAAAACCGTACACGAGAGAGGGGCCTTAGGTGCAATTTTTTTCGGAAAGAGCCCTAAATGTAATTCTTTTAAGAAAAAAAAATACCTAACGCTCTTTCCGAAAAAAAATTGCACCTAAGCCCCTTTCCTCGTACACAGTTTTTGAAGTTAGCTCAGTTTGGAAATACGGTACTCGCAATTTTATATTTTTAGTTCAAAAATTCAGAAAACTTCAGTTGAACAATAGTTTGAGCAGAGAATAGGAATCAGTCAAAAAGTTGACTCCACCTTGGCTCCGGAGTCAAACTCACATCCTGACTCCTGACTCCACCTTGACTCCGAGTTATTTTCAGACCTCGACTCCGAAGTCAAACTCACACCCTGACTCCTGACTCTACCTTGACTCCTGACTCCTGCTTGACTCCGGAGTCAACCTGTTATCTTGACTCCTAAGTCCTGACTCCGGCTTGCCGGAGTCGAGTCAATTTGAAGTCAGATTGACTCCGATTTTGGAGTAGGGAATAGAAATCAGCCAAAAAGTTGACTTCTGACTCCACTTGACTCCCGGAGTCAAGGGGGAAAGTTGACTGTTGACTCCACCTTGATTCCGGAGTCAAGCCGGAGCCGGAGTCAATTTGGAATCAGTTTGACACAGAATCGTATTCCTTGATTTTGAGAAATTTTTAATTTAATCATAAAATTTAGAAAAATTCCAAATGGGGAACAATTTTGAACAATTTCAAATAAGGCAAACTTTTTGAGAAATTCCAAATTGGAAATTTTTTTAATAACTCATATTTTTGACAAATTTAGCAAAATACTGCTAAACACTTGAAATTTTAAATTCGAAATTTTGGCAATTTTACCCAAAATTTTTAGTTCAAAAATTCCAAACTGGATCACTGTTTTGGTAAATTCCAAATTGTAAAACTATTAGGAATTCCTGAATTGCGTAACATTTAAAAATTGCAAAAAAATTTCAAAGTTTGGATTCTGACAAAATTTCAGCGATTTTACATTTTTTTTTGTTCAAAAAATCGACAAAATTGAAGAACAAAACAAAATTTTGGTCACAAAATCCGAATTTAGCATTATCGTTAGAAAATTGGAAATTCCAGCGCGGAGAAAAACCTCGAGAAATTCTAAAGAGGGCGCAATTTTAGGAAATTCCAAATTGGAAAAATTTTGCGAAAATTCAGAATTCCAAATTTGGCGAAATTGCGGAGCATTTAAAGTTTTGAATTTGACATTTCGGTAACTTCGCAATTTTCCAGTTTAAAAGTAAGTATGGCAAATTTTTAGAGAATTAAACAAAGAAACATTTTGGGAATTTCTAATTTTTAAATAAGCAAGATTTTTTTTAAAAAACCAAATTGCACAAAATTTAGGAAAAGTTCATATTTGGTCAAACTTTAGAAAAATCCATAAAAAAAATTTCAAGTGAAAAAAATCTTGGAAAAATTAAGAGAAATTTCAAATTTAAATTCGACAATTTTTTGGGTAATAAAATTTAAAAACTAGAAAATCTGTCTGAATTGATCAAAAATTTCCAAAAAGTATATCACGATTCAGAATTTTTTGCTCCAAAGCAAAATTTTCGTAATTTTGTTTTTGAAATTACCTATTAATGTTTCCAAACTTTTTCCAGGATCAAACCGATAAAATTTTCCAAATCTAAAAATACATCGTTCATATCTCACGTATTCACCAGCGCCATCAATATTCATGAATTATAATATTAGGGAAAATTATCTCATAACGACGTATCATTTTAACAGGTTACTGAATGATCTCGAGATCGAGTTATACTTAATTCATATCTAGACGCCGGGGCTAAAATGAATAACATATTATGAATTAGTGATAAAGTTCATTCATTTATTCGGTCAAGTTGAGAAAATTTCCGTGTTAATGGGTTTTTAACGATTAAATTTCTGGTATACCTAGTATCACAATTATTAAGCTGGCTGGATAAAGCAGCACGTTATCTTTTGAATTTTTATTCCATGAAAATTAAACGAGGTAGGCATGACGCCACGGTAATTAATTGTAAGCATAATTGACAAAACTATACCAATACTACGTCGTGATGAGATCATTAGCTTACCAATGTCAAGGTAAAAATCGAAAGTATATCTCTGCATAGTGCATTGCATACATTCAGATTCACCCATCATTTCATTTGAAAAAAAAAAAAAAAAAACATTTTTAAACCCTAAATATAGACTAGGGTGGGCCGAAAACCCAAAAATTTTGATTTTTAAGTCACCCCCTGCAAAAGTTGTTGGCTGGATAAACTAGAAAAATAAAGTAAAAAATTTCAAAATCGATTCATATCTTCCAGTCGCGCATAAGCCTTCAATTTTCCAAAAATTGCCAAAAATTCAATATTTTGAAAATTTTGAAACAATTTAAAATTAATTTTAGAGCTTATTTAGTGATTATCTCGTCTGCATCAAAAAGCACATTTTTTTGAAAAAATCGGTGTTTTATAACTTTTTTTATTTTTTTTCAGAGGTGAAAAAATATGAGAAATTGAAAAAACTATAAAACATGAATTTTTTCATTTTGCTTTAAATAGTCCCTAAATAAGTTCTAAAATTGATTTAAATAAATTTTGAATTTTTTTGATATTTGTGAAAATATTGAATTTTTGGCAATTTTCGAATAATGGAGGCTTTTGCGCGATCGGAAGATATGAATCGATTTTGAATTTTTTTTTTTCTAGTCTATCCAGCCAACAACTTTTGCAGGGAGTAACTTTTCAAAAATCAAAATTTTTGGTTTTTCGGCCCACCCTAATATAGACCCTTTTAATACATTCAAATCAGAAAGACCAAAAAAACACCTAATCCATAATACACACATCACAACAGACCAAATAGATTGGTAAATCGGCATACTCGTGGGTATCAAACTCAAACAATCAAAACCAGCAATCTCATCGTCTAATTAACATATATCTTCGGTTTGTGTGCGAATTAAACGCCCAAAGGGCACACACTTGCGCCAAATACTAAATTACACACTCGCAGCTTCGAAGGCTTCAAATTAAACAAGCAATTATCAAACGTCAGCGGTCTCCGAACACCGATACATTTTAATTTAACAAACGCGAAATTCAAATTTCTTCGCAAACCTCCCGCAATTCAATTTCAATGCTTCAATTTCGAATTTAAATAAAAACCAAGAGTAAAAAAGCACTCGAAGCGCTGATAAGCTGGTTTTAGCGCCTCGCGTTCGTTCGCTTATGCATACGTAACCGGACAGGTAAAAATTCTCTATTCTCGTTTGCGATCAAATGTACTCCTTCCGACAAGGTATATAAGGAAGAGATTGCTCTCGCCGAGACCATGACATTGGTTATCGGCGATCGACTCGAATACATTGACCGCTAATCCACGTGCGTTTATTTTTTTTTAACGATTGTCAAGATTATTATATTGATATACCGGTATTAGCTATGATTTCGTTATTTCCTTTCGTTTTTCTGTTTACGTTTGTGACTTGCAAAACGTTTCATCCGAATCAGCATTTGCCTGTGCAAAAGTACCAACCGCCTTTGAGATACCAGCCTTTACAGTATTATCCTACTTATCCGACCATTGGCAATTTGCCTTATTATAGGCCATCACCGACTAAAGAAGGTAAGTTTTTGAAAATTTTTCATCGTTTTTCAATTTTAGGTACGATATTTTTTAATTTTTTGTTTTAATAATTTGAAAATTTTCGAAAAAATTCTCAAATACGTAATTTTTTTAGGTGTTTTTTTCAAAAATTTATTCGAATTCTTAGTTTATTTTAATTTTTTCTTTTAAATTTTGAATAGAAAGAATAAATTTGGTTCAAATTAGGAATTGAATTTTTCAAAATTAATTTTAATGCAATTTTGAAATCAATACCAGTTCTTTATTTAGGTTAAAATTTATTCTTCATTCGTCCATTGAAACATCAAATATTCGAAAATAGATCCAATTTTACCATTCCAACTGCTCAATTAAAAAAATTAGTCAAATTTTCGTCGAAAATAAGCCAATAATTGGAGGTTTTTAATACCAAAGTTCAATACCCTTTTGCAAGTATTTTCGTTCGTTTTGAAAATCAACGTCAGTAACATGAAATAAATGATTTACCTATTTCCATAAAAAGCAACATTCTATGTACGTTTGATTTTCTACTTGGAAGAATAACATGAAAAATATTCCATTACATGCCCACGACCAAACAAACCTTATGTCTTTCTCATCTCCCGCTTGGATTCGTGATTTTTTCTCAGATTTATGACCGCCTCGTGTACTCGTGCTCCCAAACTTAGATCTCTGGCGGGATCTCGATCTCTCCGGCTATATTTTCAAATCGAAGGATAAACGTCAATTTTTTGGCTCTGAGGTTCGATATGTTCAATACTTGTGAGTTAATTAGGAATTCCATCGTATTATAATGTAACGTTACATGTACCCAGCGACATAATTTCGTGTGTTTTTATTTCTCTCTGTGCGAGTAATAAAAATATTGGTACCATCGCGGTAGAGTTGGCCAGCAAATTGATAAAAATCCCATACCCGATTGTTATTCAATGTAGTAATCATTATTATAATGATTAAATTTGTATCTGAGAACATGTACTGAGGTATGTAGGTTTTGATGGATGAATAGTGATGTTGTTGGCTACTGCCAATATACGCGTGTTTGACATTCCGCTATATGCGGAAGCTGGTATGAAAATTGGATCAAAAACGCCAGATGAGTTGAATTGCCAAATTTTTCATTTTTTTGAACTCTGGTGGTTAAATTTTTGAGAAAAATGTTGCCAATATTTCGGTTTAATGGTGAGAAGTGATTTTTAAAAATGATTTTAATTATTACCCACGAAAACGATGCTTGATTGATGTCTCAAGTCTCAAATCGTTAGTCTACCCTTCGGAAATTCTGATCTCAAGGTGGTAATTCGACGAAAATCCCAGCTGTTGTTAATGATTCTTAATGTTGACGAATTGTCAATCATTTTTACGAGTGTATATTTGTAAATTGGAAGAAAGACGGTAGTTATTGAGGATATTAACATCTGGTCTACGCCTTTAATGGCAAATGGCAATCAATCAATCTATCAATCAACAAGTGGAATATTTGAAATTACAAAATTACTCATACTTTGAAATAAAATACTTACTCGAAAATGTAGAATGATGTTAAGAGAATTTTTATAAATTTTTTAATTTCTTGATTTTTTTGAATTGTCCAAAAATCAAAAAGCATTCAAAAAATTAATAGGTTCACCTCGATTCGAGTTTTTTAAAAATATGTACACGTAATAATGAAGTAATTACGATTATAACCAATCGAAATAATCCAATTTATGACCTTCATTCTTCTGCTCCATAAAATGATCACATGTTTTTACGCGAATATTTTTTTTTAAAAACTTGAAAAAATTGATTTTTTAAAAATCAATTTTCTATTTTATTTCTACTACTCAGTAAGGAACATTTAAACAAATTTCAGACAAAAAATACCGATTAGAATTTTTATACGGGGGTAGATTTCTCATATAGGTACCTATAGGTAAATTTAAATAAAATTAGGCATATCAAATTCAAAAAGGAAAAAACGGAAACCCCTTTAAACTTGAAAATGAATTCACTTTGGAAATTTTTCTCATTCTAATTATTGATCGTTATCAATCATTACGTCAAATTACGTCAAATTTAAATTTAAAAAAATTATTCACAGCATCAAAATTGGAAATTCTGAAAAAAATCCTACCCCTCCTTAAAAAATAAATTTTTGAATATTGAAAAAAATGATGAATTTTTTCGATTCAGGTACATAAAAAAATTAGGCAAAATATTTACAGAATTTTTAAAAACAGTCGATCTGAATCAAATACGCCGGATGAGTCAAAATAAAATCATGACTTAAAAAAAAGTGTAGGTAGGCATTTAAATCAAAAAAAGTGAAGAAATGATTTTTTTAAATTGAAAGTAAACGAAATTATTAAAATTCAACTGGCCTCAAAAAAGAAGGAAATTTGCAAAAACCTTGATAAACTCTCTTTTCCTTTGGTCGTTTGAAATTTTCCAAAATATTACTTGTATCTATTAATAGTTGAATTTATTTTCAAGAATTTTGGATGTGGATCCATATAGAAATTGCTGGATTAGGGAGTCCAATGACTTTGGAAATAACATTTTCTCTTGTACCTAGTACCTATACCTTTTCCATACGTTATTATTATTTTTTAATGGATATTCTTGTTATTTTTTTGATGAAGTGGAGTAAAAATTATTTTAATTTACTTCTACTTCTTCTTTTGTATTTTTTCTTAGAATAATTGAAAATTTTTATTCGATATAATACAATTTCAATTATTTGTTCTACATAATTATGTAGAGCAAAATAATAAAGAACTATTAGATGCAAATTCCCGATTTTCCGACATGAAACTCTAAAAATTTTCGAGGGGTAAGAGGGTGGTAAAATGAGATTCTTGGTACAAAACCTGATAATACAGTACCTAATTTCTGATTTTTCAACTTCCATTTTTTGGATTTTTAAAGAGTCAGTAAGCATCGAGTCCAAGAAGAGGTTTTTTGTAACAAAAAATAACTAAATTTCTGTGTTCGAAAATTGGCAAGCCCCAAGTGAAGCAATGGTAAAATTTTTCAAAAAATATCTTCACTGGCTAAAATGCCAACTTTTCTCCCATTATTTCTGCTGTAAGAGAATTTTAGACCTCCCAATTCTTCTAAAAACACCTCTTCCAGAAAGAAGGGAAGATTAAATTTTCAAATCACGATCATTAAATTTCTTGAAATAAAATTTGAAAAAAATAAGATCGCGTTTTTTAAATTAAAATCACAAAAATTGTAAATTAAAATCACAAAATTTGCGGAAAAAAGGCACTGGACATTTAAAAAAAATCTAAAACATACGTATTTTGATCCCTCTCTTATCTCTTTTCTGGCATTTTCAAAAATAAAACGTAATTCTGTAATGAATATTCATGTATGGAAATAATTTTTCTTTAAAATGAGGGAAACAAATGCAGTAAAATTAAAAATAGAACTGGAAACATAAAAAAAAAAGAATTTAAATGTACCTTTGTATTAAATGTTTTGAAAAATTAGACGATTTTGAATCGAATTCAAAGCAAAAACGCTTTGGTGGGAAAACAAATAAATAGTTTGAAAATCAATGTTAATTTCAGATTTGAAAGGTCAGAGACTTAAGCTCAAATCGAAAAGAGACCAAGGACAGGGGATTAACCAAATTTCAATAATTTTGGATATATGCAGTTGACAAAATTCTGCATAAATTATTAATTAAATTTTGAGCGAGAATTATTCAAAAATTTATTATTATTATGTAATGTACGTACTTGCCAAAGGTTTGAAAATGAGTAAGTATTATTGGAATTTTTATAATCTTACTCCCCCCTCCTCAAAAAATCTCAAACCGTCTCTAGCCAGTGGAATGACAGCCACGGCAGGATTTTAAGAATTTTAACACTCTCATTCTCCATAGGTGACAAAAAATGAGATTTTCCTTCAATTGTCTGAAAAACGTTTTTCAACTCCCAAACATGCTTCTTTGAAAAAATCTTGCTTTATGGAAGAAAATATATAAATAAAGACAATAATTTTTCAGGTTTTCTGGTTTATTCTGAATTTCTGGTTTATTCTGAATTTGTTATACTTAGATACGAAATTGTATTTTACCCTCTCCATCAGTTCGTTTTGGCTAACGAGGGGGTCACAGAAGTGCCTCCTCGAAGTATGAATGAAAGGTAGTCCAACTTGTCGCCTGCGACACGAGTATCAAAATGCCAGATCGTTAGGTGCCTCAGAAAATATATTATACACTTTTTGCCCAATTTTTATTCTTAAGGAGTAATAAAAATTACTGAAATTAAATCATCAAAATTAGAAATCGTACAATATTATAAAATTTAATACACAGCCCCTGCAATACTTGAGTTAGGCAAAACGTCTATCCATATTATATTTTTTATTTTTCTCGACATGAGCAATGAGCATCAATTAGTCACATCAAATGATGATTTTTTAGAAAAAAATTCCTCAATTTTAAACATGTAAAAATCCATGGAAAATCGAAATTTTGATCGCATAGGCCTAGACCTTTTTTCAAAACGAGCACCTAGCGATCTGTCATTTAGATATCAGCATCGTGTCACGGGCTACAAGTTGGACTACCTTTCCTTCATATTTCGAGGGGACACTTCTGTGATCTCCCTCATACTACTTGTCTCTGACAAAGAGTGACGAACAGTTAGGTAAATCGATGCAAGCCAGACAAACAGGATTATTGGTCATACATTCGTATGTCTTGAATTTCTTTCCTTCACCCAAAATTTTCCCAACAAAGAATTCAATTTCTCAGACTATCAGGGATGCACCTAAGGGTGGGGGGTGTCTCGGAGAGCTTGAGTCCCCTCTCCCAAGCACGTCAAGGAGATTTTTTTCATCATATAAATATCGAAGAAAAGCATGATTTTAAAAAAAATTTCCTCTCGCTTTGCTCGGGCAGTATTTTAGTAACTAAGCAATTCTTAAATAAACATACCACTCTTTAAATTTGCATCAGTTAAATTTGCCAAAATTCCAGAGCTGCGAGAACGATGAAATTTTGGTTCCCGTTCTCGTTCTCGTTCTTCAATAATATTTAATATCGTTCTCGTTCTCATTCTTGTTTTTCAAAACTTGTTCTCGTTCTCGTTCTTCAAATTTTTTGTTCTTTTTGGTTCTTGGTTCTTTATTTTTTTCAAAACCCGAAAATATTGGAATTTTTCAAGCAAAAAATTGAAAAAATACAAAATTATCGTTCTCGTTCTTGTTATCGTTCTTCACTTATCGTTCTCGTTCTTGTTATCGTTCTTCACTTATCGTTCTCGTTCTTGTTCTTGTTCTTTTAATGCTTTCAAAGTTGTTCTCGTTCTCGTTCTTGTTCTCAAAATGTTTGGTTCTTTGTTCTTTGTTCTCGTTCGTTCTCGCCTTCTCGCAGCCCTGCAAAATTCTGTCTTTTTTAATCAGTAAAATAATTTTCATTGAAAATCAGTGATTTTCCACTGATTTTTCGGTCAAAAATTACTAATTTCTCAGTCAATGTCCCATTTATCAGAAAAAATCAGTAATATTGACTAAAAAAATAATTAAATCTAGCCATTTTTCAATTTTTCTTCGCTCAGATCAAAAGGGAAACATTATTTATTGCCTACTGAAAATACCCCAACTACTCCAGCCCCACTGAAACAGAGGCGTCGTTAAAAAGTGGGCTCGAGGGGCCAGGCCCCCCCGGTAAAATTCTGGCCCTTGCTTCCCCCCCCCCCCAAAAACTTATGTTGTATTTATAAATTTACATTACACTTACATCAGATAGGATTTTCAAAGCATTAAAACATGAAAAAATGTCTTTTTAGGGCATTAAAAATCCAATTTTTTCAAAGCTTCGCTCGAGCATGAACAAAATCACAATTCCATGATCTATTTAAGACGAAAGGGCAGAAACGGCTCCCTTTTTACCCCCCCTCCCTCTTTTCCATTTCGAAAAAGCAAAAAAAAAGTTGTCCAACACACGGCCCCTTTTGTGCCCCCAAATTTCGATTCTGACGACGCCACTGCACTGAAATAACAGGTTACTTCATTTTTTCATTAAATTTTGACTCCCCTTTTTTTTCTCAAAATCTGAGCCCTCCACACAATTTCTGGGTGCGCCTATGAGACTATAGGTAGGTATATTTCATTTCACCATTAGGATGGAGGAAGAAGGGAGGAATCTACTCTATTTCACTTTATCAAGTTTCCGACAGGTTACATGAACATAAACAACTCCTAAGCATGTATCCCCACAAATGAAAATATTGACCTAATAAATACCTACACCTAAAACCAACCCGAACAATTTTAGCATCTTTAATGTAAAACCTTATCTAAATCACATCTCAGACCCCAGACTAATTAACGGTAAACAATTAAATTCACCATATTGACTCCTGACAAGCATCTATCAAATCTAAACCACACGTTGACATCTCATTCGAATAAAAAATCATTATATTCCAATTCACCACATGCCAATATCACCGTCACCAGTCACCACGCCATCCGGCATTCGCAATGAAAACTCAGCCATAAGCCAACTCAATAGTCTACACCTCTACACCTCGAGATAAATATCATACAGGTATATAAAACCTGTACACAAGAATACGATACCAAATCATGTATAGATTCTTTAACAATTTTTAAAGTAAAAAAAAAAAATCGGTTAACAGTATAATAGGTAGATCGATCGAATATGTCACTCTATGTGGGCAACCAGTACTGTGAGTACATGTACAGCTAACGACGATGAGAGGAGTGCTGAATCGTCAACGTATATCGTATTACGCAGGGCAGGTCCGGTTCAAAGTGAACCTAATTGTAATAGGTATGGTTTTTATAGAATAAAAAAATATAAACTACACCGGTTAACGGACTCCGATCAGCTGGAATTTGCCAAGTTCTCGTACCTACATATGAATTAATCGTAGCTCGTTTCCGTAAAAAAATTATTCAAATTAGACTCTCAGCAGCATTTGACCAGTTTCCTCGTAGGCATTCGCGTGCATACGAGGAATACGATATCTTACTCTGACTTTACAAATTGTCAATTTGTTAAGGTCCGGTTTGGCAATGACATTGTCTCAGGTGCCATCTAGACATATCTCTCAACTTATGGCTCTATCTGCAAGTAATCTTGTCCCGTTTGGTTTAACCGGAGCATATGAATGCTCCAATTTTACCTACCCAGGCCGCATAACAAATTCTGGGTACAATATGCTAATTCGAATTACAAATTCGGTGACCAAAAAGTAAGATCTGCTACATTGTATGGAAAAAATTACGCTGCAGGAAGGCGAATAAATGCACGTGAGCTATTTATAAAATGGCATTCTCACGGATTAAAAATAATAAAAAAATATATCATAATCTATAGTTCGTGAGAATTGTGTAATAGTTTATTTTTTGCCGACTGGCTCTCACGCTGCGAGGTTTATTCGTTGATGACCGCGTGTCGTTGCCAACTTCGATGTTCCTTGAGCGTTCGCACTTCGGAAGCGTATCGGCCTATGTGATCGAATATTTCCCAAAAGGTTCTCAAACAACGTACCACGACCTCAAAGGTCATTAAAATTGTTCGCATTCTAGACGAGTACCCATATGCTAATAAATGGCTAAACGAATACAGAAAATAAAAGTGAATTGGTCGAAGAAGACGATCACGAAACGTTTTTTTCTCCATTTCCTGCCTGCTCTTCTTCATCTGCGTGGCCTCTAATTGCATACGAGTACATGGAGTGTGCTGGACAACAAGTTGATCTTAACATTGTCGGGTTATCATTAACGCCGATACGTCCTTGCACGTTGCTCTTTCTATGGTCGATCGCGTGTTCTCTCTCCAAGACCATTGTACTCTCGTAGCTCGCACTGGAGATCCGCTGAGTTGTTTGCTAACTTCGTAGCGTACTGAAAATATAATGATAGACGATGCCTGGCCTGGGTGTAAAATATTCGTAAATCCATTCTATCGTTACCTTATTTCACTTATAATACCTTAATCGTCCGGATGATGGGAACCTGTTTTTTTTTTATTTAGGAATATTTTAAAAATTTATTTTAAATGTAATTTGATATATAGCGGCAGCATCTCATAGTCGATGATAAGCTGCCAACGTGTATTAATCTTTTTAACTATTTTAAATATTAAAACACGTTTTTCCCAATATCGTCGTAACGTATTTAATTAAAAATTAAAATCGTTTTAACGGTATCGCGTGTATTTGATAAAAACATCATCGTCGAGACGATTTGTCGCGTTTGTTTCTTGTTCATTTTTTCTTGAACGATAATAGGTAACTTTTATAGATTAGTAATTAATATCGATGATTACCTGGGTTCCCAGGAAAAAAAATTGGATCCAATCAGATCCAATTAAAGACATTTTTCTCCTTGAATTAAGATAGAATTTGATCCAATTGGATCGTTTTGGATCTAATTGAATCTAATTGGATCTAATTGGATCTTATAACTCCACTACAAATTTTTTTTCTCCTTTACAGGGCAAAGAAATGTAATCCAATTAGATCCAAAAAGATCCGATTAGATCCAAAAAGATCCAATTGGATCCAAATTTTTTCAATTTAAAGAGAAAAATGTCTTTAATTGGATTAATTTGGATTTGTTTGTATCTGTACTTATATCCACTTGGATCCGATTTGATCGCGCCATTTTTCGGATCCAATGATCAGATTCGGTCGGATCTATTTTTTTTTCCCGGGTTGTAATATATACAGGGGAAAATCTATGGTAGTTAGGTATTACGCGAATCGATATTAGGTGCTGTAGTATGCGGATTCGAAACACTACGTGCATGATATCGACAACAGGCTATGAATACTAAAATATATGTAAGTACGAAATTTGTCACAATTAGATACAACCTAGAACGCCACGAGCAATTGGTAAGCACCTGTTGGGTTAGGTATGGTCCAATTGGTTCGTTTTTTACGTCGCATCGCGTCCTTTACGGTGAGAAATTGGGATCTAGCGCCAACTCGTAGGCAGAGGTGCGGTGATCCCCCTCAGTCAACGACGAGTACCCCCAAATTTTCCAAGCATGCCCCCCCCCCATTATTCTGAGAAAGAATAGTGTAAATTCATGGAGCCTGAGCGAAGCGAGGGCGAAAATTTTTAGAAAAGAAAGCATCCAAAAGCTGAAATTTCTTTACTTTTTAAAGGAGACGAAGTCCTCAACCGTATCTTCAAGGTTGAAAAATTGATGATTTTCAGAAAGAAAATATTTCGTTTTTCAATAGTTTGTTTTTTAAAAAATTCCATTATGGTACTTCGATGTTACTTCGGACTTCGGAGTAGAAATTTCATGCTTCCCGAAGTTTTTTTTACGAAATTTTGTGCTTTTTTCTTGTTTCGTACATTTTTGTGCCAGTTTGTAGTTCAATTGGCCGACTATTTGAGAAATTTATTACAAGATTTGGACACTGAAAAAATTTCTTGACGAGTCGACAAATTACCTATTTATAACAGATTTTTTCAACTTTTTGTGAAAAATTTTACGACTTTTCAGCAAATTTAACGATTTACAAAACATTAACCAATTTTTTGAGAACATTTGCCGATTTCCAACGAAATTTTTCGACTTTTTGAGAAAATTTAATAATTTTTATTATTCAAGAGACCATTTTAGTAGCTTGAAAAAAAAAAACAGAAAATTCGTCACATTTTGATAGTTTATCCCTTGAAAATTAAGTATTTACGGTTTTTTTTTGAGTGGAACACATACACAAAAATGATTTCGTGGGGGGGGGGTCTAATTCAACATTTGTGGGCTAATTGGGGGTTCTCTTTGAATAAAAATTTTTTCAGTTTACATTTTTTTTTCTTTAAAATTTTGATTTGTATTTTTTTAATTAAATTTTTATTTTTAGCAATTTAATAAGGCCTCCCGCCCCAACATTTTCAACGACGAATTTCTCGTCAAGAATATACCCTCATTGCACCCCTGCTTGTGGGTATTATTTTTATTGAATTGACGACGTACTTAATCAAAAACAAAAATTTTCCCCGAGCTTTTAAATTGGAAATTGGAATAGTGTTTTCTGCACGCATGGCGCGTAATATTGAAACCCTTAATTAGGACGTATGCGCGAAATGCTGAAACACTCGTAATTGGGGTGCATGTGTAGTGTGAAGTAGGCAACAGAATGGAAAGATGAAAACAAAATTTTCAATTTTATTACTTTTTTTTTTGATCATCTTTCATTTTTAATCGAGTTTCTATCAATTTTTAAACCCCATAAGTCACCAGGAGGGAAATGGGAAACTGCGAGAGTGGTCAAAGTGGAGCCATTTTAAAAAGAAAGGCTATTTTCTGATTTATGAACCAATGAAAATTTTTTATTGAAAGTAAATCAGTAAAAAAAATCACTGGAAAATCAGTAAAAATTCCTGAAAAATCTGATTTTTTTTGTAAAATTAGTAATTTTTTTGAAAAATAGTGAAAATATTTTGTTGAAAATCAGTGAATTTTTCTGATTTTATGGTGCTAAAATTCTAACCGTTTATCAACGACTTTTCAGTTTTTACCTACTACATGCCAGTAATTTAGAATGAGATTACGGTATTCCAAAGTGAATTTCAAAAACGCGTTTCTCTGATGGATAGAACACAAGATGGATCATCTTCCTCCGTGTATTTTTTTTTTAGAAAGTTGGAAAAAGCACTGAAAAAAAATTGCAGGTACGATGACGGAAACGAACGTGATAGGTATATTACAAGGGATCATTAATTAACCGTTCAAATAAGCTTAAAAATCTTGAAATTTAAAAAAAATTTAAAAATTCTAATTTTCTATAGGGCTGTTGAAACTACGTCATCCTTATCAAAAAATGTAATAAGGGACTGGTGGGAAAAAGAAAAAATCATTCATTTCGTATGTATTTATACGTAATTTTCATAAATTTATCAATTATTGCAAAAAATAAAGTTTTGTGACAATTTTGAAAATAATAAAATTTGTAGCGAAGAAAAAAAATACTTTGAAAATTCAAAATTTTCCCACCAGTTCAATTGTGACGCCAGTTTCAACAGCCCTATTGGACTTTTGTAAAAGATGAAAATCATGATTTTTTTATTAAATATTTTTAAAACAGAAAATTGAAAATTATTTTCTGTCCTCCTTTTCAATTTTTATACTTCGAAGCCCATTTGTGAATGGGATTGAAGAGGAAGGTTCAATTCAGGAATCTCGAATTTTTACCACGTTCTTTTAATGTCAACGCGCAACTTTTTTCTCAATGACTTTTCCAATTTCCAAAAAAAAAATCATGTATGTAGGACAAGTCCGTATCGAACACCCTACCTTTTTTTTTCAGGGATGCGAGAACGATGAAATTTTGGTTCCGTTCTCGTTCTTGTTCTTCATAAGTCGTTCCCCGTTCTCGTTCTCGTTCTTCAATAATATTTAATATCGTCCTCGTTCTCGTTCTTCAAAACTTGTTCTCGTTCTCGTTCTCGTTCTTCAAATTTTTCGTTCTTTTTGGTTCTTGGTTCTTTATTTTTCTCAAAACTCAAAAATATCGGCATTTTTCAAGCAAAAAATTGAAAAAAATGCAAAATCATCGTTCTTGTTCTCGTTCTCGTTCTTGTTCTTTTAATGTTTTCAACATTGTTCTTGTTCTCGTTCCCGTTCTCAAAATTTTTGGTTCTTTTTGGTTCTTTGCTCTTTGTTCTCGTGCGTTCTCGCATCCATGCTTCAAAATACGATCTAGCTACCTACCTACCATTTCCAAAAATTCGGGAAACATTTTCAACGTTAATATGACCTAGGCCCGAAAAAGAAATATATTCATAATTCCAATGAAAAAATCATGATTTCTAAGAAAAAATTTCGTAGGAGGGGGTTGGAGGGGGAGAAATACGCCATTTACTTTTCAATTAAAATGCTAGATTTCAAAAGTAGATATATTTTTGTATTTCACCATTTTTGTTGAAGTGCAAATTTACTGAAATTGAATTTTTTACCATCCAAAGAAAAAATGATATTTTGATTTTTCATGAGCTAATGAGCTTTCTATCTAAAGTTTTTTTTCATATTTCCACGGGTCTTCCCCACATAGGTGCATTGAAAGTATTAAAAAAAATCAACAAGCCTAAGAAAAAAAGCTCAATATTCAGAATTTTTAATGTTTTTTGGTTATTAAAGAGTATTGTTTTTTGATCTCTGAATTCCTTTCTTGGCCTTTTTGGTTTCATAATGAAATTGCATCAAAAACTAAATCAACGGATTAAAAAGTAAAGATACATCTTAGTTACCTATTTTAAATTTAGCCTTTACATTCTGCGAAAATCGATTTTCAGTTCGGGGACAAAATAACTTCAAAAACAAGTTTAAGAGCTTCAAAAAGAAAAAACTTTTTCAAAACCAGTTTTATATTTTTCTAACAATGATTTTTTGGATAATTTGAATCTTGTTTGTTAGCGCCTTACAATTCCATTTTTATCGCTCACCCCCTCCCCATTTCTCACAACTGGAAAATTTCGGAAAAAACTTCAAGGAATTGACTGAAATTTTAATAAATATGTACGATGAAATTTCGAAGAAGAAAAAAACGAAAATTTCTAAAAATGACCATTACACGGATACATCATTCCTGGGAGTTCGAAAAAATTCGTAACATTCAATTCTCATCATACAAATATTGACGAAGTGTAAATCAGTAATGCCCAAATCAAAAGCGCTACTATAAAAATATGATTTAACAATTTAATGTAGGTACATTATTTTCAATGTTCCACTTACAGTAGGTCTAGGTAGGTAACTACAAAAAATGTCACCCACTTAATCAACATGAAGATGATTTTAGATTTTAATTTCTTCGTCGCATTTAAAAAAAGACTTCTAGACAAGCAATTCATACCTAGGCATACATATATAGCACCAACTCATTATGCCTACATAGCTACTCGATGTTTTAGTTATCACAACGATGTGGCATTTTGATTGGAACAATTCTCTTTAGGATATAACGAACTCATTCAATATCTGAGTAGGTACTTGACTACGCGATTCTTGATCGATACGCAAATAGTAATGAAAATACTTGTACAAGTGTACGAGACAGTTGCGATTTTAACTGTGTCACGTCTGATGATTAAATTTCGTGAATAGTTTATCAACTACCGGCAAAGAAGCGTGCAAAATTATCGCGTATTTTAATTAGCAGACGCAGACTGTCTAGAGAATGCGAAACGCGTATACCGAGCGTAATTCTATTCCCCCTTTAGCATTGACCACCGTTTGTCTTCAATTCGTAACATCGAAATTACATGATAACGAGAAGTCAAGAGTGAAGAATTTTTTCCCACGATGTGAATCACTCCTAAAATTTCCACAATTTTACTAGTAAATTATTATAAGTGAAAACTGTTGGGCGCACCCAAGAAGGATGTTCAGGGGGGTCGAGCTTCCTCCTTATTAACTCACTAAAGAGATTTTCCATCATAAAGATGCCAAAAAGTTCATTTTTTTGCTTTTCAAACATGATTTTTCAAAAAAAATTGTCCTTGCTTCGTTCAGTCAGAATTTCTTGAATAAACACATTACTCGCTACTCTCTCAATTATAAATCAGAAAATTATCGAAAATCACTGAGAAACAGTCAGAATTACAGCACAGGAGAAAATCAGTGATTTTTTTTTTGCTAAAAACAAATCAGTGAGAAAAATTACTGGAAAATCAGTAAAAATTCACTAAAAAGTCAGTGAAATTTATGAAATTTGCTGAAAAATCAGTGAAAATTTGTGAAAAATCAGTGAATTTTGCTGATTTAATTTCTTGTGCTGCAATTCTGACTATTATTTTATCAGTAGCTTTTCACTGATTCAGAATGGGAGAGTAAATCTGAAACAGTCAAATTTGATGAAAATCTGCATTTTTGAAGTAGTGAGATGATTTTCACTAAAAATTGGCGATTTTTCACTGATCTTTCAGTCAAAAATCATTGATTTCTCAGTTGATTTCCAATCAGGCAGAAAAAATCAGTAATTTTGACGGAAAGATCGAAGAAAATTTAGAAAAATGACTGATTTTCAGAGAAAATGTCTTCACTGATTTTTTTTTAAAAAACAGAATTTTATCAAAAACTTACTCAATTTTTTCGCTGAATTTCGACCCATCTTCCCATTTTTTTCGAATTTTCAGCCCTACTCATACATCATTTCTAGGTGCGCCTATGCGACGTTTTGACACATACCTCAAATACCCACACATACATATCCAAAATCATCGAAAATCCAACAACAGCAATTATTCTCGACGAAATAATAATTCATATTAAAAAACATATCTAATTCTAAATTAGCGAAAAAAAGAAAAAAAAACCTCACACACACCGCCAATATTACCATAAAATATACGTTTAAACCGGACCAAGGAACACCAAAGGTGAATGTAATACAAGAATGAGATATAACTGTACAAGATAATTTAATGCTAATGATATCCTTAAAAGCCATTCACACATATTTCGCGAAAATGAAAAAAGCCAGCTATATTTCGCCACAAATCAAAATCACGTAGTAAAATATTTTTATGACAAGATGTTCTCGTACCCCTTCCGACATTCTACACGCAACAACCTACGACTATTTTCACAGTAAACGTCACGTTTTACGAATGTACTTAAAAGTTCATCGATATTGAAGGAAAATCTGTGTAAAACGAAAGAAAGAAACGAGTTTCCAAGGAGACATGAAAGACTATAAATTAATTGAATGCAACGTGGAGCGTGATTTAGCCTAAGAATGCGCTTCTTGGGATTTCCTCGATCATTATTATTCTTCTTAATCGTGCACTTCTTTGAAATAAGATCGGGATGATATTTATTGGTGTTATTTCGGCGAATTAAAATAGGCCTAAAACAAACGACAAGCTGACACCGATAAGATAACTATTTTTAAATTTTAAATGCGTCTAATTTCTTCCTTCTTAACGGTTCGAGTTATGCCGAAAAAAAACGAGTTCTTTCGAGAGACAAATTTCTTCCGAGTAGAAAATTTCCAAACTCGCGTTTTTTTCTAAATTGAAAACTTTTAAAGGTGTTATTTTCTGAAAATGTTTGTTAATTTATGACCATACAGATGTACCTAGCTAACGAAACTGGATGCATAAAAATTCTAACTTAGTTGCAATTTCGTGTAAATGTTTAGTCGCTTACGAACTGGTAATTTGTTACTTTTAATGGTAAATGGGTTTGTATTTTTTGGCTAAATGTGCGCCGAGTAGCGGACCTGTTATCGCACCATAGTACAAAGTAATGGTAATTTTATGCCGAAAAAGTAGGTATTTTTATTTACAAAAGAAATATTGATGTGCACACTTTAAACTTCATACTTGACATGATTCGATTTAGTTTTCGTATACACATGTTTAGTTCTTCGTTTTGTAAATCGACTTCTCGATTATTGATCTTTTCCGCCTACTGGTTGCATGTGTACATGAGCATATTGTATACCTACACATATTTTTCATGGATTTTATATTAAAAAATGACCTATAAAATTTTCTCTTCGTGCGTACGATCCGGAGTTTCTGAGTTCTTATTTGATAGTTGAAAATAAACATTTGAGTAAAAATGGTCAAAAAATCAGGCATAGGTTTTCTCCTGACCCTGAGTACCTTCGTACAAAAGACGGATCACAAACTTCGAGGAATCCACCATCAATTTAAAATAAAATAGGAATTTTGGAAAGATCACATTCAAGATCTCTCGTAGCAAAAATTTCAGCTACCTACGAGTAAGTTGACGATTTTTGACGAATTTTTGAAAATAATGAATTTTTCTGCGAAAATATGATATTTTTGAAAGGATACTTTTTCAGCAGAATTGAAAGAAAATCCTATATCCATCTAGTAGTAACCACCCGAACCCAAATTTCATAATTTTCAGTCAAATGGTAGCCTACCAAATTCTGATTTTCTCTTGTATTTTCGTAAATATCTCAGAAGACACCTTAATTAATTTGGGTATCTGAAACTTAGTTCCTCGCTTCCATTCAAATAGTTGAACAAGAAAATCTATCGTTCCACGATTTCCAGGCGGACACCACACGAGTGATATTTTTAATAACTTTTATGGGGAAAATCAAAAATATTCGAATTGCGAAGCTGTTTAGCGGGCTGGCGACAATTATGGTTTCTCACCTAAAACCGACCCTCACTCCTTCCCGAATTTCCTAGTTTTAGATTACTTTGAAGCCACCATGCACCACTGAGAATTTTTTCAAGCATTTTCGAATTTCTTCAAAAGGTATCCGCCCTATAATCAATCAGGGCAGCTGAAGAGTTTTTTCAAGTACCTCAACAGAAAAATACATTTCGCTCGCGATTTCTAGACGAACCCCTCAAGCATATTTCAAATTTTCAATGGACATACATAGGTATGTACTATGAAGCTATTCAAAAAAAACATAATATAATTTAATGCATCATTAACTTTTTACTTACTCCAATTTTATTATTTTTTTTCTATCACTTCTTTTCTTTTGAATTGAAAGACTTTAATTTGGGAACTGACGGAACATCTCTTAAATAACCCAAGGGCTCGAAATTGATGTTTAGATTCTATTTGTACCATTTGGTCAAAATTCGAAAAAACTGACAAAATTGATACTTAGTAATAAAGTAAGGTCACGAAACAAACGAGGGGTGGAGAGAACAACGGTCCCGTCCTCTATAATGGCAAAATCATTTTTTTGGTCAAAAAAATTTAGATTTGAGTTGGAAAATTGTTGAAAATAGGTATAGGTATTGATAGTTTTTCGGGCAATTTTTTGAAGTTGGTAAATTTGGCAAACCGTATAAAACTGCAATTTAAAAATTTTTTAGTCGAGCAATATTTCTTTTTTTGTCAAGTGAATAAAATTAGAAATCGATTCCAATTCATAACGTTTTTAATGTTGGACAAAGGAGATTGAAAATTCTATTTTAAATTTTCCCAAGAAAAATGGGCCTCACGAATTCTTGAACTGGAACCAACATTCGCTCTAGCCTGCTCTGCATACCTACTTATTGCAACTTCAACTAAATTAAGAACCTTCTATTTTTCACACCCATTATTCCACATCGTTTCCTAAAAACAGGGTTCGTGAACTCAAAAATTGGAAACCAAAGCTTGGTGATTTTTTTTTGTGTCTTTATTCTGCTAATGTCTTGATGATTTTACTCACAGGCTTGACCCCCCCCCCCCCACACACACACATACATACGTTTCTCAAAACGCAAAAGAAAAAATCCAGCAATTTCAAACCTGATGGTGTACCTAGCTACCTACCTAACCAAAAATGAAGATTTCATACTCATAAAATTAATAAATACCACGAACCAGAAACCGTCTTTTTTAAAATATAATAAACGAATCACTTGCCTATTATTCGATTTGCAAACAATTTCAATGATTGATTCAATCTTGTCAAAATTTTGTACGTACCTACTTTTAAATTTGTTTCCTACAAATTCGGATTTTTTATGTACCTATCTTGAGTATTTTTAGAAGCCTTTTACTCACTTCTCGGTACGATCTTTGAATATACCTACATAAATTTATGTGTAATCAATGAAAATGGTTTCAAAAACTCAAAGAATCGGGATCAAAATTTCCTGGAGTCATAATTTGTCTTTTTTTCAAATGTTGATGAAAAGATAAAAAAGTTTTTTTTGTCAAAAGTTAAAACAAATACCTATATGAATTTTCGAGATTTTTTCGTGACCTTTTTTGGTTTAAGTACCTATATGTAATAATTCGGCCCAAACTGAAGTAATTAGATAGGTAATTCAATGAGCATAAAAATTGAACTTTTTAATTAAATGGAACACTATATGCGACGGCGCATACAAAAGGTGACCCCGAGCAAAAAAGTAGTTTTTGAGAAAAACGCGTTCAAAGTTTTTGAAGCGTTTTTTTTCAATTTTCAAAAAGTAATTTTTTTAATTGAAAAAAATTCGTATTCTACGGCCAATTTTACATAAAAATAGTGAAAAAACTGATAATTGATTTTTCAGCCCGGGGTCCCCTTTTCGTATGTGCCGTCACAATTATTTTTAGTAAATTTTTTAAAAAATGAAAAATAATAATGAATTTTCATTAGCAAATTTTATGCTGATTTTATAACTTATCTTAACTTCTAAGACCACTATTAAAAATTTTGACTTTTTCATGACCTGTTAGACACTTTAGCTATGACTTTTATTGCAGAGCTGGTGCGAAAGGTTTAGGAGATACATGACCCCCCCCCCGGGCCATTTCTATATGTTCAGAAAGTCTACAAAATTATGGTAATTTCGATTATATTTGACAAAATTTTATAAATTTTTCTCTAATTATGAGCGAAAAATCATACAAGTTTTCCTCATTCGTAAAAAAAAATCAGAGAATAGATTATTTGTTCAGTCGTTATTACAGTTTTCCTTTGCTCAAATTCGTCTCCGTTCCTTCTTCATTCGTAAATTAATTCAAGGCAGGTGTTTAAATAAAATAATGATTTATTAAATCAGTACCTACCTCAATTCGGAATATTTTCAATTCAAAAAAACGACTCAAAAAATTGAAAACAGAAACCTGCTCAAACACAATACCAATATTATCTCCGATCAATTTCCATTCACTGACCTAAAAAAAACTACAGTAGTACTGGTATCATTTCAAACCCAGACAACAATAATTCACCATACGAATTACAATACATAATGTAAAACCAACTCCGCTCACTCCACTCTGTCCTGCCAATCTCACCCATCCGCATTAACCTTACTAGACAAATGGTTGATAAATCATTTCGGCAAATCGCACCGGCATCGAGACCGCACCAAGATGACCAGGTGAGAAGAGATTCGCGTTTTATTCCAAAATACCCGTCCTATTATTTAAAACATATAAGCGGGTAAGCATTTAACGGAATGATATTTTAATTCCGTCAGTGGCACGCAGCTTATCCTAATTTAGTAACCAAGACTCCCATCTCCTCTACATTCGATTTCATAACACAGGAGGAAAAAAACAGACCTATAAACATACTCCGTTCAACTCCAACTCCGGTTCATTTCTATTTCGCCTTACGAAATTCACCGTGGCACATAGGAGCCCCGAAGAATAAAATTTATTAGAATAAAGACTCCGAAACCACGCCGCATCGCATGCTGAAAGATTGATCATCTCGTTCTTTGATTTTATTACGCCAAAAGTAAGAGAAAAAAAGCAGGAAAAACTAAAAAACAGGTTTCGGTTAGTTTCCGAAACCGTAGTCCGAAATGCGTAAGATCAACGAACTGGTTCCCGCTACGCTACGTACCTCTTCTACCCACAGAGGGAAAAATAGACATATAAACACGATTAATTATCATTAAACGACCTTCCAGTCTGCGGTGTATTTTCCGCTATGCAATTATCGCGTGTACCTATGTTTAGAGCAGTCGCATCTATAAATACTCCATAATAGCTCTCGACGAACGCATGCGTTCGAATACAATCTAACAGCCAAGCAGCGCAGCCACACGTAGCAATATTGATCTGAAGAATACGTCGATTCGTGTGAAAAAATGGCACGAGGAGGCTCGGGGGAGCACTTAGTATTTTTCCACAGGTTAGAAAAAAATCTACATCGAACTAGATCAGCGAGTAAATCTAGCTTTAATTACAATACCTATGTATTAAGTAATTGATCATGCGGAAAGATACCCTCCAGCTCCGCCCAACTGCGCCGATTCCAGATACATGTACCTTTGATTGACAGCTAAAGTCGTCCTATTGATTTTTTCTTTCGTACTGCTTCTTACGAGAATTTCACACTGTATCAATATTTTCTTAATACGAGACGTAGACACGTACTCGGGTATGAAAAAGCCGCTAATTCTAATAAATATATAATATCGTACGCATTTAGTGCTTTTTAGCATCGTGCATTGGAAGCCGGTAACCGGTACGCCCTTTTTTCCTCTCTCTGTACGTTGCACGTGATGCATTGAAATTCTAAATTAACACCTTCGTACGTAACCCTGTTCGAATCTTTTCGACAATGCCAAACGAAAGAGTAAATCGGAGGAAAATATTCCAGTATTTCGCTGCCATTGCCCGAAGATCCCGAAAAATACGAATTCTGGTTCCGAAACAGTCCTCTTTTCATTTGATACATTCCGATACGAAATAGTTGGTGGAAAATGACGACAGATGTCGTAGCCAGTGGGAAATTTCATTTTCCAATTTCGAGTCGATAAACCCGAACCTTTCGGTGGGCCAACTACGCTCGAGAATCCCAACACGTGCGTACGGTATCCGGGCTTTTCGTCTACGTACGTAGCAAATTGCATATTTTCATAAGGTACCCGCAGTATCGGTAAATTGAAGGAGCTCGTTTCATTGTATCGATACAAAGTTGGATAACCTTTTCGAAACATCTCTGGTAATTTTTCATCCTAAGTAAATTTTTTCCAATTCTGGGATCTTCGGGCGAAATTGGCGAATACCAGGATCCACGTTGACCCTAAATTACTGCGGTAATTTTTCACGCGAAATCTGGCATCGGTGCGTTTGACTCGTCTGTGGCAGAAAAATGGTAAAATTAGTAATTCGAAAATCTCACAGAGACAAATGATTCATGCAAAGGAGAAAAAATACCCACGACGAGAAAGAAACAACAATCAACCTCCAGCTGTCCATACCCATGAAGGAAATATTACCCCCGCGGTGTCTCATTAAGTTTATGGTAAAAGATGCGAATTCGTATGGCAAATTCTGTACCATATTCGTCGTATCCGTTACATCAATTTGTCTGCGTGGATTAGAAGACCATCCTCGACTGAGCTGCATTCTTAAAGGACACACGACTCGATCGAATTAATTTTATTAATTTTATAATCGCCTTGTGTTGGGTTAGGTTAGGCGTAGTGGCCGGTAAAAAAATACCTGGACGATTGACCTAGATAATTCCAAAAGGGGCAAATCGTTTTATTAAATGGATAAAAAAAAATCCGCAACCGTATCGATTTATTAAGCAGGTAAAAATCCAGGCTAAACGAATTTCTTCGTATTGATTTGAATATCGAACTACCTCGTGTAGCATACAAGTTGGATATTTATTAAAGAAAAACTAGTCGAACGCATTTAATTTAGAATAATGTCGACGGTGTTTTTAAAAGCGTTGTTAAGGTCGCCAGACAAACATCGTTTTGCGAAAAAAAAAACAACAAAATTCAACAATATAGCTGACACAGACCTACTTCTAAGAATGATTTTTTTGCTTGGTTTTTTCTTCTATGTGTTATCATGATACGAGTATTTCGATCTTATGTAAATTCTTTTAGCACTTCCTTTCTTGTAATATTAGTATCATAACGGGTACGAGTCGAGACAACAGGGTTTAGGATTGTTAATAATATTTTTGAATTTTCACGCAGGATGATTTTTTTTCTAATATCGGCGAGTTGAATTTCACACGTGACTGTTTCACGCAAGATTAATAATTCGTCGTGTTCAACAGGCTTCGCAGTTGATCCGTTATGTGGCAATTAATTTGGATTTTTTAGAATTATCATTTTTCGCAAAATAGCACGCTATTTGATAATTAGTCGAGGAAATATGTCAGACGTGGGGAAAATATACGATGTGTGGGTTCGTAGAGCAGGGCAAGTTTACTGACTAACTGACAATGGGTATTCAAATGGAAGTACTAGATAAGCATTGATTTTACTGGTACGTGTTTGCAAAACGAGATTAATATCGTAGGGTCATCGAGCGAGTTATTTTAATACGGAATAAAGTGAAAAGTTGTATTGTTTGGAGCAATTTGCACTAGATATGAAGGGAAATCTACCAATATCCCGAGAAGGTGTCTTCGTTGGTGTTACGTAATTTTGTAGGCGCCTGTTAAACGCTCGTTTCAAGATCAACATCGGACGTCGACCTACAGACAAATTCTTTTTGTTGCTTGTTTATGGTTATAGGCTTACACCACCGCAAGTCTAGTTTCGGGTTTGCAAAATTTAGAATTCCGCGAAATTAGATAATAAAAAAACGGTATATTGCGGTATAGATGCATCCTCCTACATGTATGGACAATCTCAATCGAATGATTTATCGTGATTTTTCTCGTACCTATGTAGTTTTTCCACACACGATCGTAAAACGGTTAAAGGTCTCTAAAAGACAGAATAATGGATCTCATAACGTAATCAAGATTGAAATCACATAAAATAACGGATAAGTTTAGTTCAGTATATCAAGGTTTTATTCACTCACCGAACTCAGATGCATTTCTTATTTCGTGTTGATCTCGTGGTTTCCATCAAAGTGTGATTTTGGAATTTACCGATGCGGATGAATATTGATGAGAGTTTTTTTGGTCACTGCCGTGCAATCAGGATTCGAATACATATGTTGTGTCTGAAAAATTTCATATCATTTTAATTTTGAATAATTGAAAGTTTAAAACGATAAAATCAAATTGGTATTGTATAAGAAATTTAATTTCAGCTAATAAAAATCAATATACCTACCTAACTTATACTTACCACTACTGATGAAATTTTAATCTCTAATTTCATTGGTTGATGATGAATAATTGACCAATCACCAATCAGATCAATAAAAACAAATTCAGTGATCTCGCCCTCACCGAAAAAAATCAATTTTTCAATTTTTTTCATTACTTTTCTTTTTTTCTTCTTTGCACTCATATGATACCGATATTATTCATAGATGCCTAAAACAAAAAAAATTTGATTATTGACGTCTAATTCCATGAAAAATTTTAATCAGTTAAAAATTAAAATTTTTCAAAAACTTCCTAGAAACAATTCAGAAAGCTCTCTTTTTAAAAATTTAAGGAATTTATAACTTTTCAAAACTGGGAATACCAACAACCAAGTTTTTTTTTGGAAGAGTGGAAGATTATCGACATGAAACTGAAAGTAATAAACTGCGAACTTCAAAATTTTGTACGTATTGAGCCGTTCAACATATGAGTCTACGCTACCCCTGTAGCAGCTCAAATCCGACGCCAAAATGGGAAACTAATTTTTTTTTTCAAAGTTCAGCTTAATTTCAAAATTATATTCAAGTTGAAATTTTTTCAAAAATGTATCAAAATCTTAACACTTTTTCAAGTTCAATTTTCTCAAAAAATTTTCAACTCCGTTTTTTCGAAGTTTGAATTTTCATGTTTGAAGAGGGAAGAGCTTTTTTATTAAAAACTCTTTCCTCTTCAAGCATGAATATTCATCCTTCACTGCAGTCCATACTCCTTTAAATTTTCAGTTTTTTCAAAAAAAATTCACGTTTAAATTTTTTTAAGAATTTGTTTGAAATCGTACCTACTTTAGTTCCAATTTGAAAAAAAACATCGAAAATTGATCGTTTCATTCAATTTCGTTGGCGTTTTTTTTTCAAGTTGGAACGAGCGAAAATTTAAAATATCTAAACTCGAAGTAAGAAATTTCTTACATTTTCAACTCGGAAATTTTTTTAGGAAAATTGAACTGGGAAAAATATTGAGAAGATTTGAATATTGCACTGAGAAAGAACCCAGATAAGTCACAAAACTGTATATTAGAAAAAGGACTTGGATGCAATTTTTTTTCTACTTTTTTTTCAAGCTAGAAATAGGGATGTAGGTTCTAGCACAAAAAAAATATTTAAGAAATTACACCTGTATCTTTTCTAACTATACGATTTTTGACTTACCTGTTGGAATTAGCTGCAAGTATGTTATGTATGTATAGAGATTGGAGTGTTATGTAGGTAACTAGTAGATACGTAGTAAGTATAGAGGCAGGTACTGCAATAATTTCAAACTTTCAAGATTTTATTGATGCAAAAACTTCCCAACACCTAGGAAAATCGATGATTTAAAAAAAATGACTCAAATGGGTTATTCCTTAGCCAATTCAACAAATTTTTTAACCTTCGGTCTTTTTACGATGTTTCCATATTTCAAGGGTAAGATAGCTACTGTTGTTTTGGTTCCAGCCTCCCTCTGGGCTCCGAAGAGAAATAGGAAAAGGTTTTTTTTCTGCTTCAGAAATTTTTTGTAAGAAATGTCCATAAACTTCGATGTTCTATCATCTCAAAACTGATGATACTTAGAGCAATTATTTGGCTCACGAAGTTAGGAAGAGAATCGAAAAGAGACCCAGAATAATTTATAGAATTTTTAAAATCTCAAAAAAAGTGGGCGTGCCGAATGGCATATCGTTTGTTATGTTTTTTGAGGCGCTGAATTCGAATACTGAATACCTAGTTTTTGGATATGAATTCCATAATCCTCTTCACAAGCATTCGAATTGGGCCCAAAAAATGAAAAAATCGGAAAAAAAAACAGATAAATGATCGGGTTATTTTTTGGTTCCAAGACTCTTCCACCCCCTCACAACAATTATGAATATGTGACCCTGCACAAAGAAACCCATCTAATGTGCAAAAACAACTTTTCGAGAATAAAGCTTTTTAAATTTTGCCTTCAAAATTGTTAAAAACGCAACTCACAATGCGTGTATTCGTGTTCGTTGAAAGGTCTCCTGTCGTTTGTTTAATTCGTCTCATTTTATTGTTGAACTAGTATAAGTGGGTTATTAACACACTAATAGGTTATCTTTGTTCAGAAAATTTTTAATTCATTTTTTGTAAATGAATGCATTATTAAGGGATTTTGAGTGATTTCGAAACGTTTTCGAGGCTCAACAACCAGCTCACGTGAATTTTAAGGGGTTTTTACATAAGAATTCGCGAAAAAGTAAATTACCCAAATTTGAATATACACACTTGGTGTGTTTCTGTGTGCAGTGTCACAGACGGCACGGCATTTCATACTGTTTGATGTGTTTTTTGGGGTTGATAAGGTCAAGTTTAGACTCTCTTTTTTTGGAACAATCCTACTAAAGCATTTTAAGGAAAATGTAAAACAATTATAAGAAGGGGCAGGTCTAGGAGGGATCGTACCTTGAATTAATTTTTAAAAATCTGTAGAAAGGAATTGTTTAAAAATTGAAGTCCTAGAAATAAAAATGAATTTTTAGAAATGATTCAAGAAAGTGATGAAATTTTAGAATAATCCAAGTATTACGTAGATAAAATTTTGGCCAAGTTGAAAGAAAATTGTAAAGAGAAACTAAAAATAATAAACATCAAAACTAAAAAAAATTAAAAATGGAATAAAATTTGAAAAAATTAGTGCAAAAAACAAAAAACGCAGGAATTTCGGAACATAAGTAGACAACTAGGTAGCGTAGGTATAGGTACCTACCAAATAAATCTGCCACAATTTCTTGAATTTCGGTTCAAATATTTTATAAGCCGTGATAAAAATGTCAAAAAATTAAATTTCTTGACAGAAATACTGTAAATTTATTTTTTTGGAAAGAAGCCAAAACTTTCCTATATCCTTTTGCATGAAAAATTTCCTACCGTACATCTTTAATTCGAATCCTAACTTCATCGCCGATAGTAATATTAATAGAATCATCGTCGTCTAATAACTACTCAGATTAAACCGAAATGATACATTTCGATTGAAACTGGTTCAATTAACGAGAAATTATTATTTATAGCTTTCGGCTTACATTGTATTAAAATCCTACGCTATTCGATTTCAAGACTATAGAAATTTATTGCATACAAAACCGCATTTTTACCACTTATATAAATATAATTAACGAAGAATATACTCCTACATAACACGATGTGTGGTTCTCGTATACGTAAGCTTTTATCCGATAGAATAATCTTGAACTTGAAATAAATATCAATAAATAACTCAATAGTTTCTTCACCTTGGGAACTGCTAATAAAGCTCTTTTATTTACCAACCCGTCCGATGCACTTTTCACACAAAAACCATAGGTAATATTCGATTCATTCTCCCGACTCATTTTCCATTAAATGGATATTTTTTACTCGTTAAAACACACTTGACGACTTGTTAATAAAGCTAAATAGGTACGTTTGTTGAAATCGTAATAAGGGCAATTTCAACTTACTTGTATGAAAAAAAAAAGAGTGAACATTAAAAGCGAAAGTAATTCCTTCTTGTGACGGATTTCAAGCTTTGTGGTAGATCGAATGAAACCTTGAACCTTGTTTTCCGAGTTTGCATTGTTACTGTAATACTCATCACTTCATACAGACTCCTGCGGGCATTCCTATAAAAAATGATTATAAACATGCAACTGGAAAATTACACAAAAAAGTTGAACTTAAACTGCGTGCACAATTGTAGCATCTTAACTCGAACAACGTGTAATCAAAGATCAATTTTTTGAGCATGGAATTAAAACGAATGAACACGAGAGATAGGATATTATACCTGCGTATTCAAAATCCACTCTTTGACCGGTTAAAACCTTATATTTTCGAATTGGCTGCACTCCAGTGAAAAAGTGATTAGTATGGCTCTCAACACGGAACATCTTTACATTATGTATTAGATCGTCTCACGTAATTGTAATTTAGGCCTAGTAAAATATTCCAAATTAATTAAACGAATACCTAAGCAGAAAGGACCAAATGCTCGCAACAATTAAATTGTCACATTAAAACACATCATCATCGATCAGCCGAACATTTTTCACATGACATATATTCCACGTCCATCACGTGTTACCGGTAACGGTCGTTCTTACCTATTTGGCTACCTTTGTGACCTTTTGAGTAGAATTAACAAATCGATAAATTCCAAATAAACATCCATCTGACCACAGCGATCCATTGAGTGACACAATTCCGGGTGCCAATAGAGCGCCGCTTATGAATGAATTTTTCATCTGTTAATGAATTAACAATCGTGCAACAATGAAGCCTGCGTTGAATTAATTAAAATTATATCGCGTATCAAATTCTTAATTTGAATTTTACATACTAATAAAATACCTACATGTGTAGATACGTCGTCGGTTCAATTAAAAGTGTTCAAGCGTATCTTGATTTTCAATCTTTCGATAGGTGTCTGCCTATAATTTTATTGGTTTTTAGTTATACGAATTCCATATTTTTTTAAACGTTGATATTTATGTCTGCTCTTAACCTATGTGGCATTTCCTATGCAGGTTTTTAATGTAGAATACATTCATGTGAAATAAAACAGCACCGAGACATGCATAAAATCGAGCAGCTTAACTGTGATGATTTTAACAACCCAAATCGTAGAAGCCAATGGCCTGGAGACATTTTTCGGGCAACTTTTTGACTTCCAGTTGCTTCTGTCTGCTGTAGATAATATAAATTCGCGGCAGAGATCTGTTCGCCGATGATAAATTCTTTTGTTCGACGTCTTGTTCTTGTTCAGTGAATGGAAAATCTGTAAAATGAAAAAGCATTTCGAATGTTAGAATTTGAAAGGTTGAATTTTATATTTTTCTCAATACCCAAAGATAATTTGAATTAAAACTACGCGTTTATATTCGATTTTCAAGTATTTTTCTCAAAATTTAAAGAGTGTATTTCTTTGATACCTACTCGTATAAAAAACAACTGTTGTTAGCAATAAAAAGAATTCAATTTGTAAACAATACTAAACTGGCGCTGTACTGAATTAATTTATAGAATGAACAACAACCCAATACCCAAGTGAATATTTGTAACACAAATTAAGCGAGAACTTGCACTACTACGCACGAGAATCAATTTTTTTTCAAATACAATGATCAATTCATCCGATAAATACCAGCAGTAATAAATTCCAACTGCGTATACAGAGTGAATTTATTTTAATTCTATTTACAAAAGCAACAGATAGCGATTAGTAATGGCTGCGTGTGTAAAATGTAAGAATGAAACTTGGTGACAAAAAGTGCAAAATAGAGCCTCGCCTTTTATAGGTTGTTAGCCTAACGATAAGTTGCAAGTAGTTTATATCTGAGAAAGATAGGTATAAATATTACGAAATTTTTACGACTTATTTCATTTATACGAACATGAAATATCAATTAAATGCGTACTTAGGTAGTCGATAGCTCCCAAGTAGGTACTTAAAATTATTAAAAAATGTGTAGAAAATTATTTCGCTTTGGGAACCAGAGAGGTAGGTATAGATATTTACGAGAATGATTGAGGGTCTGGAGTTTACATAGGAAAAAAATGATAAAATTTTTGAAGGCTTTTTATAATATGGATATTTTCTAGTGCTGGGATCAATCTGTAAATAGGGGATCAAATTTTTAGAGAAAATGCCAACTTCAAATTTGATTGCCATTTTCAATTTATTGAAATCTTTTAGCAATTTGAAAAATAGGCTTAAAAGAATATTTGGCTTTTTGATAGAAATGGGTCATTCTTAAAAAAATTTCTACTTTTCAAAAACATTGATATTTTTCTTGAAAGATTTCCAGTTTTTCAAGAAATAGGGTCAATTTTTTTAATGAAATGTCAATTTTTTGAAAAAAAAACAAATTTCTCAAAAAAGTTGTCACATGTAAAAAATTCAATTTTCAAACTTTTTTTTGACAAATTCTTGTCCTGTCGCGTGTCGCTTTGCTCGTGCCCATTAACTTTAGAGATGCCATGACATGTATATTTTTAAAAAGCAGCTCATCAAAATTATTTCAAAGGGAAGGAAAAGAACTTTCCTCTTGACATTATCTCGCACCTTTGAAATAATGAAGTAACATCTCAAAAAAATTGCACAAATTTTTTTTATTGTTTGGTTTCCTGGTAATTAATTTGACGTTGAAATAATCAAAAATGAAAAAAATCATTTTTTGAGATGTTACTTCGACTCCAAAGTGCGTCCTGTCTTCTGGGACAAAATTTAAAAAAACTCCTTTTTTGCAAATTATTTTGAATAAATCTAAAAATTAAAAAAAAATGGCCAATTTTTGCAAAGAAAAACATCGCATCGTATAAATTTTCGAAATTATGGCGATGACTCAGACAGAATAAGATAGATGAATCGACCTACAATGCATTTTTCATTTTTTTCCCTCCAGAAATCAATTAGTACCATAAAAGATAATTTTTGACTTCAAATTGACTTCTCTACCTCCTCCCAGATAGGCGCGAGCAAATAAAAAAACTAATACCGGATTTGTGTTCAGCGCGTCAAAATACTCCTATAAACACGCTTTTTCAGATCATTTTGATTAAATTTTCAAAATTTACTTAAGGTTTAGGCGTCGTAGTGAAAAATTTTCAATATCCAAAAAATAGTTCAAAATAATTGAAAGCTTGTAAAATTTTTGATATTTTAGACATGTTGTTCAACAATCGGAATAAGAATATTCCCATTTCAAATTAGGAAATTCTTTCTGATATTTTCACAATGATTCGATATCGTCGTTATACTATCCTTATGAATTTCAGATAAATTCTATTTAAAAAAATAAATAGTGTTGGGGACTTTTTTCTTAACAAAAAATTACCTCGTTTTCCTCAGGTATTGCCATTCATTTTTCTGGAGATTAGTCATTCTTGATGAAAATTGGTATATGTACCTACTGTGAATTTGAAAAGAAAACAACTTTTAAAAAAACTGAATCACCAACTCTCTCCTAGACCACCATTATACCTTCTTGGCTGAGCCACTGCTAGGACCAAACATCGTACAACTTAAAATTAGAATTTGCCACAAAATTAACATCTCGAC
The DNA here is from genome assembly GCA_033439095.1 of Pseudococcus viburni. Taxonomy (NCBI): domain Eukaryota; kingdom Metazoa; phylum Arthropoda; class Insecta; order Hemiptera; family Pseudococcidae; genus Pseudococcus; species Pseudococcus viburni. The sequence goes on from JAVBJF010000059.1 coordinate 916,546, forward strand.
AAAGTTTTCGAATATTTTTAAAATGCCACGAAGAAAATACGAAACATTAAAATTAATGAACTGGCCAATACGGAGTCGAAAACATGACAGCATTTTGCCTGAAAATGATTGATAACAAGGGTGTTTGTATTTCGTATGATGAATTACATTATTCATCAATAAAATCGTCTATTGCTTCGGATTTTTAGTATAGGTATGTAGCTATTTTCAAGACTTTATTTTCTCCTTATATTTTACGCGTTGGAAATTTTTCTACCAATGTTAAAGTTCCCATTCTCGCGGTCAATTGTTGTAAATAAAAAAGGACACGCGAGAAAAAAGCCTACGCGTGTATCGTTATCTAATTTAAATGAAAATTTAAACATGTAAAAATTTTAACGGTATTTCCTGCGACGTAGGAATTGCGCCTATTACTTCGCTAATAAATTTTGAATCGCGTTTAAAATTCAACATATTTTTTCAATTACGGTAAAAACCAGTATAGCGCGGATATTTTCCAAGTACATCGTTGTTTCCTTGCAAGAACATGATACTTTCTTCGCTACCTGTATCGATAATTAACGCAGATTGTACGCATGATACTATCGATAACGCCGGTCGTACTCGTAATAACAGGGTCAACAAGATGAGAGAGGATGAGCCATAGGAATGTCAGTTACCTTAACGTGTTACGCAACTGGCCAAGATGCAACTATAAACAATCAAACGAACAAGGCACGTTATTCATAAATTTAGTTTGTTTATTTCGATAAAATTAAAAAAATCGCCGTTAAAATTGGGTATAATACTGAAATATCAATAGCTTCGAACTTGGGAACCCAATAACGCCAAAAGAGGTTTAAATTTCACTTTATGTTAATGACTGAACGAGTTCGTTGTATTTTTCATTAACATTATATCTTACCGTTTCATTGAAAATTTATGTAGAGTGGCAAGGTCGTTTGAGGATGCCCGAGGCTGGTATAAATAATTCGGAAACGCATCGGGAGCGCTAAATTTCTTCGTGGAACGACCTACAATGTATATTTAAGTATAGCTTTGAAAAATTCTCCAGTTCGGTTCAAGCTATAAAATCTGCGGATAAAAATGAACAAACACATTACATAATATCTGATCTCGATGCCTTACGAGTAAAATATAGGCAAACAAAACACCAATGGTGTCTAGAAGTAGTCTATACCATCATCGAAGGCACCAGAACACGTTTCATTCGACGCGTATTTCTGTTTACAGGTGCCGCAGCTCCGTCAAGTCCTCAAGATATCAGTGACCTAGAACGACAATACCAACAATGGCAAATCTCTCCATCAAATGGTCAACAACCAGGAGTAATATGGATTAGTGCTCCGCAATACAGCTATTATCCACCACCACCCAACGGCAGCCCTCCAAATTACCCGCCACCACCGTACTATCCACCTCCATATCCATCCCCGTATCCTTTACCGACCCCAGAATCAAACCAAACCCAACCGGAGATACTAGAAGTGAACCCAACTCAAAGCAGGGAAACCGTACCGACGAAACCAAGTCCATCAGAGACCACCTCGGTAGACTCATCGACATCGGAAAATTTCACCACCTCGACGGAAACTTTTCCAACGTTCCCACCGAGTCCATCGACAACCACGACCACCGAAACTCCATGGACAGCATCTCCAACTCCAACGACCGAACCGTCGACGGAAAATTACACCATAACTTACTTCACTACACCGCCAACGAACGCAACCACAACGACAGAATTAACCACCAATGCTACAACAACGGAATATCCCACCACCATCACTCCTTCATATACTTCACCAACGACGACAGAAAACGCCACGGTTACGACGACAACAGCTACGCCGAGTAGTGGCAGTAACGCAACCAATCCGTTATTGAAGTATTGTAAGAAGCCTAGAGGTCAATTTCCGAGCGAAGATTGTAGCAAGTTCGTCAATTGTTGGGATGATACGGCTATAGAACAAACATGCCCAAGCGGTTTGTACTTCAACGCCAATAAATCCTATTGCGATTATCCGAGCAACGTGAACTGTACCGGAAGCGCGAGTTCAACCGAGCCGACGTGTGAGTATTTCATTCGGTTGCTTCTTCTAAATAAATATCTATTAAAAAAAAAATAAATAAACGAAGTTGAAAAAATAAGAAAAAATAACAAGAACGAGCGAGTACCCAGTACCTACTTGATTCAAAAACGGAAGTGGAAAGAAAAAGGTCAACAATTTGAAAAATTTATACCCTAGCAGTTCGAAAGAAACAAAATAAATCGATGAAATTCTGATTTATGAGCAAATAAATAAAGGCACCTTTTGCATAAAGTAGACATTCTATCGTAGAGGATGTCTTCGGTAAACCATTTTGACATAATTATCACCAAATTAAAAACCGTTATACGTTTTGCATGCTAGAGTAAAGTATGATTTTTAATCCACCTCTTATGGGGTTTTTATTACCTTTATAATCGATCGAACGACCGCGCTAATTTAAACCGTAGCCATAAAATTGCAAAATTAATCTCTATTTATATCATTTCCACAGCAAGTTCAAGTTCTCCGCCGCCTTCTTCGAATACAACGAGTAAATGCCCATCTAGTTATGGAACATACAGAAACAGTAGTAACTGTGCCGCATTTTACGTATGCGTTGCTGGAGAACCGGTTGATTTCTACTGCCCGCCTGGCACCAACTACAATGACGTAATAAGCGTTTAATTTTATACTTAGCCTTTAGCGAGTACCATCCATCATACGATATTGCGCTCAGTCGTGCTCTCAGATGCACCAGTGGGTTTCAAAGTAATACCATTTTCAGGAGCTGAAAGTATGCGATTATCCGTACCGAGTAAACTGTAGCGGTATTCCTTCGTACCCGATACCAGAAGAAAGCGGCACAACAATAGCGACTGAAACAGCTCCTTCGAACATTACCACCACCGAAACACCGGTCGATGTGACGAGCTCGCCGAATGTGACAAGTTCTTCAACAAATGTTACAACTGCTGCGCCAAATGTTACGACTAGCTCACCAAATGTTACAAGTTCACCAAACTTCACGACGACGAGTTCACCAATCGTCACAAGTTCGCCGGCATTTACGACGACGACAGAAGCCAGCACATCGACCATTGTAGCACCACAAGTAACCGAAGAACCATTCCCATCGGTTCCACCACCATCTGTAGATCCTGTAGCATTATATAACTTAAATTTAAAAAAATTACCCGAAAGTGAGTGCACTACAATACGTAGGAAAATTCCAACGATTAACGCGTGTATCAACATCGTGTCATAATTGCGATATTGTTTTCTATATGTACAGGTGTAGTAAACACTGGTGTTAGATGTTATCACACCAATGTATTCCGACTAACGCCGGATTGTTCCTCAGTAACAGTATGTCAAGATGGATTAACCTATATAGTAAATTGCGGACATGATACCAGTTTCGATGCTTATTCGCAAAAATGTGTTTCTTCGTTTAGAGCGAGATGGTAAGTACCGCTTTTATGAAATTCTCTCAAACTATAAGTCGACAATGGTTATCGAAATCGTAATTTCAAAACGAATCGTATAGTAGATATTCGCCGAAATCCGCCAGTTCAATGTATTCTCAAGAGTTTTAGATTATCTTGACTTATTTTTAATGCAGCCAACCATAAAGATATTAGATTTCCAGCTCGGAGAGAATTTTAATAAACGACAAACTACTCTAACAGTACCTGCATAAGAGAATTCGTAGTACCTATATAATGTCTTGTCTCGTTAGTTGTTACATCTTTGACTTCGTTCTGCTCGCCGCATAAATATGTACTACAACGTGGTAGACGTAGGTAGACCTCGTGTTCTGTATAGAAAAAAAAAAAAACATTTCAGCTGCACCTTATGGCTAAAATAATTCCGTGTGTATGATCTTAAGAGAAACAGCATGCTGCATGCTGCTTATTAAACTACATAATTTATACGTACCTAGTACCTACAGATATTTCTTACCATTGGAATAACATAACATGTGCCTGATAGTGATGGGAAACCATTTTCTTGATATAAATATACCAACAACTTCATTATTCGTGTAAATGGACCTTAAACCGTAATACATAATACACCTTATCTGGTATCGTGATTCGTAAAAATCTCATTACTCGCCGGTCAATTCAATGGTTCTCATTGCAGATTATTCTACTTACTATGCGTATGCCTATGCTAGAAAGAAAAACAACCTAGTCGGTAGTCGTTGCTGCTGCGTTGTTGATACAGTGTTGCCGAATTTAACGTATTTATGAGAAAATTTCAAATAATACTGTTTTTGTTTGTTTTTAATTAAGTATTCTTTTTAGTTTTTTATTCGTTCCATTTTTCAATTACCTTTCGTTTTCAAAAATATGTACCGATTACCAAAATTATCTCAAAATTTTCGTAGATATACAGGTACTAGGCAGGTACAGAGTATTTTCAATTACCCACTCCCAACTCTTCACAGAGAATTGAATTGATTTTTTTCCAAGTTTCAACCCTTCGCCCTTTTTTGAGAAAAAACCTGCTTCATGGATAAAATTTTTAAAATTTCGGAAAAATGATCAAAATTCCCCCTCTCTCTGAACTGAAGTGAAAATATGAAACCTTCAACAGTAAAAAGCAAATAAAAATTACCAACTGTATCGATTTCCTATTTGAGATTTATTATCGCAAATTGAATAAAATTTTCAAAAATGACTGGATTTTGAGAAAAATTAAATTTTTTTCCTTTCAATTTCTTTAAAATTGAAGATGTACATGTACAAAATTTCACAACTATTTCGTCTCCGTAGCCTTCAAATGACCCAAATTTAAAATCTTCACACGTCCGTCAATTTGTATAAAAAATAAAGACAGTGCAAGGTTTTCATTTTTCAACTACATATAATTTCGCACAGAAAATCAGCTGTCAAAGTCATTCAGATTTTCAATAAAAAAAAATATGCTAAAAAATTACAATTTCTTCTTCGCATGAAAAAAAGGTCAAATTTTTTGTTCCATCGCGCCTTGTCCCTGAGAGTTTCTTGCCAACAGAGGATGAAAAATTCTCACTCTTAGCTTAATTTCGTCTTCGACATGAAATCGACGATGAATAAAATTGCTATAAAATAAAATTTTTTCATGAAGGGATATTCTTAATATTTTTTCTATAGGAAGGATCTCAATTGAGAGTAAAATAATAAGTTGAAAAAAAATGTATATCGAAAATAAATACCTACTTAGGTATATCCAAAATAATCTCTACAGTCCTGTATCCAAAATTTCAGGTACCTACCTATATATAATTACATATGTACTTATATAGGTAGGTAGTCCACTTTCCGATTTTTGGTGAATTTTTCAAATAATTTAAAATTATACGCGATGGCTCTGCAAAAGTGCAAAATATAAAAATTTTATCTAATCAAGGTGCATAAAAGGTTGAAATTTAGGATATACCTACCTTTTTTTTACCTCTCGAGTCAATTAGAACTTAGAAGTAGTTTAGTTTCGAGCCAATCTTGAGCCGTCAGAAGATTTTAGAAATTCCTCACATTGAAAAAAAAACGGAAAAATAATCCATATGAACTTGAGTAGGTCGCTAGGTACCTATAATAACAAATGTAAATTACCTATTTTGATGAAATGGTGGCCTATTTGGTTGATGACAGTGGGTACAATTTTCCAAGAATCGTTGCTGCGGGTTCAAAATAATCTATCTGCATTTTTCGGTGTAAAAAATGTATTTTTTTCTAATTTTAAAATGTTGAGATTTAGACTCTAGATTGGCTTGAGCCTTGAGACCACTTTCAAACCCCCTTAAATAAAAAAAAAATCCGAAGAGTCACCCAAAAGAACGAAGTGAACTTTAGCACCTACAAACTCAAATTACTGATATTGGTGGCCTATATTCAAATTCGTTACTGACAAGTCAAATCCATATTTTTCCTCATTAAAAATATGTTTTTATCACGTTTTAAAAAATGTTGAAATTTTATGGAGGCTTCAGATCCTCTCGAAGCTGCTTTCAAATAATTTGAAAGGTCAGAAACAACATACCAAATTTAAGCTTTTTTTTTTTACTTTGATTAGATCAAATTTCCATATTTTACAGGACCATGGACCCCATGGTAGTATTTAATTTTGGATTATTAAAAATTCGTCAAAATTCGTAAAATGAACTCAGCACCAGAAATTTAGGATAGAGGGTTCTTTTTGGATGTCCTTTCAATATTTTTTTGGTTCAGCTCAAAATTTTACTACCAAGTACCGACCGGGTACAATTACCTCCCTTACTATTAGTAATAATTGGTACATATGAATTTAACTTATAGGTTTTACAACTTTGTTCAATAAAAGCATAAGTTTTCCTCCTGAATATCACCAATAAATTACCTATTGCACAATTTTCAAAAAGAATTTGATCATTTTTCAAACATTGTTGCTAAAACTTTGGAAAACTTATTGAAAGTTGATTTTCTGACTCTGAGAGAATTTTCAGTTAAAAAATCTTCATGAACTTCCTTCATATTCATATATTTTTTTCAAATAATGAAAATGTGGAAATTCCAAGATTTTGATCATTTGAGAGTTGGTAAACATTTTCCTCGTAATTTCTAATTTTAAAAAAGTCAAGAAGGAAGAAAATTAAAATTCTCTCATTGTATGTATATGCTGGATTTCTTTAAAAACTCGAGATTTACCGTATTTTTTTCATTTTTCGGAAAAACTCGCACAGCAAATTAAAAATAAGTAGGTAATTTTGATTTGATCCTATTTGCTGGCAGAGCTTTCAATTATTTCGGAGACAGAAAAATTTTTAGTCATTATTCTAAAAGGGGTCAACATGATGCAATAAAGATTTAAAAATTTCATACCGTTTTATATCTTTCCTGGGCACGAAAGGGTTAAGTAATAAGTATAGCACTTACCTCGATACCTACCAAATAATAAATAGGTACTCGATTACAGATTACTCGTTTTCAATGTGATTTCTTAACAATGGTCTTTAAAAAGGGTTCGTTTCCTCTCTCTTCGTACAAATTTAGGGTTTCCATTTTTATTCAAATAAGAACCATCTGCTCTGTATAAAATCCTTTTATGATGAAATCGTCACGAATTTTGCACATCGAAAACCCATTCGAAATGGTAACCTCTTGAAAGTTATAGATTATTTTTTTTGTCTAAAAATTTATTACTATTGATGATCAAATGACGTAATAAATTTTACGATTGAATGCATGGTGTGTAAACAACTCTAGGTACCTACTTTGAAATTGAAAATTATCTAAGGCTAAGGCAAAAGGCAAGAAAAAGCCACTCGAGGATACTTATTGATTTTTATTTCTTAAAAGGAATATTCTCTGTTTTGGTATAACCAACGTATATTTATTTACCTACACTCGAGCAAAGTTTGTACATACAACGAAGAATTTTTCAATCTTCTTTACGCCAATGTCAGAGTCATTGAATGTTTTATTACCTAGTTGCGATAAAGTTGAGCATTTTATCACAGCGATAATATACATATTACACACATATCCATTTACACGAAAAAAAATATGACGTTTAAAAAACTTATCGCACGTTTACACTATTTAAATTATCACTAGTAATACCAATATTTTGGTATGATCTCGTGGAAATTTCGTGTGCTTATTTTTGGACGTGATGAAACATATGTAATTTAATAAAAATCAAACTCCACATTTTTCTAGAAAATTTGATAATCGATTATGAAATGAACCACACGTATCAACCATATCGTAACTAGGGGTAGAAAAAATTGAAAAAATTTCCAATGTAATTTTACATTCCTCAGGATGTAATGGTTATAAGAATTGGTGATATGGTCTAAGAAATTCTTCATCAGTCCCTAATGAGGTAACATTGTTTTTTGTCATACACGTATACCTAGGTATAGGTATTAGATAGGATGGAACCATATCATTAAAAAACGACTTCGGATTTATTTTTCTTCATATTTTTTTTTCTTTTTATTAATTCTTAATGTGGGACAATTCCATGTGTAATAAGTTGCATAACCATGGTCTGTAAATTGGAAAATTTAATGAACAAAATTTCATCGAATATTTCATATTATGAGTAGAAGGAATTTTTGTTTCCTAAAACCCATCAACGTAGATGTTTTTTTATTCAGTTTTTTTGATCATGATCTCACATTATGCCTTACGTTGCATCGCTTATTACTTAAGCAGTTTTATCGAAAAGAAAATTCGCACATCAGACATTAGTCGAAACTTTACATTTAAGAATCCGAATAAACTGAAAATTTAGGTGTTAAACAGGCAACACATATGCTAACAAATATGTATTTATCAACAAACGTTTTCCAACATATACCCTTGAAAATCAAAAAATATTACTCATAGGTCGATAGGTGCCTCACACACGAGTCAACACAAAATTCGTAGGTATTCGTCGATCGCGTGAAAAACTCTCCAATTTATTAAAATCAACAAAAAACCAAAACAAACTGACTTGAAAATATTTAAGTACGTAATTTAAAGCAAACAATTCACAAATGTAAACCCATCACTGTAAAATTTCGCTACAATACTACCTATCGAATTTTTTTTCAAAACACCACACAACCACAAGAAAAACTACTCTGCCTCGAACGTTGAAAAAATCTACTGCGCTCGTAAACCACCGCAGACCACTTTTAAGTTATACCATTAATGCTAAATATAAAAAGCATATTTTGGACGAATTTTTCATCTGAAATTCAACGTGTACGCGTTAACCGGCGAAAAGAGTGGTAAAACGAAAACACACGTTTTCATAGAAGGGCAAGAGGTTAAAAGAGAACCTTGCCTGGCATGAGCAGCGCATTCTCCGTCACAAAGATCGGCGACGATCGACGAACGCCCGCTGTCTCGAGTTCATTGTCACTAGCCAATTTTCGCCATCCGCCAGCACCATCCGTAATGGAAGATTTTACAGGCACTATTACCTAAAACCTAGACTTCTGAAAGTAGGTTTGCAGATTTTACTCGGGAAATTGCATCTAGGCGTTCGTACCTATCTGTCTGGCATATTAATTACACACTCGCCATCGATTAAAGATCTACATACGTACCTACTTACTATTGATATCGAACGATTTTACACCTGCGACTCGACCAATTAAATGTACGTTAGCGAGGTTTCGTCGTCTGTGTATACAGGTGCAAAATTTCAACTTTAATCCGGTGTATAAATTTAGTTTTTACGTGTGAAACTGATGAATACCTACTTGTAACGTCACCAAAAACCCAGTTAACGTTTTCGATTCGATTTTTTCTGTTTCAGCTGATGAATATTCGAACGAGCGATAATTCCTGTTGATTTTCTCATATTTTAATGTAATTTATTCGAGGCATTTTTTAATTTAATTTCAAAACTATTTATACGATTTTATAGTACAATGTAAGTTTAATTTATTTTGAATTTTTAACGATTGGTAGATTTCCTATGTACGAGACGATGGTCGGGCGCGGTTAATTTTCTTCAACGGATACGTATTATTTTTTAAATATCCGCAACTTCGCAAATAAAACTCGAGCCAATTATTTTGTTCAAGATAGTACTAGTCTCAACATAGTTAATTTTAGTAATTTCGTTGGTCAATTTATAACTAATGATTCATTTTAACTAATCAGTTAAATAGAATAGAAACACTATCGAAGATCGAAGTACGCTTGAAATTTTCAAACGAGATCGATATTATTTTATTCCATTACCGTTCGAATCCATCGAATGTTTTTTTACTTCGAAATTTCTATTTTTAAAAAATTTGAAAATAAATCAGCTTTATCGATTGTTCGAAGGGATGCTCATTTTTGCACAAAAATGTGAACTTTTGATACCATCTTAATCTTAATATTCTGTACGATTTTTATTTAACAAAAAAATATCTATCAGTTTCTATTTCGAAATTTTTATTTCAAAAAATTGAAAAAAATCCAGCTTTATCGATCGTCCGTTTGTCCGGCAGAATGCTCATTTTTGCACAAAATTGTGAACCGATCGGTCATCTTATCCTATACATACGATTTTCGACGATAAATAGGTACCTAGATAAAGAATTCCAACTCGAACTCGCTGATTCTTGTTTAAACAGCGTTGGAATTTCAATTCGGTAATGTAATATCGAAACATCCCGTATGAAAAATTCAAGTACCAAATAATCAATAAAATTGTTTTCGTTTAAAAACGCGAAAACGATTGCTCAAGTATCATCGATAAATAACATGTCAAAAATACATCTTCGATCTACTCTGGTAATTAGAAAAGTTTCAATTAAACGCGAATACTGTCCATCGTCACCGAACTACCAATCATCTTCAATTCGTTGCATTTAATTACGTACGAAAATGTGTATACATTAAGATTACTCGTCAAGACTGCCATTGTACCTAGAATAACTCGGTATAACGATATCAGCATTGTAACCGAATACGAAATTAATTATTCATTTCGACTCTACGTATGTATTACACAAACGTTTTTTTTTTTCTATCATGCCAGTTGTCGTCGTTATTTCGATGCATTTTGTCGATATTCGTCAATAAATTATGTTTAATCGTAATCTCGATTGAATTATTGTTTCCGATCTAATACTTCCTGCACAGTACGAGACGAACGAGACTGAAGCGAGGATGGTTCTTGGACGTAGCCGTAGAACTACTTTCTAATGTATGAATTTATAAACGTGAATTGTCTCCGAATACGAATCGACGACCGTTGGTAGATAAATAAAACACTTCAGATTCTACTCATTATTGCTTATATTTAAATATTAAACGCTTAAATGTAACAACAAATGAAAATTTTCATATGTAATTGTGTTTCGTAAATTTGTACTACAGTTTCAGCGTAAAGATTCGGAAATATTTAAACGAGACCACTTTAATCTTAGTACAATCCAGTCATGAAAAATCAACATGTAAATTATACATGGAAAAACAAAACGAATGAGAGAAAATTTTCACGGGGATACAAGTCGTAAACTATGAAATCCTTCATACTATAAAAAATATAAGAACTAACAGGACATGTAATCTATTCATACATCAGGAAAAAAAATTAAAAATATTCAGGAAATTTGGCAAAAACCTAAGAAACGTTTTATAAATTTCAAACAACACGAAGAAAACTAAAAATTTCAATCCGAAATTACACAAATGCGATGTATTACGTAAGATTCGATACCCTAATTTAAGCGCGGTGTCCGTAATGAGATGTCAAATGAGAATTAGAATTTTTCGTCCAATATCCTATTATGATATGAAATTAAAATAACGTACAAAAATTCTAGCTACACTGGTTCGAATACTGGTTTTGATTAACAAATGAAGTCTTGTTTAAACAGACATTAAAGGGACCCGAATGAACGAGAAACTTATTCGATCAAGGAGAGAAATGCATTGTGGAAGTACGAGATAATCATATATATGAACACAGTCGACTGAGACAATTTCGTAGCGATAAAACGAATCAATTCGATCTACTTAAATAGACAAACCAAAATCTAGGTGCCACGATTTCATATATATAACTAATTCAACATGTATAAACTGCTAAAATACTGTAAAATGCCAAATCCCTTACTTAAAAAAGAAAAAAGTACCTAATGAAAATTAAAAAAATCATAAAATCACATGTAAAATTAAAAAAGGAAAACTTAAAATAGATAATAGGTACCCAAACTTAGATAATAGATACACGTAGTTTTCGTTCATAACGTTTCAGAAGTAAATGTCATTTTTATGTATTTACTTTAATTTACACATTAAGCTTTCGCTTCCACCGCATCACCGTTGGCGGCGACATCCGGCTCCGCCGAGCCTTCTAGTTTTTGCTTCTTTTCCGATGATTCTACTTCGGCTTCAGCACCTTCCAAACCTACTGATTTCCTTTTAATTCCGCATACTTCGTTACTTTCTGAAAATCGTAATAAAAGTTAAGACTCGAAACACGAACACATAAGCGGTACTTAAATTTGAACGTAACACACGATACACGATCAAAACATTCGGAGAAAAATTTATATCGTACCTGCAGATTCATTAGATTCGGATTCTTCTTTTTCGGCAGCAAAACCATTTTGTTTAACGTTACCATTCTTTAAGGCGCATTTATCTCCAACTCCGTTTTCTGGTTTGCTTTCTTCGGCGTCTCCGTTCTTTTCATTCTTTTCGGGTTTTTCGGTTTTTTCGGTTTTTTCGGTTTTTTCGGTTTTTTCGGTTTCTTCGACTGGTTCCTCAGTTTCAGCAACTTCGGGTTTTTCGACTTCCTTTTCGGCAACGGTTTCTCTATAAATCGAAAACACACCGTAATGAGTGGAAAAATTCGAAAAAACATCGTAAGTCGTAACAAAGCGATAATACGTATAACAGTACTGACACGTATCACATGTCTGATAATCGCGATGTAAAAATTAGCTAAATCTGTAGGAAAAATTCATAATTACACGAATAAACACGATAACGAAAACAAAACAATTGATCCGACAATTAATCCTCGGTACTGTACGCGAAAAACCGTTTACAAGCACAAAGCACATGTTTGATATTCAAGGATACCCGGTATTTTTCAAAAAGCCGAAAACCGCGAAAATGAAAAAATTGCAAGTACGGGTATCGGGGCTTTGATGTATGAAATTTATGAAAGATGAAAACAATTGAAAATAAAAATCGACATAATTAAACGCGAACGTGACTTATTGCACAGCGCTTGCTATGAATAAACACAATAGAGAAGTAGGTCGCCATTTTGGTTATTGTTTAGCGGCCGCCAAAAGAGCGAACAACTAAATCGATGATATTACGAATAAAACAATATTTTTGGAAAAAGTACGAGTACTCACTTGACTTCAGGAGCTACGTCAGCCATTTTATCGGTAATTTAATAAAATTCAAATAGAAAATATAGAATAATTACAGTTAACACTGCTTAGTGAAACTACAGGAACAATTAAACCGCACTTTAACAAACTACCGAACGAACACTACAACGACAAATGACAGACTTCAACACACTTTCCTTGTTCGTTTGCCGCACTCGTGTGACTCGTGTTCTTGTGCAGTACAAAAAAAATCGATTCGGATCTGCGGCAGTTGGTCGTATAACAAAATTATTGAAACGTAAAACTGAATTTCGATTTTTTTTTTAATTCAATTTTTTTCGATACTGTAGCATTAAAAATTAATTTTCAAAACAATTTTGGTAAATTTTTAGCGTTTCAATTGAGTATTTGTGATTTTAAAGAATTAAAAACGTATTAATTGTAATTAATTTATACTTTTTTGTTACGGCAATGTCTTACAACATGTTCCGCAACTGGCTAAAAAATGTAATTTTCTTTTTAAAATATGCGAAACGACATTCGAACAAAATTTGTAAAAAAAATAAAAAAATTGAAAAGTTCACGCTTCCGCGCACTTGCCTTTTGGCTCCCACTTGGTGTTCGCGACGACTTTCCCTTTCCCCTCAATGGATTATGCATCACGATTTCTCTCATTTCCCGCTTCCCTCCACCCCCTCATTCCACTATGTTTTATTTTATGGATAATGATCCCGTTTTCCCGTTATGCCTCTTCTTTGCTCATTTTATTGTTTTATTTTTATATTTTCTTACGTAACATAATCATACGGACGAATAGAAGAAATCCGAAAATATTCAGATTGACCACAGGCTTAAAATAACAGAAGAAAATAGGCGATGATAGGTATAGAATAGAGTACGTATAGACACAGTGGGGAAAATATGAGAACAAATTGTTTTATATTGTTGAAATTTCAGTCAAATTATAGTTGTCTTTTGTTTGTAATTGTAATTCGACGATTCGAGAAAGAAAATAATAATCCTTAGGTTTCAAGGTTCAACTTAATCCTTTCGGCTTTCACAGTTTCAATCCCTATTTTTCTATCATTTTCCTCTGCTGAGATCGTAATTCGTAAGCTGAACACGTTTTGCATGTAAATTTTTTTGTGAATATAAATTTGAGTGATTAATTTTTTTTTGAAAAGAAATTCTATTCATTTTTGAAGTCAAGTTCAAGTAGTTTATAGATGGAACGATGCATGGTTGGATACCTACTGGCTGCTACCTACTTCTACGTCTTCTACTCAGTTACGGAGTTACACCTTCGGAAAAGAAGTTCTGCTCTCTCATGATTAAGGAAGGACAATCGCCCTATTTCTTGTATTGCTTGATTGATCTCACCCATAAATTAATTTAAAAATTAGCAAAAATAAATTACAAATTACATAAATTTGCAGTAAATATCCAGTGTATGATAGGTAGTTAGGTACCTATACCTAAACGATGACCTTCGGTTAAACCGCTTTTGTAATTTCATATTTTTTTTAAATTTAAATTTCTTATTTTTTCAAGTTCCAAGAAGAATGAACAAATAAAATTGGTTTAGAATTCAAACTGATTCAAACATGCTGATGTTGCAATTTTTCCATTCATTGCATTGATTTGCAACAAATTGTGAAACAGATCATGATGATCAACTTATCAATCTTCTAACCTGACAAACAAACATCATTATCACTGCTGAGTTAAATATTACATTTTTCATGTTTTTCGCGATTTTTCTTCCATCTTTACATCCTTTTGCTTTATGATATTGATTTAATCGCCTCGCATAATGTTCATATTTCTTTCCAATCAATAATACGAAGTCTGGCCATAACATGTTGCATTTTTAATAAGATTGAATGTTTTGAATCCTTATGATTACACTTTAAATAGTAATTAGTTCGTCACCATTCTTGAAAATGGGTATCTGTTCATCATGTTTCGGTGGTGGTGACTCAGGGAGTGCAGATCCTACTCCAGATCCCGTAAGTTATTTATCAACTTTTGTGATTCGTGCTGAAATAAATTTAGATTTGACCGAAATTAACGATTTACTTTCAATTCGATCTTTGTTTTCTTAGGAGGTGCGAAGACAACAACAGTTGGAAGCAGTTGAGAAAAGACTCCGTGAGCAGGAAAATCGTGGAATCAAGAACCCTGAAAAAGTTCGCAGAATGCAGGAAAAATCAATGGAAAGAGATCGCTTACAAGATGAAGCTGCGAAACGTTATGACGGTAGTGGTAACCTAAAAGTGAGTGATTTTTAATTACAGTGGTATTAGTTCTTCCTAGTTTACTCATTAAATTGTAATTCATAGTGGCAAGTGAGTTGAAATTGAAACATTCCAACGAACGACCAACAATGATGCGATACTTTTTCAACCGAATTCGTATTCACCTTGTTTTAATGGTGCACCAGTATTTAAGCGAAAATTCCAAGTGATTTGAACTCGAGATTTGAAAATTGTTAATTATTACCAAGGAAGCATTATTCATCTGTTTATTTAAAAAAAAAAACAACAATTTTAAGCATAATTACAAAATACTGGAAACGGATAACTTTCATCACAGTTTGAATATTTATACCATTTTTCACGATATAAACTTACACGTTGTGTTACGTTATTTTAAAAATTTATTTATACGGTTGTTCTTTATTTTAATTATACATTATTTGTTTGTACGCAAACTTTCATTATTTAGATCCATTTAACGAATCCATACACAGAGGAACTTTTTTAGACTTATCGATATTATTTTCAGTCGGTTCTTTTACAGGGGTAAATGGCACTTGTCGTTGATTATTCCAATCGATTTCACTAAAATCGACAACTATTCTTTGATTCTTCGGTTCATATTGCCTAAAGAGAGACAAATTTTTCAATTGAATGTTTCTGTATTAGAGCGGGCGATATTTTGAGATTCAACTTACCAATATTTAATTCCTACAGCATCGAACATCCTTTTAGAAGCTTTTGTTTCATTTTTATGAGCATGTTTATCCGATAAATATATCACTTCACGGATTCCAGACTGAATAATGATTTTGGCACATTCGTTACAAGGAAATAACCCAACATAAATCGTACAGTTCTTCACATCGGCTGAATTTTTGTTCAATACAGCGTTCATTTCCGCGTGGCAGACTGTATAAAATTCATTATTATAGAAGTAAGCAATAAAACGATAGAAATAATTATAAGATATATTCCAACAATACAAACCGTATAGATGTTTTGAATTTAGAGGATCGGTTTTTCTTTTTTTGGACCAAGGAAATTCGTCATCGCTACAACCTATGGGCATTCCATTATAGCCAGTGCCTACTATTTTATGTTCATTATTGACAATTACGGCTCCAACTTGAGATACCGGATCTTTACTCCTTTTAGCAGCCAAAAAAGCGGCTGCCATGAAAAAGTCGTGCCATTCCAAGTAATCAGTTCGTTTACTATGCAAATCTCTATCACACTTTCTAAACGGAAAAATATAACTGATAAAACGTATGCCGAACAATAAACCGGGTTAAATGAAAACTTACGGTGCACTATCCATTGCTGAAAAATTGCGCTGAAAGTGTTTCTCAAGGAACAGAATATTTACTTAAACTAGTAGCACCAATAATAATATCAGTTCGAGAAAACCAAATTGGCAATGGCAAACGTACGGTTGTCCCAATAATTTCAATTTGAACCTTATCATTGTCAATCAAATTCGCACTCAATCCACACCGTTGATCCGAGTTGAGCAATTTTGCGCCACTTTGTTTTTGCGAAAAAAATAAATTTCCATTTTTCCGGATCTGAGGAAAATTAGGTAAAATGTAAAAGTACAAAAATAACGCAAAATAATATTACTGGAGACTTTTACTTTTCCTACTAACTATTTTAAAAGCATGACTTTCTTTCGTAATTATACAAATTCTATTCGAAAAAAGTTGTAAAATTATGAAAATGAAGCATATAAACGGATCCTTTCAACTCGACAACAAATATATTTCAACAAGAAACGAGAAAAGGAGGAAAGGACTAAAAAAATATATTTTGTACTTAAATGAGCATTGAGAGTGAGAAGAGAAAAAACACAAAAATTTCTTCAGAGTTGTTTCGTGAAAAAAGAATAGCATTGGTTGGAAAATTTGCATTATTCTGTAAAAGCTAACAATTCTCTATTTATATTGAAAAAAACTTGTTCGTTATACTACTTCTGACTAACATAACAACGGTTAATATTTTCAAGAATATATTTGTTTTTATTTGGAAAAAAACTTTAAAATAGGTGACTTGATCACAGAACTGGACAAAATAAAATACGTAACAAGTTAATAAAAGATAATGAACACCAGGCACGCAAAAATTGATTAAAATTACGATTTACTTTCAATTTCTATGGGTAACCCATACACAACCAAACTAGCTTGATTAGAATATAACAAACTAAGCTCTCGAGCATTTTTTAAAATTCGTAATAATTCGGGTTGACAAAATGATTGATCTGGTACATCAAGGTCTGAAAATCCTTCAATATCTGAAGCAATACGAATATCACATACGTGAAAAATTAATTCTAACGTAACAAATTTTAAAATTCAACCTACTTTTTAAATTGATGGGAGTACCGGGCAACCAATGATTGAGCAAGGCGATGGTCATGTTATCTGTATCAGTAGAGGTGACAGGCCATAGTGTACCGAGCATAGAAGGACTAAAACATGATAATTTTAAATTCTCAGCCTTACATGTTCATAGCAAATTTCAAATAAAAAATTCAACTACCTTCCAGCTATAATATACTTTGAACATAAAGAATAAGAGCCAACTCGACCACCTAAATTTTTATGCTGAAAAGAAGAACATCCCATTACGAGTGGAATTGCTTTGACATTTAATCCCACAATATGTCTGAAATACTGACTACCACTACCGTGACCGCAATACCTGCAGAGAAATGACGAATATTCACATTACACCTCAAACAAATATCAAGAATTTTTTTCCAAAATTTACATACAGAAATAAATCATATTTGGTGAGAGCATCGGCGAAATCATTTTTTTCAGGTTTTGTACCCGCTATTCCATGCCAAGAAGGAAATCTGTCCTTAACAAATGCAGCGATACGTTTTTCAGTCGAGTTCAAATTCTGTTCCGGATTAATAATGAAGTAAGCATCGGGATCCGGAATAATTCTAGACACAAATAAATATTAGGTAAGTCGATAAAGATGGGAAATGAAAATCACTGATCAGTTATCACTTACACATTTCCTTTAATGATGCGTTTTTCATGTTTTTTGTACAAAGCGTGCAAAAAATGAATGGACGGTATTCTACTGACTGGATGTATTCTAAGAACTGAGGTCATTTCCCAAGGTACTCCTTCTAAATCCTTAACAATAAAAAAAAATTACAAAAAAACAAATACACGTCGAGAAAAAAATAAAATACCTGGTCAAGAATTAATATAACAGGATGACGTTTTGATCGTATTAAATCTCTAAATCTATCTTTGATGGAGTTAATTTCTTCGCATAAAATTTCTTGCAATGAACCATCTTCTACTACATACGAAACACCTGATTGAATTTCGGATTCATTCAAATGAGCACAGCCACAGGCAATTTGATAAAGTAGTGCTTTACCAAAAGGAGTTAATTTTATTGCACTGAAAAAAAATTTTATACGAGTAATGTAATAAAATAAAGATTGTTCAAAAAGTAAGAAAAATATTAAAATATGTGACCTTCCAGGAAGAAACCGACCTTCGGTCCGAAAAAAAATTTAAAATAAAAGTTTCTCAATCAATCCAAAACAATGATTATCATTTGTTTTGGATTGATTGAGAAACTTTTTTTTTTAATTTTTTTTCGGACCGAAGGTCGGTTTCTTCCTGGAAGGTCACATATGTACCTTTTAGATATAATATCATCGATGGATTTTCTAATTGAAATTTCTATTTTCGTATCCGTCAATTTACCCAATAATAAACAACTCCATTCTTTCAACCAACACTGAGTTAGCTGGTTGACCAGCGACTGAAAAATAATAAAATGATAAAATCTAGTACGTCAAAGGCTGAATAAAACTGAATAAATTTATTTACCTTCAATTGAGCACAGTTTTCTAATCGTTTTTGTTTTTGGAACACAGCGTAAAATTTGGTTTCAGCGATCCAGGGTTTCACCGAAACATTGTGAATTTCTACCACAATATCGTTACCATTTTCTGGTTTAGGTATCATAACATGGCAAGGCTCTCTGAAAAGATTTCATCGAATAAATTGAATTTCAGTCATCTTAGTTTCATTAAAAAATCCTGAATGGTACCTTGAATCGCCGCAGCTGTAATTGACGATATGAATATCAGCACAAGTGGATTCGCTTCCTGGTAATCGTTTAATCCAACGTGACTTCTGATTGTATGCCAGTGTTATTTGAACCAATGTCCATTCTAAGGTGTTAAAAAAAAGGTTTCTATACGGGAATCTTTGATACTCGAGAGTAATTCATGTTTTACCTGCGGGCATTTCCTTCAATCTGGTCCTCAAACCTTGATATTTCTTTTCCATGGAAGTACTATGAAAAGATATGTATTCCATATCCAATCCGATATTTGCCGAAGAGGTTTTCTCTGCGTTTGGTATGCTAAAATAGATCTAATTAGTATTTTTTTTAAAAAGTACAGAGAGAAATAATCTAATAAAATACTTACGATTGATAGTCATCTTCAAACATACATTCCAGTCTTGAAGAAGCAGCGTGAGATTCGCTCAGGTAGAATATGCATTCTTCATCTAGATTAGATCTAAAGCAAGCTAGAGCGATTTGTTTGCATAAACCTGAAATAATAAAGCATTAAAAACTATATACTTGCGTTGATATCTCTCATTTGTTAATTCAGCTTACTTTGATATAAAGAGCCATCTAGAGAACCGATGTTACTCTTCTTCAAGCGTTCCTCAAGTTCTTGAGTTAGTTTGGAATTATCCATTTTGAAACACTTATCAACTTCAAAACGGTAATTAAACAAACCAGCTAATCACTTTAATTCCATAATGATTTTGATGAATGATGACTGTAAACTGATTCTCAATTTGAGTACTTCTGAAATTCTAACCAAAACACTTTAAAATAACACGAATCTTCAGAATTTTAATTATTTATATTTTTCCTTGATTTTTCCACTTAATAATTTGTAATCGCAATTTCTGGACAATTTCTTTTCCCGCTAAAAGCTTCTGTTTATCTGTTTTCATCAAGCCAAAAAACTTTCGAAAGCTCGAAATGAGTGCTTATTCTAGAATACTTTTACTTCTTACCTACTTATTTTCATCAACCTATTTCGTCGGTTTTCGAATTAGCGCAGTGAATGAATAGCACCTCAAACAGAAGTGATACCAAAAAGCCCAAAATAAAATGGAAAATTTGGAAATCGGTGTTGTCAAAAAATTCTTCTTTCGATCAAAAAAGCGAGACCGTCGTACAAAGTATTCCTTTTTAATTTAATTTTTGCGATTTATCGCATTAATTTTTGTTAATGTTTTTGATTTCTCTTCAAGGAATACTTTAATAATCATTCATCATGGGTCGTATGCACGCACCTGGGTATGTAATGTTTCTTTCCTTCATATTCTCACATCCACGTGTATTGATTACAATTAGTTTATTTTTCGTAATTATATCTGTATTCGATCATGTTGCCGTAGAATATTGTAATAATATATTCCTACAGTTCAGCAGCTTGATCTGTCTTATTTATTGATTGATCTTAACGATGTATTCCAGCATACTAATTTCTTATTCGTTTACAGTAAAGGTATTTCCAAATCTGCTCTCCCGTACCGACGAAGCGTACCTACGTGGTTGAAATTAGCTCCTGATGATGTGAAAGATCATATTTTGAAATTATCCAAAAAAGGATTCACTCCATCGCAAATTGGTATGTTCATTGTGTTCTGTCAATGTGTTATCTCTTTTCCTGGATTTCTATTATTCCTGTGTGTTTTAGGTGTTATATTGCGAGACTCTTATGGAGTAGCACAAGTCCGATTCGTGACTGGAAATAAAATTTTACGTATAATGAAGTCCATCGGTTTGGCCCCAGCGTTGCCCGAAGATTTATATCATTTAATCAAGAAAGCCGTCGCTATTCGTAAACATTTGGAACGTAACAGGTACATATGAAATTTGGGTATTTGCGTTGCTTTTTTGAACTCTATTTAATAGTTTTGAATTTACAGGAAAGATAAAGATTCGAAGTTTCGATTGATTTTGGTTGAATCAAGAATTCACAGATTAGCTCGTTATTATAAACGTAAAACTAAAATTCCACCGAATTGGAAATACGAATCCAGTACCGCTTCAGCTTTGGTCGCTTAATTTTTATGTAATGTGAAGATGGTTATAATAAAAGCTCACTTTTTATTGTACTTTTAATTTTATTGTTCTCATTTGTTAAGATTTTTCAACTTCTTGATCTTGAATTAGAAATTGAGTTTCGATATGAAATAGTGACCTAGAAACGTTCCAAGAACACGTTTTTAATTCAGTTTTGTACACAATTTATACATATTACATGATAATTACAACGCGAAATTTATTAAACTATATATCACTATTAACTTTCTGCCATTTGGCGACCAACGTCTCTAACCCTTTTTTCTTCAGGCTCAATCCGGAGTCTAGCTTTACCTAAACAAGAAAAAAATGCATAAATTATCAAAAAAAAATACCCTCCAGTTTAAAAAATCGTTCTACGTACTTTTTTCTTCTTTTTCACAATAACTTTCTCTTCGGCTTTATAAGAGTCGTCCTGAAAGATGTATTCGGGCTGAGTTGGTTTGGGCACCTGCGTCTCCTCGACTTTTACAACTGGTTGTTCAGTTGTATTGGTCTGATTGAATGAAGCTTCAATGGAAGCAATATCGGAATAAAATGAATCCAGCTCATCGTGCAACTTGACAGGTTTCTCGTCGTCGTTTTCGATTTCCTAAAATATCAAAATTTAGTCAACCAATACGACTTTTGAATATACGGATCCCATTTACTCACCATAGGAGTAACGGTGTAATTATTCCCAGGAAGATTCTTCTCGACTTCTGTAGTTGGAACTGGAGGTGGAGGAGGTACTGGTGGTGGTGAAGAAGGAGGAGGAGGCGGTGGAGTTGCAGGTTTAGGAGGAGTAGGAGGAAGCGGAGGCTGAGAAGGCGGCGAACGTGAACGTGACCGTGATCGTGATCGATCTCTTCTATATCTCGATCTAGACGAATACGAGCTATACCTGTCATCTCTTCTTCTTCGATCTGCAAACAATATTCGCAAAATCAGCAAAAAATGAAGTAAAATGGAGGTACCGAAGTAAAAATCATTACCTGAATCGCGTCTAGGGCTCAGTCTCCTCTTACGCAACTCTCTTTCTCGATCAGATATAACAGGAGGAGGTGGTGGTACCATATCAGAAATGTTTGGAGGTGGAGGAGTTCTAGGTCTCGAACGACTCGATCTTCTAGAACTAGAACTAGAACGTCTTCTCGATGATCTGGAGGAGTTTTCGCTTTTTTCATCGCAATCAGGATAATCCCACTGGATGCTGCCGGTAACTTTATTTCGATAGTAATATCTACCGTACGATCTATATAAAACAAATACAAAAAAAATGCTTTATAAAATTGCACGTGAAATGGTGTCAGCATTTTGAACGTTTTTCAAATTCATTCAAATGGATGAAATTCATTCAATCCGTAGGTAAATTTTATAAATTTCAACAATCTTAGATAATTTTTACAATATCTTCGATAAATTGAGCAAATCATTCATGTCAGTTCAACTAAAATCCATTATTTAATTTGAAAAAAACTAACAAGAATGATGAATAACTGAATAGGTAGCCTAAACATTCATATCAATAGTAGGTACAAATTTTAAATACATAGAAAACGTAACGATTTATTTAGGTTCATAATGATCAACACCTTTAAAATAATTTTCTGAGCTTCGGTACAAAATCATTCGTCACAGCTAATCTTCCATATATCAAATCGTACTCGAAATTCTTCTGTACGCAACACCAACCTGAGCTTTAAAGATCAAATAAACGTTTCTTGAGAAATAACTGCTCCTTTTCATGTTGCAACTGTTATCAATAAAGCGAAAAGAAAATTTAAAAAATCGCACTTACCTCCACGATCAAGTTTTTTTTTTTAGAAATTTGGATCAAATCACGAACACACATGACGTTTCATATTTGTATTTCAACGTATTTTCATCTAGGTCTCGAGTATTTTTTTAAAATCAGCGATGTTGTAGTTGCTAATTTATTTCCGTATGAACATATATTTATAAAATCGGTAATATCATGAGTCCCAAGTACTCATCCATTCAATAAGTTGTAGCTTCGTATGAGTTCGTACACGACTTTCACTCGTACCCCATAATTTTCTAGATTTTTAGTTCTCTTTTCTCACTTTAACCGATCTAGGCACATTCTAATTCTGTGAAAATGAAATATTTTCTCATCTCAAAACATTTGTACCTTTGGCAAACGCAACATGGTTTTTTATCATAACGCGAAGTACCTAGATTATTAATCAATTTCTTCAATTTGAATAGATTAGGAATATTCTAATTTTATAGGTACCTATTGAATGAAAAGATTGGCTAATTCGGATTATATCTGATTTTTAGAATCAATAATGGCGGAATAAAATTGACGATTTCCAAGTTCCATGAAATTATAATCATTGAGATTTGTTTTTTAAAAAATAAGATCAAAAATACATCACTATGAGTTGTACTCAAATTCAAATTCAAAATTGCAGACGGATATTTTGCGAATATTTTTGCTTTTATTCCGCCATCATCACAAATTCAATTTTTTTTGTATGTTGTGAGCTGAATCGAGAATACCTGAGTACATGATTCAAATATTATCAACGAGAAAATTACTTTTCCAAGAACAGGAATGTTTCATCCTAATCTTAGGATTTTAAATTGTGGACATAAGTTTTGTGGTAATTTTTCTAAAAAATTATCGATCAGACAATTGACCAAGCTTTTTTCCAGAAGTTACTTGAATCATTTAAGAATTTCTCAATTCATTAGACAATTTAATCAGGGAATCGTAAAATTGAAATAATTGCTGCATTTCGAAGTAGCAATTTATCAACTCAATGATTTAGCTGCAAAGTAAACGAAAAATATCGACTAGCATTAGTTTTTTAAATCTAATAATAGATGGAATTTTGTACCTATCCCACTCGCAATGCCATCCTTTGGGAGCAGCTTCTTCTTCGAAAGATTTCAACTGCACTAAACAGGCATCTAGCCAATCTGATAAATACTGCAACATTAAAGCTCCGCTCTGCCAAGCGCCGACTAAAGTCTGAAGAATCACAATAACAATTTAAACCCATTCACTAATTCGGTTCTTTAAAAAAAAAAAAGATACATACTTCTATTTGTAGGGCCATCACTTGTACAGGAGAAACGGAATTTTTCCCTTGGCTTAAAAATCTCAACTTTTCCATGATCAGTTGAGATAAATCAGTCATTTTTTTATCTTCGTTCTCATCTTTTGTATCCAATACTTCGTCTGGATAAAATTATTCAATTAGCAATGATAATACAATCAAATGAAAAACCTAGAAAATTAGCTTACCAATATCGATATCATTGAATTTCTGACTCAAAGCATCATTTTTACTCTTCCGTTTACTTTTATCGTCATCTTTCTTCAAAGTATCTTTATCGATTTCTTTCTTCCGTTTACTTTTATCGTCATTTTTCTTCGAAGTATCTTTATCATTTTCTTTAATTTCGGGTCTGTTTAGCTCGGATTTCAAGAATTCTTCGCATTTAGACCATAAAGAAGCATTTTTGGGATCGTCGGGTTTCTTAACATCATCTTTTTTTTGCTTCGGGTTGTAAACCATGAACGAAGTCTGGAAATCGTATCTTCCATCGTTGGAAGTATCGCTTTTCATAACTTTCAAGTCACTGCGTTTGGTAATAATTTCTTCCGTCTTGGTGCCAAGACCGACAGCTTTTTTTTCTTCGTTTAAATTAAAGTAGTTAGCTGTAGGAGCAGACTTCTTAGATTCGAGATCTTCGATAACTGAAGCGGTTGATGTTTTGTGATCTTCTAAACCATTCTTGATTAGTACGGTGTCTTCGGGATCATCTGCGATTATGTTATCTTTAGTATTATTTGCAGAAGCTGAAATATAATAATAGATCAGATATATGCTATTTTTGGAAAAATGAGACCGTAGGAAAAAAAAATACCTCGAGACTGTTCTTCCAGTTTCTGTACTTCTTCGACAGGTTTCAATCCATCTTCGGTTTCGATAAAATTTGTAGCACGGGCTTTGGCCGTTAATAAACTCGTACGAATGAGTTCTTTCGCTCGAGCAGATAATTTGATTTTTTGGACGTTCTTCATTTTATTTTTTTGACTAGGGAAGCACTTTGAAGGAATTTTGAATTCAACCGGAGGCTCTTCTTTCTTTACGTAATCCAAAATTGGAAATAGCGGTTTGGGAGGCGGTGCTTCGTTAGGTTTACTTTCTGCAAAGACGAAAAATTGTGTTGATAAAGAGATCTGGCGACTAATTTTAGTGTCGCATGGAATTCGATTAATTACCTTTGCTTACTATTTCTACGGGTTTGGGTTCATTATTTAATTCAACATTGGAGTCTACACTATCGACAGGAATTTCTTTCTCAATTTCTGCAATAATATCTTCGGCAGTTTTTGAGGTATCAAATACACTTAATATCTCTTGAGGGACTTCTCCTCCTAATTGTTTCAAAAGCATAGCTTTTTTTCGTAGTCTACCGATTATTAGATCGTCTAATTCTTCGTCATCTTCATCTTCATCGTCATCGGAGGTATCACTTTGATTCAATTTTGACGTACTTTCCGTTGAATTAGGAGAGTTCTGGAAAATTCACTAACGTAGTAAACGCAAACATAAAAAATGTTATGTAATCGTACAAATACGTACTTTCTTAGGTAATGACCAAGGGTAAACATTATTCTTCGAATTAGTTCCGTCTTTTTTCACCAGTTTATTGTTGAAAATATTTATATTTTCACTGGATGTTGAGCAATTTGAATCATTTTTTACAAAGGCACAATTTGCATTGCTTCCACCGGAAATAATCGAATTGGTAACTGGCCCAGTGGATTGGTTTTTATGCGATAATTGATTTATTTTATTGCTCGAAATTGATTCATTTTCGACAGGTTCAATTTTGCTGTAGAATGCTTTACTCCAATTTCTCTCCTCTGAATCACTTTCGTTGTCTGAACCAGGCCCATAACCAGAAATCAATTCGATTTTTCTAAAAAAAATTTATTGTAAACTTCCAAAGTTTTCATTTTTGAACGCAATCAAAATATTAAAATACTCACTCATCTCTGACACTCGTATCAGAATCACTAGAATTGTGTTCATTCGTTGCTACAGTAGGTTTACTCGTTTTTTGCTGTATTTCTAAAATTATGAAACCAATGAGAGTGTAATTAGAATACTTGAAAAAGAAGATATTTGAATAATTCAATGTTATATTACGTTCTTCGAGTTTGGCTCTATTTTCAGCCTGCCGCACTTTCCATTCGATGACTGCAGCCTGATAGTCCAAATAATCGGAAGGAACTTCCCAAGTAACTTCATTCGATTCTATATTCCAATAATACGAGTATCCGGTGTTCTCATCCACACATGCTTTCCAAGCTATTTATTGAAACAAATCAGAATAAAACAAAGATTGGAAAACATCAACACATAGAAATAAAAACTTACGAGTAGTTGGTTTCTCCATTTCACTCGAATCCTCATCCTGATTAGACAAACTGGATCTTGATGTGTTTGCATTCTGTTACACAATAATGGAAATCAATGGAAAATAATTTATTAGAAGTTATGTACAACTCAATTCAACTTACATTTTCTGTATCGCTGTCTTCAGTGTAACATACTAATGATGAAACTCCTGGCGTACTTTTGGATACATGAGACGAGAAATCTACAATTTAAAAGATTGAAGTTAATAATATGAACTGTTTGAAAATTAAATCAGTGAAATGA
Source organism: Pseudococcus viburni (assembly GCA_033439095.1). Lineage (NCBI taxonomy): Eukaryota > Metazoa > Arthropoda > Insecta > Hemiptera > Pseudococcidae > Pseudococcus > Pseudococcus viburni. The sequence continues at coordinate 943,508 of JAVBJF010000059.1, forward strand.
AATCAATTACCTTTGGAACTTTGAAAATCTAAAATTGGCTTTCTTCTCTTCATTGTCGAGTTTAGAAGCAGAGAGCTGATCAGCAAGAAAAAATACACGTATCATAAAATTTCATCTTAATGTTCAACAATAGTTTTTGCATTTTGCACGATGCATTTTCAAACAATAAATTATGATAACACTCAATTCTGAAAAACTAAGTCCGAAAAGTTTGTTTTCATCATTGTTTTTGCGCGTATAGTTTCAAATTAAAATGAGAAAAATTTAATTACTCGTTATTCAGTCTATTTATGAATCTTTCAACATTCAAAAAATTTTATTACTTCATTTTCAATTTGTTGTTAGTTTTTTTGATAAAAATTCCATAAAGACCGAAAAACTAAAATGAATTCGGTGTTGCCAGGTTACTTTATTGCCAGGGTTGCCAAGCGTATGTGCATTCTTAAACCTCTACTTCCACCAGTGATCACTTGAAGCGCTAACTTTACGTAATTTTTGCAGGCTCTCAACTCTCTCACTCTCACACATCCCCAACCCCGTCCCCCGCCAACATCGATCATTTTGAAAAAATTCCCAAAACGGCGATTGACGCCGCCGTCGATACTGCGGTCGGAGCTTTGACTATAGAGTAAATGGACCGAGCTACTTGTGTACAAACGGTACGAAAAGCGTCGTCAGACATCCTACGGAGAAAGAACGCTTCTGATTGGGTAATCATACCGTCCTGTTCCCCTCAACCACCACGCGCATAAACCACAACGACGAGACGAACGTTAGACTCACTCACTCGTTCGTTGTAGTAGTGTATGCCGCTGATGCAAATTGCTTGAAAATTACTCGTTTAAATGAAAATGCACAAGAATTGAAAAGTTGTTTATTTTTGAAGTACTTCAATATGAGCTATGAACGAACTTTCTACGATAAAAACTCGCTGAGATCTGATTTTTCACATTTCACATGATAAGAAAACAACCAATCAGAAGCGTTCTTTCTCGGTAGGATGTCTGACGACGCTATTTACTCAGCTAGCTCGGTCCATATACTCTATAGTCAAAGGGTCGGAGTCAAGGTCTCAAGTAAAGTAATATAGAAAATACAAGTAGACCAACTGCCAGACCGGCGGGGGTGTCGGTAACGTCGGAACGATAATGGTTCTATTTCCGGCCACATAACGCGCTGCATTCGCAGTCGTATCTGTTTTATTACGGCTTATTATGCATCGTTTCACTTTACATTAAAATAACTCAAAATTTTGAGTGAGCACATAGGTGTTTGAGGTAAGGAAAATGGTCTACGAGAAATTCTCTACAAAATGGGATAGGTTCGAAAGTTCTGCCGGCAAATGAGTGAAAGTTATAAAAGTTCGAATTCGTCAAAATACGTTTCCGATGTAAATACTAACGTTTTTTTCACTTTACATTAAAATAACTCAAAATTTTGAGTGAGCACATAGGTGTTTGAGGTAAGGAAAATGATCTACATGAAATTCTCTACAAAATGGGATAGGTTTGAAAGTTCTGCCGGCTACCAAGCGAAAGTTATTAAAGTTCAAAGCTGTAAAAATACGTTTTCGTATGCATTTTTTTCACTTTACATTAAAATAACTCAAAATTTTGAGTGAGCACATAGGTGTTTGAGGTAGGGAAAATTGTCTACGAGGAATTCTCTACAAAATGGGATAGGTTTGAAAGTTCTGCCGGTCACCGAGCGAAAGTTATTAAAGTTCAAAGCTGTCAAAATACGTTTTCGCTGTAATTACTAAGCGTTTTTTCTCTTTACATTAAAATAACTCAAAAATTTGAGTGAGCACATAGGTGTTTGAGGTAGGGAAAATGGTCTATGAGGAATTCTCTACAAAATGGGATAGGTTTGAAAGTTCTGCCAGTCACCGAGCGAAAGTTATTAAAGTTCAAAACTGTCAAAATACGTTTTCGTTGTAAATACTACGCGTTTCCGATTTGAAAAAATTCAACAGTTTTTCACAAATCGAAAAATTCATTAAAGATTTGTTGATTTTTTGAGAAATTAAAGAACTTTTCTGAAACTTGATTACTTTCATAAGAAATGAATAGGTACGTAATTTCCACAAACGGGGACCATTTTTGAAAAGTTGAAAAAATACCTATTTCAAGCTTGCACATTCTTCTAAAAATAGAAGAAAGCTCAAGAACATGAACAGTTTTCTGAAAGTTCAGCAATTTTGTTGAAACTCGAGTCAATTTAAGAATTTTTTCAAACATGAACAAATTCTCGAAAAATTTTGACGACGTTTTTCCAGAAAAAGATTAACTCTACAAAACTTGACTGTTGTCTGAAAATTGCGCATTTCTGAAATTTTATAATGTTCCACAAATAAAAAATTTCCCCAAACAACAATTTTTTCAATTACCTGTAGAAATTTCCAAAAAATTTAAGTGAATACAATAATTTGACGCGACTCTTATAATTTTCTCTAATGTGATTCGTATTTAGATTTAATTCGCAAACACAGAATTCAAAAAAATCAAAACTATGATATATTTCAAAAAATAGTGTGTTTTGTGCCTGGAGGTATCTCAGTGTACCTCAGACAATGAAAAAATTGAATTTTCTTGAATTCAAATTTTCAACATTTTCCAAATTTGAAAAAGCATTTTAGATTTCAGAAAAATGAAAAAAAATTCGGGCTTAAAGAAATTTTTAATGACATGAATTGGAAAAAATTTCAATTTGAAATTAATTTTTAATACCGAAATTTTTTCTTTCCAATCCTAACATTTTTTCAAAACTAGAACCAACGAAAACGTATTTTGACAACTTTGAACTTTTATAGCTTTCGCTCAGTTACTGGCAGAACTTTCGAATCTATCCAATTTTGCAGAGAATTTCTCGTAGATCATTTTCCTTACCTCAAACACCTATGTGCTCACTCAAAATTTTGAGTTATTTTAATGTAAAGAGAAAAAAACGTTAGTATTTGCATCGAAAACGTATTTTGACGAATTCGAACTTTTATAACTTTCACTCGTTTGCCGGCAGAACTTTCGAACCTATCCCATTTTGTAGAGAATTTCTCGTAGACCATTTTCCTTACCTCAAACATCTATGTGCGAGCACATAGATGTTTGAGTTATTTTAATCTAAAGTGAAAAAAATGCATACGAAAACGTATTTTTACAGCTTTGAACTTTCATAACTTTCGCTTGGTAGCCGGCAGAACTTTCAAACCTACCCCATTTTGTAGAGAATTTCACGTAGATCATTTTCCTTACCTCAAACACCTATGTGCTCACTCAAAATTTTGAGTTATTTTAATGTGAAGTGAAAAAAATGCATACGAATACGTATTTTTACAGCTTTGAACTTTAATAACTTTCGTTTGGTGGCCGGCAGAACTTTCAAACCTATCCCATTTTGTAGAGAATTTCACGTAGATCATTTTCCTTACCTCAAACACCTATGTACTCACTCAAAATTTTGAGTTATTTTAATGTAAAGTGAAAAAATCAGTGTTGGCAAGTTGTTTAAAACACTTTTGTTTAAAACGTTTAAAACATGTTTAAAACCAAGAAAAAAAACGAAATCTTGTTTTATACAAAAAAATGTTTTAAACAGTTTTTTTTATTTTAAACATGTTTTTTTCTATCTGGTTGTTTTTTTTTCAAAAATGTGTTTTTTTTATATAAAATTGAATAAAAATTTTGGCTCTCAAGTTTCGACATCATTATTCAGGGCACCCCCTCCAAAAAATCAAAAAGAACTGTAGTAGTTTACTAGTTTATAATGAACAAAATTTCCTCAAATTCTTTTTAAAAATTCATCAAATACCATAAAAAATTAACGATGTGAAAAAAATCTTGAAAGAAAAAATTTTTGTATTTCGAACATGTTTTTTTTTCGTTTAAAACGGTTTTTTTGGTGTTTAAAACGCGTTTTTTTTGTTCCTAATTAAAACATGTTTTAAACAAAAAACGTTTTAAACAAAAAAAAACATCCCAACATGTTTTTTTTAAAAAAAACTGTTTTTTACCCAACACTGGAAAAAATCCATAATACGCAATAATAAAACAGATACAGCTGCGACACTAGCGCTGCAGTTGTTGAAAATACTAAACATTATCAGCGTAGGCATCGGAATTGGGGAGTTGGTCTACTTGTATTTTCTATATTACTTTAGTCTCAAGTCAAGGGTGCAGCGTGCGGCCCCGAACGATTTTATTTTCAGGTTTCACTCACCTTTCACTTTCAGCCCTTCAAGAGTTCAGGTTTCGGGTCTTGGGCTTTCAATTAAAAAAAAATCATCGGGTTCTAACTTCTAAGCTCGGATTGGGGCTTGAGGATTTCGGATTTGTGATTTAGTTTTAGGGTTTACTGTTCGGGTCTTGCGGTCTTGATCTTGAATGACATGTTCGGGGCTTTTCAGGGCATTCCGGGGCTCGGGGCTTGTGAAGTTGTGAGGAACTGTTACTGAGGAGATGATGTGAAGTTGTGAGGAACTGTTACTGAGGAGATGATGTGAAATTGTGAGGAACTGTTACTGAGGAGATGATTTTTTTTGAATAAAAATCCATTCCAATGATCATCGCGGCTTCAAAAAGCAAAAATTAAGTAGGAAAATACGTGCGATTATATTATCTGCGATTAAATTCATCGCAGTAGGCAGTACTAGTTTTTGAGGCCGAAATGATCGTTGGAATGGATTTTTATTCCAAAAATATCATCCCACGATTTTTCCGAGCAGTTTGGACTGCGATTAATTCTGCGATGAATTTAATCGCAGGTACCTACATATTTTTCTAGTTTTTGAGGTTGGAATGATCATTGGAATGGATTTTCATTCTAAAAACATCATCTCACAATTTTTCCGAGCATTTTTGGGCTGCGATTAATTTGGGATGAATTTTCATCGCAGAATTAATCGCACGAATTTTTCTATTTTTTGAGGCTGGAATGATTTTTGGAAAGGATTTTCATTCCAAAGAAATCATCCCACGATTTTTCCGAACATTTTAGGGTCTATTTTTTGCATATTTCTCGTATATTATTTTCTGCTAGTTGAAGAGAGGTTCAAAGTAGGGTTCAACAAATATCCGGGTAATCCAAATGCTATCCAAATATTAAGTAAACTACTCAATAATTTCGAATTTCAAAAGAAAGGTCACAAAATGACAATGAAGTCAGGATCACAAGTAATAAAACATCGAAAAATGGGAAAATATTTGCAAAAATATACCTACATAATTATCTTTTTTTATAAAAACGATCCAGTTTTTAAAAAATTTGGAACATTTCTTTTTTCAATTCAACAATTTCTATCCTAATTAAAAAAATTACCAAGTTCAATACACTTTCTGACATTTATTCCCCTTTTCAATCATCAACTATGACGTCAAGTCTTGGTAGGCGAAGGCGTGCAAGTGTCACATTTTCATAATTAAAACCTTCAAATCACACACGAAAAAAAAAATAAACGTAATTAGTGTTAAATAATAATTGCAAATTTATTCTATAATTGACAACAAAAAACAAATTACAACGTTTACCATTGTGATAATAAATCAACACATCAACAAATTAAAAAAACTGACCTCTCACTAATTACATTCTTCCCTCGATATTTTGTGCCCAATTCATGAAAATTAAATTATTAATAGGTATTGGAAATCAGGGCGGCAATAGGCACCCGTCCCTCTGGCTGCCCTTTCAGAAGTGGAAAAAACGCGAGAAAATAGTCTAAATTAATAAAATCAGATCAACGAGAATTCCAAACTTATAATAGAGGCACTTAAAAATTTTATATCTGCGATAATGCGAATAACCCACATGAATACGATTTGTTCGTGTCCACGCATTCCAAGGATATTCATAAAAATTCATCCGACTTAAAACGTAAGTAAGTAAACAGATAATAAAAAATCTCATGTCCTAAATTCAAGCGCATGGCATGGCATCTTATAATGGAGAAATGCCGTTTTGAACACATAAGTCTTAAAAAAATGAAAAAAATTTATAAATACATTCAGCCGGAATATATTATGCTTGTTAAGCCAGCGAAAATCATTTTTTATGCGAAACGAATCTATCTTTCATTAAAATAAAATATAAAATTCAAAAAATGGCTATCAGCGAACATGGCTTTCTAATGCATACGATTAATTAAAAATTATCATATAAAAGAATGTACTTAGGTAAGGCAAAAATGAAAATGAATAAACATTCAACTAGTGAAAAATACTGATATAAATAAAATTACGTATAAGTAAAATTTTAATATAATATTACTTACATAAGAAAGCGATATTTTTAAATAAAAAGTTAATCACTAAAAAAAAAGAAGTAAGAATTCGAAGGTCTTGGTAAAATGTAGAAAATTGGTGAAATTTGAAAGTAAAAAAAAAAAGTGTTTAATTCTGTATCAAGGTATCAACGTACACGAAAAATACGACAAAAACAAAATGAAAAAGTAGATAGGTAGTGTTTAAGTAAGTATGCAAAACCTTATACGGATGTTAAAACTCCAAAAGTAAAAATTGATTAACAAATTTGGTGTTTCCGTTACAAAAATATTAAGTACTTTCACTATTAAGCATTCTTTTTCTTACAAGAGGCAACACTTCTTTTTATTCGATTTATACATAGGTTTAATCGGAGGACGTTCGGAAAGTTGGAATTTTCGAACGATTCGAACTAATTCGTAAAATGCTTGGTCAACGTTCATACGAACTTTTGCACTACATTCGATATACGGTATTCTCAACTGCTGCGATAATTGCTGAGCTTCTGTCACTGATACCTATAATTAGACGATGACAACGTGAAATCTGACTGAATACTTATTAGTAATTATCGAGAAGCGAGGTGAATTTAATTACCATTCTTTGATTCTCTAAATCAGCTTTATTTCCAACCATCAACATTGGAAACTCGTCTCGATCTTTGACACGTAATATTTGTCGATGAAATTTACTAATTTCTTCAAAACTAGGATGATCAGTGACTGCAAACACTAAGAGGAAACCTTCTCCAGATCGCATGTATTGTTCCCTCATGGCACTAAATTCTTCTTGACCAGCGGTATCTAATACTGTAAAAATACGTCACCATGGCGTTAATACCCTGCGCTGGAATTTAATACGTAGTATAACATCGTGTACGGTACTAACTGTCTAGCTTGGCAGGTATATCGTCGATAACACATTGTTTGGTGTAAGAATCTTCAATGGTCGGATCATAGTCAGTTACGAAGTAACTCTGTAAATAACGAATGAAATTAGTATAATCAAACGATAAAAGACTAGTCGTTTGGTTCTACGTAGTTAAATAGTTTATCGGTTATCAATTGCGATAAATATGATGACGAAAGTAGCCTAAATTCTATCAGGATTTTCGAACTTATTCGTAAAGTATACAAATAGAAATCGACATACTTGTATAAATTGTATAGTTATAGCTGATTTACCAACGCCGCCGCCACCAACGACCACCAATTTATAGGTGGAAGAATAATTATATTTATCACTTCTCGACATGTTTTTCACGAACTAAACTCAACAATGAATCATTTGCGAATACATTTTCGTCATTTGTTACGTTCAAATGCAAAAAATTTCCTCTACAACACCTCAAGGTCTCTTAATCCGTTCGGTTTTTAGATGAAACACCGCCAACACAAAAACCTACGAGTGTTTCTCCCATTCAGTAGAATGCGAGACATCTGGTCATATACAGAATAAACGATGGTTCTATTTAGGGAATCTTGTTGCTTCACAGTAGTCATCAGTCTTGTGTGACCTCCTTACCTCTCTACCAACACCACTCTCTCCACCTTTCACGGTTCACGAATGTAACGAATGAGCCATTTCATTCAACGACCGACCGACGAATGAAAATTCCGAAAAAACAAACGAAGGTATTCCGTTATTTTGTGGAATTACGGTAAATTACTCAAGTTGTAGCCGTTGTAGGTAAAATTTTCTCAAAAATTAAAATCTGAAAGAAGTAGTAGATTGGAAAATTCGTGAAAATAGAACGCAAGCTTCTCTGTACAAAAAAATGTATTCGGAGTAAAAAGCATAAATAAAATTTAAAATTAGTTTGTTCAGGAGATTGCAACTAGAGATACATTATTAATCAAGATTCTTCTCATTAGGAAATAAATTTTAAAAATTAAGTGAATAAGTCATGTCAGTAAAAGCTTACTTAAAAAATTAATCGATTTGTTCGATACGTCACTTTAAAATAATCATTGGTAAACAGATACATTATTTAGTCATAAATGATGAGATTATCGATATGATAGGTAATTAAATAAATTTAAAATGTATTACCATGAAAATTGTTAGTTAATAAGAATAGCAATACCTATAAAAAATTACATGAAATAATAACAATGTATGAAGATTAAAGGATTATGTTACAGAACTTGGAAAAGTCTTCAATTAGACCACAATCGAACCGAATTTAAAACTTGATTTAGACTACTACACCATCCAAGCCTTTCTTCCAAAGTATCAGCAGATATGAGTAACCTAAAAAATTAAATTGACAATTGAATTATTACATTTACTTTTTCGGTATGAAAATTCTAATACTAACCCTTCTTCGGTGAGTCCCTTGAATTGCAAAAGATACGATGGAGGATCGAATTGTAACATAAGGGTGTGTGGACGCATTGTAATCTCAATTCCTACGGTTTCTACTGTTCTGGTGGTACATTTTCTCAGATCGAAAGTCCCAATTGGGTCCTTTGAGGAAAAAAAAGAATTAAAATAATGCTCGAGTCCAAAATTGATCGATTTTCTTACTTTGACGTTCTCTTCCTCGGGATATTTCCAAAACGATAATTTTTCACCGGAAAGATAAAACCAATAACGACTCCAAGCTCCGTAGCCTGATACCACTTCATACATTGTTAAGAATCCATGCTTTTCAACACTCGTCAATGCCAGGTTACATTTTATGTTCATCATTATCATTCCAACCAGTGGACTGTGTAGCAGATCTTGCTAAAATTTGAAAAAATACGTTATGATTTTAAAATTTATACCTAGCATGATAAAATTGAAATATTACTTTATTAAGAATCCATTGTTGACGTGTGACTTCATTTAATGAAAAAATCATATATCCAACCATGGAAAACGACGACTGAGAACATTTCTTGCCTTCGCCGTGCCTTGGAAAATTTTTGGCTTCTTTAGCTTTTTTGCTGTGCGCTTTTTTATCCTGAAATTCGAAAATTCTCCAGATTAACACTTTGAAAGGAGGTGAATTATTTCGTTTAAAAATTTGCACCTTTTTAGCGCTGCCTTGTTTAGCATTCACCGGGTCTTTTTTCTCAACCAGTAAGTTATAGACTTCGATGGTAATTCTAAAATCTGAACTAACATTAGCCACAGTAATTGTATCGCGGAACTCGACATAATATTCCGAATCCTTCTTGATATTTTTCTGTATAACTGGCATCACTTCCGATGCTAACACGATGTCTCCACATTTCACAACGCATAATAAATTACTACACAAATCGTCTGAAAATTGACAAAATTTTAGTAAAGAAATTTCAAATCAATCCGAATTCAATTTTTTACCTTTCAAATCAGAATGAACTACACCCATTCGAATAGGCAATTTAATATTGGATATAGTTATGTGGCCTTTAGCTGGACTCGAGGCAGAAGGCATTACCGAATTTTCAACTTTAATTCTATCGATTTCATTCTGATAGGTAACTATTTTCAATTCTGTAAGACCAAAATTATCAGCTTCCACCGAAAAAGGAATAAAAAGTAAAATAAATATGAATTTGTACTTACGAGATAATAAAACTAATTTTTCAGCTTCTAAATGGGATAAAGAATTTACGAAAGAACTCGATAAACATAATTTTAAAGCTCGAATAGCCTGTGTAAGCATAATTTTTTCTTTAATAAGCTGCTCTTCCAAAGATTTAATTTTCGTGCCAACATCAGACGCATTTTTCTCGAAAGCTTCTTTTTTATCGTCAACTGAATCATTGAAATCGCTCTGAAAAACAAATATACGATCGTTAGATAAAAATCAACAACAATTTTAAAAGCTGAGCCATTTGTTAGTTTTTTTAGTCAAGCCTCAAAATCTGAGCGAATTTTAAAACAATCGGTCACCTTGAAGGTGTTATTTTTACTGGTCGATGGCGAAATCGGCGAGAGACCGAATGATGTGTCAGAACATGTTTTCATATAAGTAAAACTTGCAGTTTCATTGGGGCACTTTAAAAATTCAACATTGATTAATTGCCTGAAAATAACATTTTTAGGTTAGGCATAAGAAATACTTACTTCTATGCTATTGAAAGAAGAACGAGCCACCGGACTTAGAGATAAAGAAGTATCGTCATTCACAGATATCAATTCTTTTACTTCGTTTATTGCACTTCCAGAAACTTTGTTGAGCGATTCGTTAACAGTAATATCCTACAAAAAAAGAGAATAAAAATAAGAATTTTTCGCTAAAAAAAATTTGAAAAGAAACATTTTTAAGCCAACCTTTTTACTGGTTTGGAATGATGAAAATATGGAATTTGTAGCGCAGAGTACATCGCGACCAAAGCTGTTATCGAGATCAGTGATAGAAAAACTAGCATCTCTTCTGCGAAAAAATTGTAAAAGATCAAGCTTATAAGTTTTTAAATTCAAGTATAAATGCCTAACGTTTGATTAATACCTCGAATAATTTTTAGGAGAATCGTTATCTTCGCTACTCTCATCGGCGTCGCAATCCAGATCTGATATACTCGGATATAAACGTCCAGGTTTCGGAGTACTCACAAACTTTACCTGTTTAACTGTGTCCAAGACTGGATATACCGATAAATTTACTTCCTGCAGAAACAAATAAAATCTATGCATCAGTATCAAATAAAAAAAAATTATAGTTTCAAATCAATTATGTGTACTTGATCATTAGAAGGGTCTGGGAAACTGGAACATGTTTCTTCGCTAATATTCAAAACCACATCTTCTTTAGGTTCGCTGATTTTTTCCGACTCGGAAGACAGATCTGACCTGACAGAATCATTAGAAGCTTCACTTTCACTGGTCAATTCGTAATTATCAACGGTATGCAATGCGCTAGGAGCATCATTTTTCTGAGGCGTTCGATTTTCTGGTTCTTTAGCAATAGGGCTTGGATAACCAAAAGTGGTAGGAGTTTCTTCACCCTTAAAATTAAACATCCGAATTTACGAAAGATCAATAAAAGTAAACTAATATTTAAAATACCTACACGTAATCGTCTTTCGAATAATTTTTTTCGTTCAGCTACCGAAAGTAGACAGGGATCCTGAGCATTTTGCACTCTATTCGAGTGATTCTCATTTTCTCGATCGAATACACTCCTAGCTTTCTTGAAATCAAAAATCAGATGCGCATCTGATTCCGTCCTCATGTAGCCTTGAGATTCCTAAACATTAAAAAAAAATAGAATAACACTTTTAAAAATCATGGTCAATATTATGGAAATATACGACCACTAACAAGTGTTTGAACGACTGATCTATCTAATGGTTTTTTCTCCGGAGTATTCGAAGCGCTGACAACCTTTTCTACGTTATTTTTTCGAGGCGACAGAATATTCTGTCGAGTTTCCGGTTTCTCTGGAGTCTTAGTCACATAACTAATGTGATTCGGTTTTTTCTCCGGAGTACTGGGAATCTTGACATTTTCTTCGAGTTTTTCTTTTTTAGCAGGAACAACGTTACGTTGCTTGAATGCGTTGGTTTGAGTTTTGGTATAACCGGGTGAATTTTCTTTGTGTCTCCATGACACCGATTCGAATTTACCTGATTTCGATGCAATACCAGCCGATGATTTTTCTGGACTTTTTCTCTTGACCGGTATTTGTTTTGTCTGCAATTAGAATAAAATTTAAAGCATTTGATAATAATTCCGTTGAAAATTAAGTCAGAAATATTTTACTGCAACTGATGGTAATGGTACATGGCTATCTTCCTCATCAAATTGCTTGAATTTTCCAGCGAGATTTGCGAGTCTGTTTTTACACTGCTTTATGTACACGTTGCTTCTGTTTTCTTCGTCGCAATTGCGTTCTATAATGTATAATTAAAATTATTCTAAATGAAAGCAAATTGTTTAAACTTTCGATGAAAGAATCAAGCATTTAAGAAGTAGAGTAGAAAAGCGTAAATAACCTGAAAGCACAAAGTTGTGATTATTAGTTTTATTTATTCCTGAATCTTCACACTCCATTTTATCATGAGAAAGACTTTTCTTTACAGTTAAATGTTCTGCAACAGAACATCGATTATAAAATTTTCCAGAAAATTAATCAAAAACTAACTACTCAACTGTTCAATTTTTCTTCTACAGTGCAATTTCTAAAAAGCGAACCGACACCGGAATCGTGCTGTATATATTCCGAGCACTTACCAGCAATTACCGGTTTTGCGTCGATATTCTGTTCGACATTTTCTTTATCTCCGTCTAGGATAAACATTACATACAGAATTAGATGGTGTCATTTTCGATACCAGGGAAGAGTTACGACATGTACAATGGTGAAGAAATCAAAATTCACAAATACGTACTGTTTCGTAGAATATGCGCATTTTTCTGAAGCCGCTGTAGAGCTCGAGTTCGCATACGCTGAAAACAATTGACGAATTAAATACAGTATCCGTATAATCGATCAGTACTTTATTAAATAACTTAAAGGCCTTAATAGAAGTAGCATAGGAATATTTTTCTACGAAATTGGCTTGTAATATGGTACACAATAGAATCTACAATATCCTCATTTACCAGGTAAACAGTATATTAAAGTTATGAATACATACTTCAGCGAACGAATCATCCATTTCTGAAGAGGAAAATAACGATACAAAAACACTAATTCAAACTAATCTAATTCATTTTTCCATACATTTTCACGTTTTATTTCCAGGATATCACAACACAACAAAACAACGGAATCCGTCCGTTAAAAATTGAATTCGAAAAAGGTTGGGCTCGCCGGTGGGAGGGGAAATCTCGAAATAAGCGACATCTGACGGTTAATTAAGTAACAAATACAGTGCTGTCAATTATAAAAAAGTAAAATTACCAAGATATCTGAACAGGATTGCCACCACTAAAAATCTAATGAAAATTCCGGGAAAATGGCAAAATTCAAAATTGTGTTTATCATCATGTAACCGTTTTGTTATTTTCATCTTTTTAAAGCTTAAAATGAACACATTGGTTTATGTTAAAGCTTGAAAGCAATCAACAACTTCGGTATCAATATCGTTACGATGGGAAATAAGGAAGATGTCTTCACATTATTCATTATTCTGCTTTTGATGAGCAAAGGCAAAGCCAGCGATCAGATGGAAAGAAAGATATGCCTTTTTTCAAAATAACATCAATTTTTCAATAATTTATTTTTTTCAAATACGAAACTACCAACTAATTTCTAAATCATTCCATCAATCATTTTTTCATTTTTCACATTTTGTTCGTTTCAAACATTGAATTTTCAGGAAGAAGAAAGAGAAAATGGTGATAACGTATTAAACTCACATACAAACGAAATAAATAACAATTTGATTAAAAATGTACCACAAAAACGTATTTATTGCTAATTATATAAAACGATATTTAAAAAATACTATATACATATCGAAAGTCTTCAAAATAACAAATCCGTCACATAATTAAGTTTCTAGTTCTGCTTCTGCACACTTTCGGCAAATCCTAATCGGTTATTGCCTAAATCAAAAACGGTATAATATTTGCCAATGAAAACGTCACCGAGAATCCATAGAGGTCCGCGAGGTGGAGGAATGTCAATACCCATGAAGCCAGATATACACAACGATCTACCGAATTGACTAATCTGTAAAGGGAATAAATACCAGAAAGAATTTTAGCATATACTTTCATTCCATCGGTTCGAGAATCTATATAAGTTGGTAGCGAAATACGATACCTGTAATATGTAATCTTTTCCTGAGAGGGTATACTCGACACCGCTAATCGTAAATGTAATATCTGGTAACTCGTTGATGGTTTCACAACTGACCTGCAAACGGGAAATAATCCACGCTTTAATACACTCGTATCAAATGTCATAAAAATAAATACGACAAATTTCAAGACGAAAGTTCGATCTAATTTTCATCTTTATCGTATATTTACGCGTCACATACAAACGAACTTTATGTTCGTGAAAGGAAATGTTATAGATAAGCTTTTGTGACTAATCAACACTTCTACGAAATATTCTTACCGTATATTGACCACCTAAAATTTCAACAGCTCCGATAGCTTTATTAATGGCGGCTACGTCTTCGGATGGTCCGGCAATGAGACTAGTGCCAGTATCAGCAATGGCTTGAGAAGTTTGAATCACTTGACTGCCGACTGAAATTCTGTAAAATTGGAATATTTATTAATTTTAAGACATCATCGAAAAAAATAGTTGAATTTCAATTTAAAGATGATCTGACTTACTTTTCCATGCCAAATTGCCAATATCCTTTAACGGTAACAGGAACATAAGTAAAATTACCACGATATTTGTCGGGATCAACTCCGCCAAAAATTAATTCACCGCCGTCGGAAGATGAAGTATCTCTAAAGAAATGAAAAACAATTTATAACGGCGAACTCAAATTCGAAATTGTATTCTTTGCTGATTACAAACCTGTTCAAATAGAATGAAAATACGGAGCTCTTGACGAGATTTTGTTGAACCAAGTTGTAAAAAGGAGGAGGAATACCACCGACTGAAATTTCTTGATAACCTAAACCTAAGATGCCATCGAATTTAGCAGCAACAAATGCGATACCGGGTTCTTTAACAGCTTCGGCGAATGTCTGTTGTTTGATATCCAAACCGCCAATCTGAAAAAATTATTGATCAAATTTTAATACTTCAATTCAAGTACGAACATTCACAAATTTTTTTGACTCCAAAAATGACTTTAAAATGTACATCGAAAATTTCAAAAGCAACTAAAAAATGGCAATTATCAAGATACAACTTCGAAATTAAGACATATTATTATATGTAAGCCTGGATAGAGAAACCACCCTTGGGGATCAAAAATTCGTTTTTGGGTTGAGGCTTCACCTTGATTCTATTCCTTTTGAAATGCCCAAAATCAGTGTCAACTCAAAAACTAATTTTTTACCCGTAAGGATTGTTTCTATACCCAGGCTCACATATTATGTTTGGAGTGTTTTGCACCCACCCACCCAAATTTTTCCAAACATTTCAAGGTAGTGCCACATGCAAGATCCTTTTAAAAATTGTTTTGTGATTTTTTTTATTTAAATATCGAATTTTAAAGAGAAAAAATAACCATCAGATTTTTTCAATAGAAAATTGCTCTTTTACACACCATTTGAACGACTATTTTACTCAGGTCTTTAAAATTGATTTTTCCCACTAATTTTCCAAAATTAATTTTAAAATTTTGGAAAAAAATTCCAATTTTGAAATTTTGACTAAAATGATCGCCAAAAAGCGTCTTTTGTGGTATTTTGATGAATCTGGTACCATTGATTTTTATCTACATCTAGTAAAGAGGCAGAGAGGGGACGATTCCTCTACAATAGCAAAATTTCATTTTTAATCGAAACATTTTCGAAAGTGACGGCTTTTTTGGGAAATTTTATTTTCAAGCTCGAAAAAAATGCAAAAATCGTATTTTCAAGAACAAAAAATTGGGGATTCTCACAAAGGAAACAACTACAAATATTTTCGTTAGAATTGCTAGGCAAGTATTTCAATATCTACCTTATAAACCTTCCTATCAATTTTTTGGCATTCCAACAAAAAGTCATCAAGTAATATTTTTTAAATTTCAGAATTACCAAATCAATAGATATTTTCAATTCGTGTAGTCCTTTTTTGACCCCTCTCCCCTCTCTACATTTAACATCACTATATTAAAATTACACTTCGGTCAGAAATTTTCGATTGCTTTCCCCTCCCCTCACAAGTTGAGTTCGGCTCGCCCCTTGAAGGAATGATAAAATGGAAAAACCAACGTCAGATTTGTTTTCAGCAGTTCAAGATACTCCTTTCTAAACTATTTCAGCCATAATTTTACTCAAAGCCTTCAATAATTCGCACTTATTCTCAAAATTCAATTTCTTGCTCAATTTTTTCAAGCATGAAAAATATTTAAAAATGTAAATTTTGAAACTCCGAATTCAATGATCGTTCAAATAGTGTAAGTATAAAGGAATAATTTGCCATGCTGGACACGAATCTTACGTTTGTCTTTCCATTTTATCATGGTTTTCTTCTTCAAAGTCTGTAAAAATTTAAATAAAAATCAGATTTTGAGGGAGTTTCGCATATAGCATGAGCCCATGACTCCAAAAAATTTGAAAAAATTCAGGAGGGTGGGGAACATGTCTAATCATGATTGAGTGATTTTTTTTTCATTTGTCATTTTAATGGTAATTATCGACCTGAAAAATCTGAAAATTTCTTTTGACATTCATCAAAATTCGCTTCAGTTGACTAAAAACGCCTTAGATGAAATTTACAATCTAAAAAATCACATTTATCAAAGTCACATCCCCTAAGAAAAAATTGCCTCATGTCAAAACAATTTTTGAAAAAAAAGTGAACATGTTCCCTAGACCGATTCGCCTATTTTTTTGCTATAACATTTCACTTTTAAAAAATCTTTCGCTTGCGGAGTTAATTCGATAGCTACACTACATTAAAACGTTGCTTAGAACTTATTTTGTTTTTATTGCACCTCATAATCATATAAACGCTGAACCAAGGAATTTCTTATCGACTGAAAAAGGCATAACGTCGAACGTCATTTACAACAGAATACTCACCGATACAGTATCAACAGATAAAAATCCTGATAAACTTCCAGAACCATAGTGAATAGCGAATTCAGTACCGTTGGCTTGATAAGTGCTCGACGCTTTACTATTGTATTTATTATGCAGAACTGCAATAAATCAGAAAAAATAACGCTTATTAGCGGTAAAAAGTAACAGCAACGCATAAAAAACTTTTAAAATATCACAAAGCGAAACTGAATTTCCCATCGTAACTATTGCCAATTTGATACGGAGGAAAGAAACTTCATAAAATTACGAAAACGTTGCTAATTACATACAATAAATTACCCCTCGCGAGTAATTAATATTTACCTACACCGCTACACGGAAAATACAAGCAAACAAGAGTCCCTTTATGTTGACTCGATAAAAATAAACATTCGATCGATTAATTCGCGTTATCAATATTTTCAAAAAAATATATTAGTCAAGTGCCATAGGGCGAAAAGACCAAGATAAGGTAGAAAGTATTCTGGCCAATCGCAGTCGAGCTATGAATCATGCAAGGTTATTTCGAACGAGTCGTACGTTAACACTTCAGTTACACTGTTGATCAAAATTTATCTCAAGAAAAAATTATACTTCGCAGTAAACAAGTTTTGACTTATTTGCGCCTTGTTTAAAGCTGCGAAACGAAACGAATGAATAGAACGTAGGTAAAAAAATATCAAGTCAATGACTCGACAAAAGAGCCATTCGTTAAAATGTTTACTTACGACAAGCTATGTTTAAAATGCTGCATTGTTTCGATGGTACCCATAAATTTGAAGATCCTGTGTCGAAAATTACGTTGAATGTTTGAGGTGGTGTACCGATGGTTATGGGACCGTAGTACTGAGCCTGTAAATAGGTACTTTGATTAGCGACTTCTCAATCGATCGAATTAATCGTTCGTAATTAGCTGAGAATGTAAATTAGCGAAAATAATTCGGTATTAGAAATGGTCTGTAGATTCGACCTTTGCAGCCACGATTAGATGTTTTTCTCGAAATTTAAATTATAATAATTCATTACCAATTTTATGTTATCTTTGACTCGTGGTCCTAACGGTCGAGATACTCACATCGAGATAATTACGAAGAGGTTCAGGTGTGCCGGTTCCATTGTATCTGGCGTTTAATAACTTAAATTCGGTGCCGGCTAAACGAAGTCGTTCACGTGGAGTGACTACTCTGGATAGAGAAATTCTAAAAAAAAAAAATATTATTAAAAAATTTTTCAAAGTTTTCCGTCCAACAAATCGTTTATCTTTTACGATAAGCTATCGACAAAATAAACGAAAACTGATAAAATGGGACGAGGATCTGTCAAAATATGTACAATTTTGGAGACAATTCTAATTCGAGTAGATTCACCTCGTTCTATTTTTTTTAAACACCATTTACCTCGATACAAATTTAATTAGCGAAATATTCGACAACGTGTTTGTAAGTTCCCAATAAAAATATCGAGAATTCAGGTGACAAAATGCAAACACAAATAACACAATTAATCACTATGATTTCGCAACCATCGTCGAAAACTGTTTATTTTTCAAAACGTTAACCCAACGATGTAAAAATTGGGTTACATTTTTTTACGTTTTTCCTCTTTCCTGTTACATTGTTGTATTTATTTCGTTTTTAGATATTTCAACTCGACAAATATCAAAGCGAACGAAAGGCAATGACTGGCAAAATGTTTAGAAAATGCTCTAATAAAATTCCACACCCTGGGCATGGGGTTCGGCATAATAATATTTGAAAAAATAATAGGCTAGATTTCACTTAAGAGTATTGTTTGAGGATAAGTTACGTATTGCATAAGTAATATAATTTCTCTCGAGATGATTCGTAAATTATGCCGGTAAATACGTGAAGGTAATCGTAATATTCGAAATCGAAATTTAAAAATGAAAACGAAAGTAATATTGGCACAATCGGTTGACAATGATTTCAGAATTTAATAAAACTAGTAGGAAATGAATTTTATTTTCTATCGGTTAATTTATTTTTTTCTTCCTAACAGAATCGACCTTGAAAAGCATTCTCACTAGGTACATTATTTTCGAATTATTTTACTTGAAAATACATCGATTGAAATTGCTACGAGTGACACATACGACTATGAACAAAGAACAGGTCTTATCGGTTTTCATTTAGGGCGTCGATAGGTATGGTCATGTAGCCTAGAATTTTCTGTTTTTCCAAAACCTAACAACAATGCATGATGCAAATGAACTTGAAATTCGTTGCTTGCACCTGGAATTTCCAGCCAAGTTGATCGTAAATTTTCACAAAATGGAATACTTTCTCAGTCGTATATATTTTTCAGCGATGCTAAAATGTTGAACAACTGCGATAAAAACGTTGAAGTTTCAATATTATCGATAATAGATAAAACATCGAAGGCGAAGACCGAGGAGAAAAACACGTTACGAAGGAGTTCGCATTATTTTGCCATAAATCAAATCAAATGAAAATTTCACTCGAGGTGAACTTGAGAAATGCAAATGAGTTCTTAATTAATTTTTTCAAGTCATTTTGAATAAGTTTTTATTAAATTTTTCAACTCATTTGCGAGGATATGGAAATAATTCTTTTTGACAAAATTCAAATTTTTCACTCACCTATGGAGGTTGTTTCCGGAATCGGCGAAGCATACTTGGCAAACACCAATAAAAAGCAACGATAAAATGCAAAATAACTTCATTTTACTTAATTAATTTAATTTCATGAAAAAAACAACGCGAGCATTTATAACCTAACTCAGCCGAACACCGCAGAAAATTAATATTTCCGCTTACTCATTCATTCCCTCGTATGCTATCACAACCGAAGTCGAAGTTTATTTTTATTTATTTCGCTTACCTTTGATTAAACAGTGTAGTGATTTTGAACGTCTAATAAGGTAATTAGATATTAATTATTTTTATCAACTTTCGATAGGAATTTTGAAATAAGATTTTTGATAGTTGGAATTTTTAAATTTTAATATTAAAAATTGTTAAGCATTTTAGAATTCAAATTCATTAATTTTTAACGTAAATATTTCCTGTTAAAATTTCAGCTTTGAAAAAAGTAATTTATTTTACTTTATTTGGTAACACTGACAAACCGGTGTTTCCCTTCAGAACAACAAAACAAAACTAAATAATATAATAAAATAAATAATATTTAAAAATTCTCAAGTTCAAAATTCGAAAATTCAAAAATAGATTTTAGATTATTATTTATTACGTTATTCATCCTCATATAACGTACTACGCTGCAATTAAAGTCCTAAATTTTAAAATTTTTACGCAGTAAAACCTTTAAAAAAGCCGTTGAAAGGTTGACGAGGCGAAAAAACAAAAATGAATTTACGAATTTGGCGCATGCGCCGTAGATTGAACTTTTTGATTTGATTGATAAAATTTAAAATCAAAAAGTTGTTTCGAAGTTGAACTTCATTAACTGAATTTGTAGATTATTGATTATTCTATTTATTTATAAGTGTATTTTCTTTTCATTTCGCGATGTATTTAACGACGGTCGTAACGATTAGCAAACGGATGAAACAAGTACCTACATTCATTGATCATTAATTATTTTTTCAAAGAATACATATCAATAATTATGACATTTTTCAGGTCTCCGGATATGTAAATTTAGTACGATCATACAGCACTACGAATAGAATGAATAAGGAAATAGTAATCGTCGGAGCAGCACGTACTCCTATCGGTTCATTCGGAGGCTCGTTATCATCTCTTTCTGCCACGAAATTGGGAGCTGTTGCCATTCAGGTAGGTATCTATTCTCATGGTCAAAGAATTACGAATTCTAGGAAAATTAATCTTTCTCCTAATACTTTGAGGCTGCAATCGAAAGAAGTGGAATCCCTAAAGAAAATGTAACCGAGGTGTTTATGGGTAATGTCTGTCAAGCCGGCGCAGGCCAAGCTCCAGCAAGACAGGCTGCTTTATTCGCTGGTAATTGCGGTTAATATATATCTATATTGCTCTCGTGAAATAACAAGATAGACTAGTTTTTTTCACGTATGTTTTCAAACAACTTAGATGCGAGTTTATTGGCAAAGGTCAGAAACAATGTTTACCTTGAAACGACGTGATCTACTAAATTTAGAATGTTGATGCGTTGAGAATTAAAAAATTTAATTCTAACGCCACCGTATTGTTTCAGGTTTACCTATATCTACCATTTGTACGACCATAAATAAAGTATGCGCTTCGGGAATGAAATCTGTCATGTTCGGAGCCCAAAGTTTATTATGTGGGCATCAAGATATCGTTGTAGCTGGCGGTATGGAATCAATGTCCAATGTTCCATATTATATGAATCGTGGAGAAACTAAATACGGTGGTGTTTTCTTAGCTGTATGTGTCTTATAAGCATTTTTATCGTATTATATTTTCGTATTACTGTATGAGACCTGATTTTAGGACGGTATCGTTGCTGATGGATTGACTGACGTGTATAATAAAATCCATATGGGTAATTGCGCTGAAAATACTGCCAAAATTTGTAATATTAGTCGACAGGAGCAGGATGATTATGCTATAAGTAGTTATAAACGAAGCGAAGAAGCTTATGCTTCTGGAGCCATTTCTGAAGAATTGGTGCCTGTTTCGGTGCCGCAGAGAAAAGGTACGAGATACACCCCCCCCCCCCCCCCCCCTTCAAAAAAACATACCTAATTCCATTATTTTTTCAGGTAAGCCAGATATTGTGGTAAAAGCAGACGAAGAGTACAAACGTATCAATTTTGATAAATTTCGCCAATTATCTACCGTATTTCAAGTAAATTCACCCCCTACTTCTAGTTCAAATCCTAAATAATTTTCTAATTGATGAAAAATTTCGCAGAAAGATGGAGGAACTGTTACCGCTGGAAATGCATCTACGATAAACGACGGCGCAGCAGCATGTGTCCTTACAACAGCCGAAACTGCTGCTAAATTAAATATCAAACCATTAGCTCGTATTGTTGGATTTCAAGACGCAGCTACCAATCCAATCGATTTTCCATTAGCGCCTGCATTTGCTATTCCAAAAGTAATTACAGAATTAAATTAATATTTCACAATAGAATTCTGAATAATTAATTATGATTTTTCTTTTCAGTTACTCGAAAGATGTAATGTCTCAGTGAACGATATCGCCTTATGGGAAATTAATGAAGCTTTCAGTGTCGTAGTCCTTGCTAATATTAAAAAATTGAACATAGATCCGGCCAGAGTCAATGTCCATGGTGGTGCTGTAAGTTTGGGCCATCCAATTGGGTAAGTCCAATACTGTCAATGAAAAAAATAAATACGAATCATTTTATGTAATTTTCTTCATTTTACAGAATGTCCGGTGCTAGAATAATTGTACATTTAGCCTACGCTCTGAAGGCTGGCGAAAAAGGAGTAGCATCTATCTGTAACGGAGGTGGTGGAGCGTCTTCGATACTGATAGAAAAATTGTAAGTTTACCAGGGTGTTAATGAATTCTTCAAATTGAAGACGTATCGAGTATTCTCTTTCTCAAATTCATGGACTGAATTAAATATTGTGATAATTAAGTCATTATCGTCACAGGGTTTCTTCGTAATTTATATTATTATCGTGTAGATATGGATGTTTGAAAATATATCGGTTTTTAATGTACGGTAATTTTTCTTTATTTCTCAAATGTTATTTAAATGATGAAAATTCTTAGGAAAACTGAAAGGCTTGAAAATAGACTTCCAAGATTAACGCTTTACACCAAATTTCCGTGCCCACTGTGTGACGAATTGAAACACGAATTAGCACCTTTTTACCATCGTGTTCATTTTGAAGAAATTGACATAACGTTGGAAGAAGACCAAAGGTGGAAAAAATTATATCAATATGAAATACCTGTGTTATATTTAGAAAATCGTTTCTTGTGTAAAAATAGATTGAATAAAGATGCACTGGAGAGAAATTTAAGCGATCTAGAACGCGAATGGAATTTATGATTTAAATTATAAAAACAAATGTAAATACGATTACAAAAACAATTTATTTTATAATTTTTTATTGGTAATAAAACTACAAAAGGAATATAAAAATTGTTTAATCTAAGTCAGTACATTTTGCTGATTTTAAAATCGACTCGATAAATGGTAAAACATTTTCTTCGGATACTCGTTTAGGGAGCGAAAATGAAAATCTAGGGTCCTGCGATTCAACAATTCGAACCGAAGGTGAGCTTTTAAGAATTGAAGATAGCCAAACCCAAGCGTTGAAATCTTTCGTAATTTTTTCCTAAAACAAGGGAAGAAAAAGAATGTCAGAATAATTTATTTTAGATAAGTAAGTGAACAGGTAAACGCTTGGAAAATATTAAACTTACCTCAGGAACATACGAAAAACATCTAATATTCCCATCAGCGTAAGTTATGAAAAAAACGAGACGTTTCTGGTTGGTCTCTAATTCATTCAGAGTAGCTAACTCAAGTAAAAAATCGTAATCTCTCAAAGCTTCGTGCTTCAAGGCAACAAAACGAACTAGTGGGTCGCACTGATTATTATTTTCTGAGAGTAAAGACGATAATTCAGTGGCTACCATCTCTCTGAAAACAAGGGAACATTGGATATATTTTTCGCGTATTTTTCATGATGTTAATTAATCAGAGAAACAATGAAAATTTTAGGCAAGGATATCCCAAAGTTCATAAGTAACGACTGAGTAATCAAAGAAACTTGAATGTTAACCTCAAAACACTGCATTTTACTGCTTGAAAAAATCGTATAATTAAAATTTTCAAACGTTCAAAATTCATCTAAAAAATTTGAATAAATGGGTAATATGAGTGGTCAACCTTGTAGGAAGAAATTTTTACAGAATATGAATAGGCAAGAGCTAGGAAATATATTATATTTTTTGGTTCTCGCCTATTCAAAGGAATTTTTCAAATACCCTCAAAAATGAAAATGAGCAAAACCCAAATTTTACAATGTTTTTCTAGAAAAAATTTCAAGGTATAATATTTTGAAATAACATTTTGATTACTTTTTAAAAAATGAAAATAAAATTTAGAGATTGAGCGCCTAATTATACGTTTGTAGATTTACACGTAAAAATTCCAAATACTTCTGGTAAATTCAGTATTAGATTGATTTACCTTGAAAATGAAGATATCACTTTATTCATGCTCTTTTGCATAGCTTTCAGTTTATGAAATTCTTCTGTGGAGCTACACGGAAGAACATCTTTCACGGTATCTTTATAATATTTCAATTCGAATAACAACGCTGATAAATCTTCATAAGCGTCAATAATCTAAAAAATAAAATTAAAATAATTTTAAAAAAGATTAGTTGGAAATTTTTCATGAAAATGGTTAAAAAATACCTCATTAACAGCAGCTAAGTTTTTGCTAAGTGTTTTGTCAATTTTATGAATCAGAGAGGATGACTTTTCTTGTATTGTTTTTCCATATTGATTAGCGGCTTTAGCTTTATCTCCAGTCACAGCCTCGATAACAAGAGTGGACAGAGCTTTTGAAAAGCTTAATTTCGTTATGCAAAAATCTCGAATATATTTCGTATTGTTGAGATGTGTTCCGCAGCATAATTCTCTGAAAACAAAAAAAAAACAGAAATTTTGTAGTAAACCAATTGATCATGAAATCATCCAGTCATAGGCGGAACTAGAATTATTTTTTGCCAGGGCACAAAGGGCCAACCGTGGGCCAGGTTGGTAAAATATTGATTTTTGCGTGTGTTTGGGGGGGGGGAGGTGGAAAATCTTCAAAAAATTCTCTCGTCACGCTCGAATTATAGGAGGTGTTGATTTACCCCATTTCTATCTACAGAATTCGTACATTTTTTTTTTTGAAAACATGGATATTTTTTAATGGATAAAATTTGATGGGAAAGAAATACAATGATGTCCTAGTTTACCATATTTGAAAAAAAAAAGATATTGGAAGAGAATTTAAAATAACCTATTGCTTACATTTTGAAAAACTTCACTGAGGGTAAACTAAAATTAATGTTAAACTTTCGAAGGTTTGTGCTGAGCCCAAGCAAAGCGGAGGCGAAAATTTTTGCAAAGAAAGACCTTCAAAAGTTGAAAAGTCGTATTCAAAGGAACAATTACGTGATTGTAACTTGTGGGTTTTCGCGAATTATTCGCACCACACTAACACACCCAAAACCTATTTTTTTGCTCGGAATTTGAGGAAAAAATTCAAAATTAGTAGGAAAAATCGGTCGGGCCAAAAAAAAGTTTTGACAGGGCCCGGCCCACCCAGGCCCGCCCTTAGTTCCGCCTATGCATCCAGTTAAAAACGAATTTTCGATCACAAACCTAGAAACAATATATTCTTCGTGATCTAACACTGATATTACGTGAATATTTTCTGCATCGTAATGTTCTCCTGGAGTAAAAGTTATACCAGGCAGGTTCATCACTTCCCATGTAGACGAAGTGGTATATCTATCAACTGGATATTCTTCAGATATAAAATTATTTACAATTTTCTCTATTGCAAGATAATCTGAAACAATATTTTCATTATTTTCCTCAAAAATAATGATTCACTAACACCAAGAGATAAATTATATGACTTTTTATCATCAGAGTGTTTTCTTTTACGATATGAAAATAATGACTAATAAATTATACAGAAAAAAATTAAAAAAACACAAACAATTAATCACAGTGTACATCGCTGATATCACCAATAAAATTAAATGTTAAGAAACAAAATCTACCTTCATGCGAATAAGAGTATCCATAAACAGCAAAAGTAGTAGAAATCAATTCATCATCAATGAAACCATTTTTAAAATGAGAAACTGGAAAGACTTTTTTGACCGCTGCATTTAACAGATGAGCCGCCGTATGATTTTTCATAATTTGACATCTTCGATAATGATCTATTTTTAAAGTAACTGAGTCACCAACCTTCACTGGTAACGCGGTATTTTCCCTGAAAATAACATTTACGATAAGAAAACTTCAAATATGATAAAACTTTTTTTTTTTAAATACACACCCTTCGAATTGGCTAATATCACAGTAATGAACAACGATATTGTTCAGTTTCTCGACCTTATTTACTTTGAGTTGAACATCACTTTGATCAGATAGCTCAATAATCCCGGTATCATAAAATTGGCCACCGGCAGTAGTATAAAAATTTGTTTTATCGGTAATCAATTTGAATACTTTTTCACCACTCTGGTCATTTTTCGGTTGGATATTTTGCAATTTGGATATCCTTTGATTTATCTGGTCATTTTCACCAGCTGAGATTTCATTATTGGAAATTATGGCTAAAATGGTCGCTTTAACATCCGGAAATTTATAATCGGAACTTTGATCAGAACTTTCTTGAAAGTTGTATTTATACGAGTCATCTGTGACAAGATCAGGACACGATGAAATCTTCATCATTTCCGAAGCAGCTTCCTTCCGTTGTATTTTAGTAAAATCTTTAATATGTTGAAGCGAATTTTTGACTTCACCTGGGTTATATTTCAGGCCTACAAATATATCAAAAATTAATGTAAAATATAGAAATTAAAAATTATTAAAATTCAGCAAAACTTCTCACCTAAAGGTGTTAATAATTCGTCTATCAGGTCGCTTTCCAAACCATGAGTAATATATAAATTAACGACTAGTTGAGAAGGTAAAACATTTTTATAGTTATTAGCGGAGATCTGTTCCATTAGGAAATTATAGGCCGTGGGTAAACCCGGATATTCAATAAATGAGAAATTTTTCAAAGCTGGGTATTTCGATAAAGCTTCGTTCCAGTCCTTTCGACAATTTTTTTCCAAAAATTTTACTTGCTTGGCTTCATTCTCTATCACATTTCTAACCTAAATTCAATCGCAAAATAAGTTTTGATACACGGTGAAAATTTATCAATATTACGTTACGAACTTGATTTAGATTTTCTCCAATTTCTGGAAAAGATTCGTGTAAAGATTCTGCAACTACGTTTGCTAATTCAGCAATAAGAATGTCTGGAAAACTAGAATTGAATCTTTTTTCGGCGATAAATAAAGCTTTACGAAGAATACGTTTCAATTTCGGACTAAAAATCGAAAAAATTCTCAATAATCTTTAAAAATAACATCAAAAATAAAAATTTAGCAGCATACTTGACATCAGGAAATACATTATCCGCTATGGCAACTGTAATCATACGACTAAAATCAGCCAAATGTCGGTACGAAGAATCTAAATTATTATTGACAAATGTTCCTCGATAAGGTCGTGATTTGCAAATCTTCAAAAACAAATTCATCAATTAATTGGAATAAAAATTAAACACCGGTAAAATCCCAGCAGTTACCTTTGAAATTTTACTAAAAAGTGGCGTAAACAAATCACTATCGTAATTCGAAGTTTTTCCTTGTAACAATGCCACTAATCTTTCGAAACCCATTCCGGTATCAATGAATTCTTGAGGAAGTGCTTCAATCGTACCATTTTCTGTCCTGTAAAATTCGTTCTGTAACGACAAATTACGTTAAGAAAAATACTACGATTCTACCGATATCAAATTCAATTTTCGTTCACCTATTGTACTTGATAAACACTATATTCCATAATTCTGTTAACAAAGGATTATTTTTATTGACTAAATTTGGAGACGAACACAGATCGTCGGTTAGAGCGACATGAATTTCTGTACAAGTGCCACAAGGACCGGTTGTACCCATTTCCCAGAAATTCTCCTGTGTTCCGAATGGTATAATGTGATCCGGTTGAACTCTGAGAAGATGAGCATTTAATCAAGTTAGATTATAAATACGTTTATTTTCAAAAACTGTAAAAATTTACCCAAGTTCGAGCCATATTTCTCGAATTTCGTCATCAGCTGGTAAATTCAAAACATTATCACCACCGAAATAGGTAACAAATAATCTATGGGGAGGAATATTATAAGGAGGCGACGCTAATAATTTCCAAGCCAATCTGCAAGCGTGCTTCTGTAAAAAAACAACAAAAAGACCGGTAATCAATGACATATCGTTAATGAACTTTATATAAATAACCAAGGCGATGTTACGAACTTTATCGTAAGATTCGAAAGACCAATTGCCCAACATCTCGAAAAATGTATGGTGATACGAATCAATACCAACAGCTTGTAAATCATTATGCTTGCCAGCAATTCTAATGCATTTTTGGCTATTGGCAGCTTTATCGCAGTCGATTTGTTCTTGCGATGTAAAGATTCTTTTGAACTGTAAGGAATAATTACAGTAAACATTTTACAAGTATTCGGGAGATTAGTGAACAAAATACTTTTACCTGACACATTCCAGCGTTAACAAAAGGTATGGATGAATCGAAATAAGATACTACTGGACTGGATTTCAGATGCTGATGACCATTTTCGTCAATGAAATACTCTAGAAATCGATTTCTGATATCTTTACTCGAAAGAGAACTTCGTAAAGTGGAAAGTGTTCTCCTCCATTGTTTCGATCTTAACGGAGCTGTCATTATTAGTAGATTACTTGGAAAAATAAAAAAATTTTGCAGATTATTATAAAATCACTGATGAGTTTTTTTTTGAAGGAATTAAGGAAAGAAGGAATGGCCGGTTATCATTATTTCATTATCATGATGATGGGTGGGAGGGGCGGGGAGAGTATACGAATGATCCAAATAACGCCAGCACTAAAATCCCTTTTTTGATTTTTTAATGAGAAAAATGGCTGAAAAAAGAGAATTTTCATGTCAATAGAGACCAGTTCTGTCGTGTTTACCGACTCCGGTCCCTCCGGTGCCATCTTGTTTGTTTATGTGGAAAATTGCATAATTTTTGATAATTCAATTTAATTTTGAATTAAAATATGAAAATCGACTTTTTCGATGCTTGAGTAAACGTTGAAGTTTAATACTCTCCGATGTTTTGAATTTTGGTTAAAATACAAATTTATCCAGCAGTGGTGTTTTAGTGCGGTTTTGTTCGATGTTTTAATTTTCAATCAAAAAGAGAAAATGAACGGAAGGAGTTCGAAAGGAGTTTATTTTAATTAGATAAGGTGCACACGTGTCAATTTTAGTGAAACCATTTTGTATTTTAAAGATCGCGATTACCTCGAGGTTCAGGAAATCAGAAAAGCTGCAGTTCGATATAACTTTATGAGTTCTTGAAGTGAAATCTGTTCTTGTAAAGTAGTAAAACCACGACTAAACCATGCCTTCTGTCGTTCTCGATCGAGATAATTTTTTTCGGCGGATGAAACGCCTCTATACAGCTTGGAAGGTATGTATTTTTGGTTATAGTGAATGCCACGTTACATTAAATAATTGTATGTCGCATTCAAATCACTTTATTGTATACTATCACTACGTTACGATTTTCGTGCCAACACCTTCAACGATTCGAAATGATTTCAAAATTCACTGATTTTTGAATTATTCTGCGCAGGATGGCAAAACAGAAACTGGCGAACCGTTCCCCAAAGTCGATTCGATTTATACAGCCATTGGTAGCGATGATTACGTTTTATATTGCAAATCGCTTTCGCTACAGGTAACCGCATAAACTTTCTATGTGTCGTTGAGAATTCAATCATAATCTAACTGATCTTTAAATTATACAGATATGGCTGCTTGGCTACGACATCAACGACGTCATAATGATTTTCACCAAAAATTCCATCCATTTTCTGGCCAGTAAGAAGAAAATCGATTTTTTACGTCAGGTGGAACAGTGCAAAGATAAAAAATCCATTCCACCCATCAAATTCCACCTACGAATCAAAGAAAGCTCGGAAAAAGAAAACTTTGAAAAACTCATCGCCGCGATGGAAGCTAGCGGTGAAGGGAAAACATTAGGGGTATTCGTTAAAGATGAATTCCCCGGACCACTTGTGGAATCGTGGAAGAAAGTTTTGAAACAACAAAGTTTTGAAAACGTAAGTTTGTCTGAACTACCTCAATGAATAGATACGAATTATTCAATACGATTTTTCAACTTATAGGTTGATATTAGCAACGCTCTAGCCATATTACTGAGCGTAAAAGACGAAGCAGAACTGACTCTTGTGAAGAAAGCGTGCCAAGTCAGTGTTGACGTGTACCAAAAATACCTAAGGGATCAGATCATGGATACTGTTGATTCTAATAAAGTAAATCGTTATATTCTTCGGTTTTGAAATAATTATCCAACGTAATCGTTAATTTCTATGTTGTAGAAAGTCAAACATGCGAAATTGGCTGACGGCGTTGAAAACGCCATGACTGATAGAAAATACGTCGGCAGCAATGTTGATACGTCTCAGCTTGCCACGTGTTATCCACCGATTATTCAAAGTGGTGGCAACTACAGTTTGAAATTCTCTGCTCAAAGGTGAATACCGAACTTGATCTTACTCTGAACCCTTGACATAATTTCTACTAATGTTCTAGCGACCAGAAAAATCTTCATTTTGGAGTAATTATATGTTCCTTTGGAGCTAGATACAAAATGTATTGCTCCAATATTATCAGAACGTTACTAGTAAACCCCAACGATTCTGTGCAGGTTTGTATTTCATCAGAGAACTAATGTGTACATTTTGGTGTTCAGTTTACTAATTTTTTTCTTCATTTACGCAGGAAAATTATAATTTTTTGGTTGACCTGCAAGAACATTTGATATCGGTTTTAAAACCTGGTATCCAATTATGCGATGTGTACAACAGCGGTATCGAATTCGCTCGAGAGAAAAAACCATCATTGGTTGACAAGTTGACTAAGAATTTCGGGTATTTTTTTCTCGAATTGATTTATCATTTCTTGACCTTATTTCGATTGATTAATTCTGTTTTGGTTTACAGTTTCGTAACTGGTATAGAATTTCGTGAAAATTCGCTCGCCATTACCTCCAAGACGACAGCATGTGCCAGAAAATCCCAAGTTTACAATTTATGTGTCGGATTATCGAACCTTATCAACGAAGAAGCCGACAGCAAAGAAAATAAAAATTATTCTTTGTTCATTGGAGACACGGTAGTCGTAAATGAGGTAATGTTTCATGCATAAAGATTGGTTCCTAAATCCGTTTTTAACGAGTTTTTTTTCTTATTCTGCGATAGGATGGTCCACCAACCGTTTTAACCAACTCTAAAAAAAGAATTAAAAATGTTGGAATATTTTTAAAAGATGATGAGGAAGATGAAGACGAAGAAAGTGAAAAAGAAAATCAATCGCAACGGACGCCTAATTTAAGACGAACAAGACGAACAACTGTATTGGATTCTAGATTACGTGTACGTTGAATTCCCTCATTTTGAAAATAATTTTCAATTTTGCGTAGGTTTAAAAATAAATCTATTGTTGATTTTATGCTGTAGGAAGATACTGCGAGTGAAGAGAATCGTAAACAACATCAGGAAGAGTTGACTGTGAAAATGCACGAAGAGGCTCGTCAACGTTTGTTAGGGCTATCAAGTGGTACTCAATCAGAACGTACGAGTATCAGAAAATCCAAAATATCGTATAAAAATTACGATCAAATGCCTGTTGATCCTGAAGTGAAACAATTGAAAATATTTGTCGGTAGGTTGAAGATTTTAGTGAATGTGATTTATATACATTTAGGTATTTATCAAACGTTTTCTTTTTAATTTCGCAGATAAAAAATACGAGACTGTAATTTTGCCTATTTTCGGCTTACCCGTGCCTTTCCATATATCGATGATTAAAAATATTTCGCAAAGTGTCGAAGGTGATTACACCTATTTACGAATAAATTTCTTTTGTCCTGGAACTACGGTGACTAAAGAAGGACTGCAGTTCGCAAATCCCGATGCTACGTTTGCGAAAGAAATGTAAGTTTATTGCTCAATTCTTCAGACGTGCTGAACTGAAATATTCGAAAGGTTTAATTCAATCTTGATCTCTTCTTACAGCTCTTATCGTAGTACAAATTTACGAAAACCAGGCGAAACGTCGGCGCCGTCTTCAAATCTAAACAACGCCTTTCATTCGATTAAAGAAGTCCAAAAAACCTTCAAAACGAGAGAAGCCGAAGAAAAAGAGAAGGCAGATTTAGTTAAACAAGATACTATTATTATTTCGTCTAATAAAGGAAATCCCAAGTTGAAAGATTTACTCGTTAAACCGAATATTGTTAATAAAAAAATGTCAGGTAATTTTATCAAAGTTTTGATTTGATGGGATTTTTCTGAAAAAGATTTTAAAAACGATTCTTCGCAGGTTCTTTGGAAGCTCACGTGAATGGATTCCGTTACACAACGGTCAGGGGAGATAGAGTAGATATATTATACAATAATATAAAACACGCGTTTTTCCAACCCGGTGACGGCGAAATGATTATCTTACTTCATTTCCATTTAAAAGTACGTTCGAAACTACTTCAAACATCACGAAAAAAATAATTTAATGTTTTTCTATTTGTTTTATCGATAGAATGCCATTATGTTTGGTAAAAAGAAACACTTCGACGTACAATTTTACACCGAATTCGGAGAAGCAAGCACCGATTTGGGTAAAAATCAGCATATGCACGATCGAGACGGTCTAGCTGCCGAGCAAGCCGAAAGAGAGCTCCGTCAAAAGTTGAAAATCGCCTTTAAAACTTTCTGCGATAAGGTACATCAGCTCGGAAAAATTATTCGTTTTCGAAATCATAATATTGATTTCGTTGTAGGTGGAAACAGCAACCAGAAGGAAAGTTGATTTTGATAGTCCAATGAGAGACCTCGCATTCCCCGGAGTTCCTTTTCGAAGTACTGTTCTACTTGAACCAAGCACCCATTGTCTGGTTAATCTAACTGAATGGGTTAGTATTAAGAATTTGCATAAATTAGAATTAGTATATTTTAAACGTGAACGCATTTGTGCATTTTTAGCCTCCGTTTGTAATCGCCTTGGATGACATCGAGTTAGTTTATTTCGAACGTGTAGACTTCACTTTGAAAAGCTTCGATATGGCTTTGATATTCAAAGATTATTATAAAAAAGTGGAAACTGTGTCTACCATTCCTATGACCGAGTTGAGTACTATTAAAGGATGGTTAGAGTAAGTTAATTATTTGAACGTGACAAATTATGATTTTCCTTTATACCTTTGTTTGTTGATTTTAATTAATATTTCTATTCGCAGTCATACCAATATCGTATATATGGAAGGAAAAAGAAATTTAAATTGGCCAAATATCATGAAAAAAATTACCAACAATTTGAAAGCATTTTTCGAAGACGGGGGATGGAGGCAAATTAATCCCGATTCCAATACTGACGATGAAGGCGATGCTGAAGAATCTAGCAGTGAAGGAGAAAATTACGACGTAAGTTAATTTGAAAAACTAAATCGACTGTTGGAATTTTTTTTATCTCTTGTTTTTTCTGCAGGTCTCGGATGCCGAAAGTAGTGAAGATGAATCGGAAGACGATTCAGACATTTCAAAAACGTCCGAAGATTCTGATAGCGAGGGTAACCATAACAATGAAATTTATAATTTATATTCCAGGTGGCTGATTCAACGGTACTCACGTGTTCTGTTTTTTTTTTTTCAACGCAGAAGAAGAGCTCGACTCGAGTGAAGAATCTGGTAAAGATTGGTCCGACTTGGAACGAGAAGCCGAAGCGGAAGATCATCAGCGAGACGCCGATTTCCATGGTGAGTTCTCGCGATCGAAAAATAAAAGTCATCATAGATCTCCGCCCAAGATATCATCTCGTGATTCCGAAAAGCATCATAAGTCGTCTCATTCATCATCGCGTGCTCAATCAAGTCATCATTCGTCGTCGCGTTCTCAATCGTCGAATCATCATTCGTCGTCGCGTTCTCATTCGTCGAATCATCACTCGTCGTCTCATCGAACCTCGTCTTCACATTCGTCGAAGAAGAAACATTAAGTCATGTACCTAACCTTAAGTATTATGTGACATTACGGAAGTTGTTTTGTTAATTTCATTTTTTAAAATCATTTTTTAAAAATACAATTTCATTTTCAATCGCGTTTTTAATGTGTATGTAGTTTGGAAGGAGTTTCAATTATTAACATTGATTAATTTTAGAAATTTGAGAACAAAAAATCGATATTTTTATTTTTTTTAGAAAAAATTTTACATATTTAGCACATGCCGATCAAACTCGTTGAAATTTTGTTTTATAAACTTGAAGAAAGTTACGAAAACCGGAACTGAATTTTTAATATGGAATTTTAGATCTGGTTCTAGTAAGCGATTATGAAGAAAGAACTTCGTTACTTATCGAGCTAATATCAAATTTTTATGGTAATAACGAAGCCGTTATTAAAAACAATGAAATACAATTTGAATTTGTTACAGTGAAAAAATCTTACAGCGAATGTTGAAAATATTATATCTGGGAGTTGAAAAATTTTGTTTTGGCATTTTGGGTAAATTTCCACATTTATCAACACCCTAAAGATTTTTTCACCCCCCCCCCCTTTCAATTTATATTTTGATAGTAGCACTGTGTGGAAAATTTTTTGAAAAAAAGGGATTTATTTTCTTGTCTTCAAAGCTTTCATTTTTTCAATTTTCAGTGTTTGAATTTCAAAAAACTTGGTATTTGTATGGAAAAAATGCATAGCTCATCAATACTTTAATTTCAAAAAAAAAAATAGGACAATATTAATAATTTGCGATAGGTAACCTTTCACTTTTCACTTATTTTTATTTTTATTAAAATGAGTGATTTTTTGTTGTTCGCCAATTTGTCCTTGTTTTGTGGTGTACGTGTAAAAAAGTGGAATT
This sequence comes from Pseudococcus viburni, assembly GCA_033439095.1. Classification (NCBI taxonomy): domain Eukaryota; kingdom Metazoa; phylum Arthropoda; class Insecta; order Hemiptera; family Pseudococcidae; genus Pseudococcus; species Pseudococcus viburni. The sequence goes on from JAVBJF010000059.1 coordinate 978,058, forward strand.
TTTGTTTTTCGGCGTTACAACAGTATTATGGCGCTACAGGGATCGTTAAATTGTATTTTCGAAATTTGTTTCATCCCTGCAATGGAATTTTTCAATTCTATGTGATGTACATAGTACTAATACAGGGTGACCGAAAAGTAGTTCCCAAAAAAAAATGCTTAGCAAAAATTCCCTAATTAACTTATCCAAAAAATTTCAACTCTGGCAGCATCCTTGGTCCATTACTATTCGAACACAGGCCTCTTCAAAAATTCTCAATCATTTTTGAATTTTTTGTGAAGAATAATTTGATTTTCGCTTACAATGCTATAGCTAAACCTAGTCGAACGAAATTTAAAAATTGCGTGGAATAAAATCTAGGAATTTCTGTGGATAGGTGACGAGTTCCTCAGAATCTTGAATTGAACCCTGTTAATCTGAAAACAGTGCGTTCAATTTTGAAATAAGGAGGATTGCATTTCAGCGCTTCACAAATTGGAGTCAGGTGATTTAATTCAGCATTATTGAATTAATGCTCTGGTTTAGGGGAAAAATTGCGCAATATTGAATTTTTTTGGGTTATAAATTATACAGAGATTAGAAGACGATCTATATTAGTAGAATATGACCAAAAAAAATTTACCCTATCAATAATAATTTTTTACCGAAATTTTAAATTTTTTTAGGGAAGTAATTTTCAGTCACCCTGCAGTACATACGTAACGTTTCTATGCTGAAAGAATCCGATTCCTTTCAATGGAGTAGATAAAATTGCCTAACCGGTTTGCCGTAAATGTTTATCGAATTTATTCCGTGTCAATACACAACCACTTTTTGAATTCGGATTATCAGATTTCGCTAAAAAAAAATTACGTTTACGATAAGTATTTTACCATCCCAAACTCCCAAAGATTAGACAATTTTGCAGTTGTGATTCCTAGCCCCATTAGAGTAATTTTTTGGCACATCGATTTTTCAAAAAAAAACTTACTATTGATGTCTTGCACCACAAAACTTTTGATACTTGGAGCAATTCGGCTAACCCAGCTGGAGCTGGAGAAAGAATCGAAAAGAAACTCAGAATTGTTTTTAAAAAATTTTCAAGTTCAAATTTGAGCTATTGAACAAAAAGCTTAATTCTCAGAGATACAACAAAGTTCAGAGATGTACCTAATATAAGATCTGCAAAGAATCATGAGAATAGGGTTTCATAATAGAATTTAAGTTTTAAACATATGGTACATGCCATAATATCATGATGGAATCTTTACCCTGTAGTAAGGGCAATACGGCGCCACAAAATTTCGAGCAAAATCCAAGAGAATTAAAATTATACGAGTAGCATTCGTATTGTTTATTAGGGTTTTTGAAGGTCTGACTTCGAATAGGTATCAACTTAGTTTCGAGTTTGATCATCCTAATCCCTTCAAAGAGGGCCTAAATTTATTTATGATCACTTGGAACAAGTTTTGATGAATTAAAAAAAAAAATCACGACAGTGCTGTTAATATTGCATTTTTACTTGTCCAATTTTCATAAAATTCAAGTAAATTCTTTCAGCAGCGTTTAAAAATTAAATTGAACTAAAAATTTTTTTTAGAAATTTTTTGTAATAGTACTGCAAACTGGATTTTTTAATCAAAATTCAATTGAAAGCACTTTCATGCATTCATGCAAATTTTTTGAAAAATTTCATGAAAAGTTATTCTAGACGACCAAAAAAACTGGCTCATTTTTTTTTGATTTTTGAGTAGGCAATTTAGATGAGGTGATAAATTTCGAAATTTTCAAATTTTTGATATACAATTTTTCAGTCTCTTTATAAAAGGCAAAAAGTAGTACCCAATTTTAAGGCCAGTGGTTCAGGGAGGTGTAAAAACTTCAATCGCATCTTTTTCGAGGGTTCATCGAGGTTTTCAGCAAGAGAAACTATCCAAAGAAGGCAAAAAGGTGTTTTTTTGAAAATGACTTCACTACTTGAGAGTTTCTTAGCTTCGTTCTTCGTCAGCCTGGAGAGGTTCAAATTTTTTTGAAAAATATTTCACTTCAAGTGAATTAATTATCTCACCAATTTTTATTGAAATCCAAAAATAAAAAAATCGATCCATCCCAAGATATTATTATAGCAAGTAGGTATTTTGGTAAGTACATAGTAGTACATACTACATACATACAACCGTATAGGTAAATCAATGTACCTACACTTCTTCTGAAAGTTCTTCATCGTCTTTTAAGCTCTTCAATAAGTAAAAAAACGTGATCTCCTGATATCATGAAACCAAAATGTAATACTTGGAGCGCCTAGAGCGTACGAACAAATAGAAATATTTAATATAGTGTTTATCAAAGAAAAAATAGGTAGGTATTATCGCTGTCCGTATAGAAATTTGTCACTGTTCAGAAAATTTGCCAGTTTTTAAGCTTTCTTGAAAGTTCTTCGTTGTTCAGAATCAATGGCGTCGGAAGGTGGGGGTAAAAGGGGTGCACTGCACCCCCTCACCCCTAATTACATCTGATAGGGATTTTCAAAACATTAAAACAATGAAAAAAATGTCTTTTTTGGGAATTAAACACCCAATTTTTTCAAAACTTCGCCCTCGCTTCGTTTGGACATGACCAAATCACAATTATTTGAACTATTTGAGATAACAGGCTCTTTTTTGCCCTTCTCCCCCGAAAATCCTTCTGGTATTCCAAGTCTGTACTCATTTTGCACCCACCCAAAAAAAACGATCGACGTCTCTGTCTGAATGTTCGAAAAAATTGTCAGTCTAGAAAAATTTCCAGTGTTTTGAAAATTTAACAGTATTTAGAAATTTGTTGTTCAAAAAATTTGCCAGTGTTCAAAAAGTTTGTCAATTTTAATGTTTTTGAAAATTCATCAATTTTTGGCATCTTGAATGAAGTCAAATTTCAAAAGCAATTGGATCTGGTAGAAATTTTTACCAGTTTTTTTCAAAATCTCTTCCTGACCATCCCTTTATCCAATTTTCGAAAAAAACTCAAAACAATCCACCCTCTATACGCGCCACTACAAAAACACACCCACCAAAAGCTGAAAATTCAGCCAAAGATTACAAAAACAAATAGAAACAGATTTATATTTCGTGATTTATATGACATTTACAATTAAACTACACCAGAAATTCTTTTAACGAAAGAAAAGAAAAACAAAAGCTACGCTAGAAAAAATAAATACTTATTATTAATATTCTTCTCATATACGTGGGTTCTGCATTAAAAACGCCAATCTTTGTTCGATTATCTTTCCGAAGAAAAATTTCCAACAAAATACCGTATAAAAAGCACTGCCGGAATTACGTTTGAGAATTATGCGAATACCATGATACACGTTTCACATAATGCCAATTCACGTAAAAAAATTTCAAGGAACATTTACGTACGAAAAAACGCGTCCGAGTCGTAGGTAGAAAAAAAGGAGAAAAAATCCAAACAAAAACCGTTGCGAAATTCTCACCTTCGTATGAACTGTACAGATACAGGGCCCGGTCAAATATAATTATTAAAGTAAAACGCGACGAAAAGGGAAAAGAATTAAAAAGTGTGAATATTTCAATAATTTATATACTTTTTCGTTTACATGCTTATAGGCGTAGTAATCGAATAAAAACAAGAAAGAAACTGTATAGTAAAAGTTGTAAAATTAAGGCTTCTTTGTACATTAACGCGTTTGAATTCGTTACTATCATTTTTTTAGAGTTTTTTCTTCGCATAATACATTTATACGATATTAATACTTACATATGTAAAACAATCAAATCAAGTTTAAACATAAACAAACAATACAAAATGGTTTCAGATATCTAGAACTGTATTTTGTACAATTTTTTTTTTCGAGTAAATAACTAAATTATAAATAAATATTTATCTATACACAAATCGGCGATATGAAATCGTACTTTCTTCAACCCCATAGTGATTTTTGTCTGTAACGTTTAAAATCATCATCAAAAACAAATATAAAAAAAATACACAATACATATCTACTAATATCCTACGTAAAGATGCATACTCAGCATGCTATCGCAATCATTAACTAGTACACCTACTGACAGAAAATCATACTTAGGTACCTACGATGAAAAATTACTAATTCACAAAAGAAATTGGCCTAGGGTAAAATTTAATGAAAAAGATAAAGGGTGATACTTCGTGAAACTAGGTTGACTTTACAACTTCTTCCGAGACTGGACAATCCGATTAAAAATATAACGGATTGGATAAACGCTTGCTTACGTGAAAACTCCCATTTATAGAGGACAACATCTTAATACTTAATACGTATCAGATTACTACTGGTAATACCATCTATCAAAAATCACAACAAAAGACACCCATTTTATACATACGTAATGATCTACGTAGAATGTAAATTTAATACCACCAAACACAACAAACATGATCAAATCTAAATGCAACACACGTCTACCTAAAAGTCCTTCGATTCACAAAAAATACCTACGAAAAACTGAATTTTCAAAAATCTAAGAAAAATTTTGGAAATGACTTCTCATGAAGAAACTACCTACTCGAACGTAAAAATGCAAAATTGAATGGAGCTCGAACTAAACTAAGAAAACCATTTCAACTGGAATGAAGAAAGGGGAAAGATGATTTTCCAAGTAGGTAGTTCAAGTTTCGTTTCAATTTTACTATTTCACGCAGTTTTGCAATTGGGAGTTTTTTCGTCAAAAGCCTTCAGATTTTTCAGAAAAAAAATTGAAAACTTGAAAGATTTACTAAATGTGAGCCTAGATACAGAAATTATCTTTAGGGGTCAAAAATCGGTTTTCGAGTTGGCACTGATTTTGGGCCTTTCAGGAGTGAAATCAAGGGGGAACCTCAATTTAAAACCAATATTTGACCTCAAGAGTGGTTTTTATATTCAGGCTCACAAATTGCAAAAATTTACGTTTCGATTATTTGAAAAATTTTAAAAAAGCATCTGAACCAGTTTTATTATTATATACTTATTTTCTCAAAAGTTTCAACAATAGATTTAAATTTCGTGATTTTAATGAATAAATTCAGGGCACAAAATAATATGAAAATTGCTCTAAAATTTAAAAAAAAAATCATTTTTTAAAATTTATCAGTACTTACGTCTTCCTAATTATTAAAGAGAAAAAACAAATGATTTGGAAAAGAAAGCCAAGATTTTCATTTGAAAAATTAGTGAGACAAGAAATGATGCCCCATTCAGATAATTATTTTACGCGATTCTTTCAGATTAATTACTATCTCTTTTCTCATCATCAAAATGAAAAATTCAAATAGTTTCGAGAGAAAAATTCCCATTAAAAAAAAGCCCAATGAGACCAGAAATGATATAACTTCCTCAAAATTATTTTACGAGATCCTTCCATTGGGTACGTAAGAGAACCATAAAAAAATTCCCCCCCCCCCCCCTTCCACTCCTAATAACACGAGCAAATTTACAAAAAAAAAATTGTATACATGACAATGACAGAAATACAAAACTACACATAATTTTTTTACATTTTTCCAATTTTGCAAATCTAGATACATACTATTATATCATTTCCATTATGCTAAGAAAATATGAAAAAATTTGAAAATGAAAAAATTGGTTAGCCTTTTTTAATAACCGAATTTTTTAAAAATTAAATTTTGATTTCAGAGGCGAAAGGAGCGGGAGAGAAAAGAGAACTACATATTTTCCTTGTGTTTGCGACTACATTCAATTTTTCAAAGAAAATATACAAAACGAATAGTACACGACTTTCACAATTTATTTGTCCAAATTCGAGGATTTTTATAGGGAGGGAGGGGGCGGGAGGGAATCAGAAAATCAAATCGATGCTTGAGATTAGCATTTCTGAAACCCAATGAGCCAAATGTCACGTAACTTTACGAAATAGTACCTACCTTGCTACCTACAATTTTTTTTTTTGAAATTTGACCAAAATTAGGAAGGTAATGTCTCCTTTTGCCTTTCCAGGATACCCGGATCTCACGATAAATCATCATTAGATTTTTAGTTTACATCATTTTTGGAAAATATTGAAATAATAACCTTGAAAATTGGTGCTGATATTTTAGAAAATTTATCTTTTCACAAAAAAGTTCAACTATGAGTTCTCAAAATTTCGTATGAATGATTTAAATCGCCTTTCAAATTTTAATGCCCAGACATATATTATACGTACATCCCCAGTTGATAATGGAAGGTCTTCGTGCGAAGGCGATTTAAACCAATTTTTTGGATAAGCAAAGTCAATTTTAAAAATCTCGAATGCAAATTGTAAGTACTTGGATAATTTTGCTCATGTCATTGATGATTTCTGAATAACTGAAACCAAAATTACAGCCAAGATTTTCTCAAGGAGAAAAAGTTAACCAAATGAGGTTTTAATTTAGAAAAAAAAAGAAGGCCCGATTCTAACAAAAACGATCTAAAATACAGGATATTTTGATACAAATTTTGAAGGTTTAAAAAAAATGGAAAAATGCATATTTTTCGAGTATGTAGTATTTTGATTTTCAATGATACATCCCATCCCCTCCCGCTATCCTTTGGCTGAACGATTACAATTGCTTAAGAAAAATTATTTTAGATTTCAACGAATAATTATACCTATTTCATCAGGATTTGATATTTTTAACATCGAAAATAATATTTATGAATTCAGAAATAAAAATTTCCCAACATTACACCGAATTCTCAAAATTTTGTCCTACCATTCGAAAGTTTTCTGAATTTTTTGAGAATTTGCTCAATTTCTGAAATAAAAGCGGGAGGGGGGAGGTCGAAATCCCAAAATTCATTTTTGCAACGGCTTTGATCTGTTGAAAATGTTTTGAGCAAAATCAAAGAAAGTAGTTTCGATTTTGCCCTGCGTTAACATAGATTGACTCCAGAAGAAAAGATAAAAGTAGGTATCTAAAATGAAGACAAATATCCTAATTATCATTAAACAAAATACTCGTTTAAAAATTATCATTCCACGATGAAAACACTTCCAAAATTTTTCAAATATTTTTGAATCTAAGAGAACTAGAATTAATGAGAGAAAAAAAAACATGCAGATTAATTGACAGACTAGATGAAGAAAAGTTATCCAATAATCCATTACATGCACGACCCAATAAAGAAACTACATCATAACCCCATGCAGATTCGACTATTCGCAGATACTCACGGTTTCATCGCTTTGCCGGTAGTTTTCATTGGTGGGAATAAAGGTGCACCGGCCCCCATGGTAGGTTTTTTCTTCGCATGCCTCACTTTTTTCACGTAAGCTTGCACTAGACCTTGAATCTTGTTAGGATTTATATCACCAGACTTATTGTGACAAATCTACAAATCCACAAATGATAATTAATTACGTTACGGCCGATGGATAAGAAATAGATAAAAAGGCATATTGAATTAGGATTTCTTCACCTTAGGTACAGCTTTTCTTAATATATCTTTGTATTCTTCTTTAGTAATATGTTTTTTGGCATAATGCGGCTTAAGAACGACTTTAACTTCTTCGACGACACGTTCTTGGCGATGTAATTTCTTGAGGAACTGCGCAAATTGGTAAATAAAATTAAAAACAGATTCGTCGTGTGAACATTGTACAAGGGCAATATGCTTACTTTTTCTTTAACCATCATTTCAACGGCTGAGTTTGGAACATCGTCTAGAATTTTAAGCTGTTCTTCATCCGCTCTAATACCGGGATCTTTTTTACCTATAAATAAATCAAAGCGATTAAATTTCGTCCAAATCGAACTTATTTCGATACTTGACGGTACGTACTAGGAATCGGAGGTTTAAGTATCTTCTTGGTACCCTTGATGGCGGACACTGGTTTGGATACATGAGGTTGTACGTTACCTCTCGGGGGAATTTTCTTGATCGGAGACGAACTAAACAACGCGTCTACTCTGGATTTGAACGCATTGATCGCTGGCATAGGCGACGGTCGTTGCTTATTAGGCGACGCCGTGGACGCGTTCAAAGGCGGCGGTTCGAATAAATCGTCGCCTTCGCTGCTAGCGGGCGAATACGGTGAATCGTCCACTTCGAAGCTGCTCTCATCTTGGTTGCCATTCTGAGCCAACAGACCAGGAGCCGATTTAGACGGCGTCATCAAGTTGACAGACGGTAACGAAGAAGAGGTCGGCGGTGGCGTTGAGAAGTTGGCCTGCGACATGGGCGGAGGTAGTTTCCACGGAAGTAAGTCGGGGAATAAGGGTTGTTTTATCGGTTCAACCTGTTTCGTGGGTACTTGTCGTGTCGGTGTCACCATCACCTGCTGGGGTTGCGGTTTGGCTGCCTGCGATTGTTGCGAAATAACCACGGTGATTGGTTTATCGGGAGCTTTGCCGCTTTGGAATTCGTATTTGCCTTGGCTGGTTTTCACCAGAGGTATCGACGATTTTGGCACGAAATCGTCGCCCAAGCTGGATAAATCCAACACCAGGGTGTTCACGCCGTTCGATTGAGCAGTTTCGTTGGCCGATTCGACATTCAAAGAGTCTTTGGCCGGGCTCTTGGTGTTGGTTGAAGGAGCCGAGTCTTCGGCACCGGTCGACGATTTTGTCGGTGTCGCGGTGGCGTTATCTTTGACATTTTCTTCTTGAGTTTTGGATTTTTCGGCCGATGCGCTGCCTTGACTTTCGCCTGTCGGTTTATCATTGTCTTCGGAGAACATGTCGATAACTGGACGTCTCTCTTCAACATTAACTCCGGAAGCGGTGTCTTTATCATACTGAGCATTCTCAGGACTCTGGGAACGTGACTTGGTCGGTTCGAACGGATCGTACATCGTTGTACTGGGTGATATTGATCGACGTTGTTGATTACCAGGTTCAGGCGGCGTATTAGGACCTTTGTTGTAATGCAACGAATCTTCGGGGTCGATTTCGTCCTGTTCAAAGATCGGATTCGTCGCCAACGGTCTGCTCGGCGCGGTCGAATTGACAACGAATTTGATCGGCGGCTCGGGCGGCGTTTTAGGGCCAGATTGCGTCATCACGTAAGCTCTTCGTTCGACTGGCGATTTTCCGGTATCTTCTTGAGACGAGACGATACGACGATCGGTCGGAATGACGTTATCGATGATTACGGTCGCTTCGTCACCGCTGTCCGTTAACGAGATCACCTCCGTGGGCGACATCTCTTTGCACGGAGACGAATTCAAATCTATCACAGCGACCGGTTTCGCGTTCAGCACCTCATCGCTGACTTGTAACGCTTGTTTGCGTCTTTTACGCGTTTCGTCTTTCTTCTTCTTGCGACTTTTTTCGTCGTCGTGTTTCCGTTTCGAACTCTTGGCGCTGATTATTTTCTGATTATCGTCGAAGTTCACGCTGACCACGATATTGTCGCCGGACGTGAATACCTCCTTGGACGGTTGCTTTTTCTTCTTCTTCTTACTGTCTTTCTTCTTCTTGTGCTTTTTCTTACTTAAATCGACATTTGGTACGATTACGGTCAAGTTTTGGGGATTTTGAGGCATCAGATTATGATCGCGAGTCGGACTGACGAGCGGTATTCTAGTAGGCGGCTCGATAATGGACGGCGATCGCGAAAACCTACCGTACAGTTCCGGTTCTGGAGTCAAACTGGCATACGACAGAGACCTAGACCACGATCGCGATCTTTCGTAATAATACTCGGCAGGAATTTCGCGTTCCCTGCCCGAAGGTCGGATCACCCCGGCGGCGTAACTTTCCGATTTACGAGACCGGTCTCGCGATCTGCGACGTTTCTTCAGCTCGGCTGGAGGCGGCGTATATCTTTCGATTTCCGATGACACACTCCTCTTCCTTTTACGCGGTTCTCGTTTATCGTATTCCCTTTCACGGTCTTGATTCTTGGACCGATTCCCGTATCTGTCGCCGCTGTGCCTGCTTCGATTTCGAGATCGACTTCGAGTACGTCTAGTTCGACTTCTCGATCTACGTTGATTCCTTACCGGAGACCAATTAATCCATCGGTCCTCTTGACTAAACGAACGTCTTATCGTGCCTTTCGATCGTCTTCGGCCCATATAACTCGGTGACTGGGAACGTGTCCTGGAACGTGATCTGTTGATCGATACGTCTCTGCCGAATTCATCCCGAACCGGTCTAGGAGGTTTGTCGGAGACAATTTTACGAACGTCGTATCTCTCGATCTCCTTTCGTTTTTCTTTTCTACTCTTGATTTCTCGATCCCTTGCTTTATCATTTTTATCGTTGGGTTTCGCTTTGCCATCGCGGTAATTCCGTTCTTTGGTATTTTTCGATAATTTCTTCCACTGTAGGTCTTCTCTGGAAGCACCACCGGCTCCTCCGGTCGATTTGCCACCAGCGCCGGTATCCTTGTTTTCTTTACCGGTCGTTTTCTCTTTCCTGTCTCGTTTCTTTTTCAGTCTGCGGTCAGGCGAACGTTCGGGCGATTCGCTGCGACCTTTTTTCTTCTGCGACGAGGAATATTTTCGTTTTGATTTCTCTTCCTCGATTTCGCCTTCTTCCAGTTCTTTCGCTTCAGCTGCGGTTTTGTTATCGGTCGACGAATCGCGTCTTCTCGTCTTTTTACGTTTCTTTCGTTTATCACGAATCGAGGACGATTTCTGGCATTCGGAAAAATCATTGTATTCGACGTCGGATACCGGGTCTAGATCCTCCGAAGGAAGTAGGTAATTACCGGGAGCTGCCACGTCGTTGGGCGTAGCATTGACCTCTTCTTCGACAACTTTATCGGTACCCTCGGCTTCTAGTGACGTATCGACCGAGGTATCTTCGACTGCTTTTTCTTTATCCACTTCGACGGTGGCTTTGTCGCCCTTATCTTCGTCTTCGCTATCGGTTTTATCGTCTTCGTTGGCCGATTTAACACTCGCCACATCGTTAGGGCTTTTATCAACGGTATCTTTTTCGTTGTCCGATTTTTCGCCTTCGTCTTGGTCGTCTATATCGCCGGAGACGGCGGTTATGTCGTATTTGTCAGCAATTTCATCGGCATCGGCTTTGGAATCACCGGATTCGTCGTCACTGTGAACTCGATCTTTTTCATCGTTCGAGTCGACTTCGGTAAGATCGATTTGTTTGGACGGTTTGTCTTTTTGTACAGAATCTACTTCCGATGCGCTATTCACGCTGCTGTGTCTTCTGCTTCGAGTCTTGTCGACAGATCGACGACGGCTAGAGCGTTTCATAGTGTGTTTTTCGTAATCCCTGCTACGATCCGATTCGTCGCCAGAGGATGGATCGCTGAGGTCTCTAGATGAGTCGCGAGACGATATGGAACGTACTTCCGAATTTTCGCGTCGCGGTCGCGGTGATCTTTTAGGCGAGGATATTTCTACTTCAGCTAATGAGCTAGTTTCGGAGTCATTTTTATCGGTAGGACTGTACAAGTTGGTGTCGGATTTTGTAACTGGGGTTTCTTCTTTAGTAGCGTTCGTATCGCGCGAAGGAGTCGGAATAGGTATGCACTCGAGTTCATCTTGGGGGTAAGCAGCATCTGGTATGGGGATATCTTGCACGTTATTGGCCAAATTAATACTGGTACTCGAGTATAGGGTCATATTTGGACATTCAGCTTCTTCTTCTTCGTCCGAATCTTTAACAGAGTCCAATTCCATTGGTAAAGCCGGCGGTTCGGGTAACGGAAGGTGAGGCCCGAATTCTGATAGTCCTCCGTACGAGGGCGATCTTAAGTAGCCCGGGATCATATTGGAATTTTTGTCTCCATTATCTGGAATTTGAAAAAAAAAATTAAAACGAGGAATTCTACATTTCAACTCTTGACTTCGAAATAACTCACTTTCAGTATCACTATCTTCATTCGGGTCGGTGGGATCGTAAATATTGCTTTTATTTGCATTGTCGTCAATTACCAAACCGTTATTTTCATCGTCCGATGACGAATCGCTACCGATGAGCAAAGCCGGGGGTTCCGGAGGCGGCTCCAAAGATGCAAATATTTCTTGGGATTTTTCATTTTCAGCGTTTTCGGTTTCGATATCGTCATACAGATCGACATCTTCTTCGGCGCTGCCAACGTTCGAAGATTTCTTGGGAGATTGCACTGAGTTCAATAACGAAGCTGACGAGTTGGACGGGTGTCTTTGCGAGTTTGAGTTATAGTTTTGTCGTCGCATCATTGGCCTCGGAGGGTTCATTCTGAACCTAAAAACATAATCGAGTGGAAGATATTTTTTGAGATGATTTCAACATAACGAATTGTTGAATCGCTTACCTAATAGGAGCAGCGCCTCTAAACGGCGATAAGTCAAGAGCCGACGAATTATTACCGAGCAAATTGGAAAATCCCGGTCGGGTCGAAGGATTGAGGTTATTGAAAGAAGACGTTGACGAAGAAAAAGAATTACCACTGCCACCTGAGCTATTACCCAAAGACGAATAGCGACTGTTACTATTCGTGTAGGTTTTGTTGCCAGACGCGCCGTCGCCTTTGTTTGGGAACAAAGGTATCTCTTTTGACGAATGATTGGTATTTGTGAGATCTGGCTTCTTGTTTTGTTCGCCTTTCATCTTGATTTCCAACGATCCGTCTTTTTTCGACTTGATTTCTACGTTTCTGGAATGCCATAACGTTTGACTTTCCAAAATCGTATCGAGCAAATTGACTGAAGACGGGGTTTCCGTAATTTCCTCCACCGATGCCGTAGCAGCACCTCGGTCGTGGTAATTGTCCAAAGACGTAACGATATTTTTCCGATTACTCAGTCTGCGCGCTGTGTACTCGTTTCGGACTCTAGCCATTATTGCAACTTCCCCATCGACATCGTGTTCGTCCGGGCCGCTAAAAATAATCAATAGTGAATATTTTGAAAAGAATTTGGAAATTTTTGTCCAGATTCTATCTTACTCTGAAAAATAATCCAAATCGTCGCCACCGAACAAGCTAAACGAAGGGAATACCATATCGACAATATCGCGAGGTCCCCTCGGTCTAGGTATCAGATTTGAATTATTTCCCGAATTTGAAATCCTTTGGTTAACTTTCTTAATTATTCTTGATTTTGATTCCGAAGAAGTTTCTAAATTCTCAGCAGTCGTAGACTAAAAACCAAACATTAAGATTATTACGTTTCTATTTTCAAACGATTTTTTTCAACAGCTAAGAAATTTACCTGTTGTAAAGCAGTTGTACTCACAGCTTGTCTATTTCTTCGTTTTCTTCGGCGTCTACTTTGTGACGTTGATGCGGCGTTAAGATTCGCCATGACCGATTCTATCACATTCGATAAATTCTGAAAGCGAGAATTCTAAACCAAAAAAAAAATCAATGAATCAGATTTAGGTAATTTATCTCTGTATAAATATGCTTTGATTCTTTACCGATAAATTGTGGGATCGGAATCCTCTCGTTGGACCTCGCCCTCTAGGCAACGGGCCATTAGGACGAGACCTGTTATTACTCGTACGAATTCTATTCGGTCTTCGAGCAGACGGCAGCAGAACTCTCGCCCGCTCTGGTAAACCAGATAAAAAACGGAAAGCCTGCGAACAAAAATAAACGGAACTTAAATTCAATCACTGACTTCTCTCAAACTATGATTTTTTCCGCCACTTGAGCGAAAAAAAATCTTATAAATTAACAGGCGCAACATAATCACCAAAATAAAGCGTTTCTAAGTGCAATTTGTAAATTAGCGTGGGCAAAACATGCAGCAATACTTCGAAATTATCAATATGAATCCATACTAAGAGCTTTTCAAAAAAAATAAACACCAAATAAAGACGAACTTCTCTTTTTTAAGAAAAAAACATTTACAATAGAACAATAATTTTGAAAATACATTATGATGATTGTAACACACGGTGAATAGAAAATTCAAAAACCAAAAAAAAAACAAGGAAACCGAAACAAACTACAAATTTTAAAACGAATAAAAAAGAAAAAAATACAATAAATTTTTAAAAGCGTTATCGTGCATTAAGAAATAGTGCAACCGTTAATGTGGTACGGATCTTCTTCTATGATATGCGTATAATACGTATGCTGTATATCGTATTGCGTTTCGATATTATTTACCTCGACGTTTTGTGCGGGATCATGGAAATCGAAGCACGGAGGACAGTACCATGCTCCGGCTGGAATAGCTGATAAAGGTGGCCTCAAACATGCCATGTGGTAGCCCAAATTACATAAATCGCATAATAACAGCGTTTCTTCGTCATCTCCAGAACCGCAAATCTATCCAAGAAAATATTTCAGGTTTAGATCACGTTCGATATTAGGATCACATCTTCGTTAGATTTTACTCACTTCACAGTTAATAGCCTCGTGGAGTAACACTTCATCAACATCTAAAGGCGGAAAAACGCCAAAGTTTCTATTTTCTACTTTCACTTTATCCATCACAGGACCATTTATTTCACCTCGAACTGTGATCGAATCGAATGTAGATCGATCAACGGGACATGTCGTAGAGCTCTGAAAAAATTTCACGATTAGAAATCTTTAATTTTTAATTTGTTAGCGTACCCAAAAGAATTCACATACCTCCGACCACTTTTGCAAACAAGGAAAGCAGAAATTATGGTCACAGTTAGACGGATTACCGATCAATTGTCCTCTAAATTTCTTCAAACAAATTGCACATTTTTCACCGTCTGAGTCGCTTGAATCGGAATCCGATATCTGATGAAAAAAAAAATACAGGTGAAATTTGATTTCTAAATACAATATTCCGAATGAGCAGAAAAAAAGCGAACCTGTTCTTTATTATCAACATTATTACTACTCGTAGATTGTGCTGTATTATATGATGAGCTGGCTTCAGAGTCCAATATCTAAAAAAACAATTCGTGTAAAGTTGAGGCCTCTCTTACAATGAGAATACTATTCAAACAAAATTTACCGAGTTAATATTCGCTACTTCGGAGTCTACGCTGAATAAACTATTCGAGAGGAGAGAAGAACTGCTGCCAGAATCGCTGGTTTGTAAATATTCCTGAGATGAAATAATTTCGTTAGTGTTTTAGTTTTGAATCAGTTTACATATTTCTCTAATACTCACTGTACGAAATCGTCTGGTATTTTGGATAGACGACAAACTGCTGCTTTCTGTTGTACTTGTTTCTTGCGAATTGAGCTACGAAAATACAATTACATGAGTACCAATGCTGAGAAAGAAAATTCCAATTCGGTATTAAAAATTACCTCGATACTCTCAGAACTCGTATCCGACCACGTTGGCAGTGCCCTACTACTATGTCGTGCCCTCTGTAAACATAACATTTAATGTAAAAGATGAAAAGTATAATTTCATATTTGTTAATCAATTACGTACTCCGGTCGATCTGATTTCATCGCTAGCACTGGTACTGCTTTCTGAATCCAACAAATTAATACGTCTCCTCTAAAAAAGTAAAGTATGATATAAAATTTAAAGTATTTGGAATTATAAACAATAGAAAGATAAACATACCGCTATTGCGGGTTGAATTACTGAATCATCACTTTCGCTGGTATTGGGGATAGCTTGTCGTAATCGTTTTTTCTGTAAACAAAAAATTCATATAAATTAAAACTGAGAAATACGAACGACAGATAAGCGTCAATTCAACGACATGTACCTTGATGCGGAAAAGAGGGGCATCTATTTCTTCACTAGATGTGTTACAAATTTCACTGAAAGTCTGAAACATACACACATTTATCTCAACTTCATTTCAACAAATATTTGCAAAAGGAGATCATTGCATACCTCAGAATCGTCCGATCTATCTTTGTACTTTCTTTTGGCAGTCCTGGTGTTCGAGTTTGCTGATCTAGACCTCCTGCTATTCTGTAACACGAAAATGTAATCGTTATAAGAAACGAGAAACAGGATGGATTATTGGATTAGAAATTGAAGGAAACTCGAACTAACGGTATTTATCCTGCTCGGCCCGGCAGTATGTGAATCACTTGTGCGGTGAGATTTCTAGGAAGAAAAATTAACATCGATAAATAAAAAAGAAACGATAATGAATATCGATAAATGATTATTGGTACCTTTTTTGATCTAGAATTACGATTTCTGTTGTTGATCGCCTTATTACTACGTTTTGATTTTGAATTCAATCGATTCCTACGGGTTTTCAGTTTACGTCCGATAACAGGTGATACACTTTCATCTTCATCTTCAAACGATGAATCGCTAGATTCTTCGAGAAATAACTCTTCGTTGCTAAAATCCTGTTGTGATGATTCGGAATCATTAGAGGACCACGACGATTCGTCAGATTGATCAGCATTCCGACGATTTCGTTTTCTAGCATTCCGACGATTATTTTGTGGAATTTTACTTCTGTTTCGAAGCATTCTTTCGATATTCTGCAAAAATAAAAGGATAATTAAAATACAAACTTTAACTAGCAGAATATGCGAACAGAGGAGAATATAATAGTACTTGGACGAAAATTCGTACAAGTTTTTCGGCCGTTCAACACTAAATCACGTATATCAGACAAAAATGCACATAAATTGAGAGAGATGCAAAGAAAATCACAAAAATGCGAAGCATAAACAAGAGACTAAAAACAACTAAAATTCTGAGAAACTCGACGAATAGAGATCATCTATCCAATACGATAAAACAAACACCGATGATAAATTACAACATTAATCGATTCCGATAGAGGCAATGATTGATCACTAATTGATTAAAATCGTGAAAACAACGAAGTACATGAAAAATTTACAAATAAAACTTACAAATACTAAACTAATAAGCATAGGCTGTCCGAAGTTGACCGATAGATTCGATGATACCCATTGTATGCGGGTTAAAGATATACGTACTTTTGTCTCGCTTTTTCATGAATAATTTCATCCGAATAAAACTATGAAATTTGGACACATAGCGAACTATTTTATCAAAAATACCGTAAATTCTATCATTATAATACAACGTTATGAAGTCGCCATTTTCACAGAGTTTTTCTAAAAAAAAAGAATCAGAGAAAAATTGACGAAATAAAACAAACACAGAACAAATCTTGAAAATTGGACAATCATCGAATGATATAGGATGGACAGAACATTACCTACTTACGTACCACAAACCCCAATCGGCCAATTAAAATCGTTGTTGGCCAATTTCATTTTTAATTTTTTTTAAATCGCGGCTTTCCCTGGTTTTCCTTTTCCTTTTCCATTATCAATTTTTTAAAACTAATGCAAAGAATCGGGATCTGCACTATTTGAAAAATTGAAATTTATTAATTTTATTGAATTTAATGAATTTTAAAATATCCATCCTCCATCTGGATTCTGAAACATTAAATTAGCTTTTCAAAGAAAAATAAAAACAGATAATAAAGGTAGAAGCAAAGGAGGATGGATTTATCAAAAAAAAAAAATTAAACAAATGATATTTTTCAATAATCAAAAAATTACTAAAATTATTTATTTCAGTATCACAATTTTTCAAAATAAATAGTAACAAAAAATTTCAAAAATGCATTTATCCAAATAATAATAATAATAGAGATAATATCACTTATTTTTCGACAACGTTCTCTGTTTTTCTGCATGTTCGACCACTTTTTCATCTGTAGGAAGTCCTTTTCTTTTTCTAACCTTATTCATATAATTCCTAGCATAATTCTCAGAATCTGCTTTCTCTCCATAAAGTAAATATTCCTCTTCGGTATTCGGAGTCCAAAACGGATCTAAATCGATCACTTCCCAATGACTGAACACCAATTGAGGATTCGCCAACCCCGAAGTCTGTTTTTGAACTTCAGAAGCAAACCGAAAACTTTCAGCTACCGGTAAATAAGCAGTAATGGTAAACGTGGCAGAAGATCCTTGGGCTAGATCTCCATGTAATACTCGTCCATGTCTTTTATTCAGCAATCCGTACATTTTACCGAGAGCTTCGGCGTTTACTAAGATATTACACGTGTACATAGCTGCCATCAGTCTTTGAGGTTGCATCTGGAAAGATTTACGACAGCCTTCTTTTACCGTAGACATAAGTTGGCCAGAAAACGGTCCGTAAGGAGTATTTATAGAGGTTGTAATATCTTCTGAGATACTCCAGTCGTAAATAACAAAACCGACACCCATCATGGGTTCTTCGCATAAAGGTCCGGCTAACGAAGCTATTTGAAATCCGCCGAGAAAACTGCTCTCGTATTTAGAGTACAGATTATCGGTGCTTTTTTGTAGACTGGACCAAAATGAGAATTTTGAGTCTGCTGTGGATGATATGTTGAATAAAATATTAGGACCGCAGGATTTTGGTCCGAAGCTCCATATATCATCGACAGTAACTTCGGTGACCGTCAAAGGATCAGATTTAAATGCTTCGATGAGTTTAGTTTTGAATTCCAGTAATCCTTTGATTTCGTGGTTAAAAGATTTAACGGTGGAATCGGAATCGACCTTCAGTTCGGATAATTTCGAAGTTATATCAGTTTCTGGGTGATTTACGGTGGTAATAGAAGCAGTCAGAAATTTAATAAGTTCGGTGTTTTTTTCCAATACTTGAATTACACTATTAGGTAAAGGCACAGCTTTGACTTTAACGGTACATAGGCCATTAGGCGTACACATGGTTACAATTTCATCTTCGGCGCCAGTCTGTTTCAAAGTATTACGAGTTATAGCCTCGTTAACCATGTCGAAAGTAGGAGGAGGCACAACAGTCTCACGAAATGGTATTATCGGTTCAGATACGAGGACTGGAATTTTAGCATATCTTTCACGCAAATCTTCGACACACCGTTGCAAATGTACTTCTCCGGCAGTGATCAAAACATGTTCGCCGGTTTCTTGAACGAGAACTTGGACACTGGCATCAGCCTGATTGAGTAATTTAAGACCCTGAGTGAGCTGTGATAACTGAGCAGGATTTTCTGGCTCAACTGCTACTCTTAAAATAGGAGTAGCCATAACGTGAAGATCGCTGAAAGCTGGACAGGCTATTTCGCTCGATATAGTGGCACTTTTTAATACGTGTTCATCTAGACCACCGATTCCGAACACGTTTCCGGCCGGTACCTCATCCAGAGGTTCGAGTTCTCGACCCATTAATAAATATAACTGGGCGATTTCCACCTGGGTTATGTGCTCGTCGGACTTTAAATCTTTCAACGTGGAATCCGGATTTATTTTGTATCCTTGTTTGATTTTTTCCAGGACTTTTTTGGGATCGTGTTTTGGACCCAGAACGTATACTTTTTGACCTTTGACAACACGTCCGCTGTAAATTCGAGCAAATGCTATGAACGTTTCGTCGCAACTAAATTCTGGTTTCTCATCTTCGATTGTTTCAGCGGATTCATTAGGTTGGTCATTTTGAGTCTGAGCAGCTAATCGTTGTTTGGCTTGTTCACGTCTTTGATTAATTTCCTCCAACGTAAGGGGTTTTACTCTGTTCTCCGGTAGATGTTTTTTCTCGACCGAGAACATTTTTGAAATGAAGACGATTAGAGGAGCGCTTTCGTCTTGGGAACATTGAACGAATGACGACTTCAAGGCTAAAGTTTCTTCGCAGGCTCCGTTAAAATAGAAATGTTTCGAACCGAACATCAAGTTATCAATTTTCTCCTCGGATAAATTATTCGGAGCTGGAAGCTTGGTACAGACGGAATTCAAAACAGCTCGAGATAACGGTAACCATTTACCAAATACGTTACGTAGTAAACTAACAGGATCGTTGAAACGGATCAGTTGGGGTTTTAAATCGATGATCAAACTTTCTATCATATGAGTAGTCTTGTCTTTATCTCTCTTGGTGATTATCGTATCGTAAAACAGCCAAATATTCTCCAGAATAAGTTGCACGAATAAAGGCTTCTTCGCCATTTCTTGAGCTCCTTTCATAACACGTTTGGTCTTCGAATTGAGATAATAATTGCCCCATAATGTTTTACGTAACACAGCGATACTGAAGCCTAATTTCTTGGCTAGAATTTCTGCGAAATCATCGAGTGTGAAACCCCATCCATCTATAGCAGATGCAAAAATCACATTGCCTGCTTCAGGTAAAAAATATAGATTAGAATCGTCGGCATCATCCAACCCTGAACTCCAATCGGATACGGTGATATCGTCTGTTTTTGAAACCTTTTCGTTCTTAGTTTCTTCGCTTTTTTCCATAACTTCGCTTCTGAATAAATCACCCATGATCGAATTAACTTGCTCGAGTATCTGCATCAGCTGAATATAAGCGTCCATAGGAGCCATTTTCGTTTCGGTTATCAGACGATCTATTTTATTCAAAACTAACAGAGGTTTGATTTTTTCAGCCCAAGCGTGCTTTAAAGACACACGAGTCTGGGCGCAAACTCCTTCTATCACATCGACCATAATAAGGGCGCCGTCGCATAACCTTACAGCCGTCGAAACTTCTAAAGAGAAATCCACATGACCCGGAGAATCGATCAGATTAATCAAATACTCGTCACCTTGCATTTTATGGAGTAATGATATAGAGCTGCTTTTCATCGTAATACCACGTTCTTGTTCATCTTTACGACTATCCATGTATCGAAGTTTACCAGCTAAACGAGGAGAAATAATACCGTTGCTGGCGATCAAAGAGTCGGCTAAGGTGGTTTTTCCATGATCGACATGTGCCATGATACAAATATTCCTGATGTTGTTGATGTTCCTCATGAAAGGACAGATTTTTCGGTCGTTTAGAGTCATAGCCATCGTGAATGTGTTTCAAATTATGGTACGGTTGTCACGTAGTCGGTAACCAGCGAATTAGGTATATTAGAAACGAGATGTTTATCAATCCAAAACTATCTATCGCTGTAAATTTGATAGAACTCATTGATTCGACGACATTGTTACGGAGCATGTTACGTAAATACAGCAGTGCAGAAGATACGACAGATTTACATTGAATTTTGTCTGAAATTAGAAGTATAACAGGTAAATTATTATTTCCTATCTTCCTATGTAGTACACGTTGAGTTATTGATGTTTCAAATTAAATGAGTACATACTTACGCGAATTGAGTTAATTTCGGTAGGTTTCCGATCTTGACTTACTGCGAATTATTTTCAAAGATATCACCAACGATACCAAAATTGAGCGATATTGCGCAAAAACAGAAAAACTAAAAATGTCTTATCACACCGCACGCTTTTCAAAATTTTATCACCGCCGGAAATCACCGGAGACCGGAAAAATAAACCGATCAAGCAAGTAGCGCATTCTAGCGTCATGGCCACGAAGTTGTAAAACAATCGACTGGCGTTCGTCAAATGAAAATCTGAAAACAGAAAACTGAGAAAACTTGAGAAAATTGATAAATGAAACATCAAAATAATTATGTATTGAAAATTTACGTGATAATTGATAAAAATCGGCTTTAATTTCTGTAGAATCAATTTATTCTTTTTTCTATTAGTTGTTTACGGTTGTAGAGACTTCCGGTTATTGAACTAATTTCCGAAATGTCTTCTTTACGTAAAGAAGTTCTTGCTTCAAAAGTTCACCCTTCAAAATTACTACCTCCAATTCCCAGAAGAACACAGGGACCAAGGTTTGTACTTTCTGCTTCTCTTTTTCGAATGTGTTTCATATTTTTAGATTACAGGTGCTTATACTGCTCGATTATTCTTTTCAGGGGCAGGACGAGGCAGAGGGAAGATTTCGTACCGATTTCATGGGACAAATACTTCACAGATTGTCGTAAAGTCGAAATAGAAGAAAATAGTTTCAATGTTTACACTCTCGGCGACTCAGGACCACTTTTGGTCTTACTTCACGGCGGCGGATACAGTGGACTAACTTGGGCTCTATTCGCTGTAAGTTGTTGACCTACTATCGCTGAATTTTCGACTCCGGAGAATTAATTATTGATTCTATGAACTGTTCAGAAAGAAATTCACTCCATGGTCGACTGCCAAATATTAGCTATCGATTTGAGAGGGCATGGGAGCACATTAACGACCAATGATGACGATTTATCAGAAGTCACTTTAGCCAAGTACGTTTCTTGGAAGCTATTTTTTCGAATTTCTTTTTGTTGAATGCATTGAATTCTCCTGCAGAGATGTTGGTGATGTTATCTCAACGCTGTATCCTGAAACACCGCCACCAATATTATTGATGGGTCACAGTATGGGAGGTGCAATAGCTATTCATACGACGTACAACCATCTAATCGATTCGGTAATAGGATTAATCGTAATTGATGTAGTCGAAGGAACAGCTGTCGACGCATTAGCTAGCATGCAGTCCTTTTTGAGAAGCCGGCCTACTTCATTTAAATCGATCCAAGATGCAATTTCGTGGAGGTAAGAGAGACCCAGAGTTTCAAAATTGTTCAATTTTACTATTTTCGGGTAACCATTATTCTCTGTTTCAGTTTATTCAATGGTCAAGTCAAGAACGTTGAATCAGCTCAAGTATCTGTGCCTGGTCAAATAAAAAAGTAAAGAATTTTTATTAAATATATTAGAATTGGTGTGAAAAATATCATTTAATCATGAAATTATTTATATAGTACGGAAACAGGTATCTTGGCAGCTTGCGAAGAACCAACATCGCCATCAGAATCGATCGACGAACCGGACGTTATGCGACCTGCAATAGTACCTGAAACAATCCAAGAAGACGAACCTGAATTCAAAGTTCCAGTTAGTAATTTTGTCCAAAAATCATTTTCCATTATTTACTAGGAAAAAAAAACTTGACTCGAAATTTTTCAATAGGTTAAAACTAACGGTGGCAAATATACCTGGAGAATCGACTTATGTAAAACAGAGAAATACTGGCGTGGCTGGTTCCAAGGCCTATCGAATGTATTTTTAAGTTCTAGAGCTCAGAAATTACTTTTGCTGGCAAATATCGATCGTCTAGACAAAGATTTGACCGTTGGACAAATGCAAGGTACCTAATACCCCTCCCCCAACTATACCCGCATTTTGATCCCGTTTTCTCATTTGCATCCAATTACAGGTAAATTTGCCATGCACGTATTAACCAAAGTTGGTCATGCGGTTCATGAAGATGAACCAGGTCAAGTAGCCGAAATCGTAGCAAACTTTATTGTTCGCAATAAATTCTCTCAACCGAAAGAAAACTTCAGGTATATTGTCTCTCTTTCCACTAAATTAAATCATTTTTATTTTTCTAAAGTGGTTTATCATGTCTTTTACAGAGTATTTTTGCCGGCTTGTTGAACATGTTATTTCTGTTGGAAAACAAACGAACAATTTTTATGTGTTCAGTCGAGACAAAAAGTAATTATGGTTGTGTTAATTCACCAAAGAGTTCAACTCTTTGCATGTTGCATTTATACTCTTTTTCATTGTATAATTTCCTCTTCCTGAATTTATCCATAAAAGCTAGGAATTTTTTGAAAGGAATAGCTTCGTTTCCTAAATTAAATTAAACAAATGAATATTATCAACGAATGGCGAATGTGATATTAGAAAGTTACTAGAAGTATTGAACGTTGTGATTATTTCTACTTTATCGCAGTATAAAAATAAAACTTTCAATTGAAAATGTAAAATAATTGTAAAAAGTATAACCAAGCATTAAATATATCATCATTTTAAAAAGTTGTAAAATATTGTCGATTTAAATTAAAATATTAGTCTTTAAAAAATTGTCGTTTTAATTACAGAATTTGATTGACCGCTGTGGTCAACTGAGGTTGAACTGCGCAAACAATATTAAATCCTATTAGTCCGACTTCAAGGTTGATTCTGCGTTATCAACTTTTTTTAAAATACATACGTACTCGACTAAAGTACCCATTATTAAATTTTGAAAATAATTTCAGATTATCACGTCCATTAGAAATGGCTTACGAATTACGATTATCAAAACATTTCATATTGTGAGTTGGATGACTGAAGAGAAAATGGGACCCAACCACTGAATTAGTGAATTTTTCCAAGAAATATTAAAATTACTCGTTTGAAACTCGAGTTTTTATTCAAATGAATAACATTAGCGAAATGAAATTATATAACAAGTACAAAAGCATGAGAAATAGGTAAATAGCGAAAAAAGAATTTAAGAAAAAAACGAGGTAACAAATATTAAGCTTGATATAAAATAAAATTATCTGGCAACTGGAGATTTGATCTCTTGCTTGATACAAGTTTTAAAAGCTTCCCATCCTTCACCTTTTGTATGAGACTGAAATAAAACACAAATTTAATACTACCTCCGTAAATGAGAGATCGAGTCATCAAATAAAATAAAAACCTACTTTAAATCCTCTGTGAAGTCTGTCTTTCATAATAGCAATAAATTCTCGATAACTGAGTTGACCATCGCCATCTTCATCGAATATTGCGAACACCGTGTGAACCAAATGTTTACTCAGGCTAGTTCCAGTACAGATTTTCACCGCACGATGAAATTCCTCTGCAAAACAACAGACAGATGAGTAAACAGTTACTGAAAATTCTCGAGTATTACATCACAAATTCACAACGACATGACGTACCTTTTGATATTGGGTGATCTGCTAACGTATACATACGCATAGCAATGGTAAAATCTTCCAGATTATTTAAAAATTGGCAGAATACTTTGAATTCTAGAAACGTGATCCCTGGAGGAATACCTTCTTCTTCTTTTAACCTATTTAACAGCCTATCCAGGTACATATTGCATCTAAACACAAATGATCCAGGTTACAATAAAATTACTCCACTGAAAAATAAAGTAAGACACACAAACTAACAATTTCGGATCAAGATGAGTGTAACGGAGAAGAATCCGGGCGAAATCAATTTCATTTATAGTATTGGCACCTTTGGCGAATTCTTGAAATTCCATTTCCAATACTTCAGTTTGAAGATTTTCCATGAATCTGGAAATAATCAAATAAATAAGTAAGTATTTTACTATTCGAAAAAAATGAAAAGAATATTGGTCAGGAAAAATTAAGTCGTTCTGTGTTTTTTCGAAAGTTGAAGAGAAAGAATCACAAAAATTAGAACTCAAAAAGACTGGTGAAAATTTCATCCCACTTTTTACTCCACACCTCTCTTCCCACACACCCTTAAAATCTGACTTCAAAAAATTTTGAAAAATTAATTCAAGATTTTAAAACCTTGAAAATAATTTTTCTGAAAGTGGTTTTAATATGGATGTTTTTATCCAAAAATAACGTTCCCAGTTTCACCTGAATTTTTCCAGTCTTGATTGTTTATTTTTTAGAAAAACTTGAAAAATATCACTTTTTAAATTTTTTTTTTAGAAATTCCGTAAAAAATTGAAGAAAAAAACTGTGTTGAGAATACTTAGTGTATGAGTAGGTAATGGAGCACTTAATGATGAAAAATTGGTGCCAATGGTAAGTATTTTTGAGTGAAAATAAAAATATCCATGGTAAGATTATTTTCAGATTTTTCCCCTAAATTTTCAAAATTTTTTGAACATGGTTGGATTTTGAGACAGAAGGGGGAATAAAAGCGGAGCGGAGTAGGGGAAAGGATGGTGAAATTTTGACCAGATAATTTTGAGGTCTAGATTCAATTTCCATGTTACACCCTTATTTATATTTCAGAAAAAACCAAACATGGGTTTTCTCCCAATACCTAATACCTGAGAGTTATCAGCTTGCTGAAGTTGCTGACCTCAAAGCTAATTTTTTACTGAGAGTTGATCCTCTCCCCCGTTATAGTACTTGTAATTGTAAATCGATAGCAAAAAGAAGAATATTACAAGATGATCAAGAAAGTTTTTAAAAATCCTTTCGAAAAAATTTGAAAGCTGGTTGGAGATATACGAAGTCCCAGAATCAATTTTTAGGTTCATGTATCCATATCATTCTGCCAAAAAATTTAAACGGTGATTAGAGGGACGGGGAAGGGAGTTAGTGTAGACTCAAAATTTACAAAAATTTAAACAGACGTAATACCTATTTGTTTTGACTTCTGCAATTTATTTATGAATTCATTTCACCACAAAATTCATGATTTTTTACCGTTGATAAGCAGGTATCAAAAACCACGTTTTTCAACCCTCCAAGCCTGTTTCAAACTTATTTTCCAAAAAAAAAAAGAAGAAATCATGATCCAGAATTAGCTCAGAAATAAATTCTAAGGACCAAAAAACATCTTTTGTCATCTAATTCGTAATTTCTTTCCTCATCAATTTGCGGACTTTTGAATTCCCACGAGTCATCTTTTTTGGATTTAGGGTGAAAATGGTAATAGAAATGGAATGTCAAGTTTCGTAAACCCTTTGAAACTAGTTTTTAAACTTTTTTTAGAGGATTTTTTGTAACTTTCTCGAGTCATTTGTCAGTTTTTTTTTCAAGTACCTATAAAATAAATTTGTTATAAAATTTGGATCATTATTTTCCCTGAATGCGGAAATTTTTTTCAAAAATACGTATTAATTCCAACTCAAAAAACTTTTCACTCGTTGGTCCAAGAAAAAAACTATACAAAAATTGTAGAAAATTTGATGTAGCTGTCATAGGTATCTGACATGAAATCAAATCCTAGGGAAATGATGGGGAAACCCCATGGAGAGGAGTTCAAACTTCCTTTCCTATAAAAAAAATAGCCCGTGGTTTAGAGCACGAAAGTGAGGCCTAGGTCACTTGGAATAAATTTTTGGCTGATGAAAAATTCATTAATTTCGTTTCATAGTAATTTTGAATTTTCTATACTCTACATAATACACATGATAAAAATCATGACAGAAAATTTATACCATATTTATACACCAACCTTCTGAAATCTTCGTATTGCAATGTAACGTTTCCTTTTTTACCAAAGAAATGAATCAGCAAAGTCGTATCGACCAAATTTTTACGTTGCAAACTTTGACCTCCATCTGAAGCAGTATTCTGATTCACCACATTATTACTTCCTATGGCACTCGATCCATGTTTATCAGCCCAAGCCAAACTGAAGATTTTTTCCATCTAGAATTTCACAAAAAATATTAACAATTTTCCATCAATTTATACTTATTTTACATCCATCTACGAACTTGAATTTTTACCTTTTATCGTACCTACCGCTGCATTCTATAAAGCGGCATAAGTCATGCGGTCAATTATTGCTAAATTGTTAATAAGTAATTATATCCAGAAAAATATTAAAACAAACGAAAAATCGATAAGAAGCTTTCAAGCTCAATATTAACTAGGTAAATAAAATCATAGAAAAGGTATACCTAGTTACCTACTCAAGGTATCAATCTACTCTAAAAGTAAAATTATTTTAATTGTTATATTCAATAAATATATATTATCATGAGTTTTATACGTTTTCGAAATCATAGAAAAACCATTCAAACGAGTAACACATCCAAGCCACACGCATTTATCACGTACTTAAAATTCACTTACGGAAAAAAAACTTTTGCTTTGGTTTTCAGGTTTCTTTGACGGACCGCTATTTAATGAGAACTTCATTAGCTGAGACGAGTACAAATTTAAATGAAAAAAAATCAGTTAATTTATTCAACGAAAATACGTAATAGCTTGTGCAAATTTATATAAAAATATAGTGCTCGTCTGATATGTAATTTTTATACGTAGATGGACCAGCAACCCTTTATGAACCTACTTTTGATCACAGCAACATAACCAAATTGAAAACAGGAATTCAAAATGGTCAATTATTTACCTAAGTAATTTCAACTAAAACGTCTATTTTGATACACTGTTTACGACAAACGTCATTTTAATTAGCAATTAGAATTAAAAATACCCATCATACATTTAATTTATAATCAGTCATGCAGACAGGTTTCTGAAGTGGTTTAGAATAAATAATACAATTATTATTATTCGGGATCGTCGCAGGCAAAAATACTAGCACCTAAATAACTTTTCCAAAAATGGAATTTTGACAATCCAAGTTTAAGTTTATTCTAAGTTCAACCTTTCAACTCTAAATTTTTTCAATTCCTTCAATTTTATTTTTTTTTAAATTGTATCAATTTTGAAATTTTTTGTAATAAAAAAAATGTTTTAAACTTCAATTTTCTCAATTTTTTTCCAGTTTTGATTTTTAAATTTTATTTCAATTTCACATTTTTAAAAATTTCTCTCAATTATTGAGCTGAAAATTTTTTTAAAAAACATTAAATTGAAAAAACTTTAAAAAATTCAAAGTTCAAAAAAATGTTTGAAAAAATATTAAAATTATTGAAACAAGTTAAAGAGTTGAAAGAAATTTAAAAAAATACGAAGTTGGAAAAAATTTGGGAAACAAAAGTTGGAAAAATTTTGAGAAAATTGAAATTAAAAAAATTAAGATTGGAAAAAAATACGTAAGGTTAGGTCGGTACACTTACTATCAACATTTTTCAAATTTTCTCTCTTCAAATTTTTTTCAGCTTCATATTAAAAAAAAACTTTCCAACTCAAAAATTGTTTCCAGTAGGTAATTTTAAAATTTTTTTTCAACTACCTATACAATCTTTCCGTTTGAAAATTTCTTAGAATTTTTATGAAATTAAAAAAATTAAAGTAGAAAAAATTTCAAGAAAATTTAAATCAAAAAATTTTACAGATGGAAAATTTTTTAAATTGGATACCTACAGCTTTGAAAAAAAATTTAGAACCAATTAAAGAAATTGAAAAAATTAAGACTAGAAATAAATTTGGATTTGGATCCCATTTGCAGCAAAATCATTTAGGAGCTAGTGGCAAAAAGATATTCAAAACCAATATCCATAATGCCAATGAAATAATTTCGGTTATGTTGCTTTAACTCACCTGACCAAGTTAACGATTTATAGATTTGGTATTAGTTCACCTTCACCTCAATCAAAAAAGCCAAGTGTGGTCAAATTAGCGAGCACTTAAATTAAACATTCACTACCACCGAATTAATTCGCTTAAGAATAAAACAACAAACACTCACTGCTTGTTTCATATCATCATTGACCGCAGCTCGGGCTCTGATATCGCCGCTTAACAATTGCAAAATCTATAACGTAGTCGCAGTCGATGAATAAATAAATAAAAAAAATCCTACAGAGCTTCTTGCTGTAGGTTTAGGTATTTTCGACAAGCATTTACGAGTACATTACGATTATTATGTAAACTTCACAGTAATTCATTCATAATCCCAGATTCATTCACGAAACAATGTTAGATCCCATACCACGATGACAATGATTAAATTCCATCCAGTGATTAAAAATGACGAACAAAATTTTCCGTGAGAATTTCGTAGGACAAAGACGAAATTCAACAATACTTAGAATTATTACAAATATGAATGTAGGTACGTGCAAACCATGCAAAATAATCAAATTTCAATACACTACTATTGAAAATGTGATTTTCAAGGTGGAAAATCAGAAGTAGAAAAATTATGAAAATGTATTGCGAAATAAAAATCATAATCGGCGAGATGGGTGGCTACTGCGCAGCGTGTGTGTAAAAAAATTTGTCAAGTGTTTATACACGTAGAATTTCTATAGAAACTTACCACTAAGAATTCTTCTTTGTCGACTTTCTGATTACCGTCTGTGTCGAACATGTTGAAGGCGATTAAAAATCCAGTTTCTGGTTCTGTAGTGGAATAAAATTCAAGTGAGAAAGTAAGTATAACAGTGACGATTAATTTATACCTATTAAAATTTAAAATAATCAAAAAGTAGGTAGGTCTAGGTAGTAGGTACTAGATAGACAGATTTAGATACGTTGAAAAAAAAAAACAAAAAACATTACAATCTATTTTACTCAAACATAACACAGGAGACACCAGGAAAAGACAATTTTCGATTTACAATGTTCAACATTCAATATTCAGCATTCGACTTTCAGCGTTTGATTTTCGACATTCGGTTATTAATATTCAATTTTCCATTTTTTATTTTCGAAATTCCATTTTCGATTTTCAATGTTTGGTTTTCGACAATCACTTTTCAATTTTTAATTTTCTACGCTCACATTTTGAAATTCAATTTCGAAACTTCAAAGAAAAAAATTCACTAAAAAAATTCAACTCTAAGGGAATGAAAGAGAAATAAAAAAAAGGTCAGAAGAAGAAACGAGAAAATTTTAAAAATTCATCCTAGAGAGGAATTGAAAAAGTTCAGCTCGGAGGAGAGTACATATGAGCAAAACAGAGAAAATCAACCTGAAGAGAGTACGAGAAATGAAAAAAGTTCAGTCAGAAGAGGTTACAGGAGAAATTACCAAACTTCATTCCGGAGGGGTATGAGAAACCGAAAAAAATCCAGTTCAAAATAAAGATGGAAAAATAGCCAAAAATTCAGCTCGAAAAAGGGAATGAGAGGAATGGTAGAAATTCAGTTTGGAGATAATTAGAGAGAAATCAAATTCTGAACGGAAAATGATTGTAATTATTACTAAAATCCATCCAGAAGGGGGTTCAAAAAAACCACTTCAAAAGGCAAAAAAAGTATTTTTTTTGTCGTTTTTTCAAGAAACGACAAAAAATAACAATTTTTGGGAAAGTACCATAAAAAATGTGATTTTTGATGTTTTCCAAAAACCACTACAGAAGGCTAAAAAAGTGTCGTTTTTTTCGTTTTTTCAAGAAACGAAAAAAAATAACCATTTTTGAAATGTACCATAAAAATGTCATTTTTGATGATTTTCAAAAACCACTTCAGAAGGCTAAAAAAGTGTCGTTTTTGTCGTTTTTTCAAGAAACGAAAGAAAATAACCATTTTTGGGAAAGGACCATAAAAATGTGATTTTTGATGTTTTCCAAAAACCACAACAGAAGGCTAAAAAAGTGTCGTTTTTGTCGTTTTTTCAAGAAACGAAAAAAAATAACCATTTTTGGGGAATTCTTGTAAAAATTTCATTTTTTATGTTTTTTAAAAACTACGCCAGAAGGATAAAAAAAGCGTCGTTTTTGTCGTTTTGTAAAGAATCGACAGAAAATAAACATTTTTGGTGAATTGTTGTAAAACTTTAATTTTTGATGTTTTTCAAAAACCACTTCAGAAGGCTAAAAAGTGTCGTTTTTGTCGTTTTTTCAAGAAACGATAGAAAATAACCATTTTTGGAGAATTCTTGTAAAAATTTCATTTTTTATGTTTTTTAAAAACCACGCCAGAAAAGGCTGAAAAAGTGTTGTTTTTGTCGTTTTTTCAAGAAACGACAGAAAATAAGCATTTTTGAGAAAGAACCATAACAATGCCATTTAAAACTACGCAACTTAGGGCGTTAGGACGTATTTTTTACTCTCATACCTTATTAGGCAATTTTTCGAAATTGAAAATCCATAACTCCCCTTCCCAGTCAATTTCAGGGGCTAAAATTTAGGCTGTGGAAGTTTCTTGTGATGCTCAACAAGCTTATAAGAATTTTTTGGCGAGTCACACCTCGTGCATTTCCCTTGTCCGAGGGGTTATGAGAGAAATTCAAAAAATTCGGTATGAAGAAGCATTGGAGAAATTCCTTAGTTCATCACAGGAGAGGTATGAGAGGAATAAAAAAAATTAGGTGCAAGAGAAATTGGAAAAAATAAAAAAAGAGGGAAGCTTGAAAAAAAAAAGTCTAATAAGGGCCTGGTACGAGAGAAATATTTGATAGTCAATTTTCAATTTTTGATTTTCGACATTTAATTTTTGATTAGTATGAATGATGAATGATTTTGTAAGAAGTTCTATAATTTTTTCGGAATGATATTACATTTCTGCGATTATAGGTGGTGAGGTTCACATTGAAGATTTTTATGAGATTTTCTCCACTGCTGGAAAATTCCAAAATTTTCTGGAGGCTCCGAAATGTCTTGAAACCGCTTCCAATAGGTTCGGGAGGTCAAAAATTGGGGATATACCAAATTTCAGCTTTTTTCGTTGATGAAATAAAATTTTCATATTTTTCAGGGTGATGAGATACTAATTTTGAAATTTTAAAAATTTACCAAAATTTGAGAAATGAACTTCAGCATTGGAAATTTTGGATAAGGGGTTCTTTTATGATGTACTTTTGATTTATGTTTGTTATAGCTTAAAATTTTTCTTCGAATTGGGATACCTCCCTTGTTAGAATTTCTACAAACATTTTTACAGAGTAAAAATTAAAAAATAATTTCTACGGTATTGAATAAATCACCTTCAAGTTATAAAATTACAATAGACAAAAATAACCATTTATGGAAGATACCCGAAAATGAAAAAAATTATCTATTGTCCTTAATCCATACGGTAGGTATCCTTAATCCTTTTCGATCATTTTTGGGTCAATTTTTTTGAAAATCTTTGAATTTTTTGAATTTTACGAATCATTTTTGTAAAAATTTTCCCAAGTTCAGATTTCAATAGTTATATACACAACAAATACATTTCAATTCTATTTCCCTCAAAATAAGTACGTATAAGATTATTTACTTAGATAATGTGCAACTTACTCGTAAGAATAGAGAGCAAAAATAAGTATTCTGTGTATGATATGATTCCTACAAAAAAAACCATAAGTACGATAAATAAATTCGACAATCCATCTCATCTAGGACAGGTGCCTATTTCAAGAATAACAAAAACTACCTTTATCTCTGAGCGACCTGAACAACTGGCTGGAACCTTTTCTCAACATCGGAGTAGCGTTTTTGATCTCCTCCAATTCTTTATTGGTGATCGCTCGTCGTTTCAATCGAGCTAAATCACATACATAAGAAATCACAACACAATTGCAATTAGCAACCAGTTTTCGTAATTTTGTATTCGTAGATAATTATATCGATGAGCAATTACTTACGTCTTGGTTCTTCTTCGACGAACGATTCTAAGAAATCTTGAGGTGTCATGTAAATCTGACCATCATATTCTACCGAGGCGAATTGAATAAAATGACGCTCTCTTGACGTTAATTTCACATCTTTGGAGAATTCTTCTTCTTTATCCTTCTGTAAGTGAAAATATCAATAAGAATAGGTACCTACGAATAATCAATGATTGAAAAACAATACAAATAAGTAATAAAAATATATTAATATTAAAGAAACATGAAGAAGTATCTCTCTCTCCTTTTGAGGAAAAATCAGCAAAATTCAGTAATTTCAGCGGATTTTTGCTGATTTTTCAAACAATTTCACTGATTTTGCAGAAAATTTCAGAGATCTTACTGCCTTTTCAGTGAATGTTCACTGATTTTCCAGCATTTTTTTCACTGTTTGCTTTCAGTGACATTTTTTTACTGCTTTAATATTGTTCTGCAATTCTGACTGTTTTCCAGTGATTTTTGATAATTTTCACAGTTTTATAAATGAGAGAGTATAAGTATTCTAGGCGAAATTTCACCACATGAGTCTCGTAATTATTACTTATCAACTGGCCGAGATTAAAAAACCATCGAAAATATACGTTTAGTATCGTTATTTTTCAAAACTGATTTCGTTACTTCGATTGCACAATCGAAAAATTAAAAAAAATCGATTTCGAAACTCCAATCGTTCTAATCTTTTACCATTTCTACATACACAATGTTCGATTTAATCTCCGTATTATTTTCCTTCATCGCCATAAACGAGGATATAGTACGAGTAAACTTGGACGAATCGGATCACAAGAAATTTCCAGCACATTGGACTTGACCCTTTGGACCCAACGGAGGAACTTATTATCAGACCTAAAAACGGGAATATTGTCTTCCACCTTCATGGGAAGACAATCTAGACCACGTTCGTTGGTTCAGAATATTCAACAATAATCCCAAGCGATTGGATATCGTCGATTTGGTATTGTACGAAGATTTGAATCACGAAGGGCTCCATCGTGATTTTTGCTGGATTTTTGGTACGACAGTGTTGCCAATTTGGCGTACGATATCCCTTCGATACCAGCTTACAAGTATACTCCTATGAAATATGGGTTTAGAATGCATAATTATCGATACCAAATATCATTGAACTTTGGTCTGGGATTTTATATTATGGCACTGAAGAACACTATAGAAGGGTTAAAGCTTGACGTCAATTCAACAGCGAAGATGGATCGAAACCTACGTTTTACCTATTATAGCGTTGATCAAGGTCACCAACCGAAATTTCGAAAAATCACTATTTTGGCTAAAAAAAACTCATCACTAAAAATCTCCATAGCCAATTTGTTTAAAAATCACTAAAATCACTGTTTTTCCCCACAAGTCTTTCAAAAATCACTTTTATCACTGTATTCATTCTCAAAAATCACTTTATAAAATTAGGTAAAAAAATGTCAAAATCGCCAGAAATTGCTGTTTTTCAATTTTTTCCCGAATATTTTTCATCAAAATCACTGAAAATTTAAAAGTAGACCTTGTAAACAGAGTGAAAAATCACCAAAATCACTCAACTTCTCCAAAAGCTGAAAAATCACTGAATTCAGTGAGAAATCACTGAAGTTGACAATCTTGGTGTTGATATTCGCAAAAGAGAGTTTAATGTCACACCTCTGTCGTTCGATTATTGTAAATCGTTGTTGTATTATACTAATGAAAGTATTATATTTTAAGAATCCATTCTTGGTAATATCTAAAATGGCACAGTCGATCAAAAATTCAAACAAGTATATTATTTGATTACAATTAATCATTATTGTGGCTGAATGTTCATTTTCTTTCCCTCAAATATTGCAATTTTTGCCATCAATTGGTTGCCGAAAGCTCAAGAGAAAATATTGAGCAGAGAAAATTCACTATTCAACTTCAAAAATAAATTTCAGGAAGATAAAATTGAGAAACATGAGGAAACTTGGAAACTGATAATGAGGATGAACTCACTGAGCCTTAACACTAAAAATAAAATATCTTCAAATCCTGGGAGTTTTTTAATTAAGGAACGATTTTTTTCAAACTTTTTTCGTGCTCGAGGAGTGAGTCCAATTAAATTACAAATCATATGAAAAAAATGTCAAAAAATCATTCAAAATGGTTGTAAGATAGTTTCGAAGCCTCTAAATCCATTTCCCAGGTAATTTTGACCCCATGCAACCCCCACATCCGACCCTCGAGAGGTAGAGATGTTGGTCCAAAATTGAAAATTCTCAATTTTACCAAATAATATCATCAAAGAAAATAAAAATTTATTTTAGAGTGATTGTGTAACATTCACAAATTTTTTTATAGGTAATTACCCTATCTGAATTAGGCTTAGTTTTAATCATCGATTGATCTAAGATCTAACCAACTTATCCATAAGTTTTCAAAATTGAATAATAAATTCTTTACAAAATTATTAGGCTTAGATTCATAAAATTTAAAGACTATAATCATCGGATTCGTAGTATTCTTCAACAGGCCTAGTCGGAGGTCGAGTCGGTTTAGGGGTCCTTTTAGTCTCAGGTTCGGGGGCAAAATCGCCAACAAGCTCATATAAAGTAGTATTGCATACCAAAGGATGATTCAGGAAATGTATTCTAATCGTACGTTGTTCGTAATTAATAACAATGTACATATCGCCAGGATCAGGAGCTAGGGGAGGCCAAGTACATCGAAAAGGAAACGGATTAGTCAAGTTGACGTCATTTTCGCCTTGGAGGGCGAATCTCCATTCATCGTGAGTACGAGGTATCGTAATATTTCTAGCAATTACTCTCAAGCATTCGGTATAGTTGAACGGTTCGGCTTTGAAATCGAAATTTGAATCTTGATTGAGGAGGACTCGACGTGGCATTCGGATTGTTGTGTGTACGGCTACGTGAACATGAAGAGGTTTTGAGCAATTGTTGTAAATGAAGCAGGGACGCCATTGCCAGAATACCGGGGACAGCAGACGTTCTGCTTTTGTATTTTTAAATAATTCATCTACGCTTTTCGTTCGTTTTTTACTCCATGATAATTCTATTGACCACAAAATCGCCAAGAATATGTATAACTTCATAGGCAGATACTTGGGAAACGGAAATGAAGGTATTCATTTAAAAATGCTCGGTGGTGGATTATTTCTTTAAAAAAATGCCCTTCCGGCCATTAATAACACTTTGAAAAAAATAGAAGTTGAGAGCTTAAAGCACATAAAAGCAAGTAAAGGTATAAACAACATTGTGAAGCGGATTTTAAATTTTAAACACAAAGATGACTGGAACTTTTTAATGCTCAAAAATTATTTGAATACTACACAAGGAAGTCTACTCCGAAGTAGAAAGCTCGAGAGTTTAAAACATAATCATATAGGGTAATCTGATTAAATGATAAGGCACGTGATAAAATTGATAGGAGCTTAGTTAATCACCACGAAACGAAATTCGAATAGTGAGTAAAATAATATTGTCTGCTTTTAACAAGGAAAGAAATTTTTTCCTGTTTTATTTTCAGTTTACTACGGAGTACGGATATTGCTTTGTTGTCTTCGAAATTAAGATCATAAAATGAAACTTTATAAATATTCAATATTGGAGATTTGAAGAATATGAAGGATCGAAAAAACCATATCAATTATGGATTTTGACAAAATTACCCAAAACGTGGAATTATGAATCCTCGAAGTGATGCCAGATACCATACTATTTAAAATCGTACTCTGTTTTTTTTTTTTAATTTGGAGTAATGCCATCAGAGTGGTACCTCGGTCTTCCCTCTCTTCTCTGACTCCAAAAAAAAAAAAAAAAATACAAATTATACTTCTTACATCTCTCTGACTTTTTTAATATTAGTCATTTGAATCAAAAATTTTGAAGAATAATTTTTTTCGAAATTTTACAAAAAAAATCAAAGTAAATTTACTTAAGAACTAACTACAAACAACTTGTAAATTTTACAGAATTTTATTTTTTAGCATTATAACAAAAAATTTCAAAAAAGGGTATAGCCGGGTTTTTGGTGAAATCGGCCCCCTCTCTGATTTTCGATCTAACCCCCTCAGGTGGTGTACTTTGATGTAAAAAAAATTCAGAAAAATTTTTGACCCCCCCCCCCCAACCCTCTCCCTTTCGGAGTTATGACCATTTTATTGCATTATTTTCAAAAATTTTTAATTTCAATGGAAGTAAAGGAAATTTTCTGTTCTTTGGCACAAAGTTGCATCTCGTAGAAGTGTATTTACGATAATTTTTTCAAAAATTTTGGTGCACTCCTTCACGTTGTTTCGCCTATTTGAAGTTTTCAATCGTAAAAAACGCCATATAAACGAAGAGCGACCACTTTTTAAAAATATCCCAAAAACGGGTTTTTTAACGTAGATTCACGTCACATATTCACTTTTGGCGACTTCGATGCACCAAGGGCCAAAAATCGCGAAAAATCGTACAAAAATGTTGTTTTTTTAGCATATTTTTCAAATTTTGAGCGTTTTGTAAGGAGAGAAATGGCTGAACGAAGAAACTAACGTCGGATTCGTATTTATCGGGTCACAATATACCCTGATCAACACCCTTTTCGCGGTCGTTTTATTTGAAGACTCGAAATTCGCTATTTTTGTCATAAAAAATCAGTGAAAAAGGTGAATTTTGAGACTTTACGCAAAACGATCGCGAAAAGGGTGTTTAACGGGGTATTTTGACCCGCTAAACACGAATCCGACGTTAGTTTCTTTATTTAAAGGTTTTTTCCGTATAAAGCACTCAAAAGTTGAAAAATCTGCTAAAACAACAACATTTCTGCATGGGTTTTCGCGATTTTTGGACCTAAGTTCAAAGAAACAGCCAAAACAAAATACTCATGGAAAATCTACATTAAAGAATATGAAACTGTAAATTTTGAACTTGGATACCTAATACTAGGCCAAAATTTCAATTTCGGGTAGTAAACTAATAACTTGAAGTGGTATTATAAAATGAAATTTGGGTTTCTGATTTTAGATTTGGCCTTAGTTTTTTTATTTAGGCCCTCTAGACGCCCCTAAGCTCATATAGAGAGCGGAAATCATAAATTACCGAACTTCGAAGATTTTCGCGATTCGCCGATTCAAAACCAAATGGTATAATTTCTTTCAAATACGCAGCTTTCGTTTCGGTTGACAAAGTGGGCACTAGCTAAAGGTTGAAGGGTAATGTTGTGTTTCTTGCTTTAGTAATGTATTGCACATTTTCATATTTTTTAATGAAAATTTTTCCTGATTATTGTTAGAATTTAGCCGTGTAATATTTAAGCAGACGCGATCTTTTTAAGTCGATGAGATCGTCGGTTAAATTTCAGTCGCGAAAACGTATTAAATGAATAGACTCATCGTTTGTCTAGATGAAAAGCTTTGTTTTATTAAATGAATAAAACAAACATAAATTAAATCGCGGTCGAAGACCGAAAAAAGTTAAAGTTAGACCAACCGAGGTAAATAAACGAATGAAGAAAAAAAATCGCGTCGAGGTTATCGACACTAAAAAAAATGAATTTTTGGCCGAAGCCGCATATTTATATCTTAAATCAAATAACCGAGTATATTCGAGAACGCGTACATCGAAATGTAAATAAACGAAACTAAGCTAATTATCGATAATCGCTACACCGCCCCTCGGATAAAAATTCTATTTTAGAAAAAAAAAACTTTACAAGTCGAAAATTAATTTAGATAAACGATCAAAGACGGTACGTGTTGTCGACTTAGTAAGAACATCTGCGATGTTATCAGCGGTACCGATTTTTATCAAGTAGATCATCTGCTCGATGATAAGGTGTCGAATATGATGGTACGACCAGTGATGTCAGCGTTCGCGTTCTGAACGCGCGTTCGAACGGAACGATAGCACTTTTTGGAAAATTTGAACGGAACGGGAACGAACGCTCATTTCTTTCAGATGTATTCTGAACGGAACGCGAACGGAACGCGTTCAACCTGCGAACGAACGAATTGAACGAGCATTCAAATTCAAGGTTTTGTATGTTTATATTTTGGAAATTTCTAAAGGAATTGGCATTCATTTCGGCTGTTTTGTTCTATTTATGAAAAAAAAATAATGAAAACTGAAAAATTTTCCACTCGTATCACTCATAATGTACTAACCTGCATACGAGTGGAAAATTTTTCATACGTTCAGTTTTCAACACGTGTTGAAAGCTGAACGCAAAGGGAACGCAAAAGAAATGTGAACGGAATGGGAACGGAACGGGGTGAAAAAGCCATGAACGTGAACGGAACGCGAACGCAGTTTGAGGAAAATGTGCTGAACGGGAACGGAACGCGAACGCAAAAAATGCGAACGCTGACATCACTGGGTACGACACATCTATATGTCGAGTTCTTTTCGACTCAACGGTGTTGGCAATGGATATAGCGGCATTCGAATCGCTATATATCGGCACGGTTGTAAGTTCTATCGTTAACGATTTAAGCAATTGTAGCCAAGCACACGAGATTTTGGCTGCGGTGGAAATAGCAACGTATTCCGCCTCCGCTGACGATGTCGATACACAATTTTGCTTCTTAACGTGCCAATCAATTAAGTTTCCATGCCATACGACGATTACACCGGTTGTAGATTTACGATCACTCGAGTCACCTGCAAAATCTGAGTCGCTAAAAACTCTCAACGGGTGAGTATTGATCTCGTTTCGATTTTTATATGTTAATTTTCTATTTATCGTGGATTTTAAAAATTTCAGAATACGTTTAGCATGGGTAAATATTTCCGAATTCGCGACGTGTTGATATCGACTTAGAAAATTTACAGCAAAGTTTATATCCGGACGTGTACCGCGCGCGATGTACGATAAGGATCCAAGTAATCCTCTTACTTTAGTTTCGAACTTTTTATCAAGTGTTACATTATTTATTTTTAAATTAGGTTCCATCGGCGTGGCTATCGGATTACATTCGGTTAATTCATACGATTTTAAAAGCTCGGAGATATAGCTTTTCTGATGTAAGTACGTTACACGATTTTTACGATCACGTTCGATTTCGATGCCAATAAATTTTTTTGATTCTCCTAGGTCACGAATTCCGAATTCAGAGTTTAGTTGATCGACGAGCCAATCAATTAGTTCATTGTCATAACCGGTAATTTGGAAATCATCAACGAAGATTATGAAGATACAACGAAGTGCATCTCCATCCGTATTAAAGTAAACACAAGGATCGCAGGGCGACTGTTTAAAACCAAGTTTCTCAAGTTTTTTTTTTAGTTTTTTATTCCAATTTGTAGGCGAAGTTTTTAGACCATATAACGATTTTTTTAAGACATACACGATGATATCGCCGCCAACTGCGCCTTTGATGATATCGC
The DNA here is from genome assembly GCA_033439095.1 of Pseudococcus viburni. Taxonomy (NCBI): domain Eukaryota; kingdom Metazoa; phylum Arthropoda; class Insecta; order Hemiptera; family Pseudococcidae; genus Pseudococcus; species Pseudococcus viburni. The sequence continues at coordinate 1,018,053 of JAVBJF010000059.1, forward strand.
TGCCAACTGTGCCTTTAGGAGGTTTGAACGCGATTAGCCGATTAATGTCGCCGTTTAGGAAAGCTGTCGAGACATCGATCTGTCGAAGCTGCCAATCGTTTAGAGTCGCGAGATTTACTACCGAACGAATTATGGAGGTATCGATCGTGGGTGCGTACGTTTCGTCTAGTTCGTAGTTATGGGTATCTTTATATCCGCGCAACACCAAACGAGCTTTATACTTAACGGTATGATTAACTTGGATTTTTTTCTTTAGCACCCACTTGGTATCAACGATAGAGTAATCTTTATTCGCGAGTTCAGACATTGACGACTCATACCATACGTCCTTCAGAAGCATCGAGTCAAGTTCACTCTGAATGGCTTTCATCCATTCTTTACCCTCAGGACCGTTAATCGCTTCATCGTAGGTTAAATCATTTTTATTTTCGACAGTAATAAACGCGGTATAATTTAGAAATTCATCGTTTTCGCATAAATTAATTTTATTCGCGAGTCTTGATTTATCAGTTGTGTCGATTTCGAAATATTCTATCGGTATGTCGTTTAAATTATCGTTTTGAATCTCATCGTCGAGATTATTTTCACTTTTATTTTCGGTTAAGTTCGCGGTATCGGTTTCACGAGAATTTTCATTTAAATAATCAGAATATAGCCGAGTTTCGTCAAAAATGACATTAGACGAGTAGTGTAATTTATTATTAGGTAAGTCTAGCAAAATATAACCGGTCTCTGTGAATCCTACTAACATCATCTCGATCGATCGAGCATCTAACTTAGCTCTCTTTTCTTTAGGGACATGTACTCTCGCGATACATCCGAATAATTTTAAATAAGAAAAATTGGGTTCACGATTGAACCATCTTTTATACGGACTCTGATTTTCGTTTGCGGAATGCGGTAATCGATTGTAGATGTAATTCGCGGTATAAAGAGCATAAGGCCAAAAACGAGTCGGTAGTTTCGCGTCAAAAAGTAAGGCTCTAATTTTTTCGGAGATCGTACGAATAAAACGCTCGGCACAACCGTTGTGTTCGTGTTCGAAAGGCTCTGAGGTCGTCAGTCTCATACCCATCGATTCAACCACCTCGCAAAATTTTCCGCCAGTAAACTCAGCGGCGTTGTCACATCGTACCTGACGAATAGGATGATTCCATTGATTCGTGACTAAGCGCTGAAAACTGTCAAAAAAATAGCCGACTTCTGATTTTTCGGCCATGGCGTAAGTCGCAGCAAAACGAGTATAATCGTCGAGAAAAATAGCGACATACCGTTCGCCGTCTATTGATTCTGAAATAGCGCCAATAATATCGATGTGTACTAAATCTAGTGGTTGCTCGGTACGGTACCTCGATTCGGAATAACTACCACGATTCTGTTTTGCCATCGCGCAAACCTCGCACTCATTAGTATTTGGGCACTCGTGATCGGCGCTGACGATACCTGGGATACAGTACATTACCGTTCTACTCGGGTGAGCTAGGCGCCGGTGCCATATTGTATTTAATGCAAAATCGGATTCGTCGGTAGTATCGAGATTTAGTTTAAATTTAACCTTGAAAAGCCCGTTCGGCTGTACAAAAACATCAGTTAACTTTTCTCCCGTATCACGATGTACTATAGTTACCGATTCCGAAATAATTATATCGTAACCTAATAATCGTAACTGGTTAGCTGAGATTAAGTTTGAACTTAAATCCGGGATAAAGCTAACATTTGTCATTTTATATTTAACACCGTTATCGTTAATTAGGTTTACGTTACCAATTGTGAGTCGTTTCAAAACCGTTTTTTTCTTTGCCACGTAGATGTCGGAGTTACTAGTGACTGGACGTTCGTCGGTTAATATGCCATCAACATTGATCATGTGGCAGGACGCCCCAGTGTCGATGACGAAGGTAATTTCTCTTTGGTCGCTAGTTACGTAAGCAGTATCGTTCGGGGTCGTTGAAATCGCCGCCTGAATAGTAGACGCCGCCGTTGACACATCGTTGGCTGAAATTTCAGTTGCTACGTCGTTTGTCGTCGCAATCAGCACTCGTGGACGGGTATTCGAAGCGTCAGTCGTTGTACTCATCGTCGGTCTCGGCGTAGTTGTATTTGTAGCACTGGCGTTACTCGATGCGTTGCCACCGGGTCGCTGTTGGTTTGCAGCATCGCCATACCTCGGGCAATTTTTACCAATGTGCCCCGGTGCATTGCATCGGTAGCACTTAATTTCGCCCCTGGGCGAAGAATTTTGGCGGTACGCACCCGGATTCCTACAATTCTTGCCATGATGTCCAGGCTTTTGGCACTTGTAGCACTTAAGCTTGGATTTCGGCTTCGATGTCGCGTCGCCGGTTCGTTTTCGGTCATCTGATGACGTGGCAGCAAGTGCAGTACCCTTGTTTGAAGTCGAACTTTCGGGTTTTTTGTCTTCATCACTGGTTAGAAGACCTCGAAGAATCTTAGGATCTGCTGCAGTCACGTTTAATAGCGCCTCAGCAGATTTTCTGATAATTTTCCATTTTTCTTGGTTGTGTAACCCAGTATTGAGGAAGGAAAATTCCTCCGCTTTGGAAATTTTCACGCCGGCCGACTCGATTTCGTTAACAAGGTTAGAAACCTCGTCACAATATTCTTTTGCACTTCGGAACTGATCGATATCGATTTTCGCTAGTTTGGCTCTACACGCAATAACGATCATCTCGTTTTCCTTGCCGTACCGATTATCTAACTCCTCGAATAATTTAATAGGGTCAGATTCTTCGCGTATGAGTCTAAAGACTGCGTTGTTCATATGATTGACAAGTTCGTTATAGGCTTTGCGACGATCTTTTTCAGCTACGTTGTTACCAGTGATTAAGGCCTTATCGAGATCTTTAGCGCTGAGTAACGTTTTCATTCGTTTCTTCCAGATGGAGTAGTCTGAGCCGGTGAAGATCAAATGAGCAGGGATCGCGGAATCACCAGAAGCCATGCAGTTGTCGGAATTTGCTGATTGAGCAGAATCTACGGACACGGTATCAAGATCGTCGTTTACGTCGTTGGTATTTTCTTCGCACGAAGCAGGAAGTGGACTGTTGTTACTCGTCAAGGGAGTATTAGTATCGCCGTTTAACTTTTTTGACCGTCGTTTACGTCCCTTACGTTTTGGTTTTTCTGTTTCAGGTTTTTCAGCAACAGAAGAAGGAAAACCGCAAAATTCTTCGTCGCTGGAATTTTCGTTACCGTTTGGGTTGTCGCCGCGATTACCGATTAATCGAGAAATGCTGCGCGATATCATTTACGTTTCGCGAACCACGCTTCGGCTACCATGTTAGAATTTAGCCGTGTAATATTTAAGCAGACGCGATCTTTTTAAGTCGATGAGATCGTCGGTTAAATTTCAGTCGCGAAAACGTATTAAATGAATAGACTCATCGTTTGTCTAGATGAAAAGCTTTGTTTTATTAAATGAATAAAACAAACATAAATTAAATCGCGGTCGAAGACCGAAAAAAGTTAAAGTTAGACCAACCGAGGTAAATAAACGAATGAAGAAAAAAAATCGCGTCGAGGTTATCGACACTAAAAAAAATGAATTTTTGGCCGAAGCCGCATATTTATATCTTAAATCAAATAACCGAGTATATTCGAGAACGCGTACATCGAAATGTAAATAAACGAAACTAAGCTAATTATCGATAATCGCTACAATTATTTTGTTTTGGCTATTTCTTTGAACTTATAGGTCCAAAAATCGCGAAAACCCATGCAGAAATGTTGTTATTTCAGCAGATTTTTCAACTTTTGAGTGCTTTATACGGAAAAAACCTTCAAATAAAGAAACTAACGTCGGATTCGTGTTTATCGGGTCAAAATACCCCGTTAAACACCCTTTTCACGATCGTTTTGCGTAAAGTCTCAAAATTCACCTTTTTCACTGATTTTTCATGACAAAAATAGCGAATTTCGAGTCTTCAAATAAAACGACCGCGAAAAGGGTGTTGATCAGGGTATATTGACCCGATAAATACGAATCCGACGTTAGTTTCTTCGTTCAGCCATTTCTCTCCTTACAAAACGCTCAAAATTTGAAAAATATGCTAAAAAAACAACATTTTTGTACGATTTTTCGCGATTTTTGGCCCTTGGTGCATCGAAGTCGCCAAAAGTGAATATGTGACGTGAATCTACGTTAAAAAACCCGTTTTTGGGATATTTTTAAAAAGTGGTCGCTCTTCGTTTATATGGCGTTTTTTACGATTGAAAACTTCAAATAGGCGAAACAACGTGAAGGAGTGCACCAAAATTTTTGAAAAAATTATCGTAAATACACTTCTACGAGATGCAACTTTGTGCCAAAGAACAGAAAATTTCCTTTACTTCCATTGAAATTAAAAATTTTTGAAAATAATGCAATAAAATGGTCATAACTCCGAAAGGGAGAGGGTTGGGGGGGGGGGGGTCAAAAATTTTTCTGAATTTTTTTTACATCAAAGTACACCACCTGAGGGGGTTAGATCGAAAATCGGAGAGGGGGCCGATTTCACCAAAAACCCGGCTATACCCTTTAATTACCCACCAACCTACCTACATTTTTCACCAAGTCCTTGAATAAATAATAAACTTGAATACCAGTATGAAAATTTAGTTAATCGTGATCTAATTGGTAGCATCCACATAATTCTTTTCATGAAATGACATCAAAATTTATTCTATTTCTTGACAAGGTCAAAAAAAAGTTGCACTCAACTTTGAGGTAATTAAGTGAGCATGAAAAAAATTAAGAACGCTTTAGATTTATACAGGGTGTCTATATTCTGAAAAACTGGAAAAAATTAGGAAATTTCACTAGTCTAAAATTTTTTGCTATTTTCATTCTGAGGTCAAAGATTGAAAAAAATTCAGAAATTGGACTGTTTCCTTTGTTTTCCTAGTTTAGAACTCGTTTTTTTTTCAAAATGTCAAAAAAAAACGAAATTTCACCAAAAAATAACAATATTTTGGGAATAATTTTGAACCTTGAAAAAGTACTTTTTATTCTTATCTGCGAAAAACTCAATTTTTCTAAAATTTATTGTATCCTCACTTCGCTGAGTTTGCTATTTCGTATTTTTTTTTAGAACTTGAACAGGAGAGAGTTAGGAAGTTGTGTTTAGACGTCAAAATGACCAGGTAAAAATGTTACACTCTTGACTTCATATTTACCTTTCTCTCCACAGCATTAAAATCTAAATACCTACCTACCCATGTTCAAAAAAATGTCTCAAAATGGGGTTCACCCTTTTAGGCACTTATTTTTTTTATCCCATTTTTCACATTTTCAATAGTCCTTGAAAAAATCGATTTTTCATGCTTTTCAAATACTTCTTCAGCTGAAAAGAAATTGAAAAAATTTTTAATAATTTTTTCTGAACCGATGTTAGTATGTACTCGGTACATATGAAAATTTTAACCCTTAAAAATCATGAGCGTCAATTTTCCACCCTTTTCCCATTTAAAATAAATGGACTTCAAAAAATTTTCAAATTTTCTCAATTTCGAATGACCCTTAGCCCTTCATTTTTGATGTTAGGCAAAAAGTCTTCAGAACAGAATTTTTTCAGTTTTCAACGTACTATCCATTCCCTTTGATAAGTCAATTTTTTGGAATATTTTGAATATTTTTTTTTATAGGCAATCCCTTCAATTTTAAAGTTGAGAAAAAAGCCACAGCATTTACCTCTTCAATTTTCAAGATCGGTAACATGTTCATCTCAAGTTTTTTTTTTCAAATGTAACAAATTATATCCAAAAAAAGAAGTATGGTAGATGATTCATGAAACACCTTGTATAACGCCTTTTTCGATTTTTGATTTTTTCAAAAAATCACAAATACCTTTAAATTGACAAAAAAAATCATTTAAATTGGCAAAAAATTCATTTAAATTGACAGAAAATTCATTATACCTGGAACATAAACGGATAATTTATCCCGCTGCAACCCTTCCCCCTTCCCCCTTCCGAGTAACGTAAAAAAGTGAGAGAAACGGAATATTTAGAACCGAAAGCTACTTTTTTGTAAATCCACCCATGGAACAAATCCTCCATTTCTCTTCAACCCTGAGGGTAAAATTTTACGTCATTGTGATTTTGAAATTTTTTTAAAAATTTATTCGAAAAATCTGGAAAAGACAAGAAAAATATTTTTGAAAAAACTGGACACTTCGTGCAATCTGTAACCTTTCAATTTTTTTTTCAAAGATGCTGTTTTTAAGGGAGGAGGTAACTAAGATAGCACTCAGATGACCTTATCCGAAATTGGGGAAACACCTTTTTTTCAAAGTGGCATTACTCTGAGAACTCCTAGTTCCATCTTCTTAAAACCAAAGGGCTAGTTTTTTTTGGGCACCTCTTCCCATTCAAAGTAAATTTATTCACTAATTTCAATCAAAATCCAAGATATGTTTTATTCATTTTCAATCCGCACCTCAATGAAGATGGTGTTGAGTTCGGAGCTGGGAATTACTCAATGGAAAATTTTCGCACAAAAATCTTAGAAATGTTGATTTATGGGAGATAAGTTCCCGGTGAGTATTTTGCCATCCATTGTAAATTGCGAATAAAGTATCTGCCCAGGACTAGGTATTTTAATATTTAAAAAAGTCATGGATAGAACTCGCTTTTACAAAATGGAAAAAAAAACTTCTCCATCTAAAAACTTATACTTTATTTTAAATCTATAAAATATACATTGATATCATGTTTCTGGGGACACATCTATAACAAGATCATCTATGCACTCCTTGGATTTGGGCAACTTAACAATAAACATATTTTTTTCAACATTAACTCTCGTAACGATGAAACTTTTATCCTCTTGAGTAATATTACAAACGAAATTCGGCGTGTTTGTATAATTCATACCTTTATACATAAATTTCACTTCCCAAGTATCGTATGAATGGACAGGTACTCCGAATCGATGCTGCAGAGTAACATTACGAGTTTGGTTGAAGGCTCCGACGTATTCTAGATCATAATACATACTCGAATCCAATAATAAACGCTTCGAGAACAACGAATGCTTCAATACGTACACAAAAATTTTATCTGGATTGTCATTATGCAAAGAGCAAAAAATATATTGCGATCTCGAGGGGATTTCCTTATTTCGTGCCACTTTTTGTTCCATCCACATTATGAAATTCTTTTTGATCGCGAAAGAGCATGTTACGAATAATAAAATGGTCAAAAATGATTTCATTATCGAATTTAAATAAAATAATTACAAAATCGAATATATTTTTCAATTTAATACCGAATTTCTATTTTTTAGAACGCATTATTCAACATCTGATCATGTCATAAGATCAAAATCAGCATCACAAAATCATAATTTGATATTTAATCGATAGGTACTTAGGATCTTTAATCTCAAAGGTTCGCTTAGGTACGTAAATAGGAAACCAGGCTTTCGTCGAAAATCCATGGATCTTTTTTATTTAAGCCTACTTATATTTCATCAACGACGTAATAAATTATAATTATCACAATTTCAAGATTATTTTACGATAATACGAGGATTGCTGATATTAAGAAACCGGACTTGCCAGATTACAGACATGAAAATTGAAAACTTGATTTTTTATTTGTAAATCAGGAAATATCCTTATCAAAAGTTTTTCTGTTTTTCTTAATTTATAACTTTCCACAGATATCAAAAAATTAAACTCAATAAATTACGAGAGGCATATTTACAGATTTCTCCATCAGTATTAATTCACTTTAACGAACGGTACTTTTTGCAAATCGGATGCTGCAGGACTTACGATAAACGTTTCTCTCATCAAGTCGACAGTCAACGTAACGGGCTCATTTTTATCTTCGTATCTCAAGTGACAAATCAAAGGTTCTTTATTCTTATATGTCTGATTTTTAGCCTCAGAATACACAACTATATTCCAAAAATGGGTAGCTCGACTGTCTGGAAACGTTGATACAGTAATCTTCAACTTCTCCGAATCCGTGAACGATTTAATCACTGGTAAATCCTTCCAAGTATTTTGATGCAGGATGCTATTTTCAAACGATTCCTTGTAATTTAACTCGAGAACGTTAATCGGGTCGAAATTCTTATTGAAAATTTCAACCTCCATTTCGTGTTCATTGGCTGACGTTCTTCTGGTTAAATGAGCCAGAATTTGTAGCAAAAACAATGTGCATATTGAAAGTAACATGACTAGATTTTTATAGCACAACAACGCTTCACAGTTGAACTATAAGTACTATCAATTTCAATTAATTGGAATTCTTTTCAACGCGCAGTTGTTGATAAAAAATTATCGGTTTTTTCAATGCCCATGTTTGAAAAGAAGAATTCTCAACTTTGGTCTAGGTACGTTTCATTTTCGATTTGATGACGTATTTGAAGATTTGTCACGAGCATTTCATAAAAATCAAGAAACATCGAGGATTCTTGTAGTGAAAACTTGAACTAACTCTTCAGCAAGGCGTCCAATTCAATTAGCCCTCAAAAAATAACTGTAGTGACTTAATTTTACCATGACAAAAAAATCCTCACTTTTGCATGGTTTTTTTTTTCAGGAACTGTTTAGATGATTTTCTAGAAATTGGATAATTTTCTTCCAAAACGTGCAATGAAATTTCAAACACTGGAAAATTTTCTTAAAGTTAAACAATTTTCCAAAAATTGGATAATTTCTGCAAAATTGGACGATTTTTCAAAACTAGAACAATTCTCCTAAATTGGATAATTTTTCAAAAATTAAAATATATTTTAAAATCTTGAACGATTTTCTAAAAATGAAAGAATCTTATAAAACTAGAACAATTTCTAATGGAGAGGCAAACCCAAAAAAACTGCATTTAATGAAAGAAGCGTGAATTTTGGTATGATGAATTTTGGGACCCAAGCAAAGGTTTTGAGACCGGGAGCCATCCGCGCTCCCTTCTTCTTTGAGGAGGGTGGGGCTCGCAATTTTGAAAAAATTCCTAAAAATCGAGTTTTTGTTAGAAATGAAATATCTTGATGTCTAATGTTAGATATTGATCTGTAGATTCCATTTTCACCATCAAAATCATTTTTCCTCCCCCGCCTCCCTGAGGAGGCACAACCCCCCAAAATGTGGATTTTGTGGGAGTGGACACTCGAAACCGAAATTTTGTGAAAATACACTACGTAAGGTGTACAAATCACTGCCGTAATCCAATTTTCGATTCGCACCCCCTCCTGCCCCTATGTGGACCCTTAAAACTTGAAAAACGCTAAAAATTCCAAAATTGTCGTTATAACGCCGAAATACGACAGGAATTACGATCCAAAAAGTAATTCTTGTTGGAAATATTTTTTCAAACCAAAACAGGATGTGAAAACGTTGGTGCCTCTGACCCCCTCCCCCCAGCGCGCTCCCTCAGAGCTCCCAACTACGAAAATTTTTTGCTGTTCAAAATCACATTGAAATTGAAATACTATGACATTTGCTGTTCATTATTGATCGATACATTCCGTTTGAATTGTTAGAATTGTCGCCTAACCCCTACCTCTTTGAGGCGGCAGATCCCTAAAATGTGGGGTCCCAAAAAATGAAGGACCAAGGCTGAAGGGATCTGCCCCCTCAAAGAGGTAAGGCACCAACGATTTCACATCCTGTTTTGGTTTGAAAAAATATTTCCAACAAGAATTACCTTTTGGATCGCAATTCCTGTCGTATTCCGGAGTTATAACAACAATTTTGGAATTTTGAGCGTTTTTCAAGTTTTAAGGGTCCACGGGGGGCAAAAGGGGGCGCGAATCGAAAAATGGACTACGGCAGTGATTTGTACACCTTACGTAGTGTATTTTCACAAAATTTCGGTTTCGAGTGTCCACTCCCACAAAATCCACATTGGGGGGTTGTGCTCCCTCAGGGAGGCGGGGAGGAAAAATGATTTTGATGGTGAAAATGGAATCTGCAGATCAATATCTAACATTAGACATCAAGATATTTCATTTCTAACAAAAACTCGATTTTTAGGAATTATTTCAAAATTGCAAGCCCCAACCCCCATGAAGAAGAGGGGAGCGCGGATGGCTCCCGGTCTCAAAACTTTTGTTTGGGTCCCAAGATTCATCATACCAAAATTCACTCTTCTTTCATTAAATGCAGTTTTCTTTCCATATACCTTATAGCTGTTTGCCTTTCCACTATTCCTGAAAATTCCATAATTTCATAAAAAATTGACAGTTTTCCAAAAAGAGTACGATTTGCTAAAAAATTAGTTTCCGAAACTCGAACAATTTTCTATAAATTGCACGATTTTCCAAACATTGGACTACATCTTCCAAAACTTGAACGGTTTTTTCCATAACTTGGAGAATTTACTAAATAATAGACAATCTTTTAAAACTACAATAATTTTATAAAAATTGGAGAATTTTTCAAAAGTTGCAGGGATTTTTTCACAAACATGGAAAATTTTCCAAGCACTGAAGAATTTCCCAGAATTTCGATGATTCCAAAAATTGGTAGATTTTACAAAAACTGTTCTATGTGTTCCAAAAATTGTACAGTTTTTAAATAATTGCACTATTTTCCGAGAATCGGACAAATTCAAAACAAAAGTGAATTTTCAAAGCTCGAGAAATTTTTTAAAACATGGACGATATTATTTGAAACTTGAACAATTTTTATCCAAAAGTTGGACATTTTTCCAAAAATTGGACGATATTCAAAAAATTCTTTGGGAAACTGAAACAAAATAATTCGAGAAATTAAAAAATTTTCACAAATTGAATTCCGAAAATTTTTTTAAAAACTCCCAACAATTGAACAATTCAAAAAAACAGTACATACCTAATTATCCACAAACTAAAAAAAAATTGAAAGAGAAGTTATAATATTTAAAACTAGGAAAATTACCCAAAATATTAAATGACTCTCCGGAATTTCGAGGATTTTCTTAACCACTTTTCAAAAATAAATTTGTGCTCGAGCGGAGCGAGATCGAAAATTTTTGTAAATGTTGAAATTTCATCTTTCTTTGCCAAACTTGCAATTGTTAGACATTAATTAAATTTTTTGAAATTTTACTCTTTTTCCTTTCGTTACGGCGAAAATTTGAAAAAAAAATGACTTTAGTGACTTCTTAATGCAAATGGTCATTAAAAGTGGTCTGAGATGAAAAAAGTGACCAATTTACTGAAAAAAATACCAATTGGGAACACTGCTTCAAAGATCTCATTTCAACTCATACGAGCTCGAATGTCAGAAAAATTAATAAATACCTGAGTTATCATACTTCTCATCAAGATAACACAACCCATCTCAGATATGTTCATTCTTAAGCTAAAGTTTGAAATAGACTGAAAAGAATTCAATTTTTCAATACCAACAATCATTGAAACCTTTTCACCTCTTAACTTCCCTTTCATCAAAATACAAATAAATAGGCAAAATTAGGCAACTTTTATTACAACGACGAATTCTTACAAATTAATTGATAATACCTGCAAAATCGTAAAAAAATTCGGACTATTTCAACAAAAGCAGTGAACTTGAAACCGAGTGTTGATCCAATCATCGCTTGACAACACTTGAAAAATGAAATCCAAATCCCACATTCGACAATATTTTAAGGCAGAAATACTGTTAATGGAAAATACGAGGTGCTGGTTTCTGAAAATACTCGATATAATCTTCTTCCTCCGGATACACCCTTAGTACCTCTTGTTTCACCCTATTCAGCTCGCTTTCCAATTCATCGGGATTCGAATACGTTAAATTTCCATCAATGGAATAAAGATACATTCTCGACTGGCCTGATTTGGGCGGATTTACGATCAACTTGTTTTTCAATTCGTCGACTTGTAAATAAGTAACGTAAACGCAATCTCCTGGAATCATGTGGATCACACAGGGTCGTATGGTCAAATACGTCCTATTATTATAATTCACCACACACGTCCATCTTTGTTCAACTCGAAGATTAGTGAAATTCTTCTGAGTAAAGGTATGCTTTCTCGAATCGTGATATGGCTCTATTTCCGGTAAATGACGCCAGTACCTTCCGTGGATTTTCTCACCGTTGTAGTACTCAGCGTAGGTTATTTCGTGAACTCTCAGATAGTAAGGGGTCTTGTTGTATATACGGAAAAATCGAATTACACCTTGGTAATCGATGGTGTCGTTGTAATAAATATTTTTCGTTGTCAGAGGTTTTTGAGTAGTTGTTGGGTCCAAATCGGTGAAATTATCGTAATAGGCTAAATCCAAATCGTACCTAGCGCTGTCGTCGAATGGATCCCATATATTGTTGGGATCGAAATTGGTTAAATTACTTTTAAATACGGCCGGTGGTATGGTGCTTTTCGTTGTCGATCTGGTTGTCCATCTTCGTCGACATGTGACCGCTGATATCAATATGATGGCCCATAGAATATAAAATCTCATCATTTACAATTGAACGGAATTAATCACTGTTGAAATTATTGCGATTACATTACGTCGACATATTCACGAAACTATACGAAATACAGAACGTATGGGATCTCGTGGAGCTTTGATTTGATAAGATTTTTATCTAATATGTATTTTCATCTTAACACGATCAATTTTGGGACTTCGATTGTCAAGTATTGAAGACTCGACATTAATAGAATTTTTTCGTCGAGGCAGTTCACGTTTAAAAAAGAACACAATTTTTAAAAGTGCCAAGATCGAAGCAATGAAAATATTGAACCGACAGTTTACGAGTCAATTTTACTTATAGGTATGTTTCGCATCGGCACGATGTTTGATTAAATGCCAAAAATACATTAAATTCTCTTCTCGCTGATAAACCGTCATTTCATCGGGCGTTTTTTCAATTTTTCTTGTTCTACTTTGTACATAGAAATTTCATAAAGTTTGGCAATTTAGCAAAACTTTACCCTCTCCCTCAACAATCAAATTTTTTTTGAAAAATTCAAATTTCTAATCGAAAAAATTGTATAAAGATGTCACCTGAGTTGAAAATTTTCAATTTTTTGTTCCATCAATATAATATTACCTACTTTAAAATCTACGTATTGAAAAAAAAGTGGTTGTTGTTGATGATGATGATGATGATGATGATGATGATGATGATAAATGAGGAAGGAGAAGTAAAAAAATTCACTCAAAGTGCCGCATTCAAGAGTAATTAAAAACTTGAAAAATCGAACCCCATCGATTTGAAAAGAAATTTTCTTTTCCCTCATACTTGCACTGAAACAGGAAATGAACAATGAACACAAAAATGAGAAGAAAGGACCAGATGGAGTCGCGCCAAAAAGAAGAGTCCAGATTCAAATTTTATATCTCAGGGTGTCTAACAAAATTTGTTGAGTAAAAAGCTTGACTTTGCTCGACCTTTTTGCAGGACTTTTCTGACTTTTTTATGGGTCACTCCCTCCTCTCCAAAAAATCAATTTTTACGAAAAACTTCAAATAATTATGTATAATTTAAAAAAAAAAAATCATAACGAGCTCCTAAATTTAAATTATTACGAACAAATTCAACCAAATATTATTCAAAAAAAATCACAAGGAGCTCTTTTTTTATTGAAATTATTTATTTCAGGTGAATGAAATTTTTTTTCAATTTTTGAAAAAAGCTTGACCTTTGAGTTAAAAAGCTTGACTTTGCTTGATCGTCTGTACCTCAAAAAAACATAAACGATATGCTCAATTGCCCACGCATGAAAAATTCAAAAATGAGGGTCAAAAGGGGAAAGGGGTGACAGAGGTTCAGAATCAAAATAAAAAACTGCTTTGATTTTTGAACTTGACATTATTAGAAAAATGCAATATAACAAAATTACGTTCCATTCAACTTTTTTTCTTTTTTCTTTGGAGCTTGTGGAAGAGATTGAGAAAGTCAGATCTTGAAACAAATTGATATTTGAGTTCAGTACCTCGAAAAACAAAACAAAGGATATGCCACACTTAATTTTTAATTTCTCCTGGATTTTGCCAAAACTTTTGGAGTACTGTGACCCTCCCTCTTCCCTTAATGGTTCAGAGATTCCAAAAATGACAATATTCGGTAATAACTGATCTTAGAAAAATGTATTTTCGGTATTTTTCACGATTTTTTTTTCGAAAGTTCTTTGCAACTTTCAATGTTGAAAAGTTGGTTTTGCATGAAGAAGCTCAATTTATAGCTTCGAAAAATGTTACGAATGTTTCTGAATTTATTTTAGGTTCCTACGCAAATAATTGATTCCAAGGTAGGTATATACAATTAGAAGGGAAAAAAACTTGAGAAGAGTAGGTACCTCAACAATAAACTACAAAAAAATCCCTGTTCCTCCTTGAAAGGATTGGAAAAGAAATTAGGGTGACTTAAGTAAATTGTGTGAAAACTAAAGCTAGTAGCAAATTTTTCAGCCAAATTAAAAGATCAAAAAGTTTAAACCCAACTGAAATAAAATGGAATAACTCATCGAGAAATTCTTCCCTCCTCCCTCTCTCCCTCCTTTCCTTCAAACTCTTAATATTGACAAAAAGAGGATGGGAGAAAAAAGAAAAAATTTAACCGGAAGTAAAGAAAGCAATATTCAATGTACTCGATGAGAGGAGTAAAATGGTACTGTCAGATTTTTTCAACTTTTCTCTTTTCCTCCATCTTTCCACCTTCCTTGATTCTGAAAAAACAGATCGGTGAAAATAAATAAATTTGGCCGTGAGGAAAATGAGAATGCTTGACTTGATTTTCACCACAATATTGTTCAATTTTTAAAATTAATTTTCATTTTCGAACATCACAATCCTTTCAAATTAAAATATTGTCAGGTTACTTTTGTAGTAAAAATTACAATTTTTTTCACCACTTTTAAGTTGAATTTCATGATATCCTTCCTCCTCTCCACAAATATCATAATAAAACTCATTCAATTTGAAAATGTTTCACGTACAGGTGAAAGCAGGCCCTCTCTGCTAGAAAAAAAGGGACTTTTCATACAGAAATTTTTTTAAATAAGTAGGTACAAAAAAAACTGTTCAATTGAAAAATTGACCAAAATTTTAGTAATTTTTAAAACAATTTTAATAACTTTTGCGTCCCTAAAACTATCTATCCTATCCATTTCTCAAATCACTACCAAATATTTCATTAGCTTAACTATCGATTAGACAGATCGGCACGACGAGTATAATGATCCACAATAATTACTTGACTCATTTTTCACAATACAAAAAGAATTTTCCCAAAATATTTCATAACAAACTTCAAATTTATTTAAAAAACTATTTTATAGAAGCTTACCTAATTATTTACAAAATTGACAATAATTAATACGTTTATCTACTTATTAAACCTTTATATCCAATGATCTTCCAAGGAACACTCTACAATTAAAATAGGTAACGCAATATGAATAATTTTTGAAGTAAATTTCCAACCACATAATTCGTTTTTAAATTTGGAAAAAAATCAAAATTTTGAAACATATTCACCATTAAAATCAATTTTTAGTACAATGTTTCGTTTTTTACTCCCAAAAATATATTTTTTTAATAATTAACTACGAGACATCTGAAAACCTCGATAAAATTTCATCAAATGGCTTATCCTTGGTCCCAGTTTTGAACTTTTGTATCAATTCTAACTAAACTTTAACAAACTGAAATGAATAATACTGATTTTTTTTTGTTGGAAAACTGGGTACCAAGTATTTCCAATATTTTTCTTAAAAAGCAAGGATATGTATGATTTTTTGAAAAATTCATCTAAAAACATCAATAATTTTTTCCTTGCCATTTCCAGAGTTCAATTTTTAACCTTCTGATTCATCAAAGTTTGAAATTTGGTCAAATGACTCATTTTTGCAAAATTTGGAATCAGAGGGACTTTCTCCTGATGTCTGGCATCTTCAGGTTTATTCAACGCTGACCTTTTGAGGGTATCTACTTTGCAATTCCCAGCACTCAAAAAAGTTCGAGCAATAGCAGTACATTATTAATATGAAAAAATTGCTCAAAATTGAATGTAATTTCAATGACTTTCGATTACACGTGATCAATATTTTCAATTAACCTCAATAATAGTCAGAATTCTTCACTGGAACTCATTTTTCCCCCTCAACATCCTCATAATCTTGGAAATTGAAACGAATATCAAATCTTGTATCCTATATCCGTCTATACTAATCGTGAGGTCATTTCAATTGTAGAGCTCGATCATCCATCGAATCGGTTAATAAAGGCATCAAAAATTCAATCCAAGTGGAATTAACTCGAAAAAGTATCAATATCATCATCGTCATTATTTCATCATACGCAACGAAAATTACGAAATTCATATGTACGAAAGTTACTCAAGAGCTGCGATGTAACCTTACACTTCACATATCAATTTCAAATTCATCATTTGGCAAAAATCGTATTCCCAGTTACATTATTGAACGTAGGTATAAACTCGAGTTTGAGCTCTTTCTTCAACTGAATCAACTGGTTGACTCGAACTGCTACATTGGTCGTATCAATGACACCTTTCTTCTTGATCATCTGAACTCGACCCATTTTCGATACAGTTGGTCTGACAGTGAATCTCATACGTTTTTGATCAAATAACATATCGACCTGGGCCAGAGTATCTTCGGGGCACAATTTAGTCACAGCGAAATCTTGACAAATATAAATGAACCCCTCCAATCCGTATACCACCGACCATCTTTGGCTCATGAGTTTATTGCCAATATTCGTCATTTTGAATCTTTTCGATTTGTATAAATCGTAAGGTTTCAAAGGCAGAACGTTGTACCAGAAAACTTCACGTAATACTTGACTATTGTTATATACTTCTTGCAAAACGACTTCGTAGGTAATCCACAAGCCTGGTTTATCGTTCACTATTTCGAAATAAGAGATATTTTGATAGATTGATTTTTGCTTTTTACCGGATACAATCGAGCAGGATATTAACAAAATTATACATAAAAAACGAAACATATTTGAAGATATTTTTTCGGTCTAAAATTGTGTAAAATATAGGTTTACTTCTTAATTCGCGAAACACACGAAACTGAACGATGAAAAAGCTCGATGTTGACTGATTACGTATGATTTTATCAGCCACGAGGTTATGGCGAATATCTGATGAGTTTCCAAATCATCATTTTCAGTAATATTTCATTTTTTGGATAATATTAATACATCAATCGATCTAATAAGTAAAGTAAATAATTTTTCGAGTTGAATTAAGTATTAAAATGCCTATTTAAGGTGGCCTTTTCTACGAATAATTCACCACAAATCGAATTAATTAAATTTTTCACTAAATTAATGAAAGATTCCACTTCAATAACCTT
Organism: Pseudococcus viburni; assembly: GCA_033439095.1. Classification (NCBI taxonomy): domain Eukaryota; kingdom Metazoa; phylum Arthropoda; class Insecta; order Hemiptera; family Pseudococcidae; genus Pseudococcus; species Pseudococcus viburni. Next base: position 1,035,331 of record JAVBJF010000059.1, read on the forward strand.
CACAAGTTCACCATCAACAATCATTGCAGAGCAATATCAATTTTCAATTTTTTTCACACACTTTTGATTTAAAAAAAAGAACCTCTGGTTCTAAATTCCAAAAAATTCAATGAATTTCATTTCGTCAAAAAATTTCTAAACCGAAAGATTTTTTAGATTTAAATGAAACTAAAAAATACACTCTTCAGTACTGAAAATTGAATTTTTCAAAACCCATATCAACAAAATGACGTAGAAAGTTGTATAATTCAATTTGAACTGAGGACTAGTCACCATGATGTTTAAAATCAATTTTCTATGGAACTAGATGCCCCTTTCTAGTGGTCCAAAATTCCTCCAGATCTCACCCAGAGCCTTCAATATGGCCGATTTTTCCTTCCATTTGCCTCATTTAGTATCACTTTCTCGATCTATTTTCAAATTTCTTCTTGAAAAGAACAAAAAAATAAATCAGCCGAGAATTCAACAAATCAAAATCCAATATCTGACGAATTGTATTAAATTAAATAAAAAATACAAATTGACTTTTACGTAAGAAAAATACAAAAGACAAACGAGTAACATCATTCAAACCTCCTCATACCTCATAATAACCCTACCTATAAAATATCCTTCCCACGAGGACAGAATTTTACTCAGAGCAAGCTGCTAAAATACCATAATCAGATAAATAATTTTCACCATCACACTTTATACTTTTTTTCATCAGCAATAAACTCACTGAGTAAATATTTCAATTCAGCAATATCACTTAAAAGAGCATCTTTGCTGGTTTCATTCAACAACCCTTTCTTCATTTTCAAATCCACTCGAGAGTACTTCGATATTGCAGGTTTTACTTGCATTCTATCTCTTTTCAAATCCAAAAGAATCCTGGTCAAGTGTCCTTGATCATCTGGCCAATAACAGGTCATAGCGGGTTCTTTCGTTATATAAGTATTATTCTCAAATTCCAAAATAATGGTCCAATGTTGAACCACGTCCTCGTTACCGATATCCTTAAAGTAGAAAGGGATCATCAAGCTTTCATCCATCGGTGCAATGGGAGGAATATCGTGCCAGAATCGTTCTTGCAATAAATAATTATTCATGTATTCGGCGAAACCGAACTCGTATATGGTGATAGTAGCAGGATTGACGTTTTGAATTCGAAAGTGTTCCAGTACGTTACCATAAGAATCGGTTGTGTTGATTTCTTCCCCGAAGCCTAATATTGACGGTATTAAGGTGACGAAATAAAACAGATTTAACATGATTACGCGATTTCGAGAACCCTAATCTAAGGGTTATGGAATTTCGATTTGTTAAACAAGTAGTATGTTCTCGTATCAGTACGGAAAATTTTCATCGAAATTGGACTCGAGTTGTAAAGTATTTATTTTGATAAGATATTTTTATCTTGTTTTTGTAGACGGAGTACCACGATAATTATTTTCCATGGTGTAATTTCATGATTTTTTTTTCTTTCGGGAATAGATTTTTTGATCAAATTTTCACCGATGAAAAAAATTAAGAAAATTATAATTCGAGTTAATGCAAAGAAGTTTCGAGGAAGTTCTTGAAAATGATCGAATTCAATTTGATAGATTATATCATATCTTTGAGTAAATAGGAAGACCGAATTATCATGAACTAATACTCCAAATCCATTACTTACTTGGTATAAATTCTTACCTAATTGCAAGCCAAAAAAATTGAAATAACAATGTACAAAACTGATGCCTCGAAAAATTGAAAATATATAACCAACTGATTTGAAAAAAAAATCACAGAAAGTCAAAATCGATCGATTGATCAGAAATATCAAACGTACCTATATTGGGAATTTTTAAAAATTGTTTGGAATATTTAAATCGAAATTTCAATGTAGGGGGATAAGAGGGCAAAATTACAAAACCAAGTTGACATTTAAATTCAACGTCCAAAACGATTAAGGGTAAGGTGCCCCATTATCGCCTACTTTTTTTTGAAGTCTGGCCATTTCAAAAGTTTAAGGGCTGGAAATATCATTGATGGCTTAATGGATACCTACATCCTTCCCCTACAATTGTGAAAAGCCCCGGGCCATCCGTTAAAATTTAGTATTTTTTAGGAATTTTTTTCTGAAACATGTCAAAATGCGAGGTCGAAATTTTGGGTTCCTAATATCGACCACCGACTGATTTTGTCCGGTATGAACGAAATCTCATTTTTTCGTGTTCCTCTTTCACAGATGAACAATTTGAGACCAAAATGACAACCCTACGACCAAAATTCGAGAAAATTGAAAAAAACAAAATCGCTTAAAAACAACAAATTACATAAGATTTATAGGTGGTCGATAATGGGACACACCATAAAAATGAACTTTGAGTGATTTTTTTCTAACTTAAAGTTGTAATTATTAAAATGTGATAATTACATCAGAAACTTTGAACTTTTTCAATTACAAAAATATTAGAAACATTTAATTCAATAATTTCAAGAAAGAATTCCAAGGCGTGCAAGCAATTGCTAAAAAAAGTTTTTGGCCTTCCGAACATCGACCTTACACTTAATATGAACTGCTAATGCAATGTAAAAATCTAACGTTGTTTTGGGAAAAGAATATACGGGGGTTTTCTGGATTCAAAGCACGCGATTGGTAGTTGGTACACCACACATAAACAAACGGTAATCACCCTTCCTCGCATCCCATGATGTTAGGCGTTGTGAGCATGCGCACTTGCGTTCTGGTAAAACCCCGTAAAATCTTTGGCCGGAAGCCTTCCATTTGGATTAGCAGTTCATATTAGTGTAAGGTCGATGCTTCCGAATTCTTCTTTTCTATTTTTCTCCGCGAGTTTTGGCTTTCAGGATGTCGGAGTGGTCTTATTTTTCCGGATTTTCGATGAAGAATATGAAAAAAAAATTTCGGCTTGCTGTCGCCCATAGCGCCGGAGATAGACGAGGTGGTCGACATTGGGCAGTAGGCGATAATGGGGCACCTTGCCCTTATTGTTGAATTTTTTTAAACTTTCGATTCGAATTTTTGTAACTGGTGGCTGAAGAAGACAAATCACAAAACCAAGTTGAAATTCAGACACAGACCATACAAAATGAGACAGAATGGATTAAATTTGTGCCAAAGGTATCATAAAGAGAAAGACCTTCCGAGTTTCACGATATTCAATCCTTTGGAATTTTTCAATTCGGAAAAGATTTTTTCAAAATTTTTCCATCTCCACGAACGTGAGCGCAATTAAATTGCAACGTGTAACAAAAATAAGGGAACAAGTTCTACATTTTCTCTTTAATTCGAGTAGAGTGGGAGGCGAAATCATGAATTGAAAATTTTTTCAATTATATCGAGCGAGATATCAAAATACTTGCATTTCACCTCTAAATCTACTTTTCCAAATGTTGATCCTCGAAGGGTGGAGTGAAAACCAAAGTCGAATATTTTTCAACTATCGAGTGAGGAATCAAAATCCATATTTTTGATCTCCCGAATTTATTCCTGGAGTTATTTCAATTTATTCTTCAAAATGCGAATTCCCAAACATCAAAAAATGAATTTCACAGTTCTCAGAGACTTCAACCAAAAAATCGATCGATGGAGAGGCCCTACATTCTACCATTTTTCTAAAAGTAGTCATATTCACAACTCATATTTGGATATTTAAAACAATCGTTCAGAAGATTTGAGAGGCTGAGAATCGAAACTCACTTTTGCCACCATAAGTGATTTTGAGAAAAACACAAAAAACTGTTTTAGTAAAGTTACCAATCATCGAGTGTGCTAAAATCGTCGTATATTATCAAGTAGAACTTGAAAATAGGATTCCCTGTAGAATAAAAAAATTCGATCACATACTCTTCTTATAATGAAGCGAGAAGAATGGCAAATGTGAGTTTTGACTCCAACATGCATTTTTTTTACAGTTACCAAAAATTTCGTACAACCAAATTAGTAGAGAATGATAAAAGAAACATTTTTTTCTCTTGACATTTTTGCTCTAAATTAGTTGGCTTCGAGTTATGAACCAATTTTAAAATGCATTTCGAAACTGGTTCATAACTTGAAGACGATTGATTTTGGGCAAAAATGTCAAGAGACAGAAATATGTTTCTTTTTTCAACCTCTACCTATAGTACAGTAGAAATAGGGGGAAAAATGGTCATACCCCCAACAAATTGCTATAAAAGCGGTTTTTGGTTTATTCTGTAGAAAAGGGTCTATTCTATCACATACTGAAAGACCTCCTTGATCCTCCCCCCCAGTCACTTTTTTCGATGCCACAGCCCCTCAAAATCAGTTTTTCGCCTTCAACTTTCGAAATTACGCACTTGTGAAAAAAAAGTTGAAACAAAAGTTGTAGAGCATCAAAAAACGAACAATTTTGTTATTTACAATTTTTCCCTAGGATGTCGTGGAAGGCAGCTAGGGCCTTTGAAAAAATCACAATTTGAAAATTTCCCGAAAAATCGGGTTAATCGACTTTTAGGAGCGGTTCTTTTGCATAGAACATCCTATTACTACATAGAATAAGAGAAATGTATAACGGACCCCAGATCTCGAAGTGGGGGGTGGGCCCTCTGCAGGAAAAGTCGCATTTTCCCCCAAGTGTAGCTCGGCTGCAATGAAAAATTCGAAAAATTGGTTCAAACAAACGTTGCAGAGCGTGAAAAGACGAACATTTTCCTTTTTTTATTTTTTTTCTACGTGGTCTTGGAGGCGAGCTATTGCAAAAAGAAAAAAAAGCGACGTTCGAAAATTTTTCATTACCTCAATAAATTACCATTGGTTATACCTATACGAAATTTGTTTATAGATGTAAAAAGATCCAAAAAAATGGAAAAATTTTCAGGATGTGTTAAGTGGGCTCCAATAATAATATTTTTGATAGAAGAAATCAGCGTGTTTCTCGTTTTTGGGTAGGTATAATTTTTTTGCGAGAACTTTTAAAAACTTGAAAAAATTTTCAAGAAAATTGATATAATTAGTTTATATTAGAGTTATTGACATTTTGATAGACTGGTGAAAGCTTGGAAAAAATGTGTCGATGACATGAAACGTTTCTTTTTCCAAAATAACAGGAATATTTTCAAATTGGCCTTGGACTCGAGATCTCTCTTACGTAGCTAGAGTCCAGTATTTTAGAATTTTTCCAAACCAGAAGGAAATAAACTCCATTCGAATGGCTGAAAAAAATCAAACATTGGCTGCGATTTCCAGCCAGATGTAAATCAAAAAAAATCACGTCAATAGAATTGAAGACCCGAATTCCAAAGCGGGCTTAGTCCATGCAAGTGTATATGAGAAAAGGGACTTAGGTGTAATCTATTTTTCAGTACATTTAAGTCCTTTTTCTCATATACTGTTGTGTGGACTAAGCCCGTTTTGGAATGTGGATCTTCAATTGCATAATCGATTCGCCGTGAATTCGCGACGTATTTTTGTATTTACGGCAAATCGGTTAGGCAATTTTATTAACATGATGTATAATACATTTACACTTTCGCCAGGAACTTGTGAAATAAGGTTTGATCTTTTAAGTACTCAAATACGTATTTATTTTTTGTAATGAATTTTTTCTAAATTTTTTTAAAAACTCGTAAGATGAAAATCATGCGACTTTTTGAAGATTCCCTGCCATCCCCTTTCACTTTCTTTTTCAAGTTGGCCGATCTCAGAAAAAATCCGTAGAAAAGGGGGAAAATAATTTAGTTACTGAGAAGTGGTGGGGTCCACAAGAGTACAACCGATAGTAGATTACTTTTAAAATGCTTTTTTGATATTTGTGTTCATGATGAGTTGTCTACATCGGGTTCAAGGAGATTGTACAGTGTAATTAATATAAAAATTTGAAAATCGGATCCAATATAAATGAGAAAACAGAATTCGTTCGTACATGAAGGAAAGAGAATATGCCACGAAAAAGAAAATAGAGAAGATATATCAGAATGGGGACCTTCATTATTTCAAATAATGAATACCTGCATTTTGAGAAACAAATTCTACAACGATGAATGGTTCAAAATCACGAAGAAACTAAAATTTTAAAATATTGAAAATTGAGTCTTTTGTCCTTTTAAGATACACTCGTATCAAAATTTTTCAGCTAGAGTCACTTTGAACAAATAATAATCAGGAAGAGGTAGATGAAGAGTGTATGAAAAATAGAAAATTGAAAAAAAATCAAAAAGTGAAGGTTTATATTGGATTTAAAAATGAAGGGGTTTCGGATTTAAAATACAGGTAGAGAGGGTCATGCTTTAAATTTATTAAAGATTCAAATTTCAAACAAGCGTTCCAAGTTAGCGAAGGCCAATTTCCAAAAATCAACCGATAGTTGGAATTGAAGTGTCCGTTTAAAAAACAACCATAGCCCAGAATCTTTATATGAGAAAAGGGACCCAGGTGTATCGAAAAAAAGGTTACACCTGTGTCTCTTTTCTCATATACAGATTCTGGACTATGGTTGTTTTTTAAACGGACGCTTCAATTTTTGTGTTTAAAACATGGTCATTTTTAGGAAATGATCGTAAATATCCTCCATTTTCCTAAGTCAAATTCATTATTGTAAGATCAAAATCTAAAAACTGGGCCAACTAGCTGAAAATCTGATTACATTGAAATTTTGACAAAAAATTACACCTGACATCACGAAATTTTTCGGTTCAATAGTCCAAAAAAAAGAGGAGCTCCTCGTGTACAAAATTTCGATCTTTCACATAATTTTGTGAAAATTATCAAATAAGAAAGCAATATGAAAAACCCCAACATTTTGAACATTGGACTCAGTAGGTGGCTAATTGATCCTTTCATTCACCTCTTGTACGTATTTCCAACCACTTTTCGGGGTTATAAAAAAAGAAACCTCTAAAATGAACACTTTTTACGATTTATTCGCTTGGAGAGGGCACTTTATGCGAAATTTGGCGACGGACTGTGGCACTAGATTAGGAAACGTTTTAAATTCGCGGGAAAATGTCAATGAAATTCTATTATGGTAAAAATAAACGCAGCTATGCGTCGACTGAAGTAGTATGTGAGTGGAAGAATTCGACAATATTCAAAATCATGCCAATGATCTTTGCAGATTGCAGCGTACTTTCAAAATATGTAACCAATTTGATATGATGAACTGAAATTTGAAGTAGCACTTTAGACTCTTTAACTTTCGTTCTTTCACTTTGTCAATATAGAGGCTGGTGAGAGGTCAATAGATAAACTATTCGTTGACAGATTCAGGCAACGTTAACAATTAAATTCGTAGGTAATTGTATAAGTGGGTGATTCTAAATTTTCGCAGAAAACTCTGTACGGAGTAATTATCTCAGGAAATATACATGCTGGAACAATGCGGTTGGAATGTATAGATAGATAATCATCCCCCCTACATATTCCTGCGAAAATAATGGAGCAAAAAATATTCCTGTTCCCGACGGGGCTAAAAAAGTAGTCCAAATGTCCTCGTTGTGGCCTGTACTTGATTTCGCGCTGAAGTCAAAATACTTCTGTTCTCTCCTATCGCAACTTTCCAAGCTGAACTATTGCACCAACTTAATGCAGAGAGGTCCCATATTACTTATTATGACGTTTAAAACATATTTCAAAGTCGATGAAGCACATTTTTAAAAGCTCAAAGTAGCGTACGGAATTTTTGGTCCTTCGTCGTGGCTTTTTTTCTCGAAAGGCTGAGAGAGACAGTTGGTTATTTTAGAATACAACAATTGGTCGAGTCGATACCTTGACATCATAAAATTACTGACCAGCTGTAGATTTGACTTCAGTGTTCATAATAATAACGATTTCGTGAAAAATGTTTCCAAATTTATAATTCGGCACACAGAAATGTCCTCGTCGTGGCTCTTCATTGTGAGGCTATACCTCAATTTTTCATTTTTTTCAAAGCTGCCTCAAAATAAGAAGGTGAACCAGTTTTCGATGCAATAGTTGGTTTTTCCTCAAAACGCATTATTTTCTTACAATTTGGACATTTCTACAATTTTGTCCTTCGTCGTGGATGTCCTCGTCGTGGCATTCCCCATTTAAATTACATGGGGAAAATCTATTTTTGTTTTCCAGTTGTGTGAGCATGTGAATATTATCTGGCACACTAGTATTAACGACTCTGATCAAAATTTTTCAGAAAAAAATGTTTAAAAATGTTTAAAAATTCCTAGACGAATTTCTGCGAAATTTTAGAATGACCCAAGTACTAATTCGTTTGTTTAAAAATCTTAAATAAATATTACACATATGGATCAATATTTGACATCGTACACTGACCTTTTTCACTTTAAAAGCGTGAACTGTTGCTGTGTTTCTGTAAGTAATCCAAGCCGAATACCCGATTCCGCACGAGGCCACAATTCCAACGTATTTTATCCAAGGATTTACGGAGCTTTTATTCGCACTACCGAAATTTCTTCTAGCTTCTGCTTGTAGCAAGGCTTTGGTAGGGAATTTTTTCGCGAATCTTATCACATTGAGAGTTTTTACAGGTAACGACATGACTGAAAATGGAACGCGAAGTTGGGAACTAGATCACGTAAATTTAGACATTGATTTACCATACACACTAGTTTCAAGTGAAAATTTATCAAAAATTTCAAAACTTGAAACTTTTTACGTTTTTTGTTTTTATTTATGATAACAACAGCTGATAATGAAGTGAAGTCCACAAAGTTCATAGAGCAACGAAAACAACTCATAGATGTTCAATTTTATTTTGTCTGATGACGCAAACTGTATCCATCGAGGTAATATTTTAGAAATACTGTGGTAATTACTAGTAATTTGAATTTTATTATTTTTTTTGAATAATTTACTCATAGAATTAGGGTCATTCGGGCAAAAAATTTTATTGTTGTGATGTAAAAAACGTCAGAAAATCCAATAAAATTGGTCCCAGGTCTTGAAAATCATTTCTTACGAAGATAAATGGACGTTTGAAGTAGAATGATCAATTGTTCACTGTTCATTTTATATTTCTACCTATGTCATAATCCTAAAAATCAATTTCAAAAAAAAATTTAGTTCAGTATCACAAAAATCTGAACTGCTTGCAGAAAAAAACGAAAAAAAAACTGAAAAATTGAAACCTCAAATTCAAAACTAGAACCGCACGTCGCCGAGCCCGCGCCGCCGCCGCCGGTGAAATGTGGACGCCGCCGCTTTGAGCCAAATTACTCGGCGCGCCGCTGGCCGCCGCCGCCGATGAAAATTGGCGGCGTCAGTTCGGCGTGGAGTTTTTTTACTTTTTTTAGTACAAAAATATGAAAAAATACATTATTTCGCTCTTATATCAAGCAATATTCTTCAAAAAATTTCGCCCTCGCTTCGCTCGGGTAGTATTTTTATCATTTTATTCTGAAAATTGATGATTTTTTATTGATTTTTCAGTCAAAAATCACTGATTTCTCAAATAATCCCCAATTTGTTTAGAAAAATCAATAATTCTGACTGAAAGATCTGTAAAAAAATGACTGATTTGAAATTTGACCCCTTGACCCTATTTTTTTTGATAGGAAATACCGTTTGAAGTTTGATCAGGGCTCCAGGCAGGGTTGTGCCGATTCGAATCACTTATTTTATGATTCGAAAAATGATTCGAATCATTTGAGAGAAATTGATTCGTGATTCGTGATTCGAAAATTTTTGTACTTTTCCTATTATTTCACGAATCATTTCATTTTTTTAAAATTTTCTTTGTGTCTCTAAAATTTACAAATTTTTGGATATTTCACCACCATGGTATCAATACACAAAAAGTGTCAGAAAATTAGAAATTTGCTTAAAAAAAGGATAAATTTCAGTCTCGAAAATTGAATTTTTTTTTTGCAAAAAATCCAGAAACATGACAGTGTGATGGAACGTCGTTTCTTAGCCCAAAAGTGGCGTTTTTTGTGTGTTTATATTGTGTAGTAGCAAAATATCCAAAAAAAAGAAGTCAAAAAATGTCCAGATATCGGAGAAACTGAACAATTTAAAATGAATTAGATGATTCGAAAAATGATTCGAAAATTACGAATCACGAATCATTTTTTGGAAAATGATTCGAATCATTGATTCGAATCATTTCTCAGGAAAGGATTCGTGAAATCGTGATTCGTGATTTATACGAATCATGTTGATAATTCGTGATTCGTGATTCGAATCAAAATTAACGATGGCTATCAATATTTGACTGGTTTTTTTTTTCAAGTTATTAAATTTATATCCACGTTAGATGACTGGTGACACCGAATGATATCAAACCATCTAAGTATTCTAATACGAGACACCATCAATGAAGAGCAATGATTTTAGTGATTTGGAGTTCATGAATATAGGTCTAGGGCAACCAAATTTGGAAAAATTAACTCTCTCAAATTTTGGAAAACAATCCAGGAGGTTTTCCGGCACATTTTTTCAAAGTTATTCGTAGATAGAGTAAGTAGACAGTAAAAAACGATGGGGTATTTTGTTTTTGTGTCGAAAAATTGTCTCATTTTCGAGAAAATTTTATTGTAAATAGGGAAATTTGCTGACTTTTTAAGAATTTTGTTCTTCAAAAAGTCTGTAAATCTTGTAAGTCGCTTAAAATGGTGCATTTTGTATAGGAAAATTTCTAAAAATGAGCCAATTTACAACAAAATTTGACAACTTTTTGAAAAAATTTTCTGCAAACTTGAACAAAAATACACGAATTTTTACCATACACCTACCAAAACTAAATTTCGTATCGAAATTTCTACACCTAAGAAATGGAATTTTTTCAAACAGTGAATTATTAAAAAACAAGTTATTTTTTTCTGAAAATCAACAATTTTTCAAATCTTAGCCCTGGCTTCGCTCGGGCATATGAAGATTTAAATGAGTGCCTATATTTATTAAGAATGAAGGGTTGAGGATTTCGCCTCCATTTCGACAGTAAAATTTGATTTTAAAAAATGAAGAAATTTAGCTTTTGGATTCCTTTTTCATCAAAAATTTTCGCCCACGCTTCGCTCGGGCTCAATGAATTTACACAATTCATTCTCAAAATGATGCTATGAACCATATTTTATTCCATTGATTCTACATGTTGAAAAAAAGTTGAGTAAAAATCTCGTAATAGTGAGGGTAGAAAATTTTTGGAGGGTTGAAAATGAACATTTTTATTTTTCTTCTTTTACAACTGGGGCTCAAGACCCCCCCCCCCCCCAAAGTTACAGCCCATCTCCCCCATGCGTACACGGTACCGACACTACCGACAGTACCGACACAAACAAATTACAAAAAAATTAGCACTACTCTACTCTTACTGCCGCCGGGTGGCAATTGCCTGAACAATTGAACATTCCCCCACTCTGAATAAGAGCGCTGATTCTAAGATTTACAAAACGCTAGGGCGAACGAGCGACTGAATCAACTCGACATCTTTTCATTTCCTCCATGAAATTTTTTCAACTCGAATTTTTTTTCAGATTTTTTTGACTCAGTTTTTTAATTTTCAATTTCAATTCGGATTTTTTAATACGATTTTTCACTTGTTTTTTAATTTCTATTTCAATTCGAATTTTTTAATAAGAGTTTCAATTTTAAAATAATTTTTTCAATCTGAAATTTTCTCAAATTTTTTATAATTCGATAAACCTACTTCCCAACTTTTTCAAACTCTTTTCGTACCTATTTTAAAATATTTCTTAAATTTTTCTCATCCACTGTTAATTTTTTCACGTTTATTTCGAACTTCGACATTTTCTCAAATTTTCATAGCTCTAATAATTTATTTTCATGATATTAAAAAACATCTTTTTAAAATGAAGAGTTTGTATAAATTGAAAATTGTTTCTTCATTATTAAAATTTTTTAACCCCAAAATTTTCTCAGATTTTTTTCAAATTTATAGGTACTCTAAATTTTTTCAAACTATATTTCGACCTTGAAAATTTTTTTCAATTCAAGTGGTGAATTTTTCTACTCTCAAATTAGGTAGGTATGTTTAGAATAAAAAATAAATAAATGAAAAAACGGAAATACAATAGATAAAAAAAACAAAAATGAAAAATCACAAGAATACACAATTATGAAGTAGTCAGAGTGTGAACTAAAATACAGAATATACCCATTTACGGGCCCATTCATAGGGTGAAATTGTGCGGATGGTTGATGGGGAAGATGTATGATCATAGTCGATGGCTCCAAGAACTTTACTTACAAATCGAACATCATCAATTGCATCTGGTTGAAGAACTAAATTATCTAGATACCGGTAATAGTGAGTGGAGTTCGATTTACATTCAACCTCGTCGATCGCTGAATATTTGTGATAATCAATCATGCTTATTTTATCGTATAACATTGCAAATGCGGAGCAAAATTTATTGACCCTATTTGCAAAATCTACCCCTGGCCAATGTTCTTCCAGTTGTTTTTTCAATTTCTCAATATTTTCCGACTGTAAGAAATAAAATACTTCGGGACATCCTTTAAACCGATCACTCCTCGTTACGAAGTACGTGCGGGTTTCAAACATATCATTTAAAAATGAATAATCTCTGCTTGATAGAGTTCCTCGCCCTGAACCCTTTAAAAGAGATCGCTTTTCGTTATCTGGTATTTGCATGACTAAATCCTTCAATTTGTCGTAATTATCGTTCAAGTTAAAACAATCCCAGGGACACCAGAGTTCATAGCATTGTTTTTTAAATTCGTTTACAGCATCTGTTTCATTTCCGGCTGCTTGAAATCGTACAATTGAATTTATCAAGCTCCAATCATTCGTTTTTATAGGAGTAGTAATGGACATATTTCTCAAATCACGGTACACTGCTTTTACTCTATTAGTCCATGATGTTCTGCCTACAGTACTAAGCATTGTTTCAGGACTGTATTTCTCATACAGTTCTCCCAATTCGATGACACAACTTTGAATGTCAACGATTCTCGCTATTAAAGTTTTCTTAATTTTGTACACAGGTTCCTGCAAAGGAACAGAGCTTTTCGAAATATTGGCCCCATGAATTATGTAATCCACATAAAACTTATCCATACGATGTTGGAGATCTTTTCCGCATGAATACATTGCGATCGTGCTGAATAAATTCTCCTAGAACGAAATCAGTTAGACAAGCGTTAGTAAGATTACACAGTTTTACACGATGCGATGTTTTGATGTCACCTTTTTAACCCTATAATTCGCGGTCGTGCCCCGTTTTGAAAAAAATTATTTTTTGGTATTTTTTAAATGTTTGTGATGCTAGCAACACAAAACAACGGTCAAAAAATTTTTCAGCCCCCAATTTCAAAAATTACATCATATACACTGTAGTGTACATTGCGAAGTTAGGTCAAATCTCAGTTTCCTTTCTTAGTACACTACCGTGTACATTGCGAACGATAACGTGAAAGGAGGCAACGTAGGTTTCTTATCTTATCTATATTAAAAAGTATAGGAACGAAGATCGCGTGTGCAAATTAATTTATGTAATGTTTTTTCTTCTGCATAAAACTCAATTTTGGGAAAAAATTATATATTTTAAAGAAAAAATGAATAGAACCAAAATTGTTGAGCGTTAAATTTTCATGGTGTTGCAGGTATTCATTTTTATGGAAAGTGATTATTTGACATGTATTTTTGAAAAACTGCAAGTCATCAAATTTTGAAATATGTACAAATATTGCCATAAAATTAGATTTTGTGTAAAAAGAAAGCATTCTAGCAAAAAAAAGATGAATTGATCCAAAATTGTTTTGAAAAAAACTACTTGCTGTGTGAAAGGTCAGGAAATTCTGTATCTTAATACACCACGATCCAAAAATGAACAGTTCAAACCCAAACACCCAGAGGCGTCGTCAAGGGGGGGCCCGGGGGGGCAAAAAATTTTAATGTATTTATAAATTTACTGGAAGATGTACTTTTTGGACATTAAAAAATCCAATTTTTTCTAAGCTTCGCCCTCGCTTCGCTCGGGCATGAATAAAATCGCAATTCCATAATTTATGAGATGAAAATGCGAAAAAATGCTCATTTTATCCGCTCCTTTTTGAAATTTTTCTCGTATTTTAAGATTCGCGGCCCCTGTTTTCTGTCGACGCCACTGTATGCATTTTTAAATGGGGAAAAATACCCCTCTTTTTCATCTCGAGAAATCTAAAAAAAAATGTCCAAAACATGGCCCCCCGTGCCCCCCAATTTTTTGATCTGTCGACGCTAAGGCACTATAACTACAGGTATGCTGGTCCGCCGTTTTCTTGCGTACAATCGCCCGAACGCTAGATGCAACTCGCTCCACGACGTTACGCGGAGTTCGAAAGTGATCGGCTTGTCCGAACTCCCGCGTATCGTCGTGGAACCAGTTTTAGCGTTCGGGCGATGCCTACGCGCATATATCCAAACCCTACTCGAAACTGGGCACTTCCGTAAATCGAGGCTAAATCGCACCAATTGTGCGACCAAAAATTGTAGAAGAGGTGCCGCCGAGCGGTACGCGGGGAGAGATGCCGCCGAGCGGTACGCGGCGGCATCTCTCACCACGTACCACTTGAGATTTGATAAAAAAAAGCATCTTGAAAAAGAAAAATTGAAAAAAATTAATTCTCAATTTCTACTGTGCAATTTTAGAGAAAAAAAATGAAACCCGAAAACAAAAATGAAATTTCACAAAAAAACGACTTTAAAAAATATTTTTGGGCGAAAAAAATTTTCAAAAAAATTGATCCGCCAGCGGGGATCGAACCCGAGACCTTTCGCATGGTAGGCCGACGCTCTACACATGCAGGAGCGCACGCATAGCGCAGTGGTGACATTTAGCTGCGAGTGGACCAGTTTCGAGTAGGGTTTGGATATATGCAAATGGCATTACCTCGACCTTAAGGAACATTATCAACATAACATTTACATAACTCATAAGACAATAACACAATGTATTTATCAATCTCTTAACTAAATCTTATTACGAAATGAAATATTCAGTAGGATAAATATAGCTGTTGATAAAGTTTTATCGCGATATTCTGCGATTTTAGCATTAGTCATCATTCCCAATCTTCGCAATGTACACTCCAGTGTACATTCCAATTTATGAATGTTGTTCGGCATCATTCGCAACGTACACTATAGTGTCACTCAACTTTGAGCTTAATTTCTGAGAAAGGTTTTTTGGTTACAGCAAAATCAAAGTTTAGTGTTCATTGAAAAGAGCACACTTTCCTGTACAAAAATTCTTACTCATATTTAAAAATTTTTCCGATTCCAATATTTAATTCTTTTTATTGTTTTTGTGGTGTTTTGGTACTTTGACAAAATAAAAAACTCAATAAGGTTGAGCTTATTTTACTCATATATTAAATCAAGTAAGAATATCAAAAATCACCAATATGGTAGAGAAAACATCACTTTACCATCTAGTGGAAAAAAATTTGTTCCTGCATTACCCCAAAAAATTAGAAAAAATTCCAAAGTTGGAATACACTGTAGTGTACGTTGCGAAGAATACATGGATATGTTTTTTCCTCTTGGGTGGGGGCGGGGGGGGGGGGGGGGGGGTCATTCCAAAATTTTTAGGACCGAATTTTGCGAGACCGAAATTTGCGTCACGCTACTTTGCGTCATCAAAAGTCAAAAACATAAATTTTGGTTGGATCACTAGCGTGATCCTTGATTGGATCAAAATTTTCAAATTTACAACACAATTTTTCTTTATCAACTTTTCCGCGTAAATTTTTAAGGTTTGTTTGGGGTCGTTTTAATTTGTTTTTTAGTAAAAAGATTTCAATTGAATATTGTGATTTAGTACATTTCAACACCAATTTTCTACTTTTTAAAGTCAAATTTTCAAAACTTAGAATTTTTTCTGTTCTTTACTCCATTTGGGAATTTGTTGACAAAACCCTGAATGTTTTTAGGAAAAAATTGTTATGTAATGTGAGAAAAAAATGAAGAGAAGATAATTTTAATTAGGTGAAATTTAAAAAAGAAAAGAAAAGAAAAATTGCAATTTGCGGGAAAATACTGGAACTAATATAAAACTGAAATTCATTTTAGTTCCAGTTCCAATTCCAGTTCCAGTTTTTCAGTTTTAGTTTCAGTTCGTATTCCAGTTTTCCATCACTGGTTCATTTACCAATTTTAATCAAATACCCTTATGGAATTTAGGTTGCTGTTTCAAATTTGGCCTTGTTTTTATTCAATTTTTATGTCTCTCTACGTCTCTTGATACCTTTACATGACATGGAAGCACAAGGGCCCCAAAATCTCAAACTTGACCATAAGTTTAAAATTTCAATTCTTTCATTGAAAAGCTTGTGAAAGGGCATAAATTGATATTTTTTGCTCGCCAATTCCGAATTTGATCTTTTTTTTCAATTTGAATCCCCTAGATGTCCCTAGAAATATGAAATTCCTGAGAGGAAGGGGCACAGAAAGGCCAAAATTTCAATTTTGTGTACCTAATAACTTATAAGGAATTTCGGTAGGTGACTTCAAATTTGGCCTTATTTTTATTTGATTTCATACCTGTCAAGATACCTCTATGGACCTGGGGCCTGGGGGCACAAGGGCTCAAAATTTTGAACTTCAGTAAATGCCAAAATTACAATTTTTAGTAATATCTCGAAAAAATTAAACACCACGAAGTAATTTAGGCAATTGATTTTAAACTTGACTTCATTTATTCGAATGATATCCCCTCGAATTCCCTCATTTTTTTCGTAATATTTTATTCATGTTTTTATTCAAACTTTTTTCGAAAAATCGTGGTTTAAATAAATACCTACCTATCTACAATGAATTATACTGGTTTATATGCGAATGCGACTATGATGAGTGGAAAAGTCAGTTACCTAGGTTTTTATTTTTCAATTGCTTATTCAAACTTGAAGCTCGAATAATTTGAAAACTAGGCCTCCTCAAAAAAATCTTACTACTCCGTATCGAGAGCAAATTTAATTCTCTGCAACTTGTTATACAGGCATTTTCCAGAAGGCCCGCCCCGCATTTGCTTGAAAACGATCCTCAAAGGACGCGAAGGAGGGTCTAACACTTGAAAGGGACCCCCCCCCCCAGATGGTGAAATCGGCCTTAGATCCAAATTTGATCCAAAGTAGTTCAAAATGTTACTTGGTACCTAAAAACATTCCACCTAAATTTTTGACCCCCTACCCCCACCCCTTCAAGAGTTATTCCACTTTATATACCGAAAATACAGTTTGCGATATCTCCGGAAGGGGTGGGGAAAATTTTTTGAAATTTTCACAGAATATTAATGTTACTGTTGTAAATGTAATCGTTTTATCCGTGTACTTTTTTTCTCGTTTCGATATATACACGCGGTTGTTATTCGTTAGAAATCGGTGGCTACGGCCAAAATTCGTTTTTTATTTTTTTCTCGGTATAAAGTTCGTTCGTTGAACTTCTTGTATCATTTTATTCGTTGTACCGATAGGTCTAATTTTTTTG
Source organism: Pseudococcus viburni (assembly GCA_033439095.1). Classification (NCBI taxonomy): domain Eukaryota; kingdom Metazoa; phylum Arthropoda; class Insecta; order Hemiptera; family Pseudococcidae; genus Pseudococcus; species Pseudococcus viburni. The sequence continues at coordinate 1,052,724 of JAVBJF010000059.1, forward strand.
CCGGCTTAAATTTTACTCGAAAATTTAAGTCGTAACGCGAATGTAATTGCTAAATTAAATAATATAAGGTAAAAACTAAAATCTGAGTTTTTCCTTTAAAAGCAGAGGCGTATTAAGAATTTTTCATGCCCTAGGCGAAGACAAAAGCGAACGCCCCCCCCCAATTCTTTCTCTGAAGATAAAGCTGAAATAGTTCAAAGATACACTGAGGGGGAGGGGGTAGAAAAAATTAGCAAAATTCACATGTAACATTTTTTTAAATTTATTCGATAAACAGTAAAGTAAAACGGAAATTTGAGAACTAAAAGGGCGCTTTGCAGCAGAGAGTTAATGATAGGGTTATTTTGTTCACAATTTTTTAAGGGGGTTTCACAATTTTTGCTCACAATGGAAAAGAAGAGGTGTCATACCATCTTTTCAAGAAAAAATCAAGTAGATTCATTGAACCCGAGCGAAGCGAGGTCGAAAATTTTTGAAAAAAAAATCCAAAAGTTAAAATTTTTTCATTTTATAAATCAATATTTTATCATTGAAAAGAAGCCGAAATTCTCAACCCTCTTCTGTTATACAGGAGTTAGGATTTGTATGCCCGAGCGAAGCGAGGGCCAAGATTTGAAAAAATTATGGTTTTTAAAAAAAAAATACCTAATCTGTTTTCTAATAGTTTGTTGTTAGAAAAAATTCCATCAATTTGAAGTAAAAATCACGTGCTTTTAAATTTTCTTTTTTACCAAATTTTACGCTTTTTTCACATTTTTATACTAGGTACCTACTTACACGATGAAAAATTGTTTTTTTTTCTTGTTTTGTGTTTTTTGTGCCAATTTTCAATTCAGTTTGCAAACTGTTGTGAGTAATTTTCACAATAATTAAGAGGTCGAAATTCAAAATTTGGGTCTTTTGACATGCTGCATCTGAGATAATTTTTCTCACAACTTCAAAATATTTTTTTTATTCATATAATTTATATTATAGAAAATACAACTTTCCGAATTATGCGCCCCCAAAAATTTTTGCGCCCTAGGCGTCGCCTACTCCGCCTATTGGTTAATACGCCCCTGTAAAAGCTACGTGCTAGTGTTGATCGTAAATGTCTGAGTTTTTCCGAAGAAAAACTCAAGTTTGATATAAACGTTTTTCCAAATTTGGAAATTACGAGTTCGGGGTTTATTCGATAAAAAGTATAGTCTCGCGAAAACGATACTCTCTAACCGACAAACTCGCGATCGATTAAACAGTTCAATAAATGTTGTGTATTTTCTCGAAAGTCTCCGTACGATAGGAAATCGTAGGGAAAGCTATCGTCTACTCCATTTAATTTTTCCGAAATAAAATCTCGGCTCGGTAGTGAAGGTAGGATAGGCACGTATAACCTAACCTAACCTTACCTAACCTAACCTTACCTAAAAATTTTCGACAAAAAATTCGTTTCGCCCGAAAATTCCGTAGAATTTCCAGGCGATTTTCGTTACGCTCGGTATATCTCGCTCGCTTTTAATATACACGCGCCTCGTCTACGGTAAATATCGATATTTTCCGTTCAGTTACAAAGGTGTAACAATGAAAATTTTTTGAAATTTTTTCCTCAAATTTTCCTCATTTTTAGGGGGTTTGAAAATTTCAAAAAAAAAAATTCAAAAATTTTGAGGGGATGCCCTCGCTGAATTTTTGTTTATAACTTCGTCATACCCTTAGGTACAACATATAATTTTTTCAAAGTTCTCTAGGCCCGGCAACATGGTGAAAAAAAAAAAGTTTGCATAAAAACATGCGTTTTTGGAACTATTACCGTGCGCAACGAAAGCACTTCTCACGGCACACCGCGAGAACCTGTACTGATCGCTCTCCGACTTCGTTCAGCGGGTAACCATCCGACCACCGCGACAACGTGGCGATTATTTTTTGTGTTGCGTTGGTAAACGGGCTATTCAACGCGGAGCCGCGGGCCGCGGGTAGTCAAATGGTTACGCGCTGAACGAAGCCGGAGAGCGATCAGTACAGGATCTCGCGGTGTGTCGTGAGAAGTGCTTTCGTTACGCACGGTAATAGTTCCAAAAACGCATGTTTTTATGCAAACTTTATTTTATGCCGGGCCTAGAGAACTTTGAAAAAATTATATGTTGTACCTAAGGGTATGACGAAGTTATAAACAAAAATTCAGCGAGGGCACCCCCTCAAAATTTTTAAAAATTTTTTTTTGACATTTTCAAACCCCCCTAAAAATGAGGAAAATTTGAGGAAAAAATTTCAAAAAATTTTCATTGTTACACCTTTGTAACATTAATATTCTGTGAAAATTTCAAAAAATTTTCCCCACCCCTTCCGGAGATATCGCAAACTGTATTTTCGGTATATAAAGTGGAATAACTCTTGAAGGGGTGGGGGTAGGGGGTCAAAAATTTAGGTGGAATGTTTTTAGGTACCAAGTAACATTTTGAACTACTTTGGATCAAATTTGGATCTAAGGCCGATTTCACCATCTGGGGGGGGGGGGGGGGGTTCCTTTGCAATCTGGTATTAAAAAGTTTATAAAAGGGCATAAACTGACGTTTTTTGGGTCGCTGATTCCGAATTTGGTCTCTGTTTTTCGATTTGAATCCCTCCTATATACTTTAGAGCATAAAATGCCTGAGGGGAAAGGGCATCACAGAAAGTCCAAAATTTAAATTTTGGGCAATGACTTGAAAAATGGCATACCCTTAGGGAATTTAGGTTTCTGATTTCAGATTTGGGCTTTTGTTTGATTTTATACTTCTGTGGACATGGGGGCACAAGAGCCCAAAATTTTGAATTTGAATACAAGGTCAAAATTTCAATTCTGACATTAAAATGTTCGTAAAAGAACTTAGACTGATATTTTGGAGGCTGCCGATTCCGAACTTGGTCATTGTGTTTCAATTTGAATCCCCTAGGTGTTCCTAGGAACATGAAAATGTTGAGGGAATGGGAGACAGCAGAATTTCAGTTTTAGGTAATAACTTGAAAAATGGCATAGGCCGCATAGGTACCATGACGAAATTAAGTTTGCTGATTTCAAATTATTTGCTCTTATTATTTTATTTCGTGTCCTCCTAGATACTTCTATGGACATGGGAGCACAGGCAAGGGTGCAGAATTTTGAAGTTGAATACTAGGTCAAAATTTCAATTTTGAGCAAGGTAAATAGATACTACGTATATAGGTAGTCTAGATCGTTGTTGTGCACACCCGGGAGCTGAGGAAAGTGCAGGGATAGTGACGTCAGTGGTTGAAATATGTCTGCGCATGCTCCGCGAGGTCAATGCTTCTCTAGTTTTTACATTACGTAAATCAAATGTAGTGATTATAGACACTGCACCAGGTTCAGTGTCTATAGTGTAGTGATAAAATTTTTCAACCAGTGACGTCAAAACATTCACACTAGCACACAAACTCGCCGATCTAGATTACCTATATTATACGTAGTATCTATTTACCTTGATTTTGAGTCATAATTTGAAAAGTGGCATACAATAATGTATGTAAATTGAAATTTAGGCTGTTGATTTCGAAATTTCAAAGTTTTTAGCAATCAACTTTTATTTTTCTTAAATTTGAACCCTTGAGATAACCATGTAAACATTGTGGAACATAAAGCCCAAAATTTTGAACATGGTAGGTACCTACCTACTGATAGGCAAAAATTCCAATTTTGAGTAATAAATTGAAAAAAATGGCACATCGCAAAATAATTTAGGTTGCTGATTTCAAATTTGACCTCACTTTTTCAATTTGGACCCTCTAGATTCCTGAAGTTTTTCTATTTTTTCGTAACATTTTATTCAAGTTTTCAATGAAAAATTCACAAAAGTATTCTAACTTTTTGAAAAATCATGATTTTTGTAACGTATTACCTATCTAATATCTTATAATTATTATGTAGATGTACCTATGTGACTATGAGTGGAAAAATCGTTTGCAATACGCAGAATGCGTAAAGGTTTTTTTGAGTGCAGAAATCTTTTGTGTTGAGCTTGAAAATATGAAAAGTGAAAAAAATCTACTTTGAAAAGAAAAGGAAAAACATTCAAGTTCAACTTTTTCTGAAAGTTTTGGATTTTTTATCCCTCAAAATTAAATAAAAAGAAATTTTGGAGCTGGTAAGTGGTATTTGGAACTTGAAATCAAAACTGGAACTAAAAAAATATTGAGAACTGGAATTGGAACTGGAAGTGGAACTTGGAAATTTTGAGAACTGCAACTAGAACTGGAACTGAAACTAATATTATTTCAGTTTTCCATTACTGATGAAAACTTAAAAGAATGGGAATGAGATTGAGAACAACCTCTAAAGAACAAGAACGAGAACAAAACGGGATTGGGAACCAAAATTTCATCATGCTCGCAGCCCTGAAAATGATTCGACAAATCATTTTTCCAAGCATGATGCATGAATCGTGAATGTGATTCAAATCACCAATTTCGTGATTTTGCATCGAGAATGACTGATTCGAATCAGTGGCGTAGCCAGAATGGGAGCATATTAGATACGCATTTGGCAACCACAGCGCCTTCGAATTAGTTGAAATGAATATAATTATGTCATTTTATTTTTTATATTTCTTTGAATCTTGGTCAAAATTGTGGACCTTTTTAGACTCTTTTACCCCCAGAGGTGGTAAAGTCCCATCTTGAAATCTGGTTAGTTGAAAAAAAATGAAAATGACCACTCGCTATACATAATTTTTCCGGATTTTTAAATGGGAGCTCATTTGTCTTAAAAATTGACCTTTCACCGCCAAAATTCAACTTTGAACATTTCAAAATGTGATTAGACAACGTTTTTGGATCTAGTTTGGAGCATTGATAAATTGCTGATAACAAATATTATCCTATAAAATGTTTTACAGGGTAAGAAAGTCATTTGAAAAATGATTCGAATCATTTCCTACATCATGATTTGTGATTCGAAAAAAATTAATTTTGCCCATTCCTGCTGTGTATGCAACGAACGTACATACATACAATATATACACACACACGGAACATCACCTGGAATTTAGTCAAAACAAACTTGCATAAAGTTAAAATTTCTCTAAACCCAATATTTACGAAAACGAATTTCGTCCCGAAAACAATACTTCCCTATACATCGCTTCGCGCTGTTTGGGAAGTAAAAACCTAAATATTAGGTACTTACCATTTCTTTCTCCAATCTCATTTCTTCTTCGCACTTTTTTTCAGCTTTAATAGTTCTTTCAATAAGTTGAGTCAGCTTCATCTGAAGTGTATCTCTCGTCTTCAGATCTGTAATCCCGTTCAGAATTCCAGTGAAAATACTAAGCTCCTAAAATGAACAAAATGATTTCTAGGTATCCGAATCGAATTTTTAATCGAAAATAACAAATACATATAACTTACATCCTGCACTTCCTCATCTATTTTTACTGATTGGGAAATACATTGCATTATAAAAATGCATATTATCATAAAATGTGAAAAACTTGAAAATGAATTATTCATTTTAAGTACCTATAATTAGGTATTCTATCAAGAAACCTTATAACTGCGCACTTATTTCAATATTGAATGCGGAGAAACGTGCTACCTATCAATCAATGATAATTACTATTACTAATAAGGTTTTGAACGAAGGATCCTTGATAATTTTTAAAGATTTTAATACGCTTCACTTATATAAAAATGATAAAGCAATCTTAATGTTTCGAATGAACCAATTACCTAACATATTTAGCGGAATTATGATTGAATGATCGGTTTATTCCAAACGTTCGATCGTTTCCTCTATGAAATTTTTTCAGAAAATTTCCCAACTATTATTTTTTCCGCAGATTTTTCTCCCTCCACTTTTCCTTCAATTTTTATTTCAACACGAAATGTTATATGTACTACAAAGTCATTTTAAAAGCCTAAAAATAAATTGTAATTAACTAAGCAAATATTTTCAATTAAAAAAATTCATCTTTTCTCATGGAAATATTATATATAGTATATATAAAAGGTCTATGTCTTTTCTAATGCAATTTATCCATGATTTAAAATTTCTACTTTGTAGAGGAAAAATTTGTAAGGAATTTTTCTTTAAAAAAAATCGTCAAATTTTGAATTTAGATATTAAAAAATTCGAAACACTCAAAACTTGTCTGAAAAATTATATTTTTGAACACCTGATGATACTAACTTTGGAGTCATTCTTGTTAGTATATCCTCGATTCGGCAAATGAAGAATCCAATACTCTCATTTTCAATTTTTCAACTGAAGGTGTCACCGATTTTGGTTTCTTTGAAGTCTAAACTTTCAAAATATTGAAAAATTGCATATTTTTGATGGAAAAATAGAAATGAAAAAATAAGATCACTACGACGCGACGTTAAGATTTTATTCACTTCTAAAAAATACTTACTAACATGTCAATGTCCAAAAAATGTTGAAAAAGTCATTTTGAAAGCCAATAAATAAATAGGTAACCTTAATTCAATCTGCAAATTATTTCGATTAAAAAAAAATATCCATCGTTTTCCAATACTAGAACTTATCCTTGATTTGAAAGTCTGTCTTACAGAGGGAAAATTTGCGAGCAGTTAGAAAAAGAATCGGAAAATTTTGCATTTCAACATCCCTTTTTTGCTTATTTTTTGGCGATAAAAAGCAAAGTTGTCAAGAAAATCTAACCATTGAGATTTCTAGGAGTCGTTAGGAGTCAGGACCCAAGTAACTGGGCGTTGTAGAAAAAATTGAGGTCAAAAAGGGAAAAAGGTAAGAAAAAACAAAAGGGAGGAAACCACCTCTTTCTTCCTCTCTGCACTGGTCTGTCAAATAATTCTACATACATTTAAGGCATGTTTCACGATCCTATATTCGGCGTATAAAAAAAAAAAAAATGAAAATGAAAATTACGCTATAAAATAATTAAATAGGTACATAGGTATACTTAGATATTAGAAAAACACAAATAGGTAAATAGAAATGTAAAAGCGATAAACAGATGAAGCCATGAAAGTATTACATAGGTGTCAATTGATTGCTCCTAATAGCTTACAGACGAATTTATAATCGTCGAGTACTTCCGGTTGAGGGTGTAACGAATCAATGTAATCGATGAAGTGGGTTGAATTGGGTTGACAGTTCTTTTCAGTAATCCCAGTGTCTTTATGAATATCGGCTAAGCTTATTCGGTTATACAATGCCGTGAAAGCAGCACAAAATCTATGGACTCTGTCAACAAATTCCATATCTTTCCATTGATCTTCTAACATTTTAGTCATACCTTGTTTGTAAGGATCAGGAGCAAAATAAAACACCTCCGCGCATTCTTCATATCGATCTCTATTCGACACCTTCATTTTACGAGTTTTAAGCAAATCCTTTGCAAATTGGTACAAATCTGCCGCCAAAGGTGTTTTCTCATCTCCTAAGATTACAGACTGTATTTCTTTTTCGGGAAAATCCATGGCTAATTCCATGAATTCTTTGTGGTCCTCGAACGAATCAATTTCAGACCAATGACAGTTAGCACACTGTGTTTGAAAAACGGTAACCGTGTCTTTTTCGTTTTTAGCGTTATAAAATTCCAAAAGTAATTTTTTCAGTGTTGACTCTTCATTATTTATTTCTAGAGAAACAATGGATAGATTCTTTAATGCGCGAAAGGTGCGTTTAACACTGCGTTCCCATAAATCCCTGTCACCAAGCCATCCGCAAGTGGTGTACTCATTGTACAAATCTTTCAAATCAATTGTAACTGATCTCATTTTAGCTAATCTATCAGTTAAATAATTTTTTAACCTGCTCATCGCCTTTTGTAATTTCGGAGTATTACGGAGCATTTCGCCTTGAAAAAGGTGGAAATCCATTCCAAACGTATCAAATCTGTGACGGAGAGTTTTACTACACGATAGTTCAACTATCATTCGCACATAATTTGTCTGAAACAAAATGAATTAGACAAGCGTTAGTAAAATTACACAGTTTTACATGTTTTGATCTATGTGACTATTGGTCACGTCACTCACTTAATCCTCGAAAGGTTAAAAAAAAACTCAATTACGTATGCTTACGATATATACTCGCAGTCCGCTGATTTCTCCAGCCTTTGCTCCAGCCTTTTTTTCAGCTTTAATGAGTCTTTTGATGATTTGAGTTAAACCCAGTTTAATAGCCTCTCTAGCTCCTTGATCGCTGATATTGGCCAAAATTCCCTTAAAAACACTAAGCTCCTAAAATGAAAAAAATAATTTCTAGGTATAAAAATTAATTTATAATCGAAAATAACCTTCAAATAACTTACCTCCTGCACTTCTTCATCTTCGCCAATCGCTGGTTGAGATCGGATAATACATAGTATCATGAAAATACATGAAAAAATTGAAAACAAATTTTTCATTTTGAGAATTGCTAGAAACAAAAGATTGCCAGCCATACAAGTAGCCGCATTATCTCAGTATTGAATGTGGAGAAATGTAGGTACTATCAATTGAGGGGTTGGTGGTATTACATACTTGGGTAGTGAAATTCCGCATGAAGGATCTTTCCTAATTAAAAAAAATGATAACGCTTCACTCGTGCAAATAACCACGATAAAAAGATCGAATCTGATTCGATTCATTTGAAACGTTCAATCAGTTATGTGTGTTAGTGAAGCGTATACAAAAATTAAAAAATTGTGGTACCGAATGATGAAATTTCAATAGATATTAACCCCAAGCTCGCACTCTGTAATAAAATAAAAAATTTTCAGATTACAACTCTTTATCAGATTCGGTAATTAATAGCATCTTTCCCCAGGGAAAAATCTTCAGGCATGGTCACGTATGCAAAATGGAGTAGCATGAGCAGGTATGCTTGTATATTTCAACTTTCTCAAAAACTTCCATCTGTTTTATTTACGAAAGCTACTGAAAAAAGTTTCAAAAATTGAAAATTATATTTTTGCAAGTATTCGACGAAAAATAAATTTAAACCCCTCAAAAATGACTAAAATGAAGTAAAAAAATTGGCATTTTATCCCCCTTTCGGATTTCAACAAAACCAATTTTATTCAAAAATACATGATAGGTGCCTAATTGCTTAAAGAAATTTCAAAACTGAGGACTCTTTTTACATGAGTTGACCAAAAAGTGAATCGAATGGCTTGAGATGAATGATACGAAGAAGAAATTTGCGTTTCATGTAATTTTTCAGACTCTCAAGAAAATTATATTTTGTATAAAAATGTACAAGAATTTTTACAGTGTAGAAGGTATCGTAGTGCGAAACTGCGAATTGCCTTAAAAAAAAAAGGAACAAATGACCAGAAGTGCATGACCAAAATAAATAAGTGCAAATTTTTTACTCTTCATATCATTTCAGATTTCCATAAAATAAGTATCCATTCTTTAGGAAATGCATACATCTGATGAACTCAAAACTCGTAAGACTCATTTCTGCAAGAATTTAATTAAATATCTTCTTTGACTTCGTAAAACATGAAAATGATTCATTTTCAGATTTTTGATTAACGTCATTTTCATTTTTTCAACCAGTTGTCATTTCATGACTTTCCAAGTGGCACCTGGCACGTGTCACAGTTTATAGATGTCTCTCAGTCATTAGAATAAATTACAGATCATCAATTTCACCACCGATTTTCAATTTCATTGACAAGAATATGCAAGGATCAATTGTTTTGCGAACATCAAACAAAAATATTTTCAATTCGGACTCGTAGATATTGTTTGAAGATTAAGATTGTAATTCCAACTCGATTCACCTGGTTAAAAAATGAAAAAAAAAAACACGAAATTTCCAGAAAAAAATCTAATTTGATATTTTTATTTCAAAACATACACACATAAAATGAACAATACACATCAAGTGCAAAATTCCAATCAAAACATATTTCTCAATAGTTTTACCATTATCATCGACTCAATTTCAAATAAATGGAAATGAGTAAAATTCTTTGAAAACAAATCATCTATAGGAATATTAAGATGAAAAAATTGGTTATTTGGTCCGATATCCTCCATTTCGCTCCAGTATTTCGTTCAAATTATTGTTATCGTCCATATCTCATTGTACCGCAACTTTTCACCTTATGAACAAAAAAATTGATAAAACATATTTTAAAAAATCAAATTAAACACATTTTCAAAAAATTCATTCAATCGAAACACCCACAAAAATACTCTTATGAAACAAAATAGATAGCTTATTTGTTTTTAATTTTTGATTTGAACATTTACAGTGTTAAAGGCCAGAAAAAAAGCATCAAAAACGAGAAAAATGCTCTCAAAAATGGCGAATTTTTCAAAAATTGAAAAACCACCTAAAAATTTTCGATAACTTTCAAAAATATGAGTTTCTGAAAGGAGAATCAGAACAATCATTTGAAAATTTCATAATTTCAGAACAATCCCACGCGATTTTCCATAAAATAACATATCTCTGAAAAATCAGAATATTTTTTAAAAATTCAAAAAATTGTTCAACTTTACGAAACTGGAATAGTTGAGTTTTCAATACTTTGAACAATACACTACGTTTCGAGAGATTTCCCCCACGGCAATTTTTCCATGCCTTGGCCAGTTTTCCAAAAATTGTGCAATTTTCCAACAACTGACCAATTTTTATTAAATAGGTCATTTTGTGTAAAAAAAATTTGGTAACATTTTCAAGAATTTGACAATTCTTCTGAGTTTTTATAACTTTGCAAAAAATTAAACAATCTTCTAAAGCTGGGGTAAATTTTTAAAACTCCGCGGAGATTTTTTCGAAACCTGGAGGGTATTTTTAAAACCTTGATCAAATTCCATTCATAACGTAAACACTTTTCGAAATCAAAACGGGATATTTCAAAAAAAAAAGAAAAGAAAAAGAAAAGTTTCCATCCGTTTCTCAAACAAAAAAGCTCCTCAAAAATTTATTTCAAAATCAACAAGAAATTAAAAATTAATAAATTACTTTTTTATTTCAGTGAGCTAACGCTCGAGGGATTTCGATACCTCACAAGATTAATTTTTAAAATTTCAATTTTGGTTCTATCCATCGCCCCTTAAAATTTCATTTTTCATCTCGAGATAAAATAACATAAAAAAATGAAGGGAAGTGAAAAAATCAGATTTATTCTATCAAGAATTCGTCAATTTTGAACCCAGTTTCCCGATCTTAAAGATCAAAATTCAAGATGGAAATTTGAAAAAAAAATCGACTCGACAAATCTCACATAAATGCAACATCACAACCCAGAAAACGTAACACAAACTTCATTCGATTTCAATGATAATTTCATTTGACTTTCAAGAAAAATTACATTCAAGAAAATAAATTGAGGAGTACATTTTTCAGAGGAGAAGGTCTACTCGGAAATTGACTCGGAATTCCCAAAAATATTAAAAATTGAAAACTCAAAAACTTATACAGAATTTTTTCAAAATTTTATCCCGATTAAAAACAGTAAGAATGAAATTACCACGAATCAAAAAAATACGAATACTTCTCAAAACTGACTTCTATGAAAAATGTGCCTCAAACATTTGAAAAAGTGTTAACATACTTTTGTCTGTTTTAGTCCCTCAGCACCATTCCAATCATTCAATGTGAATCACTTCAAATCTTCAATTTCCTCTCCAGAATTTTAAGAATATTTCAAAATGACACCTCTTTGTTTTTTTTTTGTGAATCCTCAAGTGAATAGAGGTCGAAAAATTTTTCTAAAAAAGTTCATTAAAATTTGAGCAATCTTTCTCTACTTTTATGACGAAAATTGAACTCAAATGACTTTGATGACTCTAGTGAAAATGACCAAAAATCTCATTCAATGAATCCTACAATTGAGACATTCAAATCATCACAAAATAATACTAAAAATCCAACATTAAACTTACCTATATATCTTCTATCCATCCTCGACTTCCAAAAAATCCACGTTTCACGACTCTTCGACGATGTTTATCTGCCCATAAGGAATTAATAGTCTGTTCAAACCTAAAATCAAACCATTCATTATCCACAAGACAATCACTAAGAAACCAGAATACATAACAAATAGTTATTGAAGCAGTTGGAATCGGAATTCGGAAACGTTACAATGAAAAAAAAAATCATAACCTATGAAAAACCGCCGTACGAATAAAATTTTCTAAATCGTCAAAAATGAAAAATAAAAAAGCCTACGTAATAAAAACCGTATCCAGTGTCGAGGAACTTATTGCGCTCTAATGGAATCGGTAATATTACAAATTACCATCTAATTGTGTAAAAAAAACTAAAGTTTTCTGCGCTCGATATGAACGTACGTAGATGGTTTCTCAAAATACGAGTTTTATTTAGTGAAACGAAAGAAAAATTGATAAAAAAAAAAAGAAACGAAAATCATACGTAGTACATAGAAAGAGAACTTGTAATGCATACCGTTGGCGAAGTAAATTGTGATTATACCTTTTACATTAATTATGTATATATTTGACGTTGCCTTCTTCTCAGTAGGTAAAATTTGCCTCGTGTCGCGAGGTTCTTCGGTCTGACAAGTGAGAGAGCGGATTTAGCGTTAAGCTTCGATATCCTAAACTTATCTAAAGAGAATTAGGAAATCATGCTCATCAATTAAGCGTAGATACAAAGATGTATTTGTTTTTTTCGTTCCGGTATTTATGTATACCGACGATGTAGGTATAGGTATTGCATTAATTACGTATATTTGCGAAGTGTGTACCTCTGACTACCTTTTTGTCTTAAATTGCGCTCGATTTGTTGTCGTCGAATTTGTCTACTTCCAATCAACGTCGATGTACCTGAATTTTATAGAAACGTAAACTTGTGTTAGGAGCCCTCAAATTACCCATCGTGGTCTCGCCTTCATCTCTTTGTACCTGTGTTGCGTACGTGAATGGTTCTTAAACTTGCGCGAACCTAAGTAGAGGTGACGAGATTAGATTGGACGGGAATATTGTCGAACCTGTAGGCCATATCTCGTCAAATCTGCAAAAACTTCGAAGAGCTACGAATTACGGTTAATTTTGGCTGCGGTATGAGCAACCAGGTCTCACTAAAACGTACCTAATGTACGTAAAAAAATTGAATCAATCGATTATAAAATCGATTTTTAGATTAAAATTTCAAACTTTCTGGTCTCAAACAGTTCTGCCTCATTTGAAAAAATTGACGAATTTGAGGGAAAAAATCCATATTTCAAGATAGGAGGAATGGAACGTAGCAGGGAATTTGAGAAATATTTTTTCAACGTCGTGAAATTGAACAGATGGAAAGAAATTTTTAAAAAATTCAACAATAGAAATCCAAAAAATGGAAACAGCAAAATTCTGAAACTGAAACAACTCCATAAAATATAATTGGGAGACTTGAAATTTTACGGAATTGGAATGTGAAAAAACTCCTGATCAATGTGGATCAATTCTATACCAAAATTATCTGAATATGTGACCCTGCCGGAAAGAAGGGACCGTGTGTAAAGAAAAATCGATGTGTTTATTTTGTGTTTTTGGTCCAGATTTGGTGCCATTTGAACCTAAAACGTGAAAAAAAAGAAATGGATTTTTTTACACAAGGTCCCTTCTTTCCAGCAGCGTCATATATTTCGAAAATAATTATTTTAAATCACTATTATTGAAAAAAAACAGAGATGATAAATTCTGAAAATTTGAGATGGCAAATATTTTCATTTCTCTGATAATCAATATTTTTGCAAAATAGTGTTTTCATGTCTGAAAATCGTTTTCGAGAATCGTTTCAAAATATATCAGTTTAAATTTACTCCAGAATAATTTTGAAAAAGTGGTAAAAAGAGAAGAAAATATAATAGAATTTTTTCAAAAATGGATCAAATTCAACAGCTCATGAAAAAAATTTACTGTCTTACTCTCTAACTTCAAGTCAGTCAAAATTGACTGATTTAAATCAATGGAATTAAGTCACTGATTGAATCAGTAAATTAGTGATGAAAATTGATCTTAACTGAAGAACCAGTGGAATTTGACTAGTTATCAGTGACTTGATTTTCTCTATTTCATCAGTCAATTTTGGCATTTTTGACTGAATCAAATTTAGAGAGTACCTAATCAAAAAAGTCAGAGCCAGACTGAACGACCGAAGGAGGTAATCTCCCCCCCCCCATTTTCAACAATAAAATAAATAAATAATTGCGAAACTGATTTTGAAAGAAAAATTTTGTATTATGGGTCAGAAAAATGGACAAATAAAATGAAGATTTTTCAGTTTTTTTCTCAATAAAACCAGCTTTGGATCCAATATTATGAACCAATTCAGGGAACCCAGACGTCTTTCTTTACAAAATAACAAATTTCAACACGGAATTATATGTGAACCAGGAGAGAAAGATAAATCTAAAAATTGGGCACAAAAATTTATGAATTATTTTTTGGATTTTTTTTCATAAAAAGCCACGTAGGTAGGTATACTTGAAGATTACTAGGATTTCAGTTCACTCACTTTTAGAAAATGAATGTAGTGAGATCTGAAAAAATATTGAAACGTCATCCAAATGCTAATTTTTTTCAAGAAATTCTGTAAATTTCAACAAAAAAAATACTGATTCCTTCGTCCTTAAAAATATGTTTTTGCTTCGCAATAATTTTGGAAATTGAAAAAAAAAAATTAATCCAAAAAAATCAGGTATCAGACAGCTAGAAATTCAAAACCATTAAAAAAATGATAGTATTTTGGTCAAGTTTGCCCAAGTTTGACGAAATATTACGAAGTCATTTCAAAAGCCTAAAAATTATTTGTAATCAACTCGACAAATCTTTTCAATTTAAAAAAAAATCCATCGTTTTTTAATGCAAGAACTTATGATTTGAAATTCTTTGTAGAGGAAAAATTTGCGAGGAATTTTTCTTTTAAAAAATCAGAAAATTTTGAATTTAGATATAAAAAAATTTGAAACATTTAATCTGTCTGAAGAATTATTTTTAAACACCTGATGAAGTGATGATACTAACTTTGGTTTCTTTCTTGTTGGTTTATCCTTGATTCGGCTCGTGAAGAATCCATTTTTTTCAAAAATATACTCTCATTTTCAATTTGTTAACTGAAGGTGCCACCGATTTTGGTTTCTTTGAAGTCTAAACTTTCAAAATATTGAAAAATTGCATCTTTTTGATGAAAAAATAAAAATGAAAAGAAAATTCAAACTTGCAATGCAACATTTGAAAAAAAAAGGAATCAATTCATTCAATAATACCGGTAGAGAAGGAAAGGGAAGGGGAAGGGAGCTGGAATAGAGCAACGAAAACAACTCATAGATGTTCAATTTTATTTTGTCTGATGACGCAAACTGTATCCATCGAGGTAATATTTTAGAAATACTGTGGTAATTACTAGTAATTTGAATTTTATTATTTTTTTTGAATAATTTACTCATAGATACCAAATAAAAAACTGAAATTGAAAATTTTACTGAAAATTTTTGAATCGAAACAGAAAAATTGTAACTGAAATAACTGAATTAAAAATTAAAATATTGATTTAGCGATTAGCGATGGAAAAGGAAACTTGAACCTAAATTCAGCTTCCAAGTCAAACGTCACAGGTCACGTGAACCAAAACCAATGGAACTACAGCTAAATTCACTGATAACGGTTCAAAAGGGGGAAAATATTTGCAAAAAATACTTTTTTTTTTATGAAAACAATTGAATTTTTAAAAAACTTGATATCAAATTTTTTCTTAATATAACCATTCTCTGTCCAAATTTCAAAAAATTGTGGAGTTTAATACATTTTTTAACATTTTCCCCCTTTTGAAATATCAATTGTGACGTCAAGACTTTGAAGCGGAATTGAAAAAAATTTTTTTTATAAATGAACTGAAATGAAAAAAAAAACTAAAACTAAATTTAAAATTAAAAGAATGAAGAATTAAAAATCAAAAAAATTTAAATTAAAAAATTTAAAGCCTCGTTCACGCGATTCAACATACGTGTTGCTTCGATCATGCAGCTTACCTACGTGTGTGATTAATTCTGGGATGAAAATTCATCATAAATTAATCGCAGCCCAAAAATGCTCGAAAAAATCGTATGATGATTTTTTAGTGATGAAAATTCATTCCAATCATCATTCCAGCCTCAAAAACGAGAGAAAAACGTGCGATTACTTCTGCGATTAAAATTCATCCCAATTTAATCGCAGCCCTAAAATGCTTGGAAAAATCGTCGAATGATTTTTATGGGACAAAAATCCATTCTGAAGACCATCTCGACCTCAAAAACGAAAAAAAAACGTGCGATTAATTCTGCGATTAAAATTCACCCCAAATTAATCGTACCTCAAAAACGCTCGGAAAAATCGTGGGATGATTTTTTGGAGATGAAAATTCATTTCAATGATCATCCTGGCCTCAAAACTGGAAAAAAATGTGCGATTACTTCTGCGATTAAAATTCATCCCAAATTAATCGCAGCCCAAAAATGCTCGGAAAAATCGTGGGATGATTTTTTTGGGATGAACATTCATTTCAATGATCATCCTGGCCTCAAAACTGGAAAAAAATGTGCGATTACTTCTGCGATTAAAATTCATCCCAAATTAATCACAGCTCAAAAACGCTCGGAAAAATCGTGGGATGATTTTTTTGGGACAAAAAACCATTCTAATGATCATTTCGACCTCAAAAACGAGAAAAAACGCGTGATTACTTCTGCGATTAAAATTCATCCCAATTTAATCGCAGTCCTAAATTGCTCGGAGAAAATTTAAGTGCATGATCGAAGACGTGTTGAAAGTATGCTTTCGACTTTCGAGCAAACGAAGGAGAGGAAAACATTTATCATGCGTAGGAGTACCTTATTCTTTAAATACACGAATTTTCTGCTGCTCCTGAAAAAATTCCTTCTTTAGGCATTGAAAAATTCAACTTTTTCAAAGCTTTGCCTTCGCTTCGCTCGGGCACGAACAAAATTACAATTTATATAAATTATTCAAAGCAATACAGCGAAAGAAGGCTTCCTTTTACCCCCTCCCCCTAAAATCTTTCCATCCTTCTGGTACCTATTCAAAATCTCCATAATACCCATTTTGTACTCTTCCCCCCCAAAAAGCTGCCGTTGTCAATGGTTTCGTTCATTTTGTAATCAAAGTTGAAAATTTTTCACAGTTTTCTCTTTCGCGCCGTTAACGCTGCCATGCCACGCCATAACCGGAAAATTTTTAAGGACGCACTGCCACCGCCAGTTTTTCATGGACGCAGATCTCTATGGATAAAAGTTGACAAAATCTTAGTGAAAAGTTGGCAAAATTTTCATCATCTCCTCTCCCCCCCCACTGGAAAGTTGTCTCGCTACGTCCCTGGCCTAGAAGGACTCCGCAAAATTTGAATCGCTTTTCAGAATTTCAAATACTTACTTTTATTTTTATAATATTGATTGATAGTCGTAAATGACCTTTTTATACTGAACGTGTCTTTCAAAATCTGCCTGAATGCAGGGGACATGAACAGTAAACAGGACTAGAACCCCTCTCCCCCCATCATAATTACCACATTTTTAGAGGAAAGTCGGATAAATTCGAATCAAAAAATTTATGATTGAAAAAAATTGTCGAAGATTACATTTAGAGCAGAAAAATCACATATGTTTCCGTTGGAAATAAATAATCACACAAATATGACGCAATACTAACTGAAAATATTTAATTGCGAATTAATAACACAAAAAATTGTTACAACACTGTACATAAAAAAAAGAAAGAAGAACTTATTGAAAACATGGGTACAGGTATGTTATGAGAAAAGTTTCACGATCACCTATCGGAATTAGTAAATCTCAGACGATATTTTCCCTTTCAAATTCGACCCTAAAGATAGAAAGAAACTACTAAAAATTACACAACACAATTCGAGGAAGAAGTTCGAAAAAAAAATCAAATTATCTAGGTTAACTTAATCATATGTAAGATGTTTAAGAGTTAAACAGTATCCGCGATAATCTTTTCACAACAGATGATGAAGTAATTAGGCATATTTGTCAACAATAAAAACCATCCTGGCTAATTATACTCGAAATATACCACAAAAAGTTCATAGAATAAGTATAAATAAAAGTGGAAGGCATAACGAGATTTTTTCAACAAGTATAAAATTATTAAAGTCATCGATTCTCAACATTACCATTCGGCAAAGTCTTGAAAAATTAGACTTTTTGAATAAAAAATATAATAAAACAACATTGAGAATAACTAAAATTAATTTTAGATGTTAACATATGTAATAGATTACAAACATATTATAAAACATAGGACAGTATTGAAATTTTTAAAATGAATGTTATTGTGACAGAATTTGATATTTTAGTATTAGTTGCTCTGACAGCCTTAATTTGTCAAGAGATCATCAGAGTTGTTTAAAATATTATTATTATCATAAAAAAGGAAAAGAAAAATGAGCAAAGATCCGAAAAATAATAAAATATCACGTGTAAGTAGTACCTAATTAACTTTTTTTGTGAGTTACACTAGCACAATTTTAAATTCTTAATAGCTCAAAAATGCGATAAAAAATTCACTCGGATTGAGAGAAATTTTAAAACTGGAAATCACTCCCTTCACCCCCTCCCCTTCAATTAGACTAATTTTCAATCACAATTTGGAAAAAAAACTACACCTATTTTCATGATAACGAAGATGAGTAAATATAACCGAAAAATTCTCATAAAATTTTCGTTATTAACTTACAAAGATGGTCCCTGAATAAAAAATTCATTCGAAAATGTTCAATATCAATTTCAATGTAGTAAATCATCAATAAGCTGTCATATCTTTCATACACAGAAAAGTTGAGCAAAAAAAGATAAGTAAGTAGGTCGTCAAGGTATATGAAAAAATTGGGAGAAAAAAATTGATTAAAAGCCATTCGATAGAACACTGTGTTATTGCTATTACAAAATGATGAGAAAGCAGTCGAGTTGCCTTTTACACCCGCCATATAAGCAAATGATTGGTGGAATCTTCTCGACCAGAGGCTTCGGGAACTGAATTAGAACGAAGATCTTCGTATCCGTCTCCTCCAGAAATAACCAACATTTTGCTCCGATCACTTTTTTTGCTTGTAGCTTTGGAAGAACGTCGAGCATTATTATAATTCCTAGTACATTTAACCGATGTTAAAAATCTGACTGGCCCGGTGTGTCCGTGGGGTACTCCTGAAAATTTTCGAATGATATGAATTTCATAATTGATATTTTGAACGCATTAAATGTTTTGATGAAATTGAAATTAGTCTGGTACCGATTGGAAGTTGAATATTGGTAAGTTTGGTGGTATCACGTTTAACCGCAGGTAAAGGCATGGTCAGCACGACACCTGCACTGGTACCAATCCAAAGTAGATCTTTACACGCTAATAACGCAGTCACACGTAAACACGCAGATTTGTGTTGCCTAATGATGTCATCGGTGCCTAAAACATTTCAAAACGAGTATTTGAGCATTGAAATTTTTATTAGGATAATTCCCTCGAGTACATTAAGAGTGAAAAGTATAATCACCAGATAACATTTTAGTAACGGACTGAGTGATATTTATTTCTGCTAGGACATCACACGAGAGAGCGTGAACGACTCGTAAAACCGCTGAATTTTGCAGCGACAGCCATACGCTGTAACCGAACACTGCGACTGCTGTAATTGCTCTGTTATTTTCTTCGTTCAAGGTGAAAGAGTTCTGCAATAGAAAATTATTCATTTAGTATTTAC
Source organism: Pseudococcus viburni (assembly GCA_033439095.1). Lineage (NCBI taxonomy): Eukaryota > Metazoa > Arthropoda > Insecta > Hemiptera > Pseudococcidae > Pseudococcus > Pseudococcus viburni. The sequence goes on from JAVBJF010000059.1 coordinate 1,072,405, forward strand.
GAATTTATCAATTGTGAAATTTGAAGCATTTTTTTAAAGAGACTCGATCAAAGTGAGAAAAAACACATGGAAAGGAGAAAATTCGCATCAGGTGATAGAAAAATACAAGAGTCCCCCTCTCCCTGAGAGATCTTTGCTATATGCGAAATAAGCAATAGTATGGCTTTCTTGTACAGAACTTGAAAAATGACCAGATTCCATAAATTTTCATAGGATTACTTTTTGACTTTGTATAATTTTGAAAATTAATATTTCTCCTCGATAACTTAACTGATGAATAAATCGTATGAATTTGAAAATTAATTATATCATTTAGAAGCTTTGTATTATTTACTTTCAAAAGGTTTATAAAAATTTCAAAAAATTTAAATATTTGCAATGTGTGAAGAAAAAATGAAGATAGGAAAAAATTGGAGTACGTGATCCTCATGGCGGTGAAAGACCTATATTTAAAAGCTCATGAAAACCTATAAAAAGAAAAATTAAATTTTTGTTAGAAACTTTTCAACACTGGAAGAATTTTTTGAAAAAAATATAAATTTGACGTTGAGCAGAAAAAAGCAGTAGAAATCACATAGGTACGCCAGAAAACAATAAAAGGTGACGAGATAATTGACAATTTTCACTTTTCAAACTTCTAAAACTGTTTCTTTGGTCCAACCTCCTCTCTCCCCGCACACAGAATTTATGTAAATTTCAAAAAATACAAAACCCCAAATATTTGGGAAATGAACCTGAAAAAATTGCGGTCTCCTCGGATGAAACGAACTGGGAGAAAAAAGATTTCAATAAACTCGAATTTCCGAAAAAATAAAAAAATTGAAGATTTTTTAGTTTTCACATAATGCTTTTTCAGCAAAAAAACTTTTTCAACCGAAAACGTAACTGTAAAAATCCTGTCAATTATTATTTTTCTAGAGAGGTCTGGCATTTTTTGAATAATTTTTTATTAGGTAAAACTACTAAAAAAAATAATAAGAAACATTAAAATTTCAGAATTTTTCAATTTTTAAAGATTTTTCATGTTTTTGAAAATCTAATGATCATCTCAGCTGTTAACTGTAAGTACCTTTTTCTCGAAATTTCAATTTTTTTCAGCCTTAAAATTTTTTTCTTATAATATCAATTTTTAATTCCAATAAATTCCCCCCCCCCCCCCCACTAAACTTTCTTCCTCAAAATTTTTTTTAGCTTCAAGATTTTTTTCAATTCCTTCGATTTTTATTTTTGCTAAAATTTTCTCATTTTGCTAATATTTATCTAAATTATCAATTGTGAAATCCTATTCTTTGATCATAACATTTTTAAAAACTTAACATTCTCTTGATTTTTTCTCACATTAAATTTTTTAAAATGTTTTTCAACCCAAATTTTTTTATTCTGGAAATTTTAGAGCTGGAAAATAATTTTAGAAAAACTGAAAAAAATGTCAAAACATATAAAAATTGAACTTTGAGAAAAAATTTCGAAAGCAAAAAAATTTAAGAAGAGATTTAATGTTGAGAAAAAAATTTCATAGTTGAAAAATGAAAACTATGTATTTTTGGAAAAAAATCCCGGAATTGAAAAATTTTTATACCTACCTGAAAAAAATTGGAGGAAAAAAATTTCAGGAGTTGATAAAAATTTTATTCCAGATGAAAAAATTTTTAAAGTTGAAAAATATCTGGAGAAAATGAATTCAAGAATTGAAACTATTTTGAGAATCAAAAAAAAATTTAGGTTGAAAAATTATTAATTACGGGTTTACCTCGACAAAAAAATTATTAGTGATTTTGACACCCCCCCCCCCCTCTAAAAACAGTGATCGATTTTAACATTGCAGTTGTAACATCCTCTTCGAAACAAATTCCATTAATTTCAGTCTCATTATGAATTTTTCTGCTTGAGTAATACTGTTTTGCCAAGCCGACAGATGATGCTGATTAATAAATTATACCTTCATTTTGAAAATGATTGGGAAATTTTTCTGGATGGTACCAAGCTTTTTTCAGAGTGGTGCCAGCCACTTTTAGGGCCATATGAAGGTTGCCACCTCGAGATGAAGGAACAGAAGAGACAAGAGACAAGAGACAGCTCCCTTCAATAATAGCAAAATTATATTTCAAGTCGAAAAAATTGAATTTGAGCCAGAAAATTCTAAAAAACGATAAGTTTTTTCAGAAAATTTTTTGTTTTGAGTGTGTAAATTGAAAAAAATTGCATTTGAGCTGCAGAAATCAGAAAAATTTTGATTTTTTGCCTCTATACCTTCTCCTTTACAATGAGCCCATTGCAAGAAGCAATATCGAAAAATCAAAATTTCAAGAACCGACCATTCTCCATAATTTTCCATTTTTTTTTTTTGAAATTTGAAATTCTTCGACGTCACAAAACTTAGTGAGAAAAAAATTAGAATTATTTTCTCATAAAAACGAACATGTCTGAGAGGCGGAGTAGTAATTATTCGAAACTTGAAATATATACGGGTTTATTAATAAAAATCGTAAAGATGACAAATTTTCAATGACAATCGAAAGAGTCTCAACCAAAAAAAAGCTCTAAAAATCAATAAAATTGACAAATACCTCGACTTGAAGAGTTTGGAAGCTGATAACTTTGATTAAGTTATTACAAACACACCACAATTTTCCACAAACCAGGAACATACGTATAGCAGGAGTCATTTTACATCCAACTCGTATAATGACTGGTTCGGTAAGATTCCATCCTGAATCTAAAGAAAAAATCACAATCAGCAATTCAACAATATTACCAAGAAAAAAATCCTAAACTTACTCGGACTCCAACTATACACAAAAACTTCACCATCGGCCGATGAAACGAATACATTTTTGTCATGGTACCTGATTTGAAAAAAAAAATCATCGTAAACAAATTAGACATAAATTTATCTCATTAAAGACTGAAAAAAAAACCGTATACATAAGTAAATACTTACAAAATACAATACACCGCGGAATTATGTTTAATTTGCTGTTTATTTCGCTTAACTCTTAAACTATCTGTACAATTGAAAATATAGATATATCCGTCTTCGGTACCCAACCACATAGTCGAGTCGCCATTTTCCGAATTCGTATTATCGGTAATTTTCAATTCTTCTATGGTTAATTCCTCATCGCCATCTTCGTCGTCGCTTGATGAACTACTACGTAAAATTTCGCAATGACAAATTCTACATTTTAATGATTCATAAATCATAATTTAAGTAATTTCGATACCAACCTGTCTAAACGTATATCGGGAATATCGCCTTCGTTATTATCTAATGGAATGCTTTCGTTTACTTCTTCGTAAGCGTCGCTTTTAACGGAATTTGTTTGTGCATCAGAGTTGAGTTTCTCTCTGAAATCAAACCGTCGAAATAGAAATATAGAAACCTAATTTTGCTCGACAAGAAAATACACTCAAGGCGATAAAAAAATCGAAATAAAAAACTGGAAAAGATAGCATCTCTATCTAAAGCAAGGGCACAGAAGAAGAGAAAAAAAAACTCAAGCAAAGAGCAGACTGAATAAATTTTCAACATGCACTTGTCAGTAACAGAAGTGGCGCGACTGAAGCGTAGGTAAAGTGGAGAGAAAGGACCAGGGAATCGGTTTTTTCCTGCCCACAGAGAAGGATTTGAAATTTGACTTTTCTTAATAGTACATGAGAAAGTATACAACAAAAATTGATAGTAATAATATTAGTTCTGTTCACACTTACATAATTCGTGACACAGGAACGGAAGTAACGGATAAAATTCTAGCGTTACAAACTCCGTTACAAGATGTCACTGCGGGCTCTGGATGTAAGCTTAAAATGCACACCTGACCGACATAACCGTCACTATTACAAACCCAAACTTCTTGTTGATTGTATGCAGCCGTAGCGCAAGTGAATTGCAATCCTGCGCGTGTTTTACGTATAGGAACTGATGTTAAAAATTCAGGACACAATCTTCTATCGCCTGACACATCTTTTCAAGTAAAAACACAATTAATGTCTGGCAGAAATGCAACCATATTAGAAAAATATTCCGAAATAAGGGGCCGATCGAAAAGTTCGTACGAAATTACAATATAAATTGATTTGCTCTTTTCACAGGTAATAGGGTAAACCTCCCTTTTTTTCAAAAAAACCAAAGAAACCTAACGCCTATTTGCATTAATTAAGGAAAAAAATTCCTATGTTATCAATATTTACGAGGGTAAAATAATCCGACATTCGTTCTCGATATTTGAGTAGGTACTTCGGTACGCGATCTATTTGAAGAGAAAAAAATGATAGGTACCTACAGGTTTTTACAAAAATGGCGATGATTATGATGGTGTTATTATTCACAAACTCAAAAGGGTTTTAGTTAAGGTTATTTGACAAACGACTGTTTATACTCACTCAGTCTGGCCTTCGCTTCGAGGAATGTTTCTTCCCAGCTCGTTCTTTTCTCTGGTTTTGGAAATACCACCGATATATTTTCTATGCTGTTCCTGTAAATAGATCGAATTTGAATTAATATACAGGTAATCATTCGTTAAATTTAAATTATTTGATAAACTTCATTAGGTGATTTCAAGTTCAAAGAATCAAAGACAATACACCGAAAAAAACAATATCTCCTTCAATATGCGATTAGGCAACTCAAATCACATGCAAATTCAAGAACCAATTGAATTCAATTTTTAATCAGGCACGAAAAAGGAAGAAGGGAACAGGGACAGTAACTTCATTAAAATAAACTATATTTTTAACGAAATAAGAAAAAAAATTAACAGTCTAAATTTTTCAATTTTTGATGATTTTTTTTTTAAATTCAACATTTCTTAGCCAGAGATGATTTTTTAAATATTAGTAATTTTTCAGTGAAACTAATGAAAACCCGGTTCCCTCTGAATATCGATCTCCCGAAACCAGATTTCTTCATTTCTAGTCATTTTGAGACTTCTAGCGCAATTTTGACTTTTTTTCAGAACTGTTGAATTTTCCCACTAGGCTTGGAAATTATCTTAGAGTCTCAGGCGCAGCTAAAATCGAGTTCCAACTTCTATCCCCCTTTTGAGACTACCTCTAATTATTTTTGCCATAAATGGGATTTCAACGATCGAAGTTCAGATTTACCAATTTTAATTTCTAATACTTACGTTCAGATTTTTTCAACTCGTGATTTTTTTCATTTTCCTCAATTCTATTTTTTTTCCAAAATTGTTTCCAATTTAAAAAATTTTCCAACAATAAAATTTTTCAACGTCACTTTCTCAAAATATTCCTAATTTTCTAAAATTTCTTTCAATTATTGAGTTTGAAGAAATTTTGAAAAGCACGAAGTTGGATTTTTTTCAATTTCAAAATTGAAAAAAATAGAGGGAAAGTTTTAAAATTATTGAAAAAAATTTTCGAGATGAAAGAAATTAAAAAATATATGTGAGCCTGGATATAGAAACCACCCTTAGGTGTAAAAAATTGATTTTTGAGTTGACACTGATTTTGGGCGTTTCAGAAGGTATAGAATCAAAGGAGAACCTCCACTCAAAAACTAATTTTTTACACCTCAGGGTGGTTTCTATATCCAGGCTCACATATGAAGTTGAACCAAATTTAAAAAAAATCAAAGTTTGAAAAATTCTGAGAAAATTTAAATTAAAAAAAATTTCACAGATTAAAAAATTTTTAGTACCTATTAGGTAAGTATTGAAAAATATTTCTACTTTGATTTTTTTCATTTTTTTTTCATTTTTTTCATATTTTTAGAAATATTTCTCTCGAATTAAAAATTGTATCTAATAATTTTACCATTTTTTTCAACTAAAAAATCTTCCAACTTGATATGTAATTGAAAGAAATTCCAAAAGGTAAGTAATATAAGAAAAAAATCGAAAAAAAAAATTTTAAAGGTTAAAATTAGAACGATTTTCTGAAAATTTAAAGGATAAAAAAATTTAATTATGGAAAAATTCTTTAAATTGGATACAGCTTTGAAAAAATTTAGAATTATAGAAATTGAAAAAAATTCATTTCATTCCAATATTTCCGAGATTTCAATAAAAAATAATGAGGAGGCAATAGAATTTTCTACTTTATAATTTCACCTTCTTACTCTTTTGGACTTAAGATTTAAAAAAAAAACAGGAAATCATAAAATTTTTCAATTTTTAACCTAACAATCAATAAAAATGATTTGAAGATTTTTCATTGAATTATCAAGGAATTTCTAAAAAGAAAATCCATAAAAACATCAAAAGAAAAAAATGAATTTTTCATAATTTAATGACTTTTTGCAGAAAAATTCCAGTTTATGACTTACCAACAAAATAAATTGTTTCGTAGAGATGAAAAATTTTTCTAAGGTAATATAGGTAAATCTGAGTTGAAAAAACGATATTTTTTTGTTCAACAAAGGTGAAACAAATCTTTAAAAAATGAAAAAAACGTATGCGTAAAAAATAATTTTATGAGTAGAATAAAACAAAATCAAATCAAAATTGGCTAATCGGGGGGGGGGGGGGGTGTCAAAAACCAGAAACTTATGTCTGAAATGAATTTTTAAACATTTTCCTACTCTGAATACAAGTTTTCCATTCTTCTGAACTATGGACCAAAATATTCTAAAAATATTTATCACTTTTGAAAAATTTTCAAGCTAAAACCTATAATTTTTCCAACAAAAAAATGTCATTTCACCACTGCTGGGGACAGGAAAGCGCCACCTCTGCCCTTCTCACGTTCAGGTCAACCCTAGTTGAAGATTAAACAGTTTTCTTTTTCGACACTAATATAGATATTGTACTTGTTTACACAATGTATTTTTTTTAAATTCAAAATTAACCCCATCAAAATTTGGGTTTAAAAATTCACGCTTTTGAATTCAAATTAATGATGTAGGTACCACAAAAAAAGTTGTCAGCAGAGTTTACATTTTCAAAAATTTGTATCAAAAAATTTAAAATTGGAAACCTCGAATTCGGTCTAATTTTCAATTAAAAAATTATCATTTCCAAAAAATATTTCACTTACAAAAAAATTTAATACCTACATATCTGAAATTATTCCTCCAGTTTTCATTAGTAAATTTACCAAATTTCAAACAATCGAAGTCTCTATTTTAAAAAACTACTTGAAAATTGAAAAAAAATGAGATTCTCTTTCTATACCTACAGCAGGCCACATTTCTAAAAATTCCTAAAATTAAAAATTTGATAGAAAATTTAAAAAATCATCGTTGAAATTCACAAATTTTCCTTTTCATTGCCAAAGTGCTTTATAAGGTAGTACATAGATAATTACTTCATAATGAAACTTTTATGCTTACATAGCATTTTTACCTATGAAATATCCCAATTTTTATAAAAATTCATTTAAATTTGTTTCTGATGAATATTTAAATAGGTGATATAAATTTTTTTGCTGAATTAAATTTCAAATTGGCTTCTCTCCCTCCCTTCTTTACTTCTTTTATCCACATCAAATACCCATATTTACACTAAAAAATCGAATTTATTACCCTCGAGTCATTATCAAATTCGACCACTTTGACCAATTACTATTCCCTCGTGAAATACCATCATCTCTATAATTCCAATCAACTATTTCGAATCATACCACACATCGAAACTGAAAAACCACACACGCTCCTCAAACACACCGCACACACGTAAAACTCGCTAAAAATATCGTTACTTCGACGACCCAAATTTTGACCTATTTCAAAGGGGGTCTTCGTATAACGTTAAACACTCGCCATCGTCGACGAAAAGCATAACTAATTTGCATATACACACAACCAGACGAGGCGAGGATATATACGGTACGAATACGTATAGCTATTTCAAAAACTTCAAAGCTTATTTCGAAGGCTTAGCTCGGATTCATTATCAATATGAAACTGAGCCGAAAACGGTCGCGGTCGGCGGTATAATTACCTCGTACTTAAGGCCAGTTCCAAATACGACAGTTGCGATTCGCTGATATGTCTTTCACTTAATTGTTTATTAAGAGCGCCCAGCATTTCTCTAATGGTTTCTTCCAACTGGCTGTGCGGGCAATGTAAAGAGGAAACCAAATCCGACATTTGAGACAGCGTGTTTACATCTTCGGATAAAAACTCCATTTCTTTCATCATTCTTCGTAAATTATCGTCTTTCACTGCAAAACGACCCCCCAAAAATGACGAAATATACTATAACCATCGTTGACATACAACGTCAAAAAATGTAAACAAAAATCAATGATAAACGAACAGAAGGTCGTAAATTGTACATAATTAAATAAAAGCTACCAAAGTTTTTAAAATAGAAATGAAATCGATTACTCTATTTCGAGTAAGTAATTTTTGACCACAGGAGAGGGAATTTTCGCAGCGAATTGGTCAGCAACCGCGATACGAAAACATCTGCCCCCTCCTGCTCGTCTATTTTTTTCCAATGGTTAAAATATTCATAAATCTGGACGTTTTAATTTCGCTATTGATGCATTTATATGGTGGCGATTTCTTCATTGGATAAGAGAACAGATAAATTAGTTGATTACGAGCCAAGATCATTAATTAAATTTGTTGGCAATTAGTCACGATCCACAAGTGAGTCGATGTTATTGGCTACTGTTGCTTTTCACGAGCCACTCGCCGAGCAATACTAATTTGCTCGCACTTTAAAGAACCAACCGTCGAGCACTTTTTCACATTTACCTTTCACTATATCCAAATGTTCTAGCGGAATTTTCATCAGTAATTTATATTTGTTCGCTTCTAATGAACTAGCTATGCTACCAGGACTACTACTGAAAGGAAAAAAAATACGTATGAAAATATCCGCTCAAAAAAAACACTTAGGTATTCCGCAAGGTAACTTACGAAAGTGGTTTTTTCACCGTACTACTTCGTCTTTTAACGCTGGTAATTATTAGGAGATCATTAAAAAGAAACAGGGCACGTTCTTTACGACTTAATCCTTGTCCGGAGGTCATACTGACTAAGTCGTATCTCAAAAATTGACGATCCGCCGATACCAAGTTGCCCAAACCGTCGATTAAATTTTCAATTTGCTCTAGTTCCAAATTTTCACGTTCTGTGCAGCCGATTCGCATCGCTAGCTCGTGCACTTGATGCAGAGCTTGCTGTAATTTCTCGAAATCCGGATGGCCTCCTTCCGTATGCTTGATAAGTGACTGAAAAATTAAGGCAATAGACAAATAAGATGTCAGTGGCGGATCTAGCCTTTTTTTTGAAAGGGCTCAGAGGGGCTACGCATATATGTAGAAGGGGGTAATTTACCAGGGAGAATTTTTTTTGAATGCATCAAGGGGGTGCGAGTAGAAAATGAAGTCTGAGGTAATATTTTAAGTTCACACACACCTGAATGAAAATTTACCATTCATATAAAATGTTATTTATTCAAAAAATATGATCGAGGAGAAAAATGTAAAAAATACAATAAATTACACAAGTCGACACGATTTTTGTGTTTGGGTCCCGATTGCGAAATTTGGGTTGCTTTTATGCATCTAATGAAGGGAAAAATATTTTTTTTGTCCAAAGTTTGCTTGGGGGGGGGGGAAGCCAAAAATGTGATTTTTCAAGAACAATACACATGGATTTGAGAAAAATTTGAAAAAAAAAATTGGTACAATCTTATAGAACATTTCACGCTGAATCAAATGCCGCAAACCGCAGGCCTCTATCTCGTTTAGAAAAAAGTTACTGTTAAAACTTTCCTAAATTATGTGAAAAAAACGCATTTTTTCGCCTTGCTCGCGGAAAAGTGAGATTTCTGAGAAATCTAAGCGTTCTACGACCATAATGACCATGACAAAAGTTGTAGAGAATTAAATTTCCTATCGGATAGGTGCATTCAGATTTTTCCGGGAGGCGTAGTTTTCGAAATATTCTCGAGTAAAGTTGAACATTAGTTGAGGCAAATGAGAAAAAAAAGAGAAATGAAGCAATTTTTGGTTGTCAAAAGTTTTACAGCGAAAAATTGTGGAAGGTGACTAACCGCCAGGAGTTACCACGCGCTCGTACTGATTTTTTCATGAGGGCACCCCCCTCCTCCTTCAAAAACGGGGTTTCCCAATATATCCCCAGGGTTTTATTTTACCAAAGAAGTTGTTCAGTATTTTTTTTATTCTACGTTTAATTTCCTACAATTCTTGCCCGGAAAAAATGTTTTGTGCGATCATTTGGAAAGGAGGCTTTACCTCACAACTGCACCAATAACATTCCAGCGCATCTAAAATTGTAAAATGAAGTGAAAATCACAAAATCCTTATTTTTTTCTATCTACAAAAAATACCTTGCACATTTCAGCGACACTGAAATAAAAGGTTACTTGATTTTTTCACTGAATTTTGATCCTCTCCTCCCTTTTCTTGATTTCTCAACCGTACACAATTTCTGGGTGCGCTAATGCTGGCATGGTCTTGCAAAAAAAAGAAAGAATTTTGTGATTTTCACTTCATTTTACAATTTTAGACGCGCTGGAATATTATTGGTGCAGTCGTGCAGTTGTGAGGTAAAGCATTAAACTTCCTTTCCAAATGATCGCACGAAATATTTTTTCCGGGCAAAAATTGTAGGAAATTAAACGTAGAATAAAAAAAGTACTGAACAACTTCTTTGGTAAAATCAAACCCTGGAGATATATTGGGAAAACCCGTTTTTGAAGGAGGAGGGGGGAGGGGGTGCCCTCATGAAAAAATCAGCACGAGGGCGTGGTAACTCCCAGAGGTTAGTCACCTTCCACAATTTTTCGCTGTAACACTTTTGACAGCCAAAAATTGCTTCATTTCTCTTTTTTCTCAATTGCCTCAACTAATGTTCAACTTTACTCGAGAATATCTCGAAAACTACTCCTCCCGGAAAAATCTGAATGCATCTATCCGATAGGAAATTTAATTCTCTACAACTTTTGTCATGATAATTATGGTCGTAGAACGCTTAGATTTCTCAGAAAGTTCATTTTTCGGTGAGCAAGGCGAAAAAAATGCGATTTTTTCAAATAATTTGGGAAAGTTTTAGCAGTAACTTTTTTTCTAAAAGAGATAGAGGTCTGCGGTTTGCGGAATTCGATTCAGTGTGAAAAAAAAATTCAAATATTTTTCAAACTTTTCTCAAATCCGTGTGTATTGTTTTTGAAAAATCACATCCCCCCCCCCCCCAAGCAAACTTTGGAAGTCACGAATGCGCATATTGTTGTATTTTGATGTCTAGAATCAGAATTTGGCCATAAGAACTGAAACACAGAACTTTTTTTTTTTGTTGACTTGTGTTATATGTATACCTAATGTTTTATAATCTGAGAATTAAGATTAATATTAAACGCTTCAGCTGTTTTTATGAATTACAGCAAACTCTTCAACTATATTTGGTCTAAATTTCAACTTGAATGGTCGTTTTCTAAAACGCATTATCGACAAATTTTTCGAAATTCGTTTATTTGCGCCAAACTGTTCAGGACAACATGCCACACAACATGTAGAATTTACCTACCTAAATACCTACTTAAACTACCTATAAGTTATTCAGCTTTGAACGATAGCCTTCATTCACCACCAAAGTTCAACTTTGAACTTTTCAAAATGTGATTATTGTTTTTGAATCTCCTATCAATTCTCTTTCAAACCCCGCAAACAGTTTTCCCCCAAGTGCAACCGATTTCGAAATATCAGCCCTCAAAGTTGGGCAATTTGGAAAAAAATCGAAATCGCATGAAAATTACGACCCCCATCCGGCCCCTCCCCCTTGAGGGTTAGAAGCGAAATAATGCCGGTTATTTCATAAGACCATCGAGGGGAACTCGTAAAAAAAAATTCGAGCGAAATCTGAAGAACAGACTTCATTTTTTGTCCGATTTGGTATGGAATGAGTCGAAATTTGTTTTCCAAAACCCAAAACGCATTAAGCCTGTTTTTCTCACACCTATTATGTAGGTAGGGATCTTTTATACGTCACCGCGTTACCTGTCGTGTCTAGGGTAGTCTCAACAACAATACTAAGTAGGTTGCATACCCAATACACATGTTCTATTGAATGGATAAAGTTTTTATCGTTTTTCTCGAAAACACTTTTTTCTCGTTAATGCGTTTTGGAAAACGACCCTTCACTTTTAGCCTAACTTTTTTCAATTTAAAATAAACCAAAATCGTTTAAACGTTCTTTGATCATGGAATTTTTTGAATGAATAAATTTTAATAAATCGTTGAAAAACATGAAGTGAATTTTTTTTCAATTTAAAGATGAAAAAAAAATTGAGGAAAAATTTTTCGAGTTGGAAGAAATTAAACAATATGAATAGTTGAAAAAAAATTGAAAAATTAAAGATGACATTTTTTCAAATTTTACCAAGTTGGAAAATTTTTTAGTAGGTATCATCTATTGAATATCTTTCCAACTTTGATTTCTCCAATTTTTTTTTCAAATTCATATTTTGAAAATTTCTTCCGACTCGAAAATTTTCCCTCCTTTTTTCAACTAGAAAATTTTTCCAATTGAAAATTCCTTAAAATCGATTTTTCAAAAAATTTCAATTTCATGTTTTTCAAATTTTTTTCAATTTTTTTTTATCATAGCGCACTCAGAAATTATTTATGGGAGAGGCTAAGAATTTGAGGAAAAATGGGGGGAGGGGTCAAATTTTAATGAAAAAATTGAAGAACCTGTTCAGTAGGCTGATGCTACATAAACAGATTTGAGCAAAGAAAAATTGAAAAATTGTGGAATTTTTGGCAGAAACAATCAATACACTCCTTTAATCTGAATTAATAAATTTACCTGCTTGAATCAGTGAAATGAAGTTGAGGAAGATCAGTGATTTTTCACTGGTCTTTCAGTCAAAATTATTGATTTTTTCGAGAAAATTGGGAATGGATAGAGAAACGAGTGATTTTTGACTGAACGATCAGTGAAAAATCATTAATTTTCAACAATGATAATTTCACTGATTCTCAAAGACAGAATTTCATCAAGGACTGGTTCAGATTTAGATGTTAATTCAAGAAATAGAGTGACCAAAATACTGCCCGCGCGAAGCAAGAACGATTTTTTTTTTTTGAAAAATCATGTTTGCAGAGCAAATAAATTCACTTTTCCCCGCATTTTTGTAATAAAAAAAAACTCCTTTCTGAGCTTAAGGACTTAAGGAGGGAGGGGGGCTCGAGCTCTCCTACCCTTGGGCGCGCTTATGCAATGAATAATTGGAAAAAAATTCTAAGAAATACCTTAATAAAAATAAGACATTAAAAAAAATATTTAAAATCAAAGTTGGAAAAATTTTGGAAAAATTTAAATATGAGAAAATTTTACTGCTAAAGAAATTTTAAGATGAGATACAATTTTGAAAAAAATTTGAATTAAAAAATTGAAAAAATTTGAGCTTAAAATAAATTTGAAGCAGGATATACTTGACAGATTCATTTTAAAATAATCTTTCGACTATATTTCATCAGATTTTAACAAGCTTCTAGGTATACTACAAAATTTTCAAATTTTTCGAATATGTTTCTCAGGTTTTTCAATTCAATATCATTTTCAGTACCAACACATGATAATAGCTTCGTTACACAGCTCATTAAGAAAGTTGTAATTTTATCAGTAATCTTCCATATTTTGTATGAAAAATTCTTTTAGAATCAAAAGTTGGCTCTCTATGCAAAAAAGTTGTAATTTACTATTTTTTAAAGAAAAAATATCAAAAATTGTTTGAAAATAATCGGTCGGGCCGAGTTTTTTTTTTCAAAATGGGCTCAATCCACCCTGGCCTGCCCTTGTCTCCGTCACTGTAAGACGTATTCTCGACATAAAGTGAATTCTCAACTTTCGAGATGTAAATATTGGCCAAGTTGATCGTTTGAAGAGGAAGGAGGGGTATTTTGGCCAAAAAATTAATCGCAACGAATGGTTTTTTATTTACACAAGACTAATTGCTCGAATGGCCATAAGATGGCTTTTTAATTCCGCTTGTTTAAATATTTATTTCAAATTTTTATACGTTTGCGGGTCCGGATCTAACTCATAATCGTTTAATTTAAAACAGGGGGAAATTTCGGCGAAATAATATTGGCAAGTGAGTCGAATACGCGTTCGAGTGTTTACCGAGATAACAAAAAAGTAAATAATAATTTGCACCGAAATGATCAATTATCAAGTCGAGCTCCCGCTCGCATTCCGGCTCCGTTTCGTTGTTTATGGTTTAAAAATACATCAAAGAACTTAATGAATTTTTCAAAGCGTAAAAATCGCTCTGAGAGACCGATTCACCTACACTGGAAACTTTTTTATACTTAATATACCGCGTATAAACATAGAATATCGATTTTACGTCAAATTTAAAACGAGCTCTTCAACTTTAAAATTTGTAACGATGGGGGAGAAAAAAAAGGTAATTAAAATTCTTCGCGGATTTATCACACCGAAGCCCACGAACCTCGGATAAAAAATCAATCAAGTTGAAAAAGCCTTTGGTTAAATGTTCCGCATTTTAAAAACTTTCGTAGCTGCAAAATTTTCATTTTTATTGCTTTCGATCCGGACGGGCTGCCGTTGCGAGCTGAATTTAGTTTACACTCGAATTTGGTGAATTAATTCGCCACCGTTTTAGTTTTATTGCATTTTCGTCTCGTGCTTTGTACGAGTACACAGAATGGATACAATGTTAAATCCCCCCTTTAATAAAAGCTATATATAAAATTTCGTTAAACGTTATAAATAATGGCGTATAAATATATTATTTTCAGTTCCGCGTGGTTTTCTGCCTTTCTTTTTTTTGACGTTATCGCGAGTCCCGAAAGAGATATTTAAAATGAGATTAATTTCTTGAATCGTATCCAATAAGTAAATGTATAGGGTTCGATGGTCCGGGAAAAATTTGAAAGGATGAAAAATTGAAAATTACTGGCGCAAATGGAATTTTCAGAATTTTTCGGATTTTTAAAAAATATTATAATTTATCCGAAATTTTTCAATTTGAACCTCATTTTTACCTTTGAATTGAATTCAATTTAATCATGGGGAAGGTGTAAAAAGTCCTTTTTGTCTCTTTACAATTTGGTCTGGTTTTGGACTATGGATAGAACCGAGATGGGAAAAAATCGATAAGTACCTAATTTTTTACTATTAACTTGATTTTTATTTGGTACAAAAAATAAATTAGTTATAGTAACAATTTCTCAAATAAAAGTTTCCACTAGAAAAAAGATTCGCCCTGTTACATGCATTTGACACTTTAATGGTTCAGGTAGATACTTATTTGTTTTAAATTAAAATAAGTGATGCGATGGTTAATTTTTATACTTGGCGAAACTAAAGAAGTAATCACTCGAAAATCTTCAAAACAGAGCTGTCAACCCCTTTAACATGTGATATAGTAGGAAAAATACTAGCATATTACGCATTTAGCTCATTTCCTCCGATTATGAAATTAATCCAGAACAGTTTTAACCCAACTAGAAAATAAAAGGTACATGACGACATTTGAAAATTTTCCATTGTTGATGAAACTTCCATTAGGTAAGTAAAACACATCGGATTCTACGTAATAAGGATTTCACCATAAGGGATCACATTTTCACATTTATATTTTTTTCAAAAAAAAAAAATAGGCATGTCTAGATCTCAAAACAACCTGATAAAATTTCCAACCTCTCCCTTTCTCCTTCTCATTCGACCTTGAAATACGACCGCGTTCAAAAATTTTTTAATTTTTTTTTTTGAAAATGATCCAACAGGATGATACGGATGTTTTTACTCGAAAAATCTCACTGGTACCCAGTTTTCAGGGGTATTTAAAAAATATCATTTTTTGAAGTTTTTCAGATACTTACCTATTCAATAGGAAATTGAAAAAATTTCGAACAATTTTTTTTTGGAATAATTGGAATTATGCTTCAATAACCCATAAAAATTGTCGGTAGCGATTTTTCATAAGTTTCCTTCCAGCTAATTTTTTAAAATGAAGAAAAATTTTAAAAAGAAAAAAATTACATGTATTTTTCAAAAATGGACCCTAGAAAAATGGGGTAAAGAAGATAAATGGGTATCAATGATACTCTTGGGTAAAAAAATCATTGCAAGACATTGTGTCTACTATTCTTCAACACGTAGTAGGGGGAATAGGTTCAAAAAGTTATCTTGACCCTCTCCCCCTCCTAAGAGTCCATCCTACCTCACCCCTCAATCATATTGCCATTGCTAAATAAAAACAAATGGGTATGGTGGGATTGGTGGGGTAGGTACAGGGAAAAGGGAGGGTGGTCAAGTGGGTATTAATACCACCAATTTACATAATACTACTATTTTCATGGCCAAAACATACAGTTTAGTACGATTTTATACTTATTATCACGTTTTTAAATGATGGTATTTTTCCCATAACCCCTTCCTTCAGGACTCTCTATCTCCTCTGCTCATCGGTATACAAAAAAAATTTTCCCACAAAAAATGTTGGAAATTGACTGTAAAACAAAAAAGTATTGAACTATTTTTACCACAAAATCAAATCCAAATGAGATTAAAGCGAAAACCCGTTTTTTAAGGGGGTGGAACTCCCATAAAAAAATTATGGGGTGGTAACTTTTAGCGACCTCTCTCGACAGTTTTCTGCAATAAAAGCTTCGCTGGCCAGAAATGTTGTTTTTTTGTCTAATTTGTAAAACGATTACCCCTAATGACCCTTTAAAAATTGCCCAGTATACATAAGTAGGAACAAGTCAAAGATGTCATGTGAGGAGGGGGTTCAAAATTTATTTTCTAGGTTTTAAAACTCAAAATTATTAAATTCTCCCAATTTTTGCGAATGAATTCAAAAACTTTCTAAAAAAAGTCATAATTTTTGCTAATTTTCCAACTAAAAAATTATGGGTTTCCCTCTTCTATTTGGTGGATTTGAATATAGCTTGATGTAGGAGCATTTTTGGAAAATTTCCGTGATGACGTTTTCGAAAGAGAATAAAATTAGTTTTAAGAAGAGGATGGTGCAATCATTTCTTGATTTCACATAATTTTCGTATCTATGACGTCATTATCATAAACAATGCAATGATAAAAAATGATAAAATTATATCAACGAAATCGAAAAGTAATACCATTTAAAAGCGAATTTTAATTTTATCCTTTATCAATTATAAAAATCTTTCTATTCTCACAAAAAAAATTTGAGAAAATTCTTGATAAGAAAACACTAAACCGTCACACACGATTACCTAAGTGACCATCACAATGACAAATCCATGTAACTTCTGTTCACAATTTACTTAGTAAATTAAAGCCATGCACGACTTTAATCTAACTGCAACATTGAAGATGCAGGTACTAAAACTTTTTGAAATCCCTCAACGTCGATAAGACCTCTAATCCGTAAGATAGACAACTCGTGTAGTTATATGTTATACATATACATATGACCTACTTTGTATTTGTAAATTTGTAACCTGTAGGGAGTACTTGACTTGAATAAAGTCCAACGCATTTTCACTACAGCTGAAAAATATTGAAGGCGCTACGAATATCAAAATTGGCCACGTAGAACCAAGTGCAGGTAAGTTCGACTATATATTTATTTCAGAATTATTTTACAACCAAGAACATAACCAAGTTAAAAATTTGCGAAGGGAATAATAAAGAAAAATTTTATAATTGTGGTGAAAAATTAACTTAACACTTCACTTTTAAAAAATGTATTGTTTAACGAACGTTTCGTTACGTTTCGAACGGAATTACTCAAAAAATGCAAAAAAATACTAAGTAATTGATATTTTAAGGATGGGAAAAATTGAAAATTTGCTAGCTTCTCGCTTTAGAAAGGGGCAAATAGTTTTCTTTGTTTGATTTGTATAATGAATATTTTCGAAAAATTAGAAAAAATTGTATTTCATGTACAAAACATGAAACTTTTTCGTAGTTTTTTTAGCATTAAAATTTTTTTAAGCGATGTAAAATCGAATTCGATTAAAAAAATTAGAAAATTTAATTTTTAGAAACTCAACGCTGGATTTTGAAAATTTAATGGAATCCCAAACTCACTCTTTTTTATCAAAAAAACAACCATAAAAATAATAAACTTTTAGCTTTTTTGGCTAAAAATTTTCAAAATGGACCTATTTCTCGCATTGAAATGAAAAAATGAATTATTTTCATACATATTTTTTAGCTGATAAAACTGCCTAAATTTTAGAAATTTTGAAGAAAATGTAGAAAATTTTTTTAATTTTTTTTCAGCATAAAAAACAAAATTGTGAGTAAAGAAACCATCCTAGGGAAAAAATGAATAGAACCAAATTTGTACAGCGTAAAATTTCCTTTCAGAATACGGTATTTATTTTTTATGAAAAGTGATTAGTTGGCATGTTATTGTTAAGAAACTGCAATTCATCAAATTTTGATATTTTCTCATTTTTTGACATAAAACTAAATTTTGCGAGGAAAGGAAGCGTTCTACCGAAAAAATCGTTACCATCAAAATTGTAGAGCATGAAATTTGCTTTTTCTAAGAGCAGTTAGTTTTTCGCTAGGATGCTTCGTTTCAAAGATATTTCACTTAGAAATGCTCGTGTTGGAATTTTTTCAACCTGCATGCGTGGTTCACTGCAATGGTGAAATATCACATCACTCCTCGTCACAGAAAATCGCATTTTTCTGTTACTTGCGAACTCGCCCGAAGCTTTTCAAACATATTGGGTGAAAGAGCACGAAATTCTCTATCAAAATCGACCAAAACCCGAAAAACGACAATTTTGACCCGAACATCTATTTTTGTTTTTTTCTCGAAATCAGGTTTCTAACGAAGTGGTCCCTTTTGCTGCGAAACCTCACATATTTCAATCAACATTTCATATTTTAGTCGATTAATACAAAAAATTTGTCAATTTTTCGATAAAAATTCGACCAAGGAATATACACCCTTTAATCCCACTACCCTTCAAATTGAACTTTCTCTCAAACAAGAAAATATTCACTATTTAATCCAACACATTACTCGCTTATCTAATCGTGGAACGGAATAAATTCGCAGATTTAAAAATTCGCCATTTACGCGAAAATAGCAACCTCATTCCACGCATTAAATATCCAAAACGTTTTAACAGCTCTGTTGCAAACTGCCTATCGCGCAAATTGAAGGCTATAAAACATTCGGAAACCTTTGAAGTTAAAATTGAATACCGTCGAATATCCTCTTATCTCTTCACCTCGACAATAAAAAGATCAAACCGACGTAAGAATACAAAATGAAGAAAAATTAACGTCGAAACGACTCTCGAGCAAAATCTGACGATTTATTTAAAAGCGGCGAATTCTTAATTCGAAGTTGGAAAACCGGCGGCGTTCCACGCGGCAAAAATTTTCGAATTAATATTTATTTAGAAATTCGCCACCGCGTTGTCGGGTATTTCGACGTACCTATTAAACGCAGATTCTTATTTAATAAAACTTTCTCAGTTCTCAAAGCATCTGTCTGCGAAATTATACGTACGAGCGAATAAAAAAGCCAACCGAAGCATGCTAAAGCACAAAGCTTCTCAAGGTTTCAAATTGGCCGACGATATGAGCGGCTAAAGAAAAGAAAGAACCTCGATTTCGGGTTATCTCTTTATACAAAATACGCAGAATAACACCGCTGCTGGGTCCGGGTTTTCAAAACACGAGGCGAGCAGTCCGAAAGGCGGGGGGAATCTCATACAAAAAATATAAAAGAAAAAAATGCTGACGCAAAATTATTTACCTGAATTAAAAGTTCGTATCGTGGAATTCTTTGTACTGGCATAATTAATAACGAA
The DNA here is from genome assembly GCA_033439095.1 of Pseudococcus viburni. Classification (NCBI taxonomy): domain Eukaryota; kingdom Metazoa; phylum Arthropoda; class Insecta; order Hemiptera; family Pseudococcidae; genus Pseudococcus; species Pseudococcus viburni. Next base: position 1,092,145 of record JAVBJF010000059.1, read on the forward strand.
TCTAAGGCCAACTTTCCTTTATGTTCCTTGGCCATCGCCTAAGTGAGAAAATTAAAAAATTAATGCTTTTCAAACGATTAAAAAAAATTAGCTGAATATTTTCATTTCGAGAAAAACTTCTACGAATACTATCGTTTTTTTTTATTAAAAAACAAAAAGCTTCTTGATTCGGTTGATTTAGTGTAGGATTAAGTAGGTAACCATGTTGGCAAAACTTTACCATCATAATTTACCGCTAATGTACGAAGTGAGAGAGAAAAAAGCATTATTCGTAAAAATATTCTCTTACAAATTGTTCGTTTTACGAATACCGTATGCAACTAACCTCTAGAAATTTTGCAAATGCTGGTTTCATGTGGCACGTTTGCTTTATAGCTTCCTTAGCCGACTTCCAATTATTTATAAACGCTATGTACGAATCTATGACCGACTGCTTGGTAAACTGTAACAATAAAAAATTCAACTAGTTTAAAAAATTGAAAATTTTATTACATGTTGTTCGCGTAACAATTTTTCGGCACGTGTCGGAAAAAATTCACTCAAATCAACGCCTCGAATGAATGGAAATTTCCTTTGGTTCGTAAATTATAACTCCATGTGGAAAAAATTCGTCACGGTTTCCGCCAAACGTAGCCGTGGGTTCGGAGATGGCGAACAAAATTTTTCCAACTTTGCGTTGGCAATTGAGTCGTCGATGACAATGATTTATTATTTTTTCCATTTCCGGTTATTTTTCTTTTATGCATTGTGAGTATCGTAATCAGATTTCTATAGCGTATGATAACGGGGTAATTTTCCTGCGTATATTTTTTTCTCCCTTGTCTGATATTTTTAAAAAATGAGCGAAATTTCGCTCGGGTATTTTTTCCCCATGGCGAAATTCAATCAATCAAACGTTAAATATCTGTATTTTCTTAGGGTATCCCTATTTTTTCATAACCCGAATATTAAACGATAGAAAAATTAATTATTCGTACATACGAATCTTTAACAGGGTGTCCATAACAATTCAGATATGAATTTTCCTGGCTTTTCCAGGTTTTCCAGACCTTCAATACGTGATATTTGTGAAACATGGAGGGGGATTTTAGAATCAGTCGCTGATAATGGTCAAGGACATCCGCGTTGTTTCCAAAAATAATAGGTAGATTTTAAATTAATTTTCAATGTGTCTCGCAGGATTGTAAAGCTAAGAAGCTTGAGTGGCACGACTGAATTTCTATTTTAGTACCTTAGTATGATCTTTTGAAATGAGAAAAGATTTTAAAGAGAAGGTGAAACTATCCAAGTTAATTTTTTTGATGAAGAATCGAAAATGATGGATGATGGGGTTTTTTGAAAGAATTTTATAGAATCAAGATTCCTGTTAAGTATAGCAGGGTGTCCGCGATATTTCAGAAATGATTTTCCTTGACTTTCCCAGGTTTTCCAGATCAATTTTTCGAAGTTTTCCAGACCTTAACATAGGAGAAGGTAATTTTTTCGCATGATGCACAATGATTTTTTTTAAATCATTACTTTTTACGAGATTTTTGATGTCCCTTTTTACAAAAATGACTTAAATTCAATTTCGAAAATTTTTGAGGCCCCCGAAGCAGAACTTGAAAACTTGAATTTCTTACAGAAAAAATTTATAATAAAAAGAAAAAACTCTGTTTTAAAGCAAAATTATAAAATTTTGAAAAACGAAACAAATCATGTCAGGGTGTTTACAAAATCATGCGAATGAAATTTCGGATTTTCCCGGGTTGAAAATTTAAAAAAATTCTTCACAATTCATTGCTGTTCCCTCCCCATCACAAAAAAACACGGACTTCAAATTCATAAATTCAACGCAAGCCTCTGCAATCGTTTCGGCTTGTTCCAGTAAATAAAAAATTGATGAGGAAGTGAAGTATCAATAATTTTAAGATAATTATGTATATCAATGTGATGAGCCCGAACTGAAATTTTTCAAAAAAAAAACTATCACAGCTTATTAAAAAGTACGTTTCCAAAAAAAAATAAATAATAGATTTTAAATGAATTCTGCGGAAAGAAAAAAGTGTAAATTATCCCCGAGCGTGGCGAGGGATTTTTTTTGGAAAATTCATAATTTAATGGTCAAAGACATGCATTTCAAAATCAATTTTTTTGTACATCATGGTCAACAAAAAATGACGAATAAAAAATCAGTCAAAAGATGTAATAATTTGGCTCTAGCGGAGCGAGAGTGAAATTTTTTAAAAATTTTAAAGCAAAAAAACACTTTTCCTAATGATTTATCCATCCTTCTTTAGAATTTTTCTAAAATTCCAAGTAAAAACCAAAAATTCTTTGACTTTTCTAGACTATCAAAATTTTCTAATTTTCCCAGGTTTCCAAAAAAGTGGACACCCTGTATAGAAATTGAAAATCGTAACGATGAAGCGAACAATGTTTTAAAAATTTTCCACTTCAAAACATTTACAAGAAATTTTTAAAGAAATTTTCATGAAATTTTTTACTTTAAAAAGTAGGAAGTAAAATATATTTATTGCCCAAGGCTGTGTTCAGAAAAAGGTCAACAGAACAACAGATCAACAGAGACAAATTTTATTTTCAAACATCGAATTGAATATAAATCTTGAATTTAAAAAAAGGTACCTATTTCTATTAAAGACGCATAACTGTTTCAATTTTTGAAAATCAAATTTCTCTCTGTTGATCTGTTGTTCTGTTGACCATTTTCTGACCGCAACCCAAGTGAAGCGTGGTCAATTTTTTTTCGAAAAAATTGGGTCTTTCTATTCGTTCAGAGAATGCTACTGCATTAGCCACGTTTAAAAGTGCGATTTTTTGAAACAAAATACTCGAACTTTTTTTCAATGCATTCCTCGTATATTTTAAATAAACAAGGTGGATAATTTTCTACTTAATTGTTTTTGAAAATCAAAATCTGTCCAGCTCAATCGAAACAAGAACAAAATTTTCTTGAAAAGTATGTTTGAAAACAAAAAATAATAATTTTTCAAAACATTTCACAAATCATTTTCAGCCTGAAGTACACGAGAGGAAAATAATATAAAAAATTCTAGGCAATTTTCAGTCAAAAGTATGACTTTTGTATAACTTGTATGGCTCAAAATCGAAAGTATTAATTAGGTACTATCATTTTGAATCATAAAAATTCACCGATAAATGGTCAGAATTCCACTGATTTTCCACCAATTTTTTTCAATGTTCGCTTCCAGTGAAATTTTTTTCACTGATTTATTACTGTGCTGCAATTTTGACTATTTTCTAGTGATTTTCGATAATTTTTACTGATTTATAAATGAGAGAATACTTTTGTATGAATATTACGTCCGATCGTAGCGAGGACAATTTTTTGGAAAAATTCGTATTATAATGGACAATGACATGTATTCAAAAATCAAATTTTTTGTTCAATATGGTTAACAAATGCCAAATTAAAAAAAAAAACCGCATCTATTAGGGAATGGAAGAATCTGGCCCGAGCGGAGCAAGGACCAGAAATTTATGATAAAATAAACAATTGAACAGAGAATACTTTTCAAATGGTTTATCCTTATTCTGGATTTTCCAAAATTCCCTGACTTTTTCGGATTTTCCAGAAAGTGGACACCCTTTACAAAAAAAAAACGATCGATAGCATAATCAAGTCGTCGTTTCCGAATCACAACGTATCGTATTTTCGATGTAATAACATTTCCTCACAATTTTTTCCTCATTCATTCTTTTGGTTTCTCTCGTTTCAGTGGAATAAGAATAACAAAGGAAGACCTGACCTATAATACTCATTTTCGCTGAACATTTCAGCCAAAAAATACCAGTGTGTGTGTGTGTGTTTTTTTTAGGTAAGATACCTTTGTTTGCTAACGTCGATTTTTGAAAAACACATTACGCGAGAAACTCGATCGTTTAAATTTATGGAATCGTGTTTATTACGGAAGGAATCGAATTTCATATCTAGTGAGGTAGAAATATCGAATGAAGGTCTGTTTATGTGATTGCCACTGCCGGATCTGGAAATTGAACGGCTATGAAAACCGATACGATATTTTCGATATCTTGTTTAGATAATTAAAATACATCGTACCTGATGGTACGATGGCAATTCCGCACTATCGAAAGCTATGCAGTTGGCCATAAGCATACCGGTGTAAACATATTGCCGAATGCGAGATTCGTAGGGGTGAGTTATTTGAAATTAAACGCGATTTTGAGACGAATTTACGTCGTGGATAGACGAAAAATAAGTTACCGTATGTTTATGTTTTGTTCAAGGTGAAAAAACTACGCGTGGAAAAATGAGAAGGGAGGAGAAAACGCAAATCTTTGAGTAAGTTTGCTCATTTGAATTTCAAGTCGGCAAAGTTACTTTTATTTGTGTTGTTTGGAGCATACTACAAAGCTTTTATTGTTGTGAGGGTCACATTTTCTGTTCCTGACAGTTTGGTGCTTTCTTATCATCATTCTTTTTTTTTATACAGGGTGCTTCATAGTTGATGAAGCTGCTTCAATCCAACAAGTAGGCAGTCCATCTTAAGTGGGGGTGGGGGGGGGCAGAAAAATGAAACTTTTCGATTTTATCAAATTCCTAATAGATAATGCAATATAGTTTAAGTGGATTAGGTAATTACAAAAAAAAATTAAAAAAATAGCTTCTCACGATTCCTGGGGTGTGATTCGGAGAGCCTTAAATGGGACCATTAAACAAAAATACTCAAGTTTTGTTCTCGGGTAAAAGCATTTTTGAATCATGGATACGTTTTAAAGATGATTTTTTACCAAAAATGATGGATACTTATTCAAGTTTCTTTTTATTCTAATTTTCATTGACATTTCTATAACGTTTTAATACGGGCTCTTGGTTCGGATAAATTAATCTAACAGATTGAAGGGTTCGTCAATCTGAAATTTTTTTTAAATTTAATGACTTTTCGTCATAGCGGGAATAAAGTTTTAGCACCTACAATCGCAGATTACCCATATTGGTGACTTATTTGGTCAATTAAAGCACAATTTTCCAAAATTCTTAATTTTACCAGAAATTTTTCTTTTCCAATTTTTTTCACCCAATGCGAAAATTTATAAAAAATATGATCAATTGATCAATTTCCAGAGTTTTCAATTCAAAACTAATTTTTCCAACTGCAGGGGAGAAATCCGATCCTCTGCCCTTCGTTGAGTCTAGCTCTGTCCTATCACCGGTTTAAAGTCGATCATCAAGAAACGACCACCCAACAATATTGGAGAATAGTCGATTTTCTTCGTTTTTTTTAGAAACGATCAGAAACGACTACTCTACAGTATTGGAAAATGGTAATTTTTCATCGTTTTGGAAGAAACAACTAGAAACGTCCGTTTTTCAATATTCTAAAATGGTCATTTTTCGACGGGTAATATTCTCCTACAAAATTTAGGGTATCAACGATTCGGAAATTTTTTTCCATCATTGAAAAAAGAGCGAATAATTCGATCTTGAACGTATCCAATCCGATGGAAGGGCAGAGCCAGGGCCCTGGAAGAGCCGGACCTAATCGATGGCTGAGGATTAGATTTCTCCCCTTCAGTTGGAAAAATAGACTTTGGAAATCGATTATATTTTTTTGAAAAATTTTTCATATTGAGTAAAAAAATTGGAAAAATTAAATTTCAGACTAAATTTTCTAAATTTTTGGTCTTTTACAAATGGTAATATTTTTAAAACGATTGAGGGGACTGCGATTAAGTCAGATGAGTGAAAGTAATACCAGGTTGTTTTTGCCCGCCAACCGGGATTGGAGACTAGTACCAAATACCAACGTATAGCCTAGCGCGCGGGTAGTTGCTTGCGTTTGGTCTCAGACACCTTATATGTTCATCGTATGCAACCACTTGCACATGAAAATACGAAGTACCTATAATATTTTGAAAAATTTTGAAAAAATCGTTTATTCAAGTATCAAGGATGAAGGAAAAAAATTTTTGCAAAAAATTGAAGTATACATTTTTTGCCTATCTTCATTCTTGAAAGGGCTACAGTGATTTTAAATTTTTCCAAAATTTCATTTTTTTAAAAATTTGACGGAAATTGTTAGTTTAAGTACCTAGGATAATAAAAAAAAGTGGCAAAAAATTTGTGGCATACATTTTTTGTCTTTCTTCACTTTTGAAGGGGCAGCAGTGGTCAACGATTTCAGTCAAACTTTGAAAAAATGAATTCTCGGGGAAATTTAAAATCACTGCTGCCCCTTCAAAAGTGAAGATAGACAAAAAGTGTATGCCACAAAATTTTTTGCAATTTTTTTTCTATTATCCTAGGTACTTAAACTAACAATTTCAGTCAAATTTAAAAAAAATAAAATTCTGGGAAAATTTAAAATTACTGCAGCCCCTTTCAAAAATAAAGATAGGCAAAAAGTGTGTGCCACAAAATTTTTTGCAATTTTTTTTTCTATTATCCTAGGTACTTAAACAAACAATTTCAGTCAAATTTAAAAAAAATAAAATTCTGGGAAAATTTAAAATTACTGTAGCCCCTTCAAAAATGAAGATAGGCAAACCGTGTATACCACAAATTTTTTTTCTTCCACCCTTGATACTTAAATTTATGATTCTATTCAATTTTTGAAAAAAATGTTCAAGTGGTTGCATACCATGAACACATAAGGGGTCTGAGATCAGGTGCAAGAAACTCCCCGCGCGCTAGGCTATACGTTGGTAGTTGGTACTAGCCTCCAATCCCGGTTCCATACTACCTATGGCCGGCTAAAGAGAGGAGAGAGCTTCTACCTCCTCTGGAACTTCTGAAATAATTTTTCAACCAACCTAAAAATCGTTTTTGTCTCTCCATCCCACACTCTAATTTTTAAAATCAAACTTTCCCACAACTTGAATAAAGCAGCTGTGATTTTGGTTTAGATGTAAAAAATCAATTCTTTTCTATCGTTATGCTCAAAAAATTAATTTACGAGAAAGTTTTCACAGCAAAAGATTAATAACAAACGTCAAGTTCGTCCATTTTTTGAAAAATTGGTAAGAGAAACAGAGGGATGTGAATTTCGTGGTATTGTTGGAACAAAGATTAAAAAACGAAAAAGAATATTAGGTATTAATTTTTCCCCAAGAATGCCTCTCGTTTTCTAAAAATCTTCGTTACAATTTCGCGCAACCTATTCTTCAAAATTCATTCAGATTTTTCAAAATCACATGTTGCCAGAATATTCGATACGTTGGAAAACAATCTCCATTTCCCCCAAATAATAAAAATACCACGTGCGAGATTTTTCAAAGCCATATCAATATACAATAATAAAATCACGAAAACTAACCGTTTCGAGGAATATATCGCCGATGCATTTACCCCTATTCCATCCTTCCAAGCGTAAACGTAATTCAGCGAGGAATTCTTCGTGGTACGCGAGTATTTCCGGAATCTGGAAAACAAGTCGATTATTTTCTCAACATGAAGATATTTCTTTTTCAACGGCGTGTACGTAGTTACACGTTTGACCACACGCTAAGATGAAATTCTTTCATGTGCGGTCGAACTCAACGGGGCAAAAACATGGAATTACGGGGTAAATCTTACCTGGTTAAATATTTCCTCCACCATGGCCGGTTCGATTGAACTAGAAAATTCCGGACTTTTCAACGGCTGCAGATATTTCTGTAACAAATTAAACGATAATCTCGGATTTGAAATTAATTCAAAACGGTGGCCGGTCTGGAGGAGGGATAAGGCTGCAGGGCTCGGGGCTGAACGACCAAGTCCGAAGGCAAATCTGCTAAATTAAAATCCTTTATTTCGATCGATAAATCCCGCTTAATCTAGTTTCTGCGAGTATTTTACAATCTTAATTTCCGATTTTAATTGAAAGTTATGAAATTAGAATGTTTGAAATATGATCGTTTGTTTTTCCTCGACTCGACACGAAGCATTCGCTTGATAAACCGAGCCAGAGCGCTCCCGCTGAACGCCCGAGACGATAATTTAATTAAACTAACAATAGAATATTTTGCGAAAACTCAACTTTATTCAACGCGTTGCCTTTTAAACAACTCGTAATGAATTTGTTCGCGCTAATCAAAGCCAATCCGTACACCGAAGAATAACTCTTTAGGCGACGATTGATTGGAATTAAGCGTTGTGAAAATTTCGCGCTAGCCAATTAGCACCCAAGTCTCAACATCGACGTACAACTTTTAATTAATATGATTACCAAGGCAAAAAATATCGTCCGGCGATACTTCCGCCAATTAATATCTCGTATTTCTTATTTCCTCGTTTGAATTTTTTTCGTATTCTACTTTTTATTTCTCATGTCGTATCGCATCGTCGTAAGCGCCGTGGCGAGCATGAGCTCCTAGGGGGGTTCAGCTTGAATGACGGGTGTGTAGGTGGTCGTATCCGCTAGCAAATTTCGATATTTTTTTCGACCCGTTTCGGTTACTGACTGAGAAAATTTTTTCATCAGTTTGAAACACGTGTAGATACGGTAGGTGATTTTGCCATAAAAAAGGTGTCCTCGCAAGTGGACAAATTCGGCTTTTGACCTTTGAGAGAAATATTCCAATTCGGCAAAAAATCAACCCGATGTGGATAAAAAAATTTGCTACAGAATACTGATGTTATTGATCCTTCACGTGGAGTTTTTCACGCTCAACATGTGAATGTGACAAAATTTATTCAATTTTTATACATATTGAACATCCTAGTCCAAATTTTACAATCGTGGCTAAATATAAGTTGAATTTTACTTTGGAATCAACCCATTAGAATGATTCAAAATTTTGAAAAAATTTGTGAAAAATGTAGTTATTTTCCTTTAGATTCATTTCAAAAATCAATTAATAAATAACCTTATTTTTTCTAAATTATGGATTTACACAATGAGCAGAAACAATCACATAATTGAAGTCACAATCCATCAATTTGCAGGAATTTTACTGAAATTGTTATGATTTTAATTTATTAGAGTGAAGGATGAGGGAAGAGAAAAAGTGAAATTTTCCAACTAAAATTGTTGAAAAAAGAAAAAAAAATTCAATCGTCGTTTTTTGGAAGAAGGAGAAATACGAAGTTCATCATTAAATAAAATATGATGAAAAATTTTAATAGTTGATAGTTGGATAATTTGTCACAATTTTGTCAATTTTAACATTTTTCATAATTTTGTATTTTTTTCAGAATTCGTTCATTTTTGCAATTTCGTCAGTTGACAATTTAATCAATTTGTGACAACAACCGGTAATTTTTTTAATCATCGTAAATTTTGTGAATTTTTGACAGTTTTGCATAGGTATCTTTTGACTGTTTTGAAAAAAATTTTTGTTACACTACTATAATGACTTTTTATTAATTTTTCACCATTTTATCATAATTTTTTAAAATTTTGCCAATTTTCGATGATTTAGTCAAAGTTTGATAATTCTGTCACAATTTTGACGATTGGGACAATTTATTACAAAACTATCAACTGTGAGATTTTTTTTCAACTTTTAATAATTTGACAACTTTTGATCGTTTTTAAAAACTGTGTCACAATTCTGATCATTTTATTACAGTTTTGACAATTATACTTCGATCATTTTGTCAATTTGATAATTATTCTGTTACAGACAGTTTTGAAACTTTTTCGCAGTTCCGGTGATTTTGTTTCCATTTTCATCTTTGGATTTTCGTCATTTTTTTCGAAATTCATAAATTTTTATGGGTAAGGTTACCTATACTAACTAACTGTGCCAGTTTGATGAATGATAAATTTGTCAAAATTTTAATAATTGAACCTGAACGTGCAAGAACCAAACGGGAGTTAAGTCTATTTATGGGATTTTTGGGTTTATGACGGAAATTGGAGATTGAAGTACGGCGGATCAACTGGTGCTGTCGGATTTTTGCTCGCGTGTCGGGAACATAGTATTTGGCAACGTCGCATTATCGCATTGATAACCAAAAGGGAAAAATGTAAAACGAAAGAAAATCGTTTTTTTTTTGAAAATCATATATTTTTGGACCAAAATTATGATATAAAGTGGAAGAAATTTTCCGTCTTCATAGCGCAGTTTTGACCCAAAAATTGCGATTTTCAAAAAAAATGGATTTTTCTGTTTCGTTTCACATTAATTTACATAACTCGGGCGGATTTCGATCTTTTGACATGGTGGTCAACACTAAAATGATGTAATTGAGCATAGGAAGAAGCGAGCTTTAAATCGGAACATTGGTCACCGACAAGAACCAAATGGGGGTCAAGTCCAAACGCTTTCGGTGGCCGTATCTCCGGTACATTTGAATTTTTTTTTTTTCGCAATGGTCTTAATAATTGTCTCTTGCTGTCCCCTTTCAATAGCCTAAAACATGTTTTCCACCGATTTTTAGTTTTCGAATAAAACAGTTTTTTTTTACATTTTCTGAAAAATCCAAAAAATGGACTTGACCCCAGTTTGGTTCTATCCTGTTCAATTTTAGCAATTTTAAAAATTTTGTCAATTCATGACACAACCATCACCTTTCATCTTTTTTCAATTTCTAAGAATTTTCAACTTTCGACAATCCGATCAATTTTTAACAGTTTAACCAACTTTTGATAGTTTTTGGTTATAATTTTAACAATTCTTGCCTCAATTTCGATAATTTTAACAATTTTTTATCCCTTTGTTATTTTTTGATAATTTTTAACCCCTATTTAATTTTTTTTAAACTGACAATTTTTGACAGTTTTGTCAAATTTTAATAATTATGCCAGATTTTTTGACTTTTCTGTAAATATTCGATGAAATAGTAGATTTTTGACAATTATTTTCAATAATGAGGCTAGTTTTAGGAAATTTCAATTTTTCAGTAAGATAATTTCTGATAGGATATTTCTTTTTCGAAGCTTGACAATTTTGTTAATTTGTGTAAATTTTACTTAATTTTTACAATTTTGCCAAATCATTAAGCTAGGTAAGTAGTAATTAGTAAATTTTCTGAAAATTGGAATTTGGAATTTCTCAAAACTTTGGTGAAAATTTTGAAAACATTGCCAAATAAGAACATTTCAAGTTCAGGTATACTTATAGGTATTAACCAAATATCAATTATTTTAGCATTGGTAGATACAAAAATTTCGAAAGTTTTTCAAAAAAATTACGAATTTCAATTTTTATTTGAAAATTAGTATTGTTAAGTATATCAATGCGGGAATATGCAAACAATTTTTAGCACCATGTGAGGGATTTTAGCCTCAATTTTTCAGACCTTCACAAATATTTACACTTCTATTAGACCGGAATGGGTCGAATTAATGTATAGAGTACCCAAGTACCTAACTACCTACCTATATTTATCGACCCCTGAGTGTTTGTATGAGGGAGAAGATAATGGTTTTATTGCAACCCTCGTAACTAGGGAAAGGAATTATATGCTCCAAAAAAATTAAAATATGACCATGCATTTTTGACGTTCAAAATATGCAAAAATATGCACTTAAAATCTTGAAATATGCAATATCGACATGGGTATTCTTGGAAAGGATTTTTCGAGCTTAACAACATGCTAACACTAGAAATCGCCAAAAATCGTTTAATTTGATCAAAATCACTCAAATCGCAAATTACTCGCGATAAAAAAATGCTTCAATTTACGGAGAAAAAATATTTAAAAAAATTTTCGGCTGTTTTTTCGCAGCATTGTCATTTTTGCTAATGAAGAATAGCTAAAAAACGAAACGGGGGGGGGGAATTTTCAAAATATTGTGAAATAAGCAAGAAAATAGTGAAAAATAGCCGAAATATGACGAAATATGCTCTTTAAACGTCTGAAATAAGTCAAAATATGCATTTAAGCTCCAAATATGCAATATCAAATTGGGCTCATTTTACAGAAAATTTATTATTTTGACCATATACCCCATCATCTTCAACTTGGAAAAACCTGAAATTTCATCTAAATCCGTTCCCTACTCATAACGCAACTGAAAAAATACACAAACACTTAGGTATTCAAATTTTCAACAGTCAAGGTTCGTTTTTGAATTTTCAATTAAATTATGATATTTTTATGGCCAAAAAATCAATACAAAACTTTATAAAACGAATACATTCCGAGTAGATATTAAAAATTGTATTCCCAGTTAAAATTTCAATTTCTAAATAGATTTCACCAACGTACATTCCAACCATATTTAGAACACTATTCGATTACTCAGATTTTAATAAAATCAGCATTCGATTACCCCTTCACATACATAACTAATCGCGAATTCCAAAAAAAGGGTTAAACACCTCCTACAAAATAATTAAGTTAAAAAAACAACTCTCGTAAAATATTCCCAATCCTATTCCCAAGACGCTCTGTTAAGACCTAGTATTAAAAAGAAAAAAACGAGAGTAAAAATCTCATTAGGGATTTTCCTTGTTTAATTTACCACTAAAACGAGACTTAAGCCTTGCTTTCCTCCATCTCGGATTTAATAATTCCAAAGAACTTCCTCGTTTACGAAATTTAAGATTAAAAAATTTAAATACTCACGGTAACTATAATTCGTAACGATTCCACGTACGAATGCTCGGTATCGTACAATTCAACCACAATATGAGATCTGGTATCCTGTAAAATTGAAATAAAAATATATAATAAATGGAAACTTAAACGTATGTACTTATATAATTACAATACGCAATAATACGAATAGTTATCAAGCTGAAGCCATCTTTCGTCCAATAATCAAAATTCGAAATTAAACTTGGCGAAAATTTTTCGCATACGAGATCGCATCGGGAAGGGAAAAAGTAATTTATAAAATGGCGCTGTACCGTTCCCAGGTTCTAACACCTTTTTTATCTTCTTTAGAAAGCTTTTGGATACTGGCCACAAAACATATTTACATTTAAAAGTAATAATTACAATATTATTAAATATTGTCATTGGCGAAATTTCAAAGAATTTATTAATAAACATTCTTAACGAGAGACGTATATATGCGTTGATGCGGAAAAGTCGCGAATAAAAAAATTTTTTAATCTACGATTTAAAAAAAAAATGAAAAAAATATAGGCAGAAAATCCTCCACATACTCGTACATCGTTCTTGTAATTAACAGGTGAATGAAGTTGAGCGCAACATCGCTGTTCATTATTCACGTTGATCGTATGACTTTCGTTATTCCGGCAACATTTACAATGATTGCTGTTATTCATTGCAAATCAAAGGGTATCTATTGTTGAAGCAGCATTTTTCCGCCAAATGCGATTACTCGTTACGAGGCGCGCACAAACGACCATAAATTCGAGTCGATCTCATCATCGTGCTTTTACGTGTACGAACCAATAAAAAAAGTCCCGTGTATGGGTTGATGGCTGCATCGTTGTATTCGACTCTCGTACGCATACGGTACCGACGAGTACGTTCAACGCGAGAATATTTTCATTTTTTTGTTAAATAAATATACAAATGGGTATTCTCGTGTGCGAAATTCTGAAAATATTTGTTTGCGTTGGTGAACAAGAATATAGACGGGATGATTTGAAAAAATAAACAGTGATGCAAGCATCACAAACTTTCCGGACAGGTGTGAAAGAAAAATAAACGAAAGTATTACCTAGGTACCATAATTGTCTAAATTTTGCCCAAGAAAAAAATTAGGTTACTCTTTTATGTGTATTATATGCTCGCTGAGGAAAAATATACGTTATCTTGAAAGAAAGAGGCAAAAATGCTGACGCGAGATATATTTGGTTCTCTCTAAATACGTCCTCCCATCGATAAGGAGAGAAATAATTGTTATCGCGTTTTAGATTACGATTACATGCAATGTAACGCGGCAAATGACCAAACTCAAAGATTTTTGGATTAAATCGCTCGTAAAAAAATTTCTGGTGAACCTATCGATCTGAAATTTTGGCATAGCCTTCCTTTTTGCAAACCCCAACTCCTATTAAAATTTCAACGAAATATTTAAATTAGGACGGACGTAATCGTGTTCACAGACATTTTTTATCCCACATACATACATACATACATACATACATACATACACACATACATACGGAACATCACCTGGAAAATGGTCAAAACAAACTTGTACAAAGTCAGATTTTGTCTAAACTCAATATTGGCGAAAACGAATTTCGACCCGAAAACAATACTTTCCTTACAACGCTTCGCGCTGTCCGGAAAGTAAAAAATCTACTCGGTACAATTTGTCTCTCTCTGAGTGTTGAGGAATTTTCACAACGGTCGTATAGTCGCCGCGTAAAATTAGATACGCGAATTTTCTCCTCATTAATTATTCGCGAGTGTTTTTTCAAAGGTATCTATCGGGTAGGTTGCGTAGACGAGACACTTACGTAATATGCTCAAAAAGAACGTGGTTTAAAAAATTACATCGAATTTATAAAATTGTTTTTATTTAGATGTGCGGCGAACGTTGATGAGGTTTTTGGAATTTTTACACACGTGGTAGAATTGAGAGAAGAATTTCGAAGTGGCCTTTCGAGCCAACGTCGAAATGGGAATTTTTAAGAAATTTCGTTCAATTTCATCTGCTAGTAATTTTTTTACTTTGGTGGAATTTGAGTTTTTTTTCCTCTTGGGTTTAGACTAATAAGGAGGGGGGGGGGGGAATCCCAACTCGAAATAAAATTTTGAGCCAAAACAAAAATAAATCGAAAGTACATCATAAAAGAGCACCATATCCAAAATTTCAAAAGCTGAAGTTTCTTTCTCGAATTTTGGCGAACTTTTAAAATTTCAAAATTACCTTATCGCTTCACAAAATATGAAAATTTGATCCAATCAACAAAAAAAAAAACTGAAACCTGATACATATACCTTTTGTTTGACCTACAAATAAATTGGAGGCGGTCTCGAGATGTTTCAGAGTCTCCAGAAAATTTTGGAATTTTCCAGCGCTGGAAAAAATCCAATAAAAATGGTCCATTATGAACTTCAGCATCTATAATCGCTGATTACACATATAGATGACCTATTCGCAGTGCTGGAAAATTCCAAAATTTTCCAAAGGCTTCAAAACGTCTCGAAACTGCTTCCCATTGATTTTTTTTTTGGGGGGGGAGGATCATTGAAAATAGGATATCTACCAAAACTTTCAGTTTTTTACCTCGATGGGTACGCTGCGCTGTCGAGAAATTCTGAATTTTTTACAGGAAAATTTTCTATTTGAACTGGAAGTTACAAATTTTTGAAAATTATGCTTTAATCGATCAAATAGGTCACCCACATGGGCAATCTGCTGGCATCAAACACAGATTATGGAAAAAAATAGTGACTTTAGTGACCTTTTTATGAGGTAAAAAGTGAATTATTTTTCGAAAAGTGACCAATTTTTCAATTTTTTTTTCATAAATAAATACCCCCCCCCCCCATGTTTTTTCATAATTCAAACTGTATTTCTCTCTGCGATAGTGCTGAAAAAACTTTTTTTTCTGAATTTTTTTTATTAATAAATCTTTACTTGAAACTACGAGTTTAAGAAATCAATCAAAAAGGCTGGTGAACTAATAAGTACTTAGGTAAAAAAGATTTGATAGATTTTTTTTAGAAATAGCAGTATGTTTTTTTAATTTTATGCAAGAGCGGTAGGTCGTTTGAACGAAAAAATTGACCTCAGAATGAAAAAAGTGACCAATAGTGACCTTTTTGCAAAAAAAGTGACTTTTAGCTTACTTTTAGCGACCAACCTTGAAAATAGGGAACAAATCACTAAAAAAGGTGACTCTGTTTAATGCCTGAATCTGCGATAATATAAAGGCTGAAATTCATATGGACCATTTCTATGAGCTTTTCTCTAGTGCTAGAAAATTCCAAAATTTTCTGGAGGCTCCGAAACGTCTTGAAAACACTTCCAATCAATTCGGGTGGTCGAAAATAGGATATATACCAAATTTCAGCTTTTTTCGTGGGTTAAATAAAATTTTTGTACTTTGCAGGGCGATAAGGTAATTTTGAAATTTCGAAAATTCGAGAAATGAATTTCATGGCCTTAAATTTTAGATATGGGGTCCTTTTATGAAGTACTTACGATTTATTATTGTTTTGGCTCAAAACTTTATTTCGAGTTGGGATACTTTCCTAGTAAGATATTTATTATTTCAATTAATAATTGAAGAACTAGACAAGATTATGTCAAGAATGTTCGAATTGGACCACCTTGAGGAAATTGGACCAAAAAAAATTGTAATTTTGGTAGCTAATTGATTTTTTGTGTTGTAGCTAATTTTCGGTGACAGAATCAAAATGATTTTAAAACAAGGATCACTGATACTTGGTGAAACTTCTTTTAAAAATCCATTCATCAACTTCATCAGCCAAAAACTCATATTGAAAATAATCAGTTAGGTAATTAGGTATAAATTATCGTAATTTAGACCATCCTAACAACAATATCGAAATTTCAATCGAGTTTAGGTGAGGCGTGAATTTTATTTTCAAGTTTTGAACCAAAGGGTATTAATAAGGCAGGCAGACTGGACCACTCACAGAGTCCATTTCGTACACAAGAAGATAAAAAGAGTAAATTCAAAAAATCATCGATCGATGGGCGAAAATTTGACTCTCGTCAATTACTCGGTAAGCTTTCTGTCTCAAATTTTTCATCCTTTTCTTTTTCTGCGACAAAAATGTCACTAAGCAGTTTCATTTGTTAATTTTTTCACATTTTTAGTATAAATTTCAAGATATAATGTATTTTATGAAGTGTATCAGAATTCAGAACCAACGAGCCGAAAATGAGGAGGTAAGGAGGCAATTCGCTCCGAGCTTGAGTTTTTAAAGCGTCTGAAAGATGAGAATTGAATTATATGCACCCACTTGCGTGTTGCCCTTTTAATTTCATGAAAAAATTCAATTTTTATACCTTTATTTATGAATTAAAAATGGTCGTTTGCTCCTCTGGGGTCAAATTACCATATTTATTGTTGACTTTTGACTTAAAATTAGAGAATTTTCAAAACATGTATTCTTCGCAATTTCATATTCAGTTTTTAAAAAAACAAATCTATGATTTTAAACCTTTTTTCTTTGAGAAACCCCCTCAAAATTTCTATCTTTATTAAATTTGAGATGAACTTGAAAAATTAGAAAACCTCTAAATTTTCTTTCTATTAGAAACTTAAAAAAACAAAAAATTCTTCCCACTTAAAATCCGAAAAAGTTCCAAAAATTTTTGGATTGGAAAATACTAGAATTTTTTCATTGAAAATCTCCAGATTTTTTCATTGGAATCTAAAGCTTTTTTTTTTTGGTTAAAAATTGGAGATCTCAAAGAAGTTTTTATCGGAAAATTGGGAAATCCCAAAATTTCAGGTAGATCGTTTTTCGAATCAGAAAATTTCTCAGATCTTTCCTTTCTAATGAAAAGAAATTCTGGGATTCTTCCGAGTTCATAATGGAAAGAAATTGAAAGGCTTCGCCAAGTTACCAATGAAACTAAATTCTCGAATTTTCCAAGTTCTCATTGGAAAGAAATTCTGTGATTTTTTCCTTTAGCAAAAAAAAGTTCCAAAATTTCCCAATAGAAAAAATTCTAGATTTTATCAATTTTTCGATGGAAATATTTTGGAATTTTCTCAAATTTTCAATGGAAAAAACAGCAATCTTGACAAATCCTTATTCTTGTTTTCATAGGTAGCTGTTCTTTTCAAAGGAAATTTGCTGAAAATTTTTATTTAATTTGGTAGTGTGGGGAGAGGAGGACCTGAGCTAATTTTTGCCTTTCACGATTCTGAGTGTAACAATTAACATGAATAAATGTTTTTGTTGTTCAATAATGATGATGGGTAGAGATATTACTGAATTGAAGAGTCACAAAAAATATCAAAAAATTGATTTTTATGTTTTGTACCTACGAAAAACACGTGAAAACAGAAAATTATGTTAGTAGGTGAGTTAATTTTTTTCTTAATCAAAACTAAAATTTGTACTTCGTATTCAATTCTTTTTATTCATAGGTGGTTTTTTCTTGAACCATCGATGAGATTTCCTAAAGCATTACAGTTGAATATGTTTTTCATAATTTCTAAATGAAGAATTGAAAATTAATATGAAATAGCTGAATTTCAAGCTTTTCTAAAACAATTTTTAATGACGTTTCCCTTTATATTTATATTTTACTAATTATTATGAATTAAACGTCACACTCAACATTTTCGCCTCCTTCAGATATTTCGTCGAAGCAGTCGTCAGCCAATTCGATCAACAATATAAACAAATCAAGCTTTTCTGCCCCTTTTGAACTCTCAAAGACATCGAAATAATTTGTAATTTTCTTTAAAAATCTTTCACGATATGACGTTTAATTCAGATTCAGAATTAAAGAAAAAATTATTGTTTCCATTGTATGCAATGCAGGTATCTCCTCTCCATCAACTTTAAAAATCACCCACCGAATTTGGAATTATTTTTCCAAGTCTAATTACAATTAATGCTCTACCTATGAGATATATACCTTCTTCTCCCCCCCCCCACCGCCTGGAGTTGTCCGACAGGTCAAAATATAACCGGATAGAATAAGAAAAGAGACGAGGACGAGGGGTAATTACAAATTTAATTTAATCGAAAAAAATAAATATTAAACAAAATATTATCAAAAGAAGTTTTTTGTTCACAAAATTCAGATTGTACTCATTTTGAATCCAAAAAATCAGAAAAAAAACACCAATCTTATTTGCAGATTTTAAATTTTTATCCTCCTAACAATCCCAACTTCGGTTCTCCTCTGGGTCAAAATGAATAAAATTATTTCACCGATGGAAAGTCCGTAATTCAAATTTCCATACAAATTACATATTCAACTTTGTACCAATATTACCATATTTCGAGGTAGAACGCGAAGCTTTCGTAATTTGCATAAATGTCCGTGAGAATGCATGCAATTTTATAGTAAGAATACAGATATGAGAAATAAATATCTAGATATTCCTATTCGGTATAATTTTACATATACCGCAATAACAGGCCTTCTCCTATGGGTCTTTTTGTGTAGTTTCAAAAACTAATCATCTACGAATAATTACCACTGAGATCTGCGTTCATTATACCGCAGAATTTTAAATTAAAAAATGAAATACATCAGGGGGTAAAATTACACTCGAATGGTATTTTTTGATAGAACAGATCTATACGAGATATTTGAACGAGAAAATCCTCCCTTCCCTTCAACGAGCACTAAAAAGCAACCTCGGGACACCTTGTATAAATTTTTCACATTTTTCACAATCCAATTTCGATATAATACAAAAAAGAAAGGAAAAAATCTAACGTCGGAAAATTACTCGTAAAATCATTTCAGCTACATCGCGTGGAAAATCCATCGTCGGCGTCGTATATAAACTCAAGCACTTGTGCAATCAATTCAAAAGAGAGAGACCAGATAACGTAATAAAAATAGGGGTAAGTATATAGGACAGCTTGTTTTTTATTAAACATCTTATTCTTCAACTTTTAACAAACCACTCGATATCCGAACAAATTTACCAACTCGGAATTAAATTACCAATTACCGAAGCTCTCGATATACAACGGTGGCCACTTCTCGAATGCCAAGTTTAAATATGGACTTTTTGTTTAAATTACCTTCGAGTATACGCCAGCTGAGTAAAAATCCAAGTACCATCGAATATGATTTATCGGAATTTGATTCACGTATTCGTCTCATACACGTAACTTATGCAAAGTTAGAATTTCCAAGGGTTTATTCTCTCTCGAATATGTAAAACTTTATCAAGCGAACCGACGACGCAACGCCACCGCAACTTATGGGACGTGAATAATTGAAAGCTCTATTTATCGTTCTGTAAATATACTCGAACTACGTAGGTGAAAATTTTTCAAATCAAAAATTACCGCAATTTTGCTCGAATGTTGACGTCGTCTCGTCTCGCCTCCTGCATCGTTTCCACGTTATAATTTCGTTTCACTTCACGTATATAATTTTAGTATAGGTAAAATCGTGTAGAGAAAATTGCAGCCTAAATATAGAAGTAATACGAAGCGTAAATTAGTCGCAAACTTTCAGACTAATGAGTCTGTGAAGGTAAAGATTGGCAAATGTACAAATTCCTCGTCTGTGTACTCTTTTGTCTTTCGAGCCGTCTAATTATTACGGATTTGAGTCAAGTTTAAAAACGGGTCCTTTGGGATTACCTAGGTAGACAGGGAGGGAAGAGGGAGGGTGAAATACCGGTGAAAATATTTCCGAATAAATTCCAACTCGTTTTTTCAATTTTTTCGATCCAAAGGGAATGACATGTTCTTATCACCTGTTCGAGTTTCCATTTCCCTCAGACATCTTTATCATTTCTAAATCCCCGTCAAAAGGATCTAAAAGAGCAAAAAATATGAAAATTCCTCAACATAACCTATTTTCCTCGATCACACTCCAGCCAGCTGATCAAAACCGGCCACTAGAAAGAATAAAAATTGCAAAATGAACAAAATACAAAAAATCATCAAAAAACAAAGCTCGTTGAAAAAAATTGGTAAAAATGTGAATTTTTTGAAATCAGATGCATTGTAAAAATTACCGATGACCATTTTACGCCGAATATTTCCATAGATTCGCACACAATGAATTTTTCAATTCGTCCGATAACAATAAATCAGTACAACCGCGTGAACCAAAAATTCGTCAAAATTTTAACCGCGCAAAGACGTAAAAATTCAACATTCCGATAACTACTACAGGTGACCATAAAATTTCTGTATTAGCTGAAAAGGCAGCAACACACGGCGTTTCGACGAAAGCAATATTGGAGATTGCGCGAAAGAGGGCATTTTCTTTGCATCCCCTCGTTACCTGGCAACCTGGATACCTGACAATTGCTGGCGCTCTCTCCAGTTTGATAATTAATTCATTAGAGAAAATTTTAATTAAAATATACGCCACCTAGTTGGCTTTATATGGTTAACTATGCTCATGTAAGTACAAGTTTTTATTTTTACGACATTTTAAATTTAAGTATGTTTTACTCGTGTTTTGCTTCGGCACATTGTTGCTCCTTTGCTCGAATTGTCTGCGATAAAACGAACAAGCAGTTTTTTAAGTGAAACGCTGCTCTGTTTGTTAACGTCTCGCCGAAACGTACATTTTTCGTTTCAACCCTTTGTGTAAAATAAGCGATGAATTTTTTTTTCCTACCAAAGGTGTAAATTTTCGAACATGATGCACATGTCAGCGCGAGCTAATGTATTGAAAAAAATTACACGGTAAGGTATTTATTCGGACGATAAATATAGAGCTTGACTGCGGTTTCGACTTGTACAACGATGGTGAATTTTAATTTTACAAATTACTCGGTCATTTATTACCGCGACGAAAATTACTCTAAGTAATTACCCGAAAATACACATAAGCTATCAATTTTATTTTCTTTAATTAATGTATTAGATTACCGCATGTTTACCTAGGTTGGTTGCACTTGCCGCATTCTGCGTTTTATTTTTATAAACGAAATAATTTAGTTTGGGAAAAAATTAACATGTATTTTTTTAATTACATCGCGGAGTTTTTTGCAGAGTAAGGTATAATTAGCGAATTTGTGAAATTAAAAATTTTAAATGAGCGTTTTTCTTTGTAAATTATAATCATTTTTTTATTAGAAAATTTCCGGTAATATGAAATGAAAAAAGTGGCAAAAAATGGATGTTTTTTCCTCATAAATGGAAAATTTAATTTATTTTTTAAATTGTCATAATTATTTGTAATTTAATGAAGATACAGTTTCAAATGTTTTTTTTCATTTATGGCATCTTGTTTTCTTCCAAAATCATAATTTTAATCAAGTACATATTTAATAATTTAATGAAAAATTTAATTAAATGAAATTGAAATTAAAACTGATCTTAATATTACAAGTTGAAGGTATATAGAAGTTCATAAAGGAGAATTATGGATTTTTAAATATTACGCAAGTATAACGCTAGGTATTTGGTTACAGTATTTCGCTTTCTATTTAGAATGCTGAAATTTAAAAAAACAAAAATCAAAGGTTTTCAAGGTAATTTCAAAATTATTCTGAAAAATTACCAGGGTGTCCACTATACTTCAGAAATGATTTCCCCTGACTTTTTCAGGTTTTCCAGATTCATTTTTCGAATTTTTCCCGACCTTTTAAATATGATATTCGTAAACTAGGGAGTTTGAGGGGCGGGGAGGGGGATTTTCACGTGATGTACTGACATCCCGAATTTCGCATCAGAATGATACAAAATACACATGGGGTCTAACGATTTTTTTTTTCAAAAATCATTAGATAATTTTTACGAGATCTTTAGATGCTCCTCTTCAGGTCAAAAAAGAATTCAAATTCAATTCTAAAAATTTTTGAACTCACCCAACTCACCCTCACCACAAAGATTTGAAAATTCGAATTTATTACCTACAGAGAAAATTTTAAATAAAAAGGAAAAACTAAGCATTCCAACGCAAAATTAAGATGCCAGGGTGTCTACCATATCAAGCGAATGAAAATTCGGATTTTTTCGGGCTGAAAATTTAAAAAATTTTTCACCCCCTCCCCCAATGAAAAACACATGCCTTAAATTAATAAATTCGCGCAATCCCTGCAATTTTTTAGTTCGTACCATGAAAATTTTTGTGA
This sequence comes from Pseudococcus viburni, assembly GCA_033439095.1. Taxonomy (NCBI): domain Eukaryota; kingdom Metazoa; phylum Arthropoda; class Insecta; order Hemiptera; family Pseudococcidae; genus Pseudococcus; species Pseudococcus viburni. The sequence goes on from JAVBJF010000059.1 coordinate 1,114,714, forward strand.
AAAAATCTTCAAAAGATGAAAATTTGCCACTTTTCCCTCATTCATGTTTTCCAAAACATGGTCAATAATTTCGAATTCTGTTCCATTCCCTCTTTTTTTTTTCAACATCATGATCAAGGGCATCATGGCATTATTTCTTTCTCATCACAGCTCATTAACAAGTAAGTTTTCAAAAACTCAAGATTTTTAAGAGTGTAAATTACCCTGAGGGTAGCAAGAGGAAATTTTTTTGAATAATTCATAATTTAATGAACAGAGACATGAATTTTGAATATCAATTTTACTGTACATTATGGTCAACAAAAAATGATGAATAAAAAAAATAGATAAAAGATATAATAATATAGCCCGAGCGGAGCGGGGGCGAAATTTTTTGAAAAATTTATAATAAAATGAGCAAAGAAACACTTTTCTAAATGATTTATACTTTTTTTTGGATTTTCGAAAAATTCCAAAGAATATTCCAAAATTCCCTGACTTTTCCTGGTTTTCCCGGTTTTCCAGAAAATGGACACCCTGATTACCTTCCAGGACGAATTTTGAAACCTAATTGAAATTTCTTTCACGCCCCTCCGATGCAGGATTTTGGTATCTAAGGCGAATCCAGTATACTTTAAATTTCTTCTGTACCCTTATCTGGCGTAAAATAAAGGCTATTCAAATTCCATTAGTACATCTTTACAGAATTTCATTAATGTTAAAATTATTCTCGTACCCCCTTCCCCCTCCCCCCACTACAGCGAATTTTGGAAATTCACATATCTCCTGGATACCCTTCTAGCGCAAAATTTTGGGTATTTTCAAGATTTTTTTCACACATCTCTTCAGGACAGTTTTGAAATAATTTTGAAATTTTTCTCGTTCCTCTCTCCAGAGCAGAATTTTGGTAATTTAAAATTTTTTCTTACGAGTACTACTTCTTTTGGGGCTAATTTTGGAAAATTTTAAAATTTTTCTCGTGCCCCTCTTCCGGATGACTTTCAAAAATTCAAATTTTTCCGAAAATTTTCCAGGGCAGAATTTTAATTATTTTAAAATACATATTTTTGATAACTCCTTCCAGGGTAGAATTTTGATAATTTTAAAATTTTTCTCGGATCCCTTTCCAGATCAAATCTTGGTGACTGTGATTCCATATTTTACATCAGGGTAGAATTTTAATAATTCAAATTTCTTCCGTCCTCCACTCCTTCCCAAAGCAAAACGTCTCCTAACCCTTCTGACTATTTTGGGAAATTTAAAATTTCCTCGTAGGCCCTCCAGAACAGGAATTGAATAATTTTGTCATTTTTTTCGTACCACCTTCCACAGCAAAATTTTGGTTATTCAACATTTTTTCTTATTCCTTCTTCCGCGCGAGGATTTTGTCAATTAAATTTTTTCTGTACCCCCTTCGGAACAGAGTTTTGAAAATTTTCCCGAATTCCTCTCTTGGTCGAGTTTTGGGAATTTTTCCTCAGCACTCTCCTCCCTCTTCAGGACTGCATTTGGGTAATTCAAATTCCTCTCGTATCTTCCTCTCGCACTCCCATCCTTCCAGAGCAAATTCAGGCTATTCAAATTAATTCCGTAATTTTTTCCAAAACAGAATTTTTACAAATTTAAATTTTTTTCGTATTTCTCTCCAAAGCGAATTTTGATAATTTAAATTTCACCCAATTCATGGAAATGGTCCTATTTGAGATAGGTACTTGCTTTATTTCAAAAAAAAATATTGAGAAACTGTACCGAATTGTGTGGAACGAAAATGGTGACATATTTTCATGGTACATATCTATAAGTGAAAAATCGAAATGGAATTTACGCGGAGGAGGAGAGAATTCGAAATAAAAATAATTTTTTCGACCAAAGTTTGCTTGGGGGCAGGGGGTCGAAAAATTAAGTTTTTCAAGAATAATAAACAGGAGCTTGAGAAAAAAATAGATTTTTTTTTGGCCCAGTCTTAAAGGAAATCTCTTTCAAAAAAAAGTTACTTACAGGCAAAACTTTCCTAAATTCTGTGAAAAAATTGAATTTTGTTGTACTTTGGCAACCAAAAAGTAACATTTCTGAGAAAACTAATTGTCCTAGTACAAAAATGATGAGAACCAAAAATGTAGAAAATTAAATTTCCTATCTGGTAGATGCGGTTAGATATTCTCGAGTAAAGTTGAACATTAATGGAGGCAATTAAGAATAATTAAATAAATTTTTGGCTGCAAAAACTCCACTAATGTTCAACTTTACTCGATAATATCTTGAAAACTATCTCTCCCAGAAAAATCTAACCGCTTCTACCAGATAGGAGGTTTAATTCTCTACATTTTTGGTTCTCATCATTTTTGTCCTAGGACACTTGGTTTTCTCAGAAATGCCACTTTTTGGCAGGGCTTTTGGAACCGAACCGAACGGAACCAAAAGAACCGTTCTGGAACGTTCAGAACGGTTCTTTTGGTTCAGAACCGAACCAAACATGACAAAATTCAAGAACGGTTCTTGGGAACCGAACCTGAGAACCGTTTTTTTGAAGAACGGTTCTTGGGAACCGAACCTGAGAACCGTTTTTTGAAGAACGGTTCTTGGGAACCGAACCTGAGAACCGTTTCTTAGAAGAACGGTTCTTGAGAACCGAACCTGAGAACCGTTTCTTAGAAGAACGGTTCTTGAGAACCGAACCTGAGAACCGGGGTTTCAAAGAACGGTTCTTGAGAACCGAACCTGAGAACCGGTTTTTCAAAGAACAGTTCTTGAGAACTGAACCTAAGAACCGTTCCTCAAAGAACTGTTCTTGAGAACCGAACCCAAGAACCGTTCTATGAGGAACGGTTCTTTACTGCTCCAAAGAACGTTAAGAACCTTGAAGAACGGTTCTGGAGAACCACAGCTGAAAATTTGAGTTTGGTTCTTTTCATTGTGGAAAATTTTTTCCAGCTCAACCTGTCACCTTCTGATCTATCAATTTTTTTTTTATTTTTTATTTTTTTAGTTCCGAAGTATTTTTGCTGCAAACAGGGTTTCAACTGTGTGAGTCCGATTCTAATTTCTAAGTACAAGATTTTGATAGGTACATACTATGATTCATAGTATTTTGACCCGGTAAATCCGAATTTGGCAATTTTTTTTTCAAAGGCCACGCAAGCCTTCCTGAGGGAGAGAGAAATTTGAATTTCTCAATAAAATCAGGGGTCGAGGAAAGGAACTGAAGTCAAATTCAAAAAATAAGCAAATGTTTAAACTCATTTCCCTCAACAACCTAATATGCATGTTACGCCTAATCGATGAAATTGAATAATTCATGAAATATACATTTTTTTTGCCTAGTGCATGAAATGGGCAGCTCATTTCCGATTTCATGCATTAGGCAAAAGTAAGGCGTAATTCTTGCCTATTGCATGAAATAGGCAATAAATTTGAACAAAATTACATCATTTAGGCAACGTTAAAAAGTTTAATTTTTATCCCTAAAAACTTTTTTGATGCACTTTTCAGGTAAGCAATTTGAATGATGAATCTGAATTTTACAATAATTGTGTGAGTTATAGGTTGGCAGCATTGCTGTGAATATTTTTTGAAAAATTTCATGAAATTTTATTCTTAGTTTGACAAAAAAAATTGGATCGATTTTAAAATGTTCAAATGATCCAATAATCTATTTGACTCTAGTTCTTAAATCATTTTGACGCAAAAAGGAATTTCGACGATCCCAGTCCAAATTTATCCGAAGTTCAAATTTTTTCAATTCTAAATTTTTCAATTTCTTTAATTCTAAATTTGGTCTCCCATATTAAAATTTTTTAAGCAGCCAAAACATCAATTTTCTCTTGATATTTATTTTTTTTTCAATTCCATATCTTTAAAAATTTCTTTCAATTATAACTTGAGGTTGAAATTTTTTAGGATTTAAAATTGAGGAAAAATTTTGAAATTATGGGTAAAAATTTTTGAGTGAAAGAAATTTAAAAAAATAAGAAATCGGTTAAGACTTTAAAAAATCAAAGTTGAAATGATGCTGAGAAAAATCTAATTTGCCTAAAATTTTACAACAGGTAGGAAAAAATTTAGGTATTGAAAATTTTTCCATTGTCAATTTCTTCATTTTTTCAAACTTATAATATTAAACAAAAGTTTTGCCAACTCCAAAACTGTTTTGAATAATTTTAAAATTATTGTTTTCGATTTTTTTTTCAAACCATAGGTAGATATGAAATTTTTCATTGTTCCAATAATTGATATACTTGAACATTTTTTCCAACATTGAATTTTTATAGAAATTTTCAACTTCATGTTTTTCAAAATTTCTCCCAACTCAATAAGTAATTGGTGGAAATTTTGAAAAGTAAAAAAAATGAAGTTTTAAAAAATTGGAAAAATCAAAGTTGAATAAATTTTAAGAAAATTTAAATTCAAAAAAATTACTAATTGAAAAATGTTATTATTTGTAGCTTTGAAAAAAATTAAAATTAAAAAATTCAAGAGTTTGAAAAAATTTGAACTCAGCATTTTGAGCTTGGATCGTCGAAATGAACGGAACCAAAAGAACCGTTCTGAACCGTTCAGAACGGTTCTTTTGGTTCAGAACCGAACCGAACATGACAAAATTTAAGAACGGTTCTTGAGAACCGAACCTGAGAACCGTTTTTTGAAGAACGGTTCTTGGGAACCGAACCTAAGAACCGTTTTTTGAAGAACGGTTCTTGGGAACCGAACCTGAGAACCGTTTTTTGGAAGAACAGTTCTTAGGAACTGAACCCAAGAACCATTTTTTTGAAGAACGGTTCTTGGGAACCGAACCTGAGAACCGTTCTTTTGAAGAACGGTTCTTGGGAACCGAACCTGAGAACCGCTTTTTTGAAGAACAGTTCTTAGGAACTGAACCCAAGAACCATTTTTTTGAAGAACGGTTCTTGGGAACCGAACCTGATTCTTGGGAACCGAACCAAGAACCATTATTTTGAAGAACAGTTCTTGGGAACCGAACCAAGGAACCGAACAGAACTAAAAAAGGAAACGGAACCGGAACACAACAAAGTTCGGTTTTTGAAGCCCTGCTTTTTGGTAGCCAAGGCACAAAAAAATTCGATTTTTTCACCGAATTTAGGAAAGTTTTAGCTGTAACTTTTTTTCTAAAAGAGATAGAGGTCTGCGGTTTGCCATAAAATTTATTATTTTTTTTCTCAAGCTCCTGTTTATTATCCTTGAAAAACTTTATTTTTCGACCCCCTGCCCCCAAGTAAACTTTGGTCAAAAAAATATTTTTCCCTAGTTACATAAGAGCAACCAAAATATGGCAATCGGAACCGAGACACAGAGCAAAATTTTTTTTTGTCGATTAGTGTAATTTGTCCAATTTTTCCCGAATCAAAAAACAAACATTTTTCTAAAAAAAGAAGCTCATTTCACCCGCCCCGCGGCCCGCCCATTTGAGATAGAAGGGTGGGAGTGGGGTCAATCGTTTGTGCTAGGTTTGTGCTCTTTTGTGATGGCATTAGTTTCAAATAATGTCAGCACAAACGAGCACAAACCTAGCACAATCGATTGACCCCACACTCGTCCCTCAATCTCGAATGTGCAGAGCACCATTTCAAGCGCCCCGCCCAGGGTATAGAACATCTGTGAAAATCAAAAAAAGGGTCAGAATTTAAATTTTTTCAAAATATTAAAGCAGCACAAACCTCTCCGTGAGTAGCACAAACGATTGGTACTGTTACAATTTTATCCAAGTTTTATTTTCAAGGTTTTTCAGAAAGCATTTCAGACGCCCCGCCCAAACAAGGGAGGGAGCACAAACGAAAATAATATCAGCATAAAAGAGCACAAACTTAGCACAATCGATTGACCCCACATTCGCCCCTCAGTTTTGAATGGGCGGGGCATCATTTCAACTGCCCCGCCCATAAAAGGGAGGGAACACAAACGAAAATAATGCCAGCACAAACGAGCACAAACCTAGCACAAACGATTGACCCCACTCCCACTCCTCTATCTCGAATGGGCGGGGCACTATTTCAGGCGCTCCACCCTGACCTATATTCATTTTCAGGGAAAGGGAATGAGCACAAACGAAACTAATGCCAGCACAAAAGAGCACAAACCTAGCACAAACGATTGACCCCACTCCCACCCCTCTATCACAAATGGGCGGACGGGTGAAATGGAACTAAAAAAAGAGATCAGTACTTTTGAAAATTTTTCTTGATTCGAATCGAATTTTTCTCATTTAGACTGTAATTTTGCTTCATTCTCTTCCTCCTCCAGAAATAGGACACCCTTCCGATGAAGTACCGAATTTTTCTCGGTAAAACTCTAATTCTTACCTCCCCTCCTCCAATAAGGGAAGCAGCTCCTTCCAGTGAAGTACCTCAAGTACCTGCATATTGATACAAAATTTAAACATTAATTTTATCAATTTCCTCCAATCCTCAGAAAACCCGATTAGTTGACTAAACCCAGAAATTTCCACAATAAAAAAAAATCGAATGCAAATAAACCCACGAATCTATACTAGTAAAAAAATCTACTAAAAATAACGTTTCATTTTTCCAGACTCATTACGTTTGGTTAAAACACCAAAACGTGATTGAAATTCGCCACGCACAAATAAATTTTCCACGCGGAATTTTTCCCAATAAATAACGTCCAATTCACGGCCATCGAATCATTTCCCTTTTTTTTCGTAATTTTGCGCAACATCGAAACATTTTAAATCGTCTGACGTATCGTATCAAAAAAAAAAAACCTACTTCGTAGTATCACCAAGCATCAGACAACAAAAGCCCTTTACAGCAAAAAAATAAGCTTACCCTCCTACGCATTTAACAATACACGTAGTAGTACATGCATCATCTTATTATTGCATCCTTGAAACGAGGAAAAAAAATCCTTCCTTTTTTTTAATTATCGAGAACCATCTAATTGGAGAAAGTAACGATATAAGAGAAAAAGAGCATTACAATGAATTAGATTAAATACTCTTACAGCGGTATCATTTTGAGTTTCCTCATTGCAAAAAAAAAAAAAAACTAGGGAAAATGGGAAACACATATACTTTTACCTAGCTACCTACGTAAGAAAGGTAACATCTCTCGTAATATAATTTTTTTTTTCTTAGAACATCTTTGAACAGGAAATTAAACCGTCTCGAGGTCTATCTCTGTTCCATCTCCACCATCGAAACATCTATTCATGAAAATTTCGTATAAGTGAAATTCAAAGGATCCTTAATATTTGAAAGATCTTTTCAATTTTTCGTTTACAATTACATGGCCGTGTATACGTAAGATGAAAAAAGAACAACGCTGCATCTTTCGAATTGAAGGTAACAACGGTCTGTTCGACAAAGGATGAGAAAAAAATTACACCAACGAGTTTTACATGCAGACGAAATTTTCTACCAATCGAAGGAAGTATAGGTAAGCTTATTCGGGTATAATCTTCAAAAGAGCAGGTTATTTACACTTATAAAATCAAATTATACGGTACAAGTTATACTCGGTATAAGTTCATTAGTTCGCCATTACCGCAACCCAGTCAGGTATAACTTTACCTACGTTCTAAAACCTGCTTAAATATTTCCAGCGTCATCCTCCAACAAAACTTTACGTACTTTTAATCGTATCAACGACGCGCTTTGTCAGCGTCGAAATAATAGAAATTAGTCACCCTGAGGCGTAACTTAAAAGTTACACTTAATCCGAATTATTATCAGGATCTGCGCGCGTAATAATAAAGAACAAATCCCTAATGAAAGGTGCCAACCGAAGTAATTTAAAACGAAACAAAACAAACGCCTTACGAAATTTTCGGTATTAGGCAATTTCCAAAGCTCTGGTAAGAAGTAAACTCCGCATTTCGTCGTGATCTAGATTACAAAAAGGGGAACCCAGCAAAGGTTTCGGTGAAAAGGAGATTCTATAATAACTTTGAAAAAAATCGTTGATTTAAATTCAATCCATTAACAACATCCAAGGATACACCTCGAGCAGAAGAATGAAAAAAAATAATGTCTAAAGCATTCTGACATTCTTTATAAAAAAATTTTTAAAAGAAAAATAAAACATGTTTGTTATCATTTTTCTCGTTATTTTTTCCCATGCTGAGACATCTATGGGAAAAAAGGCAAGAAAAAAATACGCGAAATAATTTCAACAAAGTGAAACCTTTGCGCTTCAGCGCTCGTAAATTCTTTTGTTAAAACATTCGCGATGAATTTATGTCACTTGTACGTAACTTTTTTCCCCCTCGGCTGCGTCAGTTTGGTAATAGAAAAGCCGCCATGGATGTTTAAATTTCCACTTGATCAATTTATAATTTTCGCAACGGCACGACGCCCGGTAATTGCATCCTTTTGACACATTTCGCCAGCCGTAGAACGGTTTATGTAGGTGCGATGAGTTGTTTCATCATCGACGCTTGTTCGGTCTACCAATTTAGAAAAATATCCACGTCGAGTTGATGCCCTCCGATGGGTGATTTTTTTAATTCGTATTTCCATTATTTTTTCATAGGCTGAACTGAATTTACCTTTTTTTATGGAGAAGCCTATCCAAATGACAATTAGGTATACTGAAACTCCTAAAAGTTTATCGGTGGGGTATAGTGAAAAGCAGAAAAGCAAATTATATGTTCAAAATCGCTCCTAATTTATTCGCGATGAACATTTCTCGGGATCGGATGGTGTCAAAATTGAAGTTTTATTAGGATTTTTTTTTATTTTTACCACCCCTTCCCCCAATTCTGAGCTTCTAAAAATAATTCGATTTTATGGTTTCTTATTTTTTAGGGATTATTTTAGAAATGATTTCTTTTGATCTTATTCCGATTTTTTTTGAAAATCATTCGAGTTCTTTGTTGGAGTCTTTTTCTTGACTTTTTTTCTTTTGGTTATACTGATATGATAAAAATTATTACTCAGGTTTTTGAGTTTCTTGGTATTTTTTGTCTAAAAATAATTTCAGTTCTTTGTTTTTTTTTTCTAAAAAATGATTGGATTTTACTGAAAAGTTTTATTCTGAGAAACTGTTTCGGTTTCTTTGAAGTTTTTCTTGAAATGTTTTCTTTTAGTTTTATTCTAAATGATTGGGATTAATTAATTATATTTCGAAAATGATTTTTTTCGGTTCTATCCTAAATAATATTTTTTCATGTTTTTTTTTTGTTTTTCCCCAAAAAAGGGGTTGAGTTCTTTATTTATATTTTGAAAATGATTTTGTTTCTTTTTCAGGTTTTTGGTTTCCTGCTTGGTTTTATTCTAAAAATGCTTCGTCTTTTTTTATCAAAAAAAGTTTTTGGGTTTTATAGGTCTTCTTTTAATTTTTTTTCTAAATGGGGTTTTTAGTTTTTTTTTCTGAACATTATTTGGATCAGTGGCGCAGCCATGTATGGATTTTACAGGTTCAACCCCCTCCTTCAATCGATGACCAAAAGTGAAATTTTCCCTTCAATTGGCTGAAAACGCGTTTTAAAGAGCAGTTTTTCTTCTCTTGAATATACTTTTTGAGCAAATTTTGCGCTTGGCGCTTGCTTCACTCAGACAGGATTTATGCATTCAAGGTAAAATTGTATTTCAAAATTATCCCCTATCAGACATGGATCTATGGGGGAGACAGGGGATTTGCCTTATGGCCAAAATTGGTCGCAAATCGTTGAAAAATTACAAATTTTTCCTTTTTAAAACGTAATTTTTTTTAATTTTCGCCTTCGCTTTGCTAGAGCGGTATTTTATCTTTGTCTACATAAAATTTTTAATATTTTGAAAAATTCTTTCAAAAACCAAGTAATTTTTCAATTTCCATCACACAAACCCTCTGTTTTTTGATTTTTCGATCTATTTCGACCATTTCGTGAGAAAATTTAAAAAAAACATAAAACAAAAGACATTTTCTTCTCTAATGATTTCCTTGTGGATCTGAGTCTAAACCCTTATTTTGGTAATCGAAACAAACCTCCCCATGGGTCCATTCAGTCTCCGCCACTGATTTGGATTTCTCGGTTCTTTAAGGTGATGAGGGGAAGGGGATATTCTGAAAATGAATTTGTGTTTTTGACTTATTTTATTCTGAAGATGATCGAGTTTTAATGATTTTGGAAATTTTATAGCTTCGTTTTCAATTCTTTTCTTAAGAAAATTTTCCATTCCCAAAAAATGTATCTAATTTTTCAAATTAATATGGTAGTTAAGCCAATGAACTTTTTGGCGTTAGCCAAAGCATATTTAAAATTATCAAAATTTTATGGGCCTTCTAGAAACCTTTAACCGGTTTTTTGAAAAAGTTGGGCCCGGTGCAAATGCATTTTCTGCACTCCTCTCTCACCGATCTCGAGATCTTTCAGTTATTTTTCTTGGCTATGATTTTTTAAATTCTTTTTTAAATACAATTTTTAAGGAAAGTCGTTCTGAAAATAGTTTTTTTTGGGGTCTTACCTATTCCATTTTTTTTGTGTTGGTTTTACACAGAAAATGATAAAAATGGTCATAAGCGCATCCAGAAATTTTGTAAACGAGGGGGCTAAGAATTTAAAGAAAAATGAGAGGGGCGGTCAAAATTTAATGAAACATTTGAGAAACCAGTTTTTTCGGAGGCACTGACGGACGTAGTCAGAATATTTTCAGTAGGCGGATGATATACTATCTCATTTCGAATCAGTGAAAAACACTGATGAACAGTCAAAATTGCAGCATAGGAAAAATCAAGCGTATTTTCACTGATTATTCAAAGAATTTCACAGATTTTTCAGCAAATTTCATAAATATCACTGAGTTTTCAGTGATTTTTCAGTGATTTTCAGTGATTTTCCAGTGATTTTTCAGTGATTTTCAGTGATTTTCTTTCACTGAAAAAATTTCTCTGATTTATTACTGTGCTGCAATTCTGAATGTTTTCCAGTGATTTTTGATAAATTTCACTGATTCAGAAATGAGAGAGTACATTTATGCAGATTTAATCGAAGAAAAATTGAAAAATTGCGAAATTTTTGGAACGAATAATCAATGTTTTTAAATCTAAATCACTCAGATTATTTAGTAAAATTCGGCCTTTTTGAATCAGTGAACTAAATTCAACTGAAAATCAGCGATTTTTTACTGATCTTTTAGTCAAAATTATTACTGATTTTTTCTGAAAAATTGAAACCAACTAAATCAGTAATTTTCGGCTAAAAGATCAATAAAAAATCTGTAATTTTCAAAGAAAAATATTTTACTTGTTCAAAAAGGCAGAATTTCACCAAAAATAACTGATTCAGATTAAGAAAGTAATATTTTCATTCAAGAAACAACGTTTAAAAAGCAAAAAAAGGCACTTTTCCATGATAAAAAAATCTTCTTGTTGAGTTTAAAGAAAAAGCTCGAGCCACCCCCCCCCCCCCCCCGGATGCGTCTACGAATATGACTTCTTTGAGGTTTTCCTGACTGTGATTTTTGTTCTTTGAATTTTTTTCTGAATTTGAAAAAAACTTGATTTTTTCCTTTTGTGGTTTCATTCTGATATGACAATCATTGAGTTGTTTTTGATTTTATTCGCAAAGTTGCCTATACTTTCTCCAAGGTGGTCTACAAAAAAAAAAGATTACTGTGGATTTTTAACCGTTCTCAAAAAAATTGGCTCCTTCTCTTTAAAGGCAATTACTATAAAAACCATTTAAAGCGATTGACATGGGTCGTTACTGAACTGGTATCATTGCAGCGATTTTAGAAATTTTCAATGCTTTCAATCCTGAGACTACCCTATATGATACCTTCCTTGAAATGCTTTTTTTAGGGAAACAGAGGATTGACCGCTAACTTTAATAAATGAGAATTGATACCGATTACAGTTTGAGACCAGTCAAGTCAAAATTTTATCTGGGTACAAAAATGGTTTTCTCGACGTTCTTCCTCCTTTACCATCACGACAACGTGGGTACCTCGCGGGAAGAAGTACCTTATCAGCTCGGCGCTTTATACCGAAGCCGATGAAACCATCATCACGGAATAATCACAACACAGAGCGAATATCTTCTCAGTTCGATGAGCGCATAAGAAACGATGCGATAAGACCACCGTGAAAGCTTTTCGCATCCGCATTTTTTTTCTACGTACAATTTTTTGAGCAGTTTTTTACCTCCGTTCAGTTAACGCGTCGCGGTTCGAGAAGAGCTTTTTAAAATAGATCAAATTTGTTCGGGCGCGAGCAGGGCGTCTCAAGACTTACGTCAGACGTCGAGTGTGTGCGTGTGTGCGACGCTAGCGAGCGAAAAGACGACGAAGCGGAAACATCGTCATTATAAATAACGCTCCACTCGACGACAATTTCAATAAAGACGCAAACAAATACTGGCATCAACTACATTATTAGAGTACTCGAAACATCGCATCGGCTCAAAATAAAAACACGTACATGTTGTACCCGCCTTGTTCGATATTCCGTCAGCTTTCCATCTTCGCCCTCCCTCCCCCGCACCCTTATTTTCTTTATGGCTGCACGGCCGGCGAAAAAAAAATCATTTACACAATCTGCTCGTAAATAACGGAAAAAGTTTACTTTCTCGAGAAAAGTAGGTTTTTTGTACACTATCATCTGGCGTAGGTTACGAAATATGACGTACATTTTGACGAAAAGGCTTAAACTGACGACTCCCGTCATGCTACGTCGAGACGAATTCGTATTTTACGGAATTTCCATATTAAAAACACACCCCCTTCTTACTTTGAGCTAATGTAATGTAATCGTTTCCAACGACCATTTTTCCGCCTTTTTTCATTTTATTTTTCCCTCTTTTTTTTTTTTGGTTTGTAATACGTATACAAATAGGAATAGATAATTTTCCCGTTTGGATGAGAATTTATACCTTGTTCGATGAAACGCCAAAGGTGATGAGTTCGAATAGCGAGCGAAATTATGAGCTTGAAACACGAAACGATGCGATACTGGGTCAAATACGTGCGATTTATGTACGTTCATAAAGGGTAAAGTAACCAAAGCAACGATTGTAAAAGTTTTTCCCAGTAATGTGATTCAAATGTTAGGCAGTCTTCGTGCCAGAATGGCAACGAGCGGGAAATCTGAGGAGAAATGCACGAGGAAGGAATAAATTATACAATATTCGAGGCTAGTTAATCGTTGAACTGATGAGAAGTTTCCGAGAGTTTCCGGAATTGAGCTTTATTTGTAGCTAAGTCGAGGAAAGGGACGGGAGGGATTTTTCTCTTAGGTTGTTAAGGATGCGAAATCTTCGCAAGTTGTTTGCCTTTATAATTTTCTATGTAGTTTGATTGTTTTCGAAAATAGCTATTTTATGGTAGGCTCAAAATGAAGGAAGGGGAGGTAAATCCAGTCATAACTTTAATTCACTGATTTATTTAAGATTCAGAGTTCTAATACTTGCTATTAATATGACAAACTTTGTATAAGAATTTCTTCATGATGGAGGAGAGGAAATTATGTTTCATTTACAATTTCATAAGTTTAATTTCAATTTCAAAATTTTGTATTTTTTTCAAAAATTTATAAAATCAGATATACTTACAATTTTACCTTTTTATTTTAAACAAGATTAGAAAATCATGCGGTCTGCAATTAAAATTGAAATCTTGGAATTTGGAGGAGAAGAGTACATGTGAGGAATTTTTTTTCATTTTTCAACTTATTGAGGTGTGACATGCAAAAAATTCATTTTTTATTGTTTAACGCCATATACAGCAACTAAGGCTAGAGGCGTGAAAGAAAATGGAACAAAAAAGAAAAAACTTCTAATTTCATTCTATTCTTATGAAAAGTAGAAAAAAGAGAATGAGAGGAGTGGAGGAGGAGGAGGAGGAGGGGTAGGAGAAACGATGATGTTTCACTTATTCAAGTTTCAATTTCAGATTTTACCATTTAAATTAAAATTGGATGATGATTTTTCGTCTTTTAACCGAAATTTACTTCGATCAAAACATACTATATTTAACCAAGGGAAACTCAAAAGCATCTCAAGAACTGAATTTAAACCCAGATAAATTTTTCATCAAATTTCAAAATCTAAGAGACTACAAACAGAAATATCCGGAGAAAATTTCAACTGTAAAAATAAATAATCAACATTCAATTAATCTAAAAAATATTAGAAAAAAACGAATTTTCAACAAAAAATGCAGGTCATCACTTTTCAATTTTCACCACTGTTTTGTCAATGGCAAGACCTTTTCATCAATTTTATTACTAGCAAGATCTGAAGGTCATCTTGTCATAAAACATCGTGAAAATGAGAGAAAACAATTTTTACGTTTATTTATGTAATCTTGTCACATGAAGTGATCTTGAAAAATTATTTAATGATTTTCTTGAAAATATTTTTAAAAATCATCGGATTTTTTTCATGCTGTTCTGCCCGAAAATATGTATTACTGACAATTTTTTCAGATTTTCAACTCAACGAAGTCATAAATCATCTTTAGTTCTCAAGTTTTTCGATCGATCATTTCATACTATCAAAAATGGCAACCCTGATTCAATTTTTTTATGAATGAAGGACTGGGATTTTTTTTTTAAATTTTAAGTCTCCAAGTTGGTGGAAACTTTGGTTATAATAATGTCCATATTTGAAATTTTCAATTAGCAACCATCTTAAAAAATTTTCAATTGCTTGCTCACTTTCTCAAAATTATATAACCCTTTTAATTTTGAATCTGGACTTGAGTAGAAAATCATAACGATAAAATTTCTTCAAAAAATGCCACATCACCTACAAATATTATAATTTCTACCATCAAACTTGAAACAAAATTGACAACGAAAAATCTTCTAAAATTTAATTTCAATTACCTACCTATTAAATTAATCAGCTGGGAAAGAATTTTCAGAATTTTAGAGAAAAATCATTCAAAAACATCCATTTTCTACTTCGAGGCATAGGTATATAGATACCACAGAATTGGAAAAAATAAAAACCTCACATAATCACGTACCCCTCAACTCATTTCTTCATCCCTGATTATTGGGCACACATCAAAAAAGGCACAGGTATAACCCTAACCCAGTAAAAAAAAGACGAAAACGATCATCCCAAAATACACATCAAATTAAGAAATGATTGTCACAAGGTTGAAGAATTATTGCAAAAAGAAAAAAAACCAACAGAAAATTGAGCATTTGCCAGAAAAGTAAACCGCTAAGTTGAAGTGAAGTTGGCAAAATTTATAAGAAGCATTACGAAAATTTCTCGCAACAGTGTAAATAAAAAATGCCAAAAGACATGCATAGATATAATTTGACAAATAATTTATTAAAAATTCAATCGAAAAGGCATCGAGATGGAAAATGACGAACCGACTCAAACCCACAATAAAAAACGTCCACTCCAAATAAAAAACTTCACCCGATGAACCTTCATATCGTTTAAAATTCAGTCGAATATTTCGCAGTGTAAATAACTCGGTGTAAAAATGGGTCATATACATAGGAATACTCATCGGCTAATTTTTAATCCATACAGATGAGAATAATTCGCAATAATTAAAATCCAAACATCCATGCAACATTGTAAATTACACCCACGAGTGTAAAATACATACGAAACGCAACGGGGTAAAAAATAATAAACCAAATAACAACGTACCTTATACGTAGGCGCAGGATACATATTTTTCAACGAATCGACGCCAACATCCTGGACCAAGCTTTGCTCCGAACTTCCCCTCAACAGCTGATGGAGTAATTGCTGACTAGGCACAGATCCATGCTGAGGGTTGTTCAATAAATCAGGATAATATTCGAGCTGCGAAGGGCTAGAGGTAGTACGCTGATGATGAATAACTCCTTTTTCATCGGCGGTCGTCCTTAACGAGGCGGAACTCGAAAACGGTATATTAGCGCTGATTTTTCTCTTCGGTAACGGCGCCACGTTCAATTTATTGGAATTAGGAGAAGTGTTGCTTCTACGCAAGTAGTAATCGTCGACCGCCCTGTCACTACCGTACCAATTGGCATTCTGCGGAGCGCGATTTTCTAAAAATTGCAAATCGCAGAAACTCGTTTTATTTTCCGGTCGTTTTTGCTCGTTCACGATCATCTCCAGGTAGGGTCCCCGAAGCGGACGTTTCGAATAAGGAACCGGTGACTGCGGACCACGAGGGGTACCAACGCTGCGAGAATCAGAATCCGATAATTCCTGGTTGCTGTACGTCAACGGAGATAATCTACCTTCTCGATGACCCGGAGATACCGAACGTTTATCTCCCTGATCACTCTCGGTCTCGGAAAACGAATCGCCTCGAGAGTAGAGGTATTTACGCGGCGTGTAGGACTCAGATTCGTCATCTTTTTCGGTAGATGTCTGAGGAGTGAGACGACGATTCCTGGGAATAATTGGCCATTGAGGTTTGAGCATTTCTTCCGGACTAGATGGAGTCGTTTGACAGTGAAACATATCGACGTTCTCGGTCGAATTAGCGTTGTTATTGTTATCGATGGTCAAACTAGGAGCAGGCTTTTCTTCGGTGGGAGTTTCGTTTAGTTTGGATTTCTCTGCAGTGTCTTCTTCGACTACCTCTGGAGGTTTCTCTTTATCTGTCCAATCAGTCACGAACATCTCAATACCAGAGTTGTTTTCATTGGTGGGTTGATCGGGTTCGTCGTCGATGGCTGGTTTATCCGTCGGCTCGATCGGTTCGGGAGTTACTTCGACGACCGGAGTAGGTTCTTTATCCATCTCACTATCGCTATTAGGAGCAGTACAAATCACAGGTAGAATTTCAGGTAAACTTTCAGCATTCTCAATCGAATCTGGTTTGCTATTTTCGGCCATATTTGAAGAGAAGATGTTTTCATCCGAGAAATATAACCTGCCGCAGTGTCTGTGTCTGTGCTTGTGCTTATGCTTCGATCGTTTAGGAGCTTGCGGAATAGGTTTATCGGATTCGGGGGCATTGATAGGAGTAATGGTTGATTTTAGGGGAATAGCTGGCTCTAGTTCTATTAACGAAACACTTTCGGATATTTCATTCGATAACGGTTTAGTCTGCTCTGATGCGGCGTTCTCGACAGAAGAAGGTTCATTTTGAGGTTCGTTCGAAGGCTCAGCAGGAGGTTTACTTTCGCCAACGAACGTGTAATTGGTCAAGAAACTACTCGAAGGGTCGACGTCCAGGGATGAATCGTAATTTTCATCGGCGATGCTCAACGTCGATGCGTTGGTTCTAGGTAACGTGGCGCAGTCAGCAGTATTAGGAATGTTCTTCTTCGAAGTGCCTATTTTGCGACTATTCCGAATGTATTTCCTATCTTCGGGCGAATAGTGCACTTGCGAGAAGGAAGCGCTTCGAAATGGAATAGATCTTTGGTAATAAGACCCAACGATGGTTCTGGATTCGGGTTTGGCTAAGTTCAAATTCACTCCTTCGAAAATATCAACTTTATCATTGCTTTCTTCGGGGTTCGATTTCAACGGTATGAGTTCCTGGATAGGCTTAGGTGGTTCGGCGACAACAATGGCATTACTAGACGACTCCGGTTCCGGATTATCGTTATCATTCCGATGCGACGAACTCTGAATCAATTTATCCGTGAGCTTTTTCAAATTGATGGTTTTATCGGAACTGCGTTGCGATTTCTTTTTATGATTTCCGCCGCTGCCTCTCCTTCCAGCATTCTTCTTCACCCTATCCCCTCCGAAACCGAATTTTTGGAATCGATCCAGCGTGCTGTCGGTTGATGGCTCTTCGTAGTACGAAATTAAACCACGTTTATCGTAATTATAAATCGAACAATCCGATTCGCGGGTACAGGCCGACTCGAAAACATTTTTTTTCGCGCGATTACAATACGACGACGAGCTGGTACCTAGAACGGCGCACGATTCGCACTCGATATCATTGCCGGCGCACTTCTTCGATTTGAAATTTCGTTTACCGAAACAGTCGGTCAGGGAGGGACGAACGTGCGGAACTTGTTGTGTCCATTCAGACGTGCAATAGCGTACTGGCGATCTAGTGAAATTTCGGCGCTCTTCATTTGTACCGCTGGTATTGCGACTAAGACTTATTCGGCATCTATTATTAGAGTATGCTGCCAGGGGGATACGCGAGGCAGGCCATCGTACCCCGCAACAGTTACGTTCCTCTTGTTCGACTAGCTTGGCAGCTTCTTCTGTAGGCGACGCTGTGATATGTTCGCTTTTCCTTAGACCCTGCTGCGTAAACCGTACCTTTACAGTGCCGATTTTTATCACCGATGAGATTTCGCTGTGTAAAACAAACCATCGATCAAAACAAATATCTCAAAGAAGGCATCTTTCTAAATTTACTATCAATTCCACCACCAAAAACAGCAAAGTCTTTTATAATCTACTCCAGAAAGCTTATCAGCCAAACCAATCAAAAATCTAATCTACGTTTCGAGTTAGCTTAAAAACCAACCGCAACGTTACATAATCTCGAAGGTTAAAAAAAATTAATCTTTCTCAGCACCTATTCGAAAAGCTCGGTAGAAATCCTGGTCGAAAAAAAAATGCAATCTACCAATCTACGACAAAAGAACAATCGTATATTTTTCTGCGTCATGTTTTTAATGAAAACGCAAACAAAAGATCAAATATCACCAATTAAATAACGTACAACTTCTTGGACTCGAACCATTTATAACGGACGGGTTATTATTCCAAAATAAGGGTAGATCTACCACCGACCATAATAGCTGTAATTAATTAATTTAAACAATAGCAAGACGACTGACACAAATTAAAAGGGTTCAGCGACTACATTTACGTATTTTCCAGCGAATTCGTGAATAGTTAACGCGTAAAAACAATGATCATCCTTTTTTTTCTTCTAAAATTGCGACCAAACTTGTACATTGAGAACGTACCCAGACCTACGTAGAATTAGGAGCAAATCAAGAACAAAAATTTGAATAAAAAAGATCAAAAAATTACAAAAAATTGATAAAAATAATAATTTTTAAATGGTAAGTAAGCATGAAATATGAAAATTTTAAATTGATAAGACATACCGAAGCTAACCTAACTGAAAATTCTAAACAGTCAGCAATCTGCAGTCATCGTTTGTCGGCGTCACATTCACAACATGTCATAATTTAATAATATCAAAGCGCATGCGTGTATAGATAATTTTAAAATTAAGTACTCAAGTGCGTCACTTACTCATTAAATTTCGACGCCGGTATAGAAGAAATGCTTGAATGAGACGAATCGCTTCCTTCTGTCGTCAAAGCGTTATACCTTTGTGCGACACTTCCGACTCCGAGGGTCATGTTTTTCCAACAAAACAACTTTCAAGAAACAGCATCGGTACGAAGTAATCTATTGACGCTGCAAGAAAACCCGGTCGCAAGACGTATAATTATGTTAGTAATTATCACAAAAGATCACCAATTTACTATACAGAATGGCGTAAGGTTAATACATTTGTAAACACTCTCCATAGCGTTGGCACTAATTTGACGAATTTTCCATACAGAATTCCGCAAAACGACTACGATTCTGAGTCCGGCGGTGTTTTTTTTTTTTAGCAAATTACATTTTCTTTACAACCGCTATTCTGTGTAGAATGAACCGATGTATAAAATAGAAACATGTGCACTTCTACATGCGCGCTTAAATAGCAACATCATTAGAATATTTCATTTATATTTAGCCGCCGGTTTATAAGACGCTCCCCGCGTTTATTAAGCTGGTTTGCCAAATTCTGTATGCAAAAATTTCCACGTAAATGCAGTTTCTTCGTCGGGCAGCTTGGGTATTGCGATGTTTGTTCGGTGATTCCGGTCGCCGATGCATCGAGCTCTTGGGATCGTTTCAAATTTTTAATCGAACTACTTCGAATGATTAAGCTCATTGGGTTTTCTGGGTATTCTCGATGCACTTAAATAAATGGATTCGAGAAAGTTATGAAACGTTGGCCTACTTTAAGACTTTGGTGCTGAAAATTCTGCTTGACTTGGGGGTACCGGAGGCGACTAAGGCAACCGTAAAGCTATACAATTGAATTTATAATTCTCGAGGAAACATTTACATAAAATTACATATAAAACCCACCAAGTTGAACCAAACTTATTACAGTTTACAGAGTGAAATATTTCGTACTCGAATACACGAACGAAATTCTAGAAAGGAGAATAAGCGTACCGGTACGCGTGTATAATGATTGAACTAATCAACAACATGAAAGCACCGACGTCGTAACGTCTTTAGGTAAAATATATGTTCGCAAATTCAGCTAAAAATTTCTCTCAGCTATTGTAAATTTTTCGCAGCACTTTCGAGTACAATAACATGAAAACACATTACGGCAAATTATCACGCGAACGTAGTATTGATTTGAAATTCAGTATATGTTTTCTAACAAAATCACTGAGCTGAGATAATTCAAATAAGATCGTTACTCGTTACCTAATCACTTTGATTTGCATAAATTACAGTGATTACATAATTACAAGGAAATAGGCAGATAGTGCAGATAGGAAGAGGGACGACGGAGAAGGGGGTGATTGCATCAAAACTTCAAAAGCGAATAACACACCGTACTTACCACACGACAATTTCTGCAAAAATTTCTCAACCTTTGTTTCTTCTTCGAGCAACAGCTAGCATTTTTCAAGCAAAAAAATAATAAATACTTCAATTATTGTGATGATTTTATGGCCAGATTAAACTTGAAATTAATTTGAAAAACCATTTGAATATGAATTAGGTAATAATTTTTTAACGCATATTTTTCCCTAAATACTAATTTTTCATTTTAAATCATTCCTTAAAACGATAAAAATGTAACTCGTTGGTACTTCGTACTCGAGTACCTACTCGAGTATTCCGTTGGGATCATCAATCATGTACTAATTCAATACCTAAATCGTGATTTATTTCGACCAACAATGAAATGGAACAATAGAAATGATCACAAAGCCACATAACTGGTTCTGTACAAACAAGATAAATTTTTTATGCATCTAGTTAAAAACTGGATTGAGTTGGAAAACAATACCGAATAGATGAAACGAATACCTTTCTAGTAAATCTCTTCGAGCCAAAGAGATGTACTGTAGTACCGTAAGTACTCGGTATAGTAATTGCGAAAAAGCATTCTCACCAATGGATATCGAATAAAACCAAAACAAGTTAACAAGATCGTAATTTTTTGGCAAGTGGCCCTTTTTAACAATTGTTATGAGTAATAAAATGCGATAGAACACTAAACATGTTACTCACGATGTTTACATAGATGAAAAAATACGACAGGGTCGGTTTAAAATTCCTCAAAACCACTTAAACGCAACAGATTGTGAATAAGATGGATAAAAATTGAAACGATGTATTAAAAAGAAACAATTATACAATGGTGTAAAAAATTATTGCTATCGTATAAAATAATCAGTCTAAAAACTGAGTGGAGAATTACAAAACGATATGAAAGAGTTACGATTAAAAAGTATCGTTTATCAGTATCAAAAAATCACTAATGGACGGAATACGTTTTTAAAAAGAAAACTGATGGAAAAAATACGAAAATAAAAGATTATTGAAGGTAAACCGAAATATAGATATTAACACAAAATAGAATAAATAAAGGGTATTCATTTTTATACCAACTTGAATAACCTTATCAATGCTAGGGCAGTTTCCAAATTACTAGTAAAAATATATCTACAAATTTTTTTTAAATATCGCATAAATTGTGCGTAAAATACTGCAACATTTTCGATGAAAGTTTCATTTCATATAAATATAAATAAATTTTCGAAAATTAATACTTGGATCACTATGTGACAACTTTTTTGAAATTTTCGTCAATTTTGAAATTTTTTAAACAAAATTAATCACACTTAATCACTTTTGGACAATTTAAAAAAATAATATGTAAATATATTTGAATGTTCAACGAAGAAAAAAAATAAGAACAAGATCACAAAGTGAAAAAACTGAGCTCAATGTGTCATCTTATATAGTCATGAAAAGGGAAAAAGTCATAAGTTTTCACTTTCGAAAACGAACTCAGAGTATACAGTGCAGCATGTATCAAAACCGCTTAGAGAATAAAGATAATAATACTATGGATAAATAAGTTCAATGTTGGGGGATTGCATTCTGGCAATAACTTTGTACTGAGTATACACGCATAACCAACAATAATACTGAAATAAAATTCGAAATAGAATAGTAAAAAAAAATATAAAGAAAACAGACAGATAGAAAATTGAAGTTTGTACTTACATTGTATGCTGCCCATAGCCAATAAACGATTGCTGGAATCACAATTTGAATCTGAAAAAGTACAAAGGTCAATTTTTTACGACATTCAAATAAATCATCTACTTTTTAACTAATACTTACATAGATGTAATATCCATATAGAAGCCATATCGACCAAACTAGTTGGAATAAAATAACGATCATCATTCCGAATAGCCAGGGTAATAAATAACCTCTGAGTGAGGTGATTACACCATGGATCAGAGCACCGGCGGAAAATATCATGAGGAACAAAAAAACTATGGTAATGTTTCCATATACTTGCATACCTGTGAAAAATTCACTAGCTGGTAAAAATAATTCCTTAAATGAATGCAACTAGTGAGATTTTCGTAGCTTACTATTTCTGACGTCGTTCTCAAAAAATGGGAAATATAGTTCCGTAGATTCTCCTCCAGACATCATATACTTGGTCAATGTGATTAATACTACGCTAGCCGCCTAAAAAACAGGTAATGTAAAAGTAATCTGTCTCTGTATTCAAAATTTAGTCAAGAGTTCAAAATCCAATTATACATACAACAGTATATCCAGCTATGGCAAAGCAAGCAGCATTCAAGTCAGTAAACACGATACATGGGGACCAAAATCTCGTTATTACGGTCATCTTGAAAAGAAACGAACCTGTGAAGAATAAGAAAGATCAAATTACTTTGAAAATTTTCATCGAGCGATATCAAACGAATCCGGTTAACGAATCGACGATGGTGAACAGGATGAACCATTGAACTGCTTGTTCTAGTCATCATGAATTTGTACAGGTAACATACCTTCTAACAAATTAAAATACTAAAATGGCAGCAACTACGAATAAATAAACATAAAATAGTAAAACAATCGAAATAATTATAACAAATTAACAATTTTTGGGTGTGTTTTACTTTTAAAAAGGTGAAAACAGAAAAAAATTTGTAAACAAAACAACTTTTTTGACTTTGCATGTGTTACTTTTTAGACAACATTTTTGAAAAAAATTGTTGAAAAATCTTTTCAAAAAGCCAAAAACAAAAACCCCACCTAGTGTTTATCATTTTTTGATCTCCCTTTTGTAACTTGTAAGTTGTAACCTTTACGAGGTTAGTTTTGTAAAAGTTATTCAGATTAATCATTAATTTCGCATTTAATTAATTAAAAGTTTAAGTTGATTTTATTATAAGACCATCATCCACCATGTTGTCTCGTTTCTCGGCGCGAGCAAGTAATGTATCTTGTTTTCTAACCTTAAAATATTCTTATTATACAGAGCGCCCGTAACATTGGTCATTTGTATTTTCGTTCATATTCCAGTATTCAAGCCGCAGTCTTACTTTGGATTGTCGTACGCACGAGCAGCATCTACCGCAGTTGCCGTACCCGCAGAAAAACCTGAAGAGAAGAAATTCATCGAATCGTCTTACGTTGAGTTCGACCCAAATAAACCTGTCACTCATCTGAAGGATGATAATGTTCCATTACCGTCTCCTTTCGACGGACCAGAACGAGATTTAGTCAATTTTCCTAAACCTGTTAGACTCGAAAATACTTCGCCATGTAGAATGTTATTCATCCCGGAAGAATGGTTCAAATTTATGTACCCGAAGTTGGGAGTCGCAGGTATAATTTACTCATTAAAAGTTATCGAGTACTTATCAGTACTGTATTGAAACACTGAGTTGTTTGTTAGGTCCATATACTTTGGGTATCGGTCTCATAGCGACATTAGTGAGCAAAGAAATATACCTTGTTGATGACGCTGAATTCGATCATACCGTCGCTTTCTTCGCTTGGGTCTATATTTTAGCTAAATCTGGACTGGGTAAAAAATTTGTCGATTGGGACCTCAGTTTACTGGAGGTAAATGCAAAATTTAAAAAAAATTAATTCATTGTAAATCGAATAATTCCGCGATACTAACATTTATAGAAAGAAGCTAATCAATTGAGGGAATTCAGACAAAAAAATGAACAAGATCGTGTTGAGGCAATCGAACATGAAAAGAAAGAGCAATGGCGTCAAGAAGGTAAAAAGCTTCTATTTCAAGCTAAAAAAGATGCTATCGGGTTACAATTGGAAGCGGCCTACCGACAGAATTTGATGAACTTGTATCATAAGGTAAAATACAATCAACGTTGTTAAAATATTGTGCAATTCAGATCAGATTGATTTCAATTCGTTGTTGTTATCAGGTCAAGAGACAATTGGATTATCAAGTCGAAGTAGGAAAACTTGAAGCAAGAGTTAAACAACAATTCATGGTTGAATGGGTCGTAAAAAGTGTTCAAGCTGCTATCGCCGCTCAGCCGGAAAAAGAAACGCTTAAAAAATGCATCGCCGATTTGAATCTATTAGCTGCTAAAGCGTAAATTAGATATATTAAAGTTGTTAATTAACTCGATCGTTGTCAACATTGTATTCTTAAAATGTCCATCTTTGTAAGGTGTATTTATACTGAAAGCTGAATATGAAATTGGAAATAGATTTAGATGTTACGTTAATGCGTTTTATTTCAGTTTTTCATTCTTTTTTAAATGAATGTAGCTTTTCATTATCTCGTTTCGAAATGTTACAAAATCAATATATGTATATAATTTAGTTTCTATCAGTTTTTTAAAATAATTTTACCATTTTCCAACTTACTTTATTTTTAGTTCTAAATTTGTAAACGCAATATTATTCAAAAATTTGCATCGCTTTAAAAAAAATTACCTTTTGATTTGAAAACACCTATTGATTCTTTTTATCCATCGATGTTTTTATCCCATTCCTATTTAGATTTTAAAATACACGGTTGTTAAAATTTTCAAAATGTGGTATTCTGAAAAACTTTTGGCTATCAAAAAGGCCCAACATTTTATTCGGTGACGCGCATATTTACTCGCAGTCTTCAGTTATTCGTATTTGGGCACTCAGCAAACCAAGATTCCACACCCAAAATTTTTCGTTGTTAAAATTTCAGTATTTTTATAAAATCAAGATGAGGGAAATCGTCCATTTACAAATCGGTCAGAGCGGAAATCAAATTGGAACAAAAGTAAGTTTGGTTTTAAATTTATTTGGAGTAAAAATGGAAAATTTTTTCGTGATGGAAATTTTTTTAGATTGAATTTTGATACATTTTTTCGATTCTTTGAACAAGTCAATTTGAAATGCTGATTTTTTTATTTTTCTAGTTTTGGGAACTTCTATCCGATGAACATGCTGTTGATCCAACAGGTCACTACTACGGTGACTCGCCTTTGCAAATTGAACGAATAAACGTGTATTATAATCAAGGCTTAGGTAGGTATTTTTTTTTAGCAAAGTGACCTTGACCTTTGACTTTTCGTATTTAACTGTAATTTTTTTCAGGATGCAAGTACGTTCCCAGGGCTGTTCTAGTTGATTTAGAACCCGGTGTATTGGACTCGATTCGTGGACGTGAAATTGGCCCACTTTTTAGACCAGATAATTTCATAGCGGGGTTAACCGGAGCCGGTAACAATTGGGCCAAAGGGCATTACACGGACGGCTCCGAATTAGCAGATGCCACCTTGGAAGTAGTTCGGTAATTGAAAAAATCTTGTTTTTTTTCTAGCCCGTTGACATATTTAAATTTCAACTTTTTTTTACAGAAAAGAAGCCGAGGGCGCCGAATGTTTACAGGGATTCCAGATTGTCCACTCTTTAGGAGGCGGTACTGGTTCAGGAATGGGTACCTTATTGATCAACAAAATCAGAGAAGAATTTCCTGACCGAATAGTCAATACGCACTCAGTAATACCGTCTCCTAAAGTGAGTAACTCAAAAGCAAAATGAACCTTTTAATTTGAAAATCTAATCGAATATTTTGTTTTAGGTATCTGACGTAGTCGTAGAACCATATAATACCACGTTATCCATCGATCAACTGGTAGAAAGTACGGACGCAACATTCTGTATCGACAACGAAGCGTTATTCGACATCTGTACTCGCACCTTAAAATTAGAAAAACCAGTCTATAGCGATTTGAACCATTTAATTTCGTTAACGCTATCCGGAATCACCACCAGCTTCCGATTCCCTGGTCAGCTAAACGCTGATTTAAGGAAATTAGCCGTTAATATGGTGCCGTTCCCTAGGTTACACTTCTTCGTACCTGGATTCGCGCCACTCACCGCCAAAGAGGTGCAGGATTACCGTGCAATGACGGTCAATGAACTCACCATGCAAGCTTTCGACATGAAGAACATGATGGCCGCTTGTGATCCACGAAGTGGAAATTATCTCTGCGTTGCTTTGGTCTTCCGAGGACGTATGTCAACGAAAGAGGTAGGAATAAAAATTTTTAATGAATTTTCCAACAAAAAAAATCGTTAATTTTTTATTGCGTCGTAGGTTGAAGAACAACTAAGCGCCATTCAACAACGAAATTCGATGTATTTCGCCGATTGGATTCCGAATAACGTTAAAACGGCCGTTTGCGATATTCCAAATCGAGGAATCCCCATGTCCGTTACTTTTATCGGTAATACTACCAGTGTCCAAGAAATGTTCAGACGAATTGCCGACCAATATAATGCCATGTTCCAACGAAAGGCTTTCTTGCATTGGTACACTGGAGAAGGCATGGAGGAAGATGAATTTTCGAAAGCTGAAGGTATTTTGAGATTTTTTAGATTTTTCAGATTTTTCAATGAATTTTATTTGTTTCTAATGCCTGTTTTGTTATTTACAGGTAATTTATTAGATTTGATCTCGGAATTCCAACAATACGAAGAAGCCAGCGGCGATGATGATGCGGAATACGAAGAAGCACCTAGACTTACGCCAAGAACGGCCGAAGGTAGTGAAGAAGGAGGCGATCAAACGACATCAACTACCGATTCGCCCGGTGCAACGGTGGAACCCCCGACTAATTAATTCCTCCACACCATGAACTCGTAAAAACGAGGGAGGCGTTTTTTAAAACTATTGTGAACGATTTTTGTAAACGTATTTTTGTAAAGATAAAAATTTATTGTATATTTTTCGATTGTAGAATTCCGTTCAACTTAAACGTGGTAATTTAATTACTTTACGGTGTAAGTTGAAATGGTAATAAAAACTTCCATCTCCCAAACGAATTTTTGATTTTTGATTTTCGAAATGAACAATGGTGATTGATGCAAAAAATTGAATAAGTATACAATTTTTTTTAGTTTGTTAAAATAGATCAACGACCTTCGTGCTTTCTTGAATTACCCTTGAGGTTTTGAAATTGAAAAAAATCGATTAAAATAGATAGGTCAATGATCTTGATTTCTTGAATTTCTAAAATTTTGAAACTGAAAATTGATTGAAATGGATAGGTGAATAACCTTCATGATTGCTTCGGATAGTTTATAAATGAGCGTATTTTTTTTGAATAAGGAAACTCAAATTG
Organism: Pseudococcus viburni; assembly: GCA_033439095.1. Lineage (NCBI taxonomy): Eukaryota > Metazoa > Arthropoda > Insecta > Hemiptera > Pseudococcidae > Pseudococcus > Pseudococcus viburni. The sequence goes on from JAVBJF010000059.1 coordinate 1,142,271, forward strand.
ATTTAACGGGAGAATCGACTGACGGTGACATTTTCGACCAAAACAAAAATACCGTAAACCGAAAGTAGGTACCTAAGTACATCAATAGAACCGCAAATCCAAAATTTCAGGTGCTTTCCGAATTTGGCGGATTTTTGAAATTTCAAAATTACCTACTCCATTTTGCTGCTAATTTGTAATATGAAAAGCTGATCTAATTAAAGCAAAAAGCTGAAATTTGGCCCATAGATAGGTACCCTATTGTTGACCTTTCGAATCGATTGGAAGCGGTTTCAAGTTGTTTTGAAGCCTTCAGAACATTGCGGAATTTCCCAGTTTTGAAAAAAGCTCATAAAACTGGTTGAAGTACATACATGAACTATAACACTTATACTCTGTACCAAAAGAGTTTGCCAAAATGGCCGATTTATAGTAGGCGGTGCGGGGTGATGAAGAGGTAGCTATTCACACTGTGTGGTCAATAAAATGTCATGATTTTTTGAATAGCCAATGAATATTGTTGCTCTGTTTTGTTTGTTATTGCTCGCAAGGTCTTGTTGTTTTTGGCAAACTCTTTTGGTATGAAGTATACAAACATTGATTACCCATACTGGTAACCTATTTGATCGACTACAACTTAAAATTTTTTAAAATGCCTTTCAGTTGAATCATAAGTACCTATACTTACCTACATATTTTTTTCCAACAAAAATATTTTTTAATGCTAGAGAGCGTTAAAATTTTCTGGGAACCCCAGATAGGCTCACCGTTCAAATTGATTCGGAAAGTCGAAGATACCTACATGTGAAGTTTACTGGTCAACTTTCTACTCCGATGCATACCTATCTACGGATTTTACAATTTTTGCGGAAAATTTTCTCTACAGACTGTTGGAAACTTGTGCTTTGATAGTTCAAATATGTATAGGTCACGAATATGAGTAGGAAATTCGCGTTTGTAAAGTTCATATGAACCATTTTATTGGCTTATTCTCTTCACAGCTGGAAAATTCTAAAATTATCTATTATCTGGAGACTCTATTAGAATGTCTTGAAACTGTTGCGAATCAATTCGGGGGGAGGGAGGGGGGGTCAAAAATAGGATACATAGCAAATGCCAGTCTTTTTCTTCATTAGATGAAATTTTTATATTCTACAGATCCAAGGGATAATTCAAATTTTAATAAATTTGCCCAAAATTCAAAAATTGTTGAATTTTGGCATTTGGAAATTTTGAATAGGGGGTTCTTTTTGGATGAACTTTAAAAAAAGGTTTGCCGGTTAGGATTCCTCCTTTCTAAATACCATACATTATTCGATTCTTCATTTGGTAGGATAGGTATGATAGGTAGTTGAATGAAATGACCTATTACTTACGATTTAAACGTGAAAAGTTGGCATTTCTGCAAGTAAAAAGACTTTTGATGAATTTAAACGTCCTTCGCATGAGTACCAAATAAATCTATAGGTAGGTAGATGCTAACGTAAGTATGATAAAATCGTATTTTCCAGCCCTGATTTCAACAAAACTTCAATTTTTGAAATGACCATGAAAAAATCCTCCCCAGCCAAATTTTCTGCTGCCCAAGTGATTTTTCGAGTATGTATTTTCGAAAATTTACTCACATCCTTCTGAAATAAAATTTAATTCCTCTCTCGTATCAGTCCCTTGAAATTCATGTTTCGCCTTTTTTCCGTCAATTGAGTGACTTCAGAGAAAAATTGATCATCTTTAGGTATTAATTTTTTTTAATTCATTCAAATGGCTCCAGAACGACCGGAAATAAACTTAAATAGTTAGAAATATGGCATCGTGTTGCTTTCGAGTCATCAAATCATAGTACAGCATCCGTTTTCATGCGATTTTTTCGATTTCAATTTTTAAAAGGTAATTTAATTCGTGTAAAGGTTTTTTCACATACTCCGTCAAAAATTCAAAGTTTCATCGAAATTAGAGTTGAAGGGTTGGCAAGGTTTTTTCAAGGGCCGAGATGAGATTCAATTTTTGTACAAGTTCAATCATCTATAGGCATCGTGAGTGATCCATAAAAAGTGAAGAAAGTGGAATTCAACGAATTGTATTAATTACCAAACATATTTGAAATAAAATTACATTTTCAGAGAAATACAGAGCAATTTTTATTAATGAATCAGCATCGAATATAAATGACACAAATCGGCAAAATAAAAAAAAAATTACGTAAGAAAAAACTCAAAATTTCATATTAAATACACGCGAAGAAAAATTATTCCACCTGAGCACCAGATGCCATATGAGCAGTGGTCGCTGTACGGGCCATTTTGGTAGCACCAGCACCAGCACCAGCTGTTGTAGACCGTCCCATACCAGTGGTTGTAGAACGACCCATAGCAGTCGTTGACCGTGACATACCAGTCGGGGATGACGACGTGGATCCGGATCCGGATACGGATGCTGTTGCCGTCGTCGTTTGTTCATCTTCGCTTCCCTCGGCTGTTCTGGGCGTTAATCTGGGAGCTTCTTCGTATTCCGCATCGTCGTCTCCGCTGGCTTCTTCGTATTGTTGATATTCGGAAATTAAATCGAGTAAATTACCTGAGTAAGGAATAAAAAAAATATTAAAATTTGATATTTCAATTTATTTAGAAAATGTACAACATTATACCTTCAGCTTTGGAGAACTCGTCTTCCTCCATTCCCTCGCCAGTGTACCAATGCAAGAAAGCCTTTCTTTGGAACATAGCATTATACTGATCAGCAACTCGCCTGAATACCTCTTGAATACTGGTAGTATTACCCAGGAATGTGACAGACATTGGTATACCTCTGTTTGGAATATCACAAACTGCTGTTTTCAAATTGTTAGGTATCCAGTCGGCGAAATACATCGAGTTTCTTTGCTGAATTGCGCTCAATTGTTCTTCAACCTATCGAATAAGCATTGAATTAGGATAGGCTTCAAAAAATAATAACGAGGGAAACAAATACGTACTTCTTTTGTCGACATTCGACCACGAAAAACTAACGCTACGCAAAGGTAGTTGCCGTTACGAGGATCGCAAGCTGCCATCATGTTTTTCATATCGAATGCTTGCATCGTTAACTCGTTAACGGACATGGCTCGGTAATCCTGGGCTTCTTTGGCGGTAAGGGGTGCGAAACCGGGCACGAAGAAATGTAATCGAGGGAACGGTACCATGTTTACGGCCAATTTCCTCAAGTCAGCGTTGAGCTGACCTGGGAATCGGAAGCTGGTGGTGACTCCGGATAGCGTGAGGGAAATTAGATGGTTCAAATCGCTATATACCGGTCTATCTAGTTTCAAAGTACGAGTACAAATATCAAATAAGGCTTCGTTGTCTATGCAGAATGTTGCATCTGTGCTTTCGACTAATTGATCGACGGATAAAGTTGTGTTGTACGGTTCGACGACTACGTCTGAGACCTACAAGACATAAAAAATTTAGGTAGGTTTGATGAATGAGAAATATTTTATTCGGAAATGATCTATTTTTACCTTGGGCGACGGAATAACAGAATGGGTGTTGACTATTCGGTCGGGAAATTCTTCTCGAATTTTATTTATTAATAATGTTCCCATTCCCGAACCGGTACCACCTCCTAAAGAGTGGACGATTTGAAACCCTTGTAGACATTCTGCTCCTTCAGCCTCTTTCCTGTAATAAAAAAATAATTCATCAAAAAATTTCTCAATTGAAAATATTTTTCAAAAATAGCTACCTCACAACTTCCAATGTAGCGTCGGCCAATTCAGAGCCATCGGTGTAATGACCCTTAGCCCAATTATTTCCGGCTCCGGTTAACCCAGCGATGAAATTATCTGGTCGGAATAAGGGACCGATTTCTCGACCTCGAATCGAATCTAATACGCCGGGTTCCAAGTCGACAAGCACAGCTCTTGGGACATATTTGCATCCTGAAAAATTCCACAATGAGAAATAGAAATAAAATTCAAAATGAAAATCCTTCAAGGTCACTTACCTAACCCCTGATTAAAATATACGTTTATTCTTTCGATTTGTAAAGGGGAGTCACCGTAATAGTGACCAGTTGGATCAACTGCATGTTCATCGGATAGCAATTCCCAAAACTAAAATCATAAGTCACATTCGTTTTAGAACATAAAAATTTTCGAATTTCACGCCTAAACCGAAATAATAATACGAAATGTTCATACTTTAGTCCCAATTTGATTTCCACTCTGCCCGATTTGTAAATGTACTATTTCCCTCATTTTGAAACTAAATTTAAATTTATATTAAAATTAGAATAACAAGAAATTTTGAATACTTTATGTGTCAAATGCTGATACGCAACTGAAGAGTTTATAAAATTTTAAACATAACGAAAACATCATTCTTACCATCATCAACCATCTATTATTCAATTTCAATTTTCTAATCCTACCAAATTTCAGATTTCCTATTTCACTATCACAATGGCCGATGAATTTAGACAATTTTCGCGATAAAAGATTAATTTACAAGTCAAAATGAGTTTATAAAAACGTGAAAAAAATTTCAAGACAAAAAAAGAAAAAAATCATTTTTAATAAAAATAATAGGTATTGGAAATTTTTTAATAACATTTGATTAACAATAACAATGAAAAGTTATACAAAATGAGTAATCTATATGAACAAGTATTTTGTACTTCCATAAACAAAAACTTCGATCGATATAATTAAATTACCAAAAAAAAAATCAATAATATGTACAATTCATCGGCGTACAAAGAAAGTGGGAAAAATTAAGGCACATTAACTAGCTCTGCACTCTAACTGCGAAGATTCTTCGGAGGAAGAACCACTATTACTAATAAACATAACATCCAGATCATCTTTTTTCATTCGTTTATGATTCTTCTCAGCAGCTAAATCAAGATCACGAACTACTTTTTCGTTAATTCTGCCATCCTGGTCAAAAAATTAAAAAACCATACATAACTTGAAGAAATAAAATTGAAAATAATTTTAGAAAGTCGGTCGTACTTCTGGTTTAGGGGTCCAAATTCGAACAACAGGCTCGATACCACTACTTGCTAACAAACAATAGAAAGGATGTGGTTGGAGGCAATTCACAATGGACGAGTCACCTTTCAAAATACGAATATTATTTTCGGTGAAACGATCCCAAAAGAATATAGATCCGTCATCCGAGCCAGCCACAATATAACGTCCATCACTAGAAAAGAATCACAGTAGTATGAATTTTTCTTTCAAATAGTAGCTTAATTTATTTCAACATACTTTCCGAAAAAATTAGCTTCTTTAATATCGGTGGTAGAATTACAATGGCCGCAGTAACGATGTTCATAATCCAAGGCTTTTTTTCGCCATACTTTTTCCGGTTTTAAAACCTGTAATCCTAAATTCGTATCCGCCACATAAATCCCACTTAATTGTAACGATACAAGTATTGATCGTTCTGACCTATTATCGTCTAATGTTCGAGAAAAAAAAATCACATAATGGTAATTATTTCTTACCAATGAATGTAATAAATATGCACACACAATTACAAAGCATGCGTGTAAGTTGAGAAGCGTTAGAAATACACGGGGACATGCTCGAGTCGTATTCCGTACGTTGCATGATTTTTCCAACAGTCCCGTATGAACCAAAAGCCCAGATTTTTAAGCATGCAACAGTAAACAGGGCGATACTTACGTCTAGAACTTTTACGGGTTTTCTCGCCCGTGTGCTTTTTACAAGCAGCTTCTATATCTTTTTCTAAAGCTCGACAAGCGTGACTATCGGCATGATTCATGAATTTCGTCTTGAACATTTCTAAGCAGGTTTTAGCTTCATCGTATCTTTCCAATTCGTGAAAACATCTCGCTAATCTGTGAAAAAAATTCAATATGAGATTCGACAACTTATTTGATCCTTTTAATGGCGAAATTACCTGAAAAATGCCTTCATGTAGTCAGGATCAAGTTTCAGAGCTGCGCTACAGTCGCGTAAAGCTGCGTACATGTCACCTTTCCTGGAATTCATGAGTCATACGTGTATTTATCAATTATAAAAGAAAAAAATATATTCGTTAAGATATTCACACAAAGATAATGTGAAATATTTACCATGCTCTTTTCATATAAGCAGCTGCTCGATTACCAAAAAGTACAGCGCTCGAAGTGTATTTGTTAATGGCGTCGTTATACATTCTGATAGCTTTAAGATATTCACCATTTTTGAAATGTTCATTGGCCTAAGAAAAAAGCACACGATTATAAATAATTCCCAATTTCTCAGGCGATAATCGAGATAATTTTCGTACCGCTAATTTAATTTCTTCGATGACGCTGGGTAGTATATCGTTGGTTTTATCATCATTCAAACACGCATCTGTAACCATACAGTTGTTCTCGTGGATTGAATCATTCACAGCCTCATATTCTGCAAAAATTTCATAATTTAAACACAAAATAGATTTCGAAATAGTTACTAGAAACATGAAAATGTTATACCTCTAGTAATAGGAACACTTGGAATAGTAAAGTATTTAGCGGTGTGCTTTCTGGTAACATCAAATAAGTAAACCTGTTCGCTGCCAAGATTCGCGAGCAGATCTTTACCATCAGGACTGAACGAGAGATACGTCACCGCATTATGTTCGGCTTTTTTACAGCCGTTTTTAATTTGTAAATGACCTTTAGAAGAAATGATCGTGTGAAATATACGAAACATTTATTCATACAGATTACTTCATCAGCAATTTACCTGGAACGAAATATTGAACACAACCGCTAATAACATTATCGGTAATTCGCCAAGCTTCTTTGAGTTCTGATTCGCTACAGCTGTCAGAAGATTCATCTTCAACAATTTTCCGATGCCATTGACCGGTTTTCTGCAAAAATTAACGAGCAAAATTTAATACGAATAAAATAATTGAAAAAATATAAATAACTTACTCGATTCGTGGTAACTTTGATCATTCTTCTGTCATACAGTCGAATATAAGGATCGTTGGAGCCCACGGCTATCATTTCAGTTCGAACAGGATTCACAGTAATGCATTTACCTTCGGCTAAAGCACCTTGATGATTTTTCAAATTTATCATTACATTTTTGGCATCTTCGTCGCAAGTATGCGATATTCGGATATCAGCTTGGCTGTAAAATTTGATATTCAAACATGGAAATAAATTGATACCGGCGAATGTAAGATTTAATACCGTATAATGCCATCTTCGGAAGCACTCCAGAATAAATCTGGAACATCGGGAGCGACGGCTATGCGTTTAATTCGAGAACGAGCGCAGTTACATACGTACACAGTATCTTTGGTGACGACATCTATGCCGGATATTTTACAATCGGCAGCACCGGTTACTATTTTGGTATCATTGGTATGAGGCATAAACTACACAAGAAAAAAGTTAGGTAAGATTTGCAAAAACCAAACAACCGATGAAAACTGTAGGATTCACCTTGACCGAAAATATATTTCCATTATGAAAGGTGGGTAGAGTGGTCAATTTCTTTTTATGAAAAGGATCCCATATTATGACATGTGTATCATCAGAACCGGAAGCCAACAAACTGTTGAGAAAACAAACCAATGAGAAATATTTTCGTAGAAACTTACAAAATCAACTCAGCAAAAGAAATCTCACCTTCCAGTTTCATTCCATTGTAAACAATTCACACATCCGTCATGACCTTCTAAATCAATCTCGAGTCCTAGACGGTCGATGAACTTATCAGTTACGTGGAGCCTCTTCTGCAATACGTAGCATATGTCATCCTAAAAGCGAAAATATTGATTAAAGATTACTCAGCACTCAAAGTGATCATCGTTTTACAGACGCTTACGTTTATCTCCCTGGTAGCAGCCAAATTGACGACATTTGGAATTTTCCTGAAGCTACTCATTGCGCAATACTTCACGACTGAAAATAAAACGTAATTATATTAGTTAATGAGATTATTATTCAGCAAATTTCGGCATTCATTCTAGTTCAAAACCCGGCCACCATAAATGCCTACTCAATTCCAAAGCACATAAAACACAATGAAATTAGTTCAATTGCGACATGAACTTATTAAAATATCAAAATTTATCGTACTAATATAGTAATTAAAGACAAATCAGTGATAGTCAGTCACCTTTAATCCTCTAGAATAAGCAATTAGTCAACGTAACCATTTTCTTTATCCATTTAAATATCGACTCAAATTATCATATTGAACTCGAAACAAATCCGAGAACTGGTACTTAACGATAGATTTAACGAAATATCTGAATGCAAAACTTATTAATTAACGAATATTTAACATAAAAATTCACTATTTCTTCAACTTAGACAGAAAATTCCATAAAGTAACTTGAAATCGCAGAAGCAAAAATTTTGATAAACGAAACGAATGAAAAAATGTTGACAGTTTAGGAATAATCAATGGACAAACGAGAATGAAATTTCTTTTTTGTGTTACCGAAATATTTCGGAAAAAAGAACTCGTCGAGTTTTTTGAACCTTTCTACGTTTGATTAGGATTATAATAGAATGCTATTCAGTTTCCTATGAGAAAGAAATTAAGATAAATCAAAATAACATAAATATTCTGAATTTTTATTTCGCCATTTTTTTTCTTTTGATACTTTTGTTTACATGTTTTCGGTAACATTGAATCATGAAATTCGAGGAAATTCGTCATTTGATTCGTCTTTTCAAAATTGAGGCATTTCAATGAATATTATTGAATTTTATTTTTTAATTCAAAAATAATTAACATTCGATAACTTATTTAATTTTGTACCCGCACTACTTATTTTCAATCAATTTAGATTCAATTTCATAAGTTTTTCTTACCAGCTGTTGATTATGTGTAGAGAAAATTCGAACCGTAAATCATGTTTACATTGTTTTAAACTTATCATTTTGTTATGAACTGAAGAACTGATATCAATTTTTTTTATGAAGGAACAGAGGTGTGAATGAAAATTCTTCGTATTTCTTTAAGTTTTGTTAAGTTTAATTAATTTATATAATGGCCGGTAGTTATTATTTCGTTGTAGTCGGTCATAATGATAACGCTCTATTTGAAATGGAATTCTCACCCACATCCAAAGACTTCAAGGTAAGGATTTTCTTCACAACGATATTTGATTATTGCCACCTAAAAATCGGTATTAGTTTTCAAATTAATGATATTTTCACAGAAAGAAGATCATCGGCATTTGGACCAATTCGTAGCTCATGCAGCTTTAGATCTAGTGGACGAGCATATGTGGAAAAATTCCAATATGTACTTGAAGAACGTAGACAAATTTAATCAGTGGTTTGTATCTGCTTTCGTTACCGCTAGTCGAATGAGATTTGTTATGGTTCACGATGCAAAAAACGAAGACGGTATCAAGAGTTTCTTTACCGAAGTATACGAATTATTTATCAAGGTAGTGAATTTATCAGCTGATTTTATTAAATCTTCTTGAAACAATCAGTTATCAATTGTTATTACTTTCAGTATTCGATGAATCCATTTTATAGAATAAATACTCCCATCAAGTGTCCATCATTTGAACGCAAAGTGTTATTTTATGGAAGAAAACATCTCGTGAATTAGTTTAAGGCATTATTGTATCCAAAGTTTCAACTTCTCCTGTTTCAAAAGCTTACAAAGAACTGAAGAAACTACATATTCCATTTTATATTGTTATTTTTTATTTAAAAAATAAATGTTGAAAAAATCCATTGCTTGTACCTTTTTATTGAAAATAAAACATTCAGCTGTGCCAAACAAAGACATTCTTAAGAAAATAATTAACATTACTTGATAAATCATTACACAAAACGCTACGTAAAAAAAGACCTTAAAACGATAAATAAAATTTTACAAATAAAATCACACAAACAAATTAAAAACCTAAGAGTATACTGATCTGAATTAAAATCTCGTTAAAATACATGAAAAAATTAAAATTAAGTTAAAACCATAAACCAAAGTTTACTTTTTTAAAGTCAATTGAAGCAGATTCAATCAGATTTGCTGTATTTAATGCTTTTCAGCATTTTATCGGTAACTTCTTTGTACTGTTGATTCATTAAAATATAAGTAGTACTCATCAGCGTATCGGTATTTTCTTTTTTCAGTCCTGATGTCTTTACTGCGGGCAAAATTTTGATATTCACATTACCTGAAACAGTTATCACATAAGTTGAATTATCTAGATACGTTATTGCCATTAAAATTTCTATCTATTGACGAACCTCCGTCAAAAATGCATTTCTTGGAATTTAAGAAGTAATACTGCGAAACTACGATCGGCTGTAAGGGACATTGAGACGAAATAGCGACATGGAATGCTCCTTTCTTGAATGGTAGTAAATCTTCTCCACCATGTCTGGTTCCTTCTGGGAACATGCATAATTTCGCCTACAACAGATACGATTTTGTATTACAATCATATTGAGCATAGCTGGGATTATATTAGGCAAATTATATTACTTTTCGATCATTTATTGTTTTCGCTGTTTTATTAATAGTATCCTTGGCTTTTTCGCCATTCAGTCTGTCAATGAAAATAGTACCCCATAACCAGGTGGCTAATCCAAAGGGCCACATGTAGAAAATTTCCTTCTTAGCAATAACTGAACATTGGTCCAGAATGGGCCATAATTCTGCTAAAACTGTACATAAAATTATTAATTAAAAATTTCCCAACATCGATGAAAAAAAAATCGTTTAAAATCATTACCTAAAATATCTACAATACTTTGATGATTAATAAGTACTATACAAGCTGAGTCTTGGACAATATTCTCCTTCCCTTCGACGGTGAATTTGATACCTAATGCTCGTCCGACTCTCTTCAACGTCCATGCTGGTAGCCTTCATCGCAGAAATACAATATTATAACTCTAGCCGGTATAAAACACATTTCCAATACTTACAAAGCATTCCTGTAATCCTTCGGTCGTATCAACATCAGTGGAATGAAAATGGTAGCACATGTAGTCATGGCTAGGGCGAAAATTGTATGTTTTATGTAATACCGAAATACATTATTTGTAACGTAGAAGTATACCAAAGTACCAACACTAGCAGCTCCGATAAATTGAGTAAGTGTGTTCATGATTGAAATGCTGAAAAAAAACAATAACGAAATCGTATAAAAACAAGTCGAACATTTTTTATTGGAAACTGAATCAATTATGGTAATCAGCACAAAATACACATAGCACTACGTGGTAACAATTGGCAAAAATTATACCATTTTACGACTCAACATTGGGTGAAATTTTCTTGTCATGTACATCGAAGTTAATTTATTGGCGATTTGACTGTGTATGAATACGCTAATAGTGGTTTTAAAAAAAACTTCAAGAGAACGTGTTTGATATGCCATAGTTGATGCAAATTTTGTTTTGGTTAATTAAACTGATATTTGTAACGTAACAAAGGAATAGTTAAAGAAGCAGATACGTACTTGATGTAAAATAGTTTCTCTAGATTTATTAATTATAATTTATAATTAATTTACCATAACTAAGTAATATAAACTACTTTATTTTCACGATAAAAAAAGAAATACGAAGACGAAAAATTTCTCACACTTTCTTATCACATTTCATTCGTTATCATAACCATTCAAAATGTCACCAGTGGCAGTGTACCACGAATGTACTGGATTTGGATTGGCGTTGTACACGATAAGGTAAAGAGGTAGTCCGGAAGTAAAAATCACGTGTTTCAAGTATTCAATCAAGTTCAACGATGTTGAAACTTGAAAGTTGAAACTTGTTAAAAAAAAATATACTTACAGAATAGCATCTAGCATTTCAAAAAAAGATTTCTTTTTGAAAAAAATTATATTGAATATCGAATATTGCGATTGTAGTACATAATTATTTTGTAAATAAAAAATTAAAAATGAAGTTTGAATAAAAGTGAATTTTTATTCATTGGGTAATCGCATAACAATCAATGAAAGTAAAATTTAAACTATTTGGCAAACATCCAAAAAAGAGGAATAAAATTCGAGCGGTAATCTTTCACTCTGTATCATTTATAAGTAGTTTCAATTGAATTGATTTTTTGTATTGTTTGCCTTTGCCATTGATGATGGAACAAAACAATTAGGATAAAAAACAAAAATAAATTGGTAATTATCAAGAGATCATAGATTCTAATCCGAGTAACTTTGGTAATTCCTAATTCGTTATTATTGAAATCTAAACATAATACGCAGTAAAATAATAGTATATCTGCAGATTATGTACTTACTCACTTTAAATGTATTTCTATTAAAATTCATATCATTGCTTTTTATAAGTTCCAAGTTATTCAAATTAAAACTTTGAAACAAAAAAGAAAAGTTAGAAATACTTGAGCAGTTTTCAATTGAAAATGAATGAATACCGAAAAACTAATTTGAAATACTTATTACACGCTTCGATCATACAGCTTGAAGGTCGATGATCAGGTATATGAGCATTTTCAATTATGTACCAAAGTAGGTACTGAAATTGAATTAGGTACATTCGCTTTCCTATTCTTATTTTTAATCATCTGATAAGACGAGTAAAAGGAAGTGAATGGTAAGTATATCTATCATGCACTTAATCGAAACACATATAAAATTAATTTATCGTAGGAAATATTTGCGATAAATTAAACATCCATTTCGTAACGGTAACAACAATACTGAAAATATTCTCTAGGCTCTAATACGACAAATCAGATATAAATTTCATTTAAAATAAATAGGTATTTAGGTATTAGGTAGTAAGTGCAACTACATATTTAGTTACACGTGCGCTTGTTTTTGTTTTCAAATAATAAACATCCGATTGTTATAAACAAAAACAAGATTTTGATGCACGGCGAAAAGGATTGGAAAAATATTTCAGTTTTATAAATTTCTGCAACAAGGTAATTTACCCTGTTTGGCTTTATTTTTCAACATCTCGCGAACTTCGTCGTTTTTGGCTGACATTAAATTATAAACTTTTTCGATTAATGTGTCGATATCGTCTAAAGTCAGTCCTTTCGTAGGGATTGGATCCAAAGCTTCCATTATTATTGTACCTGAAACAAAATATAATTAAAAATTAAATTTTTATTTATTGGATACAATGACCATAAATGTATGTATGTAACTACCTATACGAACCTTTGCCAAAGTAGTGTGTTTTTCCATCGATGAAATAATACGGTGAAAATACCACTGGAATCACAGGAATTTGACAGCAGATCGCTACTCTGAAAGCACCTTTTTTGAAAGGTAGAAGTTTTTCCGGTGTTTTGTTCCTCGTTCCTTCAGGAAACATCCATAATTTAGCCTGAAAATTAAAGTAAAAAAAATAAAATTGAAATTATCTTCTTCGACAATTTATTGAACACTAAAGATGGTCGTTTTGTTATTTTTTTGAAAGCTGAATGAGAAAGGTGAAAGGGTAACGGCAAAAATTTCACCTTTTACTCTGCCCTAAGATTCTTCCACTCAGTCTCTTTTTTTTTTCGTTTCCCTTCCCTGGGTTTAGACATTGAGGTCTATCAGCCCATTTACAGTAGAACAATGGTTTACATTAGAATCGAATTGTAGCACCGGAGTATGATGTAACCTGGTTGAATGAAATTGCCCAGAGCTGAAAATATTACTTTGAAATTTGAGTCTGGCAAAGTTCAAAAAATATTGAAAAATTAATTTAAAAAAAAAAGTCAAAAAAGGTTTCAGAATGAATGTCTTGACCCAAAAAAATCATTGGCATCTAGTTTTAAACTTTACCATATTTTTCAGGGGTCCTTAAAAAATATCAGAATTTTCCTGAAATGATGGTAAGTACGCATGGGTATTTCAATCGGTAATGATTTTCCTTTACTTTTTCCATTTTTGAAAAAAAAATGTGTACGTACCTACTACCTACATACAATGTATTTTCATCGTTTTAAAAAAATTACCCGGACGAGAGAGAGGGTGTGAAAGATAGAAATTAAAGAGACTTGAAGAAGCGAAAATGATATTTTGCAAGATTCCTCGAAAAATGGAGTAAAGATGAAAGATGAGCGTAGATTTTTGCGGGAGGGGGGAATGGGTCAATATTAAAAAATCTATAAGCCGATGTTTGCCCATAAAAATTTTTATACTCATTTTTAATACTTACAAAAGTAACATTTAGGGAATTTCAAAATATAGAAATTCAAGAAAGTGAATTTTGAACATTTACTTAATCATCCCACTTTACTTAGGTAATAGATGCTTCATTTATAAAAAAAAATTGAAAAAGACCAATCAGTGATTGAAAATCCGTTCAAAAGATAAGTTTTGGATACCTATTTTTGCAAATATTTACTTCAATTCGAAATTTTAAGTTCTAATCGGTTCATAAAATAGTAAGCAATAAAAAAACAAGGGAAAATTGTATTTCTTTGATTTTGATTTTTTAGAAAAAGTTTTACTTACTTTTCAGCTAAAAAAAAAATGTACATAATTCATTTTAGCCATGGGGGTTTCATAAATTTTTTAGTATTTAAAAAAATTTCAAAGAGTAAAAAACTAAAAAAATTGAATTAAAAATTTTGAAAAATTTCTTTAAATGTTCCTGCAGAATATTCGTAGGTACTATACGTGCTTGGCTGTAAAAAATTCAATTTTTTTTAAACAACCGTTCCAAAAATACAAATGATTGAATTTTTGTTATTGATGGCAACATTTCCGGAAGAGGTAAGGGGATTGAAAATGTTGACGAGTTTTTGTATTAAGAGCAACATCTAAAACTACCTACTTTTTAAAAAAAAGAGTGAAAGTGAAAGGTCTTTTTAATCATCTTTGATCTTACAAAAAAATTGCCTTTTTCCAAATTTTTAACTCGAATTTGTTTGACCACATCTAATTAGATGTCAAAGCCGACTGGGTAAGGGAAAGGATGGAATCAGAAGGTGGAATTTTCAACAAATCGTTTTGAAAACTAGACCACTTTTGTGCAAAACGAAAACAAAACAATCATCCCTACTGGACGCAGCAATATGTTTTCTTTTCAATTTACGTATAAAAATCAGCATAAAATTTGTTATAGTAGGTAAATCTTTACCCCTTGACTGCAAACATGTTCAGCAGCTTTGTTAACAGCTTCGTGAGTCTTTTCATTAGAAGGAACTCTATCAATAAATACTACTCCGGCTATCCACGCCATTAATCCAAATGGCCATATATAGAACACTTTTTTACGAGCTATTGCAGTACATTTTTCCATAATATGCCAAACATTGAACATACCTAAAATGAGAATCAAAAAATGAATTCAGGTTTGTATTATATGGTAAAAAATTCAATAGGTTGACTTACTTACCCGACACATCGAAGAAAGATTGATGATTGGCTACAACAACAGCTGAACCAGTCTCCTTGGACAGAACTTTACCATTTCTTAGCTCGTATTTGACACCCAATATTTTTGAAATTGGTCGTAAAATATAGGCACCGTAGCTGAAAGTAGAAAATAAATACATAATTAATTACATATGTAGATGTACATACATGTGAAAAAATTATGTCAATAAAATTTGCTGATTAAGCTACATATTTTTTTAATTTAATTTTTTTTCGCTAAAAATTAATCATTTTTCATCTGATGATTGTACACTAAAAAATAAGTAGGTTATAATGAACTTGAAATTATTCTTATTCATTTTTCAGCATTGAATAACATTTTATCATATTCATATAATTTTAATTAGGTACGTATGAAACTCTCAAGTTTCTGAATGATGAGATAAGAGAATACTGTCTCTTCACTTTACTTTTTGTTGTCCGGGTGCAAAGGATGTTTGCGATTTGATAAAAATGTATACCTACTATTTAAAAAAATTTAAGAACCATTTAGAACCAACGGCGGAGACAAGAGCTGGCCAGAGTGGGCTAGGCCTATTTTGAAAAAAAGGTTAGCCCAACTAGTTATTTTCAAACTACCTACATATTTTCGAATTTTTTTCTAAAAAAAAAAACTAACCAAGTATAGGTAACAACTTTTTTGTATAGATGAGCTAAAATTTGATTCTTGTTGAATTTTTAATTCAAAATATGGAGATAACAAGAAAAATGGCATATTTTTTAATGAACTGTGTAACGAAGCTATCAACATGTGTACCAAAAAATGATACCTATCAAAATTGAAGAACCTGAAAAACGTGTTCAAATGATTTTGAAAAAATTAGACGATTCTGTAGTAGAAGCTTGTTTGGAATCTGATGTAGTAGAGTCAAAAGATTATTTCAAAGTGAAACTTTTATATTCAGCTATAAATGTATTCTAAGCGATTCTGGTTCAAATCCCCGAATCCATTATCCCGAACGGACGTTTCCCCGAACGATTATTCCCCCGAACACTCAATTCTCCGATTCTCATTTCCCCGAATCCCATTTTCCCGAATCCAATCCCCCGAATTTGAATTACGCGAACGATTCTTGTCCCGAATACCTCTTTCTCGAATTCGTATGGATACTGCCTAGCAGTTCGTATTTTATGCATGTATGGGCAGTCGTTGCAGCTATAACGTCATAACATGAATATGGCGAAGATAGAGAACAAGAAATTAATAATTGATGGGCACATCTACGTGAAATCATGGCAGAAAAATGATCGAATTTACTGGGATTACCGGCGCGTCCGAAGTAAAGAATGCAAAGGTTGAGCTATAACGAATGCAACTGCGCTAGGAGGAGTCCTCATTGTATACAAAGGGCCGGATGAATCCAAGCATGAGCACCCTCCAAATAGGGAGGAGTGTGATGCTGAGGTGGTCATCGCTGGCATCAAACGTAAGGCCGGTGACCACCCTGAACAGAGGCCAGCTCAACTACTACGAGCCGAATTGGCAGCGATATCAGGGTGTCTACCGATTTTTCAAAATCAAATTTCGCGACTTTTTTTCAAGGTATCTAGTATCTACCACTCAATTTGACCCCTCCCCCCCACCAAAAAATCAATGAGATCAAATTTATTATAGAAAAAAGTTCATACACAAAAGAAAATACGTCTTTAATTTTGAAAAAAGATAATTTTTAACACTGCCCGAGCGAAGCGAGGGTGAAAATTTTTACGAAAAATCATGTTAGAACGGATAAAATTGTTAAATGATTATTGAGAAATAAATTCTTGGGAAGTTTGAAATATTAGCAGATTACCAATATAATGATGTGATTATTTGGCTCGAGCGAAGCGAGGGTGAAATTTTTTTGAAGAATTTATTTAAAAAACAGCAAAAAAGACATATTTTCAAAAAATTGTATCCTATAAAACATCCCTTAGAAAATTCCAAAATTCTCCAATTTTTTTAGATTTTCCTGAGAATGAACACAATATTTTCTTTGAAATTCCCAATCGTGATCGCTACTTAGTCTCCCACAAGAACATATTTTTCCGCTTCAAAATATTCCATTGTCTGAAATAGAAGGGAAGAGGTTTATATTTAAGAATGGGCTTTTAAAATTCATGAGCCCGAGCGGAGCGAGGGCGAAAATTTTTAGAAAAAAATGTTCAAAAAGGTGAAATTTTTTTACTTTTTCTGTTTTGTAAAAGGCGAAAAAAATTGAAGCAATTTCGGAAAAATTCGTGACTTTTGATGAACTTTGGGTCAATTTCGCGACTTTTTCGCGACTTCAGCGACCTAAATCTAAATTTGCGACTTTCGCGACCGGTAGACACCCTGGATATGGATTGTTCTTCAAAAGCGCATTGCAGGCATCGCCCGGAAATACGAAGAGTATGTCGACGCGAACGATGAACTAGGTTTTCTTTGTACCATGTCATATAACATCAATTTCTAATATTAAAATTTTGTAAATTTTGGGGACTTTTGTTAATTCGGGGAAATGGGATTCGGGGAAATGAGATTCGGGGAATTGGATATTTGGGGAAAAGACTTTTCGGGGAAATGCCCGTTCGGGATATTGAATTCGGGCAAATGAATGGGAACCATTCTAAGCACACATTTTTTCAAACCTAAATTTTTTAAATTTCTTTAGTTCTATTTTTTTTCAAAATTGTATATTCTAATTTCAAAATTCCTCCGACAGAAATTTTTTTTCAAATTCAAATTTCTCAAAATTTGTTCCAACTTTGATTTTTTAAAATTTTTTAAAATTTCATATTTATATTAAGGTATTTTTTAAATTTTTTCCAATTATTCATTGAGTTAAAAAAAATTTTAAAAAACATAAAGCTAAAAGTTTTTGAAAAAAATTCAAAGTTGGAAAAGATTTTAAGAAATTTTAATTGATAAAAGGCCAAGAGAAATTTTAAAATAATGGAAAAATTTTGAGAGCTGGAAGAAATTTTTAAAAATATGAAGTTTAAAAAATTGAAAAATTTTAAATACGTATTACAATATTTTTCTTTAATTTAAATTTCATTAAAATTTTTCCAACTTTGAAGAAATTTAAATTTGAAAAAAATTATTGTAATACGTATAAATTTTTTTTTCAATTTTTTCAACTTTTTATTTTTAAAAATTTCTTCCATCTCTCAAACTTTTTCCATTATTTCAAAATTTTTCTTGTTCTTTTTTCAATTAAAATTTCTAAAAATCTTTTCCAACTTCGAATTTTTTTCAAAAATTATCAACTTAATGTTTTTTAAAATTTCTCTTCTTCTAATTATTCATTGAGTTGAGAGAGATTTGAAAAAACATTAAGTTGAAAATTTTTAAAAATAATTCAAAGTTGGAAAAAATGTTAAGAAATTTTAATTGGAAAAATGTTTAATTTGAAAAAAAGTCGGGAAAAATTTTAAAGTAATGGGAACCGTTTGAGAGTTGGAAGAAAAAAATATAAAGCTGAAAAAATTGAAGAAATCAAAATCGAATTTTTTTAAATAGGTATCACAATTTTTTTAACTTTATATTTTTAAAAATTCGAAAATTTTTCTCAATAATTTTCCATTTTTCTCAAATTTTTTTCATTTTTGAATTAAAAAAAAATTCCATCATGTTTTTTTAGAGATTTACTTCAATTTTTTTTAACTTCGATGATCAATGAACGTTTAAGCGATTCAAGTTCTCAATGAAAAACGTTTAGCAAAAAGTTTGAATTTGGATTAAGTATGTAGTTGAAGAGTTTGCTGTAATTCATAAAAACAGCCGAATTGTTTTACATTACATTAATCTCAGATCATAAAACATCAATTTATTGTATTTTCATTTTTTCCTCGATCACATTTTTTGAATGCCTAAATAATATTTTAAGCAGATAATAATTTTTTATTCAGGTGTGTGTTTCCTTAAAATATTATCTGAGACTTCATTTTCACCCATCACCCCACTTCCAAGATGCATTTAAAAAATATTTTCTCCCTGGAAAATTTATCCTCGTCCTCCTCAATATGCTTGGCCATTTTGTGCCCTTTTAAAAAACTTGGCTAGATCCGCCACTGTTTAGAATGAAATAAAAGACCAAATCGCAATTATGCAAGTAATTCATAATTTATTAAATGAATAAACAATTGACCGAAACTAAAGCAACAAAATATTCGTGACAGTATACCTATTATACTTACAATAATGAACTAATATGGAAAGATAAGACATAAACTATTATATAATAGGTGCCTGTTATATTTTGATTAGGTATAGGTCTAGTTTATTGATTTCAAAAACATACATTTTGAAAAAAATAATCCATAATAAAATAACATACCTACACTCGTAGGTAAGTTCCTGATGCCTAAATATAACTATAAGTAAAGAGGTCGGTCGGTACGTGGTAGAGCAAAAAAATCAATCTTTTTTTGCATATTGAGCTTTCGCATTCTCTATATCCGTCAACGTTTCAATATGGATTGATTCGTGTTTATCATCCTTACGAACCAGTATTTTTCCATCACGAGTCCAAACATACTTAAAGCTATGATGTGTTTTCAACACCAAAGCTTGCTGCAATAAATCAGCCCGATGTTTGGGTAAATGTTCGTTGACGAAAATTTTATACATTTTTTTGAATCCCAATTCATCCGAACAAAGTTTCTCTTCTCGACATCTATTGATGAATTTGGTTTTCTGTTTCTTTCTCACGAATTTCACAAGAATATTGGGAGGTCGATCGGTGCCAATGTTTAGAGATGGCAGTCTATGGCTCGTGTCGATATCACTCAGTTTCAAATGAAGGCCCACTTTTTCAGCTATTGCGAGCACAATATCATCAGTTGACTCTTTCGGGAGTTGGGGTACACCTTGAATTACAGCATTATTACGTCGACTGTGTACTTCAAAATCTTCTATGTATTTTGTCGTGATGTCCAACTCGGCAGTATTTTTATCAGGTTCCACATGACTGACTTTTTGCTCCAGTTCTTCTACTTTTTTGGATACTCCATCCAGGCGATTGGTACATATATTAGAAATATCGTCGTGTATTTGACGAATTTCCGCTTTGATACAAACAATTTCTTCCTGGAAAACACGTCGTACTACTCTTTCCATCATTGTTTCCAATATTTCATCTGGAACTAGAGATTTTACGTTAGTGTCTTTGTAATGTTGACACATGGCATTGGTGCTTAGAGAACTTCCGCACTCGTTACTATTTGTATTTGACGACATTTTTAAAAATTCCGAGATAAATTAGCTCTCTCGAAGAGCACACAAAAATAAATACACAAGAACGCGCCAAGAGGTTATGTCTTATATAAGACCAATACTGCGTGTGTAGGTATTAATAACCTCCACTGATAACACCCGTTGATAAAGCATACTAAGTAACCAGATAAAATAATGGTAAATTTAAATGTCCTACTGACTGTAGTCCGGTAAATGAATCAATAATAGCTGCTCTGATCGAAGCAAATATGTACCTACGTAAAAAATAAAATTATGATATTCTTACTTACTTACTTACTATCAACCTATTAAAATTGAAATTCTTACTTTCAGAACAACATTTTTAAAAATTTAATTTTGTTGCAAAATACTTTTAGACAAAAATGCAAAAAATAATTAAATGACACAAAGTCTCAATTAGCGTTTTACTAACTAAGGAATCTCATTCTCAAGGAGTGTCCGGCGAGGATTCTGATGAAAAATGGTCTCAGCGATAGCTCTTGACCCGAGTATCACACCACCAAAATTTTAGCTGCCAGTTTTGAGGTTAGCTCCAACAATGGAAATTCAAAATTTTGATTGTTGTCATGTATTTTGAATGGGAAAACCATTTTTTTCATAAATTCATAAACTATTATGGCCAATTGGGCTCACCGCGTTTCGCAGGTTGCATACGCGCTCTATTCGCCTTGTATTGTAGGTAACTGGTTTTTGTGGGTAGACCTACTACCTATCCAGAATGTTGAGACGACAGGGGGTGTTGAATAGACACGCCCACAACCTACAACGTGCCGTGGACGGCACACGCGTACAGTCCAGAAAAACATCATGTTCAAGTGCAAGTGCAACCCGCAATACATCGTCTATGACGTAATAAATGACGACAACACGCCATGCGGTGAGCCCATACACACATACACATATTGCATAACTCGAACATGGAAAGGGCTACTCTATTAAAAATTTAATTTTTAGTGATCTTTCAAAAAATTGAAATAAACTTCACCTCTGTGTAGTAAGTACTAAGTAGGGATAGAATACCACCACCAAAATCCAAAATGCCTATTTTAAAAACCACTCCAGGCCTACGTGATCAAAGTTTTGATTTTTGCCACGTATTTTAAATGAGTAAAAAAAATTCCATAAACTGTTATGGCCTTATGGCCAGTCAAGAGGAGCAAAAAATGTTATGTATAAATATTGCCCAACTTGGACATAGAAGGGGCTACTTTTGATCAAGATCAAATAATCTCATTTTTAGTAATTTCTCCAATTTGAATGAAAAAATATTAAAATTCTTCAAAAAAAATTCTGAACAGAGCTCCTTCAACATTGAAGATAGACAAAACTTCGTGTTTTCGTTTACACTCCTTTGTGTAACGTATAAAGGGTATAGCCGGGTTTTAGGTGAATTTGGCCCCGCTCCGATTTTCGATCTAACCCCCTCAGATGGTGTACCTTGATGTAAAAAAAATTAGAAAAATTTTTTGCATTATTTTCAAGAATTTTTAATTTCAATGGAAGTTAAGGGAATTTTCTGTTCTTTGGAATAAAGTTACATCTCGTAGAGATGTATCTACGATAATTTTTTCAACAATTTTGGTGTACTCTTTCACGTTGTTTCGGCTATTTGAACTTTTCAATCGTAAAAAACACCATATAAGCGAAGAGCGACCACTTTTTAAAAATAACCCCAAAAACGTGTTTCTTAACGTAGATTCACGTCACGTATTCACTTTTGGCAATTTCGATGCACCAAAGGGCCGAAAATTGCGAAAAACCGTACAAAAATGTTGTTTTTATAGCAGATTTTTCAAATTTTGAGCGTTTTGTATAGAGAGAAATGACTGGACGAAGAAACTAACGCCGGATTCGTGTTTAGCGGATCAAAATATCCTGATAAACACCCTTTTCGCGGTCATTTTATTTGAAGACTCGAAATTCGCTATTTTTGTCATGAATAATCAGTGAAAAAGGTGAATTTTGAGACTTTAAGCAAAACGATCGCGAAAAGGGTGTTTATCGGGGTATTTTGACCCGCTAAATACGAATTCAACGTTAGTTTCTTTATTTGGCGATTTTTTCCGTATAAAGCACTCAAAACTTGAAAAATCTGCTAAAACAACAACATTATTTTCTGCATGGGTTTTCACGATTTTTGGACCTTAGTTCAAAACAAAATACTCAGGGAAAATCTTCATTAAAAAATATGAAAATGTGCAATACATTACTAAAGCAAGAAGCACAACATTACCCCCCCCCCCCACCTTTACCTAGTGCTCACCTTGTCAACCGAAAAGAGAGCTGCATATTTCAAAGAAATAATATTATCATTTGATTTTGGATCGGCGAATCGCGAAAAAATCCGAAGTTCAGTGATATGTTTTTCATTTCTGCGAAGTCAAAAAAATTAAAAATTAAAAAATTCCCGAAATATGGGCTAAAAAATCGAAATGCAGGGGAATTTAGGGAAAATATGTTGAAATAGGTACATATGTCCCAAAAATAGCGTGAATAAGTATGTAAAAATATGTTTTTTTTTCGAAATGATGTGAATTGGAAAAGTACATTGAATACCTAAGTATATCGATTTTTCTTTGACACAGAAAAATATGGGGTCTCATATAAATCCGCTCTCTATATGAGCTTAGGGGCGTCTAGAGGGCCTAAATCAAAAAACTAAGGCCAAATTTGAAATCTGAAACCCTTTCATTTTATATTACCACTTTTCAAGTTATTAGTTTACCTACCCGAAATTGAAATTTTGGCCTAGTAGGTACACAAGTTCAAAATTTACATTTTCATATTTTTTAATGAAGATTTTCCCTGAGTATTTTGTTTTGGCTGTTTCTTTAAACTAAGGTCCATGTAAATTTTGAACTTGGGTACCTACTAGGCCAAAATTTCAATTTCGGGTAGGTAAACTAATAACTTGAAAAGTGGTAATATAAAATGAAATTTGGGTTTCTGATTTCAAATTTGGCCTTAGTTTTTTGATTTAGGCCCTCTAGACACCCCTAAGCTCATATAGGGAGCGGATTTATATGAGACTCCATATTTTTCTGTGTCAAAGAAAAATCGATTTGCTTTAGTAATGTATTGCACATTTCTAAAGTAAAATGAAATACAATATAAGCTGAATGATTCGAAAATAGTATATATATATTTTTTGAGGAGGAAAGAGAGAAGAAAATTTAAAAATTGCAGATTCTAAAAAATATTTAAAAAATTTTTCCGCATCGAAATACAAAATTTTCCAATTTTTTCAAAAAAAGGGCATCATTTTCCAACGCAATTATAATTTTTTCAATTGCTGCTCCGTTGCACCTGTTCAATTTGAATTTGAGTAGTAGGCAAAGAAAAAATAAAATCTGCTCGAGTTGATTAAGCAATGTGCCGAAAGTTATTCGGAACTGTAAATGTTGCTTATTTTTAGAGAAAAATTCAGGTCAAGAAACTCCTTCCACTCTTTCTCCATTACTAACAAGAAGCACGTTGATCGCGAGACAAGATTGCAGATTTTTCAGTCATGTTCAACTGGGTTAGTCTATGGTTTGGACACCAAGGAAGAGAAGGGGAACCAATTTTCAATTATTCTTGAAATGGGGATTTTCTAAAACGATGGACAAAAAGTTGTTTAAAAATTTATGAAAGGCAAATTACCATTTTTTGAAACAATTTGCTAAATTATTCAAAATTTTTGAAGTGAGGTAAAGAATTGATATATTTAAGCGCATTTTTTGACTAATTAGAGCACACCGAAAACAAATCCGATTTTGATTTTAAATTCACGTCCTCCACTCCGTTGTTGTTTTGCTCCTCGGGACCTAATATGTTCAAACGCCTAATTCAGTGGTAATTGAAAAAAACACATTTTTGAGAATTTTTGAAGATTTAAAGATGATCTAGAAAATAAAAATTTTTGAAAGATAATTTCAAAAAAAAAAATATTAGTAATATCCGTACATGTGAGCCACTTTGTGGGTTATTTCTACATACAAAGTGAGCCACCGTACTTCTCAGCCATGGCTGAGATTGAATGGGTTAATTCTACATACAAAGTGAGCCACCTGTTTTCAAAACTTCCACCAGAGTGAGCACCATTTAGAAATTGAGTCGGGAGGATGAACGCAGGCCCATTTTTTAATTGGTGATGAGTAGAATGAGGTGTACAGGTCGAAAATTTTTTACCTGTACCAAATTTGGTTATGCACAGTGTTAAATTTAGCCAATCATTTTTTTGTCATTTTATCAACTTGAACAAAAATTTTTGACACCAAAAATTCCAATTTAAGCCAGGCCTTTTTGTAATAGAAAAACTTTTCTAAAATTTGCAATGGGTTAGAAAATTTTGCAATTTTTTTTCAAAAACTTTGTTGTAGGAGTCTCATTTTTTTGCCAAGGTGGAGTTTGTGTAGCTAAGCATGAATCTGCAATTAGAATTTTGATAAGTCAATTAGTATAAATATTAGAAAAATTTTAAACTTTTGAAAATTTTTGAAAATTTTTGAGTATATATAGAAATTGGCTGACAACCTACGGTCGCGTGCAATTATATATATACTTATTCATCAAAAATATATTTCAAGCAAAAAGTTTTCCATTTTTTCCTGGTCTGAAGATATATGTACTTGGCAATTTTATTTTATTTCGTCAATTTCTGCTTTGGTAAGAAGGAAACATTTTAGAGAAAAATTAATAAGTTTCCGAAAAAATAAAAAATTTCCAGAAAAAAGTGTTTTTTGCCGTAATGGTCAAGAAGGGGGATGTCGGTGTAGTATTTCTTTCTGGGAGTAGGGGGCTCAATTTAAAATCATCAGCAAGCCAAAAAGTAGGCACAGTTCGTCGATTGAATTTCGTTCAAAATCCCCCCCCCCCCGTTCCAAACCTCCTTCCTTCCGCTATCACACATCGGCGCATTACTTTCTGACATATCTCTGATATCTCCCGTCTTATTGTACCTACTCTCTCATTCTCAATCAGTGAAAAGTCACTGATAAAAAATCAGAATTGCAGCACAGGAAAAATCAGCGAAATTCACTGATTTTCAGCTGATTTTTCAAAGATTTTCACTGATTTTTCTGCTAATTTTCATAAATTTCACTGACCTTTCAGTAAATTTTAACTGATTTTCCAGTAATTTTTCTCACTGATTTGTTTTCATTGAGAATTTTTTCACTGATTTTCTCCTGTGCTGCAATTCTGACTGTGATTTTCCTGATTTATAAATGAGAGAGTACTTCGTGCTTTTTCTAATCACGCTCTGCAGGCATGAGATGTCACTAGATCGACGATCGACACCAAACTTTTTCTACATAGACCTAGCCAAATAACTATCCTGCTGATTTCCATAATTTTTTTAGTAAATTTTAAACTCAAATTTGTTTTTTGGCCTTCTTGCAAAATTTACTTTTGCGACTTATTGTGCCTTTTCCTGGATCGCATCAATTTCATATTTTGTTTAATTTATTCCAATTAAGTATTGAAATAAAAGAAATTTTGAAAAACATCAAGTTGAAAATTTTTTAAATTCAAAGTTGAAAAAATTGAGGAATCATTTTAAAATAATTGAAATTAAGCAAAAATAATTAAGCGTTAGTGTAGGTACTCTTGTCGAACTATTCGAAAAGAAATGGGATCATAAAATGTCTAACAGTCAAGGTCAATTTTCACGAATTCTGAAGAAACACAAAAATAAGTATTGAAAAATGAATCAAAATTTGCCTAAGACTGCAGAACGTCCGAAAATGGTAAAATTCTGTTTTCAGTGAAAAGAGAGGTTGGTACTAGACAGGAATTTATTTTTGAACGATTTTACATGGAGAGTGGAGAAACACTTCATTTTAGAAATATAACATTTCTGCTGGAAAATGATTTTTCAATTATCAAAAATCCGCCAAAAATTCAAAAACTCATCTTAGACAGGTGAAATTTTGATCAAGGGGGTTTAGGACAAGTTCTTTTCACCGAAATTCTCATTCTCGTTCAATCCAATGAAAAATACCTCGAGTGGTTTATTTGTAAATACGTTCGTAGGATTAGTAATATTTAATAGTGCCTGTTTATACATTATGCCGCAATAATGTTAAACTATCAAAATATGCACCATAATAAAGAATATGCATCGTCATCATTGTACAATGTACATACATTTTCCATATTATATCATATTTCATACAATATAGACCGATATAATTCATAATAAAAACATGTATGATTACTTACAGACAATTTAAAATGCCTTGTCTCATATTCAGCACGAAAAATGGCCATACTAATACACTGAAAAACGCCGGATATACGAAATAAGCAATGTAACAGGCGTAAAATCGTATTCTGCTATCGTAACCGAAGATATACTGGAGTATTAAGCCCACCAACAATACCACACCGGGATAAAAAGCGACTTTGTTGAAATACGCGATGAGAAATTCGACAGTAATGCCATAGTATCTGAAAACGAAACCGTTGGTTAGAAGGTAAATTTTTTGAGGAATGTACTCAAATCGAGTGCGTAGGTATTCATCAAGTATACATATATTTATAAATAACCTAAAACAACACATAAGCAGATCTTAGTCTCGATAGCCACCCTATCAAGTTAATTGGTATTATAAAAACGTGTTTTAAAAATCCGCTCTCAAATCTCACATGTTATACCATGTGCCTCCTTTATCTTTGAAAGAATACGTCATATCGATGAATTTTCAAAAAAATGTTAGTAGGTGTTTACTCCGTCGTCCGTCTCGCGAGAACTTATTGAAAATGAATTAAAATAACAAAACACGCTGAACTTTATCTTTTGCATTTATAATTTATTACAGTAATTGGTATTGAAGTAATTTAAAATTCACTTGCACATGGAATCACATGTGATCAGAACTTTGAAGGTTGAAGAAGGATTTTTTCGAGAAAATACGTTCGATTAGGGTGATTAACGATGTAATGTGGACTAATTAGATTAGGTACAATACGTTTTACTATTTTTATCGAAAAAAAACCTTTTAAATCGCTTTGTTCGTTTGGTCGAAATGCGAAGGTGATGATTCCGTTACATTTTATTCGCGTACTTTGATACATAGGTACCTAATAAATTACCTACGTCGTATTATACGAATCAATGAGTCAATAAAAAAATGTGGAATGAAGTTTTTTGTTTTTTAAACTTCGTTTAAAGTATATTATGTAATATGTACTTACCAAGAGATTATCTATAATAGATAAGTAGGTATCTATAGAATTCATAGGAAAACGACACTGTAATTTGTCAGTAAATAGCTAAATACCCACGCGTAATAAGTACGATAACTAATTTGCCAAGGACTTCAACCTTTGCTTGAAGAGCAAACAATTCAACGATGCATTTTTCATCAATTTTTCTCTCAAAGCTTACTGAAGTAATGATTGGATGCATGTAGACCTAAGTCCACGGAGAGAGGGGTGGCAGCAAAAGTTCAAACATATCTGGTGGAGAAATTTCTCCAATTTCAATTTTTTGAGGGTCTTGTATGGTTTTTTAAGGATTTTTGTTTCAACAATTTGTTGATTTCTTTTTCAAATAAAAGTTTACCATTTTTTGAGTTTTTAAATTTTTGTTCAACTCTAAATTTATGAAAATTAACGCACTTTTTCCTTTAAAGTAAAAACCTGAGGAAATGAGGCAATAGAAACAAACGTCATAACTTTTTATTAAAATGTCAATTTACCCAAATATTTTTAAAACAATTTTTCTTAATTTTTTTCAACATGTTAAGATGCTTTTTTCAATTTTTTTTTTAATTTTTTGAAATACATATTTTATTTTTTTTTAAAACATAGGTATCTTAATGCACTTTTTTAAATTTTTTTTTCAAGTTCAATTATTATTTTCATTATGTCTTGATCTAAAGTCCAATTTTTTTGTTTTTTTAAATCTAACATAATGTTATTGAGTACCTATATTATCATTATCGTTATCTAAAAACGTTACACATGTTTTCCAGTTTTTTTCTTATTTTTTAAAACATTATATTTTTTCTCAAAACATATCTTAATTTATTACTTTTTATTGAAATATAAATGCATTTTTTTTATTTTTTTATTTTTTCAACATTTATAAATTACTTTTCTGTTTTTTTTTAATTTTTAAATTATTTTATTTTTTTCAAGTTTAACATAATGTCATTATGTCTTGATCTAAAAATCTTACACAATTTTTTTTAAGTTTAACATATCTTCATCATCCGATCTAAAATTAAGTTTTTTGAAGTCTTAACGTCCAGATCTAAAATCTAATTTAATTTACAAGTTTTTTCAAGTCTAATATAGGTAATGTCATTATGTCTAGATCTACCGTAATCGTAACCAACGTAGCATCACGTAACACTTTAAATTTTACTCCCCAACTATAAAACATATCCACGTCAAAAATTTCCAATTTTTAAAACGATTTTTTTCATAAATCTTGGTAAGTAAAGAATAATTTTTAAAACTGAGAAAATGTTTCCAAGTTTTCATTTTTCCCATGAAAATAGCAATTTTTTCAGTTTTTTGTACTGATTACTACTTATGCCTTTATTTTAAAGATTAACTTACCTAATTGTTTTTCTTTGATATTGTTGACCAACAAAATTTTTCAAAAAATAAACAATCACGTACCTATCACAATCATTCAAAATTCAAAAATTAATAATGTTACCCTCTTTTATTTTTTTTTTGATAATTTTCGAATAAAAAATATAGATACTCATATTTAATACGTAGGTGCAGAAGCACGTTTTGAAAATTCAATTTAAAAATTTTGAAATTGTATTTTTCTACTCCAATCTACTTGAGTAAAAAATTCAGGAAATGAAACGTAAAAATATTGCCTAACTTGATATTATAGAAAAATCTAGAATTTTTTCAGGTCAGTGTTTTGAAAATGGAAAAAGAGCAGGTAAAAACTATTTTTTCAATTTGTGTGACGAATATTCTAAAAAAAAACTGAAATTTTGGAAAATTGAAGATTTACTAATCCGAGCACGTTTCAATTTCAAATGGTATATTCGATTCCTTCATTTTGAAAGTTTTCAAGCAAAAGTACATACAAGGGCAAAACGAGTAAATTGTAGATGTTGAGAATGAATAAATAAATGAATAAATAAATAAATTTCGACTGATACTTATTAGATTCGTTTGGGCGTTCCAAATTCTGAAAAAAAATAAGAAATTCCGAAATTTTCAGATGCCAATTGTGCGATTTTCAGTGATTGTTGGCAGCTTTTGTGGATGTGGGCGAGTGTGAGCAATCATTACACGGTAATTTTTAGCTAAAGTAGCCATCAATATCTGAAAATCGTGCAGATGACTTTTAAATTTTTTTGAGATTCACCATCAGATTCACATATTTTTTTCAGATCTTGGAGTGCCCAAACGAATCTATATCAAGAGCCCCCCCCCCATCCCCACTTTAAATTTATATGGTGACGTTTCGAATAAAAATACCACGATCAAGTACTATGAGACGAGCTTGTCCTGAGAATTTCGAAAATTTTCAAAATAACCTAAAATTGATAAGATACCCATATGAACGTATGAACCATGTATGACTGTCTTCCAACCCTCCTCCCTCCAACCTACGCACCTAGATACTTCCTTACCTCTTATCTTCAGATAACTTATCGAGCCTTCCGATTTTGCTTCCGATACATATTTCATGTTTTATAAAAATATATCTACCTACCAGTAAGTTCCTGATATCCTGATTCTGTGAAAGTGGAGACAGTTTAGAAGATTTTTTTTAGAAGAATTTCAATAGTTTTATTTTGCGATTGCTATTTTTCAACACTTTATGATTTTGGATAAATTGTTAATGGTGGGAGGAGGGGGGAGAGGACCAAAAAACCCAGACGAAGTCATTTTTTTCATTTCAGCGCCATTAAAGGCGTTTGTGAATGGGAATTATAGGCCTGAGTACAGAATTCTTAACAGCTCGTGACGTCACAGAAGTTGGCTGAAAATTACATTGGTTTAAATGGAAGAATGTACGTTTTTTCATTTTTGATTCTATGTGGAGTGGAGTTTTCATGATTTTTGGATCGGATCTTATGTAAAATTCAGCGAGCTTTCCAATGGTGTAATTATTTTTTGATTTTGTGCGATAGTTTTCTTATAAATTGAGATGAACGAAAAAAGAACTGAAGGTGTTGTCGATTTATTGAAAAATAAATAAGAAAAATTGATTATGGGTCATTCTAAAATTTCGCAGAAATTCGTCTAAGATTTAAAAAAAAAATTTTAACAATTTTTTCTGAAAAATTTTGATCAGAGTCGTCAATACTAGTGTGCCAGATAACATTCACATGCTCACACAACTGGAAAACAAAAATAGATT
Organism: Pseudococcus viburni; assembly: GCA_033439095.1. NCBI lineage: Eukaryota > Metazoa > Arthropoda > Insecta > Hemiptera > Pseudococcidae > Pseudococcus > Pseudococcus viburni. Next base: position 1,173,142 of record JAVBJF010000059.1, read on the forward strand.
TTCCCCATGTAATTTAAAATAAATGGGGAATGCCACGACAATATGGACATCCACGACGAAGGACAAAATTGTAGAAATGTCAAAATTGTAATAAAATAATGCGTTTTGAGGAAAAACCAACTATTGCATCGAAAACTGGTTCACCTTCTTATTTTGAGGCAGCTTTGAAAAAAATGAAAAATTGAGGTATAGCCTCACAATGAAGAGCCACGACGAGGACGTTTCTGTGTGCCGAATTGTAAATTTGGAAACATTTTTCACGAAATCGTTATTATTATGAACACTGAAGTCAAATCTACAGCTGGACAGTAATTTTATGATGTCAAGGTATTAACTTGACCAATTGTTGTATTCTAAAATAACCAACTGTCTCTCTCAGCCTTTCGAGAAAAAAAACCATGACGAAGGACCAAAAATTCTGTACGCTACTTTGAGCTTTTAAAAATATACTTCATCGACTTTGAAATATGTTTTAAACGTCATAATAAGTAATATGGGACCTCTCTGCATTACGTTGGTGAAATAGTTCAGCTTGGAAAGTTGCGATAGGAGAGAACAGAAGTATTTTGACTTCAGCACGAAATCAAGTACAGACCCACGACGAGGACATTTGGACTACTTTTTTAGACCCCTCGGGGACAGGAATATTTTTTGCTCCATTATTTTCGCAGGAATTTGTAGGGGGGGGGGGGGGTGATTTTCTATCTATACATTCCAACCGCATTGTTCCAGCATGTATATTTCCTGAGATAATTACTCCGTACAGAGTTTTCTGCGAAAATTTGGAATCACCCTTATAGAACAAAAACTAATATACCATCAGAAAGAGCATAAAAAATGCTACATTTCGTTTATTTGTTTTTTTTTCTATGTGTTACATTTTTTGAGATACATCTTTCCAAACATTTGGGTTGAAATATTTCAAAAAGTATAAAACACGGGGGAAAAACATCAAATAAACGAAATGTAGGTAGCTTTTTCATGCTCTTTCTAATGGTACCTATATTAGTTTTTGTTCTATAATCAATTTTTCTTATTTATTTTTCAATAAATCGGCAACACCTTTAGTTTTTTTTTCGTTTAGGTATCTCAATTTGTATAAGAAAACTGTCGCACAAAATCAAAAAATTATTATACCATCGGAAAGCTCAGTGAAATTTGCATAATATCCGATCCAAAAATTATGAAAACTACCCTCCGTATCCAGTCAAAAATAAAAAAACCCGCACATTTTCCCATTTAAACCAATGTAATTTTCTGCCATTTTCTGTCTACACCTGTGATATGTCACAAAACAAGTACTCAGGTCTTGTTTACAGGTAATGTTGAGACAGTATGCCTTTGACGTTGCATAAAAATGCCATTTTTTTTCTATTTTCCTATAAGTACTTCGTGGAAATAAAGCAGGAAATAACGTAGATACCAACAAACTTATTTAAAATTGTACTTACTACCTATTTAATATTTGAGACCACATCTCGGTGTAAAATTACATACTTACATATTCGAAAATTTTTCAATTAAAAAATAGAACCACATGTTGAACAAGATTATACTGAAGAATGTTTTGTGAGATATGTGTGCTAGGTGTTGTTTTACTGTTTTATTTTCGTTGTGAAGAAATACGAATAAAATATTCTAGAATAACCTTACTTACATTACGTATTGGGCTATCGAGTTCACCACGAACGTAAAATGAATACATAATGGAATAAAAATTAGAAACTGATTTATGTCAAATGATGAAGCCAAGAATAACTGAATAAGAGGAGACATAAATCACACATTTGTTTAGTAGGTAGATCCTATTCATTTAATATTCCATTTTGTTCCACGTTCCACGTTCCATTTATTTTACTTACAATCCAGGTCCTTACAAATATTTTTTCCAGAAAATCAAGTTTTCAAATTCTTCAACCCACTCGAGGATCATTTTTGATTTTGAATTAAATCAAATTACCTAGATACCTAGTATTTCTAAAAAGAAATCAGAGCAATAATAAATGCAACTCAATTTACCTATAGGCTCTCATTCGATTTTTTTCAATCCTTGAATTTATTAATTTTGATTGAAAAAAACCAATCCTCCACTTTCAGCACCAAATATCACCGTATTTATTCTAGAACGTAAAATACCTAAAAAAAAAGTGTATAAAGGGCCAACTTACGGGGACAGCTGATCAAGAATGCCATCATTCGACTCCATGTTATACAATCGTTAAATAAACTATTCACTGTCGAATAAATATTTAAAACATTGCCACAAAACGAAGCCGAAATTGCATCCGATTGGCAATTACCGTACCATCGAAAAGATCCGAACGGAATGAGATTCGAAATGACAATTAAAACGCCATTCTCGCACGATGGCCGCGTACCGAATACGATCAAAGTGCAACCGGACAGAATAGGTTGGCTCGTAAGCGTAAGCTATACACGCAGTAATTCATCGTTCGACCGTTTATAAAATGTAAAAATTTTTATTTGAAAAACCGGCGTATGATAAGAGAACGTATCGTTTGATTTGAATTTCAACGTGCTTCGCGGTCAAGATTTAATAAAATATGTTCACAATGTATGTACCTTGTAATCACGTGTAGGTAGGTAACTGATGCGTTCCCTAAAATGAAGGTGAATATTGGTAATGCTCGTACGTAATTATATACCTACGTAGACCTATACAGCTTCAGAGAAATACAGTAATCCGATTACGTGTATTGGTGATAAGATTATTACCGAAAAATCCAATGTGCATTTGTGGTTATCTTATCGGTGAAATCGCTGGCGAATATTTATCCCCAGGGACGGACACAACCATAACGAGATGCTGAGTAAATTTTCTTCACTGGTGATTTTATTTGGAACGGAATAGCCTATCTTTAGCTGTAAATTCGAGCCGAAGGATTTTTTTAAATTTTTGCTGAACTATCGAAACATCAGAAAATCGAATTCAGGAAGGGGGATAAAAAACTTCCTGGCTGGCTGAATTTAATTTACTTGAACTTTTCTTTATTTTTCTCAACTAAGTATCTGAATATTAAAAAAATGAATTCAGGAAGGAGGATAAAAAACTTCCTGGCTTGCTCAATTCAATTTTAACTTTTTTCTCCTATTCCCTCCTCCCTGCCCAAAAATTTCCTGACATGCACATCGAATTCAGATCCACTCTCTCATTCCGAATCAGTGAAAAATCACTGATAAACAGTCAGAATTGCAGCACAAGAAAAATCAGTGAAATTCACTGATTTTCAGTGATTTTTCACTGATTATTCAAAGAATTTCACAGATTTTTCAGTGAATTTCATAAATATCACTGAGTTTTCAGTGAATTTTCACTGATTTCCAGTGATTTTTTTTCACTGATTTGTTTTCAGTGAAAAAAATTTCACTGATTTTCTCCTGTGCTGCAATTCTGACTGTTTCTCAGTGATTTTCGGTAATTTTCACTGATTTATAATTGAGAGAGCAGAATAGCTCATTAAAAAATTCGGAAGGTAGGTAGGTACTCTGAAATAATTTGAATTTTATGTAATATCGATCAAATCGACCGATGAAAATTATACTTACCTACTTATCTGTTGAATGAGAATGAGAAATTGAGAGATGAGAAACAAGTAGGTACCTACAGAAATACATATAATAGAAGAAACAGCGATTAAATTCAAAAACGTACATACGTACGTGTTAAGTTATTTCGATGGAAGTGGCAATCATCTTGTCCCCATTCGTATTATTGGTTGAGCAGATATGAATTGTTGTATTTTCTTCACTTTTTGTTGAATTAGAATTTCTATCTCATGACTTCTTGAAAATTTTCCGAACTGTTTATTCTTCTCATACAGCACGAGTTATGTTGGCGATTAAAATCAAGCAAATAGATTGAGCTCGACCTCGTTTGATATATTTACCGAAAGAAAAAAATTTCCATTCAAGTAGGTATTTTGTATTATTGTAATTTTTGTGTAAGAATTTGATTCGATGTCTCATCACGTCATCAGTTGCTAACTGATAGGTTAACGTAAAAATATATACCGAAAAAAAAAAATTTCCATTCAAGTATTTTATATTATTGTAATTTTTGTGTAAGAATTTGATTCGATGTCTCATCAGTTGCTAACTGATAGGTTAACGAAAAATGACTTTAATTACCTAGGGGAGAGGAAGGATGTTTTGGACAGGTGGAGGTTTTGGACATTTTTTAGTTCGAACACTTATCCTAACTCTAGAAAGTTGGTTTTTGGCTTAAAATGTGGCAATACTCCAGCTCCAGCGCTCTAGCACTGTTTGATTCTGTAATCAGTAATCACTTCTAACCAACCGCCACGTATTGTGGAAGTTATTTCAGTTTTTATTTTCGAATTGTCATTTATCGTGAAATTGGTACATCAGATTTCGATCTCTATGCGAAAGAGTTTTATGAATTTCATCGAAACTGCAGTTGAATTATTTAATTTATTACGAGTATCTCTGATCCTTTCCGGTTAATAATTGTCAACGATATCCGTGATCGGTTCAGTACTTTTTTTTAAAGGTCCAGTTGAATAAAAAATGACGTTAAATTATATATGTTTAAAATTATTTTCACTTTTTTAAGTGAGAATGGGGAGGTTTTGGACACCCTTTTTTTGTTTTGAAATATTGAAAATGATTGGAGTGAGTTAATAAGTTGAGGTTTGATTTTTTGAAAAGTAGATTTTTTCATCTTTTCAAGGAAGGGAGAAAGTAGCATGTATACAAAACATACCCCTATGGTGTCCAAACCATCCACCCAAAATCAAAAATTTTCAAAATAAAAATAGCTCTTTCCTCTCAAAAGATAAAATTTCTCAAAAAATATCGACATCCAATGCTCCTTGAAGTCTAGTTTCCAATAAATCAATCCCCAACTTCATAGCTCGCTCCTATCCGGAGATATTACAAAACAAAAAAAGAGTCCAATACATCCACCCTCTCCCCTACACATCAACTGAAATATGACGCATTGACATTAAACGAGCTTGCATTATTCAGAATATGCAACAATTCTTACATCAAAATAGAAACGTTAATCTACTGCGAATGCTGTTTTTGCTGCTCCTACTCACGAGGAGGTCACAAAACTGTCCCCTCGAAATATGAATGAAAGGTGGTTTAATTTGTCGCCCGAGACGCGAATATCAAAATTCCAGATTGCTGGGTGCCCGTTTTGAAAAATGGTCCAGGCCGATGCGATCAAAATTTCGATTTTACATGGATTTTTACATGTGTTTTAAATGGAGGAAAAATTTTTTCTCGGAAATCATTATTTGATGTAACCAATATTGATAGTTCGTGTCGAGAGAAACAAAAAATATGATATACACTTTTTGCCTAACTCAAGAATTAAAGGGGCTCTATATTAAATTTATACATATAGCACCTGCAATACTTTTCAGTTAGGCAAAAAGTGTATATCATATTTTTTGTTTTTCTCGACACAAACTATCAATTAGTCACATCAAAATGATGATTTCCGAGAAAAAATTTTTCCTCCATTTAAAACCCATGTGAAATCGAAATTTTAATCGCATAGGTCTGGACCATTTTTCAAAATGGGCACCCAGCGATCTGGAATTTTGATATTCGCGTCGTGGGGGACAAATTGGACCACCTTTCATTCATATTTCGAGGGGACAGTTCTGCGACCTCCTCGTCAGAGAAAAATGAAAACAAAAAACCCTTCAAACAGACTAATAACTAATAAGTATAGTCTCACCCAAGTTATGTCATTGCTTCGTTTGTTGTTGTTGTTATTGTTATTGATATTGTTATTGTCATTTTTTTGGTGTAGCGTACTATACTCACAATTTTTGGTTTGAAATCCTCCACAAAAGAATCTCTTTTAAGAAAAATACAGTTACATGTGTCACAGATGTTTTTGTGCATCGCAAAAGTAAAATGTGTTAATACAAATGATTTAGAAACAAAGTGGTACTGCACTATTCTTTGTCAGGAAGAGAAAATTAAGTTTTTCATGACATATTGGGCATTTTTATTTTTCGACTTGAGTAATATGTAACAGTGAGATTTGTAAAGCAGCGATCAGAATCATCTAGTGATGGTAGTTTGGAAATTTCAAAACATCTATCGCAATGCGAATTAAAACTCTTAAATAACAATTTTGAAATTTAAACGTGGATAGCTCCTTCAAAATACAAGATAAAGAATATAATAATTAAGTTCGTAATTTACTTATTTGGCATGTTTTAATAAAAATTCCAAAACTACCCAATGCATATGTAGACATTACCTATAGCCCATTTTTTCCAAATCTCAATTTGAAGGGTAGAACAAAAGTTGTGATTAAATTTTACTTATTATAGTGTAGGCAAATTGACAAAAAAAACAACATTTCTGGCCGGCAAAGCTTTTATTGTGGAAAACTGTCGAGAGAGGTCCCCTGAATAACCCCTATGAATTACCACCCCCGACCCCTTGCTAATTTTTTATTGGGGTTCCACCCCCCCCCCCTAAAAAACGGGGTTTGGCTTCTATCTCATTTGGATTTGATTTTGCGGTAAGAATAGCTCAGTACTTATTTGTTTTACGTACGATTTTATACCTATCAGTATTGTCACATTTTCAAATGATAATATTTTCCCTATAACCTCTTCATTCAGGACTCTCTATCTCCTCTGTTAATGGTCGTACAAAAAAATTTCCCCATAAAATTTTTTGGAAATTGACTGTAGAGAAAACAAGTATTGAACTATTCTTACCGCAAAATCAAATCCAAAGGAGATAGAAGCCAAACCTTGTTTTAGGGGGTGGAACCTCATAAAAAAATTAGCAAGGGGTCTAGGGGGGAATTCTTAGGAGTTATTCAGGGGGCCTCTCTCGACAGTTTTCCACTATACAAGCTTTACTGGCCACAAATGTTGTTTTTTTGCTAATTTGCCTACATTAAAACAACTTGTAAAAATTTCAGTTCTCCTGATTTCATCCTGACCCCCCTCTCCACTGAGCTTTAAAACCTATGTTTAAAAATTTTGAAAAATGAATTGTTTTTACCCTTTACTCAAAAAAAACATCAACACTTGTTTCTCAACTTTTACTTTATTTTTAGAGATCTTTAAAAAATACCACTTTTTTCATGAACATTATAGTCCTTAAAAATCAGCAGCGATTTTTCATCATCATCCTCCTTACTTAATATAAATATGTCACTTATAAAAATTAAATTAAAATTTTTTATCAAAAAAATTTAATAAAAAATTACTTACTTACTTACTTACCTATTATAAATAAAATTTCAAAAACATTCAAATTATAAGTTAATTAATTTAATTTTATTATTAAATTAAAAAACTATTTTAAAAATTATTATAAGGTGAAATTTAATAGTTAAATTAAAAAAATTAGAGTTAGTAATTAGATACTCTATTATTTAATTTAACCCCAGTCATCTCCTCCCTTATGAAGTTATGATCGAGTTATTTTTCAAAATGACTTACCGTTGAAGTTCAATAAATATCTTATAATATCAGATTCTCAAGCAGTTTTAAATTCTATTCAAAAAATTCATTATCGCTCCACACTCCAATATAATATCCTTACAAATTCACAATTTGATAGTACTGCTGTCTGTTAAAAAAAATATAGAAATTTTTCTGCAGTGGATTCCTGGGCATGCAGAGATATCAGGTAATGAAGCTGTGGATTTCATAGCTAAACAGATAGTACAAGGTGGGTTAATTTTCAATCCCACAATAATTAATGATATTATTTATTACTCTCAAGTTTGTAGAACCGCTTAGGTCTCGGGGTTTCTCTAGATCTGACCTTCAGTTTACAGACACATGCATAGCATGAATTTTTACTTTCCGGACAGCGCGATGCGCGAAGCGTTGTAAGGAAAGTATTGTTTTCGGGTCGAAATTCGTTTTCGCCAATATTGAGTTTAGACAAAATCTGACTTTGTACAAGTTTGTTTTGACCATTTTCCAGGTGATGTTCCGTATGTATGTGTATGTATGTATGGATGTATGTATGTATGTATGTATGTATGTATGTATGTATGTATGTATGTGGGATAAAAAATGTCTGTGAACACGATTACGTCCGTCCTAATTTAAATATTTCGTTGAAATTTTAATAGGAGTTGGGGTATGCAAAAAGGAAGGCTATGCCAAAATTTCAGATCGATAGGTTCACCAGAAAAATTTTTACGAGCGATTTAATCCAAAAATCTTTGAGATTGGTCATTTGCCGCGTTACATTGCATGTAATCGTAATCTAAAACGCGATAACAATTATTTCTCTCCTTATCGATGGGAGGACGTATTTAGAGAGAACCAAATATATCTCGCGTCAGCATTTTTGCCTCTTTCTTTCAAGATAACGTATATTTTTTTTTCATGGGCAAAATTCAGACAAGTAGGTAGTTAGGTACCTACGTTTTTCGCTCATTGATTTTTTTCACACTTGTCCGGAAAGTACTTGTGATGCTTGCATCACTGTTTATTTTTACACTTGTCCGGAAAGTTTGTGATGCTTGCATCACTGTATATTTTTCATAGGGTTTGTCAGTCAGGTCTTTCATCTTATATTTTCTACTTTTTGGTGTTGCTTTTTGCAGAAAATTTCAATTCTCACAAACAATATGATTCGTTTTTACTTATCTAATGTTTTATTGTTTATTGAATTGGGGCAATGGACCTCGTAGTCCGAACCCATAAAAAAGAAAAAAACAAGAAAAATGGGTTATTCTTGTGTTTTTAAAGATTGGGAAAAGTGTGGAAAACAGCGGAAAATCAATCTGATGGTTTTTATGGGTTAAAATACTTATTAGATAGGTAATATAAAGTAACATAATTTCTGAAAAAAAAATTCTCGATTCTTTACAGAATAGGTAAGTCGGGTATTGAAAAAAAAAACCGAAAAATCGATATTTTCGAAGGACCTCTTTCTAAATGCAGTGATAAAAAATAGAAAATCATCATATTCATTCAAAAAAAGTTTGTTTTCAATCTTCATGATTTAGAAAAAAATTCTGCCCTTTTTCAATTTTTCGATTTTTTTTCACTTTTTTGATTTTTTAACTTTTTAATTTTTTCACTTTTTCAATTTTTTTAAAATTTTTAAATTATCCGAGCACAGATTCATAGTTCGAAAAAAAAAAGGCAAAAAATAAGCTCTAGTGATCGTAAGTAGGTAGTAGGCAGGTAGGTATGCACTTTTCAACTAAATTCGAATGGAAAGATGGAAGGGAAGAGAGTGCAAAACCTATGTCCAGACCGCAACACAATCGAATAAAAATTATACACCTTTCTCTCAACTCTTCCTCCTTTTCCCTTTATACTTACTTAAAATTTGACAATGTTCGAAAAAAATTGAAAAGATGTTTTTTTTTCTGAAAAAGACAGATGCTTAAAAATAACTTTTTTCGTGCTTTTTAGATTTTTAGCAAAAAAATTAAAATTTTGATACGGATACTATAGATATTTCCACGTAAAAAAACATCGACACCCTTGCCATTATACTTACACTTTTACTTCTTCCTCTTCTTTTTGGCTATTTTATAAAATTCAAAAAAAAAAGTTGTAAAGTATCAAAAATTGATAAGCAGATAAAAAATGATTGCCAATGATTTTTTTGAGTAAAATTTTTTCAAAAATAATTTTTGGATTTTTTTTTTAAATTTGAAATAATTTTTTTTCTTTTAAGTATTTATAAGAAATTGATACAATAACATTTTTGGGTAAAAACATCCACAATGATAAAAAAATTTCAAAGTTTTTGTGATAAATTCTCGAAATTTTTTCAAAATAAATAAATTTGAAAATGGTGGGAGGAAAATGGGTTGAGTAACAGGGAAGAAAATATATCAAGTAACCAGATTATTTTGAGGCTAGACATGCATTTTGACGACCCTCATCTTTCGTATTCGACTTTTAAAAAATGTCAAAACCATCACATTCCATAGTTACTTACCTATTTTGAATTTCAGCGTATCTACCTATTTCTATTTTATTAGATCTGTTAGATAATGATATTACCATTTAGAAAATCTAAATTACAAAAAATATTTCAAAATTTACCACTGAGCGAAAAATTCCAAATGACCGAATAAAGTTCGTTAAGCACACAATTTTTCGTTTGGCGGAAAATAAATTATCCACAAAATACGCATATTAATCCAAAGGCACAGCGTAAAAAATGATCAGTTGGTATAAATCAAAGCGAAGACAGAATAAACATTTTTTTCGTACCTCCGTTCAATCACTACCGTAATAATTATATTGCAAATTTTCCATTCAAAGTCTAATTTTTATACTTCCACTCGTGAAAAATGTTAGGTATTAAAAAAAAAAATACAAACTAAAAACAATCATTTTTGTAAAAAAATTGTCCAACTTGAAATCAAGGAAACATTTTCATTGCAACCAAGTTCTATTCACTATTTCTTAATATATACTTACCTATATATTTTTTGAACACGAGCAATAAAATTAAAAAATTTTCATCTCAATTTAAAATAAAAACGAGGATTTTGTTATAAATGTACAGAAATCGTGTTCATTTAGGTAAAAGTAAAAAATGCATCTACTTACTTCTGATAAAGTTTTGAATGAGAAAAATACTCACGAACTTATTGCTTAATTAACAATTTTCAATTTTCCCCTCCTATTTTTATAAAGAAGGAGAAATTTCCCCATCCTTTCTCTATGGAAAATTCCTACACGAACTAATTGCTCAATTCACAATTAACAATTTTCCCCTCCAATTTTTATAAAGAAGGAGGAATTTCCCAATGTGAAATAATACGAATTCGTCAAGCCTAAATTAATTAGGTATATATCTATATAATTATATTTGCAAGGAAATTAAGTAATTAAAGAAGTGTTCGATTTATTGACTGAGGTCGTATTTAAAAAATATATTGTATGTTGCAAGAAAATTTGGCCCTGTGAAAGAAAGTACAATAGGTGCATGCTTATATATTTTTACCTTCGTAATTGAAAGTTTTGGCACAGATAGACTATTCAATTCACACGTGATAACGACTAGGTACGTGACAAAATTTATTTTAAATTTATTATTTATCTGAATACCTGTATTTAAATACTAATTAGGTTTTTTTTTTTACTAATGCTTGAATAATCCAATCCCAAATAATAATCACAGATCACTCACCTTCAACGATGGAATTGGGATTTGGTCTGACTAAAACATTGTCACTGTTCACTAAATATTTGTACACTAAAACTGCAACGATGGTGCTATCGTAGATTCGAAGTCGACTCGAAACATACGATTAGGTAACCGAAAACCTACATCCTTCACATATAGGTATCTAAATCTAAACATAAATGGCTCACGATTTTCGTTTTCTTATCGAATAATCATCATCTGATGAACTGTAAAATGATGAATTCTCGTCCTAGGTTCCTATATTCACTTTTTTTCAATTTATTAAAATTTTATTTTTAAAAATAATCCTACAGTAACCATACCTTGACCCTTTATACCAGAGGTTTATAAAAGGATTGGAGGGGGGGGGAGGGATTATGCTCATCTGGGTGGTTATTATTTTGAAATGGGGGACTTTTTTCCTATTTTCAAAATATGAGCACATTAAAAAATAAGACATGGTTCAATGCAATTTTTCATCAATCGGTACCTATGATAGTAAGAGACCATACACTAACACAAAATAGGCAACTACTGAAAAAAATATATTTTGGTCGAAAAAAATCCAACATTTCGACGATTAAAATGATAAAACGTACATTAATTGCAGTATCTTGCGGTTTCGTACTAATTAAACATGAAAATGCAATCTTATTTCAACTGTATTCTTGTAATCACTGTTATAGCTATGACTGTGATTTTTATTCTTTTTTTATTTTTTTTGTATTCGCCACGTTACTAAGTTCAATTTTATTCCCGAAATAGGTATGTAGTATGTACCTATATTTTAAATGTTGAGTGGAAAAAAACCACGCCACCAATCATTTTTAGATCAATATAAAAGATTGTATCGTTTCAACGTAACACAAAACACAACGTATTAATAATCGCATGAGGTATTACAGTGTGGTCCATTAGTCCGATTTACTCTTCCCTGACTCAATGCTATAATTATTTTTAATACAAAAACAAATATCACAAAGACGACATAACATTAACAAATAATATTGCTCTTGGTCTCCTTTATAACCCTTCCTTGGCCGTTGCATGAGACATTACGACGGTTCGCTTGTCGGTGAACTACTTATCTGCTCTTATCAACTCATCGATTTGGTAACAGAATTAGTAATACCACAACGTGGTTCAATGTGGTTCCAATTCCTTGTAAAGTAGTTACCCCTATCGTTTGTAACATCTTCGTCTCGTTATCAACACAAAGTAGACTGATTATATTTTCATTTCGGTGTTCGGGTTGGTTCGGGTGTTATTTCGTCTCACATATCGCTGGTTTAGTTTATTTTCAGCATGAGCTGAACCGATTGTAATTCTTTTTTAAAATAAATTTCGTGATACATCGAATTTATGTAAATTTTTATGGGTAAGTAGATATCTAATTATAAAATTGAAAAATTCCTTTTTGTTTATTTCGAGATTAATTACCTAGATACCTATCTCTTTGAATTTTAATCCACAAGTATGGAATTTTTTCACAATAGAATTTTTATCGAATCTCGATAAGTAGGTATACAATGAACCACGAACGCATCATATGAATAGATTTCAAGGCTGAGCGATAATTTTTAAAATTTAAAAGAAATCTATCGAAATCGCAATCTGAGATTTTTATTCGTTAAAACGTGTATGAATTGATAACTTTTTATACGCATACTGAATCACTGAGGATTCCCACAATTAGTACAAAAATGTAAGTTATCAGAGCTGCAGACGTGTGGAATAATCGAGAATTCGAATGTTAAAAAAAAGTCGATTACGTCAAATTAGTGCTCACGTTATTTATCTGAAATGAATTTTCTTCAGTGCCAAAGTATACTTACTTGATTGTAAAGGTGTTTAAATGTGTTCGGTTTTTTTTTTCACGCAGAAAATCCGATTGCAAGCATGGAGTGGGAATACTGGATCGCAACTCTGTTAGCTTTTATAATTTTAATAATTTACCTTAATCCGAAATTCAGAAGAACGGTGAAATGTTACGCGAAATATTTATATTTCTATGTCCATTTGGCAACGATTTGCGCGATGGGGTTACCTAATGGTTTGAAACGTCCGGGGCACTGTCAATCGATGTTGTAAGTTTAGTTTGCTTATGTGTAAATGTATAATCAACGAATATTCATTTAATTAAATAGTTGTCTGTAGTTGCCATACGAATATCTTTGATTTTAAAAATTGCCATTTTTTGTTTTCAGGATTTTTGGAAGATTACTTGCTCCTGCTTCAAAGGTACTAGGAATAGAATGGGAGATTAGAGGTGCTGAAAAAACGATTCCCCATGGTAAAAGCTCTATTCTTATTGCCAATCATCAAAACATGTACGATATTATTGGTAAGTTGAACAATAATTGCAATACTTGCTTACCTAAAATAAAACTACTTGTCTATTTAATTACTTATTCTGCAGTCAAGATTCAATTCATTTTTTTCCATTTCTTCGTAACTTAAATATCCCATCTGATGGTTCGATCGATCTCACATCATATTAATGGATTTAGGTAGGTATTCTATCAGTGGCGCAACCGAGGGGGGCTACCGGGCTAAAGCCCCCCAAAAGTTTTTCAAAAGTTTTTAAATGTCAGAAAAGTGCTTTTTTTGCTTTTCATGCACGATTTCTCTGAAAAAATTCGCCCACGCTTCGCTCGGCGGTAGATTTTAATCTTTCTATTTCTTGAATACACTATCGCTTTCCAAGTTTAAATCAGTGATAAATTTGATGAGATTTCCTTTTTTCGGATTAGTGGAATAACTTTCATCGAAAATTATTGATTTTTACTGATACTTTAGTCAATCAATTTCCAATTTGTCAAAAATACAGTGATTTTGACTAAAATATCAGTGAAAAATCACTGATTTTCAGTTGAATTTATTTCAATGATTCAAAAAGTTGAAATTTTACTACATTTATATTAATCGTTTGTTCCAATGGGTTTTAACGGAAATTGATGAGCTAGATAGTTTACTTTGAGCGGATCAGGCTATGAGATTGATCGGGGTGCATTCAAAAAAGGAAGTTGATATCCAAAAATCACTTGATATATCTTAGACGAGACAAATAAATAAAAAAGCCCATTTCTTGATAACCGTTTTGTGATGAAACTTGATTTTTTTTAAAACCTTGTTTTCGAAAATAGTATTTTCACATCCGGCAATCATGAAATTTCTTGAATAGGTAAACGAACAAGCATGCTGTGTTTGATTTATACCCTCTTATGTTTCCAGATTTCGCGCGGTTACTTATTGAAGAATTTCGTTTAATTCAAATGTAAACTTTGAATAATGTGGGGGCAGAAGGTAACAATTATTTTAAAAATAATCAAGCAACAGGTTAGAAAAAATGTTTAGAATTACCCCGTATTGGGGGGGGGGGGGGTGTAAACACGCCATAATTTTAAACCATTTTGCTCAAAAATTTTTTGCAAATACGTCAAAAGATTCTTTAAATCATTTTCTTCCTGTTGATATCATATCATTCAAGGGCACAATCAAAGGGGGCTACCGGGCTGAAGCCCTCCCCAAATTTTTTTCGAAAGTTTTTTATATATCAACATAAATATGATTATTTAAAAAAATTTCACCCTCGCTTCGCTGGGGTAGAGTTTTAATGATGTATTCTTTAAATCTGAATCTGGTAAATGTAGTGAAATTCAATACCTTTTTGAATCAGTAAAATGACTTTTACTCAAAACCAGTGATTTTTCGTTGAGTTTCCAGTTAAAAATCACTAATTTTTCAGTCGATTCCCAATAGACCAGAAAAAATTGGTAAATATTATTCGCCTATGGAAAAGCCGCTGACTACGCTACTGAATTACAGATTACTCAATTTTTTCTATGAATTTTGACTTTTTCCCTCCGGCCTCTTCATGTTTTCTTCAATTCAGCCCCTCGCCCTCCCTTGAATAATTTTTGGTTGCGCTTATGTTATCATTCACCAAAAATATATTGTCGAAAATGTCTACATTTTCTTTACTTAATACAAAAATGCAAAAATCGTTCACAATTTCACAATTACCTTGATTGACCTTTATACGTCATGCGATCATCAATTTTTCGTAGGAAACTAAAACGATATAATCTTGTATATCGATCTGAAAATAATAAAGGTACCTACTTATAAAGTTGAACTTCGCCCCCAAAAAAAAGAATCAAAATCAGTCATGAATATAATCAGGCACAGTGAGTTGACGTCACAACTCGTATAACTGGTTGCATATAGCGCTGCCCTGCAGTTTCTCAGGCCAGCTGTTGTTATCATAACTTAAATCATGAACATGTTCTAGGTATTTCCCTTGGTTAGCAAACAATTTTAAAAAATTCAAAAGTAATCTCATGGTTTTTTGTTGAAATATCCCATATTTCAACTTTTTTTCTCTTTAATAAGTAAATTGAAAAATAAATAAACTAAATTTTATAAATTTTGTCAGGCATTAAAAGACGTAAAATAATTTTTTCTAGTACCAGTATCAAAGCCTTTTTGTTAGTCGTAAATACAGTTGTGAAAAAACCAATCTCACAAAATGTATGCAGGTAATTACCTAATACCTAGATATCTACTGCACCACGAAGTTCTTCAATTCTTTTAATTCTTTCTATTCATATTTTATCAAGAGCTATTACAATAATTATTCTTGTTAGAAATTTTAATATACATTTTTTTAATTCTTTAGGAAATGGAAATCTTATTCTTTATCAACATTTATTTTGATTTTTTGGTCGTTAATACTTTTATTTAGACTGAGGTACATGTGATCCCCCAAAGTCATGCAGGAAGAGTGGCCTTCCAATCTATCCGAAAGGCTTTCTTCCAACCTTTCCTGCTGGACATTTTTGTAAAAATTTTGGTTGTCCTTCAAAAAACAGTAAACTATACTTTTTCAAGGGCGTACTCGACACTCCGACGAAGAGGTTCACTTCATAAATACGTTTTGAAAATGCAACATCATTTCTACCGATAAGGAGAATTTAAAAAAAAAGAGTTGTTAGTCTCAATGTCAGGCGTATTCTTATACTTTTACCTATCATATCTGAAAGTCATTCAAATTTAACCCGCCCATACCATACCACATTCAAAAAAAAGTAATTTTCAAATTAATTTCTAGCGCTGAGCCAAAGCTTGGTGTGTAACGTCTAGAGGGTGTACATGAAATGTTCAACCTTTCATTTTCTTTGTTGGGAAAATTGTCTACGTTCTTATTTGAAGGGGCAACATTTTTGGAAAAATATGTATTTTTCGTGTTTATTGATAATTTTTTTCACTGAATGAAAAGTGGAAGGGATGAAATCATCACCCAACAGATACTTGTGTATCTATGCCCTACTAGTTCGTGCACAACACTTTGCCTACCCTTTGGATTTAAGGGTCAAAAAAAATTAAAATTCGCGCTGGTCAAAATTTTTTTCAAAAACGTTTGCCCCTTCATGAAAAAGTAAGCAATTTGCTGAACAGCGGAAACGAACGGTAGGCCAAGCGCGTATAGGCAGTTAGGTACTAGGAGGCGTTACCACCCGATCACTCGTTCCTGCCAACGTAACGCACGAAAAGAAAGGGTGAAAAGGGCTTAGCCCAGGAATTATAGAAAAATTTTCACGTGAACCTCTCAAAAATTAGGGGAAAGCTGAATTTCACATTATTTGTTCAGAATGGCCTCTCAAACATATCTACTCCTAATTTTAGTCCAGTAGAATTAGCAATGCATAGGAAAAAACTAGGTGGCCAACCGATGTTTGACTCTAATGGTCCAGTTTGGTGTCCTAAACACGAATTTGAGGTGTCCGGTCGCGTCCGGTGCGCGGAAGTCCCCCCAATTGTGGACTTTTGCCCCCTAAATCAGGTTTTTGGCCCATATCTGCCAAAATATTAGCGCTAGCGCAAAAATGGGGTCTACAAAACTTATTCTACATCAAATTTCCTATCAGATGACTTTTGAATGGTATTCACAAATCCAAGGGGGCTTGAGCTATTGTTGATCAAAGAGTGGGGATTTCCTCCAAAAATCTGATTTTTTCCTTATATCTGCTCAAATATCGATTCTAGAGCAAAAATGGGGTCTACAAAACTTGATCTACGTCAAATTTCCCATCAGATGACTTATGAATAATTTGCCCAAACCCTAGGGGGCTGGAGCTACAATTGAGCAAAAAGAGGGGTTTCTAATGTAAGTTATAATAAGCGTTGAAGTGTAATCACAAACTGTATATTTCGCAAAAAAGGTTACATGAAAATTGGTATGATGAACAACAAGACCAAAATAAAAGTTTAGAAAGGGGAGTCACTCAAAATTTTCCATAAAGGGTGCAGGGGTGAGGTGGTCTTTTGAGGCTCCAGCCACCTATATAGTAAAGTTGAGCAAAGTCGGCGTTCTTGGGGCCAATTTCCTATATTTCGACCTCCCTGAACACAAATATCCAGTTACTTTTGAATTCTGATAAGTAGAAACGTCTCAAATTTTAAAATACAGGCTCTCCTAATTACCGATATGTCTGTAAAATTACCGAAAATCACAGTTTTTTGTCTCCACCACTCACGCAATGGTCAGGAACGAATTTTCAATACGATATTCAGATAGTAGAGGTCAGACTCGATCTGTATACCCACATCCAAGGTCTTGCCCACATCCAAGCTTCACATGTCTTTCTGGGGAGGAGTGGGAGGTAATTGTGGTACTTCCCATGCTTTTTTGTTCTTATCATGAACGTTGAGCTTTCACCACCAAATTTCAGCTTTGAGCTTTTCAAAATGTGATTACCGTTTTTGAATCTCCTATTAATTATATTTCAGACCCCGCAAACGGTTTTTCTCCATGTACAACTTATCTCGAGATATGAACCTTCAAAGTTGGGTAATTTGGCTAAAAATCGCAATTACATAAAAATTTCGAAGCTCGCCTCCCCGCTCCCTTGAGGGTTAGAAAAGAAATGATCGTGGTTTTGTGAATAGACCACCAAGGGGAACTCGTAAAAAAAAATTGAGCGAAATCGAAAAACTCGACTTCATTTTTGGTCTGTTTTAGTATGGAATAGTCCTGTATTATAATGATCGTTTATACTTTATGATAAATCAAATAGTAAAAGAATGTTCTGACAGCAATTTTTGAATTAAAATGAACGATTTTGCACATCCTTTTGTTCGTTTACTCTTAATTCACCTGAAAATGATGTCAAATTTAGGTATAGGTAGGTAGTAGGTACTAGGTAGGCTAGGTACTAGGTAGTAGGTACCTAACCTAAGCTGAACGCAGCCCTATTCCGTAAGAAATAATATTGAAAAAATTAATTAACAAGTTCGTTTTAAGAACATATGTGAGCCTGGATATAGAAACCACCCTTAGGTGTAAAAAATTGGTTTTTGAGTGGAGGTTCTCCTTTGATTCTATACCTTCTGAAACGCCCAAAATCGGTGTCAACTCAGAAATCAATTTTTTACGCCAAAGGGTGGTTTCGGTTTCTATATCGAGGCTCACATATGTAAGACGAGCGTACAAATTTTTTTTATCTTTTTTGAAATTATTTCACATGTGTCAAGGTTATCTGACGTTTTGGTATTCATGAAATCGAAAGTAGATATTGATACGATTCATTTATGTGCAATTAAAACCCATTCTATTCCTGATTCTATCAATTATTTTTAGTAATTTTCAAAAAGTACATATTAAATTAATGAACTCAACATATTAACCTATAAATCATTTTTATAGGAATGTTACTATTATGGAATCATTTGAAAATACGATGTAGCGCAGTAGCCAGATACTATTTCTTTTGGTTGTGGCCAGTTGGTTTGGCTATGTGGATAGGAGGCATTATTTTCGTCAAGAGGAATGTCGGAGTAGAAAAATCTAAGCGGGATTTCAATAATGCTGCGGCGGAACTTTTTAAAAATAACGTACGTATATTTTTTTGTTAAATTTGTACCTACTATCTACGTGATTAATCGTATACGACGATTTTTGTATTTTTCATGATAGATAATGAATTCTGTTTTTTTATAGGAAAAGTTATGGGTATATGTTGAAGGCACGAGGAATAAAAATCCTGAAGTTCTACTTCCTTTCAAAAAAGGTGGCTTTATTGCCGCCATAAAACATCAAGTTCCTCTACAACCGATTATGTTTTCTCCATTTTATTTCATCGATCTCAAAAATAAAAGATACGATTCGGGTAAATTATTTTCTTTTTTCATTGTACTGTGACTGCATTTTCACCGATTGATTTTATGGATTTCTTTTTGTTTAGGTAAAGTCATAATAGAAGTCATGGATCCGATATCCACCGAAGGATTGACGCATGCTGATCTAAATGATTTGGTGGCCAAGGCATACGCCATCATGTCTGAAAAACTCAAACAATTTCAAAATGAATTGAAACCGACGATAGATGAATACAAAAAATCAATTAGGGATTAAGAAGCAATCTTGCGTTATTTTTTTTATTTTGAGCAGATTGATTGAAGTCTACGAAATGCAGATACCGTGATATGTTACATACTTAGCTGTCACTTATTTATCTGTTATTATTTCTCTAATTTTATATTTTTATTGATTTTTTTTTGTTAAAATTAATTACTACGTGGAAACTTGTAAAGATATTCATCGCTAGATGCACGTGGACTTTGTAGGTAATTGTTTTGTGATAATAATTCATTTTTCGTGATTTTTTTGTAGTTGTTTTAGAATTACGAAACTGTTTGTTCCTGTAAACTGTACCCTGAGTTTGTGCTTGATAATGAATTGATTACGTATGCTTAGCTGTCTGTACTTATTACGGTTACCTACGTTGTTCATAATTTGGTATTTGTAACTCCGGTTGAACTTTTTAACTCAGGTGGATATTTGTCTTAATACCGAGTAGGTATACTTATTTTTGATTAAAATTATGCAACGGTTTTTCGTCATTTGTTTATTTGTACCTATCAATTAATCTGAGAATTAGAAATATACACGAGTAACTTACAATCAAACACATTATAAAGAAATTCTGTCGCAATGCTGCGAAATAATAAAGTAAATTAGACGATGACTTCTTCAAGAAAAATAGAAATAGCTAATAGTTTTGAAAAACTCAAAAGTCGAGACACAATTTATACGAAAATTTAGAATTAAAAAAACGAATTGTCAAAATAATAACAAATCAACTTATAAAATAGAAGAAATTAAAAATTGAAAAAACAACGAATCGTTGAAATATAACAAACTAATTGCTAAAGAATATCAGTAAACAGTCCTTTAAATCAAATAATAAAAATGACTTACGAAACATAAAAATACTTATCAAAATTGTAAATTACTTATCAGGTAAGTATCAACACTGGTAATCGAATTTAAAAAAAAAACAAAATATTCTAAAAATCCAGAAAGTTAAAAAAACTCGATATCATCTTTTATAAAATTAAACGTCTTTCGAAAAAAAATTAACGAATAGATGCCGTAAACCATCAACTTTTCATTTCAGCATATCAGATAAGTACTCCTGAACATCTGAACACATTTTCATGACTTAATTTTCAACTTCTGCGATTACAGGATATAGTAATACTCATTTTAGACCTCCTTTGCACTCCTGCAACCTCAACTCTACTCGATTCTGCCACCGTTGATGTAGAACTTCTCGTTGATTTTTTTCTGGCGATAGTACCGTTGGAAATATCAGATTGTCGTTCTCTGCTCACAGCCTGTCTATGTGTAGGAACTCCATTAGACATCGATTCTACATCACCAACATGTCTGGATTTTTTGATTTTTTTACGAGGATTTGGTCTATCATCATTCGATTCATCGTAGCTCGGATTCGTCATTGCTTCATATTGCCTGATCAACTTTCTCGCCTTCGAGCAATTTTCCTCCGGTTCCCAGGTATTCTCTTCTTCGCCATAGTTCTTCCATTTGATCAGGTAGTAAACCCTACCTTTCTGTACACGTTTTCCAAGCACGCGGTCCACCAAGTATTCGGTAGAATGACTGCAAAATATAAATTCATTGCATCAGTTTAATTATTGATATTGGCTTTTAGAAGAACCAAATAGATAATCGCAACTTTAACAAACAAACCTCATGTTTACAAATGTCTCGATGGTGTGAACGGTGATTATCGCCGTACAAATCTTGATAGATAACTCGACGAGCACGTGAAGAATCAATTGAGTTGTGATATCGAATTCCCAAAGAAAAGCCGCACCGTTTTTCAATAAAGTTGATTTATTTTTATAACTTTTCAACAATACGTGTACGTATTCGCATATAACAATAGTGTTCAATTAATTAACATACACGAAAACTGTGGAATATTAAAATTAAAATTACAATCACATCCACCATAATCTAGGATTTGTTACTATATTTTTACAACCGAATGGAATGTAAACAGATCTTCCGAGTTTGTTTGTTTACCTGAATCAATGTTGCCAATTCTATTAAGCTTAAAAGAACTTATCGCCAAGTGGATAAAAAATGAACCTGCAATAATTTATCCTTTGACTAAATTCATCACACTTTCGTCTTGTTAATTAAATAAACTAACAATGTGAAGATTGAGAATAAATAAAACTTACGTATTTTTATTACCTTAATTCTACATAGATTTAATCAGTGCGGTATCTTATATTATGTGCACAACTTTTTTTCCGATCTATTTTTAAAATTTTGATTTCATTCGTAAGTACCTATTATCAAAATTTTCAATGGTGAAATAGATTTATTTTTGGATGTTGAAAATTTTCAAGAATTTTGGAGGAATAACATACAAGCAAAATTTCTCAGAAAAATTGGAAACGGTAAAAAATTCAAAAAAAATGGTCATCATTATCCGTATAAGATGATAAGAATTTAAGAAAAAAAAAATTTTTTTGCTACTTGAAAATTTATCACTAGAAATCTACAAGAGTGGTTTCACAAATATTTGAAAAACACCATCCCCATTCTCAGATTGAAGACTTCAGGCTAATTTTTTAATAAAAGAGATAAACTTCTAAAATGGTTCTTTCTATTATTTCCTCAGGGTTTGATTTTACGTAAAAATGATTGAGTATGAGTGTATACCCATTTCCCGTCTTATAAGTACATCAAACTGCCTACAAATTTTGTACGAAAAGTTTTTGTCTTCGAGCATTGGGTGAGGAGGAGGAGAAGGAGGAGGAGGAGGAGAGTTTTAAAGATAAGTCTTTCATAGAAAATGAAATGAGGGGCGGGCTATTTATTGAGTCACTACGACTTTAAAGTGGAGCTAAAAGCAAACGAGATTTCGAATCTGCGGCATTCGATTCCTCTTTTTTTTTTTTTAGGTCGGAATAGCTTTTTTCAAAATTTTTAACGGATGGGGGCAAAACAACAGTAATTACGTAAAGTGAGGTATCACAATGCTTGTTTTTTGACCCACAGAAGCCATTTTTGAGATGATTTTAACTCCTAATGAAGAGCGTGACCCTCGGTCAGGACAAGGTCAAAGTCAAAATCTTGAAATAACGTTATTTTAAACAATATAGAAAATGATACATAAAACGTAAATTTAACAAAATAAATCGGTATCAATAATCGAATCATCAACTCCAATATTCATAAAAAAAAACGAAAAAAATTAAAATGAATAAAAATTGTGAAATAACTCGTCAAGTACCTACATATATGACGAAAATATACAGAAATAACGTTTGTTGAAGAAAACAACGTTATTAAAATTTTTTTAAATTCCATCACGTTATGCTACATTATTAGTTATAGTTACGTTATTTTTTATTATACCAACACCTAAAAATTGAATTCTAGGGGTCGAAAAACATTAATTTTGATACCTTACTCGAAAATTTTGAACAAATTCCAATTGGCCTCTTCCCTCTTTCTCTTTGAGACCTCTTTTTGATTGTTTCGATGGAACGATACCGAAAACAGAATCGGGAGGCAGAAAAACATAATTTTGATGAATTTTCGATACCGCACACTCGTTATTATCTGAATACATATTTTTACTTCGGTTCCTTCTTCCTGCCTCTATACTTTGTCACTTCCTCAGCCTGGGAAGGTAATACCTAGGGAATTCTCAGTTTTGGGAATAAAATTTCAAGTAGCCAACAAATTTTTTTAATCAAAATCATGGTAATATGCCAGAATTAGATTTGGAATTCTGGAGTTTGGATCATGAATTTTGGATGAATACTTATTAAATAAACTTTTTTAGAAAGATTTGAAATGATAATTCAAAAAAAATAATGGACAATAGGTAATTTGAACAAAAAGAAGAGTTTAAATGCCTACTTCCATTTAAGTACAGCAAAACATTATTCATGGCAAGATATCTTAATCCATAATCTACTCCTTACTAATTGATAAGCATTACAGTAAAACGGGGTGACGTGGACCTACGAGGTGAAGCGGTCCACTTATTGAAATTTTTGTTTTTTGCCAAGTACTCCCTGAATTTTGCACATTGCGACCTCTCACAAAAACCATCGTGTAGGTCTCGCTTGGGTGAACATTTTGCGCAAAAAACATTTGGGTTTACGATGAAATTAAGGTAAGTTAAGAAACATTGAAATCAAAGCAAAAATTACTGATAATTTTGTTAAGGCGTAAACTATGGTCTGCAGAAGGAAATAATAATTGTGTCGTCAATTTATAAGTTAATCAGGATTGTAGAGGATTTTATGCTGATCATTTTGGTAAAAAAATTTTTTCATTTTAACGATTCTAATCCGAAATAACAACGTTTTTATGAATGAAAACAACTATATTTTAACAATTTTAATGCAAAATAAGGACATTTTCATGAATGAAAACGACAATAATTTAAAAATACTGCCGGTAAGATATCATTGCACTTACGTAACTTTGTTATCAAAGCACCAAAATGCATTTTAATCAAAGTTAGGACCTGCAATATTTTGGAATTTTTGTTTTCATTCATAAAAACCTCGTTATTTCGGATTAGGATTCTTGAAATGAAAAACTTTTTTCACCAAAATGATCTGTATGAAATTTTCTATGCCCCTAATTAACTTTAAACTGCTGAAACATTTAAAAAACATTTTCTTATGCCATTTTTTTCAATTTATCAAGTAGAATGAAGATTTTTATGAATAAAAACATCCATTTTTTAGCCTTTTATTCGCTGTGGTGAAGGGGGGAGGAGGGTATAAAATTTTTTTTCAACTTTTTTTAGGTCTAAATTGACCAAGGATTTCATTGGTGCAAAAAAATGGGGTGGTCCGCTTCACCCCAAACTAGGGTGAAGTGGTCCACACCTTTAAATTCGTCTCAAGGCCACATTTTTTTACCAAAAATGTTGATTTTTTCGGTGAATATTCCTGAAATATGGGCCTTTGATTTAATACCAAAACGACTTCCTGGAGTTAATATGAGGCGGAGATATTTTTAAAAAAAGCTGAAATTGTATCCACTTCACCCCGTTTTACTGTAATTGAAAAGCAATGACCTATCTGATCCTAATCTACATTTTTTGATAACAACATGAATAATGATTCATGTCCATATGTATTTAGGGTGAACCTAACGACTAACGTTTAACTGATTAACGAGATTTACAGCCTAGGTGTGTATTTTAAAAATAAAATTGTTTGATAATTGTCTTCGATAAATTTGATTTTAAAGTTTGTCATTCTTTGTTCTCAGGATTTTTGAAAAATTACTTACTCCCGTTTCAAGGATACTTGGAATAAAATGAGAGATAAGAGGATCCGAAAAAGTGATCGGCAATGATAAGAGCTCTGTTTGCATTACCAATCATCAATCCAAGTAAGTATGATATTGTTGGTAAGTTGAACAATAATTGCTATACCTACTTACCTATACTTACCTAAGATAAAATTACATTTCTGTTTAATTATTTGGCAGTTAAGATTCAATTATTATTTTTCTTCTTCTTTTTAAAATTCGAATTTCTTTGTAATTTAAATACCTCATCTGATGATGTGGTTGATCTTACATCGTATTAAAAAATTAGGCATTGTACTCGTATTTATCATCATTACATGATCGAGTAATGTTACTGTTTACAATAGTATAGGCCCTTGGATGAATAATATGATGTGATGTCACGATCACGCGATTATTGTACAATACCTACTGAGTATCAATAACAATACATTACGTATGTACATGTGGAAAAACACGTGAAAATGCGGAATAGTTAATATTTGTAATTTTATCGCAAATGAGATTTCAACGATTCAAGTCCAAATTTATTTCAAGTTCTTTTTTCAACTCGATATTTTTTAATTTCTTCAATTAATTTTTTTTTCAAGGTTGTACCACATTTTTAAATATTTTCACCAGTAAAATTTTTTCAATTCAAATTTTCTCAAAATTTTTCAACTTTGATTCAAAAAAATTGGCACTAATTCACCTCCGTAATTCTACATCTACAGGGATGGTAGAAAAGCAAAAAATAAAAAATGAAAATCAATACGAAAACACTATAAAATTCTTAAAAAAGTATAATCAATACAAAAATACGATAAAATTCTTCAAAAAATATCATCACTTCAAAAACGAAGGTACCTACATAAGAAGAAATCGAACTTACTGCCGTAGCCAACTAAATTCAGCCCTATGATACTCAGCTTTTTAAAAGGTCCTCTCATTAATTATTGAGTTGAAGAAATTTTGAAAAACATGAAGTTGAAATTTTTTTGAAAAATTCAAATTTGGAAAAAAGTTTTAAAAATCATCAATTGAAAAAATTTTATATGAGTACTAGTTGAAAAAAATGAGGGCAAATTTTAATCTTATTGGAAACTATTTGAAGGGTACAGAGAAAACAACAGACCAGTCACATTTTTTTTTCAAAAATGAGAAAATTGTATACTTAGGTATTTTGGTAGATTGGCATACTAGAATTTTTAACATTTTCAAAATTGTGTCATGAAGTCGTGTTCAAAAATCCGCTGTACCTACAGGAAAAAAAACAAGTAAGTTACTTATGTAATACTTAATGAGAAAAAACAAGGGAAATCCCTCACGTAAAAAATTATTTTACATTCATTCGTAAAAGTAAAATGAATACTTTCATAACATTAAGCAATTTTAAGTAACTTATTAATTTTATAATTCAATCAAAGAAATGAAAAATTTGACTTTAGATACTTATTACTAGAGCTGTCAAAAATATGCACTTTTTTCACTGAAATATGCGCATATATATGCATTCTTAGATGCCTAAAATATGCTAAAAATATGCATTTTTACCCAAAATATGCGAAATATGCATATCCAATATGGGTACCAAAAAAAAGGGTTTTTAACCCTCTATAACACTGTACCATTGTCGAAGCTGTTGAACGCAGTGTTGCTTCACCACTATAAGCTGAAAAGAACATTTTTGAAAACATAGAAAGCTTGAAAAATGAATATTAAATACCTCCTTACTTCAAAAAATCAAATTTATTGTCAAAAGCATTACGTATTTTTAAAATTTTTTTCTCTCAAAAATGTTTTTTAATTTTTTTTGAAAAAATTTTACAGTTTTGTAATTTTAGCAAAAAAAAAAGCCAAAAATGGAAATTTTTGAAAAAATAATGAAAAAAAAGAGTAAAATATGCTAAAAAATGAAAAAATAGTCGAAATATGCACAAATATGCACTTTTGGTGTTTAAAATATGCAAAAATATGCATTTTTGGTCGAAATATGCGAAATATGCAAAATGAAGTTGGGTTTTTCTTACTCAGAATCCTATGAAACGCAAAGATGTATTGAATATGCGCAATTATATCGCATACAAAAAAACATGCAAAGAATATTTTTGAGAGCTCTACTTATTACCTATTAAAATACGTGATATCAAACTGATAAATGAAAATGAAGCTCGATTTCAGTTTACAAACATTTGCCCTCATCCGAACATCGACTCAATGAAAGGCGAATTTCGCTTCAAGACACTAGTTTATAAAATCACAATATTGAGAAAAACAAAGTTTTATCGAAATTTGTATAAGTTTTCATAAAAATTTGTGTTCAACTTCTAAGTATTAGGCTTTGGAATGTTCATAAAATGGATTTTTCTTCTCCTACCCATTATTTTTTTTGTACGGGTTAATTCGGATGCAAATGATGGACCATCAAATGAGAAAATTGGTGAGTTTCTCCATTATAGTTTATCATATAGAAAGTAGTAGGTATACCTACCTATATTAGGGTGGAGCGCGAAAAAAAAAAAACGTACCTCAGATTTCGACCAAATTCGGTAGAGTTGTTGGGTCACTATCGGAGATACCCCAAAACAATGAGCCCCCTACGTGAAGGGGGAGGGGAGCTGGGGGTTCCCAAAAGGCGCATTCTTTTGAAAAAAAAGTGTTTTTTGGTGTTTTTCAGCTATTCAAAGTGGCGCGAGATTCATGAAACAGCACCAGAAAGGTGCGATTTGAGTTTCTACAACTTTCTGAACTACCACCATCCTTCTCTGATCAAAACTCAAACTTCTACCCAGGGGTCGAAAAATTGCAGATCGCAAAATTTCATTATTGTGTAATTTTCGCTGGCCCTGAATTAATTATTTTTGCGCCGGGAAATTTTATCTTGTGTTTTTTTTTTAATTTTACAGAAAATTTTGAAAATTTTCTTGATCAGTGTAGCCAATTGCGAATCGTGATTTTCAAATTTATGGAATTCGTGTTTATCTGATCATGTAGGTATTAGTTCTGGAAAACTTCACGAACCCTTTTTTCCCCCAATAATCAGAAAGAAATTATGAAGAAAATTTTTCGTACCAGTGCAGCCAATTGTAAACCACGATACTCCATAATTTAAAAATTTACGTTAATCTTGAACCAATTTTTTTCCATGACTAAAAATCACAATTTAAAGAATTCTCATACCAGTGAGACAACTACTTGCTAAAAAAAGTCCCTGGAATCCTTAAAATGCCTAAAAAAAACCGTTGTAGTCAAGGCAAACAAATGTTTTTACCTCGCCTTTGAAAATATCAAAAACCCTTTAAATCCTTAAGAAAAAAATGATAGTCATTTTTTACTCACTTTCACTTCTTGAATTTGGTTCTGAAAAAAAAAATGCTTCACATTTTTCGTTCATTTTTCAACACACAGATTATCATATTCTACTCAAAATTAGACAAACAAAAAGGAAGTGAAAGTGAGTAAAAAATGATCATCATTTTTTTCTTAAGGACTTCGAGGGTTTTTGTTATTTTTAAAGGCGAGGTAAAAACATTTATTTGCCTTGCCTACAACGGCTTTTTTAGGAATTCGAAGGATTCCAGTTTTTTTTTTTAGCAAGTGGTTGTCTCACTGGTATGAGAATTTTTTCAAGTTGTGATTTCTAGTCATGGAAAAAAATTGGTTCAAGATTAACGTAAATTTTCAAATAATGGAGTATCATGGTTTACAATTGACTGCACTGTTACGAAAAAATTTCTTCATAATTTGTTTCTGATTATTGAAAAAACAACAAAATAAATTCACGAAGTTTTCTGGTACTACACGATCAGATCAACGCGAATTCCATAAATTTGAGTATCACAATTCGTAATTGGCTACACTGATCGAGAAAATTCTCAAAATTTCCTGCAAAAATTTAAACAAAATGTAAAATTCATTCAAATTAACTCGACTCGACAATATACGAATTTCATTTTAATTAAATGTTCAATTAATGGAGTATTTTGGTTTACAATTGGCAGCACCAGTACGAAAAATTTTCTTCATAATTTCTTTCTGATTATGGGGAGGGGGAGAGGGGATGATTCGTGAAGTTTTCCAGAACTAATACTTACATGATCAGATCAACGCGACTTCGATAAATTTGAATATCACGATTCGAAATTGGCTACACTGATCAAAAAAATTTTCAAAATTTTCTGTACAATTAAAAAAAAACAAGATAAAACTGTCCGGCGCAAAAATAATTAATTCAGGTTCAGCGAAAATTTCACAATATTGAAATTTTGCGATCTGCAATTTTTCGATCCCTGGGTAGAAGTTTGAGTTTTGATCAGAGAAGGATGGTGGTAGTTCAGAAAGTTGTAGAAACTCAAATCGCACCTTTCTGGTGCTGTTTCATGAATCTCGCGCCATTTTGAATAGCTGAAAAACACCAAAAAACACGGAAGGTGCCCTTTGGGAACCCCCAGCTCCCCCCTTCACCTAAGAGGCTCAAATTTTTTTGGGGTAGTCTCCGATAGTGTCCCAACAACTATACTGAATTTGGTCAAAACACACGGTGAATTTCAGAGTACGCCTGGGTGAGGGAAAATCAAAATTTGAATTCAAAATCGTGGAACGTGTTAAATTGTGATTTTTCGAAAACCACTTGACCAATTGAGCTAAAATTTTCAGGGTTGTGTACCGTATTGGAAAAGTCGGTTGCCTTACGCGAATGCGTAAGGTATTTTTTAATATTGATGTTTTTTCCTCTGGGGGTAAATCCAAGATCTCGCGAGACCAAATTTTAGTCGACGCTATTTTTCGCGACGCTGACTTTTTTTTTTTTTTTTTATATATAACGCCATATACAGCAACTAAGGCTAGAGGCGTAACGACGCTGACTTTTAAAAACTTATAAATTTTTATGTTTTCCAAAATAACTTAGTACTTATCAGAAAGTGCTGACTTTTGAAAACATAAAATTTTGTATTTTCCAAATGAACTAATATCAGAAAGTCTACTTTTTTTGCGCGACGCTGACTTTTAAAAACATAAATTTTTACCTCTAATGATTTTTTGGAAGTACCAAGGTAACATAATATGAGAAAGTCGGAAAATACTCAACATTTTCAAAATTAAAACGGGCACACAATAGCTGACTTAAAATCTTAAAACCTTATAAATTTTTATAATGATTTTTTTTTCAAGTAACTAGGTAACAATATTATGAGAAAGCCAGAAAAACAGGAAAAAATATATCCATGTTACCAACATTTCCTTTCTCAGAGGAAACTTGACTCATTTTGTTTATTTAACGGATTCAACTGGTGTTTTTTCTACTACCTATAGGTAAAAGTAACTGTTGTTCAGTCAATTTTCACTGGGTTACAGTTGTTGAAATTAACTGAACTAAAACAAAATGAAGTAAGTCACTGTTGAATCAGTATAACTTCATTGATTCATACAGTAAAAAAAAAATACTTTTGAATCAGTAAAACAAATTACCAAAACTTCAGTAATTTTTCACTGATACATTTTTAGTAAAAAAATCCTTTTGAATCAATAAAAAAGAACCTACCAAAACTTCAGCAAATTTTATCCGTTGAATAGTAAATTTTGTAATGTACGAAATGAATCAGTGATATTTCACTGATTCTTCAGTATTAGATACGCACGTCGTAAAACATCATTGATTAATCCGTTGTCTGAAAAATAATAATTTAGGTACCTACTTCTACAAATTGAACCAGTGATATTCTGACTGATTCAGATTTAAAGAGTACACACTATTTCAATTGATCATATACCGAATAAATGTACCTATAATAATAATAATAATAATAATAATAATAATAATAATAATACCATAATACTAAATAATTGAATTTTATACTTGCGCCTTGTTAGATACCAGCGAATTTGGGGAGTTTTTTGCATCAGAGATCAAAAAAATTACAGATTTAAGCCTACGGAAGAAGTATAAACAACAATTAAAAATTGAGAAAGATCAAGCGATTGCAGCCGGAATCCAAACTGGAATCCAAACCGGAATCCAAACTGGAATCCAAACCGGAAGAATGGAGATGATGGCATCATTCGTAAGTGAAAATTACAAAAATACGTAGCCATCATAGGCGTGACTGCCGGGTGTGCCGGGTGTGCCTTGGCACACCCTACTTTTCTCAGATTTTTCAAATTTTTTTCTCTCCAGGGACATTTTTTTTCGTAAAATTCTTAAATGTGTCCTGGTAGCAATGTTCATTTTTTCAAGAAAATTTTCAATAGGTACTGAAAACTATTTTGAGGAAAAATTCAGAAAAGTACGTTTAAATTAAACATGGAAATTGTGAGAAAAGTTTAGGCTGAAAAAATTCTGGTGTTGGAAATAATTGTGAAAAAAATTCAGAATGGAAAGAAATTTTTGAGAAAAAGTGGGATTCAACTCGTACATGCCCCGAAAAAATGGGAATCTATTCGCCCATTCTTTCACATGGGTATTTCGTCGGGAATAAACTCACATGCAGCCTAATTTCTTGAACATTTTTGCTGAAGAAAAATATGGATTCGACTCGGTAGGTACGAATTTTGAAAAATTGTGCTTTAATCAATCAAATAGATCACCAATTTGGGTAAGAGTTTCTAAGTGCCAAAGTCCATAATGGACCATTTTGTCGAGATTTTCTTTAATGCTGGGAAATTCCAAAATTTAAAAATTAGTTTTTTTGGGGGAAACCTTACAATTTTTATAATACATATGGAAATTTCATAAAATTTCCTGCTTGTAAAGAATTTTTCTTTTTTTTGAAAATTGTCCAAGGTTTGGGAGATTCCTCAATTATTGGAAAATCGTTCAGGCTGTGGAAAAAAGTTGCTCTACTTTTGGAAAATTATGCGAAGTATTGAATAATTTCCCAGTTTTTTCAAAGTCATCGTAAGTTATAGAAACATCATTCAAAATCGAGTACAAAATCTCTGAGAATTTAAATAACGCTGAATGCACTAATTTACATTCTTCTAATGGAATATTTTTTGTCATGTTGTGAAAAAAGCCCTCAAGTTACCTTTTTCAATGAAAAGTCACTTGCTTAATTTTTATTTCAAAAATTCGCCAAAATTTAAAAGATGAATTTCAGCATCCAAAATTTTGCATATGAGAAATGAATTTCAGCATCTGAAATTTTTCATATGCGGTTCTTTTATGATAATATACATATTTTCGATTTATTTTTGTTTGGGGTCAAAATTTTACTCAAAAGTTGGAACACCTATCTAAAATTTCTGGAGCTAAAGTTCATTTATTGAATTTTGGATAATTTTTGAAATTTCAAAATTTCCTCATCGCCCTACAGAAGATAAAAATTTGATCTAAAAATTTGGTAGGTATATATGCCCTATTTTTGTTCTCTCGGATCGATTGGGAGCAGTTTCAAGACGTTTTGGAGCCTCCAGAAAATTTTAGAATTTTCCAGCATTGGAGAAAAGCCCATAAAAATGATCCATGAACATTAGCACTTTCACACATTTTGAAGTAGATACCTACCTAATCAAATTTGAAACTTTGTGTTTGCGACACGAAGAAAACTGACGATTTCTTGATAAAATTTTTTGGACATAGATATTATTTTTCATTTTATTGGAGGGCCCAAAGTTTTGGCACACCCTACTCAGAAGGTCCAGTCACGCCTATGGTAGGCATTCTAAAATACTGCTATTACGGTAATGACTTGAACACCGTACCTACATTATAATGTCTTGTGTTACAGTTCAATTATCAATTCCAATGCTTTGTAACGATGGCTAAAAATGATTTGGAATTGTCGTTCCGCTATTTTGAAGACAATGATTTTAAAAATAAAACTATACTTAAAATCATACATGACGACAATATAAAACTACCTCAACTTTTTCAAGATTTGTACAACACTTGTGACCAGTGGATGTACGAGGGTACTTTCGATCCTACAATCATCACCACCACCACCACCGCCACCCCTAACGCCCCTTTGGCCAGTCAAAAAAATAAAGAGGTACCAAAAATTTCAAAGTTGATAACATATTTTCAACGATGGTACTACATAATTAGGATTGGAGTAGAACCAGAGATGCCTTATTTCCTCGACCTATTACAAAGTGAGCTAAATGTGGTCTTTTCACAATCCAAGAACAAATACAAAACTCGGGACGAATTTTTGAGAAGATTTGCGGGGCATATGGCTCGCACTTATATACTAGTTTGCCAACTGCATCATAATGGAACATTGCCTTTAATGCAGTATAAAAACAAGAACAAGCATAGGCAGTTTGATGAAATTTTTTTAGAACTTATACCATCATGGTACTTTGATAACGAACAGATAGAATTTCTACAAATTCTTCGTGCATCATGGACGCATAGAAATGAAAAACTCCTGCCATATGAAAAACTCTTCGTCAGAAGTACATATACCGCTTTTCCAAAACAATTCGTCAAAACAGATTGGGTAATAATACCGTACTACGATTCAAGACGGTGTAGTTATGTGGATTTGTCTAAACTTTCGGCCACCCCTTCTCCATATACGCCATATTCACCACGTATCCTATACAGAACGTAAATGGCCCATTGTTTTTTCAATTTTAATTTTTTTGCGTTACAGTAGCATTAATCTGCTTTGGCTGTTGAAATTTAGGTATTTTATTTTGAGTTATCACACAAGTTTTTATAGAACTTCAGTTCAAAGATAAGTTAGGTACCGTCAAGGGGGGGGGGCAATAATGCATAAATAAGTGAGAATGTACACTACTAGTTTTTTTCACTGTTTGTCGTTCTATTTCATCTTAAAATGAAGATGTGAGCTTGGTAAAATTTTTACGTGAAAGAGGAGTGTATGATTTCGTGATAAACAAAGCCTTCAAAAAATTCGTAACTGATCATGAAAAAACTGGTTTTTTTTTCAAAAAACTACTTACGCCCGTTTTTGTCTTTAAAAAAAATTCAAGTAACTCGAGAATTAAAAAGGAAGTTCTCCATGTAGACCAACTATCGACAAGTAATTTAGTTTTTAGTTTGTAAAAATTGGCCCCTTGGTATAGGAAATAGGAAATATGATTTTTTTTCTGAAAGAAAATTATCAAAAATGT
This sequence comes from Pseudococcus viburni, assembly GCA_033439095.1. Lineage (NCBI taxonomy): Eukaryota > Metazoa > Arthropoda > Insecta > Hemiptera > Pseudococcidae > Pseudococcus > Pseudococcus viburni. The sequence continues at coordinate 1,207,025 of JAVBJF010000059.1, forward strand.
TTGTAATTTTTTTCAAAGGTGCTCCGTTTTTTTAAAATTTAAAAACATTTCATTCAATTTTTGAAATAACTGAGTAATTTTTTCTGCATGCGAAGAAACCAGTAACGTTGTTGGTTTGTAAAGATTGGTGTAGGTAAGTATTAGAATAGAAGATATGATTTTTTTTTTAAAGTGTCAAAAATACCTTTCTGATAAATTCATCTTCGCGGATTATCATTGTTTTTCATGACTGTACATTCTCACCCCTCTTTGACTTTTTTCTCGGCACTGATTTCAAAAATTCACCAAAAATACAGTCTAAATTCCAAATTCATATCTATTCGCGAAAATCGGAAAAGCCATCCCTAAAAACGTAAGTTAAGCGATATCCGCGTTGCAAGGAAGCTGTCTACAATCAGCATCTAGGTAGTTGGTTTGTTTAAGGTTGTACATGCGCAGATAGAGCTGCGCAGCATGGAAGAGTAAGGGGAAGGTTACGTTCATAGCGGGTGGTTCACTTTTCAATGTTTCCCATGTGGAAAAAGACCATACGTTTTTCTAAAAAAAAATATGGTACTGGACCATAGGGTATTTTTGGACAAAATTTACCATTGGTTTTTGCATCTACCTTGTGTAAAATACCATTGGTGAATTACCCATAGGTATTTTTTTTTTAAATTGTGATAAAAATGCAGAATTAAGCACATTAATAGTTTGATCTCTATTTTCTTATAGAATATAGTCAGAATTTAATTATCTGTTCCAAAAAAAGGAAATTGCGGGCAAAAAATTTTTGACTTCACCAGGGCTTGAACCCTCACCTCTCCAGATTACTGTTTCCTGATCGTAGACCTTAACCACTCCTCCACACCCTATGGTTAATTATTAGGGTGTTGAAAGCCTATATATGTTTTTCTTGCAATACCTAGAGTTGTTCCAAAGCTTGAAACACTTACTTATTTTCTGTTCATAAAAGTTTTAGATATAAATAAAACGTAAAATAACCATATAAGATATAGAATAACATAAAATAATGCAGAATAACTCAAATTAATACTACAATAACATGTTATTTTACATGTTTTCGTTATTCTACACAAATAGAATAATGTAAAATAACTTTATTATACCTCATTTGTTATTTTACACCATCTACCCGTAAATATTTACTGTAAAATAGATTGCATTTATTCTATGAAAGAACCCTGCTCTGAACTTAGAAAAATGTTGATGATGATTTTAAAAAACTTATGGTAATTTACCTTAAGGTAATTCAGGAACCAATGGTGTTGTTCTAAAAAACCAATGGTACTTCAAAAAAACCAGTGGTACTTCAAAAAAAACTAATGGTAGTTCAAAAAAACCAATGGTACTTCAAAAAAAACATATGGTATTTTCAACATACAGTCAAAAACCATTAGTACCTAAAAAAAAACTAATGGTATTTCATGAAAAACCATACATATTCTAAAAAAACGAATGGTATTTTCATAAAACCAATGGTCTTTTTTCACATGGGTTGGAGTTTTAAAACTCCTTCAGTTTTGAATAAAATCAAAATATGAATAAAACTTATTTAATTTGTAATTTCATAAGCTATAAAACAAGTTAGGTAAATTTTTTAATAAAATTGAAAATTGAAAGAATTACTTACAAAGGATTAAAACTGAAAAAAATCAAGCATTTCTTATTTCACTAAAGAAAAAATATGAATGAAGTTATAATTATTTTACGAATTATAATTTAAATAGCATTAGCAACGTTGCAAAAAATCTAATTTTATTATTTTTCCCCCAAATTTTTTTTTGCAATTATGTGTACCTTGATACAGTGTTATTTGAATTTCTTTAGAATGATACCAGAATTGTGTTCTGGTAATTATGATCTAAGTTTTTTTAACGCAAAATGGTATTCCAAATTATATGAGAAATTATTGCCCACCCCACAGCTCTCAATTTTTTTTTGAATCATTGTACGTAGCATAGATTTATGAACTCTTAGCTTACATCAGATTTTTTTCCAGCTACGCTACTGCTCATAAATTGTTTTCAAATTCACATTCTGGTTGAATGTTTATTGCATATTTTGCATTTTTTGAAAGGTCTTTCTTCAGAATGACTCCAGTAATGTCTTATCAGTTTGGCACTATTTATAAACTTCTTTTCAAGTTTATCGCATTCGTAGAAGTTATTCATTTCGTTAACGTATCCTATCCGTGTATACTCATTACATGGTTCATTAGAGTTTGCTTATGATGGAATTGCTGCGCATGCCATTTACATGTGAACGGAGTCACCTTCAGTGTTGGGATATTGAAATTACAGTTTTTCCCAAATCGAAACCTACAATTTCCCTCATTTTCCTACAGAAAATCATAAATTTTCCACGTTTTCTTTTTCATAAAATTCATGAATTTCCCACGTTTTTCCCTTCTTTTATTTTATTCATAAATTCATAAATTTCATACATTTTCACCCTCTATTTTCATCAATTCTTAGATTTCCCACGTTTTTCCCCTTTTTTCATCAATTTTCAAATTTTCCACGTTTTCCTTTCAATTTTTTAAAAATAAATTTTATTTCTTGATAGGAAAACTGGAAAAGTTGTTTGGGTAGGGACCAGACTTTGGCTTTGGCTACGAAACCAAATTCTTGTGAAATACCAAAAAATTCAAAATTTGCAATTTTTCCTTTTCTTTGCTACATTAAGCGAATTTTCCATTTTCCCCCTTTTTTTGATATGAAACCGAAACCATATTTTAATAAAAATACTAAAAAATTCACAAAGATTTGTATTTTCCCCTTTTTTCCGCTCCATTGGGCAAATTTCCCATTTTTTCCTCTTTTTCGGTCAAATTTTCCACAATTTCTTTTTTCCCCATCTCTTCCCTTTTCATTTGAAAATTCCCACGATATCCCAACAGTGGCTTACCTTTTTCGTTTTTATGAATCAACCGCAACGTAGGGCCCTATGCGTTTTTAAAAAAGACCTATGGTTGAATCGATTTCTTAATCCATAATCTACTCCTTACTAATTGAAAAGCATTTGGAAAGTAATGACCTATTTGAACCTAATCTACATTTTTTGATAACATGAATAGTTGATTCATGTCCATAATTATGTATATTGACGGTGGGCCACATAGCACCAAACGTTTAACTGATTAAAGAGATTTACAGCCTATGTATTTTAAAAATAAAGTTATTTGGTATTGTCTTTGACAAAAATAATGAACACAATATATTCTTAAATTTTACAGTTTTCACAATAAGTAAGTAGGTATAGATACCTATTATATTGATTCTCATATTTACAAGTAGGTACCTATTTGAATAACAATGATATAAAAACAGTGGAATTCGAGCAATTCCACTTTACATGGAATGAGTCAGAAAAAAATTCAACTAAGTATCCTACTTAATCAAGTCTTCCTCATCCAAAACTTAATATGTTGTTGTAAGAAATCAACATATGCGAGAGGCCACCTTTCAGTAACTTCCTTAGAGCCAAATTTGAAAACTCTATCGGCATCTGCTACTGTCTTTACGAGGACGGTAATACCACTTACGTCTCTATCTTTGGACGGCTCAACCCCAACGATTTCAATATCCTTCTCTGAACAAGTCTTAACGGACATCTCTTCTTCAAACTCGAGAATTGCCGACATGGCAAATTCGCAGTTCTCCATCGGTTCCCAGGTGCTTTCACTTTCATCGTAGCCCTCCCATTTGATGAGGTAAAAAACAATTCCTTTACGTACTTTTTTTCCAAGTATGTAATCCACCGAATAATATTCATCGTCGCCATCATCGGAAGCACTGAGAACCGACTCGACATCTGGAGCACTAAAAACGTTAAAATTTATGCATAAATTGTAAGTAGTGCCCTAGCATAATGTTATAACTTCCCACACACATACATATGTCACACATATGCGTTAATTTTACATTTAACAAACCTCATGCTGGCGTACTGGCAATCCGACTCCGACTGATTGAAACACGCTGAAGTTGAATTCTACGATAAAAAACGAAGCACTGACACGATTTTCAAATTTTCAAAACTGTTTTAGCTGAAATACATCGAAAAACATGATTTCTCGATGAAAGGAGCACGAGAACGAACACTTTCCGAAAACCATGGTGTCTTTATCAGACCATCTGCGTACTTATTATTTCACTATTTCCGTTTATTTTTAAACTACGTGCTACGTAGAAGAGTTGTGGGATAGTTTTTGAAAACGTGTATATTCGTGTAAACAACAGGAACGTGTAGATAGGTACTGAAACAGATAACGCGCATAATGAACCACCTGTGGTGGTATGAATTGTTGCGTTTGTATTTGTACCTAGACCTACCTATGTACTTGGTATCAGCGTTATCAGGTAGGGGAAATTTTCCACTTCGGCCGCCTTCCCAGCTCCTACCTACCGAGTGCTCGAAAAATTCTGGGTTCTGGTGCCCCTTGGGATCTTCGGAGGTATTTAATCGTAGGTTGGCAGTTCTGGTTTTTGTAAACAAACAAATAGGTATTTCGTTGAATAATTAATTTCGCATTGAAAAGTAAAAATGAACGTAAAAACTTCACATTTCGTACGTTTATCGCGCAATTTATTTCATTCGATTTGTTTTTTCACTTCATTACTACGTTATGCATTTTACAAGTTGCCAGCCTACGATTTTTATAAGCAAAATTCCCAGGAGGAAGCCAGAAATTTTTGGACACCCGGTAGTTCAACATTTTTGATAAACATCGTTTTAAATAACGTTACGTAGATATCGTATACTTTTTTAAATGAATGGTTTCAACGATAAGGCGGTGACTAACGTTTTCCTGAAATTCATCACTTCATCAGTATCAGTTGAAGTAAAACACGGAAGTCGGAAATGATATCGAGAATTAATTTTTATTATGGTGAAAATTTCCCGAGAATTTCAATGAAAATTGATGATAAAATAGGTAATTTTAAGTCAGGGGCGTGAAGAGAAAATTCGGGTCGGGGGGATTTAAAGAGCAAAAAAGGGTCTAACACAATGGGGGGAAAAGGGTTCAAAAATCCAAAATTTTGATTTTTGAGTTCCAATACAGCGCAAAAGAAGGAGGCTGTGGAGTCTAGAAAATATAGGGTGTTCCATGAATCGTCTGCCAAACATATTTTTTTTGGATATAACCGGGTACCACCTAAAAAAAACTCGAGATGAACATGTTGCCTATTTTGAAAATTGAAGGGGCAAATGCCGCTTCTAAAAAAATCACGTCAAAAAAATTTTCAACCATGGGAATGGATAGTACTTTGACTACTTTGAAGATTGAGCAAATTTTCATTATATGACTTTTTGCCTATCTTTAAAATTGAAGGGGCTACAAAAAAAATTGTTCAAAAAATCCTCAAAAAATCAATTGATCTAGGGGGGATACCTAGATAATAATTTGAAAACTTGAGAATTTTTTTCTGTAAACTTTTTGCCTAACATCAAAAATGAAGGGGCTTCAAAAAAAATTTCAATTTTTTTTAATTTTTAATGACCCTTAGCCCCTTAATTTTCGATATTAAGCAAATAGTCTACAGAACAAAATTTCTCAAGTTTTCAAATTATTATCCATTCCCTTGATCAGTTAATTTTTTGAGAATTTCTTTTGAACAATTTCTTCTGTGGTCTCTTCAATTTTAAAGATAGGCAAAAAGTCATAAAGTGAAAATTTGCTGTTTTCAAAGTACTATCAATTCCCATGGTTGAACAAAAATTTTGACATGATTTTTTTAGAATCAGCATTTGCCCCTTCAATTTTCAAAATAGGTAATATGTTCATCTCAGGGTTTTTGTTAGTGGTACCCGGTTATATCCCAAAAAAATATATTTGACAGACGATTCATGAAACACCCTGTATATTGAAAAATCGATTGATACCTTCCGATCAGGCAAGAGCCTTCAATTCATTCAGTAAGTATGAATTTTCGAAAATAATTTTTTTTAAATCTCCAGAAAATTCAAAATTGATCAAGTAAATCAATTTCAGAGATTATTTAGTGACTGGTGACTGCGTAGATCAAAAAGCACAATTTTTTGCAAAAATCTTTTTTACTTCTCCTATTACATATTTACTTTATCTAAATTTTTAAAGGTTATAAAATGGCGATTTTCTCGAAAAAATTATGCTTTTAGTCTACACAGTCGCTAAATAATCTCTAAAATTGATTTTAAGAATTTTGAGAATTTTTTGAAAATATTGGATTTTTGACAATTTTTATAGAATTAAAGGCTTTTGCGGGATGGGAACATAATTTAATCGATTTTGGATTTTTTTTTAATTTTCTAGTCGCCCTAGCTCTTGTCTGTTGCGTAGTATTGGAACTCATTTTTTGTTACGGAGAGCCTTGGGGCAAAGACAACAATTTGTGTATTAGTTCTAAAAAACCGTCGTGGGCACCCACGGGCCTCCAAAAAACTTGGCCCGGGGGACGCCCTCTTTCCCCCTTTCTGCACAGACTTGCTTTAAGTGGGGGATTGCCCAGAAGAAATTTAAGTCCTCGCATCTTAACCGGCCATTGGATGGCCTTGCGTCTGGTCTCAGACCCCTTATAATGTTCATCGTATGCAACCACTTGCACATCTAGAGTAAGAATTTCAATAGAATCGTTAATTAAAGTATCAAGGAGGAAAGGAGGATAGAAAAAAAATGCAAAAAATTTGTGATGTACACTTTTTGCCTATCTTCAATTTTGAAGGGGCTACAATGATTTTAAATGTATCCAAAATTTCATTTTTTTTTCACTGAAATTGTTAGTTTAAGTGTCTAGGATAATGAAAAAAAATTGCGGTATACACATTTTGCTTATCTTCACTTTTGAAGTGGCAGCAGTGATTAACAATTTCAGTTGAACTTTAAAAAAATTAATTTTTGGAAAAATTTAAAATCGTACTGCCCCTTGAAAAGTAAAGATAGGCAGAAAGTGATACCACAAATGTTTTTGCAATTTTTTTCTATTATCCTAGGTATAGAAACTAACAATTTCAGTGAAATTAAAAAAACATGAAATTCTAGGAAAATTTAAAATCACTGTAACCCCTTTAAAAATGAAGATAGGCAAATTGCGGATCGAGGAAAAAAGATTGGGTACATACTTAATTGATACAAAACAAAATTCAAATCCTAAAACAGTTGTATGTAATGTTTTGAGATGGCTTCAGTTTATAAAATTAGATATCAATTTTTTTCTCTTAAAATCTCATTAGGAAGTAATTAGGGATTCTCACGTTTGAAAACTGAAAATTTTTGGAACCACTGCAAAAAACGAAAAAAATCCAATGATGAATCCGGATTGGTATTCACTCAAGAAAAAATTATTATAAAAACTTTTTTGAGGTGAAGAAGGAGATTTTTCAAGTTTTGAAAGTTTTGAAAGCGCCATTTTGGATCCTTCCATTTCGTTCCAAAGAGATGTCCTTGGGTTCAGTCATCGGTATGGACTTTTTCTCTTAGAAAAGCCAACTTTGAGGACCCCTGAAAAAATTTTAAAATTCTAATCAAAATATGGGCCTTAAATCGGTTGATAATAATAAAATTTGGCTCAATATTATATAGAATAAGGGATTCCAAAAAATTCTAAATCAATTCATAATCGAATAAAATGATTTTTTATGCTTTTCCAAGGGGTACCAAAATTTGGCTCTTCTAAAAAATCGGTTCAAACCGACGACGTGAAGTGAATAATGAGTTTATGCTAGTTACAATTTTATAGAACCAACATATAGCAAAAAGCAACCCATTGGCCCCAATCTGCAATTTTTTACAATTTCAGGTGCTCCCAAAATATCGATATATAATAAGACAAAACAAATAGGTAGAAAATTGAATTTTTCAACCCTAGCGCAACTATTGACAGAGGTCACAAATTGGGTCACTTGAAATACTTCTCAGAGGTACAAATAACAAACCATAAGAAAAATATCACCAGTGCACAAAGGAAAAGTTCCAAAATCATTTTTTTTTAAATTTGAAAAACCTCCATCCTGATTTAAAAAATCCAAAAATTACTCTAAATAAGTGTTTGTAACCACTGGTTCCAAAAATTTCCAAAATTTTTAACTTTGATAATCCCTAGTTCTAGTCATTCCTTCAGTACAGCTACGGGAGAACTGACAACTGACAGCCAATTTTTTTCAATTGAGATTATATGTAAGCAATTATTTCAGGTAATTAAAGCCAACATATCTTTATCTAGGTGGCATAAAAATGATCATAACGGCTTGGCAGTATGGCAGTGCAACCAACATCAAGACTTACCGAATTTTCATTAAAATTCAATTCGCATATTCAATGTTCTAAGAAATAACCAACATTTTTCTTGGTCATAAAAATATATTTAGAACATTTTCTCAGAAATTTTGAAAATCAAGCCAAAAAATTGCTTCGTCCAATATCAATGACAGTGTTGTGTTTCTTGTGTTTCCAAGTATATTTTGATTCATGCTACAGCTACGGGTACATAAAATTCCAATCGACCGCACTGCTAGGTACAAAAAATTTCCAAAAAATTAATTGAAATTTTTCTATTGACTAAAAAATTTTGGGCTTTTTTCTCAAGTCACTTAATGAACAATTTGAATTTTATGAAAATATCGCGAATCAAAATAAAACTGGCAGCACAGTCATGAATTTTTTATAAGAAATTTCATCAAAAATTATTTTTGGTGACCAAAATATTTTTGGCTAGATCTCGAAGTAGTTGAGTACGGTACCTATTACCTAAGCAATTTGAATATGGTAAACTTTGGAAAAATCATCAAATTTGCCATTCTGAAACTTTTCAATTCCCTTGGAGAGGGCAAAAAATAGTAGGTGGGTAATTCTACCAAAACTGTCGCATTTCCAGTATATGAAATTCGAAAAATAAAAGTTGAATTTCTTAATTTTTTTTGATTGAAATCTAAAATGTATACGTTCGAGACACCATTTTTTGTATTTGGCTCAGTTCATAGCCCCCAGGGGAGGGTGTGGGGCGATTCAAATTTTTGATATCCACTACTATGGAAAATCTATAATCGTGGGTTCCATGACCATAGAATTTCCTTTGTGTGGTCTTTAGTTCCATCGTAGTGGCACCTAATTCATTGAAGGGGTCAAGCCCACTGGATGCAGAATGAATTATACTATTTACATGTTCAAAGTTCTCACGTTGCGGAAAAAAAATCCTTCGTCGTGGATGCAAAAATCATCTTCGCCACGACGAAGGAAATGAAAGTAGTAGCCACGACGTAAGAAAAATCTTGAATATTTCCCATTTTTTCAATTGCGAATTGATTTTAAAGTGCATTGTGATGAATTTGTGTTGATATACTTGCTTGTGGAATATATTTTTCTTATTTATAGCTCAATACCATAAGCACAATTCGAAAAATTGATAGCCACGACGATGGAATGTAAAAATTGTAAACACAAGAATTTTCACAAATTTTCATTTCAAGATTGACCAAGTAGTCAGGAATTTAAAATTCAACCGATAAAGGTTGTTCCTATTACACCCCTGAATCAGTATTGCGATTGAAAAAAATTAAATACGAAGTAACAGAGCCAGAAAAAATTAATGAAATTTCGCCACGACGATGGAACAAAAACCTAGTAACAGAGTTTTGGCTTCGTCTTGAGGTCACCCAGTGCCCTTCTGGCGACCCTCGGAGAGGTCAACGTGTACCCCAACACTCTACCAATATCATGTTTTTAAAATTTTTCAAAAATATCAATTATCTTCAGTGCTAGGGGTAAGTAAAGTTGAAAACCATGAGTGGTAACAGCCACGACGATGGAACTTTTGACCATTAAAATTTATGCAGGGGGTGGTGGGGGAGGGGAAAAATTATTTTTTTCGCTGGAAAAGGTGGGGGAGATGATATCCAATAAAACAATGCAAAAAAAAGCACTCTAGCGCATTTAGTACTCGAGAAATTTATAAGTAACTTAAATGCGACAGTTTTGGTAGAATTACCCAGGTATGTATCTAATTTCGTGGTCAATGGTTCCTGAAGATGCAGAAATACAAATTCAAATCGCACCATTTTAAGAGTAGGAGGGTGACTGAGGTTCTCAGCAGATGGCACTATCTATTTATAATTGAAAAAATCGAAAATAACTTTATTTTGAGGTCTCCTAGCTCCGTGCCTTTTTGGGCTAGGGAGCTCAACATTTTTTCAGAAGGTCCCCCAATCAAAGTAAAATTCATCACCAATTTTCGTTCAAAGCTAGGATTTTTTTTCGATCCGTCTCAATAGGTATGTTGGTTATTGGTAACTAGGTAGGGTACCTATCTAGAATCTGCAATAAATCATCTTCAAAATTAAGTATATTGGATGGCTTTTATGATACAGCTTATCAACAATACAACAAAATTTACAAGAAATATCAAAAATGAATAAATCAGTTGAAAATAATGCTAGGTTATCGAATCAACTTGTAAATAGGTAAATACCTATTACAATCTTAATTAAGTTCAAGTAAAAATATATTCAATTACCCATACAAAATGTAAATAGATATTCAGAATTTCAAATAGGTACCCATTTAAATGGAATTTTCACCTCAATAAATAGAATAAACAGTCATTAGAACCAAATTTTTGTTCCACAAATATTTTCTCATCGGTAAATAAATAAAATAAAATGATACGAAATATCGATACGTGTTCTGTTTCCATTTTTCTGGTCCCATGTATATTTAAAAATAACACATAGTAATAAATTGACTATTTACGAGACTAGCAAATCACATATTGGTCGATAAAAATGAATTTTTCAGCGATATTCACTTCAGTGCTAACAAATGTTACTTTATTGGTAATAATAAAATTTCCGGATTTTTATTCAACTTTGTCAACGTTTCTCTGGAATCTAATTCTTTAACTTTTTTGGTTATTTTAAAATTATTAATATCGATAGGTTTATTTTCCAACTGGACTTCGTTTTCTTCCGAATTTACGATGACTTCGGGATAAAATTCGTTATCTTTATTGACGACTTCAGGCTTGCACAAAGGTTTATGCTTCAATAATTCTTGCTCGGTGCGAAAATTCAAAGAGCACGCTTCGCATTTATGATTACGAAATACACTTTTGTATTGGTGCGTCTGCACGTGTCGATTCAGCTTATCAGTACGAGAAAAACATTTTCCGCAGACGCCGCAGGAAAATGGTTTGTAACCGGTGTGAACTGCCTCGTGTCTGGTTAGCTCTCGCCTCCTGTAGAATGATTTTTCACACATCGAGCAACCGTAGGGTTTAACAGCGGTGTGAATTTTTTTATGAGAATCTAGAGAATGTTTCTGGGAAAATTTCTTATGGCAGATGTCACACTTGAAGACGTTTTCTGGTTTAGGTTCCACCGTATTTGGTATATTTACCGCAGTCAGGGTGGGATTCCAGCCGTTGGTTTGAGTACCACTGAAAGCTTCTCGGATTAAGGCTCTGAACGTTCGGTTACCTCGTTCCAAGTCAGATTTCTGTAAACCGAACGAGTATTTTAGAAAATTGTGAATCAGGCCTATGACAGGGAGGAAAAAATCGATACTTACGCTTATTTGGTCCAATGTACTGTTTTCTATGGCTTCCTCTTCTGTGTTATTGGATGCGGAGGTTTCCATATTCGGAGGCTGCAAAAAGACCAAATTAATTATTCGACTAAAATGTCCGAAAGTGAATACGCGTTTGTGCGAGAAACACTACAAATGCTCGATGCTATTACCGGTTTATAATGATGAAATTGAATATGTTTCGTTAAATCTTCTTTACGACTAAATGACGTAGGACACTCGTAGCACTGGAATGGTCTCGGCTCGCCCGAATGAAGCTTCTCGTGTCTGACTAATTTATCTTTTCTGTTAAAAGGCACCGAGCATACGGTACAGATCCATGGCTTGATTCCGCTATGAATTATTTGGTGTCGTTTCAAGTCACCCCTCGATCCGAATATCTTCGGACAAGCGGAGCAAGAAAATGGCCTGTTTCCGTTGTGCATTCGTAAATGTTTATTTAGACTGGTACTTCTGGTGAATGAGTTTCCGCATACTGAGCATACGTAAGGACGTACCCCTGGGAAGAGAATGTTATCAGAATTGCCTTTATTTAGATCTAAATGAGAGGTGTAGTAGGGTGGGCCGAAAAACCAAAAATTTTGATTTTTGAAGAGTTACCCCGACAAAAGTTGTTGGCTGGATAGACTAAAAAAATAAAATGAAAATTTCAAAATCGATTCATATCTTCCGATCGCACAAGAGCCTTCAATTATTCGGAAATTGCCAAAAATTCAATATTTTCAGAAAGGGTGCCCCCGGTTAAGATAGGTGAATCGGCGTAAGAGCTACTTTTTGAAACTAACCATCAGACATTATTAAGGACCCCAAAAAATAATTTTAGGTTGCATTTTCCACCTCCCATCTCACTCCGTTTCACCCCTACCCCAAAATATCGTTTTTTCTTCAAAAAAATTACATTTGAGAATTTTTCAGATTTTTTTGCAATGCATTCTAGCCAAAACCCCATCCTTAATCTTTCATAATTTTCTCGTTTTTCGTCAAATACGTGTAAAAATGTCGCGTTTTTTTTTTTAGATAACTTTTAAATATTTAGAGGAACCCTAGATTTTTTTTAAATTTTTGGGCAATTTTTTGCTGAGTTATACCTCTTTGAAAATTTTGAATTCCCTTTTGTAATGAAGAGTTAAAGAGGCAATGGAATTTTTTTCCTCAAAATGAGTGCCATTTATCCACAAAAATTTTAATAATTTTGAAGTGGTGGAAGTTTGTTAAAAAACTGAAGCCTCAAGCAATTTTCTTCATCAAAAATGAGATTTATGATAATATCTGACATTAAAATTGATATAAAATCATATTCGAGGGACCCAAACTTTTGGAACCCTATTTTAGCCCCCTCGCCCCCTATTTTGAGTTGATATAAGGTCGCCAATATGGGTGTCGATTTCGCAAAAGTCGAACCTTCTGAGTACGAAAATAAAATTAAATATGTATTCGGAGCCTTCAAATGTCTCGTACGATTTGCCCAAAAATTTATCATCGTAAATCTCATTTTTGACGAAGAAAATTTTTTTTGGTCCTACTAAAGTATGTGTAAAATGGGTGAAAATTAACTAACACACGTTTTTTATTGCTTGAGGCTTCAGTTTTTTTTGACGAACTTCCACCACTTCAAAACTTTCAAAATTTTTGAGATGTACTTATGGATAAATGGCACTCATTTTGAGGAAAAAAATTCCATTGCCCCTTTAACCTTCCATTACAAAAGGGAGTTCAACATTTTCAAAGAGGCATAACTCAGCAAAAAATGCCCAAAAATTTAAAAAAAAATTCTAGGGTTCCTCTGAACATTTAAAAGTGATCTGAAAAAACGCGACATTTTTATATGTATTTGACGAAAAACGAGAAAATTGTGAAAGATTGAAGGTGGGTTTTTGGCTAGATGACACTGCAAAAAAAAATTGAAAAAGTTCTCAAAAGTTTGTTACCTCTCCCCGTTTATACCATATAAATTTCAAAATTTTCGGTTGCATGAATGATGAAATGGGTATTTTTGAATACAAAATGACATTTTTTCGTCTGTTTTCCCAAACCAAAAAATCTGAAAATTTTTTTATTATATTGTACCAAAGTAGGAACATTTTTGTACCAAAAAGAAAAAATGTATCTCTTTTAGTTTTGAAATTAGATCAATTTTAAGGTTTCTAAGTGGGGTTTTGGCTAGAATGCATTGCAAAAAAATCTGAAAAATTTTTCAAAAGTTGGTTACCACTTTCCGAGTATACCACATAAATTTCAAAATTTTTGGTTCATTAGGTTCCAAAATGTGATTTTTTGAAGAAAAAACGATTATTTGAGGGGGGGGGGGTGAAACGGTGTGAGGAGGTGAGAGGTGGAAAATGCGCCCTAAAATTATTTTTTGAGGTCGTTAATAATGTCTGATGGTTAGTTTCAAAAAGTACATAGCTCTTAGGCCGATTCACCTATTCTTGACCGGGGATACCCTTTTAAAAAACGTCAAAAAGAAATCAAAAAGCACAACTTTTTTGAAAAAAAAAAACATGTTTTATAGTGGCCGATTCACCTATTCTTGACCGGGGATACCCTTTTAAAAAACGTCAAAAAGAAATCAAAAAGCACAACTTTTTTGAAAAAAAAACATGTTTTATAGTGGCCGATTCACCTATTCTTGACCGGGGATACCCTTTTAAAAAACGTCAAAAAGAAATCAAAAAGCACAACTTTTTTGAAAAAAAAAAACATGTTTTATAGTTTTTTAAATTTTTTATATTTCTTCACCTTTGAAGAAAAATTGAAAAAAGTTATGAAACACTGATTTTTTTCAATAAAAATGTGCTTTTTGTTCTAGATAGTCACTAAAGAAGCTCAAAAATTAATTTTAATCAATTTTAACTTTTTTCAACATTTTTGAAGAATTGAAGGCTCTTGCGCGATCGGAAGATATGAACCGATTTTGAAATTTTTTATTTTTTTTTTTTTAGTTTATCCAGCTAACAACTTTTGCTGGGCAACTTTTCAAAAATCAAAATTTTTGGTTTTTCGACCCACCCTAAGGTGTAGGTAGGTATTATACGAGTAGGTAAATGTACCTGTATGTGTTATGGCATGTTTTCGCAGATCGGATCCGTAACAGAAGGATTTTTGGCAAACTGGACATCGGAATGGTTTAACTTGATCGTGTAAATCAGAATGTTTCAAATAAGACATTCGATCTGGGAATGATTTTCCGCACATTTGACAAATATGAGGATTTCCGTCGCTGTGCACTCGCCAATGTGCTTTCAAATCTGTCCTCAGTTCGAAACTTTCTTCGCAGTAATCGCAAGGGAATGGAGGTTCCTGCCAAAAAAAATACATAGGTTTAGGTACCTATCGATTAATTTTCCAATTTTTTTTAAATTTGCGATAAAAATTTAGAAATTACCGAAGTATGTATTAAAGCATGTCGATTAAATTTTTCTTCGTTTGGAAAATGAGAATTACAATATTGGCAAACCCATTGACTAGAATTTTCATTATTTTCGTTTTCTTCGTTTCCGTTATTCATCCAAACTGGTTCGAATTCTTGACCTAGCATT
Organism: Pseudococcus viburni; assembly: GCA_033439095.1. Taxonomy (NCBI): domain Eukaryota; kingdom Metazoa; phylum Arthropoda; class Insecta; order Hemiptera; family Pseudococcidae; genus Pseudococcus; species Pseudococcus viburni. The sequence goes on from JAVBJF010000059.1 coordinate 1,222,124, forward strand.
TGCTGATTTTGCATTTGATCTTGATCATCGTCCGAGTCTTCGTCTTCCATGTTGGCTGGAGGGTCCACGTCAGCGACGATATTCTGTTCGGCGTTTCCCTCGTCGCTGCAGTCTTCGCTACCCATGAAATTGGAATTTTCATCTTCTTCTTCGTCCGGTTCGACTTTGACGCAGTATGTTAGAGGTTCGACTTCGAGTTCTTCGGCAACCACCTGAGAAATCAAGAGAATCAGAACTGAAATGGTTTGCTAAATATTTTTCGTGACAAATAAGTTGCCTGTTTGGTTCCTGATTTTTTGCAGGGTATAGGCTCTGGGAGTATTTTGGTTCGATGTTTGATGAAAATTTACCAATTTTTAAAGTTCTGAGAGTAAAAAAATTCGTTCCAAGAAGATACGATCGAAATACATATTTGGGAGTACTTGATGATTAGTGGGTACATCTACATATCTTGAAAATTGAACAAACTTCTTTTTGCGTGATGATTTTCTGTCTAACTTCAAATTTGAAAAAGCTACAAACGCAAATTTGAATACAGGGTGTTTCATGAATCGTCGGCCAAACATATTTTTTTGGATATAACCGGGTACCACTAAAAAAAAACAGAGATGAACATGTTGCCTATTTTTAAAATTGAAGGGGCAAATGCTGCTTCTAAAAAAAATCACGTCGAATTTTTTTTTCAACCATGGGAATGGATAGTACTTTGAAAACTGAGAAAATTTTCACTTTATGACCTTTTGCCTATCTTTAAAATTGAAGGGGCTACAAAAGCAATTGTTCAAAAAGAATTCTCAAAAAATTGTTGAAAACTAAAGAAATTTTGTTCTGTAGACTTTTTGCCTAATATCGAAAATGAAGGGGCTAAGGGTCATTAAAAATTGAGAAAATTTGAAATTTTTTTGAAGCCCATTTATTTAGAATGACCCGTAGCCCCTTCATTTTTGATGTTAGGCAAAAAGTCTACAGAACAGAATTTCTTTAGTTTTCAACTTACTATCCATCCCCTTGATCAGTTAATTTTTTGAGAATTTTTTTCGAACAATTTCTTTTGTAGCCCCTTCAATTTTAAAGATAGGCAAAAAGACCATAAAGTGAAAATTTGCTCAGTTTTCAAAATACTATCCATTCCCGTGATTGAAAAAAATGTTGACATGATTTTTTAGAAGCAGCATTTTCCCTTCAATTTTCAAAATAGGCAACATGTTCATCTCAACTTTTTTTTAGTGGTACCCGGTTATATCTAAAAAAATATTTTGGTAGACGATTCATGGAACACCGTGTATGAGAATTCAGAAAACATTTAGGTTTAAAAAATTTATTGTTGGAAAAATTTAGAAATGGGGTACAGATTCGAGAAAAAAAAATTAGAATTAAAGGAATTTCAATAGGTACCTTTGGGCATAGATCGTCGAACTTCTATTTGTGAGAGAAAAATAATTAGGAGCTAGAAAAAAATGGCAATTTTTCATTTCAAGTCCAGAAGTCGAAAGAACAGAACAAGAATCTCTTGGAAACGAGAGCTTCTTCTAGGTCATAAAATATGTATAACAACTCCCCCACCCAAACAATCATTTCATGTTTTTATGAGTGTAGGTCGTAGGTACTTATTGCAAATGTTTATGACGAAAAAAGAAAAGGGATAGAAAGAAGGCAATACCTAGTAAAAATGATCTGATAATGTCATATTCGACATCCAACATTCAACATGTCACATTCAACTATCACACGTCGCTATTTACGTGCAGAACAATTTTTTTATGAATAATCAGGTTCAAAATGTGTTGAGAAAAAAACGTGACTTAGCTTGACCTCTTTGCATTTTTTTCCTTTTTTATCCCTCCCCCCCCCCCCCTCCAAAAAAATTGAATATTACGAAAAACTTCAAACAAATACAATTCAAAAAAATCACAATGAACTCCTAAATTTAAATTTTTACGAACAAATTCTAATAGATATGATTCAAAAAAATCACAATGAGCTCTTTTTTAATTTAAATTATTTATTAAAGGAAATTGAAATTTTTTTCAATGTTTGAAAAAAAGTTTGACTTTTGAGATGGTTTGACTTTGCATGACTAGATTGACCCCTTATTCAAAAGCTTGACTGATCTTGATCGTTAGATACTCTGTATTTTTGAGTAATCAAGTCAAAAAATTGAATAATTTTACCAAAAAATTGAATTGTATAAAAATTTTATCAAGACTCGAACTATTGCAATTTTGATGACAAAACTAAAAAAAGAAAATAGGGAAATTACTTGAAGATGATCTGATAATTAACACCCCCCCTCCCCCATCAAACTTTATCAAGTTCCGGAACTTGATAAAGTTACTCGATGGCCTTCCCCTTCAATTCATCCAATTCTTAATTAAAAAACTCGTTAAAAATTGATTTTCAAACCAGCCTATTATCTCCAATTGATAACAAACCGTTCGTTTACGAACATAAAAAAAATACCGAAAACCAAATAGGCAACCAATTTGACGTTAAATGTCACCTATCACATATCACCTAAATCTACAGGAAAAAATCATTTGAATTCGTACTTGATTCGACGCATCTCCATTCTTGTTATTAAGCAACACCTGTTGTAACTGTTTTTCTGCATTCTCTTGTTTTTGTTTGTATTCCTAAAGAAAACCCAAACAAAATATTATGAGGAAGCTCCATTTAAATTCAACCAGCCAATAACACCTTTTAGAAATAATATCGGTTCATTTTCAGGGTGGGCTGAAAAACCAAAAAGTTTGATTTTTGAAAAGTTACGCCCGACAAAATTTGTTGGCTGGATAGACTAAAAAAATAAAATAAAAAATTTCAAAATCGATTCATATCTTCCGATAGCGTAAGGAGCCTTCAATGGTTCCCGGACATTTAACCGAAGCCGTTTTCCCGACACCCATTTTCCCGACAGGACATTTTCCCGACACCCATTTACCCGACAGGACATTTTCCCGACAAAACATTTTCCCGACACCCATGTACCCGAAACCCAATTTTTCGAATGCTATTAATTTAAAGTACTTCGTTGTGAATTGGTGTTTATTTATAAATTAATGTTGTACGACAGAGTACGGAGGAAGTGGATGACGTTATCATGGGAGGGGGGGGTCGTAAAATATTTATTTTAAATAGGTAACATCATTTTAGGAAAAATTTCAAATAAATTTTCTTCGATTTTTTACAGAATATCTATTAAAAAGTGATGTTTTTTAAGAACCCCCTTAAAAATAGGGTAAATATGAAAAATAGATTCCAATGGAATTTTTGATATACTTACTTAGACAGATAACCATGCTAAAAATTATTTCTGAAAAAATTGAATTTTTTCCAATTTTTCAAAATATTTTAAATATTGTCGAATTTTAAGACCTGATGAGGAGGAGGAGTAAATGTGGCGCCAGGAGAGTTAAATTTTTACCACGTTTTTTTGAGATGAATGTCCAATTTCCTGGCTACCTATTATTTAACTTTCTAAAAAAACTGCAAGACTAGGTATTATGTACTCCTCTATTAATGACCAGGCTGAATGAAGAGGAGGAGAAAGAAGATAGTGCTATGGAAATTTTTTTCAGTTGGGAGACAGTTGTCCGTTATGTAGGTGTCGGGGAAATGGGTGTCGAAGAAATGGGTGTCGGGGAAATGGGTGTCGGGAAAACGTCATTTCGAAAAAATAGGTCGGGAAATTGGGTTTCGGGTACATGGGTGTCGGGAAAATGTTTTGTCGGGAAAATGTCCTGTCGGGTAAATGGGTGTCGGGAAAATGTCCTGTCGGGAAAATGGGTGTCGGGAAAACGGCTTCGGGTAAATGTCCGGGAACCGCCTTCAATTCTTCGGAAATTGCCAAAAATTCAATATTTTCAGAAATATTAAAAAACATCAAAAAGAAATCAAAATCTATTAAAATAAATTTTAGAGCTTATTTAGGGACTATTTAAAGCAAAAAGCACAACTTTTTTGAAAAAAATCCATGTTTTATGTTTTTTTTTAATTTCTCATGCTTCTTCACCTCTGAAGAAAAATTGAAAAAGTTATAAAACACTGATTTTTTCAAAAAAAAGTGCTTTTTGGTCTAGATAGTCACTAGTGCCTTAATAGTCACTAAAGAAGCTCTAAAATTAATTTTAATTAATTTTAAATTTTTTCGAAATCTTTGATGAATTTTTGTCAATTTTTGATGAATTGAAGGCTCTTGCGCGATCGGAAGATATGAATCGATTTTGAAATATTTTATTTTATTTTTCTAGTCTCTCCAGCCAACAACTTTTTCAGGAGGTAACTTTTCAAAAATCAAAATTTTTGGTTTTTCGGCCCATCCTATTCATTATTCCCGAATACCTACCTTATCTAATACATATCTTCGTAAAATTTCATCCGATCTTTTAGCTTGTTGGCGAAACTCGAAAGCTCGAACAATTTTCATAGAACATGTTTTGCAAATAAAATTCGGTAATTCGTCATTTTCGCAGATCTGTGAAAAAAAACAACAAAAATCACCGTTAGAACATAAACGAGTAAAAATACACCACATGTAAAATGAATTTTATCACATTACTCCGCTATTAAACTACACACATCATCTAATCTCGCCAAAATTGCGGTTTTGGCTAAAGGTATTGACGCTTGGTAATTTTCACCAAGTTCAAAAAACATGTATGGTCAACAAAAACCACCAGAGTCGGCACCGTTCAGTCTATGGTTAAACCATTCGACGGGTGGTAATTCAAATTTAATGCTCTAAACCCAAAAACGTGCAAATAAACCGCATGCAGAAGCAGATTTCATTGTTTCAATATAAACGCCACGATATCAATTGGTAAACGTATACGAGTACATATGGCGACCGGGATGAGTACCTAACCTAACCTACTGAAGAATAATAAATAATGTCACATAGATACCGACATCGGTGTTGAAAATTTCCACTACGTTGCGATATTCTGTTCATTGAAGGTATCAATAGCTGTACAGAAGAGATAGACCAATACACAGGAATTAGTATTTCGATAATTTCAAATCGCATAGCATAAGTTACGTTTCAACAAACATCACATGTCAATGTTAACCTTGGTCTAGTTTTTGGGAAGCGCTCATACATTCATAAGTAACCTTATACGTTAGATTTGTTTAGGTCAATAACGTAAACGTATGTAAGTGTCATGCCATCTGCATCATTTATTAACCATCCGCCATAATATGCCTCCCAGCACCGCCGAATTAACCCACAATCAAAACACCACCGTAGTAATTTCCCACTTAGGTACCTACATTTCCTTAAAAAAATCCCGTGATCAGAATCGATAACCAAAAAAACAATACTTTAGGAAACCTAACGATATAATTTTGAAATTCGTATAGGTATACCTGCCGTAGGTATATTTACACGCAACGATGAATATTTAATAAATACCATTACATGTTTCGCCACTTTCCTGCTGCTAGAGAATTCATCGCTTTCACACAATTTTTATTTCGAATAAATTCATTTATGAAGAAAAAAATGTTACCTGGACCTGTTTTAAGGTGTGTCTTTGATCAAATTTTTGTATTTTGAAGGTCTCATCTCTCATATCCCAGGGGTGACATTTTCCTCTAAAAATGAGATTTTCGAAATTTCAGCCCCCACATTAATTGAAGTTCACTCTGTCATTTGATAAATAGTCAGAATCGCAGCACCGAAAAATCAGCAAAATTCACTGATTTTTCAGCAAATTTCATAAATTTTACTGACTTTTCAGTGAATATTCACTGATTTTCCAGTGATTTTTCTCACTGATTTGTTTTCAGTAAAAAAAGGTTCCCCGATTTTCTCCTGTGCTGTAATTCTGACTGTTTCTCAGTGATTTTCGATAATTTTCATTAATTTATAATTGAGAGAGCAGTGATGGGATCCAGTGGCCAAGCGAGTGGAGTGAGAAAGGTGGGTACTCACTCGACGCACATTTTTGACACGGGCGCACATCCCCTGGAACAGTAATCCCCCCCCCCCCCCCTGGAGAAATTTGTCAAAATCCCCTTTTTAATGCCGGTGCTGTGAAAAGTCAAAATATGAAAATGCTGCCTCTATAGCATATCCTTCTATTTGGTCATCTGTAGAGCTCTCAAAAATATTCTTTGCATGTTTTTTTGTATGCGATATAATTGCGCACATTCAATACATCTTTGCGTTTCATAAGATTCTGAGTAAGAAAAACCCAACTTCATTTTGCATATTTCGCATATTTCGACCAAAAATGCATATTTTTGCATATTTTAAACACCAAAAGTGCATATTTGTGCATATTTCGACTATTTTTTCATTTTTTGGCATATTTTTCTTTCTTTTTCATTATTTTTTTCAAAAATTTCCAGTTTTGGCTTTTTTTTGCTAAAATTACAAAACTGTAAAAATTTTTCACATTTTTCAAGCTTTCTATGTTTTCAAAAATGTTCTTTTCAGCTTAGTGGTGAAGCAACACTGCGTTCAACAGTTTCGACAATGGTACAGTGTTATAGAGGTTTAAAAAACCTTTTTTTTGATACCCATATTGGATATGCATATTTCGCATATTTTGGGTAAAAATGCATATTTTTAGCATATTTCAGGTATCTAAGAATGCATATATATGCGCATATTTCAGTGAAAAAAGTGCATATTTTTGACAGCTCTAGTCATCTGATTCCATACGCTCAGAATTTCAATCATAATCAATTTCCATTCAAGAAGTCAGAAATTTTGAAAATTCTACTTTAGATTCTTTAATTCTGATAAATTTTCACTTTAAAATAAATACAGACAAAGAATCATTAATTCTCATAAATTATTCTGAATTTTTGGCACTTTAATAACTCTCGAGGTGAATTTTTACAGATTTTGATCCAAGTCGGGCGATATTTCGATCGTTTTTATTAAAACTCGCATTTTAAAAATATTAAAAAATGAATAAGTAAGGTTGGAAAATATCAAATTTTGAATCAGCATTGCTTGATTTTGGCTGGTACGCCTAAGTACTATGAGGTTACTTTTTTCAAATTTTTCATTTTTGCAAAAAAAAAGTCAAAAATTGGAAAATTGATCAGAAAATGCTATTCGGTTCTTCAAAGCGAAGAATATGAATTAAGGCTGATTTAAAAAACCCGATCATGAATTTGGACGAAAATTGATGAAATGGTCCAAAAAATTTTCGTACCCCCTCTCCTACTTCCTCATAGAAGAACGAAACTAAGAGTCAGGAGAGCTCAAAGTTTTGTCATTTAAAAAAAAAACGTTGATCAGTCAGTGACTTAAAAAGTAAACCACAAAATTTTTCATCACTAAATTATTTTTAAAAAATTGTTTAGTAGTATTTTCATCTGAATTTTTTTGAAAATTTTCATCAAAAATTGTTTCAAATGATCAAGAAAATGTTGCTTTGATTTCAAAAAGTTTGAGTGAGTTGAATTTGATAAAAAAAATTTTGTAGCTTGAGAGATGAATGTAAATTTTGTATGAAATGGGGGAAGGGGGTGTCAAATTATTTTGACTCATTTTCTATTGCCCCACCCGAGATACCATTTGCGTCCCTTTCCAAAACATTCTGACTACGGGCCTGGCCCGTTTGATGCAGTTTTTGTATTTTTTAAATCAAGTTTCTGAAAAAATTTTACCCTTCGCTTCGCTCGGGCAATAATTTTTCTCTGATAATCCACATGCACCCAAACAAACTGCCCTATTTTTTGCTGTTTTAAGAGAGGTATACGTTTTCAAAAAAATGACTTTAAATGACCAAACCTTTCTATCTTTGAAGAAAAGTATAAAAAATTCTAGTTTTTGCAAGGTTTTGACCTATTTTGCGATTTTGGATCCCCCCCCCCTAAAAAAATACGTTGAAGCAGACCCCATCCTCAAAGCGACTCCGCGAAAAAAACCAGTAAGTACCTCAGTGAATAAAAAATCGAAGTGTGTTCCACATTATTTTTAATCGAAGCATCCCCTGAAAAAACATTTCAATATATTTCGGTGGTGCGGGGGCGGGGGCACACAAATTTTCCACTCAGCTGGTAAACATTTCCTTGCTACGCCACTGCTGTCCCATCCTTTTTCTTATGGGATTTAACATGAGATAACATGCAAAAAACTAATAAAAAAAAGGGGAATGAAAAAATACTTGATGCAAAATTTTCAAACAGTGCTTGAAAATCTGAAAACCTGATTCAGTTTTAATTTATAAAAATCAACTTTAAACCCAAGGAATCATTGTGGTGGGGAGAGGTTTCCGGGACCCTCAAATAGTACATTTTAGCCATTTTTATCCAATTTGAGGGCCCATTAAATCCCTCCCCCCCTTCCAAATGATTCCTCGGGTCCAAAGTTCATCCTTGATTTCCTTGAAAATTAAAATTGAAGTCATTGCTCAGAGAGGGAAGTTCCCAAATCAGATAAAAATAGCTAAAATATGCTATCTAGATGTAAGGAAATTTTCAATGGAAAATCTCTACAAAAGTCTACAAAAGAACAATTATTTTCCAAAATTTTCGAAAAAATTTATAACTTTTCACCAGAACGTGCTGTCTGTGGAACACGATATTCTCATTGCTCCTTCAAAATTGAGTATCTTGGCCCAGCAAACTCCATTTATAGGGGTTCGTGTTCTCTGTTGGTTATTACCACTTGGGGGGGGGGGTGAAAATTTTCGATGTTGATTTAATTTTTTTGATTTCCCTGTCTCATATCACTAATTTAACAATTTTTCTTACTTAAAATTAAAACTCAATACGGAAAACTTTCTAAAAAAGAAGTTGGCTTCATAAGGAAGAGGAGGAGGGAGAGGGGTGAAAAGTTCTCATTCTGGCCTCATAATTTTTTCGATTTTCTTGGCTCATAATTCTGCATTTTTTCAATTTTTCTGTTCAAACTTGAGTTGAAAAATTTACAAATTTTCTAAAAAAAAAATAAGATTATCTGTTTTTCAAAATTCTTGATTCAATCATAATAACAATAAGTGTATATGTATTTTCACTGAAAAAATCATGAATACAATACTTAAACAATTGTACCTAAAGTACAATTTCCTTTTTAAGTAAGTAATTCCGATTTCAGATGTGGTATTTTGTCAATTTATTTCTAAAATTCTATTGGAAAAATAAAAACTTTATAAGTAGGTAAAGCGAAATTTAATAAAGGTACCATAGTTTGGAATTCACTACTAGAATGCAGCGATTTTCAACTTTTTTTGAATTTTCAAGGACTTATGACGTAATTGAGAAATGACTTTAAAAAGACGTGTGGTAAGAATTTGAAATTATTATGTCCAATTTACCCCCCCCCCCCCCTTGCAGAACTATAAGTTTCAAAATTTCTTTTTTTTTTTAATTTTCCAGTACTTTCTGTGGGTGGTTATTCGTATTAAGACTATTGAAGAGTAAAAAAATGGCAAAAAAATTGAAATTTTTACCTCGTCTTTTTGAAGACTATATATTTGGCATAGACCCTTCAGAATTCTAAAAAAAATCAAAATTGCTACACCTTATCACTACCGCATATCTATTCGTTCAAAACATTTACCTACTTGTTATTGTTATCTCCAATTTCGAAAAGTTAGTTATAAGTAGGTACCTACATATCTTAAGATTCTGAAAAGGTTCCAGAAATTTTCTGAGAAATTTCCAAAAAAATAAATTCCTGGAAACTACATTTAAGTATACTTTGAATCCTTTCTCTAGAATAATTCCTTGGTCTAAAATTCATCCTTAAACGTTGAAATTCAGTCATTTTATCAGATTTTCAAGTAATATTTCAAAATTTTGCTCATTTTTTTACATTTTTAGCATGTTATCCTGCGTTAAATCCCAGAACACATATAAAGTATGCCTCAGCTCGTGCCTTCCAATTAATGTAGGGAGGTAGGGGAGCACTAACATCTCGAAAATCTCATTTTCAGAGAACAAAAATCACCCCTATAGTGAGTAAAACCTCCAAAATTCGAAAATTCGATTCAAGACACACCCAAACCTATACATTAGCAGTGCTAAAAATACTATCAAAATAATGGTAAACGGCACACACCAACACGTCTGGCAATGTTGTGTATGGTTATGGCACTCGTAACCTTGAATTACTGCGACTCGGTACATTTCACGTATTTTTCAAAACCAAACCAAACAATCAAAATAATTACCTTCGAAAAAAAATATCCCATGATGTAAGTACCTATACACTTTCGAGTACCGTAATTTCGGTTACCAACGAGTTTTCAAATTAAAAATGCATGACGCAGCTTTACCGTACCACAAAAGTCTTCTAACGTCAATTGACAACGGTATAATTACTTTGCAAAATTTTCCTTTTAAGCAGCTTCGAAAATTGTGTGCAGTTTATAATAGACTTGGGAAATAATGCGGCGTTTGGTGTCTCACAAGTATGGAAAAATTAGGTCAAAACAGGATAATTTACGGATATGAAAAAAATCGCGCATGCGATCGCACGTATAAGCTAAAAAAAATGGAAAATTAATTCCCCCATGTTAACCCTAAAAGAACCGACGACAGTACAATTTTATACGTTATACTGCATCGCGACATGAAAAAAGGAAAATACTGGCGGAGTGAAAATTAACTTAATGAAGAGAATATCAAGTTAATACGTCGAAAAGCTTTTGATTAATTTTTAAATCATTACTTACGTAAAGATAGGGTAGATTTTGTTTCAGTACATGTAACTTTGCTCAACTTTAACTTTAACGAGTTTGTAATAGATAATTATTACTATCAGTCGTAAGATGAAGGTTGACTCATTGACTGATTACCTAAATGCACTTGCCATTTGCTCATTTTCTCGCATTAGCCCCGATGCCCTGATTTTTGATTAAATAATAATAATCGTAATTTTTCGTAACAGCAATCCCTTACTTCAACTTTAATCCTAACCCAAAACAACATTAAAAATTAATTTTTATTACCTATGGCAATGGTTCAATTTCATAAAGAGAATGGCCTCCCTGTAAATCAGTGTTGCAAGAACAGAACCGAAAACGAAAACCGAGAACCAAAAAGAACCGAATTTTTTGAAATTCGGTTCTCAAACGGTTCTAAGAACCTAAATGTTAAAGAACCGTTTTCAGCGAAAATCGAAAAACAAAAAAATTCTAAAAAAACCGAAATTCGAACAAAAACCGAGAACGAAATGTTCAAAGAACCGAATCGAGAACGAAAACCGAATTTTTTTGGTTCTTTGGGTTTGATTTTTTTTTTTTAAAATCTTGAGTTAAGGTGATTGTTATATTCGTTTTATTCTAGTTTCATCATACGTGATGCGCTCTGTGAAATAGGGCCACAAGTCGGAAATGTAATTTTCTCTGTGCAGCGAAAAAATCGAATTGAAGTCGCGAAAATTGATTTTTTTTAAAATATTTTGAGAGAACATACGTTGAAAAACTTTTCGCATAAAATTTCGGCTTGGAATAATTTTTTGAAATAAAAACTTTACAAGTACCGTATCTCCGTTATGTTTAAACCAGTTTTTGATTTTTTTTCCTTAAAATGTTCAGAATACCTTCCCCTATCATTTGGGCCAAAAAATTGATTTCGTTTTTCTCCGACTTGTGACCCTACTTCACAGAGCGCATCACAATATTTAATTTTTGTTTTAAAAAAATCGACTTCATTTTTTATTTCAAAAAAATTGACTTCAGATATGCTGAATGTTTTATTTGAGTTTTATTGTTTTTGAGTTTTTGAGTTTTTTTTTAAATCTTTGGTAAATGTGATTCTTTTATTTGAGTTTATATTGTTTTTAGAAATTAGGCTGTCTCAAACATAAAACTTTGATTTTTGAACACTTATTTTTCCTTTTTTTTTAGCGTTGATTACTCGACCAATCTACTAACACTTTTTCTCGAAAAGAACCGAAAATTTTTATGAAGAACCAAAAACCAAAAAAGAACCAAAAACCGAACGAAAACCGAATTTTTTGAGAACCGAAACCAAAAAAACCGAAAACCGAAAACTGAAAAGAACAAAAACAAGAACTGAAAACAAAATTTTAAATTTGAGAACCCAAAAACGAAAACCAAAACCCGAACTGAAATTCATGGGAACGAAAACCGAAAACCAAATCCGTAATTTTCGGTTCTTGCAACACTGCTGTAAATTTAAATAGAATGGTCTAAAACATTTGTATTTAGTCCTAATTTAAAAATCAGCTGTTCGTTTACCCAAAAACTCTATCGAAGGGATGATTACGGGTCATCAAAGTTTGAAACTTTAAAAAAATAGAAATCAAAAATTCGTATTTTTTCGTACTTTTTTGAATTGAATAAAATCTTAATGTTCTTGTGGACAATTAGATACTTACATATTTTCGTTAATTTTTTGTTACCCTAATATTTTTATTTGAACTATTTTTTCGAAAATTTCGTACTTTTGAAGTATTTATGAGATATTACCCATTTTTCAACTTTTCTCTATCATTCATAAATCTTTACAAAATATCGCCTTTTTCAAAATTTTAAAATATTCAGTAAAAATCGAAAAGAAATTGAATAATTTTTTATGTTTGATGTTAGAAGGTACCTATAAACATTTTTGCTCATCAACAACTTCGTTGGAGATTACTTACATTTTTGGTACAATGCATTTTTTTTAATATTGAAAAAATGGCCTGGACGAAGGATGATGATGAAAACTCCTCATTGATAGATTTTATGAATTTAACTACTTATATTAAATTTTTTTCAGGAAAAATTTCATTAAAAAATGTTCTTCCAATTTTTTATTAAATACCTAAAAAAAAAAACACGAAAAAAGTGATATTTTTAATGAACTCTTGAAACATGGAGTAAAAATGAAAAATTGGTGCCAACGGTATTCTTGGGTACTATTTCCATACTAAAACCATTTTCTAACGAAAAATCCGGAATTTTTTGGACATATTAGTCAGCTTTCAAGGCAGGGTGGGGAAAATTATTACCAGGTTGTTTAAAAGTCTAGACAAACTTCTTAGCTACCTTCTTTTCAATTGAAAAAAAAAACAAAGTGATCACCCATAATGACCAAGCAACCACCTTCAAAGGCCCCAATCGTCCTCAACGTTTGAAAACATTTTTACCAATATTGTAAAAATAGTGGGGAAAGGATGTATTCGAATAATAGGAGGCCCATTCGAATTATTGAGGGGGCATTCTATCTATTCATACAACTCAAAAAGTATACCTACAGGATGTTTCATGAGTGGTTAAAAAACTTAAGATTCTGATATGTATTTTGTTAAATTGCGTTCAAATTTTTTTTGGATTAACATGTACTTGAACCCATTTTTAAAATGGAAGGGGTAATAATGACCTTTCAGAAAAATAGTTCAAAACAAAGAATAGATATTATAGATGTTAACTTGTAAGGTGCATAGTTTGGATTGTTGTTATGTGAACAACAAGATCAGTTGATTCTAGTTGTGTCATTTTTTCACTCACACTACAACATGGGACAATCATCGAGTTTTTTTATTCTACGTTTGAGATCAAAATAATGTTACTCACAAGCACACACTCTGGCCGATCCAGGTTATCTTCACGTAGCTGTAGTCCCTATCTTTATTTCTTGGGTCAAACGTCAAAGTCAAAAGATATTTTTAATCTTGAATATGGGGGGGGGGAGGAGGAGGAGAGGTATTTCGAAAAATGAACAATTTTTTGCCCAGCATCAAAATTGATGGGACTAAAAGTCGTCCAGAATTGAGAAAATTTGAAAAAAATTGAAGCTTATTTATTATAATGATTTTTGGCTCCTTCAATTTTAATACAGCCAAAAAAATCATCAGAACAAAGTTAATTAATTTTCTAACGTAATATTTATTAAATTTTTTTCGGAGATTTTTTGCGCGAATTTCTTTCGAAGCCCCTTTATTTTTCAAGTTAGGTAGGCAAAAAGTAACATGGAAATTTGTTTACTTTTGAGGTAAGCATCTATATTCCTATGTACTTACCATGATTAAAATATCTTTTGAACTATTTTTTGTTTGACAAATTACTCATCGAACACCTAGCTAAGAAGAAAGCTAGAAAAAATGTTGCATAATTGCAGTCAATGCAAAGTTGTAATAACGCCTGATTTTCAGAAAAGCAAGCGAATATACTTCATTTGTGGAAGTGGCGGCGGCAGGGGCATTCCTATATTTTACTGATCACTAATTTTTGATTGCATCACTTATTTTTTCAAATAAAAATCTTCCTCTGTTTACAAATTGTCAACGATGAATTGCTCTTTACGAATTGAAACCGTAGGTAGTGTAGGTAACTGTTTTAGGCCATTTAAGTTCAGTGGCGTCGTCAGAATCGAAAATTGGGGAGTGGGGCACAAAGGGGACCGTGTGTCAAACAACTTTTTTTGCTTTTTCGAATTTCGATGTGGAAAAGAGGGACTGACTTTTTTCACCTGCTAAAACTGGGGAGGGGGTTAAAAGACACCTTCTTCCGCACTTCCGTCTCGGATAGATCATAGAAATGTAATTTTATTCATGCCTGAGCGAAGCGAAGGCGAAACGGTGAAAAAATTGAATTTTTAATGCCCTAAAAAGTCATTTTTAAATGTTTTAATGTTTTGAAAATCCCTATCTGATGTAAGTTTAATGTAAATTTATAAATACAACATAAATTTTTTGGGGGTCAAGCGGGGGCCAGCATTTGTTTGGAGGGGGGGCTGCCCATCGAGCTCCTGGCTCCCCCTTGATGACGCCTCTGTTCGAGTTGAATGGGGAGGGGGGGTAAAAACGTTCTTATTGACACTTTTACTTTTTATTTCTATTTATCTATTTTTATTTTAAAAAAATTGAATGAGATAAGGAAATTTGAAAATTAAAATGAAGATTAAATTTTTTAAAACCTTGCCTAATCAATGTAGCCAGGACCAGGTAGGGTAGGTAAGTACTAGTTACCTACTTGACTTGGCTTATCGAGTATTTCAATTTTTGAAAAATAATTAAGTGTAACTGTAAGTGCATCACTGATTTGATTTTTCAAAAAATCAACCAATTAAGAGGTGATTTCAAAAAACTCTAATTTCTAATTGGACGTTACATGTTTGCCAATTTCAAAAAGTTGATCGAATTAATTTTTTCAGAAAAAATGAAATGATACGAATTATGAAATTATGAATGAATGCATTTCGTCAAAAATTATGAATTATATAATTTATTTTATTTCAATAATTATTAATAATAGAAAACGAGGCAGATAGATAAATAAAAATAAAATGATGCGTAATGTAATGTATTTAAACATTCGATGTCTGGCAACTTTGGCAAACCTGATAGGTACTGATAAAAAAATTGATAAGTCAACGCGTCTGACGATGATATTTAATTCGCACGTGTATGTAATTATGCAATTTCTCATTCTTTTTCCAACAACTAAATTCTTGAACAGGCACGAGTTTCATTTCGAAGAAAAAGAAACGAGATTTCAAAGGAGTAAGTAAGTGTACTAAAATATAATGATTTCACTGATTGATAATAAACTAGAAATCAGCACGTGGATGGCTCATCGTAAATTAACATTGTTTCAGGTACCACTCATTCCTAACTGTTTCAATTTTATTTCAAATATTCAAAAAATTGTTCATCAACAGCAAGCACCAAACAAAAAGATGAAACACTAAAGTAGCGCGATATCTTCACCTAATAGTCACCAAGTGCAACTATCATAAACAGGCAATTAATCAAACATTTCCTTCGGTTAGAAATTCAGCACACACGATGAAAACCCCTTGAAAAAACAATTACATTGTAGACTGAAGAAAAGCCCGAAACAACGAGACAGTGAAACTTTTGAAACGAAGTAAGATTTTCGAAACTGATTTTCGACCATTTCAACATACCTATTTGCTCTTTGTATAGTGTTTTATTCTTCGCAAAACTCCGAAGAAAAGAATAATTAGAATCTCAGCCGTACCCTTATGTCCTGGCAGACGCACAATAGATGAAAAAAAGAGAAAACGGACCTGGCTCTGTTCTTCGAAACATGGAGATTACAACAGCCTGAAGTATATCTACGACTTCAACTTTCATTATGGTCAACGAAGTGATAAGAAATCAAGTAATTTTTTTCAAAAATTCATCAACTTTGATTCATATAATTTCGAGAAATATTTTTAAAAAAACACCACCAATAAGTTACCTTACAAACACGGATAATTTTCAGATCAGAGATCGCAATCCGAAGAGCCAATTTCAATACGCGAACGTACCATATGAAATTCTACTTGCACGAATTAAACACGTCGAAACAAACGAAGAAGTCTATTCAGCTCACAACGACGGAATGTTATCACCGTGAAAATATTTAAATTCAGTTCGTATAGGTTCATCGCCGGCGAATGTTTACGTAATAGCTTGACTAGGTAAATGAGCGTGATCTCATCGAAAGCAGGACAGACATGCAGACGAAAATAGATGTAAAACGTCAGACGATCAATTAAAATTACAAGCATAATTACCTCGAGCGAAGTGCACGCCGTTATTTTCGCAGATAACGGTTCATCTCCGTAACGCAGGCCGAACGTAGAATCGCCGAATATACTAATTAATTCGACACCGCTGACTAGACACAGACGACACAGCGAATTGAAATTTTTCAAAATGATAACATTTTCCATGTCGACAGGCCGCAAGAACGCATTGATAACAGCACCGAGTTAGATAAGTTGGACGACACGAAAGACTTGGGACAATGCAGCGTCGAAAAATTTCGCCGAGAAAAAAAAGCAACGTTCGGCTGCCTGAGAATCGAAACGCGGCGCGAATAAGCGGGGACGTAGCGAAAAACAGAAAAGGAAACGCAGAGTACGGTCTACGGTACACAAGGGTTAGAACGACGCTGCCTGGGAGCATTGCGAAGTCGAAGCGATTCCCCACTTGCATGGGGTTCTAGTCGCGCCGCCTGCCTAACGCTTTTACCACTCGCACCGCCGCGCCGTCATCGTCGACGACACCGACTGCGTTAAATTATAATAGGGGATAGCCCTTCCCCCCGAGGCCCGGGCCGTTCGGTTCGGTTTGAAACTTGCCTTCTAGGTGTGTATGGTTTTGGCCCAGCAATGCCTCTTCTCTCGATTCCCTTCACCCTTACGGACACGATGCCAAAGGATCCCCAGTAGGACGCCCGTGTACATCGACATCGATTTTTTAGAAAAACCCTCTCCCATGCCGCGCGTTTGCCGCTTTGCCAGTATCCGGCCGTCAGTTTTAACGTTCGCCCCTCTTTTAAGTCCCTTGGCTATAAATGTCCTTCCACCGCGCCGTGTCCCTCTTTATGCCCCTTTTGTCGGCTCGTGTTTCGAGCAAAAAAAAACACCAAGAAAGCTGACCGTTAACCGTTCTCTAGCCGGCGGGCGAGAAGTTCGAGGGGCTTGTACTCGAGTAATCGCATTATGTGTGCCTAATACGGGCGTATTATTAAATAAAAAAAAATCCCATAGTGAAAATGCGAAAAAAAGAAGAAAAAACAACCGCAAATGGCACACGAAACAGAACATCATCGGAGCCTTTATTTACGACTAAGACGATCCGAGTAACTTTTCAAGCTTATGCCGCCGCAGCGAATTAAATTTCTGACCTAGATTACTATACCTACGCTAGATTCTACAAATTCAGCCAACGTTTACGACGTGAGAAAAATTTCGTGACCTGGTGAACTTGTTTTGATAAATTTCTATTTTTATTTGACTTATTAACCGCGCGATCGGAGGCAGAAAAACAGCAACGGCGTTTATCGAAAGCTTTATATTGTTATCACCTTAACCGCGAACTCGTTTCAACTCTCATTTAACTTCATTCAATTATCCCTATCTTACTTAATGCTCGTTTCTTTCATGACTTTTATCCCGTTTTCATTTCGCTTTGTTTAATTTCCCCGACGTCTCTGGGTTCTGCACCGTGTTATTATGACTTATGCTTTGACGGAAACTCCTCGTGTATAAATTTTACCCCGCTAATCGGTTCGCCAACTTTGAAAATTATGGGTTAATTTGTCCTTCTATTAGAATATTATGTGTAATCGTGTTCGAGGTTAGTTTCGTTAATTTTTATAAGGTACGATTTCACCTATTGTACTTTACTTATACGAAGGGTTGAAATGGATTTTTAATTGTACGTTTCTCGAACTCGATTTACTTTCAAATGTTGGTCTTTTTCGCACCTGTAGCTTTTGTTTATAGTCGACTGATTCTGCGTTGGTGTTTTGCGGTGTTTTTCTGGCGACTAATTCAACCTACTCGACGTATGTTTCATTTTTTCAAACGTTGGTTTAGGGATTGCGGATCGTTGATTAATAACGGATTACTTTGCCGAATGAATTTCCCTGTTTTTCCTTTCCTTCGTAGATAAACTATCTTATCAAATTATTGGTTAATAATTTTTGATGCGAAAAACGTGACTAATTCGAAACCTCAGACTCGATTCGAATTGATCGTGAAATTGATAAAGTTATAAAGTATTGAGATCGTGATCGACTGATTTTGAAAGACTGATAACGACACTATTACTAAAATAGCTCCTAAATATACTTAGGTTAGTATCAGAAGTCAGAATCGAATATTAAATTAAATATCAATTTTCCTACAACATTATCGGATTTTTAGATTTTAAAAAAATTTGTAGGTGAATTTTTCGAAGATTTTCAATGATGAAATTTTTTTGTTGCAGGGAATAGGAGTCAGCCAAAAAGTTGGCTCCTGACTCCGGAGTCTGAGTCAGTTTGGAGTCAGTTTAACTCCGATTTTGGAGCAGGGAATAGAAATAAATCAGCCAAAAAGTCAACTTCTAACTCCACCTAACTCCCGGAGTCAAGGGGGAAAGTCGACTTCTGACTCCACCTTAACTCTGGAGTCACTTTCAGACCTCGACTCCTGACTCCACCTTGACTCCGGAGTCAAACTTACACCCTGACTTCTGACTCCACCACGACTCCGGAGTCAATTTCAGACCTTGACTCCTGACTCCTGCTTGACACTCCGGAGTCAATTTGGCTTCGAAGTCGACTCCTATTTCCTGGAAAAACTGATCACTGATCAGTCTGTTCTTTTCCCAATTTGGAAATAGCGTTAAAAAACCGGTTTGAAAAATTTAGCCATGGTATCCCAGAGAAAACCAATTTGAACATAGGGACCAAAAAAAGCCAGTTTGAAAATTCTGGACATAGTATTTCAGAAAATCCAAATTTGGATATAGGAACCAAAAAAAAAGTCAATTTGAACTTTGTGTGCTCACATCATAAACAGACCTGGACGTGGTGTTCTACACCCCCCTCCCGAATTTGTACATATTGTCTCGTGTACTGGGTGTCTCAAAAAAATCCAATTTGAATTTTCTAGACCTGAGTAGGTATTCTAAAAAAGCCATTTTGAATAACTGGGACCTAGTTTCCTAAAAAAAGGCCATTTGAATTCACGTGTTTCCATGTTAAAAACAGATTTGAACATGTTATTCTACCATCTTCTTCAAATTGTACCATTGTACCTACTTATTGTCTCAGAAAAACTGGATTTGTACATGGTTTTCTAAAAAAGGCATTTTAAATAACCTGGACAGTTGGACATAAGGTCCCAGAGAAACTCAATTTGGACATAATAGCTGTATACCCGAGAAACCCGATTTGGACATAGTGTCCCAAAACAGCCACTTTCGATATGGTGTTTTTGTGTTAACCAAAGATTGGAACATGATTGTCCTACTCTTTTCTTCAATTTTGAACGTAGTGTTCCAAAAAATCCAGTTTGCATAATTTAGACATACTTAGTATCATTGAACAATTTTATTTGGGCGTAATGTACCAAGAAAAATGAATTTAAATAGGTAATCTGGACATAGTGTCCCAGAAGAACTTAATTTGGACACAGTATTCCAGAAAAATTGAATTTACCACAGTGCCCCCCCCCCCCCCCCCACACGTACACACACACACACACACACTAGGGTGACAATGAAAAGCATGGGTAAATTTTTTTTTCTAATTTTGAAGTTGCTCACCCTCCAAAAATGTTCATTTGTATGAAAAAAAATTATTCCCAATATTTCACTTCTCTGAGTTGAGGTTAACCCGTGCCGCCCGGCACTCAAAGTTGAGGACGCGACGCCCGAGCGCGTTCGATGCTAACCCGCCACCGTACGCGGTGATGAAGTTTTTTGCGTACGGGCTACGCTAAAAAAATGTTCTTACATTGTATGGTGGTCAGGGGAGGGGTAGGTGTAAAAATTTTACTTAATAAGGAATCGTTCTAGATTAAATAGAGTATACCCAGCCTGACCCAGACAGTTTAGAAACTTTTTTGTGATTTTATGACTGTTGAAAAAACTTGTAAGTATAGCGATTTTTTCTCCATTGTTTTCGATGTTTTCAACACAGAAATCGGCTCTCAACTATGATCTGCAAGTATTTCACACTCGAGTATTGTAAATAAAAGAGAAGGTAGAGAAAATTTTTCAAAAACTTAGGGTTTTCAATTTTTGAGGGCTGATTTAAAGCGAAAAATATCGAAAGCAATTGGGAAAAAATCGCTGTATTTACAAGTTTTTTCAACAGTCATAAAATCACAAAAAAATTTCTAAACAGACTGGGTCAGGCTAGGTATACTCTATATAACCTAGAACGATTCCTTATTGAGTAATATTTTAACACCTACCCCTTCCCTGACCCCCATAACGACGTAAGAACATTTTTTTAACGTAGCCCGTACGCAAAAAACTTCATCACCGCGTACGGTGGCAGGGAAGCATCGAACGCGCTCGGGCATCGCATCCTCAACTTTGAGTGCCGGGCGGCACGGGTTAACCTCAACTCAGAGAAGTGAAATTTTGGGAATAATTTTTTTTCATATAAATGAACATTTTTGGAGGGTGAGCATTTTTGAAAACGAAAATTTCGGTTTCATTGTCACCCTAACACACACACTCAAAAAAATATTTGAATTTAAAATAAAAATACTTAATTACGGAACTGAGACCAGGCCGAGCCCAAATATGAAAATAATTGACCTTAATTTTTTAAGAGGAGTTGCACAAAAGTTGCATCTAATATTTATAACTAACCTTCAAAATGACCTAGTAGACATTTCACTTCTATTCTCCATTTGCTCCAAAATCTGATTAAATCAAGAATTTTTCAAGATTCATCTAAAAAGGTTGAAAATAATAAAATAAAAATGGTTTTGAAAATTGTACCGATTTTGATTTTTTTTTTACTTTTGAAAAAATCATCGAAGTTTATTTCTCACCATTACCCTTCTTTTTTCATTTCAAGGTCAAAAACCTAATGAAAATTGTCAAAATTCAAGAAAAAGCTGATAGAAAAATCGTAAAAAATTGACTAATTTTTAACATGTCAGCAATAAAGTTTGTTCAACTTTCAACTTTAAAAATGGCTGATAGACCTCGTGGTGTGAATTCCGGTGAGAGGGAGTAGAGGAGAAGAAATAAAACATACTTAGTTTCCAAAATTCTCTTAAAAATGTATTATCTTTAGGCCATTAGCTTTTAGTTTTCAGCTTGTTTTTGGGTCCCTGGTCAAAAACCCTACTTTTCAATACCAAACACAAAGATTGTAAAAATTTTGTGTTTACCTCTTATGTTCTAAGTCACTGTAGAATTTTAAATTTTAGAATGATGCGAATCATAATTCTCAATTTCAGTTTGGGTTTCCCCTTTTGGAGTCCTTGCTGCATTTTTGAAGAAAATAACCGAGAATATTGTTTGCGAGTGCCAAAAATCCACTGTTTGATATCAAACATGATAACTTACGGGTATCATGGCGGGTCACTTTTTTCGACTTCAGTCACTTTTGGTTACTTTTCAAGTCTAAAAGGTCACTTTGGTTACTTTTTTCCCCTAAAAAGGTCACTGTTTCTTCGCACTTCCAGGCAAAAATTCAAATTTTCACGCAGAAATTGCTATTTTTCAAAATTCTTTAAGAAAAAATAAAAAAATTGATTTTTGCTAGTTTGTTGGTCACTTTTTGCTCAAAAAAAGTTACCGAAAGTTACTTTTTTCTTCAAAAATTTTGCTACGATGCCTGATAACATGAAACGTGACAAGATTTTGAGCTTTGCCTCCTCCTCATCCTCCCTCCCCCCCGTCATCATTGAATTTTGAATCGAAATAATGCGAAAATAATTTTCGTAGGTATCACTTATCATATAATTTTCATTTTCCACCAGCTCATGACCAGGGGGGGGGTCCCCTCCGCTCAATTCCTTTAATAGCTCATATCAAGATGTTTTCATTGTGAAAAAAAATCACGTTTTCAATTAATTTGGTGACGAATTATTCGCATTTTGTTATCACATAAAGTAAAACTAAGTGCACATACGTACTTTCAAGAATTTAATCAATTTTCAATTAACTCTGCTCATTGTAATCAACTTTAAGGTTTGGATTTGTTGCGAATTTTTTTAGGGTGCTCTACAAATATGTTAGGAAAAGTTTCATTTCATTTCATTTCACAAAATTTTGGGTAGCTTTAGATGCATAGTTTCGATTACCTATTTCAAGAAATTTATGTTAGAAATTGTTTCAAAAATATAGTTTTCACCATTTATTTTTGGCTTAAGAAATTTGTTTTTTTTTGTTTGAAAAAATTCAACTTTTTCTGAAATAAAATCTCGTTCTTCTTGCAAACACGATCAAACAGTCCAAAATTGTGTAGAATAGGACTCAAAAATGGATTTTAGGCTTACAAGGGAGATATCCCATCTCGAAGTGAAATTTTAATCCAAAACAAAAGTAAATCGAAAGTGCATTACAAAAGAACCCCATCCCCATCTCCAAAATTTCAGGTACTAATCGAATTTTGGCGAATTTTTAAAATTTTAAAATTACCTCGTCTTTCTGCAAAATATGAAAAGATCTAATCAGCAAAAAATCGGAAATTTGGTGTATACTTTATTTTTGACCCTCCCCCCTCCCCGAATATATTGGAAGTAGTTTTGAGACGTTTCGGAGCCTCCAGGAGATTTTTGAATCTTCCAGCACTGAAAAAAAAACATAAAATTGCCCATATTTTGAACTTTAGTACCCCTATAATTGCGAATCAGTGGCGATTTTGGAAGGGAAAATCTGAGGAAGTCAGACATTTTTTACTTTCTAATCATGGTTGTTATTAATACGAATTTACCAAAAAACCACACGAAAATAAAATAATAATAGGTTTACGTCTCTTGTATTCAAATTACATTTAAAAAATTTTTCTAATTACTAATTGTGTTGGGAAAAAATTTTGAAAAACATGAAGTTGAAAACTTTTTAAAAAAATTTAGTCATTTTCGAGTTGGAAAAAGTTTTAAAAAAATTTGGATTTTAAAAAAATTGAAGAAACCCAAGTTGGAAAAATTTTTAATAGATACTAAAAACTAAAAAGTTTTCCAACTGTAAAATTTTTTAAATTCAAATTCTTTCAACATTTTTCCAAATTCATATTTCTTGGAATTTCTTCCAATTTGAAAACTTTTTCCAATAATTAAAAAAATTTTAGCAATTTTTTAAAACTTTGTCATGTTTTTTAAAATTTATTCTGACCAAATAAAACAGGAATTGAACCTCGTTTTAGGATAGAATTTAATTCAATTTACCTATTTTTCTGGACACGTATGTTTTTACCAAAAAAAAATCGTTCTTGAAAAAATTTCAAGCTTTGAAAAAATCAATGGAAGTCTGACTTCCCTAACTTCCCAGGGAAAATCGCCTCTGTTGCGAATTATTCGTATCGGTGACCAACCCATTTTCCGAAATTCGTTACTTGCACTGGTTTTCAGCAAGCATTTACCCCTCTTCTGGGGGTAGCAAGAGACCATTTTTAGTAAAATGTTAATCAGGTATAGTGGTCCATTGTAACCAAAAAACACGAGAAAAAAATTAACGCTACATCGAATTTAATTCAGGGTTCAATTCCAATATGACGGGATTATTCTATTTGTTAGGCAATTTAGTTCATTATTAAGTACATTACATACATAAGCCTATTCTTATTCAAGTACCTACAAAAAGAGAGTTTCAAGTGGAGGGTGCCGATGCCGGAATTAATTGACCATATGACATAATAATTTGGATTCAGAAGCTGAAAAGTGTTAGCATTTGGCCATTGTTTTCATGCTGTAAAAAAGACTATTATTATAAATCATTTCGTTACGCTAGTTGAATATTTGCCAAATATTGTTTGCGGCGCGGCGATACGAAATTACAAATACGTGCATTTATTATTATCTAAGCTTTTTAAATGGTGAGGCTTTCGTGCTCGTGGACTTGTTGCGTTGATTAAACATCATTTTCAACATTGATCAGAATTTTTAAAGAAAAAATCATCTCGATAAATCAGGTTTCAAGTAAGTTTTATTGTTTTCCTTCGAAAATAAATGAGTATCTAATTTTTCAAAGTGCTTACCAAAAAAATGTGCACCGTTTGGTCTCTGGTCCGCGTTGTTTATCCGGACAAATTTATCCCATACGTAATCACCTAGATAATTCATTAACGAATAACGACGTTCAGTTTTACTTTTTTAATTAATTAAGCCAACCATAAAACTTTTGTAGCGCGAAGGCCGTGCACAAAAATGGTAATTTGGTAATACAAACAAGACATTCGTATACCTACATCGGTGTAAACGGAAATGATTAGACCGGTTTCATATTTTCAAAACAATCGTTCTTATCAATGTCAAAAATTATAGCAGATCTTCGAATAAAAATTTAGTATTTGTGTTTTATGGACTATATTTCGAGCGTTTTTGCATTGAAACTGAAAGTATGTAATTTTATAGTTTGAAATAGAAGATCGTAGGTACTTTTCTGTCTAATTAAAAATATTCAGGAAGTTCGCACATTGTATGAGTGAATTTAATGTTTCTGAACATAAATTTCAAGTCAAGTGTACTAATTGAACACCTCGATACATTGAAATGGAAAAATAGGTATATGGGTAAGAGTGCAGTACCTATCTGCCTTATTTTTGGTTTTTTGGTCGCATCAAACTCTCCTTTTCCTTTGTTTCAAATCTAATGAAAAAAAACAACAATTCGAAAACTCTACTTTCTATTTTCAACCTTTCACGTAAATGTTGATTGGTTCCTGGCCCTTTCGAAGTGGTCGAACGAACACAAAAGAGATGAAGGATTGTTTGTGAAATGGTCAATATCCGTTGTACAATAGGCTCACGTATTGTCAAGTTTGAGGTTGAAAAGAATTCTCATTCTCAATCACGACTTGGCTAGTTTTAAAATGGTAATAAAAATGTAACATTTATTTTTCACAATTAAGTATCACAAGTTTTTACAATAGGTACTTCGGAGAAATAAAAAATATAAAAAAGTAAAAGAAAGCCAAATTATTTCACTATTTAAAAAAAGATTGGATGTATTTTTAAATCTGTTTTATTTTTGATTATTTTACTGTTTCTTCAAGGTAATTTTTATGTAAAACATCTTGAAAAATGTTGATGGGTAACTATTCCTGGAATAATGTTGGACGGTGCTGGAGTTGAATCACATTTTATCAAATTATCATTTTGTTATTGATCATCACCAAATTGGTAATTGGCACTGTAACAAGAAATTCATCAAAGATTAATGACGTGAGAAAAATCTAGGTGACTTGTTTGAATTTTATTTTTATTTTTTTTAAAAATGGGTTCGAACTACGAGGTCCATTAACTTCAAAGTGAAAATATGGGACTATGGGTAGTTGAATTCTTAATTCCAAAAGTGGGGACGAAAAATCAATTTTCAACTGAATTCGAATTTTATTCGATTTTTTCAACTTTAATTGTTATTCTTCCCATTTTTCGACCGAAAATGAAAATTTTCTCTTAACTCAAAGGTCATCATTTTTACATTTTCTGACTTCTCGTGGTCCCCTTGCGCCGCATAATTTGGCCAAGGTCCAATTTTTCCATGATTTAGGCATAATTTCAATGATTAGTGAAAAAAATTATGCATGGGATAAAAACTTGGAAATTTTTTCCGATTAGATAAGAAGATACTCAAAATTAATAATTTTGAAATTGAAAGTTTATTTTGTTTTCATTCAATTTTTGATGTCTTAAGTATTTTTTTATTCGTTTATTTTTGACCCAAAATTTAACAAATTGAAATGTTATGATTTTTCATTCGTTTTTTTTCACTGCGCAGAGTGAGTCGTTTATAACACGATGCCTTTAGAAGCGTTTCAAGGCCGAACCAGCACAGCTAATACTTTTCAGATTTGAGGTAGGTACCGAATTGATTTCTCAGCGATTATGGATCAGAACTCTCAGAAGTACTGCTTTTTCAAAAAATTTCACTTCCACCGGAAGACAGCCAAAATTGTCGTTTGGCATTGAAAAAAATTAATTAATTAAGTAGAAAAAATATTTGTAAATTTAAAATAAATTTGTTTGTTGAAAAATCCCCAAAAAACACCTCGAGTATTTTTTGAAACCCCTTAAATTTATTCAATTCTGAAGTCATTCACCCCAGATCCAAAAATTGACTCATTGTGCTGAGAGTGGTATCAAAAGCAATTTTTTTAAATGCTGTCGAGATAAATATCAAAATTTATCTGAACTCAGAATGATGGAATCCGATTTAAAACTTTATAAAACAAACTAGACGTCATAGAATGCAAATTTTTAGACTTCTGGAATCAATTTCCAAGATAATTTTGGTTTTTTGAGTCAAAATTCAATGTTTTGCTTTCCTTAAAAAAAGGATTTTACAAATGAACCGAAGGGGAGTGTTGAAAACAAACATTTGAATACTTGGACCACAGGTGTTCATTAGATTTTCTCAAGAGATTACAAAAAATCATCACTGTCGAACCAAATTTTTCATTAATTTTTGATTCATCTTCGAGATGAAGGGGAGGAGGGGAAGTCACAAAAAAGTGATTTTGTGTAAAATTTCGGAAGATATTCATTTTGTTTTCACTCTGGCAAAGTTTTTTTATCCGAAAAGGTGTCCGAAATCTGAAATTTTATCGTTCAAAATGAATATATCTGACAGGAGGAGGGGGGGGGGGATGAATCTAAAAAATGTAAAAACTTTTTGAAGAAGGGATTCTTTAGATAAATAAGTTAATGCCATTTTCTCAAAGTCATTGAGAAATGAATTTTTCTCATTTTATAAACTCTATCAAAATGCTGATTTGAATAATTTCGTAGATTTGATTTTTTTTATTTTCAAGAAAAAAATTTAAAACCATTGACATTTTTTGTAAGTACTTGGGGTTTTTTGGCAAAGAAAAAAATCTAGCAAATCAAATGATTAAAAAATTACAGAAATTCAAATTCAGTTGTTAGATATCACTTTTCAAATATTGTACTAAAATATTAGGTTGGCAATTTTGAAAATTGAAAAATGATATTTAATTTTTTGAAAGAATTTTCAACTATAAAGCATTACTTTAGCATCAAACAGCTGGAAAGAAAGTGAGTCTGAGTATAGGTAAGTGAATCCTGATTGGTCTATATTTTTTGTTTTTGTGGTAAGGATAATGTTATTATATTTAATCCCATAAAATATAGTAAACCAAGTTACACTTTTTCAAATTATTTTCCAAAATGAATTAAGCTATTGGCATTTAATATGTCAGACTACTTAAGAGAAGCAACCACAATTTTAAAAAAAATCATGTCATAAGATGCAATATGTAATGGCTAAATATTTTTGAAACATTTCTTAAGACATTTCGAAGTGAAAATTGTATTTATTTTCAATAAACACTGAAAAAAATAAAAAGATTTTTGAGAATGTAATTTTAACTCAACAAACCCTCTGAAAGTGTCCATGACTCATATGACATCTCTGGATTAGATCGAATAATTTTTGAATTATGGTCCAAATCATTTCATGAAGTTTTTTTTTAAAGTTTTGGCTTAAAATCATTTCATCGTTTTGATCTCTACCTCCCTACTTTAGGGTCAAAAATTAGGAATATTTTTTGTCCCTTCCATCCTCTTATAGGTTAGTTTTTGAGGTTGGACTAAATAAATATCAAAATTAGATTCAAAAGCTTTAAAACTCCTCTTATCAAGTTATTTGATGAGGGGGGGGGGGGCTTGAAAGGTGTTACTTTTTTTTTTAGATCAAGACATAATGATATTATATTAGACTTGAAAAAACTTGGAAAAAATTGAATGATGGCTGGCATATTGACATTTTGTTAGACATTATCCAATTATTTTTCGTGTTTCAAGTTTAACAAATCACCCCCCCCCCCCACAACATGATAACTTTTCATCAACGTGACAGTATATTTTAAATTTTAAGGTACTTTAATAAGGTGCAGTGGGGCAATTGCAAACCACTTTTTGATTAGTGACACTTTGCCGGTTCACTGTGCCGGCTCTATGGCACCAATCAACCTGAAATTTCTGTCACACAAACTTCAAGGGGTTCTCTATTGGTGGGAAAAATTTCGTATCATTTAGTTTATAAATTTATGAGAAAATGAAATTAAAAAATTTTTCAATTGTGTTTTTGCATTTACCCCGCCATGGGGCAAATGCCAAATCGTAAATTATTTCTGAAGGTGCTAATTTTTTTTCAGTTTTGATGGTCAAATCGGAATCTACGTAAAATTTACTAACTTTTAATATACTCATTACCTTCGTTTGATCAAAATTTGCCGGAGATATCCGCGAAAGAAAGAATTTTTTAAAGAAGTGAAACAATCTCATTTTTTATTTTTATTTTTTTTTTTTAATAAGCTAAAAATTGAAAACAAATGATCACTTGTGATAAGTATGACGTATTTTATTGGAAAACACAAAATTTTGATGAAATTTGAACAATATTTTGATAATAACTCCCAAAAACGCAAAAAATGGCAAAATTTTGTAAGTAAATATCAAAAATTTAATATAAATTTTCACACTTTTGAAGGACTAATATTCTTTTTTTTGTATTTTCGACCCATTTTACATCTAAAAATGGTTAAAAAAATTCTGAGAGTATAAATAAAATGATAGATATTTTCGATTTTGCAATTGCCCCCGCATGACCTTTTTCGGGGTAAATGCAAAAACGCATTTTTCCGCTAATGTAATGAAAATTTTTCAAAAATGATAGTCTTAGCTTCAACTTAGATCTATTAGTATAATTAATCAACAAAAATCAGCTCAAAAAAATTTTACTTTGTACGTTTTTGTCCATTTTGAAAAAAACTGATTCAACTTTACTTATGAGTGATTTTGACACATGTTGATAAAAACATTTCCACAAAGCAAATGCGTGCACCGATTTCGTTCAAACTGAGTGAGTATATAGGTAATAGATGTGCCTTGACCTACCAAAAGATGGCGCGCTCAAAAATTATATTAACTGACCTCCAGAAGCTGATTTTGCAAATACCCCGATTTTGCAATTACCCCACTGCACCTTACCAAAAAATGTCTGAGATAATTTTAGGTATTTAAAAAAAATGGGATGTAATATTTTGAAAGAAAAGAAAAAATATGTAAGTACCTATTTAGAAAAAAATGAGAATAAAAATTGAAATAGTTTTTTAAAATGTTTACATCAAGGAAAAAATTGAGAAAAAAATTCAATTATATTGACATTTTAATAAAAAGTTGGGAAGTTTTGTCACCTTGCACACAAATAAGTTTTTCGTATTGCCATCTTGAAAATACATTTTGGCTCTCTCTGGGAGAGCAGAAGGAGTATTAATAGGATTATGAAACTGAGGATCTTCTACTTGTAAAAAAAATCTCTATAAAATCGAATGCCTCAGACCAAAAGCTTGAATCTTCACTGATTTATCTTTGATTGGCAACATTTATTTTATTCCATAATTTGAATTACTTTTCAGAAAATTTTCTTTACATTAATTTTAATAATTTAAATATTATTATATTTTGGTTCTGATATTGGATTCACTTTTTTTTAGTTTTTTTAGGTAAAAAAATGCACCTATTTCATCTTCAGAAATAAAAACTGCTGGCAAAGCTGCTAATAAAACAAAAAATTTCTACGTTGCCACATTTCCATTAAATAAAAACCACCGAATCGTTAATTAATCAAGACTACCTACAATATTTCGAAACATTATATCACCAGCTATTCTCCCTCGCATTTTAATTTTACAAAAACTTCATCAAGTGAAACACGTATATACCCTGGCCTTCCCTCTCACTCCAATTTGTACAATATCCGGTAATAAACCGTATTAATTAGATTTATGTACTGTGGACGAGAGAGATGGCATAAAATCTCGTGTTTTTTAGCATTTAACGTTACTAGGTAGCTATGATTAAACGAGCGTGGATACTTTATTAGGATGATTTTATTTTTAAAAAATAATTAAGCTTCATATAGGCGTAGAACACAAAACGTACACTCAATTATCGAGCCACGCGCTTCTGAGCCAACGCCAAAAAACCCAACACGCAAAAAGGGGTTCAAATTGAATACATTAATTTCATCATTTCGTTCATTTATCCACCCTCTTGTTTCGTACGTACTCGTGCAACCTTTTTAGTTTTTTTTTCTGCTTTGTAATCGCGATATTGCTTAATCTTTTAAAAAAGAAAAATTACCATCTGGTAACGTTGGCGATTCCGTCGCATATTTCATAAATATCATTGAACACTTTCCCTCTGCCGCATCTTTGCAACCTTGGACGGCCATTTGTGCATACGAAATATCTTTGACAATCCGCAGGATGAGGGTAGAGTCGAATATCGTAGTCCGAAATACTGTTGCTGTTCACTGGACAAGAGAACCCGAGGTAACCTTTTGGAAAACGAAAAACAAATTAAAAAATAATATTTTTTTTCGCGTAGGCGAATTTAATTCAAATGTTTTTTTCTCTACTTTCGGCATCGCAAGAGGGGACTTGATCGGCCCAGTCGCATTTATAGGTTCTTTCATCGAAAGCCAACCCTTCCGGGCAATCGAAAACGTATCCTTCGCCATTAGCGCAATTTACAAATTGTCCGCAATGGGTTTGATCTCCCATTCTGAAATACCCGAACTGATGAGGACACGATTCGGTCGGTTGAGGTTCCTCTGTCGCATACAAAAGATAAATAGTCGTGTTACGGTTGATTTTCGTGTATAATGCGAGCGTGCTTTGTGTTGTAAACAAAATACTAGGTACAATATACTACGAGATTTGTGTAGTATACCACTCACGAAGGGCGCTTCTTGCTTGGCAGTCTACATCTATCGGGTATCCGCAAGGGTAGCCGAATAGAGCCCCATTAGCGTTGAAATAAAGGCCATCCGGGCACAGTTTGCTTTCTGCGACACCATTCACGCATTCGATGTAGGCGTCGCATTGACTTGTCGGGTATCTTCCATTCTTTTCAGGACAACTCAGCTGGAAGTTACCTGTTAAAAGAGTAACATATTGACGTTAACGTATTGATTTATCTGAAATTTGCGACGATTGTTTTCCCTATAGTCGATACTCATGTGTGGTTGAGTGTGTGAGTCCGTGGGATGGCATTACGAATGGTCGAAAAAATCGATTTGCTGTTTTTTTTTCACTTAAATTTTCATTTGTTGATGAAATTATTCAATTGATTGAATTAAAATAGGAAACGTAACAAAAAATTGGAGGAAAAACGAAAAAATTGAAGGAAAAAGAAAATAAAACAAATTGGAGGAGAAAGAAAACCGAAAATAATAGAGAAAACCCTGAGAAAATTGAAGAAAAATAAAACCAAAGAAAAATCAGAGAAAAATGAATCTGAAACATTTAGAGGAAAAAACAAAAAAAATAAGAGAAAGAAAAAAAACGAAAAAATAAGAGAAAGAAGAAAATTAAAAAAATAAAATAAAATAGGAAAACGAAAAATTTAGAGGAAAAAAAATTGAGAAAAGAAATTATAAAAAAATTGAAGAAAAAAGAAACCTCAAAAAATCAAAAAAAAAAAGAAAACCGAAAAATTAAAGGAACTAGAAAACGAAATCATCACTTGGTTCGAGGTTTCAATAGGCAAATTCGAATTTCAAGTGTCGAATGGGTTGCCTAGTGCCTATCCAAATCAATATCTGCAATGGAATTCATGGAAGAATTGGTAGACAATTAGACATTAAATTGCATAGATTTGTAATCTACCGGGTGCTCGATTAATTCTGGCACCCCTCCAGTTTGTAGATAAACAGCAATCCAGTTTTTTTTTCTCAATTCAATCATGAAAAATTTGCATATTTAATTTATTAATTTATTTTCGATACGGAATATTATTGTAAATTGAGATAAATTAAATGTGCAACATTCTAATTTATAACGATTAAATTAAGAAAAAAACTGGAGGAAGGGTGTTAGAATTAATCGAGCACCTAGTACGGTAGGTATAGATACCTAGGTAAGTAGTAAGTACACAATTTTTTATACAAGAATTTTAAAACCATACATGTGCCTCTCTTCCCTCCCTCAAACTATTCCTTCATCTAAAGACGAAACAATGGAATGGGAGAGGGGTCCACTCCCACTCATATTTCCTCAAAAAGTTGGCAAATTTTGTTACAAACTGTCACGAAAAAACACGAAATGAGAAAAACAATTTCACTATGTAGCATAAAAACACAAAAAAGCACGAAATTTTTTGAAAAAAAATCTTCAAAAATCATGAAATTTTTACTGCAAAGTAATGGCATTTTTTTCAAACCAGCAAACTATTAAAAAACAAATTGTTTTCTTTCTGAAAATCATCAGTTTTTCAAATCTTAGTCCTCACTTCGCTCGGGCATATGAATTATGAACTATGAAGCCTGAAGTATTCGTAAGATGTAAGGGTTGAGAATTTCGCCCCTCTTTCAATACTAAAATATTAATAAAAAAATGAAGGAATTTCAGCTTTTGGATGCATTTTTCTTCAAAAATTTTTGCCTTCGCTTCGCTCGGGCTCGAGAAGTTCAAACAATAATTCATTACCAAAATTACGGTATGAACCCTCCCCTTTTCATCCCAGACAACTGAATATTTTGAGGCAGAAAAAATTTGTCATTTTCATTTATCAGAGGTCTTAGTAGTGATCTCGAATGGAATTTTCAAAAATTTTTCGATTTTTTGGAAGGGGAGAAGATCATTAAGGAATATGTAGTTTTTTTTTGAAAGTCAAAAAAGTAACACGAAAAAAGCAAGAATTTTAGTTTTTTGATTTCAGTACGACTGGTGGACAAATTTATTTATTTTCTAAGAATATGAGTCGGTAAATTTTTCACCTCCCCCTCCTCGAGATTTTTCTGATTCATCCTTCTCCTCCTTCTCAATGAAAAAATAACTTATTCTACATGCATGATGAATTTTCATTACAAAAAAATAAAAAATAAACAAAAATTTTTCAAATCGTCATTAGGGTTCCTAAACTTCGAAATATAAAAATCGAGGAATGAGCGTTTCTTAAAAAAAAATCGATAATTCCGACCATAGGCGCATCCATAAATTGTTTGGGGGGAGGCTCAGATTTTGAGAAAAAATGGGAGGGGGTCAAAATTCAATGAAAAAATGATGAACCTGTTTTTTAGGTGGAGCTAGAGTAGTTGGGGTATTTTCAGTAGGCAAATATATAACTACAGATTTGAGCGAAGAAAAATTGAAAAATGAGGAAGTAGTGCAAAATAGGTTTTTTTGCTACTTTGATCGACTCTCCTGGCGACGGAAACAATGCAAATGCAAAAAAAATGCCAACTATTGCATTTGAATCTCATTCCAAACTACAGATTTTTTATGATCAGAACATTAAAATAAAGCAAAAAATTCCAAAAAAGTTGTCTCGTATAATCCATCCAGAACGATTCGTCGCTGATTAAATCATTCGTGAATTACAAATGATTCGAACATTGCAAAACAATCATTTTCCGAATGATTTTAGAAAAGCCTAGTGAATCAGTCGCAAGCAAAAATATTTTACATGAGTCGTTCGCGAACGATTTTATTGGAGATAAGTCGTTCGTGAACGATTTGATTAGAGACGAGTCGTTCGCGAATAATTTGATTAGAGGTGAGTCATTCGCGAACGATTTGGTTAAAGGCGAGTCGTTCGCGAACGATTTGATTAGAGATGAATCGTTTGCGAACGATTTGATTAGAGATGACGAGCTGAGTCGTTCGCGAACAATTTGATTAATGGTGAGTCGTTCGCAAACGATTTGATTAAAAGTGAATCGTTCGCGAACGATTTGATTGTAGATGACAAGATAAGTCGTTCGTAAACGATTTGATTGAAGGTGAGTCGTTCGCGAACGATTTGATTGGAGATGAATCATTCGCGAACGATTTGATTGAAGGTGAATCATTCGCAAACGATTTGATTAGAGGTGAGTCGTTCGCGAACGATTTCATTAAAGGTGAGTCGTTCGCGAACGATTTGATTGGATATGAATCATTCGTGAACGATTTAATTAGAGATGAGTCGGCCGTGAACGATTTGATAAGAAGTGAGCCGTTCGCGAATGATTCGTTCATCTTGGACTGATTCGTTTCCGAACGATTCTTTCTAGTTATTCTCAAATAAATAATTTTCTACCGTAAATTTGTGCATGTAGCCAAGTACTAATATTTTACTTGATTTTTCATCTGACTGGAGCAGAATTTAAAACTTTTAGGGGAAGCTACAAAGTGAAAATAAAAAAACCAACGTTTTGATTTAGACTTGTGTTTTTTTAAAGCAATATTCAATTCAATTCAAATCACAATATTTTTTTTCGAGGTTACACGATTCAAGTGCGCCGCCGCGCCGGGCAGAATTCAGATTTACATTGGAATAAGCTCTCTCTGAGTACAATACAATGATATCATAACTCCCACGATGGAATATTACAAATATACGATTACACCTTGAAATAACAAGAAGTAAGTACATAATGTATTTGTAATTGGAAAACTTATTTCGATCAATTCATATCTCCGTCTCTCTCCACTCGCCAGACAACGTAGCACTCCACGTTAATAAAATTGCATAACCGATCCATCGCCAGGATAAAACTTTTTCCGATTTTATCAAAACCTTTGTGTATAGTCGACAACACAGGTACAGTACATCAACGCCGCTTTCCTCACCTCACCGTACCGTATTCGTATTTCATTTCATTGAACCGAAAACTCATTTGCTCGGTGGCTCGACGATCAACACACCGATTCGCCTATGTATTCTCAAAGGACGCTGGGACTGAATTTTCGCCAATCTTTCATTAAAAGCTGAATATTGATCGAGGTTATTTGGTAATTTGGTATACTTTCGAGGGTGTCGAACGCACCCTCCAAAGGAACCTCTTTACCGCATAAAATACCCGCTAAATTTGATGATGCATTTTGATACAAGAGATTCTCTCGTTTACGAATATCTATGTAAATTTCATCGGGACGACGGCGACGATATCTTTAACCTAAATTTCAACTATACATACTTTAGATAAATTACCAATAAAATACGAATTACGATCTAACGATGAAATAAAATAATACGTTACCTTTTGAAATAAACGTAAAACAAAAACACAACAGAAACACCGTTCGTAACATAACGATTTAATAATTTTGCAAAAATATCCAAAATAATGAATTCTGTCCGCGAACGATCACCAGCAACTATTAACGAATCAGTACAGAGGTGAAGATAGGTTAGGTACATTTCAGTAGTCCATTCGCTACGACTACTGTGTAAACATTCGCACCATGATGGTAATGAAGCCATCGCACGGGAATCTTGCCAGCGGTAATTATCAACTTCGCATTAAAATAGCACTGAAATACGAGTAAAAAATCACTCCTGGAGATGTACCGTAATTATACCTGTTAAAACGTTTAAATAACAATGCGATTCGGATGGAAATTTATTTTTAATTATGTAATTTGGTCCGTCAGTTCGACGAAGATAATTGAATGTTGTCTACTTCCTTTCAAGTACGTTGGTATAATTAAATAGGTACCTAGCTAGACAAATATATGTTTATTTGTCAATAAAAATGATGTCATCTTACACTTATGATCTCGTGATACGTAAATCTATTTTAAAAAATGCCTTCAATAATCCAACTTCACTGCACCCCCCCCCCCCCTCCCATCAATTTTCACAATAATAATTTTAATGTATTACTTAGAGGTACTTTTAAAAATTATTTTTCCTCCATTTTTTTCTTCAGCTGTGGAAATTTTCCATCGAAAAGGAAAATTCGCTAGAGTCCGCTTCAAATCCTAAAATATTTCAATAAGGTACCCTGGTCCCCCACCATCTATACTGATGCACATTAATTCAACGAAAGCTGTCTCATTTACAAGGAAAGTCGAGAATATTTTTCAAGGTGATTCGGTTAAAAATGTTACGCGTGAAACTGGTGTATTCTTCATTTAAAAATTTACTTATTTAATTACGTAACGTGCAGTGAGCCACAAAAAAACAAGGCAACTCGAGGAAACTGGTTGAATATTATGTGAAAAAAAAGTCAAACTGGGCGATTAATATTGTGAAAAATTCGCGCAAGGTATTTAACTCTCGCATACCACTTTTGGTATAAAAATAGATTCGTTGGCGAATGGTGATATTTTACCTGTGAAGTTTTCAGGTAAAATTATACCTACTTACAAAATGTATGTAGACCGGTACCAAACCTGGGCAAGATCATTTACAAAATGATCTAAGATCAGATCAGATCAAAAAATGAAATATTTTCTAGATCAAGATCAAGATCATTTCAACACAATGATCTTTGATCTTAAGATCAAAAAAAAAAGGTCAAGATCAGATCATTTCGATTTTTTTTGTATTCATTGTAATTTAGCTAAAAAAGTGATTTTGTTTTTGTTTCTCAATGAGAATGAGTATTTTTATTATTAAGTACTTAGGTATTTAGAAGTACGATCCATTTTTTCCATTTACAAAATAAGATACCTACCGGCTACAGGTACAAGTAGTACTGCAGTAGACTTTAAGGGTCAAAATTTACTTTTAAAAAATTTAAAATGAATTTTCAACAAAAAATTATGCGATTTATTACAAAAAATAGATTTTTTGGCGAAAGAAAGGGTTCTACGAAAAAAATGAATGGAACATAAATTGTATACCGTAAAATTTATTTTCTGTAAAGTCCAATTAGTTTTTTTTATGAGGCTTAGTTTTGAAGATATCGTCCCTCTAATGCTGAAAGATCGTAACTCCAAAATTTAGCAATTTTTGTTTTTTTGCTGAAATGGCAACTTTGGGACATCTTCCATCTGGTGATAACATCATTTCAACCCAAAAGTCCACCAAATTTTTAAAATTGAAAAAAAAGTATGTTGGCGTAACTCCATATGTGACCCCGTTAGCTGCAATTAATTCGTTTTTTTTTCAAATTATTTTCGTAATTTTCAATATATTTATTCAAATTTTTTGTACAAATTCTGGTTGCCAAGTTTATGTAATGACTCGAAAAAAATCAATTTTAGGATTTTTAAAAATTATTCCCTATTTTTCTTTTTTTTTGATTTTTTGAAATTTTCTTCATTTGTTTTCACGTTTTATGGCATGTAATAATTTTTTTTGAAAAAAACTACCTATCCCATCTCATTTTACGTACTTTCAAGTATCAGAATCCGTGAAAAACTCAAAACTCATTTTTTCTAGCCTTGTTCTCTCGGAGCGGGTCACATATTCTAAAAATTTTGGAACTTTTTGGTTGTAACTCCATCAAATCGTCCCTCTAGTCTAATCCTAAAATGTCGTAACTTCAAAACTTTTTTTTACTGGAGTGATAAAAAAAACTGTATTACTTATGATTTTTGAATTTTGTGGAGCAAGTGGCGATTTTAATATGCTTTTTTAATGCTGAGATTGAATTTTCAATTATTTTTTTTTCAAAATCCCGATTTTTAATGTGGCGTAACTCCGTAAGTTTTCTGTGTTTAAGTATAAAAAGTCGTAACTCCATTTTAAAAATTAAAAATCAGTGCTTTGAAAAAAAAGTTATTAAAAATTCATTCTAAACACTAAAAAAACATAGTAAAATCAACCGAGGAAATACAAAAATTAGGAAATGATCTTGAAAATGATATTTTTAATTTAAAAAAATGATCTAGATCAGATCAGATCAAAAAATAAAATATAATCTAGATCAAGATCAAGATCATTTTGACACAATGATCTTTGATCTTAAGATCAAATGATCTAGATCGTGTCCAGGTCTGGTAGGTACCTACTTTGCATCCAAAGCCGGAGAAAACTAGTGTGTGCTTGATACAGCAAAAATTTACTCCTTCTCCTCTAAAAAAAGTTGAAAATTTATTCTTCAGTCCTCTTTCGTAATTTCTTTTTGGATTTCGTTTGTATTCCTTCTGCTAATTCTCTTCTATGTTGGAAATTTAATAATTTTAGCAAAGAAACACGGAGTTTTTGTTCGTTTACAGCATATTTTATTGAAAAAAAGGACTAGGTATTATGCTGACAAGTGAAGATGAAATTTAATATTTCATCATACAAGATATGGTTGCAAAAAAATATTTCACATTCATTCGTAGAAATAAAATGAATACTTTCATAACATTAAGCAATTTTAAGTAATTTATTAATTTTATAATTCAATCAAAGAAATGAAAAATTTGACTTTAGATACTTATTACCTATTAAAATACGTGATATCAAACTGATAAATGAAAA
The DNA here is from genome assembly GCA_033439095.1 of Pseudococcus viburni. NCBI lineage: Eukaryota > Metazoa > Arthropoda > Insecta > Hemiptera > Pseudococcidae > Pseudococcus > Pseudococcus viburni. The sequence continues at coordinate 1,260,676 of JAVBJF010000059.1, forward strand.
TGAAGCTTGATTTCAGTTTACAAACATTTGCCCTTATCCGAACATCGACTCAATGAAAGGCGAATTTCGCTTCAAGACACTCGTTTATAAAATCACAATATTGAGAAAAACAAAGTTTTATCGAAATTTGTATAAGTTTTCATAAAAATTTGTGTTCAACTTCTAAGTATTAGGCTTTGAAATGTTCATGAAATGGATTTATCTAATTCTACCCATTATTTTTCTTGTACGGGTTAATTCGGATGCAAATGATGGACCATCAAATGAGAAAATTGGTGAGTTTCTTCATTATAGTTTATCATATAGAAAGTAAAATTTTGAAAATTTCAGTGTAGCCAATTACGAATCGTGATATTCGAATTTATGGAATTCGTGTTGATCTGATCATGTAGGTATAGGTATTAGTTCTGGAAAACTTCACGACCCCCCACCCCCCACCAATGATCAGAAAGAAATTATGAAGAAAAATTTTCGAATCAGTGCAGCCAATTTTAAACCACGATACTCCATTATTTAAAAATTTACGTTAATCTTGAACCAATTTTTTTCCATGACTAGAAATCACAATTTAAAGAATTCTCATACCAGTGAAACAACTAGGTACTTGCTAAAAAAAAATCCCTGGAATCCTTAGAATGCCTAAAAAAACCGTTTTAGGCAAGGCAAACAAATGTTTTTACCTCACCTTTAAAAATAACAAAAACCCTTTAAGTCCTTAAGAACAAAATGATGGTCAGTTTTTACTCATTTTCATTTCTTGAATTTGGTTCTGAAAAAAAATGCTTCACATTTTTCGTTCATTTTTTAACACACAAATTATCATATTCTACTCAACATTCAACAAACAAAAAGGAAGTGAAAGTGAGTAAAAAATGACCATTTTTTTTAAGGACTTCGAGGGTTTTTGTTATATTTCAAGGCGAGGTAAAAACATTTGTTTGCCTTGCCTACAACGGCTTTTTTAGGCATTCTAAATTTTGAAAATTATCTTCAAAAATTTATTTTGAAAAAGAAGGTAAAATTACCCGGCGCAAAAATAAATAACTCTGAGCCAGCGAAAATTTCACAATATTTGAATTCCGCGATCTGCAACTTTTCGACCCCCTGGTAGCAGAAAGAGCTTTGATCCGAGAAGGGTGGCAACGGTTCAGGGAGATGTAGAAACTCAAATTGCACCTTTTCAGTGCTGTTTCATGAATCTCACGCCATTTTTACTTGCCTAGAATCACAAAAAATCGCGGATTTTTTCAAAAATAGGTGTCCTTTGGGACCCCTAGCTCCCTCCCACTTCCACCTGGGAGGCTCAAATTTTTTTTTGGGTACCGAGTTTGATCAAAATCCGAGGTATGTTTTTTTTCGCGCTCCACCCTAATGTAGGATAATACATAATAATAATAATAAATAATAATAATATAAAATACCTAATACCTAATTGAATTTTATACTTGTGCCTTGTTAGATACCAGCGAATTTGGGGAGTTTTTTGCATCAGAGATCAAAAAAATTACAGATTTAAGCCTACGGAAGAAGTATAAACAACAATTAAAAACTGTGAAAGATCAAGCGATTGCAACCGGAATCCAAACTGGAATCAAAACCGGAATCCAAACTGGAATCCAAACCGGAATCCAAACTGGAATCGCAACCGGAAGAATGGAGATGAAGGCATCATTCGTACGTGAAAATTACAAAAATATGTATTCTAAAATACTGCTATTACGGTAATGACTTTAACACCGTACATTATAATGTCTTGTGTTACAGTTCGATTATCAATTCCAATGCTTTGTAACGATGGCTAAAAATGATTTGGAATTGTCGTTCCGCTATTTTGAAGACAATGATTTTAAAAATAAAACTCTACTTAAAATCATACATGACGACAATATAAAACTACCTCAACTTTTTCAAGATTTGTACAACACTTGTGACCAGTGGATGTACGAGGGTACTTTTGATCCTACAATCATCACCACCACCGCCGCCGCCCCTAACACCCATTTGGCCAGTCAAAAAAATAAAGAGGTATCAAAAATCTCAAAGTTGATAACATATTTTCAACGATGGTACTACATACTTAGGATTCAAACAGAACCACTGATGCCTATTTTCCTCGACCTATTAAAAAGTGAGCTAAAGGTGGTCTTTTCACAATCCAAGAATAAATACACGACTCGGGACGAATTTTTGAGAAGAGTTGCGGGGCATATGGCTCGCACTTATATACTAGTTTGCCAACTGCATCATAATGGAATATCACTTTTTATGCAGAATGAAAACAAGAACAAGCATAGGCAGTTTGATGAATTTTTTTTAGAACTTATACCATCATGGTACTTTGATAACGAACAGATAGAATTTCTACAAATTCTTCGCGCATCATTGACGCATAGAGATGAAAAACTCTTGCCATATGAAAAACTCTTCGTCAGAAGTACATATACCGCTTTTCCAAAACAATTCGTCAAAACAGATTGGGTAATAATACCGTACTACGATTCAAGACGGTGTAGTTATGTGGATTTGTCTAAATTTTCGGCCACCCCTTCACCATATACGCCATATTCAGCACGTATCCTATACAGAACGTAAATGGTCCATTGTTTTTTCAATTTTAATTTTTTTGCCTTACAGTAGCATTAATCTGCTTTGGCTGTTGAAATTTAAGTACTCTTATTTTGAGTTATCACACAAGTTGTTATGAACTTTCAGTTCAAAGATAAGTTAGGTACCGTAAAGGGGGAGGGGGCAATAATGTACGGATAAGTGAGAATGTACACTACTAGTTTTTTTCACTGTTTAGGTACCGTCAAGGGGGGGGGCAATAATGTACAAATAAGTGAGAATGTACACTACTAGTTTTTTTCACTGTTTGTCGTTCTACAGGGTGACCGAAAAGTAGTTCCCAAAAAAAAAATGATTAGCGAAAATTCCCTAATTAACTTATCCAAAAAATTTCAACTCTGGCAGCATCCTTGGTCCATTACTATTCGAACACAGACCTCTTCAAAAATTCTCAATCATTTTTGAATTTTTTGTGAAGAATAATTTGATTTTCGCTTGCAATGCTATAGCTAAACCTAGTCAAACGAAATTTAAAAATTGCGTGGAATAAAATCTAGGAATTTTTGTGCATAGGTGACGAGTTCCTCAAAATCTTGATTTAAACCCACACAAGAATTTTTTCCAATTTGAATTTTTTGTTGAACAGTTTTTCTACTTTTTTTGATAACTTTTGAAACTTAAAGTCGACTTTCTGAAAAAAGAAAAGGTTCCACGAAAAAAATGAATAGAATATAAATTGTAGAGCGTAAAATTTCCTTTCTGTAGAGTATGATTATTTTTTTCTTGGAAAGCTTAGTTTTCGAGATATTTTAGTTGAAAGTTCAAAGTTCAACTTTTTTTTGAATTCAAAATATCTCAAAAAATTAAGCCACCTAAGTAAAACTAAGTAGACTCTACTGAAAGGAAATTTTATGCTCTACAATTTATGTTCTTTTCATTTTTTTCGTACCTATGACCTTTTCTTTCGCCAGAAAATCGATTTTTTGTAATGAACCGCATTTTTAACATTTCCCATTTGCAACAATGAGAATATCAAAGGGTGGTAAATCGACAATTTTCTCTCTACGTAATTGATTTTGATTGGTGTTTCTGACTGACCTACTTTTTAGTGCAGAGTTCGAATATGATTTCAATTTTACTCCATCGCATCAAGATTTTTACCGAATTTTCCATTTTTTATAATTGAAATTTTTTGTTGAAAAGTTTTACATTTTTTAATGTAAATTTTGACCATTGAAGTCGACTTTCTGGCGAAAGAAAGGATCATACGAAAAAAATGAATAAAACATAAATTGTGGAGCATAAAATTTCCTCTCAGTAAAGATTAATTAATTTTATCTGAGGTGGCTTAGTTTTTGAGATTTTTAATTCAAAAAAAATTTGAAGTTTGCACTTTCAACTAAAATATCTCGAAAGCTAAGCTTTCTAAGAAAAAACTAATTGAACTTTACAGAAAGGAAATTTTACACTCTAAAATTTATATTCTATTCATTTTTTTCGTAGAATCTTTTCTTTTTTCAGAAGATCGACTTTAAGTGTCAAAGTTATCAAAAAAATTAAAAAAACTGTTCAAAAAAAATTCAAATTGTGAAAAATCCCTGAGTGATGGATTTTTTTTCACTATTTTTTTCGTGATCAGCGCGAAAAATGCTATAAAAACCACCCAGGAACTTCAAACAGCATTTTCCATGTCGACTTGTGTAATTAATGTTGGTTTGTTCATTAATAAAATTATATGCTAGTTTATGAGACTAAGTATAGTTAAAACTTGAAAAGTCGGTTACCTTACGCAGGATGCGTAAGGTTTTTTTCTCACTGATTTTTTTTTAATAAAAAAAAATTCACTGATTTCCTCCTGTGCCGCAATTCAGACTGTTTCTCAGTGAATTTCGATAATTTTCACTGATTTATAACTGAGAGAGAACTGTTGATCGAATAGTTGGCCAAAATGAACAATATCGCGGTTATACATGAACCATTTGAGGTAACTTTGCGTAAAAAGGCTCCCTTCTGGTATTCCAAATCTCCACACCCACTTTGCACCCTCCTGAAAAAAGCTTCAGACGCCGCCACTGCTTGAATTTAATATAATTTTTTGATTTCAAGATCAAAATAATTGGCATGGAAATAGTTGTTTGTTCCAAAACTTCATTTTCATCGAAAATTTTTCCTACATAAATATTCTATGCAAATTGCATTGGTATTAGGTAAGAACTTTATAACACTTGTGCGATGGCAACGCCTAAATATTTATGAAAATAATTCAAATTTTGCATTATTTTGATGTTTTTATAGTAAAAGGAAATTTTGTGGGTAGGAAGTGATTCAAAATTTTGATTAAAAAATTATGAAAGTTCTGACCTGTATTCCCCCCCCTCCGAGAAATTCTTGGCTCTGGAGTAAAATATAACAATTTTTAATTTGTAGTTCCCAAAGAATGAATTGTGGAAATTCCACCAAGCACAAATCATTTTTAGAAAATAAGCGGTTTAAAAAATTTTCTTCGCTCGCCAATAAGATGTGTCTTATAAATATTTTTTGAATTTTTGGAGGTTAATTTTCTAGAGTGGTTGATATTCCTCTAAAAATGAACTTTCCAAATTGTTAGCTCCCTATTTGAGTATCTGAATAAGAGCCGCTATGCGTACGATTGATATCCCCCCCCCGGCCATTCACCTGATGTTCCATATTCAATGTTTTTTTTCTGCGAAGGTAATTATAATAGGGATAGGTTTTTTAAGTAGGTAGATATCGTGTTTTACTTAAAATATTTTTTTATGGAGGTATTACCTACTTATAGGTACATTTAATTTTTTTATAAAGACGAAAATATATATTTTTTTAAATAAAATAATCTAGAATTTTCAAACATTATCTGCTTAGTTTTGATTTTAGAGGGTGGATTTTGAAACAGAGGAGTCATCCAGTCATGCTAAGGGGGTTCAGAGAATCCTTGAATTGGGTAAAAATGACTAAAATGCAGGGAATGGAAGTTGACCAAAAAGTTGACCAATTCCGACCTGACTCCTGACTCTGTCTTGACTCTGGAGTCAAAGTCACACCTCAACTCCGACTCCACCTTGACTCCAGAATCAATTTCAGAACTTAACTTCTGACTCCAGCTTGACTCTTGGGTCTAACTATAACCTTGACTCCTACTCTAGCTTGACTCTGGAGCATTTGCGAATCTGGAGTCGATTTGGACTTCGCGATTATAAACCACCCAATTTCACTTTATGTTTGACATTTCTTGTTTTCAATAAATATTAATTACTTTTTAAATTAAATTCAAAAATGATTCGAAAAAAAAAGAAAATAATTAACAGAGCCAAAAAATACAAGCTCGCAGCGCTGACATCATGATTTTTCACTCCGGAGTCAATCTTAGACATTGACTTCTGACTCATGGATTGACTCGGGAGTTAATTTCAGACCTTGACTCCGGAGTCAAACTCACACCTTGTCTGCTGACTCCGGCTGGACTCCGAACCCGGAGGCAAATTATGGTCTCAACTCCTCACTCCCATTTCATTTATCAGTAATAAATAGGTAGTAGTTACATATTATTATGATGATCACTTACAGACTTGTCAATTGCAATGATACGTCACGATGGATAGGTAAAATGTTAGCTAAAAAGATAACCCATAAACCTTGATCGATATGCATCAATTACATCAGTACGTAAATAATTTAAAACACGTGATTACTGCGAGAGAACACACAAAAATACGGCACATACAGAATAGTTCTTTAGTTCGCCATTTACTCCATCAAGTTACCTACCAGAATATCGGGAAAATGGTAAAAAAAAATTTGAAAAATGAAATCTAAAGAACCGCTACCAAAGAAGCAAATAGATAACTAAATACCTATAAAAATTAGTCAATCTCGCTCAATGATATTAAAGTACATAATTGTAGATAATTTTCGATGCATCAATAAATATTAGGTGTATGGTACCCAGCTACCTATTTTATCAATTGTGAATGTGAAGAAAATGCAGTGGCGTAGCGAAGTATTTTTTCTGGGCGAGTGACGTTCTCAATTTTTCCAACATTGAATCTAAAATTAGTCAACTTTAGAAATGAAATTATGGAAGGGAAGGGCTGAGAATTCGAGTAAAAATGGAGGGGACATGAACAAATCTGAGCAAAAAAAAAAATTGGAAAATTGCTGAATTTTTTGGAATAAACAATCAACTCACTTCTGAAATCTGAATTAGTAAAATGTGACGCGTCATGAGAAAGCATACCTTAGGGTGAAGAGGTCAAAAATGAGATTTTGATTATTTACTGATATAAAAATGTACGAGGAATCGAATGGAGCAAACCGCAGCTCAATCGGAGCAAAACTCACTGAGTTATGATACTTTAAAGTTGAGAAGTGCTGAAAACAACTTTTCGAGAAAAAAACTATTGAAGTTTTTCATTACATTTTTCCCTGACGTCAAGACGAATATTTTCGTATAATCATAATTGAATTTTGGTCAATAATTCAAAAAGTTAGGGTAGGCCAATGCTTTTCCAGAACAGGCCAACGTTTTTTAAAATCACTTATAAATCGGCCAAAAAATGACCAAAATGCAAAAACTAGGTCATTTTTGGAATGCTGAAGTCGAGACGAATATTTTCGTAAAATCACAATTGAATTTTGGTCCATATTTCAAAAAGTTGGGGTAGGCCAATGCTTTTCCAGAACTGGCCAACGTTTTTTAAAATCGCCAAAAATTGGCCAAAATGGAAAAACTAGGTCATTTTTGGAATACTGACGTCGAGACGAATATTTTGGTAAAATCACAATTGAGTTTTTGTCCATATTTCCAAAATTTGGGGTCGGCCAATGCTTTTCCAGAACAGGCCAACGTTTTTTAAAATCGCCAAAAATTGGCCAAAATGCAAAAAATAGGTCATTTTTGGAATGCTGACGTCGAGACGAATATTTTCGTAAAATCACAATTGAGTTTTTGTCCATATTTCCAAAAGTTAGGGTAGACCAATGCTTTTCCAGAACAGGCCAACGTTTTTTAAAATCGTCAAAAATTGACAAAATGCAAAAACTAGGTCATTTTTAGAATGCTGACGTCGAGACGAATATTTTCGTAAAATCACAATTGAGTTTTTGTCTATATTTCCAAAATTTGGGGGAGGCCAATGCTTTTCCAGAACAGGCCAACGTTTTTTAAAATCGCCGAAAATTGGTCAAAGTGCAAAAACTATGTCATTTTTGGAATGCTGACGTCGAGACGAATATTTTCGTAAAATCACAATTGAGTTTTTGTCTATATTTCCAAAATTTGGGAGAGGCCAATGCTTTTCCAGAACAGGCCAACGTTTTTTAAAATCGCCAAAAATTGGTCAAAATGCAAAGACTAGGTCATTTTTGGAATGCTGACGTCGAGACGAATATTTTCGTAAAATCACAATTGAGTTTTTGTCCATATCTCCAAAAGTTGGGGTAGGCCAATGCTTTTCCAGAACAGGCCAACGTTTTTAAAATCGACAAAAATTGGTCAAAATTCAAAAACTAGGTCATTTTTGGAATGCTGACGTCGAGACGAATATTTTCGTAAAATCACAATTGAGTTTTTGTCTATATTTCCTAAATTTGGGGGAGGCCAATGCTTTTCCAGAACAGGCCAACGTTTTTTAAAATCGCCAAAAATTGGTCAAAATGCAAAAACTAGGTCATTTTTGGAATGCTGACGTCGAGACGAATATTTTCGTAAAATCACAATTGAGTTTTTGTCCATATTTCCAAAATTTGGGGGAGGCCAATGCTTTTCCAGAACAGGCCAACGTTTTTTAAAATCGTCAAAAATTGACCAAAATGCAAAAACTAAGCCATTTTTGGAATGCTGACTTTTTCTCATTTTCTATGACTTATGCAGTTATACTTGGAAATGAAATTATAATGAAAAATTTGTGGTCCTGTAGTAAAATTTCACGAGAAATTCAATTCTGAAAGTTTCAGGTCCATAAGTATCTCCAAGCATATCTCGTCACCCAGTGTAACCCATAGATTAAGAATACTACGTATATACGTAGTATTCTTAATCTATGGTGTAACCTACCTTGCGAAAGAGTTGAAATAAAATTATGAGGCTGTTTAAAGTTTATTATTCCAAAAAATGATGAAAACGCTCTTACGAAGCTGTAAAACGACGAAAACAAGTAGGTGGGGTGCTTAAAAAGTTCTTTAGACATCAGAGAATTCATTTCCGGCAAAAAGTCATTTTTCATAGCAAATAAACTTTTCGACCTATTTTGGCGTTTTTCTCGAAAACATTTTTTTCACCCTAACGTATGGTTTCTCATGACGCGTCACAAATATACCTGTAGCCCAGTCATTTTAGGTCTGAACCTCAAAAAAATTCTTGGAAAGCTGGATTTTACATTATTTGTGTAGAATGGCCACCATAGGCGGAGATAAGGGGGGGGCATGGGGGGCTGAAGCCCCCCCAAATGTTGAATTAGCCCCCCCAAATCATTTTCGTGAGTATCAAATGAGCACGAAATTTCGTTGAAAAACTTTGAAAATGATGCAATTTTTACTCCAAAGTAATGGAATTTTTCATTCAACAGACCTTTAAAAATGGAATTATTTTCTTTCTGGAAATCGGAAATATTTAAAATCTTAGCCCTCGCTTCGCTCGGGCATGTGGAACCTTTACTTTTCAAGGGATAAATTATCAATGTGACGAATTTCCTGTTTTTTCAAGCTACGAAAATGGTCTTTTTAATATCTAACGAAAATAATTAGGTTTTATGAGCAATCAGCAAATTGAATTGCAAACTAGCACGAAAATGTAAGAAATAAAAAAAAAAATCAAATTTTTATTCTTGTTCAAAACTACAAAAAAAGCACGAAATTTCGTTATAAAAACTTCGAAAAGGACGAAATTTTTACTCCTAAGTATGGATTTATTCACTCAACAAACCATTAAAAATGAAATTGTTTTCTTTCTAAAAATTGACAATTTTTCAAATCTTCGCCCTCGCTTCGCTCGGGCATATTAAGTCTAAAATATTTAATAAGAAATGGAGGTTGAACTGGTTGAAGATTTCACTTCCTCTTCAATAAGTAATAAAATATTGATTTAAAAAATGAAAATATTTCAGTTTTGGATTTTTTTTTCAAAAATTTTCGCCCTCCGCTTCGCTCGGGCTTGATAAACATCTTCAAAAAAGAATTCAGCAAAAAATTGCTTAAAAATAGAGGAAGGTTTTTTAGAGGGGGGGGGGGTCATCGAAAATGAACATTTTTGTTTCGTGTTTTTCATTCCTTTTTAACTGGGGCACAAGCCCCCCCCCAAAAGTTATGTTCTATCTCCGCCTATGATGGCCACCTAAACAACATACTAAAATTTGCACCCCGCAATTGTCTGGGAATCCCTGCAAGAGGGTAAAAACCACCCTCAAAACCAGTTTTTCGCGTTTTCCAACAAAATAAAAGGTTTAATCAAAAAATGTCAAAAGTAAAACTTTTTTCTACGTCGAATTTCCTATAGAAATGTTATAAAACTTTTTTCAAAATTTCCACTTTTTATCTATTTTGGAGGGGGTTGAAAATTACGAGTTTTCAAAATTCTTAATTTCTTTCATTGTACGAGATTCTTCGATCTTTTAGAAGAAAAAAATATAAGAATAAAATTATTTTTTCATCGAATTTCAAATAGAAGGCACCCCTCAGTATTCACGAGCAGGGAAATGTGGGGCGAGGAACCGGGTAAGGGGAAAAGAGGATGATTTTCATGGAAATAATAATGGTGGTAAGGCATATTTAACGATGGTAAGATGAAAATGTGGTATATCTACCTATGATTAAATTTCAGTCAATGAAAAAAAATTTAGTTGAAAGTTGAAATCTTTATTCTGAAAGGAAATTTAATTCTCCACAATTTTGGTTCCTATAATTTTTTTTGGAGGGAAGTCTTTAGAAAATGAACTTGATTTCGCAAAAATTACAAGACTTCGTCACAAAACGGTGGCGTTTCCCTAATTGTTTATCTATGGGAGTCAACTCATGAGGTACAAAGTATTTGATTTTTTTAAATGGGAAAATAAAATTTAATTCATATTCACTATTCAGTGATGTCGAACGGTCGATTCATGTACAATTGACTCCAATCACGTTAAATTTGCTCAATTTCATGCCCAAATTCATAGTTTTAAAGACTGGCGTCTCAACTTTCACCCCCCCTTCCCCCACACGTGCCAGTACTAAGAATTTTTTCATTGACTGAAATTTAATCATAGGTAGATACCACATTTTCATCTTACCATCGTTAAATATGCCTTACCACCATTGTTATTTCCACGAAAATCATCCTCTTTTCCCCTTACCCTGTTCCTCCCCCCCACATTTCCCTTCTCGTAAATACTGAGGGGTGCCTTCTATTTGAAATTCGGTGTAAAAATAATTTTATTCTTATATTTTTTCTACTAAAAGATCGAATAATCTCGTAAAATGGAAGAAATTAAGAATTTTGAAAACTCGTAATTTTCAACCCCCTCCAAAATAGATAAATAGTAGAAATTTTGAAAAAAGTTTTATAACATTTCTATAGGAAATTCGACGTAGAAAAAAGTTTTACTTTTGACATTTTTTGATTAACCCTTTTATTTCGTCGGAAAACGCGAAAAACTGGTTTTGAGGGTGGTTTTTACCCTCTTGCTGGGATTCCCGGATACTTGCGGGGTGCAAATTTTAGTATGTTGTTTAGGTGGTCATTCTACACAAATAATGTAAAATCCAGCTTTCCAAGAATTTTTTTGAGGTTCAGACCTAAAATGACTGTATTACCTGCTTGAATCAGTGAAATGAATTTAACTGAATATCATTGATTTTTCACTGATCTTTCAGTCAAGTTAAAATTATTGATTTTTCCTGAGGAATGAGATGTGATTGAGAAATCAGTGATTTTTGACTGAATGATCATTGAAAAATAATCAATTTTCAATGAAAATTAAAGTACCTACAATGAGTATCTAATGTGTAAGAATGGCGAGTGTTAGCAACGGATTTATTTTTTCTGAAAATGTTTAAAAATATGTAGGTACCTAATCAATTGTTTATATTGAATAGCCAAAAGTGAAAAATATTGATACGTATGTAGATACATAAATACAGTTGATATAAAAATAGATAGTTAGGTACCAAAGTGAATAATGTAACATGTGGCTGCCATCTATAGTCTACAGTCCAAACGGCAAAAAATGCTCTAGAAATCAGAAAATACCTATTGATTTTTTTCAAGGGAGACCCCAAGATCCTTTTCCCTTTGGATTTGAACGCTTAATTTTTTTTGATAGGCCTCCAATTTTCGTCAAAATCCGAGGCATATTTTTATTTTCATTCTTCCCTAATGCATATGGTAGAACATAATAGTTATTCGAAAAATTTATCTTCCTTGTTTCCTCGATTCACCCTAATAATGCTGACTCCGCAAATTCGGTCGATTTTGAATACCCACTGAAGGCTCAAACTAGTCGCTTCCCTCTGCAGAAATTACGCTAAGCATTCGATTGAAATTAATGCATTGCCTAGTGGCAATAGACGATAGATTTAAATGTATCTTTTTTGAAAGTGAAAAATATTCCAATAAGAATTCCTTCTAACGAAGCTCCGAACATGTTTATGGCGTTGCTGATGAAACTTACCACCAAATCGCTCATATTATCAGGTATATAACCAAACATTATTATACTTATTTCTGCTAAACTTATCGCGGAAGATAGTCCGCCGATCATTAGTAAAAGACGTATATGTAGAGAAAATTTAGTCCACAGCTCTTTCTTATCAATACTAGCTGACCTTAGGTACCAAAATGCAGCGATAACTGGGATCAAACGTAAGATGCGAATAATCGCTAAAAACGTTAGTACTTTCTCTATAACGTTTAGGAAGTTTTGTGATCGACAAGTTAGAAAAATTAAATAGATTAAAGGTATTACCATGCTTAGAACGCAGTAAATTGAGAATTTTCCAGTTTGACGACCTAAGGGCCTTTGCAGATATAAAGCAATTTTACGAAAACATAAGCATATATCCACAGCAATTATGGTTTTAAGTATCGTTGTTGCTAATAGAAAGTAAAAAAGAATAGAAAATGTGGTTTGATTTTTTACCATGTCCATTATTTTTGACTGAACCTCGTCGTCAATCTCGAATAATGAACATACTGAAGCTAATATTGTAACAAACGAGTTCACAGTATTGCTTATTATTAAATAAAAACAATATAAAGTAAGATTTTTGCTCGCCAAATTTTGAGGACTTGCACTTCGAAAAAACTTGTACATATGAATTACTAAACATGTGGTGGAAATCACAAACATTATTGCTGTGATTGACAAATAGCTGAACGTTAGAAATATGTAGGTCGAATATTCATCCATAGTTTTTCGTGCTAGCTGCTAGTTTCTTTGCGGTAATTTCTAAGTATACTTCCCTCGGTTAAAATATTCTCACAGGTAGTCTAAAAAAAAAAGAATGAGTTAATGTAATTAGGTAAAACATGCTAAGATTTTGCAATTTAGTAGGTATACCTTACCTATGACATGACAAAAAAAAAGTCGTATGTGATGATAGTTCACCCACTTTACCTGCACGAATAGAGACAAAAAATATGCAATAGGAAACCGAATAATGCGAATAATAGGTAAGTAGATAAGTACCTAATATAATTTTTTTTCTATGAGATTACGTCCGGCGAAAGTTCGAGGTGATTAGCAATTTAACGCGAAGTGGCTGAATTCTCTCGGAACTTAATAGAACCAAGAATTTTACATTGATCGAGGGGGTATAGCTTACATTAGATTATATGAAAGAGATTAGGTTCTTTTAATTTTTAAGGAAAACTGAGTTTTTGCTTTTTTGGTGAAATTTAGAAAATCTATGAACTAAAGCCTTAACCCTGGTACGCCATATGTACTTCAAAAATTACGATTCTGCCACACGGTGGTGAAATTCACCGCACTCAATTTTTTGTGCCCTGGCAAGCCTCACAGCACTGAAACTTACCCCATAGGCTTAGATAAAATTTATATACACTTTTTTTTATTATTTGAAAATTTACATCAATAATACCAATTGCCAATCCAGTGTTGCCTGATTCGACAAATTTTTTGTGTGTATTAAGAATTTAATTTTTTCAATTCCTTAGAAATCTGAAAAAATTGTATTTTCAACAAATAAAAAAAATGGATTAAAGGGTCATTCCATGTCAGTTCGTTCACGAAGTGGAAAGTGGGGTCGGCGATTTTTTTGATTTTTCACATGTGGGTAGCTCGATGAGAGATGACGAATGGCGCAAACTGGAGCTCTCCAAGTCTTTTTGGAGGGCAGCCATGAGCACTCAAAGTTTTGAGGTAAAGTTGGATATGGTAAATTTTGAGCGTGCATAACTCGAAAACTATGATAGGTAGAAAGTTGAAACTTTTTCTAATGTGTACGGCCTTTGAAGAGCTTTTGGCGATTTTTTTAGAAATCAGTGTTGCCACTTTTTTTAATACCAAAAATTAGCTGCTAAAGTTGAAAAGTAGTATTTTTCAGTGTTCAAAACCAATTGAAGTTCAATTGGTTGCGTGGTGGTTGTGGTTTTATGATGCTTTGTAATAAAGTAGTTCCTGGTTCTGGTTTTTAAATTGGTTTTCAGTGATGGGCTGAAACGGTTCCAGTTGGTTCTGATATTTTCATTTTTTGTCGTTATTGATTCTGGTCTTGAAATGGTTCCGTTTATTCATTTTTCGCAAAAGGTTCGGGTTTTGGGCTTTATTTTCAAAATTTCTATCATACTGTTCTGGTGGTGGTTCACAAAATTGAAGACCGTTTCAATTGGTCCTGGTTCTCTCGGATCCATTCGGTTTTTCAAAATTTGTTTTGAATGTAATTCATTTTTAAAAAAACACAAGAATTATACCAACAGTGAGTATTTAGGTATGTATCAAGTAAAATGATGAAACAATGAAAGAATGTGATATTGGGACGTAAAAAGAAGAAAATAAAAGTAGGTAATGAAAAGTTTCAATTTTGACCACAGATATTTTAATCGCAGTCTAATCGCACTCAATTATTTGATTTTTGAGGGCGCCCGGCGGAATGATTATTGGGATGGATTTTCATCCCAAAAAATTCATCCCGCGATTTTTCCGCGTATTTTTGGGCTGCGATTAATTTGAGATGAATTTTAATCGCAGCCTAATCGCACTCATTTTTTTGGTTTTTGAGACTGGAATGATCATTAGGATGGATTTTCATCCCAAAAAATTCATCCTACGATTTTTCCGAGCACTTTTGGGCTGCGATTAATTTGAGATGAATTTTAATCGCAGTCTAATCACAGGTATTTTTTTGGTTCCCGAGGTCAAAATCGATCATTGGGATGGATTTTCATCTCAAAAAATTCATCCTAAGATTTTTCCGAGCAGTTTTGTGCTGCGATTAATTTGAGGTGAATTTTAATCGCAGTCTAATCGCACTCATTTTTTTGGTTTTTGAGGCCGGAATGATCATCGGGATGGATTTTCATCTGAAAAAATTTTCGCCAGATTTTTCCGAGCATTTTTGGGCTGCGATTACTTTGGGGTGAATTTTAATCGCAACCTAATCGCACTCATTTTTTTTGATTTTTGAGACTGGAATGATGATGATCATTGGGATGGATTTTCATCCCAAAAAATTCATCCTATGATTTTTCCGAGCACTTGTGGTTTTGAACACTTGTATTTTTGTATGAAGGACACCTTCAAAAATTCCAAAAAAATGATGTGGTACAATTTCACGTGCTGAGTAACATATTAAAAAACTGAAAATTTTGTTCAATTACTCGATGAAAAAAAAATCATTCCAGCTTAGTAAAAATTTCATACCTATTATTGGAATATTGCAATCTGCAACTTTTCAACCCCCTGGTAACAGTCTGAGTTTTGATAGGAGAAGGGTGGCGATGGTTTAGGGAGATGTAGAACCTCAAATTGCATCTTTTAAGTGCTAAGAAAGCTTCTCACACAATTTTGATTAACTAAAAAACACAAAAAACTGCGTTTTTCCAAAAAGGTGCACCTCCTGCCCCCTCCCCTTACCCTAAGAGGCTCAAAAAAATTTTGGGAGGTCTCCCACTCAAAGTTAACCATTCCACCAAATTTGGTCAAAATTCAAGATAATTATGTGTTTTTTTTCACCCCACCCTAATGTTTAGTATCTACATAATGTGACTCAAAAGATTGATATCGGAAGAAATGTCGATTTCTGACTAATTTAGATTAGAAATGAACCAACCTAACCGAGATCAGATGAGTTTATATGGTTTATAGATCAATCTAACATTGATTAGTTTGAACTAGGTATTTAAATTTCAGTCCAATCTAACCCTAATTAACTTAGATTATTCGAATTAGAGACCAATTGAACCTCGGTAACTTGGAACTTTTTGAAATTTCAATCAGATCGCAGTTGAATTTTTTTAAATACAATTTTTCCTCCAAATTAAAAAAAAAACGGTTAAAACGATTACGTGAAATAATTCTTGTTTCAACATATATTTTATGCCTTGCTGTCCCATCTAATTCTGTTCTTGGACAAAAAAAGACAGAATGGCTCTCTTTCTTTTATCACACAATTAAAATTTTATCGAAACGATCGTCCCTTCAATTTCAAAAACAGGTACCTAAAAATCGTCTCTAAAAAAACACACACAAATATTTCACGATTTTTATTTTCGTCGCCTTACGTATTCCTAATACAATAAATTTATCGACTACGTTAAAAATAATAAATATAAACAGTATAAGTAGAATTTCGTAAAACGAAG
This sequence comes from Pseudococcus viburni, assembly GCA_033439095.1. NCBI lineage: Eukaryota > Metazoa > Arthropoda > Insecta > Hemiptera > Pseudococcidae > Pseudococcus > Pseudococcus viburni. The sequence continues at coordinate 1,277,054 of JAVBJF010000059.1, forward strand.
GTATGTAAAACCGATCATCGTCAAATAAATATTCACAAAAAAGATGTACGTAAAAATTTCGCTTGAAAAAAAATTCCAACTAAACGATAATTCGACTACAGTACAAATATCAAAATATAATATCATTACCTAAGGCACTCTAAAAACTTATAATAAATTGCATCTCTTTTGATTATTCGAAAAATTGGGCGATGACCGGAATTATCTCCACTGCAGATGAATCCGGTCACTTAAAACTATATACAAAGATATAATATAGAAAAAAAATTGATGAAAATAAAAATAAGAAAAAAATAACGTTTATCTCACATCTTGGAAGCTAGTTACATAAAAACTAGCTTCAAAGAGGGCGCGACTAGTTTCAAAAAAATTACCCTTTTACCCATAACCCAAATTTTTGTAAGTTTTTCAAAACTGGTCGCATTTGCTTATTTAGAAATAAACAACAAGCTATTCATCAAATTCACTATACAAAATAATTCAATGAAAAATGGTTCAAAGTCTTATTTACACAGAATTGGTCGATATTCGATCATCGTGAGTGGAATCAGGATGATTTGGAAATAAATACGAGTAAGATTTTTTTCCCCTAATACAACAAAAAAAATAATAATAGTTCATTCGTTCGTTAAATTTTTCGAAATTTTCAATTCAAATAAAAGTGTTTTTCAATTCTTAGAACGATTCTAATTTCAAGTTTGAAGGTTCGGAATTTAAAAAAGAAAAAAAATCGTATAAAAAGAATATCATCGTAGTAAAAAATACCAATTTAATTCAAAACCATCCTTCGAAGATTTAAATTTATTATTTTCAAGGCTCCAAAAACCAATCAAAGACGAATTACAAACACCCCAAAAAAAACGTCGAAATTTTCCATAATTTTTTATCGACTCGAAATTTAGCAATTCGACGTTTATTAATTTCAAATTCGCAAACTGGAAGATTTTCAGCACTTGATATTTTCAAATGGAAGTACAACCTTGGCATTTCTATCTTTGCACAAAAATCAAAAAGCATTCGAATCGCTGTTGACATTTGAAAAAAAATTCAAAATGAAAAATACCATATAAAAATACAAAATAACAATAAATAAAGCACCATAATCTCGCGCCATCTAGAGCTTTCCGTACGTACGTAGCTTTCCCAACACTGCCATCTTTTGTTCGTATTATAAAAGAAAAAATAAACGAAGCAATAATAGTACAGCCAACAGAACGAAGATATCGACGTTATCACAGCATAATGCTAAAAAGAAAAGAAAGAATGTCCTATTCGTACAAATAATACTTATACGTGGAAGAAATTATAGTAATAAATCTAATAATCTTAAGAAAAATCACAAAATCGCATACGGCAAAATATTAGCATAGAGTCTACACAACGAATTATCAAAAAAAATCCATCTATTAGCCATTTAACAAAAAAAAAAGAAAAAAATTACGGTGGTAACTTGACAAGATTAATCAGATTTTATGATTTATCAGAATACATAGTAGAAAATTCAATACAATAAGTCGATTACCCTGATTATAAAGGTAGAAAAAAAAATACAAAAATGATTATTCTTCCAAACTTAGCTAAGTAAGTATTCGTAATTGGAAAACATTTTTCAATTTATCATAAAATATAGGTACCTTATAAATAAAAATATTTATGGCTGTTTATACTTTGAGATAACTTATCCAGGGGGTTCTTTATTCTCTTTCTCGCTAATTATATTATGGGAATCAATCTTCAAGTATCTTGAAGTCAGCCCTTGTCTGAAACAGAGAAAAATAACAGTTAGATTATTACGTTTACAATTTGACCTTCTTATCTTAGTCTAAGCTTTGATCGTTATGGCCAAGTTTTCTCATCATTTGCCAATGAGTTTTATCTGGGCCCATGTGAAAATAAAGTTGTTTGGGTAATCAAGTCTGAATGGTTTTTTTTCATTGTGGCGGAAATTAAAACCTAGGTCGAATTATTATTTAACGAAATGAATAAAACGTGAAATTCGAGTGCGAAAACTCATTCTATTTTTCGTATAAAAATATTCCATTCGTCAATGTAACGTCGAATTGAAAAAAATATGTAAATTTTCATCCGTTATGTATTTTAGCGGATAATTAAATAATAAAAATTGATGGTATTTTTTCTCTTTGATTTTATGGCTTTGTGACGCCATAGTGGGCTCAATAGAAATTTTAGGCGGAAAAAGTCACTAAAGATGCGCGCCTTTGTATTTTATGTTGTATTTCAAATTCATTTATTGGTACCATAATTTCGAAATATGGAAAAGACTCCAAAAAGTCAGTACATTCCATTTTTGCAATTTATTTTAGATTTTGAATAACTTTACTAGCGATTAGAGACCTTCAAAGTTGGTAGTAAAAATTAGATTTTGAAATTATTCCAAAAATTGGTCATGTTGATTTTTAAAAATTAGGGTGCGGCTTAGAAAACTCCCAATTGCAGCAAAATGTTGCTTGAAGTAAAGGCTTTCGAAATATTTTTTTTAAATTTGTCATTAGGCCTTGGTTAATTTTCAGCACTTAACTCTGTTTTGTAGCTCAAAGAATATAAAAAAAAAGAGACAAAAGTTATTCTTTATCCAATTTTCACACCAATTAAAAATTATTTTGAGAAGACCTTTTTGGGTTCTAAAAACGTAGAATTACTTCCTTTATTCAGAAAATTTTTTTGAATTTTTTTTCCTCTCGTAAGGGCGTAAAATTTTTTTCCCCTAATTACATGACAATGGATTGTTTTATCATCGCATTCTTTTCACGGTTTCCGATTTTTAAACATAGAATTGGGCCAGGATGCGATGGTTTTGGTCTTAAAGAATTACAATCCTTTTAAAAATATATCGCCCTTAACTCAATCGATCTGCCACTCCCTCCTCCAGGGGGGGGGGGGGGGTGTCGTGGAGAATTTAGATGGAAAAAAGTCTTAATCGACGGAATTGAAACTTTCAAGTACTGATGATACGTAATTTTCAACACTGAATCCAAATTTGTTATTAGTTTTGCACCTAGACCCTCGACGAAGGGGAGCGGTGATGAGAGGGGTCAAAAATGTGAAATGGGTTATAAAGTTGACATGGGTGTCCAAATCTACATTTTCAAAGGTGCTGAATTCAAATTTGATATTATTTTTGCACCAGGACTATCGGGGGAGAGGGCGAGGCAGGTCAAAAAGATGAAATAGGGTATAAAGTTAACGTAGGTATCGAAATCTACGTATTCAAAGGTGCTGAATTCAGATTTGATATTATTTTTTCACCTGGAACCTCGGGAGAAGGGTAAAGGGTTCAAAATAAGTTACTAACAAAATTTTTTTAATGGAAATCATATATATTAACAAGAAAACAAGAAACTTGGTCATTTAATTTTTTTTCAGTTTCAGTAAAAATATCAGTAATTTTGTGCTGTTTGTTAGGTTTTATCGAAAAAATGGTTAGATCCATTTTCAAATCTCGATGTGTCAAAAATTCCTTCACGAATTTCAAATCAGTCTCTAAATCTCCTTTCGAAGGATACTTTTTATTTCTCAAATTTGTTGCATTTTTGGTTTTATCAACTTTAGACCCCATTTCATATTTTTCACCCCTCCCACCCCCCCCCCCCCCTAAGGTCCTGGTGCAAAAATAACATCATATTTTGTTTTCAGCATCGTTAAAAATATAGATTTGGACACCCATGTTAATTTTCAACCTTATTTTATATTTTTAACCCCCCTCACTCCCTCCCTCGAGGGTCCTAGTGTAAAAATAATATCAAATTTGGATTCAGCACCCTTAAAAATGTAGATTTGGACACCCATATCAACTTCAAATCCCATTTTACATTTTCCATCCCCTCACCCCTCTCCCAAGGGTCCGGATGCAAAAATAATATTAAATTTGGATTTAGCGTTAAAAATTACATATATGTTCCATCCGAAAAAATTTTGAATGAACTTCATGGTCATGAGACTTTTTTCCGCCTAAATTGCTTATTAAGCCCACTGTGTGGCGTTTCAAAAAAAGTCACATTTGTTCGAAACAAACTGTATTTAGGTATACATTTACCTATATTGAAAAATATCAAAATTTCGTAATTTTTAGCAGAAACCTTTTTTCAAAGGTTGGATGGAAAAAAATTTCGAAACGAGTCGAAAGAACGTACCATTTTATAAAAAATTACTTTTTTCCTCGAACCAATTATTTTGACAGTTTTATTTTTATCCAACCAATTTCTCGTTTTCAGGTAACGATCAAAGGAAATTTTTTCGACAACAATTTTTCTCAATTTCAGAAAAATCTGTTCCGTCGACATCTGACTAGTGAAAATCACAATCCAGAGGGAAAATAGAAAAGCTGTCGACAACAGGCCCACTCAGCGTTCGAAATTTCGTATTGCGGCAAATTTTCAAAATGAATACAAAATTACATCTCGAGTCTGACGAAATTCACCCGAGGATAGAATTTTTCCTTGAAAAAAATTCACGTCACTTCAAAGAAGAGAGGCCAGAGAAAGAACACGTACGACGACGAGAGAAAAAAATCATCACTCATGGTAAATCTGCCTGGGGATTTGCACAAGGTAACAGCTGAGAAAGTTTTCTCCGAAAAATATACCGAGATCTCCCAAGATTTCGTACACAATTTTACAATCTAATTAGTCGTCGAATTTCTGGTTCGCAGCAATGGATGGAAAAATAGTCGTTCGAATCATTATACGAGCATTACAAAGTGTTCCAGTTTTCGTAAACGACTGAGCGAAAATTTCACGAATGGTACATTTAATATATTTTTTTTAATCGCCGAAAGCTCGTACTCAACGATGAAAGTTTTATGTGCCGGATTAATGTTCGGTTTTAAATAACCACAGAGTAAAAATTTTTAATTTAAAATCTAAACAAATGACGCTGACGTCTGAAATTTTCTTTCGACTGACTTTATACTCTTGTTCAGGAGGAATTAAAAGTTTAATATTTTATGGCCGTATACGTATATAAAAAGCATAGTGTAATAAATTCTAGATAATTATAAACGTACGTATTACGTAGGGCTTATTCTTGTGTATAGCTTGGAAAAAGCAGACGGACGGTTTTAAAAACAACAATAACGATACCACCGACATAAATCCATTAGAAATGCCAGTTTTTTCTATTTTTTAATTTGTAATTTTTCATCATTTTTTGCCTCCGTTTGGTTAGAGCCGAGTGATTTTTTTTGTGCCTAAACGAAGTCGTGTTTTACGCATTTAGTTTTTTCAGCTGGTTTTTTCCATTACGAGAAATGAAAAATAGAAAAAAAAAGGTAATACTCGAGTTTCAGAAAATTTTTCCAACTACTTCTTTTTCTAAAATTTTGAAAATTCACTCGGGTTTCGTTTTTATGATCGCAATATCCATATTATTTATCACCTCTCCTCCTCCCCCCCCCCCCATCTGACTATACAATATTTTTGGTTCAAAATTTAAAAATTAAAAAAAATCCTGATCAAATCGTTTCAAAATTTTTATAATTGAAAAAAAAATCAGCTAGAAAAATTTTGTCAACTCTACGAAAAAAATTAGCATCGAAAAATTACTTGTTATTTTTCTTGGTTTGAATTTTTGTTTTCGATCATACCTTTTTGCAAATTTAAATAAGTAATAAAAAAATCAAAATTTTAACGTATGTAACAATGTAACCGTAGTTGTTTATGTCTTGGTGATAGATATTAAGAAGGAAGAGAAGAAAAAGACTAAAAAGAAAGAAAATAATAACTAAAGAAGAAGCAAGGAATTGAAATTCCAGAATTTCAAAAATAAAAACTAGAAACTGAAAAATTAAATTAAATTTGTTCAATTTTTATTTTAAAAAATGAAGATAGAAACAGGAAAATTGCTGTAGAGGTGGTGTTTAGCTTTTAACTTTGCCTGAATCAAATGAGAGGTAGCTTGATCGTAAATATTTTGAATAAAAATCATAGTAGAATCTCTAAATATGTCCGTAGACGAATAAAAGTCAATTCGCGAACGTCGTATGTATATTGAGGCATAGAAAATTATAAAACAATGAAAATATGGCGTGAAAATCTTCATAAAAATACAGACGCGAATATATACATCGAGATACAAAAGGGGGCGATAAAACTACTCGAGAATGACGGGGTGAAAAGTACAACTACGAAGGAAAGAAGTCTAAAGTTCGAGAACATGGAGGAACGAAAGTTTAAAGTTGGGATAGGTAAAAGTTGAGACAGTACAGGGCGACACCAGACGGACATATCGAAGCCTCCCACTACAAGATCAAAAACTTATAATCAAAAACTTATATTAACTGAAAAATAGAGTTGAAAACATCAGGTATCTAGTATCTTTCAAGCAAAAAAAAAAACAAGAAAGAAAGAAAGAAAAGAAAAGAACGGAAAATAAAGAAAAATCATTTTTAAATTAGGGGTAAGTCTAAGTAATAATGTTTTGAATCTTCTAAAAAAAAAGTTAAAAAACTTTGGATCTACTAAAAAACCAAATCATATTTTTCCAGTTTTCAAAAATAATGGGTGTAAAAATTCAAAGTAAAAACCAAAATCACGAACTTTTTTTTTAAAAAAGAAAAAAATTCATCAAGTCAAGTTTGAAAATGAAAGGTTAAAACGGTAAATTGAAAACAGAATTTTAAAATTTTCCCAACAAAAACTCGCCCCAGAAAGTAGACATAAAATTGAAACTGAAAAGTAGGTAAAGCATCATTTCTTAATCTCACCAACCAAAAATTTCCAAACCAAAAATTCAAAAAATTCCATTAAAATTAGGAGTAAAATTAAAACAGAAAAATTTAATTAAATAGTATTTTCCTTACAAAAAAAATAATTGGAAAAATTCTACCGAAATAAGTCAAAATTGATACTTTAATACTGAGAAGTGAAACCACAACTTTATAATCTTTAAAAAAAACTCATAAAAATTAGAAGTACTACATAGGAGGAAATTGATAATTTTGACAATAAAAAATAAGTGAGCCCGAATTTTTCGATCAAAAAAAATGAAATGAAAAACGTTTACGTGAAATTAGGAGTAATGATAGCACAGGGAATACTCTCAGTGAGATCGTGTATATTCTCGAGCCAAAAGATGAGAAATTCCCTCCATCAAAAAAGTCGTGTGACATCTCTAAACACTCGTCTGGTAACGCTGATCAATAGCAAAATGGTATTTTCAATGTAGAATGCCATTTTCAAGTAATAAAAAAGTATTCGATGTGATGATAGCATTACATGAAATGAATCACATTAGAATCCCTCTTTTTGCTCAAATGTATGTAGTTTTAGCCTCCCTTAACAGGAAATTTGGCGTAGGTAAATTTTTATAGACCCCAATTTTTGTACTAGGATCAATAATTGAGCAGATATAAGCCAAAAATTATATTTTTGGAGAAAATTCCCTCTTTTTGAACAACCATAGTTCCAGTCTCCTTGGGTTTGTTAATACTTACCAAAAAATTGTCGTGGAATAAGTTTTAGAGACCGCATTTTTGCTCAAGCGCCAATATTTGACTGTAGATGAGTTAATTCTCAATGAATCTTGTGAAAAGATATACTAATTGATTACCATTTTTTCGTGGTATATACAAATTATTTTCAATTTTTTTCAGGATACGTGCGACTTGATTCTCGTTTTTTCTAAAAAATTTCTTTCAACTCTGGATTTTTGGCGCGAAATTTTTTTCAAATTTCAACTTCAATTTTTTTGAATTATTTGCCATTTTGAATTTGTTTTTCAACTATTTTCAAATGTAGGTACTTTTTTGAATTGTATCTCAAAATTGTTTTCAATCTTGAAATTTTTCTCAAATCTCTGTCTACTAGGTACATATTAATTTCTTTATATTTTTTTCGAACTCCCAACGTTTTTTTCCAATTTTTTCAACTCTAAAATTATTTCCATGGAATTTGAAAACAGATTTTTAGAATTTGAAGTAAAAAAATCGAATTTTCCAATACCTATTTTGACAGATTTGAGTCAAAAACTGATTTGGTGGCAGAGATTCACAATTTCGGGAGATGCCGGGTCCGAATCATGAACCAGCATCTACACCAAATTTCACCTATTTTAGCTTGCCTTCTCAGTAGGTACGCTTTACAATTTACATGATGTGAATTATGCTAGACTTATAAAAGGTAGTTCATATTTCACTTGAATGTTTGAAAAAAATGGCGTAAAATTTATCGATTTTGTTGCACTTTTTCATGAAAAACATTTTTTTTTTTGGTAAAAAATTAAGATAGTCAGAATATGCGCTCGTATTTATTAAAGTATGAGTCCACTGTACGTATTTCAGCTGTCGTTTTTTGCGTGCGCGAGAATATGCCATCACCAATTAGGAGTAGAATAGTTTTATATTTGAAAACGAAAAACATATAATGGAAAAAAACTACGAAAATTAGAAGTGAAATTGAAAACAAAAAAGTAAGATTCGTACTGAAGTCAAAAAACAAATATTCGTGATTTTTTCGTGTTGCTTTTTCATTTCAAAAAAAATATAACAATGATGCTCTCTAATCAAAAAAAAAAATCAACGATTTTATAAAAATCCTATTTATAGTTGGCCATGGATACTATTTGTGTCCCCATATGTCGGAAAAATCGATTTTGACTTTTTTGACTCATTTTATGAAGTTTTTTTTTACTTTTCGAACAAAAAAAATGGAAAACAGTTAAAAACTCGTTTGAGCTTTTGCTTACTTAAAAATACAAAAATTCCGAGAAAATGAGCTTTCTGTAAAAAAAAACAAATTTCCGACATAATTATGGTATGGTTTCTCTCAGAGAGTCACATTTTTCAAAAATGATTTTTATCGACTTTTCCTGGTTTCCCAGACAAATTTCTACAAAATTTCCACGATACTCTGCCTCTTGCAGAGATGTAAATGCATTTCTACATTAATTTTTAACCAAGATTAATTCCTTGAAAAACGTAGAAGATACATTCAAACTCGGGTTCAAAAATATTCTCAAGGAAATCTAGGTAAGTAAGTAGTAAAAATTGTAGGCAGCTATTTAGTAAAAAAAAAATAATTTTTCGTGTTTTTTGGTGTGGGGGGGGGGATTAGTTTGGTACTAAGTTCCATTTTTATAAACTATCAAAATCTTGTGAGCTAAAAAGAAAAGCATCAAAAAAAGTTAAAAGTGATTTTTTTGAAAAACTTGAAGTCGCCTCAGTTTTAGTCGCAAATTATGATTTTTTCAAAAATTTCTAAAAAATAAAATATATTTGTGGGGAAATTTTCGAAATTATTTTAGTTCCTATTTATTTTTCAACTTTCGTAATTTTGGTTTTAAATTCAATAGAAATTTGTTATAGAATCGAGATAAGATATAAAAACAGAGAGAGGTTTTGAATTTGATTGGTGGGATGAAAGAGGAGAACGACGAGACAATTACATTCCATCCCAACCCAAAACGCAGCTCAAGAATAAGCCACATAATCCTAATAAATTAAAAATACACTATCACAATTCAGACACAATTTATACTCACCAGTCTCATTATTTTAAGTAATAGAAAAAAAATCAGTTCGTCCAGAAGTCGATCAACGTTAGACGATACATCCTTTACGGGTACCATAGAATACTTTAAGTTCAGGATAACTGAAATGTTTAATAATTGATTGCGTTTTACTCGATATTATGGCACGGGCACGATCCGGTTTGAATTTCTTGATACCAGGTCTATGAACTAGGAAAGCATTATCGAGAATTTGGAATTCGTAATCCAACACGCACAAAGCATAACCCTGCGAAAATTAAAACACCAATAAAATCATCTCCGCGAAAATTCATCAATCTCGCTCTTAACAATAAATTAAGCCCCATCAATTCGTCTCGCAAAAAAAAAATTTCCGAAACTTGAAAACTTTACTCGGTACGTTACATTCTGTCGACAAATTTTCATTCGAGCGAAATAATACTGGTAAAAAACGATAACTTTCGACGTCAACGTAACACGAATCAATACAGCACGCGGTTTTTATACAAAGTAGGTATAATATATAAAAACGTACAATAACCCACGTTGTTTAAATCATTCAACCGGTAATAAAATCGTCATTTATTCGTTTCAAGTTACCGAAGAATCTTTTTACGAGTTAAAACCGCTACAAATCTGCATAGGTAAGTTTTTACGAAAAAAAATTCTTTCGACTAGAGAAAGACTCTCGATTGAAAAATCTATCCCGCCGTATAGACGATTTCATGCTTTTGGAAAAAAAACCTAGGTCGGCCTATTTGGAAAAATTTTAATTACACGCCGAAAGGCATTTTACGCGATAAATATTCCACTTTTTGACGTTAATTCTTTTTTAGATACTGGAAAAAACGAGAAAAAATGAAGAAGCAGGTAGATTAAATTACACAGGTAAGCTAAAGGTAAGAATATAATTTACCTGTGTCATTTTATCACTTCGCCCTTCCCAGCTCAGTCTTTCGTCATAATACGGATCTCGATTTGTACCGATGAAAATAGGCTCCCAGCGTCCTTTTCGTTTGGCTATGTGGAACACATGCAGTCCAGGGGTAACAGGAACTTTAATCCATTCATTACCTTTGGGAACGGTATGGCAATCTGGACATACGTGTTTATGAAACGGTATCGCCGTACCATTCGTTAACATACGAACCTGAAACACACAGAAAAACTTTAATATTTATGCGTTCCAGAACCTGATTTAGTATACGAACTATAAAAAGCTACGTTTACCGAAGAAAAAAAAAAGAAAAAAAGAAAGGAGAAAAAACCACGGTATTTATATTACAGAACGTAAGACCTAGAATCGCAATCAACCTAAAGGTATTGGAACATAATTTAGATAAAGACTATCGAGTACCTTGGTCTATCCACCATTTCATCGCACCTTTAGAGGTACCCACTACCCAGCTACATAAAAATTGTTCGATTTCGCTTCGAGATCTCTTAACAGAAAACTGCTCTCAAAAGGCTTTTTTCTTTTTTTTTTCGCCTACTAAGATGCTTTTGATATGGAATAATTTCCATACTAAAGCTACTACGCGAAAGCTGAGACTATGAGAGACGACATTCTATACAAGGGGTAAGTATCTGACGATAAGGCGAATAGCAAATACATTTTCATATGTCAATTTGCCGGCAACAACAAAGATCTCTATCTGTAGGCAGAGGTAGAGATGCTTTTTCAACCGCATACTTACTCATAAACTATATCGAAATATCTACGTGTTTTGATCTCGGTTCTCGATATTACCATTACTGAGGTGGGTATGGGTAATATTTTCAAAGTATATTTTATCCGAATGCGTAATCGCTGAGAGTATTTCCTCGGTGTTTGGTTTGGAAAACGTTAGAGTATTATTTTTAAGATCGATTATTTGTACGTTGGCGCTTGGCAACGTCGTGAAAATACAAAAGTACAGAGATGCAGTAGGCAAGGTGCAATTATATTTTAGATATTGAAGCCTTTGCTGTTTGAACATAATGTGCAAAAAATTTAGGTAACCGAGAAAAATTAATTCATTTGTAAAAAAATCTGCTGGTTTTTTAGTTTTGCCAGAAAATAGTTTTGTTTGTTTTCTGTTCATGTTTTTGTTTGAAAACTCAGAAGAATTAAGATTTTGAAAACTTCTCCAAGATGAAATGAGAAACGTAAAATCGAATGTACTTTTATATTTTCCTGAAAAGGATTCGTTTTTAAATGAAAATTCTTATTTTCTGTATTTTTCTTGCCATTTTCATGCAATTTTTCTTTTTTTAAATTTGCCCAAAAAAGAACCCCCTTTTTTTATCCTTTGATTATAATATTCGAAAAAAAAGGAAAATGTTGATAATCTTCGCTTTTTGCAGTAAAATCATATAAAAATTATTGACGTTTTCTGGCTTTCAGCCTACTAAGGTGAAATTCTTTCCATTTTTTGATTTTTCTGATTTTTCAGGGTGTTTCAAAAATGGGCAGTTTTTTTAGATTTCTTGAAAAGGTATGGTTTTTTTATTTTGTTTTTTTCAGAAAAAATTTGTTTTTTTAGAGAGGTTGCCTGAAAAGTTCGGGTTCTAATTGGATCTTTAACATAAGCGCATCCAGAAATTATTTAAGGGAGGGGCTCAGAATTCAAAAAAAATGTGAGGGGGAATTTCAATGAAAAAATTCAGTAACTTGTTATTTCAGTGGCGCTGGTGTAGTCAGGGTATTTTCAGTAGGTTGATAATTCATAAACGGGTTTCAGCCAAGTAAAATTAAAAAATTACGGAATTTTTTCACTATGGTTTTTCAGTCAAAATTATTCATTTATTCTGATAAACTGGGAATGGATTGAGAAATCAGTGATTTTTGACTGAAAGTTCAGTCAAAAATCATGTTTCAAGAGCAAAACAATTCACTTTTTTTTACATTTTTATGCAATAAAAAATCTCCTGTCCACGCTTAAGGGGGGGGGGGGGGGGGGGCTCGAGCCCTCTGAGTGCACTTATGGTCTTTATTAATTGCACTGAGAATTGCTGCTTATGTATTTACATACTAGAATTGAAAAACAAAAATTCACTTTTTTCGAGATTTTTCAGATCTAAAGCATTTCTTGATTACCAGGAATAATCATTTTCGCTGAATAAATTTTATGAAAAATTCGTACTTTTTCAATTTTTTCTGAAAATTTGTACTTTTTTTAGTATGTAGGTAGCTAGGTACTTACTCTCGTTCTACCTACTCAATATTCGTAATTTTTATCGCACTTTCGTACTTTTTTTATCGCACTTTCGTACTTTTTAAACTCAGTAAGAATACGAACCTTGGTATTGTAAGATTTTTTTTCATTTTTTCGGAGAAGGGTTCAGGTTATTGTTAGAAAAAAAGATTTCAGAAAAGATGTTTGGTTTTTTCGTTTTTAGAAATTTTTTGAAAACGGATTGTTTTTTAAATTTTAACTGAAAAGTTTTTTTATATATAAAGGGGGGGGGGTTGACTTTTGATTTATTTTTTAAAAAATAAACTTAATTTTTGGGTCTTTTCCAAGTAAACTGGTTTCTTGGAGATTGTTGAACATTTTTTTAAAGAAAAAGGCTGTTTTTTTCATCTTTTTCAAATAAATTGTTTTTTGGGGATTTTCTGAAAACTAACTTTGAGAAAAAAGATTGGGGTTTTGGGTCTCTTCTAAAATAGGGTTGTAACTTGGAGATTTTTAAAAACCATGTTTTTCGTTTTTTTTTTAAATAATGGGTTGTTTTTTAGTTTTTATTGAAAAAGGCTTGGTTCATTCTGAAAATAGTTCGGCTTTCTCTTTTTTATTTTAAAGGTTCATCATTATGAACTTTTGAAAAAGGTCAATTTTTAGGATTTTTTCAGAAAATGGGTTGGTTCTTTCGAGAGTTTTCTAAAATGGATGGGTTTTCAGGGGTTTTGGAAACAGATTTTTTTTTTCATTAGTTTCTTCTGAAAAAATTGTTTTTTTAAAAAAAAAGTATTTTCTCAAAAAGAATTTCCGAAAAAGGTTATTTCTTTGAAGGGGCTTTTCTAAGAATGGATTGGATTTTTTTTATGAATTATGATTAATGTTCGGTTTATTCAATGGGGCGGGGGGGGGGTGTTAAAAATTTATTGGGTTTTTGGAAGGGTTTTCCGAAAAGGATTTTTTAAAACTTTTCTAGAGAAAATTTGTTTTTTTCGTAAAGTATAAAAAAGTTATTTTTCTTTTTTTTTAAATAAAAAACTTTTTAGATAATGGTTTGATTTTTTGAAAATTGATCTGGTTTTGTTAATTTTCAAAAATGATTTGGTTTCTTGGTTTATTTCCAAATTCTTCTTGTAAACGATTCGTTTTCGATTCTTCTAAAAATTGGTATTTTTTTGGCCGGGGGGGGGGAGTAAATTGATTGCTCTTATATTTTTGGATCCAATCTGAAAAAGATTTTTTTTTGAAAATGCCTAAAAAAAAACTAAAATTATCTCTTTGAAAGAAATCAAAATGTACCATTTTCAGAAAAAATAATATACAACTACTTTTTTTCGAAAGAAAAACTGAATCATCGACTAGACACTTGATACTTTATCGAAGAGAAAACGAAAAATAAAAATTATGAATTTCCAACTTGGTTGAAATTTTTTCCGAGTACTCTTTTGTCAACTTACGAGAGTATAAGATTGCATCAGTCACTTCTGCAAAATTTTCAACTTGAACTCAACTTTTTCCCCTCTTGTACAATTTTGTTACCATTTCAAATGACATAAATTCGTAAAAATTTCTCACAGTGGAAATTATGTTTCAAACAACATCCACTTTTGTTACGAAAACTTCTAATAAAACTGAAAATATCGACGTTTTCAATTTTTACACGCCAGCCTCTCATTCCAACAAATTTCACCATTTCCCGCAACACCATCGCCACAGACCCATTTATAATTCAAAACAGTACCAAAATCTGGAAATATTTTCGATTAAACCGCCAAAACCGAATCATTTTTCAAAAATTATACCTCCTCTTATACGAAGAAAGCTTTCGGATAAGCGAGCCTAAGAATTCATTAAATATCAACAATTCTCAAGGGCCCTCAGAAAATTTTCCCTCGTACGACGTACGACTGGAAACCTATGCTGCTTCGCGTCGTCGTTCCTTATACCAACTCTAATATCCATATCCTATTTCTACACACATACGTACTATATATTGTTATCAGCGCGATACGTTTCGCATAACTATAAGTCTACGAGTAGCAAAAGTTTACTTTACTTTTTTTTCCTGTATAAAACGACACTTCATTATGCGTATCTAATATTTCTACACATTACTACGCCACGTAGCTGGAGGCGTCGAGGAAGCAAAAAAATTTCCAAAATTAAAATAAACCTTGATATTCCACGTACGCTTCGAAAAGTTATGTTACCCAACATTTTTTCCAATTTTCAACACGTCCTAAATAATTTCGCGCCTTGGTCGAGTCGAATTTTAATAATTTTTTACCAACCTGAGTTCTGTGCCAAGTTTCGCACCAACCAACCGATATCACCGTATTTCACCGAGTTTTCAATTTCTTTACATATAAAAAAAATTATCTATGGAAATATTCAAACACGTAAAAGCATTACTTGTCACATACATCAAAACTTTTTAAACGCCCCTCCTATCCATACCTTTCGGTAATAAACTCGCATTAAAAACTTTACAGCATTGTATAATTTTACTCGTGCTAACACGTCTTTCACTTTCCATCGCAACTTTCAGATCATTCGTATAACACACACACGCGTCAACTTTTAGCACGTAGTTCTTACTCATTATTTCAGCCTTTTCATACGCAACTCATGGCTTAAAACGAATCAAAGTAATTCAACAGCTTTTATATTTACTCGTGAAATGTTCCTCCCCCTTTCCCTCCGTCGAGATATACGTATAATAGAGAAACACCTTCGTTACTTCTTTATTATATCGTCTCATCGTAGACTTAGGCTTTAAATCAAATCCGTCTCGTACTCGTATTTCTATACGAAAATACCTACTTATCGTACAAATTTGATAAAATTTAACACCGTTATATTACCTCCTATATCTATCCTTTGGCGACGCTTACCCGCTATTTCAAGGTTAAATCGAGCCTTTGTGGCTTTTATTCGACGACTGTAATGCGATTTAAATTTATACCATCGCGGCTCCAAAGTATCGAAAGATTTTTCCAACTTTTTACGACAAGTAAAATAGGTGAAAAAAAATTGCATGAACAGGACACTTTCATGGATTGACCGAGATAAAACAGACGTTGAACGAATTATCCGCGGCTTTGAATTTGATTCACTTATACCTCTTAGCTCGAGTATCTACTTGAAGTTATAAGATCCGTAGCATAGCAAAGTTGCTTAGCAAATTGACAAATGCGACGGTCAAACAGAAGTGGAAGTATATCTGGAATGGATCCATCGGCATCAATGACATCACAAATTATTTTACGTCGGGTACTTCGGACTTGAGAGTACGGTTCATGGATGATTAACCGACCTCGTTACATAGTTTTTCACTTTTTTAATAATTTTTATGAGTAGAGTATTTTTTTTATCGTAATTTAATCTTCGGGCAAGGTTTGATGGAAATTCTCGGATCGATTTTGAAAGATTAGAGACAATTATTGGAATTGATTCGAATTGAATTAGACGAGTGAAATTCGATTTTACGAAAATTAGCATTATTCAGCACCCTCCCTAGTTTTAATATAATTACAATTATTTTATGATTTTTTTTTTTAATTTGATTGACAAGCGATTTTAGATTAATATTTCATCGATTTAAATGGAGATTTAATCAATTTTTTTCAGCATTAGATTGGATTTCATCCGGGGAAGAAGGGGAGGGGTCATTGAACATGAAGATACTTTGATGACACAGGAAATAGTTGCAGAGTAACATAGAAAAAATAAAAATATGGCCGCCTGAGCAGGACTAAAAAGTATGGCAGAGTCCCCCCCTCCCCCGGCGTGAAGACAAAACATGCGTGTTCAAAAAGATCCAATTAGTTACACAATTTTTCAAATTTTCATATTTTTTTTTCAACAGGGATATTGATTTTTCTCACATCACAATTTAGGAAATTTTCACGGAAGTCAAACTTTAAATGCGGCCAAAATTCGCACAACTATACTGATTCATCAAAATCTGAAATTTATAAGGACCATTTTTTTTTTTTTTAGCAAAATAGAAAGCTTGGGTTCAGTTTTTAGAGTTTTAAAACAATTTTAGATGAAATTTCAAATCAAAAAATTTAATTGAGCTAAGTTATAGTCTTTCAGACAATTTTATATCATGAGATTTTGGAGGAAAAAAACCAAAACACAGAAATCAAAATCAAAAAGACAAAAGTTAAAACCCATTATTTCAAAATCTAAACGACAAAATCAAAATACAAAATACTTACAAAATACAAGATCTGAAAGCCAAAAGAAAAAATTCAATAGAGAAAAGTTAAAACCCATTGATCCAAAATCTAAAAAACGAAGGCCAAAATCCAAAATCTAAAAAATGAAAGCCAAAATCCAAAAAACAAAAGTCGAAATCCAAAACCTAAAAGACAAGAATTAAAAGCCAAAAGTAAAAATCCAAAATCTAACAGTGAAAATTCAAAATCTAAAAGATGAAAGCCAAAATCCAAATAACAAAAGTCGAAATCCAAAATCTAACAGTCAAAATCCAAAATCTAAAAGACGAGAGCCAAAATCCAAAAAACAAAAGTCGAAATCCAAAATCTAAAAAACAAAATTAAAAGCCAAAAGACAGCATCCAAAATCTATGTAAAAAACAAAAGACAAAATTTAAAAGTCAGAAGTCAAAATCCAAAATCTAAAAGCCAAAAGAAAAAATTCAAAAGACAAAAGTCAAACTCCATTAATCCAAAATTTAAAAGACGAAAGCCAAAATCCAAAATCTAAAAGACAATAATCAAAAACCAAATACAAAATCTAAAAGACAAAAGCCAAAATCTAAACAACAAAAGTCGAAATCCAAAATCTAAAAGGCAAAAATTAAAGCCAAAAGACAAAATCCAAAATCTAACAGTCAAAATCCAAAATCTAAAAGACAAAAATTGAAAGTCAAAAGTCAAAATCCAAATTCTAACAGTCAAAATCCAAAAGCTAAAAGAAGAAAGCTAAAATCCAAAAAACAAAAATCCAAATCCAAAATCTAAAAGTTAAAATCCAAAATTCAAAACTAAAAAGATGAACGCAGATACATAATACAGAATACTTCAAAATTAGTGACATATGCTAAGGGTGCGAAGGGGGCATTGTAAGTCGAAAACGTCTCGTTAAATGTTTAAAAAATCACATTTTTAACAAGATTTTTCGTGGAAATCATATTCTACGACTCTGGAAAAGCAGACTTCGAAGTATCACACACAGAACAGCAAAATTTCAGCGTCTATCCACGTTTTTCTCACTCTCAACCCCTATGAATTTTTTTCATCAAATTTGGATTCTATGACCCCGGAAAAATTCATCAAGAAATTTATAATAATTTTTCCTCGACCTGTAGAGAAAATTGAAATTTTAGCAATTCAATGAGTTTTCTGGACCACGGTACCTTTTGCAGTATTGAGGAGGTCAAATGCATATTTTTTCATAGATGTTATTTGACCTGCACTACACAAAAATCACGATGAAAACACCATTCGACGCCTTCTTATATTCGGTATAAAGACAAAAAACAACAATTTTCGAGTTTCTTTCAAAAATTGGTACCTATATTTTAAAATATTAAAAAAAAATACTTCTTATGTATGCTTCGATGTCAAAAGTATAATGGAATATTTGTGTTCATCGAGGTCTGTTTTCATGAAGTTGACACCAAGAACGTAAAATTTACTCAATGTGAAAATGAGGGGGGGTGGCGCCCCAAAAGCCAAAATCGAGAAAACAAACAAAATTTTGTTTAGTTTTAACGTAAGTCGTACCTACCAATTTTCATGATTTTATCAAGAGATTTTTTTTTTACAAAAATTTACAGTTTTCACTCCATTAATTAGTCAACTTCACAAAAAGTTTTTCAAAAATTTTTCATGTTTCAATGAAAACGATTTTTTTTACAATTTTACAATTTCTCATCTTCTCAGTTTTCAAGAACATATTTCCATACATTTTAATAGGTCGAAATTCGTACAAATTGACCAATTATCCCAACTCAATTGAATCTTAAAATCGGTAGGCACTTTGCTATAGACACCTGAAATAAACTCACACCACATTAAATATTTAAATCGAGACGTTTTCACTTCCAAAGTAACTTACATCTGTATCTGGCTACTTAAGAACATAATTCCTCAAAAGTCCATTATCAACTCCGACAACGTGAAAAACCCTAACTCGCACACTTGACGAACCCAACTAGCCAACGACAAACTACACTTGGCAATTAGTTATTTCATTCACGATTTGATGAACGTTCGGACTCGTCGACATCGCCGGCATTTTCAAATACTCGTAAGTTGTTCTTTTCGGCGTGCAAATTATTAAATTCGCTCAGCAAAATATACTTATACAATACACAATGTAAACTCAGCCTCGTACACCCTTAGGCTGTATTCAATTCACGTATTTTAATTCATTACGGTAGATTCTTCATCTTATTCTCCTTATGCCTCAAATTTTCACGTGTAACGAGAAAATCCCTAAACTCACTTTTGAAAAACTCGCATCGGCGTTTATTTTTTGCTCGAATGTGTATGTACGAAAGAGTATTATTAGCGAATGAATTCATCTCGTATAGCCGGTGCATTAATGAACGCATCTTAATGAATTTATCTAGCCAACGGCACCTTTCGCCGGCTCGGCGTGAAAAACAAACAACTAGCGATGAAATTACATTTCTCGCGGCTCGTTCGTTAGTATTTCTCTGCTCTCGGACTAGCTCCTAATTATTTTTTCCGAAAATTGGATTTCGACGATCTGAGTTCAAATTTTTTTATCTCGAATTTTTCTCAATTTCTGTAATTCTAATTTTTTTCAATATTGTGCCTATCCAATTTAAAAAAATTTTTGCAATTCGAATTTTTTCAATTTTTTTAATTATCTAAAAATTTCTTTCAATTATCAAGTTGTAAAAATTTTTTCAAAAAATGAAGTTGAATTTTTTTTTATTCAAAATTGAAAAAAATTTCAGTACAAATTTCAAAATTATTAGAAAAAAATCTCAAATTGGATTTTTTTTACAAATAAAATTTTTTCAACTTTGGTTGTTTCAAATTTTTTTCAACTTCATATTTTTTAAAATTTTTTCAAACTCGAGCATTTTTTCCAAAAATTCAAATTTTTTTTGCAACTTTGAATTTAAAAAAAAAAATCATTTCATTTCTTTTACAATTGGTATTCTATCTCAATAAGTAATTAAAAAAAATTGTTGAAAATAATCAAAATATTTTAAAAAATTGAAAAAAATTCGAGAAAATTTTAATTTGGAAAAATTTTACAGTAGAAAAAATTCCAAAATCGGGTACAGTTGAAAAAAAATTAAAATTATAGAAATTGAAAAAATTTGAACTCCGAGGACTTAGATCGTCGACATCCCATTTTTGGTAAAAATAATTAGGAGCTGGCTGCTCTGAAGTCATTCGAATTCGCGCATCTAGCGCCGAAATTGCACTCAGCTGGGTAAACCGAGGGGGGAAAAAATTTCAACCACTTGTATCCAGATACTGGCGTACGTAGAGGACTGTGCAGATCAAGAACCGCTAATCGTGCCAGAGTACGGGTAAATGAACTGGTTTTCATAGTCACCATAAACAAGCCAGTCTCAAGTGCATTAGTCGGCCGATGGGTTTTCGAATAGGTACTATCAATGTATGGTTATTTACGTTGCGGTCATACTCATACTCGTCGCTGGTACTTACATAGCCATGTACATTGAGATGAAATTTAGTACACCACGAGCGATATATGTAGCTAAAGCTAAAGCTATACGATTTACCGCAGGCTGTAATTCTCGCCGCTATCAATGCATCCATATAATTCTACATACGCGACTATATCGCAGCCTTAATAACGGGGCCCTTGTTTCGTATCTTCTTTCTGGATCGTCCACTGATGCTACGTATATCGACACCTTTATGTATTATCTTCCATTGAAAACGTCTCTCGCCTCTTATTCGTCGTATTCGCCATAGATAATTAAATACTATCCTTTAATTAAGTCAAGACCTTTTCAATTCGTTGCTACACTTCGGCGAGGTTTGTTATTAACCCCTTGGTGCCCGTATCTTTTCTATACGTACAATTTTAGTTGTTATCGAATTTTCGAAATTTTCGTTACGTGATAACGATAAGGTTTCGAGAAGCAATTTCAAAGGTACCGACTGAAAATTTTAATCAAAGTCCTCAAAAGAAATTTAATCGTGGCACTTCAAGCTCAAGGCGTCTAACAAATTTACGTAATGAAAGAGCGAGACTTTAGCTGGGTATTTAGCAGGATTTTTTCAAATACGATTTTCAAGATTTTTTGAGGGTGTGGAAAATAATTTCTTCCTACACAATTTTTTCATAAACTGAAAAAAAACACCAAAAAAAATTTTAATGAAATAATTCCAAAATTCTGCGAGAAAAAAAGAAAATCGATTTTTAAAATCTAAAAAAAGAATTTTTATGAGGTGACTTTTCCGAAGTTTTTTGAGTTCAAGGATTTTTTCAATTTATTTTCCCCGCCTAATAAAGAAATTCTATAGAGAGGGAATTTTTGCCCTCCCCCACCGTAAAATGTTTGAAAATGTCCTGATAAAGTCCTGCTTTTTCATTATTAAATTTTATTACCTAGGCACCCTGTAAAATTTTTTGTCCCAACCGGGAGTAAAATTTTGATCCGAAACAAAAATAAATCGAAAGTACATCATAAAAAAAAACCATATCCAAAATTTCAGGTGCTAAAGTTCATTTTTATCAATTTTTGGCGAATTTTTGAAATTTCAAAATTACCACATCGCCTTATATAAAATATGAAAATTTTATTTAATCATCAAAAAAAGCTGAAATTTGGCATATACGCTATTTTTGTCCTCTCAAATTGATTGGAAGCGGTTTCGAGATGTTTAGGAGCCTCCAGAAAATTTTGGTATTTTCCAGCACTGAAGGAAAGCCCATAAGAATTGTCCATATGAACTTTAGCCCCTGAAAACTCAGATTAACCATTCTGGTGATCTCACTTTCTCATATTGAATCAGTGAAAAGTCACTGATAAATAGTCAGAATTGCAGCATATACTTAAAGAAAATCAGCAAAATTCTTTGATTTTCAGCGGATTTTTGCTGATTTTTCAAAGAATTTTCCTGATTTTCCAGCAAATTTCAGAGATTTTACTGACTTACCAGTGATTTTCACTGATTTTCCAACGATTTTTTTCACTGCTCTCAATGCGTACGCTATTGGCGTATTTTAAAATTTGTTCAGGGAAATTTTCTACTAAAAAATGTGGATTTGGCCCAGTAGTTACGAATTTTGATACATTGTGCTTTAATCGATCAAGTAGGCCGCCAATATGGTTCATCTGAGTTGAAGTTCATATGGACAATTTTTATGAGCTTTTCTTTAATGATGGAAATTATGGAAAATTGAAAAAAAATTTAAAGACTTCAAAACTTCTCGAAACCGGTTCTAATCAATTCGAAGGGTCGAAAATAAGGTATATATAAAATTTAGGCGAAGGCGATGAAATAATTTCGAAAGTTCA
The DNA here is from genome assembly GCA_033439095.1 of Pseudococcus viburni. Classification (NCBI taxonomy): domain Eukaryota; kingdom Metazoa; phylum Arthropoda; class Insecta; order Hemiptera; family Pseudococcidae; genus Pseudococcus; species Pseudococcus viburni. Next base: position 1,299,215 of record JAVBJF010000059.1, read on the forward strand.
AAAATTCACCAAAAATCGAGAAATGAACGTTAGCACCTGAAATTTTGGACGTGGGGTTCTTTTCTAATATACTTTCGATTTATTTTTCTCTCGGTTCAAAATTGTATTACCGGTTGGGATACCTCCTTTGTTAGAATTAGAGCAAGTCTGCGAAACATCAAGATTACTTCAAATTTTGTGAATTAAAATTTTCGGAGAGATGGATGAAAATATCTCGCCTCAGGACCTACAAAAATCAGGGTGTCCGGCTGTCCGCTATATTCCATAAATGATTTTCCCTGACTAGCTATTCGAGGTTTTCCAGACCAATTTTTCGAATTTTTCCAGACCTTTTGAATATGATATTCGTAAAACAGAAGGGGGGAGGGGTAATTTTTTACTCGATGTACTTACATCTCGAAATTTTGCATAAAAATTATATAAAATGTATGGGGTCCAACATTTTTTTTTTCAAAATCACTAGGTACTTTTTACGAGATGTTTAAATGTTCTTCTTCGAACCAAAAAAGATTCAAATTCAATTCTAAATTTTTTTGAACCCACCTAACTCCTCCCTACCACAAAAATTTTTAAATTTGAATTTGTTGCAGAAAAAATTTCAAATAAAAAAGAAAAACTAAGCATTCAATGCAAAATTATAGAATTTTGAAAAATGAAACAAATTATGCCTGAGTGTCTACCACCCGATTAACTTTCTTTTCGCGATTGTTTCACTCAAGGTTTCGAAATGCACTTTTTTCAGCTTTTTTGCCATGAAAAATCAACGAAAAAAGAAAATTTAGAAACTTCAAGCAAAACTATTGCAAAAAGGGTGTTTATCGTGGTATTTTGACGTGCTAAATACAAAAAATATAGTATTGGTTTTTTCCTTAGGACCTTTCCTTTCTGTATAAAACGCTCAAAATTTGAAAAATCTACTAAAATTTCAACGTTTTTGTTAAGGTTTTTCGCAATTTTTGGCCCTTCGTTCAAAGAATCGGCCAAAACCGAATGCACAGCAAAATTCTACATAAAAAAAAACATTTTTTTAGCAATTTTTCCAGGGTGGTCGTTCTTCGATTATATGGTGTTTTTTACGATTGAAAACTTCAAATGGCCGAAAAAAAATTCTTGAAAATAATGCAATAAAATGGGTATAACTCCGGAAGAGAGGGGGTTGGGGGGTCAAAAATTTTTCTAGAATGTTTTCACATCAAGGGGTGCCATCTAAGGGGGTTGGAGTGAAAATCGGAGCGGGGGCCAAATTCACCCCTAATCCGGCCATACCCTTTACCAATTTAGGTCACTCAAAAGATTTTCAGACTTCTTGAAGAAATCACCTGAACAGTCGGTAAATTTGCCTTTTTAGAATAACATTTTCCGATTTCTTGTGGAAAATGTTTTGAGTTTTCAACAAATATGACAATCATAGGCGGAGATAAGGGGGGGCATGGGGGAGCTGAAGCCCCCCAAATGTTGAATTAGCCCCCCCAAATCATTTTCGTGTGTATCAAATGAGCACGAAATTTCGTTGAAAAACTTTGAAAAGGATGCAATTTTTACTCCAAAGTAATGGAATTTTTCATTCAACAGACCTTTAAAAATGGAATTATTTTCTTTCTGGAAATCGGAAATTTTTCAAATCTTAGCCCTCGCTTCGCTCGGGCATGTGGAACCTTTACTTTTCAAGGGATAAATTATCAATGTGACGAATTTCCTGTTTTTTTCAAGCTACGAAAATGGTCTTTTTAATATCTAACGAAAATAATTAGGTGCTATGAGCAATCAGCAAATTGAATTGCAAACTAGCACGAAAATGTAAGAAATAAAAAAAAATACAAATTTTTATTCTTGTTCAAAACTACAAAAAAGCACGAAATTTCGTTTAAAAACTTCGAAAAGGACGAAATTTTTACTCCTAAGTATGGATTTATTCACTCAACAAACCATTAAAAATGAAATTGTTTTCTTTCTAAAAATTGACAATTTTTCAAATCTTCGCCCTCGCTTCGCTCGGGCATATTAAGTCTAAAATATTTAATAAGAAATGGAGGTTGAACTGGTTGAAGATTTCACTTCCTCTTCAATAAGTACTAAAATATTGATTTAAAAAATAAAAATATTTCAGTTTTGGATTTTTTTTCCAAAAATTTTCGCCCTCGCTTCGCTCGGGCTTGATAAACGTCTTCAAAAAATAATTCAGCAAAAAATTGCTTAAAAATAGAGGAAAGTTTTTTTTTGGGGGGGGGGGGGGGTGGTCATCGAAAATGAACATTTTTGTTTCGTGTTTTTCATTCCTTTTTAACTGGGGCACAAGCCCCCCCAAAAGTTATGTTCTATCGATGACAATTCATATTACATTTTTTGATTTTTTGAAAACATTTGTCAATTTTCAACGTAATTTACCGACTTTTTGATCAAATTTAACCATTTGCCTTATTAAAGAGGCCATTTTAATAACTTGAAAAGAGCAGGAAATTTGTCACCGAGGTATCTGATAGTTCATCCCTTGAAAATTAAATATTTACAAAAAATCATTCGTTTAAATTTTTATAAAAAATTATTAAAATGTTCAAATTTTTGAAACTGCACAATTTATTTTTGGAGCTGCATAAAATGTGCGAAGCTGCACGTTAGAATACGTCGTGACCCGAGCGGACCGAGGGCGAAATTCGTTGAAAAATTTATAATAAAATAAGCAAAGAAACACTTTTCTAAATAATTTATCTTTTTTTGGATTTTCGAAAAATTCCAGAGAAAATTCCAAAATTTCCCGACTTTTCCAGACCACCAAAATTCTCTGACTTTTCCCGATTTTCCAGGTTTTCCAGAGAATGGACACCCTGAAAAATTCTGAAAAACTGCATTTCGGGCTAGAAATATGGCACAATTGGTTGCAGTTCAATGACATCGGTGCAACGCAATGAATGAATTTTATTGCCTACCATTTTCAAAGAAATTCTCATCTTGTTAGCTGCAGCAATCCTGAGATTCTTTTTGAACGCTCGTGTTCATTAGCAAACGTAATTTCACAAGATAGCGCCACTCCGATTAAATTTTGGCGATAATTAACAAAATTGGAGGATTACACGCGAAGACGAAAATTAAAGGAGACTCGAGCCGAGGGGTAGGGGGGAATTTCTAAAGTCCAATGCATTTATAGCATAGGTATGAGTAACGTGTGGCAAATTAGCGGTCAATGGTTACAACGAAGTCTGCCAATAGGCATCCGGTTCGTTTAATGTGATACGGATTCTTAGCATTCTTGCAAGCCATAAATATGATAAGACTGGTATGATTGACGTCCGATGCATTAAGCTCTTCGCCAAGTAAATGGCGAATTTACGCGCGATTAAAACAGGCCTGGTGAGGTGTCGTGTACCATATGTAGAAGTGCATGGACTCGAGCAAGTGCAAGAATGCAAATAAGTTTACGAGAAGGCGTTTTGCCTACTCATTGTGATTGGCAAAGGGTGACGTACCGTTAGGATTCGAATTTTTCCAAAGCTCGAGTCAAGAAGCTACGATGGTTTTCAATGTTGCACAGTGCACGTGTTTACATTAAGGAAATAATGACATGGGAAGATAAACGTGCAGTAGAAGAATTTTAGTTGAATCGGTAAACGAGAAACTGCTGATACGATGTCGAGTTAGTCTAAGTACACATTGCACAGTGCGTCGTACGAGTATAAAACGTTGATAAATGGCGTGTAAACATAAGGTAGTATAAAGATAATAATGGAGAAAAAAATTAACAACAACAACCGGTGTAATTGAAATTATGACATTGACATTTGCATGTTACCATTATCATCGAGAAAGCGTCAGATTAGAATGGTGTCGGTACGACTACGATGTATGGCGTACGGTGTGCCTGTGCAGTGCGCCATACTCATGGTTATGACGTTGGGCAAACATTAAACTAATTATCGCATGTTAATGACCATCTGTAAACCCGTTGAATGTACTATGTATAGGTAGCATGTACGATATGTAGTCTATATACGGGATGTTTGCGTGCGATACATTACGTCCGTCTGTTGGTTCGGTGTACCTCTGTCCTCCAGTACCTTTACTTCTACCTTGATACTCGTTTCCTATACAAATCGCCAATTCCTCAGAGGTTTTCGTGTACGCCGTTAGGTTAACTTGCGGTGTGAGTTGAATTAGGTATATTCTCTTTTGTAATGTTTATTTAGGCGCCGTTGAGCAATTTTTGGAAACCGGCGATGTGGGTTGGGGTGAAAGCTGGAGGAGAATTTAAAATATACGGCTGTTCGAAAAATGAATGTGCGCGTTTAGGAAAGACTTGAGCAAATTGGTGATATGAATTTTACCACTTGTTTTTAAAGTGTCCAACATAGCGCAGTTATTTGAGATATGAACTTCGGGAAAAAATTTTGGAAAGTTGAATTTTACATAATTTGTGTAGAATGAACTCCTAAAAGACGTCCTTAAACTTCCCTGCTGTACCAAATCTCCGTAATGTATGTCACATAAAATTGGGTATAAATTTCCGCCTTAGAAGGGTCATTTCTGTCACATGTTTGTACCCCATTTTATGTGCCATAAAAAATGGCACTTGTCAATGACACATGTCATGATCATGTGATGGCAAGTGCTACGGTTCATCGTTTTTTCTGCACATTTAGCTGACATATGGATGGGCCATAAATGGTGCCTTTTTCATGAAACATAAATGTCCCATCAATAAGGGTATGTTATGTGACATGAAGGTACAGGTTTTATGATGCATCGGTGCGTCATTAAACCTGTACCTTTATGTCACATAACATACCCTTATTGATGGGACATTTATGTTCCATGAAAAAGGCACCATTTATGGCCCATCCATATGTCAGCTAAAAGTGCAGAAAAAACGATGAACTGTAGTACTGCCATCACATGATCATGACATGTGTCATTGACAAGTGCCATTTTTTATGGCACATAAAATTGGGTATAAAAATGTGACAGAAATGGCCCTTACAAGGCGGAAATTTATACCCACATTTATGTGACGTACACAAGTGCCATAAAAAAGTGAAAATGGTACAGCCGGGTTGTAGCCCGCAAATGTCTGGCAACCTCTGCAAGGGGGTAAGAACCACCCTCAAAATCAGTTTTTTTTTCCTTTTTCATCGAAATAAAAGGCTTGGTACTTAATCAAAAAAATGTCAAGGGTAAAAAAATTTTCTACGTTGAATTTCATATAGAAATATTACTTTTTTTTTTAAAATTTCATTTTCAAGTCAGTTTGGAAGGGTTGAAAATGAAGATTTTTCGAAATTCACAATTTCTTTCATTTTAAGTTGGTAGCCTAGGTATATACATTGTATATAGGCAGAATGAGAAAACCAAGTTTTTTAGATGTAGCTAAATACAGGGTGTTTCAAAGTTGACCGCGCTCCTTCCAACCAGTGAGTGGGCCACTCATCCTGAGTCGAAGTATGTATGTTTGCCTAACCTTCAAACTGCAGGAGCTGAGTTATGCTCTTTGAAAAAAATTTTTTTTTGAATTTTGTTTCGCACTTTCTACCGAGCGTTACTCGACAACCAAGATAGGTAGAAAGTTGCGCTTTGCGGCAACGGATAGCCCACTTTCTCTAGAATTTTTCTATGCGATTGATAATTTTTGCAGGTGAACTAGGGTGGCTGTACCGCATGGAATATTCGAAAAAAACGTGTAAAAAAGTTGACGATTTTTTCTATTTTTGTAAATTTTTAAAAAAGTTGTCCTCTATTGAGTGTATGATTATTATTGTTTCTAGAAGAAAAAACTCTGTTCTTTCCAATGGAGCAAACTCCACTCCTCTATCTTGCTTGAATCAAAAGTTATGAGCGTTTGATTTTGTGAAAAATACAAGAAAAACCTCACTTTTTTGATTTTTCAAATTTCAAAAATTTCTATCTTCGTAACTAAATGAGACCGGGATGTGGGGTTTGCAGCATTGAATTAACCAAGTATAGCACTACACAGCATAGGAATGATATACCTCAATTTTTCAAATAAAAATTTTTAATGAAAAATTTTTCGAATTTTTTTTGACAAAAATTTTTTTAAATGAAGAACTTGAAGATATTATTTCGATTTTATGTAGTGCAATACTTGGTTAATTGAATGCTGCAAACCCCATATCCCGGTCTCATTTAGTTACGAAGATAGAAATTTTTGAAATTTGAAAAATCAAAAAAGTGAGGTTTTTCTTGTATTTTTCACAAAATCAAACGCTCATAACTTTTGATTCAAGCAAGATAGAGGAGTGGAGTTTGCTCCATTGGAAAGAACAAAGTTTTTTCTTCTAGAAACAATAATAATCATACACTCAATAGAGGACAACTTTTTTAAAAATTTACAAAAATAGAAAAAATCGTCAACTTTTTTACACGTTTTTTTCGAATATTCCATGCGGTACAGCCACCCTAGTTCACCTGCAAAAATTATCAACCGCATAGAAAAATTCTAGAGAAAGTGGGCTATCCGTTGCCGCAAAGCGCAATTTTCTACCTATCTTAGTTGTCGAGTAACGCTCGGTAGAAAGTGCGAAACAAAATTCAAAAAAAAAAAATTTTCAAAGAGCATAACTCAGCCCCTGCAGTTTGAAGGTTAGGCAAACATACATACTTCGACTCAGGATGAGTGGCCCACTCACTGGTTGGAAGGAGCGCGGTCAACTTTGAAACACCCTGTATACAGGGTGGTCCAGTTAAGCTGTGAAATATTGAAACCTCATATTCTACTTATCAATACGAACAAAAAATGTCATAATCAACATGGGCCCAAAACGCTTTCTTTCTGAGATATTGCCGAGTAAAGAACTGGAAATTTCAAATTTGGCAACGTTGCGCAGCGCGACGCCCGTAAAATGTTGCGTTTAACGAGACGAGCGTCGGGGTTACTTACGCGGAAGTTAATTACAACGTTGCCACAAAATAAATTATGCTGAGTACCCTCTATTTTTTTGATTTTTTAGAAAAAAATTTTAGGCGAATTTTTTTATAATAATGAGGAATCATGAGAAATCATTAAATTCGATTTTTATTGTAATTTTGTGGGATGGTCGAAATTTGATAAATTGATTACTCAGCATCCAATAAATAAAAAAAAAAACAGAAATTTGGGTTAATAGGTGTTAAATAAGTAGTACTACCCCTAAAAGTGAATAAAATTTCACACATTTTTTGCTTTAAAACACTTACTAATGAACCAAAAAAAAAAAATTGGTATACGTTTCTATGGACCTCCTTTTACTTTTTCCACCACCTCCCCCCCCCCCGACAATTTTCACTGCTAGAGCAAAAATTGCCAATTTTGGGTGAAATCTGGGCCCCCTTTAAAGGCGAATAACTCAGTAATGAAGCGTTTATGACCCATCATGTATATAATATTTTTTACTCCAAATGATAAGTAGAATACGTGGTTTTAATATTTCACACCTTAACTGAGCCACCCTGTATATAACTACAGATTTGAGCGAAGAAAAATTGGAAAATGGCGAGATTTAATGATTTTTTTTCGTCAAAATTACTGAATTTTTCTGATAAATGGGACATTGACTGAGAAATTAGTCATTTCTGACCGAAAAATCAGTGCAAAATCACTCATTTTTAATGAAAATTATTTTACTGGTTAAAAAAGACAGAATTTTTGCAAATTCAACTGATTAAAATTTAAAAAGTATGTTTATTTAAAAAATAGTTACTAAAATACTAAAAAAATCTCCTTGCCCAGCTTAAGGGAAGAAGGGGCTCGAGCCCTCCCCCCCGGGCGCACCCCTGGATAGTCCAGTCATTTTAAAATTTGACCCCCAAAAATTCAATCCTGATTTTTTTTCGCGTTTTACGTTCGTAATGGTCCACTACACAACATACTAATATGAACATCCCCATAACACTCCGCTACCCCCAGGGGAGGAGTAAATTTTTCTGAAACCCGTTTTTTCGTGAATATCTCCTCAAAAAAGCCTCAAAATTGAAAAATAGTTATGAACAATCTTTTTCTACGTGTAATTTCCTATCAGAAGGTTTTCGTTTTCAGTTTACAGCATTTTTTGAAAAAATCGAAACTTTTGTCAATATCTCCTCAAATAAGCCTCAAAATGGATTACCAAAATTTTGGATTGTCCTCTCCGATCCACCAAAAATTTTGAACCAAAATTATGCAAATCGAAATTATGACTTTTGCCTATGCCTTTCCGGAGCTCCTTTTCATTTTTCATAAAAAAACAATCTCAAAATTGTAATTGGCATGCCAAAAAACCCAATTTTCGACACCAAACATGAAAATTTTCGAAATTTTGAATTTTAACCCTCACCCTTTAACCTCCTTGACTAATATATCGTTTTTGAATCCTTACCACGCAAAAAAATATTTCGTATCACCAATAATAAGCAATAACATCGCGTTTAAAGTACGTTTTCTTTCTACAACCTCGATTTTTCAAATGCAGTATTCAATAACCTCCCTTATAATTAATCGTAGGGGTTGAAATTCTTGCGGTGACTTTTTTTGGAATACCTTACCAGCATGTACAAAAAATTACTCTTCACTGGTATACCTAATTTTGAGTAGGTACTTTCAACTTCGTATTTCCATCATTTCCAAAAATACTGTAAATATTGGAAAAATAAGCGTTTTTCACCCTTAATTTTTGGGCAAAGAAGTGGGTGTTTTTGAAAAAAACGAACCTATCTGATAGGAAATTACACGTAGAACATAATTGTTCATAACCATTTTTCCATTTGAGGCTTTTCTGAGGAGATATTCACAAAAGTTTCGATTTTTTCAAAAAATGCTGTAAATTTTTGAAAAATAGGTGTTTTTTACCTTTAATTCTTGGTCGAGGAAGTGAGTGTTTTTGAAAAAACAAAAAAACCCTTCTGATAGGAAATTACACGTAGAACAAGATTGTTCATAACTATTTTTCAATTTTGAGGCTTATTCGAGGAGATATTCACGAAAAACCGTTCTTCAGCAGACATTTATCCCACCCCTGGGGGTAGCGGGGGCGGGGGTAAATTTTTTCTCTTATTTTCCTGAACTATGAGGGATATTTCAGAAAAATGTTATAGATTCTCAAAGAAAGGACCATTTTTGAAAAAACATTTGAATACAGCTCCACCCCCGTTTGGGCTTAAGGGCTCAATTCTTTCGAGAGGTCTCCTAACAAAACGACCAACCTTACTAACTTTCAATTTTTTTTTCATTTCACCAACGCAAATGTTTTTTTCTTCTCTTGAGAAAATCCAAAAGAAAATCGTCGTCAAAAAATCACCTCTTCTCCACCCTCCTCCCAACAAAATCTTCGCCGGGATCTTCCTTGAATAACGTAAAACACCCACATCTCGTAGTCAATTTCAACGGCAGTTCAAAGCATTCTCGAGATAATACCGATAACGCGACCGATTCGACGAATTTTTTCAACCCTTATTTCTTTCTCGCATAGCCATACGAACAAAAGATATAGATAGACGGTACAAAGCTCGTTCGTTTTATAATTTCGTATATTTTTATTTTTATCATAGACGTATAGTGTCATTTTGGTGAGCTTGATAAATGAATTTTATTCGCGAATACGAAACCCCTGGACCCTGGATAGCTATGGTGGTTATGGTTACCCCCTTTGTTGTTACGTCGGTTTTGCAAATCTGTCTGAAATGTTATATTTTATGAAAGTTGTTTACCGGCTGGGATTACTTACAGCCTTAGCAACTTTCGCTTTAGGTATACTGCGATTTGATCGCCGTAGACTGGCTTCGAATTTGCAATCGTATAGGTAAATAAATATCGTCCAATAAAATCGACTAAAAATGGTAGGTAAGGTACGCTTTAGGTATACTCGTATATTTTAATAGATGGTGCGAAAAACAAGCGCCTCGCCGTATTAAATAAGCACGCCCATCTACCCTTTCACCATCGTTAAATGGACGGTCTTCATAATACCAGATTATTGGATCGTTTTTATAACGACGACCACGAAAAATAATACATATTTTTATACCATAACGTATAAGTTTTTAATCGGATACCCATAATACGATAATGCGTGAGTAGTGAAATTGAGTAGTTAGTCGTGTCCGGCCTAATTTGAATATTACACTGTTTGACCTAATACTACACCACTTGGGCGAAAAAATAACCGATGACCAGGCGCTATTATTTTCCAGTTTATATTTACTCGCCTTCGATAAGCTAAGATTTTTCAAACCGTTGAAAAAATATCGTTTTAATAATCACTTTCCGCAGCAATGCCGAGAAGTCGACGAATTTTAAATATTTTCCGCCATACGAAGCGGAATTTCTGCAGTATTGAAGTTTCGCCGAGCTATTGCATCGGTATTCGCGATCGGTATTTAGTTTTTTCCCTACATTTTTCTCGTGCCGTTAAAATTATTACCTACGGATTGCCCACTTTATTGAATTTTTTTCTTCGTATTTATAGCTAAGAATGGACAATGGTCAAGAATGCCGACTGAATACTTATTCGCGAGAAGCTGCTTTTACGACTGTCAGGTTTCCCAAGGGTTACGTGGGTGCATAAAAAATCGATCGAAAGAGATAGTTCGAAATTTTTTATCATTCGCATAGGCACTTAATATTACAGAAACGTCGAATCTTTTGGCTTTTGTAAATTACCGCCCAGATTTTCTAAAAACAAAAAAGTTTCCCGCATTACTTTTGGGTAGATTTTTCAAGATTAGATATTCGTAACACGATGAAATTCTCACTTCAATCGATGCTACAAATGCATTTGCGTCGACTAAATGAGTGTTTTTAATTATTCAATCATTGTCCATTAATTAAGCAATTAAGTATACCATATTCAAGGTTAAAACGTTAATAAAATTGCTCTGTTCGTTAATGAGTATGCTTTCTAAGTACATAATCGCAAACGTGTTATATCAATTAGTAAATTGCATGCCCACTGTTTGTTTGTTTGCTTGTGTGTTTTTTTTTTCAAATGACACAATTTTCAAGGAGGTGGGAACAGTTATTATTCGAAAAAATAAATAAATACAGCACTCATCGACTCATTCTTTGGATTTTTTTTTTAGAAACGCCCAGTTATAAGAGCTACCGCATTTGAACAATGAGAGAAGAGAGAGCAACTATTTTGATTTCTTTAATTGGATGATTTTTGGGATGAAAATCAATCTAATAAAATTATCCAACGCTTTTTCGAACTTTTGAGGCCAGGATGATTTTTGGGATGAAATTTCATCCCTAAAATCATCCCACCTTTTTTTCAACTTTCGAAGGTGAGATGACTTTTGAGATGAAAATCAGTCCCAAAAGTCATCCTTCGATTTATTCGAGCCTTTGAGGTTGGGATGATTTTTGGGATGAAAATTAATCTCGCCAAACAACCCACGATTTTCACAAATCATCTTACAATTTTTCAGACCTTTTGAGACTCGGATGATTTTTGGAGTGAGAATCAATCCTACAAAATAATTTCACAATTTTTCTGAGCTTTTGAGGGCGGGATGATTTTTGGTATAAGAAACAATCTCACAAATCATTCCACGATTTTTCAGACCTTTTGAGGCTCGGATGATTTTTGGAGTGAGAATCAATCCCACAAATCATCTCAGCCTCAAATACTCGGGAAATCGTGTGATGATTTTTGGGATGAAAATTCATCCCATGAATCATCCCAGCCTCAAAGTCTGGAAAAATCGTGGGATGATTTGTGAAAATGATTTTCATCACAAAAGCCATCTTGCTCCCGGAAAAAGCGTTAAATTATTTGTGAGATTGATTTCCATCCCAAAAATCATTCCAGCCTCAAAAGCTCGAATAAAGCGAGGAATAATTTTTAAGAAAGATTTTCATCCAAAAAGTTATTTCATCTTCGAAATCTCGGGAAAATGGTGGGGTGATTTGTGAGATTGATTTTCATCCCAAAAATAATTTCAGCCTGAAAGCTGGGAAAAATCATTCCAGGCTCAAAAGCTCCAACAAATTGTGGGATGAGTGGGATAATTTGTGAGAATCGTGGGATGATTGGTGAGATTGATTTTCATCCCAAATGTCATTTCATTTCCGAAAGTTCGAAAAAAAGGTGGGATGATTTTTGAAATAAAATTTCATCCCAAAAATCATCCCAGCCTCAATTCCTCAGAAAAATCATCTCTGTTTTTCCTGATAAGCGGAATATAATACTTCCCCCCTCCCCCCCCCCTCTACCCATCTCATCACCTTTTTTCAGCATATCCAATTCATACCATTTTTTCTGGCTCATTCTTGAAAATTTTGAAAGGAGTTCAAAATTTGAAGCATAATTAATTGGGGGGGGGGTGGAGGGGTGGAAAAAAGTGAAGTTACGTTGGAAATATGTAGTATCAATTTTTACAACTTACTCATTCAACTTTTTCTCAATTCATTATACGAATGTGCGTCTATATTTTTAAATAAATATCTGAATTTTGAGATTTGATTGGAAGTTTACGAATCCAACGATAACGTACTTCGAAAAAATTCAAAATTCATCTCAAAAATTAATTAATACCTCATCACATGTACAACCGGTTACATGCATTCATAAAAATCATAATTCTCACTTGCTCAAAATCTGCCCTTATCTACTTTACCATTTTTTCTCCAATTTTTTTTGTATTCTAGATCAATAATTCACTAATTCCAAGAAAAATAGTCAAAATCCATTTCTCAGATTATTTTCCGAAAAAAAAACACCAATGCAAAAACCCACCCGTCATGAGATTACATCACATATTTAGATAAAATCGCACTGATAAATGGATCGTTAACAATATCGCTTTAGTGTGACATTAACCTCGATGAAAGCTTCGATCTTTACACCTATAAAGTAAGTATGAAATCGCCATTCGATATAGAAACCAACTGCGACATGTCACTTGAAACTCGAAACCGAATTACCACCTGGTTCAAGCCGAGTATTTAATGCCAATTAATAACTAATTTATGAACCGGTATCGAAAATACAACTGTTGGCAATCACGATATCTGTATCATTAGACGAGCGGTATATTTGTTGTAGCTTGTGCCCTGCTCGCGATTTCGTTAATATGAACGAAATGAAATGAACAAAATCAGATACAAAGTCGACGCTGAAGGGGTTTGCATTTGCACGATAATATGATATCGAGTTGGTACATTACATGAGGAATAATTCATCAGTCGTAGCAAAGTAGATACATGTACTGGCTAACTTTGACAATTTGTGACTAGAAAGCACTGAGGTGATATACCTTTACCTACCTATTACCAAAATGTAAATATCTATCTATAGTCTAATGGGAAATATAACTTTGGTGAAGTTTGAAGTTGGATTCGTCTGAACGACGCGACGCCAGACAAAGTTGCCAAAAAAGGATACAATACGCAAATTTCTTTCTCTCTTTCTTCAAATTTGATTAAAATCAGTGTAGTGGAAACGGAACGTAAACGTTTCTTAAAAACAGCTGAAAATGCCAGGATCTGGGAAACGGAAACATAATTTCGAGAAAAATGAACACTTTTTTCTAAAAAAGCGGAAACGAGAACAGAAACGAAGACAAAACGCGTTTTTAAAAATTTTTTTTCATCAATTTAGGGACAAAATTTAGCCAGGATTGTTTTTTTTACCCAGATTTCCTTCAATTTTCGGAACGCTTGAACTAAATGACATGACGTTTCCTTTCTCACAATTTTTTTTTATTTTTGGGTTACTAATTCACTACCTAATTTTTGTTTTCGTTCGTTTATATTTCGCACATTTTTCTTGTTTATTCGTTACTTTTCTTCGAAAATTTGTTACATCCAACCTTATGCTCCTAAAAAATTGTCTTAAGAATTTTTTTATTGTAGATTTTTATACGAAATCCCCTGGAATTCGAAAAAGTTAGCTCAAGAGGAAAGATCCGTTTCATTATTCCAAGCATCCCAAAAAAGGTCCGAACTAGTCCGAACTAACAAAACTTTGAAAATGCTGAATTATAGTTTTTGATTTTGACCCAAAATTTTGTAAAAAATCTGAAAAAATTGATTAGACGGCCGGATTATGCTCCCAAAAGTTCCAAAAAGGTTCGAAGCCCCAAAAATTAGGAAATCTTGGAATAGAGAAATCGAAATTATTTTGAGACCTGTTATAAGAAAAAGTGGCTTAGATCCAAAAATGAAAATCGAGATTTTGATGGTTTCTGAAGGGAAATAGAGAAATTGGCCAAAAAAATTGATTTTGTAGTATGTTAGAGGGTATGTCACGTAATGTCGGTGTACCAATTTTCAGCTCAATTCGGTCACTTTTGTATGAGTAATTGCAGTTTTACGATTTTGCAGATGGAAAAATCAACTCATTTGAAAATTGAAGGGGCAAATGCTGCTTCAAAAAAAATCACGTTAAATTTTTTTTCAAGCATGGTAATGGTTAGTACTTTGAAAACTGAACAAATTTTTACTTCATGACTTTTTGCCTATCTTTAAAATTGAAGGAACTACCAAAAAAATTGTTCAAAAAAATTCTCAAAAAATGAACTGATCAAGGGGATGGATAGTACGTTGAAAACTGAAGAAATTGAGGAGCGTTTTATCAAACCGCACTAACTCCATTTTGGTCATTTCTCAGAAAACGCGATTTAGTGTAACTTTGGGGGGCAGGGGCGCAGGGGGTCCTATGTGGTATCGACGAGTAGAGGAGGTCCATACGAGTTGAAAACATGCAATGTCCGGTTTTGTACACACTCTGGGGGCGAGGGGGGCAAAAAGAAAAACAACTTGTGCGTTTTGATCTAAAATTTGTCTGTTATTGCGGTTTGATCAAAAAATCACGGACTTTCATACAGTTATTTTTTTCAAAACGATGTAACTCCACTCACAAAAGTCATTTTAATGAACACTCTAACACTTATTTTTGACGTACTGTTATTATTTATTCGATATTAACGCCATATAAACCTCCGAGCGAAAAGAGAAATCAAAATTTCAAAATTTTTGAGAATCGAAAAAAAATGAATATTTTTTGATATCTTTCAGGCTTACTTTTAGGCTATCATACCGCACGAATGTGGTGGAAATCACTCGTAGTTATGTAAAAATATCTGTAGAGTCGTTTGCGATGCTTCCCGGAGACCGAAACGCAGTGTTACCATGAGAAAAACACGAAAAACGCTAAAAAAAGTGGAGTTAGTTACGTTTTGCAGAAAAACGGGGTCAACTAAACCGCTTTTGAAAAAAAACGAGAATTCAATGGCAGTTTTATGGCACTAGGAAGGGATTTTATGGTCTGGCGATTGCGGCAATCGATTCCCCGCTAAATTTTACATACGAATCAAGTCTTATCTCATTTTTGCCAAAAATGGAGTTAGTGCGGTTTGATAAAACGCTCCTCAATTTTGTTCTGAAGACGTTTTGCCTAAAATCACAATTTTTTTGTAACCCTTCAATTTTGAAGTTAGGCCAAAAAATAATAAATTGAAAATTTGTTTACTTTTCAAAGTACTATCCATTACTATGCTTGAAAAATTTTTTGAGTTGATTTTTTTAGAAGCAGCATTTGCCCCTTCAATTTTTAAAATAGGTAACATGTTCATCTCAAGTTTTTTTTAATGGTACCCAGTTATATAAAAAAAAACCACGTTTGGCAGATGATTCGTGGAACACCCTGTATTTCGGATTCCTCGTAAAATTTCCCATCAATATTTTCCCAACATATTTAAAAAAAATTGAATTTTTTTTCCAAACTCGATTTATTTGGAAAGTTGATCTTACAGCTTTTCTACCTCCCTTTCTTGAAACGACGTCATTAAAAAATATTTTATATTTCTGACTATTCCCTTCAATTCCGACAAAAAATGCAAGAAAATGCAAAATTATTAGAAACGTGTTTCTGGAAATAGAAACGGTAACGAAAACAGAAACAGAACAAAAACTGAAACGTTTTTTGCATTTCCACAACACTGAAGAAAATATGCCTCCCAAATTTTCTCTTTCCAAATGAGAAAAAATTTGAAAAATTCTATCAGCTAGATAAGTCTAGGTACAAATCAAACTTACCAATTCCTCCTTGGTAGTAGGTGGAACTGCGTACGACTCGACTTCGAATAAACATAACGGAAAGACTTTGGGTTTCTCATGTAGCAAGGGCGGATCTTGTCTTCGAATCATTTCCAAAAAATCAGAGATTATACCCGGACTAGGATACAATTCGATATCAGAAGCGAGAATATAATGCGTCAGGGCGGTATCTCTGGCGATATTTCTGCCCACGTTGACCGGATAAAGTAACTTTTTGTGAGATCTGTACAACGAGCTGGCGGACACGTTGTACCAGGGTGGTGAGCCGGCACAATTTATTTTATCGTCTTCCAGCACCTTATCCGGCTGCGGAATTGTCTTCGGTAGATGCTTCGCTTCGAAGTATACATGAAAGGTAACATATTCCGAAATCAACGGTGAGCTGCATTTTCTCAGGTAACGTATACTCGCCAGCGTGGCGACGAAATCGGTGCCCGGTGCATATAACGCCAACGATATAGGACCTTGCCAGCGTTCGATCAGCGGCTTCAGATTATCCAGAAATGTGTAGTCGGCGTGCGTCGTGTACGTTACACTCTCGTGACACAGAAACGTACGGTTCGCCGTCACGTAGTTGTAAAGCACCCAAAAGTCGCCTTTTTGCGCGATCGTGTATTCGTTGCTTTTATCATGGCACTGGATTACGTCGCGAAGTGAAGGTCCGCCTCCGCTGTCTGAGATTTGAGGCGTCGATACGCTGCTACCGGCGAAATCTTGACCGCGGTCTTGTCCACCATCCGCCAGCGAGGCATCGGTCGATTTGAACGTGGTGCTGACTCGGCCCGGTCGAGCTTGGGCGTTTGTTGTTGTACCTGGTGGAGCAAAAAAAGAAAGAAATTAATTATTTGGATCATTATGAGAAAAATTTCAAACATATGCTAATAAATGGTTCAGTTCAATGTATCCATAATTAAGGAGAATCAAAGTCGAATGCTTTATGGGAGATGGAAGAAGAAGAGAAGATGAAAATTGAAAAGATTCGAATTTGTAGGAAAATTTTCCCGAATCTTCCAACTCAAACTGCAAAATTTCTTAATACATTCAAACATTTTTTGGCTAGAAATAAATTTTCCAGAACGTGGGCCTAAGAATACAATTGGTAGCGGTTAGGAGGGGGGGGGGGAGGAGGAGGAGGGAATTTTTCAAAAATTTTCAAATATACATATAACTTTTTAATTAGAATTGCAGAATCGGTTTATCGGTTTCGAAAAGCTCTTTCAATTTTTTTCAATGAAATAAATCGTTCGCGAACGACTTCTGGTTAGTTTTAGAATCGGTCACTCGGGAAGCAAATCATATAATACCAAACTCCGTTGAAAAGTAAAATTTAAAAAAATTTACCAAAAACTTGAAAATCAATTTGAAGAGCAGAAAATTTGGTAAAGGAAAGTTTTTTCCAGAAATTGAAAGTTCTATTGAAATTAGAATCGGAGGGCAGGAACAACCTGAAGTTGGCTTATCAAAGGGGTACAAAAATCAAAATTTTTAAGGAAAATTCAAATTTATCTAAAAATGCAATTTTTCCATTTCAGAGGGAGGAGGAAGAACGAAAAGTCCTCTCTTTCCCAATTTGGTTCAATCAGGCCCTACCTTTGAGCTGGTAAAATTTTCCTTTCAATCGTTTTTCAAAAAAAATTTTGATTTTTAAATTTTCAAATAAAATAAATAAGTAGATACATAATTATTATTATTTTCACAATGATTTTTTTTTTGATTTCAGATGGAAAATTAATTTATTCTGCGTTTCAAAAAATTACTCCATTAAAAACGGTCCTCCATCAATTTTTAATTTTTTTATGTGCTTGAATTTTTTTTCAACTGATTCTCATATTTTCAAAAAATACATAGTATGGTGGCCGGAGGGAGGAGAGAAGGGGAGGAGGGCGAGAGTGTAACGCCAAGAAAACGTGGTAAAATTTTCTGATTCAATAAGTCTTTCTCGTTCCTTAATTCACTTTAAAATTTTAAATAATCAGTTAAAATAATAATAAAAAGATCAGTTGCTTGTACATATTTTTCATACCCTTATTTTCTCAATCACATTCTCTTTCTTCTTCATTTTAAAAAAGTACCAGTCAAAAATTTTTAAAAAAATTTTCTTCAAAGAAACCAAATTTGACCTGCGCCTGCATTGTTTTTTTACCCACATCATTTTCTTAAGAGCTATAAAAAATTGAATTCTTCAAAAAAAGAAAGAAAGAAGGAAAGAAAGAAAGACGATTGGGATTTTTAAAAAAACGCCCAAACGATTTTTTTGGCCGAGATAAAAATCATTTTATGGCCATAGTAGGGCTGGATCGACTCAGAGGGACAGTCAAGGGAAGCTCGTTTTCATAAAAATGAAAATTTGCATTTTTAATAGAAAAAATTTAAAAAAATTTCATTGAATAGGAAAAATTGAAAAAAAAGTCCATGAATTACATCTGATTCTAAGTTTCAGCCCCTTCAATCATACTCATCGCAGTTCTTCGCTTGAAGGTGTGTATGAGAGTTCAAATTTTTACCACAGTCTCTCTCAACACCATCAAGCTTCTTGGTGCCATTCAGCTCCCTACTAACCAAAAAAAAGTAATTCATGGACTAATTCTTTTAACCCCCACATAGATATCTTTCAATTATTGAGTCAAGGGTGGAAACCTTCGTATAGCACGAGGTGTCAGTGGTAACTCTCTGAAAGCAACTGGAACCACTTTGAAAAAAGCTTGGTACCTCCAGAAAAATTTCCCCAACAGGAGATTGGGAGATTTTTTCCCCTTTCTCAAAGGGTTGAAAATGGCTTGTGAAATATTAAAAACATGGTTATTTTTTGCTTTTCAAACATAATTTTTATTCAAAAATTTCGCCCGGACAATTACTTTTCTCTACTCTTCTATAGAAAATATCTGTATTCGTAAAAAATTATTTTAAAAAACACAATATTCTTTCATTTTTTTTCATTGCGCAAGCCTTGCTTTTTGCCATTTTTTGATATATTTTGACCCTTTCTAGATAAAATCGAAGGAGTATAGTCGTAAAAATTGACCTTTTTTTTAGCGAGGAGGGGCGTAAAAATCACGTATGATTTTTTTTTCAGTGATGCCAAACCTTGAAAAATCTGGCAACACACCGAAAAAATCGAAGTTGCTACCTCTGTTATCAGTACACTAGACGGTTTAAAATAATCATGTAAGTAATTATAAAATATTTTTTAAAAAATCCTTTTTCAAGGTTACTTTTTGGCCAAACTTTTGATTTAAAAATATTTAATCATAACTTCATAAGGTACATAAAACAGACATTGCGTCTGCTCAAATGAGTAACCACATAAATATCGCAACATCAAATTTCATCTCAACCTATAAACGTTCTAATTTAATCGACGAATTAACGCGACGCATAATTCACGACGTTTTCACGCAGCCAATTTTTTGTTACACAAGGCGAAATTCATGGGAAATTCATGGGAACATCCGTTCACCATTCGCATCCAGTACCATACAAATTCAATTACCGTCGTAATTAAAAATCGCTCTCTATACAGCTAAACTTTTTCTCCCCATAAAACCTTGCAAGTTGCTAGCGCTCGAATTATCAAATAAAAAAGTAGATTTTCCGCGTGAGAAAATTGAAAAATTAAACCCAGTCTGCGGGACGTAATAAATGACATCTATTTTATCCGCTTTTACAATTCATAAGCGTATTACAAATAGTATTATTATGTGATTTGCATACACATACCACGAGAATTCGCACTCGTATGGAAAATCTTATATACTCGCAGTGCACAGAGCACCAGCAGCGATGTTTTGCAAGCACATCAGGTACAAGAGAGTCGCGGTTTTCGTACGATATCGTTTTAAAAGGTGACTTAAGCAGTTAAGCGTGACATCTGTAAAAGCTACGAAACCACGTCAAAGGCAGCATTCGTTTATATCGCTGCGAAGCTTTCATAGACTAAATATTTGAACAATCGAATATTATCTGCAGATGGTACTTTCGATACGATTTCGCGGAGTATAATTTCAAAACAGTCCGGGCGTTCGTGTATCTTTATGCTGAGCGATCAAATCCGAAGGGATGTTGGAGAAATGAATAGAAAACTCGACTCGAGGTCATTACGTCGTCATAAACGAGAGGCTAACGAACTTCACGACTGCTCGTAATTTTTTTTCGTATAAAATGCAAAATCAACCGCATTACTTTTGTTGGTCGTTGAGAAAAGTTGTTCAAATATCAACGCTCTCGCAGAAAGTAAAAAGTTAACCCAATCGAATAATTTTTAACGAATCATCGATAAGAGCACATTTCCACCTAATGTTGCTCGAAGCCGTTTAAATCACTGACTTAAAAAGTTTCTCAACAACAATTCGCTTATCTACAAGTATACGAATGGCCACAATATGAACCGAACTTTTGGACGTGAGTCTAAACATGCTCCTGGGAAGGACGATCTCTTTTCGTGTGGTGTACTTTTTTTGACACGCGCAAAAAACACCAAGCAGCAACTTTTTTTCAAGAATGAATTTTTTCAGCATTTTAAAACGTTCCAATTTTCTCAATTTTTCCCCTTTTAAACCTTAAAATTTTTTTCAATCTCTAAAATTTTTTCTCAAAATTTTTCTTTATTTTTTTCTAACACCATAATTTTTTTGAACTATGAAATTATTTCTTTTAAAAATTTTTTCAAACTATGAAAATTTTTCTCAATAATTTTCAAATCCCAATATTTTTTTCTGAATTTTTCTCAACTTTTTTTCTATATTTTCTCACATTTTTAACAACAGCCCAAGATTTTTTCAGCATTTTTTTCAACTTCAAAAATTGTTTTCTTACTATGCAAATTACCTCATTTTTCAAAAATGGGTGCTTTTTCTCACAAAAATGCAGAGTTTTGGAAGGAAAGCTGGAAAGCATTACGGACCGAACAAATAGTGGAAAATTCAATTCTTATACCACTTTCTAACATTTCAAAGATGGAAAAATCAACTCATTTTTCCATAATATTTTCCTGATTTTCCCATTTGTCTACTAAAAAAAATTGAACTTGGACGCTCATAAAGAAGGTAATAAAAAAACGATATAGATGGAGACCTATTATATACCATCCTACTCCATTTTGCAGTGTTTTCCGCCAAAAAAATTCAAAATTGAAACAAAATCGAGTTACCAAAATTTTTCTACGTTTTTACTCCAAAAATAGCACTTAGACGCTTTTCTGCTTCATTTTACTTCGTTTTCCCGCCAAAAAATCAAAATTGAAAAAAATGTATTTTAGATAATTTTTTTTTGATTGGTAACAATGATTTGAGAGAAAAAAATGAAAAAATATGATGATTCAATTCCCTTTCCTACCTACTAAACATGTCCCAAAAATCACCCACTTTCATTTCATTGGTTGGTTAATGGTTAACACTTCAGTTGGAGACTTAAAACTGCTCCCCTACAAAAACCAAATTTTGAATCTAAACCTTTCTTTTCTTATGACAGATCACAATTATAAAAAAATTTTCAAAACTTTTTCCGACCAAAAAATTGTTCTTATGGTTTTTTATATTTTTAGAAGAGTAGATTTTTTCACCTATACGTATAAGGGAAGAAGTCATCACCCGTGTTCAGAGCTAGAAAAAGAATTTAGAGACTGAAAAGTTTTGAGAAAAAAGTTGAGTAAAAATTTCAGAGTAATTAAGAAATGTAGGGAAAGAATTGGAAATTAACACACTTTTTCCTTAAGGTAATCATGGAGAAATGTTCAAATGTACTCACTTTGAAGATGAGACAATAGAGACAAAACTTCATAACATTTTATTAAAATGTCCATTTGCAAGCATTTTTTTCAAATTTTTTCCTCATTTTTTCAACATTTTAAAATATTTTTTCTTTTTTTTCACTTTTTGAAATATTTTTTCCTTTCACTACATATCTTAATGCACTTTTTATTTTTTTTTTTTTTCAAGTCCAACGTAATACATATCATTATTTATCTTGATCTAAAAACGTTACACATATTTTCCAGTTTTTTTCTTATTTTTTAAAATATTTTCTTTTTTCTTAAACCATATCCTACGGTAAGTATAACTTTTTATTAAAATATAAATGAATTATTTTCTATTCCTCCCCTCCCTAAGAGACATACTTTCATCCACAGTTTCATTAACATTATGCCATTAGCGATACCGATGCGTAACGTAACCAACCTCAGCGTTACGTCAAGATTTCCAAATTTTATCCCCCCCCCCGCACTGAAACATATCCATGTCAAAAATTTTACCAGGTTTAGAAAAAAAAATTGAAAAAATTTTTAGAGCTTTGGAAAAATTTCAGAGTTGAAAAAAGTTTCAGGGTTGGAAACATATTTAAGAAAAATTTTCAAACTTGTAAAAAAAACTTGAGAAAAATTTCAAGGTTGGAAAAAAATAGAGAAAATTTCAACGATTTGGACTAGAAAAAAAATTTAATACGTGTGCCGTAGAAAAAGTACACCACGCGAAAAGATATCGTCCTTCCCGCGAGTATATTTAAACTCGCGTAACTTTGGATATCACTTAATACATCCACAAATACCTATAATTGTAAATAAACACGCGAATTTGCCACGCTCAGTTTCCTAAATAAACTATATGGCGTGAAATGTAGGTAGGTATGTTGATGCTCGTACGTGTACCGTATTCGTACCGCATGCTATTTTTCTCCCTTTATTTCCGCGAATTCCAATGGACTCTACGAATTTCTCGGCTTCGCAATGCTCACTTTTTTCACTTACGATCGAGTTTCAACGAAAGTCTAGGTTTTGGATACCTACGTATATACTATTTATGCGTATTTACGCCATCACATCGTTGCGCATCCTAGCACAACCATATTGAAATTCCTTTCCTTATTAAGCCGTTTTATATACGCTCAAGAGTAAAATTGTTATTTGTTTTATAACCGCGTGTAAGGAAAATTATACTGAAAAGATATGTAGTTTGTAAGTAAAGGTATGTTATGCCATGTTTTGCTTGCAAAAACCTCGATATCAGCTCCTGAGAAACCCAATATATATTAAAACGTTATCAGAATAAAAATAATTCCTCGTAGGAGCCAATAAAATGAAAAAACATGGATTGCTGTATGCTGCATCAGGATATTAAAGGCACCATCGATTTCAAACAAGCATACCAAAAACTAAATAGGCTATACATTTTTTTCAAAATTGTGTTATTCAGATAAGGTCTCTATAACTTGTGTACTCACAAAATAGGGTAAGAGTAGGTACCTACTACCTATGCTGAAATATTAAAAAAAACCATCGAGTTTCAGCATAAAAACTTTTTCGGTCTTCACTTCTATACTGAATTTTAGAAAAATTATCTACCAATTTTTAGAAAATTTTCTACAATTGATGTGACTTTGATTACAGGAATTTTTTGAGCAGAAGTCAGTATACCTTTGTTGACTTGAAAAATATTGAAAAATTAGTGACAGACTTCCTCATTTTGGGATTCAACAGCTCAGCATGAACATTTTGGTTTTGATGGATTTTTATGAAGCACAACATTTTAATAAATTTTTTTTTGTAAAGATGGATGAAATAAAAAGCAAAGCCCCCCCCCCCCACTCAAAAAGACGAGAGTTGAAAAAAAAAATAAGTTTGGGTCAAAAAATTTGTAAACGTGGTGACTTTTTTGAAAACATTCATCATTTGAGTCGGAACAAATTCGATCACTGAATCAAGTTTTGAAGAGCGGGAGGGTCAAACACCTCCACCTCTTACCCCAACAGAGGCAATTTAATCTAAACTCCGATTCTTAAAGTCATCTCCTAAAACCTATAATTTCTCCGGAGTCTCTTTCACCGGAAAGGGGGGAGGAGGAGGATCTTAAAACTCAATAAATGTTCTAGACGTTCCATATGATAGTTGAATGAGAGAAATCTGAATAACCGAAATTTCCTTGGAAAAGCTACAAAAAAGATTTTTAAATTGCAGAAATTCTGCCAGGGACGGGGGGAGGGGGAGGGGAGAGGAGGTGTGGGAGGAATATTGCCTAAATGGCATAAATAATGAAAAATTAAACTCCAAGTGAGGTACGGGAAAATTTTTAAATTTCCAAAATTCTGCTTCTTGGGGGGGGGGGGGGAGAAGAATTTCAAATTACGTATAAGATAAAAACTGATAGAATGAAAGATTTCGATTTCGAGGATTTACAAGGTTTCAAAAATACATAAAAATTTGACGATTTGAATTATTTTTTAATTTTTTATGAAAGTGAAGTAGCGAAAAATTTCGAAACATCTATTTTTTGAAATCTATATTATTCTAAATGCGAACAAACATTCAAAATTAACGTAAGACTTTTGTGTAATTTGACTGAAAAAATCTTCAATTTTCAAGCGAAAAAAATCGTTTCTAAACATGAAAATGGTAAAAAAGTTGAAATGTTTGAAAATTATTTTAATAGTCCAGTAATTTTAGGTCTACACTTCCAAGAAATTCTTGCGCAGCATTTCTTTTCATGTAAAAAATTAACATTGAATGTTCTGAGAAAAGTAAAAATTGTTAGGATTTTTTCATTGGTATTTATAAAAATCGATTTGCCCTGAATTTCTGAAATCAATTTTTTTTAAATCTCAAACATTTTCAAATTTGCGAAAAATACTTACTCATTTCAAGTTTTACTCGGAATGGTTGAATTTTCAAACCAATTTTCGTTGCGAAAGGAGTTTCAATTTTTAATTTTCATGGTTTCTAAATTTTTTTTTATAAAATCGCTACTTTTTCGGAGGTTTGTTACTGCTTTTTTTACAAAAATTTCAGAAAACTCCTTCTCCCCCCCCCCCCCCGAGCGGAGAAAGAATTAAAGTTTTTACAGAAAAAATTTTTTAAAGCTGAAAAGTGAGCTTATTACTTTTTTTTTCGAAATTTCAGTCCTGAAGCCTATATGTAAAATTCTCAACCCCAGTCTCTTACATATGCTTCAGGCTTCATATGGCCGAACTAAGCAAGAGAAAAGATTTGAATATTTATGATTTTCAAAAATAAAATAATCCATTTTTCAAAACTTCTTTGTTGAAAAAATTCCACAATTTGGAGTAAAAATTCCTAGACTTCTCCAGATTTATAATTTATTTACTTTACCGAATTTTCCAGAAACAACTGTTGAATCTACTACATAACACAAGTCTTTTTTACCATTTCTTTCGATCAAAAAGTCACCAGAAAATCAAGCAAAATGGATCAAAATAAAAAACTGAAAATACCTCCACTCAGTTAAGAAAAAAATGAGTAAATTACGAACAAAGGAAGAATTTATGAAGAAATTCATCACTACTGATTGATTTCTGGCTTTAAAAATTTGCAATTAAAACGACCTAATCTAAATTGAAATTCTGAAACCACCTGCACAGACAATTAAATTTCGCAATCAAAATATCGATCGATTATGCAGACATCTCGATAAAATAATTACTACCCACTCGGGTTTTATCAACTTCGGTTACAAAATTTCATGATTAACATTTCACTCGACTCTGAAAATTAGGTAATTAATAAATAAAAGCGGAATTCTCAGCGTTGCGATAACACAAACGAGGATGACGAGGAAAATATCAAAAATATGTAAATCGTGTTCAAGTCGAGCGTCGAGCCCAACATCGTACCCTATCTCGCCTCCAATAAATTGCTCCCATTTCCATCTGCGACTACGACTCGACCAAGGTACCTATTCGTACGTGTTTAGCTTTATATTAAACTAAACCAACCTAGTTAAATTGGCGAAGGGGAATTTTGTATAAAAAATATGTAACTTAGGGTACCTATGGTAATAGCGGGGGTCTGGGTTTTGGGTACTTATACCTAAAGCCGACTGGTAAAAATTGACTTTAGGGCTCTGGCTTTTTTCGTTTTATGGGCAAAGGTATACAAAAGTTGCGAGTGTATTACCTGGCAAGAGGACGCTTTCCGGCATAGTTGCACTTATAATTGTACCCCGGAGAGCTATTCTTTACCGGTGTACTTTAGCGCATATCGCTCCACGGTGATTTGCTTTTTATTTACGATATATTCGCATACTATAAAACCGTATTTTTGCACGCAGTTTCGTCGTTTATTTTACACAGGTAAGGCGAAGAAATGGGTCGAGGAAAAATTAAAACGAATAATCGAGCTAGGCCGTTGAAAAGGCCTACCTATAAGGCTGTACCTAGAGACCTAGACCTAGACGTACATCAATATGCATATAACACAATAAGTCAACAAAAAAAAAATGTTCTGTGTTTCAGTTCTCATGGCCAAAATTTGATTCTAGACATCAAAATACCCAATATGCTCATTTGTGGCTTCCAAAGTTTGCTTGGGGGGTGGGGGAGCCAAAAATGTGATTTTTCAAACACAATACACACGGATTTGAGAAGAATTTGAAAAAAAATTTTGATCCAATCTTATAGAAAATTTTACGTTGAATCGAATGCCGCAAACCGTAGACCTCTATCTCTTTTAGAAAAAAAGTTAAAGCTAAAACTTTTCTAAATTATGTGAAAAAATCGCATTTTTTCCCGCCTTGCTCACTGCAAAGTGAGATTTCTGAGAAATCTAAGCGTTCTGCGACCATAATGACCATGACACAAGGTGTAGAGAATTAAATTTCCTATCGGATAGGTGCTTCAGATTTTTCCGAGAGGCGTAGTTTTCGAGATATTCTCGAGCAAAGTTGAACATTAGTTGAGGCAATTGAGAAAAAAAGAGAAATGAAGCAATTTTTGGCTGTCAAAAGTGTTACAGCGAAAAATTGTGGAAGGTGACTAACCTCAAGGAGTTTACCACGCCCTCGTGCTGATTTTTTCATGAGGGCATTCCCCCTCCCCCTCCTCCTTCAAAACGGGGTTTCCCAATATATCTCCAGGGTTTGATTTTACCAAAGAAGTTGTTCAGTACTTTTTTTATTCTACGTTTAATTTCCTATATAATTTTTGCCCGGAAAAATGTTTCGTGATCAATGCTTTACCTCACAACTGTACCAATAACATTCCAGCGCGTCTAAAATTGTAAAATGAAGTGAAAATCACAAAATTCTTTTTTTTTCTGTCTACAAAAAATACCTTGCACATTTCAGCGACAGCGACACTGAAACAACAGGTTACTTGATTTTTTCACTGAATTTTGATCCTCTTCTCTCTTTTCTTGATTTCTCAACCGTACACAATTTCTGGGCGCGCTAATGCTGGCATGGTCTTGCAAAAAAAAAGAAAGAATTTTGTGATTTTCACTTCATTTTACAATTTTAGACGCGCTGGAATGTTATAGGTGCAGTTGTGAGGTGAAGCATTAAACCTCCTTTCCAAATGATCGCACGAAACATTTTTTCCAAGAAAAAAATTGTAGGAAATTAAACGTAGAATAAAAAAAGTACTGAACAACTTCTTTGGTAAAATCAAACCCTAGAGATATATTGGGAAAACCCGTTTTTGAAGAAGGAGGGGGAGGGGGAATGCCCTCATGAAAAAATCAGCACGAGGGCGTGGTAAACTCCTTGAGGTTAGTCACCTTCCACAATTTTTCGCTGTAACACTTTTGACAGCCAAAAATTGCTTCATTTCTCTTTTTTTCTCAATTGCCTCAACTAATGTTCAACTTTGCTCGAGAATATCTCGAAAACTACGCCTCCCGGAAAAATCTGAATGCACCTATCCGATAGGAAAGGGTATAGCCGGGTTTTTGGTGAAATCGGCCCCCTCTCCGATTTTCGATCTAACCCCCTCAGGTGGTGTACCTTGATATAAAAAAAATTCAGAAAAATTTTTGACCCCTCAACCCCCTCCCTTTCGGAGTTATGGCCATTTTATTGCATTATTTTCAAGAATTTTTAATTTCAATGGAAGTGAAGGAAATTTTCTGTTCTTTGGCACAAAGTTGCATCTCGTAGAGGTGTATTTACGATAATTTTTTCAAAAATTTTGGTGCACTCCTTCACGTTGTTTCGCCTATTTGAAGTTTTCAATCGTGAAAAACGCCATATAAACGAAGAGCGACCACTTTTTAAAAATATCCCAAAAACGTGTTTTTTAACGTAGATTCACGTCACGTATTCACTTTTGGCGACTTCGATGCACCAAGGGCCAAAAATCGCGAAAAACCGTACAAAAATGTTATTTTTTTAGCATATTTTTCAAATTTTGAGCGTTTTGTAAGGAGAGAAATGGCTGAACGAAGAAACTAACGTCGGATTCGTATTTATCGGGTCAATATACCCTGATCAACGCCCTTTTCGCGGTCGTTTTATTTGAAGACTCGAAATTCGCTATTTTTGTCATGAAAAATTAGTGAAAAAGGTGAATTTTGAAACTTTACGCAAAACGATCGCGAAAAGGGTGTTTTTCGGGGTATTTTGACCCGCTAAACACGAATCCGACGTTAGTTTCTTTATTTGAAGGTTTTTTCCGTATAAAGCACTCAAAACTTGAAAAATCTGCAGATACCTAATACTAGGCCAAAATTTCAATTTCGGGTAGTAAACTAATAACTTGAAGTGGTATTAAGTATAAAATTAAATTTGGGTTTCTGATTTTAAATTTGGCCTTAGTTTTTTTATTTAGGCCCTCTAAACGCCCCTAAGCTCATACAGAAAGCGGAAATCATAAATTACCAAACTTCGGAGTTTTTCGCGATTCGCTGATCCAAAATCAAATAGTATAATTTCTTTCAAATATGCAGCTTTCGTTTCGGTTGACAAAGTGGGCACTAGGTAAAGGTTGGAGGATATTGTTGTGTTTCTTGCTTTAGTAATGTATTGCACATTTTCATATTTTTTAATGAAAATTTCTCCTGATTACTATGTTTTAGCTGTTTCTTTGAACTTATAGGTCCAAAAATCGCGAAAACCCATGCAGAAATGTTGTTGTTTCAGCAGATTTTTCAAGTTTTGAGCGCTTTATACGGAAAAAACCTTCAAATAAAGAAACTAACGTCGGATTCGTGTTTAGCGGGTCAAAATACCCCGATAAACACCCTTTTCGCGATCGTTTTGCGTAAAGTCTAAAAATTCACCTTTTTCACTGATTTTTCATGACAAAAATAGCGAATTTCGAGTCTTCAAATAAAACGACCGCGAAAAGGGCGTTGATCAGGGTATATTGACCCGATAAATACGAATCCGACGTTAGTTTCTTCGTTCAGCCATTTCTCTCCTTACAAAACGCTCAAAATTTGAAAAATATGCTAAAAAAATAACATTTTTGTACGGTTTTTCGCGATTTTTGGCCCTTGGTGCATCGAAGTCGCCAAAAGTGAATACGTGACGTGAATCTACGTTAAAAAACACGTTTTTGGGATATTTTTAAAAAGTGGTCGCTCTTCGTTTATATGGCGTTTTTCACGATTGAAAACTTCAAATAGGCGAAACAACGTGAAGGAGTGCACCAAAATTTTTGAAAAAATTATCGTAAATACACCTCTACGAGATGCAACTTTGTGCCAAAGAACAGAAAATTTCCTTCACTTCCATTGAAATTAAAAATTCTTGAAAATAATGCAATAAAATGGCCATAACTCCGAAAGGGAGGGGGTTGAGGGGTCAAAAATTTTTCTGAATTTTTTTTATATCAAGGTACACCACCTGAGGGGGTTAGATCGAAAATCGGAGAGGGGGCCGATTTCACCAAAAACCCGGCTATACCCTTTAATTCTCTACACCTTTTGTCATGGTCATTATGGTCGTAGAACGCTTAGATTTCTCAGAAATCTCACTTTTCGGTGAGCAAGGCGTGGAAAAAATGCGATTTTTTCACATAATTTCTTTAGAAAAGTTTTAGCTGTAACTTTTTTTCTAAAAGAGATAGAGGTCTACGGTTTGCGGCATTCGATTCAGCGTGAAAATTTCTATAAGAGTGAACCAAAACAATTTTTTTCAAATTTTTCTCAAATCCGTTTGTATTGTTCTTGAAAAATCACATTTTTGGCTCCCCCCTCCCCCAACCAAACTTTGGACAAAAAAATTATTTTTCCCTTCATTAGATACATAAAAGCAACCCAAATTTCGCAATCTGAACCCAAACACAAAAATAGTGTCGACTTGTGTAATTCACCAGCGTACTATCTACGAGAATGAGAGTGAGACTTTCTTCGAAATTCGCAAAACAAAGATTCTTTCCAACTCGTACGTATTATATCTGTATTTAAAACTCGATAAATGGAAACACGATTTCTTAATTGTCAACTTACACTTTCACCCTATTACAACGAAAAAACCGGATGCGTTTGTAATCGTTTCTTACACGGCATTACAAAACGTGTAGATATATGGCTCGTAATATAAAACGCAGATGTATACGTCGTCGACCAGGTCCAATATAAAAGGTAAACAATACCTAACCCCGGTATCCGGGCAGTGTTGAAAATTTTAAAAGCTTTCGGGAGCTTGTAACGTACTGTAATAAGGGGGCAAGGTTAACCACAAAACCAGTCATAATATTGTCCTTTCGGTATAACGAACGACCAGTTTCTCGTGCCTCGCACACAGGTGGAATTACTTATATATTTTAATTAAATGACAGTTTCGTTGACGACCTCTCCAAGCTATAACTACTTTCTCTTTACCTTTGTATATTTTTATACAAGATCAATTGAGAGATGGGTGCTTGGTCGATTTTTCCAAAAATTCAATATTTTCCGCTAAACAATAGTAGTCCCTGCGGTTAGCTAGGGCATACTGCACTTTTTGAGTACGGGTTGAAATGTGGTTTTTATTTTAGTATGACCCAAAAGGAAATTTTCAAGAAGTGGAGACGTCAAAAATTTTCCTTACGAGTGGAGGGAGGGGGAGTT
The DNA here is from genome assembly GCA_033439095.1 of Pseudococcus viburni. Classification (NCBI taxonomy): domain Eukaryota; kingdom Metazoa; phylum Arthropoda; class Insecta; order Hemiptera; family Pseudococcidae; genus Pseudococcus; species Pseudococcus viburni. Next base: position 1,330,003 of record JAVBJF010000059.1, read on the forward strand.
TTAGGGGGTTTTTGACCCTATTTTTTTACACGAAGGGGTTGGGGTGAATTTGGTGGCTCTCCCGAACTCGAATCAGCGATTAGTTTTCCGAACTGAAGCGTAGAATTCGCACAATCGTATGATTTGTGTCACGAAAAGAGACCAATTTTGAGGGAAAAGAGGTAAAATTGCGATTTTTTTCATCTTGAGACGAGTGATGTGGTTCAAGTAAGGTTTGAAACCAGTTTTTTTATATAATTTCAACCTTCTGAATTCGAATTTGTTATTGGTTTCCCCATAGGAAGTGAAATAGCTTCTTGATCGTCGCTTTTTGACAGTGAAAAACAGCCAATTTTTGCTAAAATCGATTCGAATTTGCAATTGACCATTTTCTCAACCCAATACCTCGAACCAATCCTGGTATGAAACCATTTTTAGACGTAATTCAAACCTCCTAAACACGAATTTATGATTAGTTTCCCGATTGGAAGTAGAGAATTCGCTCAATGGTGAAATTAATGTAGTGTAAAACGGCCAATTTTCGCCAAAAATGACTTGAAATTGTGATTTTCAATTTTTCCAAACACCACACGTCTTCCTAATTGTGGTATAAAATCATTTTTTTTGTCAAATTCGAACTTTTTGGGTCCAGAGAAAGCACCAACAAAATTTTTGGCTTCTTGGGACTCCAAGGGACTGAGCCGTGGCTTCTCAAAGTAGAGACTTCTTTTAAAAAAATTGATTCAGCCCTTTCAAGTCGCATGAAGCTAAAAAAATGTTTGGAACATTCTCAACTAATCAGTTACAACTTTCTTTAGTTTTTACGAAAGTGGAGTTTTTTTTCGTATTTTTTATGTGTAAAATCCATTGGCCCGTGAATGCTGTACTTTCCACGTGAGCGACGTGGAAAATTGGACGCATCTGCACGGGTTTAATACGAGGAATGGTCAGTTTGAAATTTTTCCAACAATTCGAGAAACAAATCAAAAAATCGTGTTCAGGAGGTTCGAATTATGTCTAAAAATGGTTTCATGCCAGAATTGGTTCGAGGTATTGGGTTGAGAAGATGAGAAATAGCGAATTCGAGTAGATTTTAGCAAAAATTGGGCGTTTTACGCTACACTAATTTCACGATTGAGAGAATTCTCTACTTAAAATCGGAAAACTAATCATAAATTCGGGTTTAGGAGGTTCGAATTACGTCTAAAAATGGTTTCATACCAGGATTGTTTCGAGGTATTGGGTTGAGAAAATGGTCAATTTACGAATTCGAATCGATTTTAGCGAAAATTGGCTGTTTTTCACTGCCAAAAGCGACGATCAAGAAGCTATTTCACTTCCTATGAGGAAACCAATAACAAATTCGAATTCAGAAGGTTCGAATTATATAAAAAACTGGTTTCAAACCTTATACTTGAACCACATCACTCGTTTCAAGATGAAAAAAATCGCAATTTTACCTCTTTTCCTTCAAAATTGGCCTATTTTCGTGACACAAATCATACGATTGTGCGAATTCTACGCTTCAGATCGGAAAACTAATCGCTGATTCGAGTTCAGGGGGGTCGAATTATAGGAAACTGATACCAAATTCACCCCAACCCTTTCATGTGAAAAAATAAGGGTAAAAACCTCCCTAAAACTCCCCTTCCATCCACTCCTAAGGAAAATTATTCTCCTATTAAAAAAATTTTATTATTAAATTTTCATTTTGGAAATCGACATGACTTTTAAAAATCCCAATTCTTCCATTATTTTACCTCGACTTTTGAAAACGGTTTTCATTCTATTATTTTTGCATGGTTTTTAACCAGTTTCAAGTTCAATTTAATTTCGATTTAATTTTTTGAAAAATGATGCACTTTTCGCCTCGAAAAATTTGTAATGTGAACGATGTGATATTCATGTACAAACACTTTTCAAAACTTTGTTTCGGAAATGAACCAGGCGAATAGAAGAGGAGTAAAAATTTCTTACCCCTTTGAAAAAGGGTAAAGATATTGTTATTTCAACAAATTTTTGTTCTTGAATATAATTTTTCCCACTGTAAGGGGGAGAGGGGACGGGGACCGTGGAAATGGAGGTAAAAAAAATACTTCTTGCGTCTTTTCAAACAATTTCATTATTTTATAAAAACCAACAAAACCCTAAAACTTCAATTTTCAGCAGCTCAAATTCATAATTTTTTTTTTGATTTTTTTTCATTCGATGATAATTTATCCGTCTTGAAGAAATCTTTATAAAAAAACTTCTCCTTCAGAACGAATCACGAGCTGCTTTCCGAACGTGACAAAATGACTTGAATTTTTATTCATCGACCGATCTCAAAACTTCCGCATATTGATCGTAGATAGCCCGAGAACCACTGCTAAAGATCGTAATCAGAAAAATTCCCAAGTTATTTTTCTATTCAGCCCTTTCCACGTACAGAATAAAGTCGCCTTCGACTTCATATGTAACGACAGATTCACAATTTCGGCTCATTGTTCGTATTAAAAGATCGCCGCACCGTGCCATCATCTTTGCTACCAAAAAAAAAAAATGCATATCTAACTCTTTCGAGTCTCCAGCACAGCGTCCAGATCCAGACACGTCAAAACACACGCGTACGTAAATTTTCTATGCACGTCTAACGGAAATCGCATTTAAATAAACTCGACAACGGTGCCCACTAAAACGGTAATCTGTTCAAATATATGAAAACATTACTCAGCATATTCGGCTTGCGCGCTGCTAAAGCTTCCTATATTCCAGGCCCCTATTATAAAAAATATGTCCACGCGAAGATACACGCTAATAACCGACGAATACTCACAAAGACACGAAAATTAATACAAAAGATATTCACCTGTATGAATTGGTCGACTCGTCGTATACCTCTATAGTCGCTGTAATACCCGAAGACAAGAATATAACGAAACAATGCTGCGTAATGCTTTTACACGCGCGTGTACAAGAGAAGGTACCCAATTCCAGTACATTATAGGCATAAAGTAACTTCTATGCTAGCAATAGAGTCTTGTATAATGCACACAGCGTTGAAAGTTTATTAGCAATTTTACTCGGTACTGTGGATAGACAACTGTAACTTACGCGACGAAATTGTAATTTACACGCCGCACCGAGATAAATTCGCAAGATAAATTTTCCATCACGTCTTCGCCATCGCTCGATGAAAATTTATTCGTTTCGAGACGAGCGAGGTGAAAAATAAACTTATTTATGTTCAGCCTCCAGACAAAATTCTCACTTATCAAAGTTCGGAAAATTTCATCGTCGAAGTTTATCTTACCTACTTTTAAAATCACTAAACATAATCGGTAGACGGGATTTTTTGCTTTATCGCCAAAGTTATCTTACCTAAGTTGAAAAGTATCCCGAATTCTCGACGTTTGGTTCAATAAAGCCATAAATAAGTAAAAATGACTCGTATTATAGGGGTAGAGAGGGAGGTAGGGGGATGGGGTTAAACTCGATCAAAATGCTGAAAATGTCTCAAAATCGATTATTTATTCAAAAAGTTGGATAAAAATAAAATCGTAAATCATCGTCTCAATTTTAAAGGAAGTAAAGCTAATACATACCTACTATTTCTACATATCAACGAATACCCGAGAGCTCTTCAAAATAATAAACAGATAAAGAGTAATCCGACCGAAAATGCAGGAAATTTAAAATTAATCATGTTTTATTCTAAGACCTTTTTTCATTTGCCTCATGAAAAATAAATGTGGTTTGGCAATAAGAAATAAGTAAATTTTAAAAGATAAGTTCCACTTTGTTTTTCCCACAGGACAGGGTGTCCCAATAAAATTGCTGAACAAAAAGCTTGACTTAGCTTGACCTTTTTGCATGACTTTTTTATGTGCTCCCCCCCCCCCCCCCAAAAAAAAGAATGTACAATTCAAAAAAAATCACAAAGAGTTCCTACATAAAAATTTTTACGAACTTGAATCGTGAACTGCACCTTGAAGTGTTTTTAACTGTGACCCGCGAAGCGCAAAGGTACCACACGTTCGAAAAGTCGAAAAAAATTTTCTGCGTTAGAGGCAAATATGTGAGTTGGGGTCAAAAAATTGAAAAATCGTTTTTTCGCGAAATCTGGTGAATTGACACGTGTACTACATACATTGTTCCAAAGTCGCAGATCAAAATCCGGCTCGGAAGTGGTAGAATAACTTCTTCGAAGTTGAAGAGCGTTTTTTAAAAACGTTTCAGCTTTGAAAAAAAACGTTATGTATAATTCAATTTTTTTTTAAATCTAATCCTAAATGTTTATTTTTAACTAAAAATAAAAAAAGTAGTGTGATTTTTCATATTTGTACCCATTAAAAAAATCAAAACGTAGCGATTTTCTTACTTTTTTCTTCTCAAAATCAACTTTTTTGGTACTCAAAATTCAAATGGGTATAAAATGTAGGGGTTTGAAGATTGGGGGGCGGATTTTTGTCTTATTGTAAAGGGGATGGTCTCTAGTTTTCAAAATGACCCAAAACTCGATTTTGAAAAATCCGACTTGTGGTTGTGGTGCCTTTGCGCTAGGCGGGTCACAATTACTTACTTCCACAGTGTATCGATCACTATCAGGAGGTAGAAGAACACTACCCGAGCGAAACAGGCGAAAAATTTTATGAAAAAACACGCTAGAAAAGCAAAAATGATATTTTTTACTTTTGAACGTCGAAATATTTGAAAAAACCCCGACCTTTGAGTCAAAAAGCTTGACTTTGAGTGAGAAGAATCGGAAAAAGCAGGACCCCTTTGTCACCAAAAAAAAAAAAAAAAAAAACGCTACTACACTGAAAAAACAAATAAATAAATTTTATCCAAAAAAATAATAACGGAACACCATTCACAAAATTGGTAAAATTTATTCTGAAAAAATAATATTTATCGCGAAATTTGGTAAAATTTATTTTTATGCAAAATATTATTATTTTTTAGAATAAATTTTGCTAATTTTGTGAATGGTGTTCCGTTATTATTTTTTGAGGTTTTTTTTTTTTGATAAAATTCATCTCTTTTTGGATAAAATTTATCATTTATTGGATAAAATTTGTCATTTTTTAAATACTTTTTATTTATTTTTCATTCCTGATTTTTTTCAGTGTAAGGTTTGTTTTTAGTCGAAAAATTATATTCAAGTCAGAAAAGTAGAGGAAAAATCATCCCAAGCTTTTTCCGAACTTCCATGGCTGGGATGATTAAATGGGATGAATTTTCATCCCAAAAATCGTCCTACGATTTTCCCGAACTTTTGAGGATGGGATGATTTTTGGAATGAGAATCATTTTCACACATCATCTCACAACTTTTCCGAGCTTCCGAGCGTTTAAGGCTGGGATGATTCTTGGGATGAATTTTCATCACAAAAATCATGCCACACTTTTTTCAAGCTTTCGTATGTGAGATGACTACTTTCTCGTTTCGAATCAGTAAAAAATCACTGATGAACCGTCAGAATTGCAGCACAAAAAATCAGTGAAATTCACTGATTTTCAGCGATTTTTCACTGATTTTTCAAAGAATTTTACAGATTTTTCAGTGAATTTCATAAATATCACTAATAAAAAAATCGTCACTGATTTATTACAATGCTGCAATTCTGACTGTTTTTCAGTGATTTTTGGTAAATTTCACTGATTCAGAAATGAGAGAGAGCCCGAAAAAATATTAGATACATATTTTTTTGTATTTGAGATAATAGTACAATTCAACATATTTTTGCGAATCATGAAATTCTGAGGTGGAGAAACCAATTTTCATTTTGCATATTTTTACATATTATTTCAGACATGTAGAATTGTAGAGTGCATAATTTTTGCATATTTTGAGTATTTTTCCAACATCTTCTCGAAAAGTTCCATTTTAAAAAAAATTTTCGTTAAAATTAAACAACTTAAGAATGCCTAGATTTTTTTTTTAGTTTCCTTTTCAGCCAAATTGACAATGTTACAGTGTTGTAAAGGTAAAAAAAAATGCTTTCCAATGATCCCATATCGATTTTGCATATTTTGCATACTTGGGGTCTAAAAGTGCATATTTTTGCATATTTCAAACGTCAAGAGGGCATATTATACGCGCATATTTTACTACTCTACAGGTCATATTTTCCGGGTTCCATAGATGACTCTTGAGATGAAAATCATGTTCAAAAATCATCCAACGCCTTTTTCCAAGCTGTCCAAGGTGAGATGAACTCCGCGAGATAAAAATCATTCTAAAAATAATCTCACGCTTTTTTCAAGCTTTCAAAGGTGCGATAACTTTTGGGATGAAAATCAATCCCAAAAATTATCCCACGCATTTTTCAAACGTTCGCAGATGAGACGACTTTTAGGATGAAAATAATTCCATTCGAAAAAAATACAAAATTTTCCTTATTATTGTAAAAATGGCACAAACAATTCTTTTTAGTTATTCAAAGTTCTATACCACCTATTATCCATATCAACCGAGCCCTTACAAAACAACGAACAAAATTCACCGCGACTCGGCGTCGAGACGAGCTGCGAACGAGGCTCGTAAATCTATTCCGGATTTTTTTCCATTTTCTATACCGAAAAGTCGTATTCGTACAAACGGAAGCGGAAAACTTGGCTATTTGGCGTTTCCACTCGAGTAAAATTGGGGCTGATGGACGCATTTGCATCATACCCGAACCTAGTCTAGCGTGTTTACGTAGATATTAGATAGTTAGATACATACCTTGAACTATCGGATTCACCGAAGGAGGTTGTTGTCCCAACGAGCTGACCAAATTGGTGCCTATCACTTGCGCTACGAGTTTCTGACTATTAGAAACTTCATAAAAATTCGTCACCTCGTTACCCAATTGAATAACTTCGGCATTACGAGCAGATCCGAACTGCAGATCTTCCGATATATCGAACGAGCCATTTCTACGCACGTGACCGAAAACAGAAACAAGAAAAAAATCCACGTAACTATAAATCAAATGCACCGATATTATGCATTAGTTAAGCATCTCTAAACGAAAACGAAACTGATTCAGCCTCTATTATTAAATATTATATAAATAGCTATAACAAAAAATCGTATGCAAGTACGTGTTATTAAAAATTACACCCACCTGATCGTGTAGTAGGTGGCAAAGTAAAATAGTACAGCTGCATTTACAAAGATGCTAGCCCGTAGAATCCAGTTACGATGTTTGAGCATATTAAGCTCCGAGATGTTTCCAGAATTTGTTTCTCCAGGGTTTTCGGCGATTCATAGCATCCTCTAATTATCGCTCGACCTGCATCGTCTTTCTCTATAAAATCATAAAACAACGAACCTGACGTTAGAATATGAATATGATTTATATACTCGAACATTCAGTATAGATTCATAAGCGAGCGATACTTTTATAACCAGGTTTACATTTCGTACTACTTCACCAATCACCAAAAAAACTATACGTGAAACAATAATCAAAATAGACCGAAGAATAAATTGAATTAAAAACCAAAGTGTTATTCACGGTAGTAAAATCGCGATTAATGACGACATAGTAGGAAAACAGATTTACGAGTAAAAATCGCGAATCTAATCTAATAGGCCATATTTTCATAAAACCATCTACGTATGATACTATTGTATCGGTGTATAATTTCGTCTGATGCTCGTTCGTTGAAACATGAAACCTTTTCGGCTGACTAATTAATTTTTTATAATTAACTGTACCCTAACGCAATCATTTTCCATTACTTCATAACTTACCATATTTTTACAATTTTAGCCAATCTGCGTCTATGATTATGAAAATATCGAGGAGTATCGTATGACAAAGACGTGGATTCCTTATTCTTGGGTATTTTTTACGTATCTACTGTATTTTCCATCATTGCTTAAAAGATCAAAAATAGGGTACGCGTGGCTAAATTACAAATCTCAGCAAATAACTAATAAGTCCACATACCTACAAATAATGTCCACTACACGTAAATACGATATAAAAAATCTCTTTCAATTTATTGGCTGTATAGGAGGTTATCTCAAGCTCAATGTAGTCACGAGCATCTAGTTTCATTGTGGAGGTGTCGGAAATGGTGCGGCGCGTTTTTTTTTCAAAGTCCAATTTTTTTTCATCTCAAGTTTTTTTTCAGACGTAATTTTCTCAACTCCAATTTTTTCCTCCAATTTTCTAAACTCAAATTTTTTTAGACGTAATTTTCTCAGCTCAAATTTTTTCAGATATAATTTTCTCAACTCAGATTTTTTTCATCCAATTTTCTCAACTCAATTTTTTTTATATGTAATTTTCTCACCTCAAATTTTGCAGCAGCACGATTTCTTTTCCGAGTTCTTATCATGTAATGACACAAGTTATGAGAAGAAAAAAATTTGAGTTGAAAAAATTGAAAGAAAAAAATTTGATTTGAAAAAATTGAACGAAAAAATATAAGTTGAGAAAATTGTGTCTAAAAAATCTGAGTTGAGAAAACTGAAAAAAATTGAGTTGAAAAAATTGGAAGAAAAATATTTGAGTTGGAAGAATTAAAAAAAAATCGAGTTGAGAAAATTTGAAGAAAAAAATTTGAGTTGGAAAAATTGAAAGAAAAAAAATAGAGTTGTGGAAATTAGAAGAAAAAATTTGAGTTGAGCGAATTAGAAAAAAAAATCAAGTTGAGAAAAATTGAAAAAATTTGATTTGAGAAAATTGAACAAAAAAATATACCTATGTTGAAAAAATTATGTCTGAAAAATTTGAGTTGGGGAAATTTGAAGAAAAAAATCGAGTTGGGAAAATGAAAAGAAAAAAATTTGAGTTGGCAAAATTTAAAGAAAAAAATAGAGTTGCGGAAATTAGAAGAAAAAATTTGAGTTGAGCGAATTAGAAAAAAAAATCAAGTTGAGAAAAATTGAAAAAATTTGATTTGAGAAAATTGAACAAAAAAATATACCTATGTTGAAAAAATTATGTCTGAAAAATTTGAGTTGGGGAAATTTGAAGAAAAAAATCGAGTTGTGGAAATTAGAAGAAAAAATTCGAGTTGAGCAAATTGGAAGAAAAAAATTTGAGTTGAGAAAATTAAAAAAAATTGAGTTGAGAAAATTGGAAGAAAAAAATTTCAGTTGAGAAAATTGGAAGAAAAAATTTGAGTTGGGAAAATGAAAAGAAAAAAATTTGAGTTGGCAAAATTTAAAGAAAAAAATAGAGTTGCGGAAATTAGAAGAAAAAATTTGAGTTGAGCAAATTAGAAAAAAAAAGTTTAAGTTCAGCAAATTGAAAAAAATCGAGTTGAGAAAATTGAAAGTAAAAAATTGAGTTGAGAAAATTAAGTCTGAAAAAAAAACTTGAGTTGAGGTTGAGAGAAATGTGAAAAAAGTTTGGACTAGGAAAAAAGGTTCAGAAAATTTCAAACTGTTTTACAAAAATCAAAATATTCTGGACTGAATGAGTGTCGTTTCGTGATAAGAACTTGAAAAAAAAATCGTGCTGCACCATTTCCGACAACTCTACAATGAAACTAGACGCTCGTAGAAAAACACTAAAAAAGAAAAAACCATAGGTAGCCATCTATTATTTTTTTAAAAATAATACACGTGATTTAAATCAGCTGATCACACATTTTATGACAATTTTCTGCCAATGACTTTGTAAAAAATAAACGTACGTAAATATTTTGATCATGATTTAATGGTGATTTTGATTTACTTATAATTTAGTTATTAATTTTGCGGACCGGAGAAAAAAAATTGCATCGTTGAACCTTCGTAACTTGGAGGTAAGTTTTTCATATATATTTTCAGTGCATTTTCCTAAATATTATCTAATCAACAGGTATGGGGTGGAAGTGCTGTATGCCCGGTTGCAAGGTGAATAGATACAATTCGAAGAAGATACGGATTCACAGTTTTCCGGTGCGGAATCCGAACCTTCGTTTATGGATTGAATTGGCAAAGACGGATATCACAGATCTGAAAAAGCTTGGGTTTTGTGATGTCCATTTCAGTAGCAGACAGAAATTTACAACATCCAAAAAAAATAGGACAGACCTGGTATTTGATGCGGTTCCAGACCTAGGTAGGTGAAATTTTAGAATATCAAAAAGATATTTTCTTATGCATTTCACATTGACGATATTGGAAAATTTTAAAAAAATAAAATAATTGAAAGAAATCAAAAATAAAATAAAATCATATTGAAAACTTGATAAATTTTGAAAAATTACAATCTACCTAGTAATAATTTTCAAAAATTAAAATCAAATTAGAACATAATTTTTGAAGAGATAAAATTTGGAGTTTCTCAAATAAAATTTCATACTTTTGATCTACAAAATGTATTACACTTTGGATAATTGTTCATTCTCATTTTAAAAATTTCCTTATGAGATTGACATACCTACAAATTATGGGAATGAGAAAATAGTATTATTCACTACCTGCTTAGCTCATTGATACCTAAGTAACGACTACAATTTTGCCTTTACCTTAATAATTTAGAACTTGGAGAAGAAAATGAACGATTGCAAATTAAAGATAACCCAACTCTTTTAAATCCGTCTACGCCTCCTTTCACTTCGACTACCACTTCAACTACTTTGACTTCATCTCTGACTCATTCAAATCCAACTACATTTCGTTCGATTCCAACACCTTCAACTCTGATTAGGACTCCTGCAAGCCCGACTACGTTTCCTTTGACTCCGAGTAGTACCTCTTCACCAACAACCAAGACTCTTTTGACACAGACTACTTCTCCAAATTCAGCCCCCTTGACTTCTGTTCCTTCAACTTCAGCGAGAACAAATAATGATCGACTGTTTGAAGAACGTAGAAAATTCTGAAATTTTTTACAAGATTTGTTATTCAAAATTAACTTTTGCTTCGTTTTTTCAATTTTTATACAATGAAATCAAGTGGCCAGTAATTTGTCAGTAAATGATAATAAAACACTCGAGTTATTTTTCAATTTATTTTGATTTATTTCCATTTGATTTCCAACATATTTTTTCTTCGGAGATCTGTCAACGAAAAATATTGAGGAGAAAGGGGCGATTCACTCCCCTGAAAAATTTAGGAATAATAAAAATGCTATAGATCCACACGACCATGTCAGATTGACAAACAGCGGATTGTCAAACCCAACAACACGCGATTGGTTAAAATGAGTCCACACGATCAATTAATATTGACAAACCAGTGAGTTTGTCAATATTAATCGTGTGGACCATTTTTTACAATTTTTCAATGAGAAATCATCCTTGAAACTTCTATTTTTCTCTCTCAAAATTGGATGACTAGATACCTATTACCTACCTATTCGTATTTACGACCTCCTCCACTGGAAAATTAAAAATTTCGAACTATTTTTTTATTTAAATAAAAGTTGGTCAAAAACTGAGTCACAACTACTATTTTTCAAATGTTCTCCCCCTTCGAGGGAACTGCGGAGCGAATCAAAGATAATTACAAATGGCAGTCGAAAAAAAAACATGAATTATAGATTAATTTTAAAATACTTTAAAACGGAAAAAAATTGTAAACTGGGCTTCAGGAAGTACTCGAAACCTCATAAATTAATTTCGAGACATTTTTGACTTCATTTGAAAACTAGAATTCACAAACGCGAAGAAAAGGGTCGGAATAAAAAAATTGAGTAAATATTGAACTTAGCTATCGAATTTTTTTTGACCACTCAAGTCATTAAAAATAATTGAAAGACGGATCAAAGCGCATGTTTTTGACCCCCAAAATCCGTTTCTCAAATTATTTTGACTCCAACTCAAATCGCAACCCCCTGGGACCGCTATGAGAGAGAGAACTAAGGAAAAAAATTTTCTGGCAGTGTTTTTTTGATCTCTTTGGTCCATTTTCGCATTCAGGTTGTCAGGTTACTAAAAAGAAACAAAAGAGACCTCGAAAGGATAAGGAAGGGGGCTAAAAATTAAAATTATTCCAATTTTTTTTATTATGCTACTCATATTTTCAAGATTGTCAATCTATCCCGTCTAATGTTTTAGAGGTACCTATTCTTTATTTTTTGTTTTTTGAAAAAAAGATCAATGGAAGTAGTAACGCAAAATCCTAATTGTAGGAAGAGAGAATAAAATTCACAATTACGAACCTTGATAGTAATTGGAAGTTAGGAGGGATGGTGAGGGGAGGGGGCATTTCTCAAATCGAAACGGGATATTTTTCAATTTCTCTTATTTCGTCAATTTTTCAATTAAAAACTCACTTTTTTCGACTCGAATATTATTTTTGCCAACATTAGAAAACTGAAAAATTTATCAGCCCCCCTTTTTTTTTTTTATCAGCACCAATCAAGAAGATCGTGTAATTCATTTTTCCTCCATTCTTTCTTTTTCTTTTCCAAAAATATCAGAACCTATAAAATTATTTTTAAAAATTATAACATATCCATGATTCACACACGTAATTTCGGCTTCACTCCTCGTTCTCCCTCTCCCGCCAAATTCGTGTAAAATACGAGTTTGAAATACCTAGGTAACTAATTCGTTTACAAATTCAGAAATGATTCTCAAAATATACGAAAATATGGTTTGTTTTCTGGTAAAAAATGTAACAAAAATATTGTCAAAATTTTTTTTTTTAATTTTTTTCAAAATAGGTTTCTTTTTATTTCACCAAATCTTTAACAGAATTTCAAATTTTGCAAAGTCGTTCCTCCAGATGCATTGGTTGAAGAATCACTAAAATTGTGGTTGTGAAACAACTGAATGAGAACTAGGAAAATATGCAATTACCCCATTTTTTGGTATTTTCCAAAAATGGGCATTTCCTTTAGAAACGTCACAAAATTTCCAAATTGGTGGCAACCCAGGCGATTTCCCTAATTCCCAAAGTTCAAGTAATTATTCTTTCAAAATCGATAAAAACACATTTCCATTTATTCAATAAGGCTAAAATATCCGACGAGAGGGAATTTTATATTTTAATTTTAAATTATATGCATAATGAAGAAATATACAGCTCGAGAATAACGTAATTGTAAGGCTGAAAAATTAATTTTACCAAATAATTGTCATTGAATTTTTTTTCCATCAAGTTAATTTGCAAACGCCTTGTAAAATTAATTTTGCCAAATAATCGTCATTAATTTTTTTCCATAATGTTAATTTGCAAACGCCTTGTAAAATAACTACCTTTATTTAGGAAAGTTAAGAGGTAATATTTTTATAAGGAAGAAATTGATGGGAAAATTATGACCATTAAATAATATTAATTCACCAGTCTAGAAAAAAAAAACAGGGGAAAATACCTACCATCAACAAATTGAACTAATTAGCTGGGTCAAAACGTTTAATTTTTAATAAATATTCAAAATTTTTACAATTTTTAGATGAAAAAAAAATCTCACATGTTTCCAAGTTCAATCTCTTACAAATATCAAATATGGTTTCATTTTTTTCCTCAAATCAATGGAAAATTACACGTACATTTCTCATCGAATAAAAACTAAAAAAATATTTTCTTTCAGAAAGCTCCAGTCCACTCCAGTCTTACAAGTAAACATAAAAAGACACCATTCCCAATAATTTCCACCTCTACATTTCTCCACCTGAAATATTACATTTAGTTGGCAACCTCGGTATCTTCGAAACCGAACACCAACTAGTAAAAAACACCCCAAAAAAACAACCCGAATAAAAAAACACGCAAAATAATCGTATTTTCCCCGATTGCAACACGTTACCGTTAAAAAATTTCCACGAAGGTACAAGAACTTCCTTCTCGCAAAGGAAATTAATTTTTACAACAAAGTTTATCTTTTTCCGACACTAATCGGTTTTAAAAAGAGAATTCTTCGTTTCTTCATCTATAGTATGTACTTCAGGCTATTTACCAATTCAGCAGTATTTCTACAACGAGTGTAATTCAATTTAATATAATTATTTAATAGAATAAACATGACGTGACGATGACGTAAAGAAGTGCGAAACTTGATGGGATTAGGAAAGAAAAACGACTGCAGATTTCCTTTATTAAATTCCAATTGGTTGTAAAAAAAATCTAGGTAGTCGCGAGATTATAAAGAATTCTCGAATGAGTTTATCCAACATGATTTTTAATTACTCGAACAATTTTTTAATTAATAATTTTTTTCAAAGTCATCTCTTTGTATAAATTGACCAATTTACCAATGTAAGGACATTATACAAGTGGTAAGTATCGTTTAAATAAAGATATAACTTCCTTTCGATTAATTATCTATAAATGAACAGCTATTTATGGTAGTGATTCTTTTGTGTAAAATATAATAAAAGAATGCGTGATAAGAATACCAGCTATCGACGAAACATTTTCATAAATATAATACACGCCATAGACATTTTCCTATTACATACCTTACGCATGTGTCTTCGTCGTCATGCATACGATTAATGTATTTTTAAAAGTTGCCTTATCAATGCCATAGCGTGCGAGCTTTTGCGATAACTTTACACAACTGGGATTATTTTTGGACGGATTCGAAGACAGAAACACCAAAAGAGGGCAAAAATTACCCGAATAAAAAACTAAAATGATAAGCTACGAGCTAACGATCTCGGATATTAAATTGTGTTACATTTATGAATCAACGAATTCAGCCTCAGGAAAAATAACCGAATACCTTTTTTTGTTTTTAAATACATCTTTTTGTAAGTACCGATACGAAAATAAGTATCAAAGAACCGTTAATTCTTCAAAAATTTCTTCAAACGGGTTTTTTGAGTATTCCGAACACGTCTCGTTGAAAAAATACGCGCCAGATCAAATTAATACAAATCATCTCGACTACAAATTTCAACTCTTTTTATAGACGATGATATTCGTCGTTAGATGATTTTTAAATTGAATCAACGTATCGCGTGCTTCATTTTATAGACAGCTGACTTGTTTGTGTCACGACAGGCGATGTCAACTGATACATTCGGTAGATGGGTTTTTTCCGCCCGACGATTTTATTTTGGACGAGGATCCAGGGCGGCGGGTGTTTGTAGCGAGAATATCTACCTAGTTTTTGTTTTTAATTATATTTATTCCATCGAACTGTGTCATGCCGACCAGCCAAGTAATTTTGTACGATGAACTTTTCAGTTCCTCTGACGATGACGCATTATAGTAAGTGTATCGTTGGAAATGTTTACTAATGCCAAAACGGAATTGAAATCGGCCTGGGAAATGTTTCCTGCTCGTTAAGGAGTAGGAGGTGTAATTTCGTTGGACGTCACGAGGGTCAATTTCCTTATTTTTCAAGGCCGATGACCCGTTATTTAATAATGACTTCATTCGGAGATAAGTTTTCGTTTCGAATTGGCTGAAAGATTTTCAATTTTGAGAGAAGAATTGATGAAGAAAAACTCAAATTGAGAAGTGAAATTAAGAAATAAAATTGATTTGAAAATGGTCGTTTTTCATCGTTTTTGAAAAAAAACCCATAAATAACTTTTTAAAATCAAGAAAATTTCAAACCGGTCGTTTTTCATCGTTTCTGAAGAAAAAAGCAGAAACAATACATCTATTTCCGAGTGATTAAGTACTATCGTTTTTCGTCGTTTTTTTGAAAAACGACTCTTTGTAAGAAACGACAAGAAACAACGCATTTACAAAATTGTAAAATGGTCGATTTTCATTGCTTTTGAAGAAACGTCTAGAAATAACTATTTTCCAATTTAGAACATTTCAAACTGGTCCGTTTTTCATCGTTTTTGAAGAAACAACTAGAAACACCTATTTTCCAGTAATTAGGTACTGTCGTTTTTAGCCGTTTCAAAAACGACAGTAAACGACGGATTTAGAATATTTGAACTCGCTCATTCCGAATCAGTGAAAAATCACTGATAAACAGTCAGAATTGCAGCACACAGGGAAAATCAGTGAAATTCATTGATTTTGTAGCGATTTTTCACTGATTATTCAAAGAATTTTACAGATTTTTTTTAGTGAATTTCATAAACATCACTGATATTTTAGTGAATTTTCACTGATTTCCAGTAATTTTCTTTCACAGACTTCCTTTCAGTACAAAAATTTTCACTGATTTATTACTGTGCTGCAATTCTGACTGATTTTCAGTGATTTTTGATAAATTTCACTGATTTAGAAATGAGAGAGAAAGTATACCTAGTCGTTTTTTGAAGAAACAACTAGAAACGAGGA
This sequence comes from Pseudococcus viburni, assembly GCA_033439095.1. Classification (NCBI taxonomy): domain Eukaryota; kingdom Metazoa; phylum Arthropoda; class Insecta; order Hemiptera; family Pseudococcidae; genus Pseudococcus; species Pseudococcus viburni. The sequence goes on from JAVBJF010000059.1 coordinate 1,346,101, forward strand.
AACGACGGATTTACAAAATTAAAAAGGTAGATTTTCTTTGTTTTTGAAGAAACGTCCAGAAATAACCATTTTCCAATTTATAACATTTCAAACTGGTCCTTTTCCATCGTTTTTGAAAAAACAACCTGAAACAACTAGGTATCTTTGAGCAATTAGGCACTATAGGTACTGTCGTTTTTTGAAAAACGACAGGAAACGACGGATTTCGATTTTAGAATACCTATTAGAAAACATTCGTTTTTGCCGTTTTTTGGAAAACTACAAAAAACCGACGGATTTGTAAAATTAAAAAAAAATTGTCGTTTTTCATAGTTTTCTAAATAAACAACCAGAAATAACTATTTTCTATTTTAGAACATTTCAAACTGGTCTATTTTTCATCGTTTTGAAGAAACAACCAGAAGCAACTATTTCAGGGTGTTTAACAAAATTTGTTGAGCAAAAAGCTTGACTAAGGTTGATCTTTTGGCATGACTTTTTTTACTTTTTTATGAGCCACCCTCCGAAAAAAAATTGTAATAAAAAATCGCCTGACTTTGCAGAACTAGCTTGAATTCTTGGTCAAAAGCATGACTTATCTCGACCAGCCTGATTTACAAGGGAAGTGCACGAGGTGTGATACGCCAAAAAATCAGGCTTGTAGAGCATGACAAGAAACGTCTATAGCCAAAATTTTAGGTTGATTTGGGAAAGGGGGATTTATGGAGGTTTGAATTTCGAAAAATCGCGTAACAAGATATGAGTGAAAATTCACCCCGAGATGTTACATGCAGATCCAGGCGCTGCAGATGGTCTATAGTGAGGTTAAATCGTGGTAAAAAAAATACGTCTTACACGCCATAAGTTGTGGAGTTATTTCAATTTTTTTTTTCTCACATCGGATTTTTGTAATTTTTTCGATGTATTAGGCGATTTTTCGAAATTTAACCCCCCCTAATTTCCCTCTTCCCCCAAGTCAACGTCGCGTCGGGGGCTAAAATTTTGACTGTGGAAGTTTCTTGTGATGCTCTACAAGCCTGTAAAAAAAATTTTGGCGTAATCACACCTCGTGCACTTCCCTTGTGAGCTTGATCGTTAGACATCCTGTTCAGTTAATTTCACTGATTTTTCCAGTACTGAAATTCTGATATTGAGAAAAAATTTGAAAAAAGTTAAAACATAAAAAAATCCAAGAAAATGTTAAGTTGAAAAAAATTTTGGTGTTGAAAATACTTGAGAAAAATATCAGGAGTTGAAAATAATTTTAAAAAAATTGAAGTCGAAATTCATCAATGATTTTTCACTAATTTAGAATAAGAGACGAAAATTGAAATAAATAATAACAGTGTACGTAGGCAAATCAGCGTAATTTTTAGGAAAAAAAAACATCTTTCGCTAGTAAAGCACTTCTTGCGAAAAACTGTCGCGGATGGTCCCCTCACTAACCTCTAGAAAGTCCCACCCCCACAGACCCATGCTAAATTTTTCATAGAGGCTCCACCTCCCTCAAAAATTTATCTCCTCAAGAGTTTTATGCAAAAGTAGTTCGGGACTTTTTTGTTCTACACTCAATTTCCGAGAAAGTTTTTTATACTATCATATTTGGTGAGGAGGTGACGTCACCCTCTTTGAAATGGGTTTCCTCAAATTTTTCTTCAGGGTTTGATTTTAGAGTAAAAATCGCTCAGTATTTTTTTGTTCAACACTCAATTTCCTACAACTTTAATCCAATTTTTTTTTGTATGATCATTAGACGAGGAAGTGGCTTCCCCCTCCCCATTTCCTCCAGGTTTGATTTCGGGAAAAAACATTTTTGAGGGGGGTAGAGCCTCCATGAAAAATTTATCAAAAGGTTTGGCGAAGGTAGAACTTTCTAGAGATTAGTCACGGAGACCACCCTCAGCAATTTTTCTCAATAAAAGCGTTACAAGCTAAATTATTTTTTCTAAAATTTTCTCTAGATTTCGATAGATATTCAATACAAATGAAAACATTATCTCGGCTCAACTCTGAAAAAAATCTCTCAAATACGATAAAATTTCACCACACGGAGGAATTTCATGAAGTAACAACGAATTTTTCGCCTCGAATAACACACTTTTAATTCCACCGAAGTAAAGTTACACCCTCAGCACATACCTATAGTTCAATTCGTACGCAGTCATTTCAAAACAAAACAATCGCGTGCAATTTTGTCGAAGTAATCAAGCGAATTGCCGCCGCAATGCGAGCTTCGAACACCTTAAATCACTTTTTATGATGTAACCGCGTGTAAACTCGATTTAAAATCCCGCTTAAAAAAGATTTTCATTTGGTTAATTGCACGTGTTTCAGGGTAAAAAATTTCGCCAGCTCGATTAATTCAATTCGGTGACCGATTTATATTGGTACGCACAAAATTACGAATCTATATCAAAATTACACCTTAACGGGTCACCATCGTCATCGATTTACCAATACATTCGAGATACCAGTTCGATTCGATGTCGATTTATAATTACGCGAACTCGCGGCCCCGGCCTGCTACAATGTTGTAATTTTTTTCCTTCATAACTGTACTTTCTTTTCGGTACGTTTGGGTACTCGATCGCGGCACGTTATTAAATTATTTTCGATGGCCAGTTTCCACTTATAGGCAATATTTTCATGGTCAACGTTTATAATTACGTCAACTAGAACCAATCGCAAGGTACTCGGTGAAGTGAAAAATAGGCAATTGTAAATGTACCATCGGAAAAATCTCCACGGTTTTTAAGATTCTTCGACGATGATAATGTATGCGACCTTGAAACACGAATATCTGCTAAGTATCTTTTTCGTCCTCAGATCTAATCACGGTGTAAAAATGTATCGACGCAGGTAAAAAGCTCCGCGAAACGTGAATAAAAATATTTACCCAATTCTACTTTATTCTGGCGCGACAACGTTGAAAAAACAAATTCCTATAAACATTTCTCCGCGACAATTTTTCTCGGTTTTATTATCTTTACACTGCTGGTAAACATTTTCAGTCGACGAAGTTTTCAAATGAACTTTCAAGGTAAACCGTTGGTTCCGTGCCTCTTCATCGATGTCAGCACGTGAATAGAAATTTAAAACGGACCAATTTTTTCGCCCGTAGATGCCATTCCGTTTCGTCCAAAGTACTCCCTAAACGTGGGTATTGCGCTAATGGCTGCGAAACTATTGTTTCGAAGTGCTACTTGACTTAGTAAAATGGAAAATTTCCATCGTAATTTTATGAAATTGTCGTAAAAATAGGAATGCTCGGTACGTATATCGTACGTTAACGACCATTTTGAAAAATTTTCTTACGTTTGAAAAGCTGGTAGCAAAAGGATTAGTTCAACCGAGTCGAAATAAATCGAGCTTATTTTTTTATCGTACAAATGCTAACAAAAAATCGTTTAAGATGTTTCCAGTGTTATTACAAATTTATATATTAAGTAGGTCAAGACGAAATAAGGTAAAGTTTACGAATACGATGGGCTTAAATTGATACTGGTATAATGCTTTTAAAAATTTCAAATAGTTCTAAAATGTAATTTTGAAGAAAAAAACACGAGTAAGGAAGCACGCTGCGTTTTTCATTCGGCCGAATTTTCTCAGTACTATAAATGAATTTTCAATTTGTAATTTTGATAAGAAATAGATAATTTTGAAAGGCCTTGAGCAAATAATAAACAAAATCATTGAAACGAAATTTTCTACCCTCCCCACCTCGGGATTGATATTTTGACACGAAAGGTATTATTTTTTGAAATTTCGGTTCTGAAATCAAACCCAAGTTAGAATTATTTGGATACAGGAAATAAAAATATCTCACTCTGATAGAAAATTTCGTTTTTCCTATCTAAAATTTCAATTTTTTCTGATTACTTGGTGAATTTTTCCAAATTTTCAAAAAAATTAGTAATTCTTTTTCCAATTTTTCAACTGAATTCGAATTTTTCAACTGAAATTCAGTTTTTTTCATTTTTTGATAAAAAACAAGCTGTCCTTCATTCCCTTCTGCTTACAGCTTAATCTCACTATTTTATTTTACCATCCGATTCAATGACTAAAATTTTCTCAATCGATTTGTTTCTTCTGGTCAAAAGCCAAGAAACGCAACCATGGTTTAAAAATCTCAAGTCACTGGAAAAATAGGTACAATTTTTAAAATTTTAAATAAAAATTACAATTTTTCAGAATCAGGTAAAAGTAATAATTTTTTTAATTCAAGTAGCTCTTCGATGAACCGAACTGAACGGACTCCCCTCTCTCTCCAAATAATCACAAAATCACAAATGGTATGTTTAATTTTGAAAAAATTCGGTTCAAGTTGGAAATTTCGGAAAAGCGAATTTTTAATGAAAACTTGCAGTTTGAGCAGAAAAAACTTGAAAAGTTGTACTTTCAGAAGAAAAAGTTTTGAACGATTTCATTAAAATCAAAAATTGTCAATTATTTCACCTCTCTGATGTCAATTTGGGTTCGTCCCCGATCCTTGGCTTTTTGAAGGCATTAAAACAGCCCTGAAAGTGGCAAGAAAATTAATTCTTTTTCAAAATTATTCGAAACTTCAATTTCTGGAAAAAATTAAGGACCTGAAAAGCTGAGAAGATGAAAAAGAAAAAAAAACAGAAAGTTGGTACATGCAACTAGAGAATTATAGCATTTGCTTAATATTCATGATAGTTACATTCCAAATTTCAAATATTACTAATACAAGGTCATGGAAATGAATGAAGCAGAACATTTTATGAGAAATAAGAAAGGGACGGGAGGGGAGGAGCTCGAAATTCAATTAATACAAAAAGATTGAATTTCAACTAATGGACAGTGTCCAACGAATTTTTTTAAATAAAATCACTAAAACTCGTCACCTACTTCATTGCTTTTCAGAAAGAATCAAAAAACCTTAGTATCGGTGGCAGGAGTTTTCCTTAAAGGGTAATTTACCCTACTCTCTCATTTCGAATCAGTGAAAAATCACTGAAAACCAGTTAGAATTGCATCACAGGAAAAATCAGTGAAAAGTGATTTTTCACTGATTATTCAAAGAATTTTACAGATTTTTCAGTGAATTCCATAAATATCACTGAATTTTCACTGATTCCCATTAAATTTTCACTGATTTCCGGTGTATTTTCACTAATTTCCAGTGATTTTCACTGATTTCCGGGGATTTTCACTGATTTCCGGTGATTTTCTTTCACTGACTTGCTTTCAGTGAAAAATTTTTCACTGATTTATTACTGTGCTGCAATTCTGACTGTTTTCCAGTGTTTTTAGATAAATTTCACTGATTCAAAAATGAGAGAGTAGCTCAAAGTTTTCTGTGTCGTAATTTCCTCAAGGAAGGAGCAAAATTTGTATAGGTAGCAGCAATGCCAAAGTCAGAAAATGAAAAAAAAAACAGTTCGTGCAAGAAAAAATCAAATGACGTGTTTATTGAAAGAATGTCCAAAATCACTGAGATATTTCGACCGTTTGGAGGAGGAATTAATCCCTAAAGCCTTGTCTTAAAACCGGCACTGAAATACCCCAAAGACCTTTTTTCCTTCTTCCCTCCATAATTTCATCTTTGAAAAGCCTTCCAGTAGGAGAAAATGCAGGGACTGAGACGATTTGAGCTATGTAATTTCTATTGGTAGGGGAAGAGAGAGAGAGCTGTAAATTATAGAAATACCGAATTTAAATAATAAATTTTAGAAATACAATCGAAAATGTGCCAAAAATCGGTCAAATTTTCCTTCGGATTTTGACCGGATAGTAGCTTGCTATTTTTCTAATCCGCTTCTCCGATCATCTCTGATGAAGATTCATCTTCCTCTTAAAAAATAAGGATTAAAATTATTTCACAGACAAAAAAAAATGAAAAAGTGGTCAACTATTTGAAATAATTCAACAGGCCATCAAATGGACCCAGCTTCCAATTGTAAACAAAAATTTCTTGAAGTTGAAAAGTTGAAATGATATCAAAACAATTTCCCACCCTTCTTCTTCTCTGCTGATAAAAATCTGACACACAGCAATAAAACAATCTGTTTTTCATTTCCAACAAAGACTTGGCAGAAAAAATAATAAAATTCGGCTAAAACGAAAAGGAAGTGATTATCAACGACCGAATCACGTTATTAAATCCGATAAGCTTAAAACCCTCGCGAACGAATCCAAAAAGAAGAAAAAAAGGAAACTTTTTTCCGAGCGAAAAAGTTTCCAATTAAATTGTTTTCTTCAGTAGGCCTGAAACTAAATTCTCATCTACGAGTATTAATTAAACTGTTTTTTAAAGAAATCCACTCACTTTTACATTTCCATAAACAAACCTCGTCTATAGACAGAACATTAACTATCTCAAACGGTTGAAATTCTCAAAAACCCGGCACGGCATATCGAGTTACCTTCGTTAAAAATTAACGCCGCGCAAATTTTTTCGTCGCCGAAACCCCGACCAAAAAGATCAAAGAAATTTCCATTCCAGTTGACGCGATTCGACAAGTTACACGGTGAAAAAAACACGTAACATAATTTACTTTGACGAAACGCTGTATACGATACGACGGGTATGAAACGACATAAATTACGTCAAATCGAAAGGAAAATTGGCGAAAATTTCGACAAAGTACTCGACACAGCTCGTATTACGTCAACTCGAACAAAACCGAAACCGAATATCGACGATTTGCGGTTTAAGTACCAATATTTCGAGTAAATTCCGTAAATTTGCTTGGCGACTTGTTTCCAATAAAAACCCATACCCGATGAGTTGAAAAAAACATATTGAAATGTCTAACTGTAAAACGATCGAACATTTCAATTTAATGATTACACGCGCTCGCTTTTGAAAACGTGTACGAGCCTCAAGTATGTTTGAAATAATCTCCAACGATAGACGTAATTTCGCCAAATTGACATATGCCTCGGACTTGGAAAATTTTCCATTTCCTAATTCGTAACTCGATTCCTTCGACTTTTTCAAAATAAAAAACTTTCTTCTGATATAAATCAGTATATCGAAATAAACCACGTCGATTCATCTTTATCATTGACCTATTTACATTTCGAATACAATTTCTGTCCCAGTGACCCTTGCACAGGTACTTTTTCATATACCAAAGAGGCCACTATGCTACTTCGGAAGCTGCATTTACCTTTTACTGACAATCTAACTTATTAGATATTTTTAAAAGTCTGCCACCGTATGGTCGAGTAATACCTTGATGCAGCCGGCCATAAATCACGTACCATGTTCGCCGATAAAAATAAACGATGTTTTCGGCGTGGAATTGAAATATCGCGAATATGTTGCAACTCGATGTACGAATAATTTCTTCTGTATAGATTCGAATTCGCTCATAATCTTCGCAGTGATTGATTATAGCCAATTAATTCGAACGTTCATTTCGTTTTCCTTCGGTTCGGTTTGTTATCTCATCTCGTTGGCACCTCTGCCTATTTATTGTTTCCTTATTTCGAAATAACGGTACCCTTTTTTCCATTATTTTCACTTCGCCACCTCGTATTTTAATCGGATTAACACGTGCTTATCTTCTAAGACACATAGTGTAGGCAAATTAGCGCTATTTTTAAGAAAAAAAAACATTTTTAGCTAGCTAAGATTTTATCGCCAAAAACTGTCGAGGGTGGTCCCCTGACTAACCCCTAAAAAGTCCGCACCCCCTAGACCCCTTGCTAAATTTTTTATGGAGGCTCCACCCCCCTCAAAACTGGTTTTTCCCAAATAACTTCTCAGGATTTGATTTTACGGCAAAAGTAGCTCAGTACTTTTTTGTTCTACGCTCAATTTCAAACATCTTTTGTATGAACAATTTTTTCGTACGACCAATATCAGAGGAGATGGAGCGTCCTGAAGGAAGGGGGTTTTGGAAAATATGATATTATTTGAAAACGCGATAATATGTATAAAATCGCACTAAACTGTATGTTTTGGGCATGAAAATAGTAGTATTACGTAAATTGATGGTATTAATACAACTTGACCCCCCTTTCCCTCCCTATGTACTCACCCCACCTTACCCACTTGTTTTAATTTAGCACTAGTAATATGACTGAGGGGTGGGGAGGGGTGGACACAATGGGAGGGGGAAAGATGACCATGAAGCATTTTTCCCCTCTTCCCCCTCCCATTGTGTCCACCCCTCCCCACCCCTCAGTCATATTATTAGTGCTAAATTAAAACATGTGGGTAAGGTGGGGTGAGTACATAGGGAGGGAAAGGGGGGTCAAGTTGTATTAATACCATCAATTTACGTAATACTACTATTTTCATGCCCAAAACATACAGTTTAGTGCGATTTTATACATATTATCGCGTTTTCAAATAATATCATATTTTCCAAAACCCCCTTCCTTCAGGACGCTCCATCTCCTCTGATATTGGTCGTACGAAAAAATTGTTCATACAAAAGATGTTTGAAATTGAGCGTAGAACAAAAAAGTACTGAGCTACTTTTGCCGTAAAATCAAATCCTGAGAAGTTATTTGGGAAAAACCAGTTTTGAGGGGGGTGGAGCCTCCATAAAAAATTTAGCAAGGGGTCTAGGGGGTGCGGACTTTTTAGGGGTTAGTCAGGGGACCACCCTCGACAGTTTTTGGCGATAAAATCTTAGCTAGCTAAAAATGTTTTTTTATTTCCTTATTTGCCTACACTAACATCTCGACTGGATTATTCTCCTCAAATTAATCCAGTCGATTAGACGATTATTAAAATTTCCATTATGCACTCGACTCGATTCTCGCCTATTTCATCAATTTTACTCACGTTTTCGTGGCAATGAACACAAACCCAACGTCCTAATTAAAATCAGACATTTCACGAATTCGACATTGTCGCATCTCTCGTATACCATACCGGAAACACGAATGGCAGAATGGCACTTTGGTATCAGCTGTAAAACGCGTCTGGATACATTTGGTGTCTGTTGATCGACAAACATCCTGCCCCTGTGTTTACCAGGAACCCTTCTTCACACATTTATCTCGCTTTAATATCGCACATCGCAGTGTGGCGCGAAGTCATCATAGCGGTGTTTTTATGCGAACCGGCGCGTATTTAACAGGTTTTCATTTTCCCGAAGATACCGAATCGTTTACCATCATCGTCATTCTACGTATATACGCCGATGCGTATAAAATGGCCCGAGATTTTGCTCTATTTTTCCACCTTCGCGAATATACGAGCTAAGTATACATAAAGTAAAGTCACGTACCATTCGGAGAAATTCTAACGTTTATAAGCGGTAATTTCGTTTTATAAAAAAGCTTATCGATGTACCTACGTACGAAAGTTCCGATAGTGGGAAGTTTTTTTTTTCTTCAAAAATTCTAACAGCTGGGTACTTATTCGAAGACGAATTTCAAATCGAGCTTTTTTACAAGATGTCGAGTTTTTTCAAAGAATAGAATTCGAATTACGAAATTAAGTTTATCGTTTGCACGAGATGAGCATAAAATTTAGATTTTGCGATTTTTATTTCGGTTAAGAGTGCACTGCTGAATCGTTGTAAATCAGAAATATTCGACATAATGGATCCTCGGGAAGTTTCTCTCTACGGTTATTTGAAAAATATTCGTCATGGGCGAAATGAATCACACATACGAGAACTGAGTAATATTTTGGGAAACGGAAAACCCTGCTTCAAGGTTGATCAAACTGTTCGAATACTCATTCAAATTAAATTACTAAAATCCGAACAAATCATTCGCAAATGAATCATTTTTGATCGAATCATTTACCAGCTACTTGTGTTCGATTGAATCGTTCGCGAACGACTCATTTTAAATCGAATTTTCTCAAATGAATCATGATTCATGTTTTATGGAATCTTTCCTGAACGACTCATGACTCATGTTTGATCGAATCGTTCACGAACGACTCACGAGTCATAATTTATTTTTGATCAAATCGATTTGCGAGCGACTCATAATTTCTGGTTAATCGAATCGTTCGCAAACGAATCATGATCCATGTTTGATCGAATCGTTCGCGAACGAAACATGGTCCATGTTTGATCAAATCGTTTGAAAACGAAAACAATTCATAATCTCTGGATAATCGAATCGTTCGCGAACGAATCATGATCCTTGTCTGATCGAATCGTTTGTGAATGAGTCATGATCCATGTTTGAACAAATCGTTTGCGAACGACTCATAATCTCTGGTAAATTGAATCGTTCGCGCATGAATAATGATCTCTGTTTGATCGAATCGTTCGTGAACGGATCACGATCTTTGTTTGATCGAATCGTTTCCGAACGAATCATGACCCAAGTTTGACCAAATCATTTGCGAACGACACATAATATTAATCGTTCGCGAACGAATCATGATCTCTGCCTGATCGAATCGTTCGTAATCGAGTCATGATCCATGTTTGATCAAATCGTTTGCGAACGACTCATAATCTCTGATCAATCGAATCGTTCGCGAACGACTTATGAATGATCTCTGGTTAGTTGAATCGTTCGCGCATGAATCATGATCTCTGTTCGATCGAAACGTTTGCGAACGAATCTATGTTTGATCAAATAGTTCGCGAACGACTCATGAATCATGATCTTCGTTTAATCGAATCATTATGAACTACTAACCACTTTTTACCCAAAGGGATGAAAAAACTTACTTTTGATTACGTACCTAGTACCTAACTACCTACATAAATATTGTTCATATTTTATAAAAATAAACCACTTTTGTTTGCTTTTATTTTGTCTCATTACTCATAAATTAAAAAGAAATTCGCGATTGTGAGTTGGCAATTTCATTACATGTTTTGAAGTTGGCATTTTTAAGATTTTTACTATCCCCCCCCCCCCACACGTTGAAAAATCGTATTACTACGCTTCTGATAAGATCCCAGACAGACTTGACCCAGAAATTCAGTACAGCCATTGAATGATTGAACTGTAAAAAAAATTATTTTGACACAAGTTTATTTAATTTTTTGCCATTTCGATACTTCTATTTTAGAAATTTATCATTTTAAACTCATAAAAATTAATGATGTGTTTTGACTTCTACATCATTTTTCTCACTTCCTCATTTTCACCTTTGATTCCAAACTTTTGTCCTAAGTATTTTCCATCCGAAACATCGTTAGTTCCCTACAAACTTTCATTTCGAGATTTTTCATTCAAAAATTCCTAAATTCAAAGGGAAAAAAGGTTTCCGTTCGAATGAAAACAGAAAAAATCGTTTCGAGCCAGCCAGAAAAAAGAGAGAGAAACGCCAATGTAAAATGAATTATAACGAACGAATATTAAATTATAAATCCTAACCTTGCTAATAAATTAGCAATTTTTACATTCTGGTTTTTCCATCCCTTTTTCTATTCGCTTCGGGTTTTTAAATCAAATCACGCTTCGAGGTAAAAAATTCTCACTAAACCTCTGATTTCCACTACAAAACGTGTATTTTAATCCGCGTTTAATACGTATGACGATGTAACCAACACAACGCAACGCGTCGTTGCCAGGAAAATTTTCATGATCGAAATTTCATAAATTTGAAATTAGCTTACATTACCTACCTACGCTTATACTCCTCATACGTTCGTGTATTTCGATTTCGACGTAACAACGGTTCGAGTCGTTGTAGTCGAAATATTTTTTTAATTGCTATAGTATTACTCCTCGTCGTCGTATATCGTTGAAAGTATAAAAAATATGTATTATAATAATTATACAAAGCGTAAGCAAATTATAAGGCAGCATAAGGGAGTCAATTAAATACGAAATACATTACCGACTACTCAAACGTCAAAACGTACCTGAAACAGAGAGAAAAAAATAAGAATATTAATTAAAGGTCATTACTTCGTGTAAAACGAAAGAGTAAGTATTCGTAATTTCATCGTTGAACGGGGTTAAACGCGCGTAAAATTTGTTACTATCAAGTTCACAGTGTAGTGTATAGTAAACTACGCCTTGATCATCCTCGTCGTGTTTTTAGCTTTCGTTTTCTTCGCAAGCTGGCTATGGATATGTTTCCATTGCATCGTAAAGAGATCTCTCATAGGTCGTGAAAAATAAGTAGTACCTAACTTTACTCTCGTGAATTTGTTAACGCGTTCATTTAGAAATGGAATAAAATTTTGTGTTTTTTTCTCTCTCGATCTAAGTGCGAGACGGTGTTGAAAATTTTTTCAACTATGCATAAACTACGAAATAAACACGATACCGTTACACCTGTTGATTTTTTTTATGGAAAAAAATTGCATGCGAGTTTTTTACGTGAATAAAAAGAAAAAATATTTGTGCCTTGGAAAATTTAAAATGTGACGCGTCCAGCGATACCAGACTTAAAGTCGGAAATCAACTTTTCGAGCTTTCGCTAAAAATGTAAAAAACTGTTTTTTATTAAAAATAATAATTTTTTTATACAAATTTTAGACTAAGATGCTCCGCGAGGTCTCAAAATGATGAAAATTTGTCCCTCTATCCAATTAGGCAAAAAAATCGAAATCGATTTTTCCGACTTTAGGTCTGATATCGCTGGACGCGTCACAGTGACGTGTTTTGCGATAACATACCATTTGTCGGAAAAGCATTTTTTGCAGGAGAGGCAAAACATCGAATTGGGTCGAAAAAATCGATTTTTTGCGATTTCGTATACTCTGAACCCTAATCTATCAGATGACATTGCATTGAAGTCTTGAGAGACATCGTTTTCTTGTTCAAAAACTCCTCGATTTTGACTTTTTTGGCTCATTGGATAGTGTTTTTTTTTACACTGAGAAAAAAAGTAGTGGCGATATTTAGCAAAAATTGTGGAAAAACTTATCCAGTCTGAGTTTATGATGCTTTTCACCACAACTGTGATACTTTTTTAAGTTTTAATCACAACTGTGGTACTTTTTACCACAGCTGTGGCAAAAAAAGTACCACAACTGTGGTAAAAAACATCATAAACTCGGACTGGATAAGTTTTTCCACAATTTGTAGTCAATTTTACCACACATTTTTCTCAGTGTACCTTTCGAACAAAAAAAAAATTGGAAAAGGAAAATGTGGTTGTGGTGGTGTAGAGTGACCCAAAAAAGAAGAAAAAAAGATGTCATTGTCATTACCTTGTGAAAACGTGTGTAAATACACTTGTAGAAATCTTACCTTAGTATAAATGATCAAGTCAAAGCACCAACGAAATAAATGTATTCAATAATATATCACAGAGAGGTATAAAGTATAACAAGCCAAGAAGAGGTTATTACTGGTCAAGGTTAGAATGTCAAGTGATCTCATAATAAGCCTATCGGTTTGAGGTAAACTATATCTAGGACTACTTGGTAACTTAGTGTACAAATCAGCTGTTATAAGGAACTTAGGTAGCGCGTCACTTAGCCTACATACAAATACGTTAACACTCCCTCCTTTTTTTCGAGGACTGAGCGAAAAAAACATAATAATAATAATAATACAAAATCTTTGAGAAAAAAATCACAAAATTTGAACACAAAAAATTCACAAAAATACTTAAATTACAGAGAGCGACGAGATAACAAAATTAATATAATATAATAACAGTCTTTTGGTTTTATCGGAAAAGAAATTAACAATAATAGTAACAATAACAATAGT